>OV702280.1:229303999-230580249 GCA_916181665.1 Avena sativa | reverse complement strand
ACTCGCGGATGCGATCCAAATCCTCCCAGACGATGACGTCGGTGAGGCCAACGAAGAGGCTGATCGTGCCGACCGGCAGGATCATGCTGTGCGTGATGGGTCGCGCCGCCGGGACGTAGCTGCTCGGCAAGATCTGGAGCATATCGCCGATCGCTATCATGCGGCCGGTGGCGACCGTCTCGTTGATGGGCAGATTGGATCTCGCCGCAGAACACCGGCCAGACCGTCTAGGCCCCACGGTGGGCGCCACTGTCGTGGGAATGGTCATGGCAGATGCTGCAATCGGCAGCGAGTAGTAGAACGAGGGGCAAGGGCGGCCAGCCATCTGCGGTGCGAGATGAGGGCGGAGACACAAGGTTTTACCTAGGTTCGGCCCCCCGGAGGGTAAAGACCTACTCCTGCTAGATTGTATTATGGTGGAGATACAATGGGCGAGCTCGGCGGCTAGGCGGCGAGTCGCTTGGGTGTATGATGGAACGTATCTCTACACGCCCTGTAGGGAGGTTTATATAGACTTACCTCCCCTAGGTTTTACATATCTCAACTGAATCAGTTAAGGCTTCGGTAATCGTTTAACCTAACCCGACTGGGCCTATCTACTCGCCTGGGCCTTCAGCTTCCAGTCACTTGGATCCACACCGGGCCTTGATCCAGTCGCCGTCTTGCAGGCCCACTCGCCAGTTCCTGGGCCAGTCGGAAACGTCCTGCTGGGTATACCCCGGTAGGCATATCCCCATCAATGTTATTCATGATCTTTGTTTGTAGCTTGTCATGTTGCATGCATAGTTACTATGTCCTATTGTTAGAACTCCATCTTTCATGCACATGTTTAGAGTTCTTTGATTCCAGCTTCAATGCTTGCAAATGGTTTGATATTGGTTTTGTTTAAAGGCATTTTTAGAAAAATAAAATGTTGCTGTGATTTAAAAATGGTTTTTAGGTGAAACCTTTTGCAAATGGTTTAATATTAAACACTTGACCTTAAAACACTAACATATGTGTTTAAAAATATATTTGTCAAACACTAGAAATTATTACTTTGATTTAAATCATTTCTCAAAACAATAATGATTTAAATGGCCATTTTCACTAACTTGATTTAAAATGGTTTTGCCACTTTTATAAATGACCAATAGGTGTTTTAAAATGTTTATAGCCTATTAGAGACCACCTTTCCAAATAAAAACAATCTTTTGCATGCTTACATGCATTGCCTTGTTTATTCATATTATGTGGTGAACTGTTGAATGTTAGTTTTGAAATTGTGCCTTGCTTGATTGAATTGTAGTGAACTTTGAAGAGTGTGACTATTGCAAGATCAAGGAGTGAACTTATATTATCTACTAAAAATTCAAGTGGTGCTTCATACTTTTGTCCCATTATTTTCACTATGCATTAGTGATATTTTGAGTAGGACTTGCATGGAATTTTTACTAAGTAGGCTATGCCATGGGAAATCCTAGTAGATGATGTCTTAGTATAATTTTCCTAAGTTAAGATACCTACTACTATCATGCTTAGATTAGCTAGTAGAAAACAAGGGTGGGTTATATTCATGCTATGAAATATTTCTAAGTCAATGACTTGTGTTTTGTTTAATAAAACAACTATGTGAATGAAACACCTGGGTGGAATGGTGTGAATGGGTTATGTTGCGTGGTTACACAGGGCCCCATATTTATGGCCTACCCTAGTGTATCTCACTTGTGGAAAGCCACCCAGGAACAAAGAGATTTGAGATGTCAAATGTTGAGAAGCTTCAAGTGCAGCCACATGGCAATATGGGCTCTGCCTGGATCATATAGGTTGCAATAACTTAGCCAGATGGACAGTTGGTGGTAGGGGGTGATAGGTTTGGAACGCGTCCATTTTGGTCTAAGGGAAGGGTTCTGAAATATCTTGTCTCGATGCATGTTGAGTCTTGTGGGGAAAGTGCACCACCTCTCGAGAGAGGTAAAATCAAAGTACTTAGCCGTGTCCCCGACAATGGAAAATTTGAGCATCAAGAAATGGAAGCTATCAAGGATCTCCTGTAACATCCCAAAAATACTAAACTTAAATCATTAAACTCTAATCATCAAAATTAGGATTAACAAAAACTTTGCTAAATAAAATTATGAAAGCATGCATATGTGTATGCATTAAATTTGAAATTCTTTTGAACCAACTTGTTTGTATGTTTCCTTGCTTGTAAAATGTTTCTTAGGTGAAATAAACATCATCTAAAAAAATTCTCACACTTCTCCCAAAGACAAATAAAGCAAAACAAATAAAATAAAGGAATGGTCATTTTGACCAATTTAACTCCCATGCCTACTTTGGCTGTCTCAAACTTTCAGAACCTAACAGAAACTTTTCTAGATCTTTACACCCCTTGATTGTACTCATAACAAAGTATCAAGGCCCACTTTGTGATCATCCAGAAACTTTCAAATGCATAGTTTAAATGACAATTCAAAATTGAATCTTTATCATATGGGAAGATACCACTTTTTCAAAAACAGTCAACTAAGCTCAACTTTCAAAACCCAAGCATCTGCAGACTCACCAGCACCAATCTAGCACACCCACCAAAAATCTTTTCAAAATTCAAAACTTGATTTCATGCGGCCATTTCATCAAACACATTGCAGACACAAATCAAAAAAAATCAAAACACTATAGTGTGCAGTGTTTTGAGCCTAACTTGTTCCCTCTCTGGGCACCAGTAGCCTTAGTAGATCATCTAACAACCTTAACTAATCACTAGCACCACTGTAAGATTTGCAATGCCATCAATGGTGAGCAGGCCGAATGCACCATTGTCACCCCCATGTCGACAGCAAGCTAGGAGGAGAAACAAGCCTAGCCAACATGTCTGGGAGGCAGCCCACCGTCCACCGCCACTCCCTGTCCACTGCTCGAACCTTGCCAACCCCTGGACCACACGCACGGACCGTGCCCAGACCGCCAGCGACCATGCCGAGCGTGCGCCAGAGCGCCACCCTCGACCGAAGCTCACAGACCGCATGCCGCCCTCACCGCGTGCACATACGATCACCACCGATCCAGGAGACCTCCAGACATCCTCGTTCGCCGCCCCGTGACGCACAGCCACCGCTCGCCGTCGAAGATGCCGCCTCTGCCGCGCAGAGCGTCGCATGTTCTAGACCGAGCCGCACCGCCCCACGCCTCGAAACCATGTCGTTGAGCATCGCCAGAGAACACCGCACCGCCCCTACCTTCGCCCATGCCAATAGCCGCCTGTACCATCGCCCCCGACGAGCTCACCGTGCGCCCCGTCGGTCCCCTCGCTCGACTATAAATAGAGGCCACCCCCGCTCGAATTATTCACACCATTCTACTCCCGTCTCCTCACTGATCGTGCCACACCATTCTCGGAGCAAGGCGAGCAGCACTTCGCCGGAATTTCACCGGAGCCCGCCGCCTCTGGAGAAGAAGGGCGCCATCGATTTCATCCATCCCAGGAGCTTCCGCGACCACCCCTGAGTTCGCCGTCGTCGACTTCGTCGTTCGCCCGCCTCGCCGACCCTCGCCTGCACCCCGGTGAGCCCCCAGCAACCCCCACTGGCCGCGCTAGGTTTCTTTCTTGCCGGCGTTGCCCAACGTCGACGATGACTCCTAGCCGTTGGATTAGAATCAGATCGAACGCACCACGTTGCCCCGTACCGCTTCGCACCCCCTGTCTCACTGACGAGTGGGAACACCCACTTAAACAGCCCGCGGAAGCGCTACGCTTAGCAGGTCGGCCCGTTAACTTTCCCGCGCAGCCCAGTTATTTGGATTAAATCTTTTCTATTTTGTTTCAAACTCACTTCTATACCCAACTTCAAAATCAACCCAGATCGATTCAGTGCACCAAATTTAATGAAACCAATTTTGTTAGAAAGGTCTGGGAATGCTGAATCCAAGACCGTTGGATTCAAGTCATTTGGATCTATAGATCACCTATGGAAAAAATAACAAGGCAGAAGCTTTTCTGCATTCAAACATTTTTCAAATTTAAACCATAATAGCTTTTGAGTTGATTCCAACTCTCAAAAATCACATTTAACCATACCTTTTAGAATATATGAAAATATATAGGTTTACTTGCAGAAATAATGTTCAAGTAATAAAAGAATGTTACATAGGCATTTCTAGTCACTTTATTTAAATAAAATAAAAGGGTAAAACCTTATTAAATTGTGACACCACTTTAAATCATGTTCCCATGGACTAAAATATGTGGTGATGACATGTGTCAACATGATCCCATTTTTGGTTGGGAGAATATTAAATCTTAAGTAGTTTTTCAATGAGTAGAAATTACTTTTCTAAAAATAAAAGGAATTAAACCAAGACTTAATCTTGTAATGTTAGAGATGATGTTAGATCATCTATAGGACCCTTGTGTGTGATGATTGCAAGTAGTTAAGTATTGTTTGGTGATTGTGTACCTCGTATTTATTTATAGTCGCTAGTACCGACCAAGGATACGAGGAGGAAGGAGGATTCTACGAAGAAGAAGCCGAGGAGAACTTCAACCACTGCTCTGCACAAGGCAGCTAAAACTTGCAAGACATTCTACTTTAGCAAGCTTTATTAACTAAGTGGACCAATACAAGCTAACCCTTGCAAGATACCCTACTGATGCCACAAACCACTACTTGTTACTATGCCCACTATATGCCTTAAGCATATGTGATCATATCCACCTGATAAACCAATCCTAGTTTTTACTTACAAGATTTATACTTTATTTCTTTATCAAAGCTCTTACTTAGATTTTACCTAAATGAATGGTAGATACTAGAAAGATATGTGAAGGTTGCATAAAGAGCATGAAATTTGGCCTAAGCTAGATAATCTTGATGTCATCTTAATGCATGAGATTGAACTTAGTTAGAACTCCACTAGTTTACCACCCCTCATTATTGCTTACCCCCACCTGTAGATGCTAGTGCTAAGCATAAAACTTGATCAACTTTAGATGGGAATACTTGGTGGAAAAATGGTTATAAAAACCTTGGAATGATGGATCATTCTATTGAAATGTTTTGGACATGTATTTCCGAACACCTGATGGTTTTGGTGATGAAAATGTTGAGGCATGAGCCTTAGCCCTTTATAAAACTGATGGTTGTCTGGATGCGATACCATTCCAATTTTATCGTACAACCACAATACCCGAAGATTGGGTAGGGCTTAACTGGAAACTTATATACCTTAGTTTTAGTTCCCTCATGGCCAAGGTCTGAGTTGAGGCTACCTTGTGAAGATTGTCCACCTGTGCAGTACCCAAGATGATAGTTGGTCATGGTTGGGAGGCCAAACTCACAGGAGAGGTGCTTATACTAGGGCGTGTAATGGAAAGGTTAGGATTGATTATCCGCATACTAAGTATGGTGAATTCAGGATTTGTTCCTGACGGATGTATCGAATGTTGTGGTGAAAGTGTACAATCTCTGCAGAGTGTCAAACTATTCGAATTGCCGCGTCCGCGGTTATGGACAGTTGGAGTGGCCATACTGTTCCCCCGTCAGACTTTTCAAAATGACTGGTGAACTGAACTGAGACTTGACTTGACCACAACAGGGTTGTGATCTGAATTACAAGTTCCCACTTAGGTGTTATAAAACTTCAACTAGCATTCGTTGCTTCTAAACTTAGTAGAGATAAATCTGGCTTTTGCAAAACAACCCTAGAGCCTAGTGTCCTATTATACAAAAACCCCTTTACCTGTTAGTACTAGTTTGCGAGTACTTAAAGAGTACTCATGGCTTTGTCCCAGGCTAGTCCCATGGCCAAACTATGAAGAGGAGTACCTGGAGGATGGACCCCAGGAAGGTTACGACAACTAGGATCATCTCCCATCGTCAGCATTGCCTGTGACCCAGAAGATGGAGCTTCACCTACGCTACCGTTATTATTACGTATTCCGCTTCTTGATGTTGTATTAAGAACTGGATCATGAGATCCCTATTTGTGTAAGAACTTTTGTATCGTTTGTAATGGATGATGTACTATGGTATCCAATTCTGTTATGTCTCGCAAAAATGGTAATCCTGGGATTGCGATGTATGGCATAACAGGCATCTGGGATTAAAAATCCGGGTGTTGACAAGTTGGTATCAGAGCCATCCTGACCATAGGAGACCCTAGTTAGACTGGACGTTTGAATCAAAAACTTAGTTTCAAAACCAAAGAAAGCAAATATTTACAAAAACTTATTCTCATTCTTATCCCTTTGATTCTTTCATGAAAAATCATGTTCCTCAAAAACTCTTGCAAAAATACATAAAATTTTGACACACTTAATCACTCTACTAACTTACTCATCCTATATTCTTATAGATGGACGTGAAGTACAGCAAGTTTTATCAGTTGGGGAATGGAGGAGACCTGATCTTTGAGAGGGATTTGGACCAGCTTTCGGAACTTCTGGAGCGTCCGCACGCCGAGTTCTTCGGAGCTCAACTCAATGATCAAGGAGGAGAAGACCTGCAGTGGCTAATTGTTGCAAGTCTCCGAGGAAAGATTGAACCTCCCACTGTGGAGGGAATTCAGTTTACCTTGAGGGAAAACAACTGGCTCGATGGACTTGCTAGGGCCATGCAGGAAGCTCTTTCCCGTCTGTGTGGGCAGAGCATCAATCAGATCAAGGGAACTCGCTTTGAGTTTTGCCCAAGGCGTGATGCTAATGGACAACCCCTGGAAGCCCCATACCACCCTAAGCTGAAGACTCGATTGGACCACCTTAGCTTCATGATGTACGATCATCAGCAGGAGTTAGACAACTGCCGTGACTACTCCAACCACAAGTCTGCCATCATCAAGACGAAGGATCAAACAATCGCCATGCTAGCAAAGGATCGCAAGTCTCGCCGCCGTCAGCTCGACAAGAAGGAGCGCATTATTGCCCGTCTTTGCCACCGCATCTCATCTCTGGAGGAGACCATCCACGAGAGAGACATGCAGTTGGAGGAAAGGGAGAATGCCGGAGAGGATCTTTGTGGAGACCTCTACTCCTATCTCAGCGATGATGATGATTTTCTGGAGGATCAGGCTATGGACTTCTTCACCGATGAGGAAGATTTCGCCTTCATCGATGATGATGAGGATGATGAAGCCACAGATTCCGAGGAGTAGTAGCACTTGAGCACTAGCGTAGTGAGTAGTATTCGGTCCCACTGTATCGTAGTTCTCAGAATGGTTCATAAAACCATCTGTTTTCCTTTGTTGTGGTGTGTGTTGTATCGTGTGCTATGAATGAATGAATGAAAAAGCAAGTTGCTAGAAAATCTGAGTCAAACTTTAAAAACTTTTCAAAGACCCCAAAACCTTAGAAATCTCCCTCTTTTCTCATGATCTATCTCAATCTTCAGATGCCGCGTGTAGGAAGTGGTTCAACCCCGGACCCGATGTTGCAGATTCTGCAAATGTTGACTTCTAACCGCGAAGCTGAAAGAGCGGAACGTCAAGCCAACCTAGCTACCCTGCAGCAGATAGCCCAACTTTCCCACAACAACCAAGGACACGGAAATCAGGACAACCACGGATCTAAGCTCAAGAACTTCCAAAATACCAACCCACATGTTTTCACTAAGTCAGAAGAACCCCTAGACGCCGATGATTGGCTGCAGACCATGGAAAATAACTTAGAAGTAGCCGGAGTGGAAGCCAACGAGAAAGTCCTGTTCGCCACCCACTATCTAGCCGGAGATGCCAGGGCATGGTGGAACAGTGTTTGCGCAATGACCGGAGGCTAGATGATGGCCTGGGAGGAATTCAAGGTCAAGTTTAGCAGAACCCATGTGCCACCAGGTTTGATCAAGAGGATGAGAGACGAGTTCAGAGAACTGAAGCAAGGAAGGATGACTGTAGTGGAATACCGTGACAATTTTTTTTCATTAGCTAGGTATGCCCCGGATGAGATCCACACCGAAGCCAAGAAGAAAGAAATATTCCTGAATGGTCTGCATGATGAGATGCAGACCGTGTTAGTCAATATCCCCTTTGTTGATATTGAAGCCCTTATCGACTCTGCTATCCAGATGGAAGGAAAGATCAACCAAGCCAATGAGAACTGCAAGCGTCGCATGATGCATCAACCAGGAACCCATCAGACCCCAAAGTATCGTCCCAACCCATCTCCGGGATTTGCCCCAAGAACCAACAGACCCCCGCTGAATCGTCCGACCTATCCCAACCGTGGAAACCCTAGGCCCGGAGGAACTCACAACAACCCTGGAAACGCTAGCAATTTCAATCGTGCCCCACCCAAGTTCAACAACAACAATGCTACCGCCAACACCAACACTGCCCCGAGGACTGGAAGAAATGATGTGCCTGTAGCCGCAAAGGACAAGTCGCAAGTGACTTGTTATGACTGTGGAAATAAAGGCCACTATTCCAATGAGTGCCCCAACAAGAAGAATGCTACAGCCCCCAATGCCAATGCCCCAGCTCAGCAGCAGCGTCGTGTTCAGCCAGGAAGAAGATTTGCCCCAGGGAATTCGCTCAACCGCAACGGCCGTCTTTTTCTCATGCATGCTGAAGAAGCTCAGGAAGCGCCAGACGTCGTGCTGGGTATATTTTCGGTTAATTCAGTACTTGCAAGAGTATTGTTTGACTCTGGTGCATCGCATTCATTTGTCACCGAAGAATTTGCATGCACTAATAAAATTCAACCAACCAAACTGAAGCATGTTATGATTGTTCAAATTCCCGGATCAACCACCAAGGCTAGGCAAATTTGCAAAGTAGTCCCTATCCGAATCCATGGCATAGATTTTTATGCAAATCTGATAGTACTCGGAACTAAAGTTTTGGAAGTAGTACTAGGAATGGATTGGATGTCCAAACATAAAGGACTGATTGACTGTGCCAAGAAAGCCATAACCATGACCAGTACAGCCGGAATATCAGTCGAGCATATATCTGAAACCTTACCTCGCCAATTCAAATGCAACAAGAGTATAGCCCAACCTACCATTGACCAAGTCCGGATAGTCTGTGAATACCCCGATGTATTTCCAGATGTTTTGCCCGGTATGCCCCTAGATCGGGATATCGAGTTTATCATCGAACTAATTCCTGGAACCGGACCCATAGCCCAGAGATCATATAGTATGAACCTGTCAAAGCTAGTAGAATTGAAGAAGCAACTGGATTCCATGCTGGAAATTGGATTGATTCAACCAAGTGCATCCCCTTGGAGGTCACCTGTCTTGTTTGTGGACAAGAAGGATGGAGGTAACCGTTTGTATACGGATTATCGGAAATTGCATGATGTCACCATCAAGAACAAGTACCCCTTGCCCAAGATCGAAGATTTGTTTGATCAGTTGACCGGTGCCAAAGTGTTTTCTAAGATTGATCTTAGAACCGGCTATCATCAACTCAAAATTCGTGTAGAGGATATTCCAAAGACTGCCTTTACCACCGGATATGGATTGTACGAGTATACCGTTATGTCTTTTGGATTAACCAATGCCCCTGCTTATTTCATGAATCTCATGAATAAGATTTTTATGGACTTCCTGGATAAGTTTGTCATTGTTTTCATCGATGACATTCTGATTTATTCCAAATCAGAAGAAGAACATGAGCTACACCTAAGGACCATTCTTGGAACCCTTAGAGATCATTAGCTGTATGCAAAGTTTAGCAAATGTGAATTCTGGTTACAGGAGGTAGGATTCCTTGGTCACATTGTATCAGCCGGAGGAATTGCCGTTGACCCTGCCAAAGTGAAAGATGTAGAAGATTGGAAAGCCCCAACCACTCAAACCCAAGTTCGTGCATTTCTCGGATTGGCGGGATATTACCGCAAATTCGTAGAAGGATTCTCTAGTATCGCCAGACCCATGACCCAATTGCTGAAGAAGGACAAGAAGTTTGAATGGACCGACAAATGTGAAGCGAGTTTTCAAGAACTCAAGAGGAGATTGATTTCAGCCCCAATCTTGATCATGCCGGATATCACAAAGCCCTTCGATGTGTATTGTGACTTATCCAAGATTGGTCTCGGATGTGTGCTAATGCAAGAAGGAAAAGTTATCTCTTATCTATCTCGACAAATGAAGCAACATGAGAAAAATTACCCAACCCATGACCTCGAACTCACAGCCGTAGTTCTAGCCCTGAAAACATGGAGACATTACCTGATGGGAAACCGTTGTGAGATCTATTCGGATCACAAGAGCCTAAAGTATATATTCACTCAGAAGGATCTGAATATGAGGTAGAGAAGATGGATTGAGCTAATCAAGGATTACGATCTGGACATTCATTATCACCCTGGTAAAGCCAACGTAGTAGCCGATGTCCTTAGCAGATTGCCGTGCCGCTTGAACTCCATGATTTTGAAGGAGCAACCAAGTTTGCACAAAGAGATGGAAGCTTTTCGAATGGAATTAGTAAGTGAAGGATTTTTGGCTAGCATAGAACTCCAGCCCACTTATCAGTCAGATTAAAGAGGCGCAGAAGGGAAATGCCAATATTGACGGAATCAAGCGTCGTATCGGTACAGGCAAAGTACCCGGATTCACCGAAGACGAAGAAGGAGTTTTGTGGTACAAAGGACGCCTTTGTGTACCAGCAGATTCTGAGTTGAAAGAAGTTATTTTGAAGGAGGCTCATGATACTCTTTATTCTATTCCATCCCGGAGGAACTAAGATGTATCAAGATTTAAAAGAGCAATTTTGGTGGCATAAGATGAAGAGAGAAATCGGAAGCTATATTGCCAAGTGTGATATTTGTCATCGAGTCAAGGCAGGACATCAAAGACCCGCTGGATTGTTGCAAACCTTGCAGATTCCGGAATGGAAATGGGATTCTGTAGGAATGGACTTTATCACTGGACTGCCTACTTCTAGTAGGGGAAATGACTCTATCTGGGTCATAGTGGACAGATTGTCCAAAGTCGTCCATTTCTTGCCCGTCAAGACCACATATCAGAGTTCGAAGCTAGCAGAGTTGTACATCGCTAGAATCGTTAGTTTGCATGGAGTCCCCAAGAACATAGTATCGGATCGAGGAACTCAGTTCACCTCGAGATTCTGGAAGAAAGTCCAAGAAGGTTTAGGAACCCGTCTAGATTTTAGTACCGCGTATCACCCTCAGACCGATGGACAAACGGAGCGAGTAAACCAAATACTCGAAGATATGCTGAGAGCATGTGTGCTAGAATATGGATCCAAGTGGGAAGACTGTCGGCCGTTCGCAGAATTTTCGTACAACAATAGTTATCAAGCCAGTTTTCAAATGACCCCATTTGAATTCATGTACGGAAGGAAGTGTCGTACCCCTTTGAACTGGTCGGAAGTAGGAGAGAGTCAGATCTTCGGACCCGACATCCTACGAGAAGCAGAAGAGAAGGTTCACAAGATTTGTGAGCACCTCAAGACTGCCCAATCCCGATAGAAGAGTTACACCGACAAGAGACGTAGAGACCTCGCCTTAAACATAGGAGATTTTGTTTATCTGAAAGTGTCGCCATTGAAGGGAATGCAGCGTTTCCAACTCAAGGGAAAGTTAGCCCCCAGATATATCGGACCTTTCAAGATTCTAAACCATTGAGGAGAAGTATCGTATCAATTGGAACTACCCGAAGAGATGTCAGTCGTGCACAATGTGTTCCATATCTCGTTACTTCGCAAGTGTCTCGAAGTCCCAGAAAAGACCGAAGTGTTCAAGAATATCGATCACCGGACCATAGAGATCAATGATGACCTGACCTATCCTGAAGTACCCATACGTATTTTGGAAGAAGATTTTCGAACTACCCGAACCCTAAGAATCAAGTTTCTCAAGATTCAGTGGAGCAACCACACAGAAGAGGAAGCTACCTGGGAGCGCGAAGATCACATCAGGACGTAGTTTCCCGATCTCTTCAAATCCTAGGTAATATTTTCGTCCTTTTTCAAATCTCGGGACGAGATTTTGTTTAAGGGGGGAAGGTTTGTAACATCCCAAAAATACTAAACTTAAATCATCAAACTCTAATCATCAAAATTAGGGTTAACAAAAACTTTGCTAAATAAAATTATGAAAGCATGCATATGTGTATGCATTTAATTTGAAATTCTTTTGAACCACCTTGTTTGTATGTTTCCTTGCTTGTAAAATGTTTCTTAGGTGAAATAAACATCATCTAAAACATTTCCCACACTTCTCCCAAAGACAAATAGAGCAAAACAAATAAAATAAAGGAATGGTCATTTTGACCAATTTAACTCCCATGCCTACTTTGGCTGTCTCAAACTTTCAGAACCTAACAGAAACTTTTCTGGATCTTTGCACCCCTTGATTGTACTCATAACAAAGTATCAAGGCCCACTTTGTGATCATCCAGAAACTTTCAAATGCATAGTTTAAATGACAATTCAAAATTGAATCTTTATTATATGGGAAGATCCCACTTTTTCAAAAACCACTCAAACAAGCTCAACTTTCAAAACCCAAGCATCTGCAGACTCACCAGCACCAATATAGCACACCCACCAAAAATCTTTTCAAAATTCAAAACTTGATTTCATGCGGCCATTTCATCAAACACATTGCAGGCACAAATCAAACAAAATCAAAACACTATAGTGTGCAGTTTTTTGAGCCTAACTTGTTCCCTCTCTGGGCACCACTAGCCTTAGTAGATCATCTAACAACCTTAACTAATCACTAGCACCACTGTAAGCTTGGCAATGTCATCAATGGTGAGCAGGCCGAATGCACCATTGTCACCCCCATGTCGACAACAAGCTAGGAGGAGAAACAAGCCTAGCCAACATGTCTGGGAGGCAGCCCACCGTCCACCGCCACTCCCTGTCCACCGCTCGAACCTTGCCAACCCTTGGACCACACGCACGGACCGCGCCCAGACCGCCAGCGACCATGCCGAGCGTGCGCCAGAGCGCCACCCTCGACCGAAGCCCACAGACCGCGCGCCGCCCTCACCGCGTGCACATACGATCACCACCGACCCAGGAGACCGCCAGACATCCTCGTTCGCCACCCCGTGATGCACAGCCACCGCTCGCCGTCGAAGACGTCGCCTCTGCCGTGCAGAGCGTCGCATGTTCCAGACCAAGCTGCACCGCCCCTCGCCTCGAAACCATGTCGTTGAGCATCGCCAGGGAACACCGCACCGCCCCCTACCTTCGCCCATGCCAATAGCCGCGTGTACCATCGCCCCTGACGATCTCACCGTGCACCCCGTCGGTCCCCTCGCTCGACTATAAATAGAGGCCACCCCCGCTCGAATTCTTCACACCATTCTACTCCCCTCTCCTCACTGATCGTGCCACACCATTCTCGGAGCAAGGCGAGCAGCACTTCGCCGGAATTTCACCGGAGCCTGCCGCCTCTGGAGAAGAAGGGCGCCATCGATTTCGTCCACCCTAGGAGCTGCCGCGACCACCCCTGAGTTCGCCGTCGTCGACTTCATCGTTCGCCCGCCTCGCCGACCCTCGCCTTCACCCCGGTGAGCCCCCAGCAACCCCCACTGGCCGCGCTAGGTTTCTTTCTTGTCGGCGTTGCCCAACATCGACGATGACTCTCAGCCGTTGGGTTAGAATCAGATCGAACGCACCACGTTGCCCCGTACCGCTTTGCACCCACCTGTCTCACTGAAGAGTGGGGACACCCACTTAAACGGCCCGCGGAAGCGCTACGCTTAGCAGGCCGGCCCGTTAACTTTTCCCGCGTAGCCCAGTTATTTGAATTAAACCTTTTCTATTTTGTTTCAAACTCACTTCTGTACCCAACTTTAAAAATCAACCCAGATCGATTCAGTGCACCAAATTGAATGAAACCAATTTTGTTAGAAAGGTCTGGGAATGCTGAATCCAAGCCCGTGGTAAAAACTTCAAGTCATTTTGATCTATAGATCACCTATGGAAAAAATAACAAGGCAGAAGCTTTTCTGCATTCAAACATTTTTCAAATTTAAACCATAATAGCTTTTGAGTTGATTCCAACTCTCAAAAATCACATTTAACCATACCTTTTAGAATATATGAAAATATATAGGTTTACTTGCAGAAATAATGTTCAAGTAATAAAAGAATGTTACATAGGCATTTCTAGTCACTTTATTTAAATAAAATAAAAGGGTAAAACCTTATTAAATTGTGACACCACTTTAAATCATGTTCCCATGGACTAAAATATGTGGTGATGACATGTGTCAACATGATCCCATTTTTGGTTGGGAGAATATTAAATCTTAAGTAGTTTTTCAATGAGTAGAAATTACTTTTCTAAAAATAAAAGGAATTAAACCAAGACTTAATCTTGTAATGTTAGAGATGATGTTAGATCATCTATAGGACCCTTGTGTGTGATGATTGCAAGTAGTTAAGTATTGTTTGGTGATTGTGTACCTCGTATTTATTTATAGTCGCTAGTACCGACCAAGGATACGAGGAGGAAGGAGGATTCTACGAAGAAGAAGCCGAGGAGAACTTCAACCACTGCTCTGCACAAGGCAAGCTAAAACTTGCAAGACATTCTACTTTAGCAAGCTTTATTAACTAAGTGGACCAATACAAGATAACCCTTGCAAGATACCCTACTGATGCCACAAACCACTACTTGTTACTATGCCCACTATATGCCTTAAGCATATGTGATCATATCCACTTGATAAACCAATCCTAGTTTTTACTTACAAGATTTATACTTTATTTCTTTATCAAAGCTCTTACTTAGCTTTTACCTAAATGAATGGTAGATACTAGAAAGATATGTGAAGGTTGCATAAAGAGCATGAAATTTGGCCTAAGCTAGATAATCTTGATGTCATCTTAATGCATAAGATTGAACTTAGTTAGAACTCCACTAGTTTACCACCCCTCATTATTGCTTACCCCCACCTGTAGATGCTAGTGCTAAGCATAAAACTTGATCAACTTTAGATGGGAATACTTGGTGGAAAAATGGTTATAAAAACCTTGGAATGATGGATCATTCTATTGAAATGTTTTGGACATGTGTTTCCGAACACCTGATGGTTTTGGTGATGAAAATGTTGAGGCATGAGCCTTAGCCCTTTATAAAACTGATGGCTGTCTGGATGCGATACCATTCCAATTTTATCGTACAACCACAATACCCGAAGATTGGGTAGGGCTTGACTGGAAACTTATATACCTTAGTATTAGTTCCCTCACGGCCAAGGTCTGAGCTGAGGCTACCTTGTGAAGATTGTCCACCTGTGCAGTGCCCAAGATGACAATTGGTCATGGTTGGGAGGCCAAACTCACAGGAGAGGTGCTTATACTAGGGCGTGTAGTGGAAAGGTTAGGATTGATTATCCTCATACTGAGTATGGTGAATTCAGGATTTGTTCCTGACGGATGTATCGAATGTTGTGGTGAAAGTGTACAATCTCTGCAGAGTGTCAAACTATTCGAATATCCGCGTCTGCGGTTATGGACAGTTGGAGTGGCCATACTGTTCCCCCGTCAGACTTTTCAAAATGACTGGTGAACTGAATTGAGACTTGACTTGACCATAACAGGGTTGTGATCTGAATTACAAGTTCCCACTTATGTGTTATAAAACTTCAACTAGCATTCGTTGCTTCTAAACTTAGTAGAGATAATTCTGGCTTTTGCAAAAAAAACCTAGAGCCTAGTGTCATATTATCCAAAAACCCCTTTACCTGTTAGTACTAGTTTGCGAGTACTTAAAGAGTACTCATGGCTTTGTCCCTGGCTATTCTCATGGCCAGACTATGAAGAGGAGTACCTGGAGGATGGACCCCAGGAAGGTTACGACAACTAGGATCATCTCCCATCGTCAGCATTGCTTGTGACCCAGAAGATGGAGCTTCGCCTACGCTACCGTTATTATTACGTATTCCGCTACTTGATGTTGTATTAAGATCTGGATCATGAGATCCCTATTTGTGTAAGAACTTATGTATCGTTTGTAATGGATGATGTACTATGGTATCCAATTCTGTTATGTCTCGCAAAAATGGTATTCCTGGGATTGTGATGTATGGCATAACAGGCATCTGGGATTAAAAATCTGGGTGTTGACATCTCCTCATCCCAATTTCTAAGTTAAAAACTTGTGGTTGAACAAGGGTTAAGGGATCACCAATGTCTATTGGTAGATGCCTTGGGTGATTTTGACAAACAAAAACTTAGTGTTTTCAACTTATAATAAAAATCTATTTTGAGCAAAGCAAGCCTAAGGTCCACTTAGCCAAATGCATATAGATGATAGATACCACTATTCTACCATAGTATCACTTGCCAATACAATTCAAATGTATTGTCCCTTGTGGATGTAACTTATTATGTTGCAGGTTTGTTTGATGTTAGTGAAGTGTGTTGAGTAGGATTACAAGTCTACAACCAACATGATTGCATGTGGCACTTTGAAGATGAAGGACTCCATGCTATATAGATATTTCTGCTGCATTGTAATGAGATAGCCAAATGAGCTATGTAAGATGTAATGAATTATTTTATTCCTGGTTATAAAGATGTACTTTGACCTTTTTTCTTGATATTACATCTTAAACTGTGGATGCTAGCTATTGATCCAGGGACTAGCATTGTAAACACAGGGACCTTTACCTTTATAAAGGTGGGGTGCTACAATAGCTCTTAGCAACCTTCTTGGGGAAATAAAAAGTATGCTCTTTTTCATTAATATTAAATGTTACTTTTCCTTGACTACAATTGATGATAGCACCTGCAGTATTAAGAAAACGTCTTCCAAGAATAATAAACATATTATCATCTTCAGGAATTTCAAGCACAACAAAATCAGTTAAAACCAAGCAATTATGAGCCACCTGAACAGGAACATCCTCACATATACCAACAGGAATAGTAGTTGACTTATCAGCCATTTGCAAAGATATATTAGTTGGTATCAACTTTTCTAGCTGGAGTCTCTTGTAGAGAGAAAAAGGCATAACACTAACTCCAGCTCCCACATCACATAAAGCAGTTCTAACATAATTGTTCTTAATAGATCAAGGAATAGTTGGTATACCTAGATCACCAAGTTTCTTTGGAACCTTACTATTGAAGGAATAATTAGCAAGAAAAGTAGAAATTTCCTCATTAGGAATCTTCATTTTATTAGAGACAATATCCTTCATATACTTTGAATAAGGAGGCACTTAATAGCATTAGTCAAAGGAATTTGCAAAAATAAAGGTTTCATCCACTCATAAAACTTGTTGTAGTGTCCTTCCTCCTTTGACTTGTGTTTCTTTATTGGAAAAGGCATAGGTTTCTACACCCAAGGTTCTCTCTCGCTACCATGTTTATTAGCAATAAAATCTTCCTTAGTGTACCTAGTGTTCTTAGTGTGCTTCTCAGGTTCTTCCGCAACTTCCTCCTTATCGGGAGCATCATTTTTATCATTACCACTCTCAGTTTCAGCATCAGAGACAGATGTACTATTAGGATCTACTGCAGGTTCAAGTGGTTCCTCAACTGCTTTATGTTTCTTTTTCTTTCTCTTACGAGGACTACCACTATTTTCACCTTGTTGAGAATCCTGCTCAATTCTTTTAGGGTGTACTTCAGGATATAAAGGATCTTGAGTAGCTATACCACTCCTAGTTCTAATTCCATAAGCATGTTTATCTCCAGAGGCATTAACTAGCATATCATTTTGTACCTTAGCAAGTTGATCAATTTGGGTTTGAACCATTTGAAAGTGTTTACAAAGCATTTTAACATCATTAGCTGTTCTTTCCACAATATCTTTCAACTCATTAATAGCTCTAGAGTTTTCCAATAAATGATTCTGAACTTGTTTATTAAAATTACCTTGTTTAACAATAAATGTGTCAAGTTCCTCTAAGCATATATCCTTAAAGCATGCAATGTGCTCATATGGATCAGGATTTTCTTCATCTCCAGTAAATTGCTTCTTGTGTAAAATACCAAGTAGTAAAGGATTTATTTCAAACCCACTTGTCTTCTCGTTGGAGTTGTCTCTTTTATTAATATCATAGGGCTTCCCAAAGTGGCTGAGTGGGTTAGCATTAGTAAAATGCTCAAACTCCATAATGTTGGTGGAAACCTGTAACTCAAAACAAAACTTAGCAAGACTAAAATAAATAAGCAAAAATTAAAAGACCTACAACACTTATCTCCCCGGCAACGGCGCCAGAAAATAGCTTGATGACTGCAAGTGCACAGATTGTTTGTAGCTAATTTCAAAATAAAGATATCGATCCCATAGGGAGCGGGAGTTCTGAAGTCTAATAACTCTTGAATTAAATACTGAAATAGTAATGCTAAATAACGTTCTAAGTAACAAGATAAAATGTGAGTTTTATGTAAAAAGTTATTTTTGGGTTTTGTATAAGAGAATAATAAGTAAAGTAAACAAACTGAATGCAGAGTAAGTATCTCGTATGTAAAAGAGATATGAAACTGCAACGGGGAAAAGTGTTTTGAGGGAATAGCGGATACACCTCTAGCATATAAGGGTTTAAGGTAAAGATTATTATCATGAACATTCTCATCTATGTATGTGTGGGAGGAACTCTGTAATTGGACGAATAGGCAGCAACCACTGCATACATCATCCTCATAACCACAACAGACAAGTAATCGACATCCATCGAATTACTGCGCTATTAAGGGATTTTATCCCATAGGATGTATCCCATGGCATGGACAATGTTTCCTGAGTTTCCTCAGTTCCCAAGTTGATACGTAAGGGGTGCTCACAACTTTATAGTCACCGTAAGTGTTAGCACACCTCCGTCTACCAACAAGTAGTTCCCTCCATCAACGAGTACGGAAATTACAACAAGATATAGACAATATGATGATGAAGATCGATGCCTTAGCCTCTTGGATCTGTGTAGGGTGAAGATGGATTCCCGGTGGATGAGTTACCCCTCCACATCCCTTCCGGAGGTGAGTTTTGTGCGATTTCTGGTCGTTCTATATGTCGTCTCCCTGTTCTGATTGCCCGGGACGAAACTATTTGAGGAGGCGGTGGTGGTGACAACTATACGACAGGAATTATATGGCCATAAAAATATTCCCATCGTATAGTTGTTCATTAAAGTGTCTGCCTCCTGTGATCGTCGCGGTTTTTCTTCTGGTGTTATTGATATTTTCCAATTTAGCGATTTACGCTATTTTTGACTCCTTCTTGCTCTAGTACAACTGGTCCAAGAATTGTGTCTATTGTATCCATCATCTGTCCAGATCCTGGTGAAAATAGACATAAAAGATGCATGCGAACGCCATAAAATACCAAGATACTACCACTACAGTGCAAAATAATAATATAAAACATGATGCAAATATGCACTCATCACGCACTATAGGGATTTATCCTCCTCCACCACCACCACCACCACCATGCCGTCGTGCTGCTGGGATTCCGAGGGGATCTACTACCTCTGATGCCCGCTGTAACGGGGAGGGGAAGGTCTTCATCGACTCCGTACGTTTGACCGAGTGCGGAAGCGCTACCAGAACACGGCGTTGGAAGGATCGTCAACGCGATCTTGAGATCGGCAAGTGATCGACTACATCAACCAAGGAATCTGATCTCGTTTAAACACTTTGGATCTACGAGGGTTAGTTCTCTTCAATCTCGTTGCACCGATCTCGTGGATTAGATCTTGGCTTTTCCATAGATTAGATCTTGGTTTTATGTGTTCTTGCGATAGAAATTTTTTGTTTTCCATCCAACGAACCCTACACTGACAGGTTAATAGGATCTTGTCGGGGGGTTAACCTCGGGTAGGTCAAAGACGGGGAAAGACAGAGGTACTATCCCTGTCTAGTTTCCGAGTTACAGTCCAAGTCGGCCGAATCATGTATATGTCGGCCAATGAACGTAGGCAAGAAGCCCACGTATATGTATCAAGTAGTTACCCGGCCGAGTTATTGAGAGAATCGGCCGGGTTACCCAAGTGATCTTGATGCAGGTGAAGAACGAGCCGAGTAACACAAGGTAAGGCCGAGTGATACGAAGCTTGCAGGAGAAGGAGAAGCCCAAGGTCAAACTATAGCTGCAGGCTAGAAGGAATCAGAGCAGAGCCAAGCACAAGAGACAAGGATGCACGTCGTCAGAGGGGCAGAAGGAGGTCACGAAGGTGACAGTCCTGGAGCCCGAGGCACGCAGGAGGGGGCCACTGGAGCCTTGCCGTCGTTAGAAGGGCGACAGGGAAAGGAGGCCGCCGAACTACTATTTTTGGGACAAGCATATTCCACGAATATGCTTGCCTCGTCAGCCCTAAGGGCACCCAAGGGACTCCTTTATAAGGGGAGGCTTGGACCCTGAGGGGAGGATCGACTCTTTGAGCACCGTTAGGCTGGGGAGATTCATCTTGTCCCCCTGTATACAGCTCAAGGAGCATTTGTAACCCGTCAAGAGAGAAATAAAGATCATCACTTTGGCAGCTTGAGTGTAGACACAGTTGCATCTTCCCTCCCCAGATCCCACTAGCATCCATTGGCCCCATACTTTAGCCTACCCATGGCATCTGCCGTGCCAAAACCACGACAGTTGGCTCCCACCGTGGGGCCAGCAGCGGTGCTAGCTGGAGTTGTGATCCGGACGGGAAACTTCATCAACACCGGCGAGCGCGTTGTTTCTGGCTTGGTCCAGAGAATTGGTCTCTGTGACTATGTCAGAGACAATGCAGGAAGCTTCAGGGGAAAAACTCCCCCGCGCAATGGGGTCTTCATCGGCCTGGGCGAGCACAGGGTCTACGTCGGCGTCGACATCACAGGCATTTATCCTCACCAGGTCGTTGTTGCAGGAGAGCCACCTCGAAGCGCGGCGAACCGTCCCTCGGGAGAGCATCATGCAGGCAGCGTCGAGGTGATGGTCGCAGCAGGAGCTCAAGCGGGAGCAGCAGTAGCCGGGTTAAGCAGAGAACCCGCCGCAGGCGCACAAGGCGCACCCAAGCAGACCACACTGCAAACCACTGAGGTAATTCCGCCAGTGACAAACCCAACCGAGCTACATGACACCACCCCAAGGGCACCAAGAGTGAGAGGGCCACCTCTGGAAAGACCAGAGAACATTCTTCAAGCGACTATAGAAAACTTAACCACACCTGTAGCGCCGATACTTGATCCGGCAAATGCTCAGGCAGAGTTAGAAGAGACCAGGCAAAAGGTGCTGGTAGAAGCCAAAAAAGTATCAGCCCTGCGGGAATCCTTGAACAGGACCCTAAGGGAATATGCAAAAGCTAATAAGCTTGATATCGCACCCGAGCGGGTGGACGAACTGAGATTAAGAGGGAAGAACCTCATGAATGACATTAACAAAGAGCATGAAGCTCACAGAGCAGAATCAGCTGGTTTGGGTTTGCCGAGGTACAGCACCCCGGCAAAAAACCTGAGAGCGGCAAATGCCGCAGCATTGGAGTTAGAGGGGTTAACCGGGGAAGCTCGGCAGAAACAACAAGAAAGAGTGAATGAGCTGGTGCGCATCGCAAATCAGCAAAATGAGGAAATACTCAGAACTAACCCGGCAAGACCAGGGGCTTCACGGATGGTACATTCGGCAGGGGCAGCACCTGCTTTATCCGCGGCAGCGGCATCTTCACCCGGAAACAACGCTCGAAAAGAGAGAGCAGTAACCTCTGGGAAGAGGAACAAGCAAATTGTTCCATATGACCCGGCAATAGCTGGAAAGGCAAATGAGAACAGAGGCAATGCAAGCCGAGGTAACAGTGGGGAGAGAAACCACGGCCATGTGGAAAAGGACGACGGCGGCCGAGGCAATGGGGATCTCGGCAGGAGAGAACCCGCAAGAGATAATCATGAAAACCAGACCCCGGCCGAAGTAAGGAGAGAAGTGCTGCCCAACCCGCAACCAAGACATGAGCCTCGGCAGGAAAGAGAAGCGAGGCCAGCTCGCCACAATCAGATGAATGAAAGGTACAATGATGGATATTCCGAGGTGGAATACGCAAACCAGGGTGGAAACAATCACTATGGGATACAGGATAGAATTATGTACAGAGATTTGCCAGCGAGTGACGCGAGAGTAAAGTTGGATCGGCTATACCGATCCGAGTTATTGGAAGAGCAAGGTCCACCTGGTCCGACATGTTTTGGACCACGGATCATGGGCGAACCACCAGTGCCGAATTTTCAGTTAGCAAGAGGCACAAAAACGTACAACGGAAGTACCAAGCCACAAGACTGGTTGATTGATTATGCCACCGCTGTGAAGATAGCGGGTGGCAACCTAAGATGGGCAGTGCGGTATGTCCCACAGATGTTGGAAGGCCCAGCCAGGGTATGGTTGAATAATCAACCAGCTGGCAGTATCAACTGCTGGTTAGATTTCGAAGAAATGTTCGTCAGCAACTTTACCAGCACATACAAGAGACCGAATAGACCACAACAGCTGGCCATGTGCAAACAGAGGCCGAATGAAACGGATAGAGAGTTTTTAACTCGATGGTGCAACCTGAGAAACTCATGTGAGGGAGTTATCGAATCACAAGCAATCGCTTGGTTCGCACAAGGCTGCCGCTATGCCAGCGTTTTGTGGCAACGCCTGCAAAGAGATATGCCAACCACACTGGCAGAAACTATCAGAATAGCAGACTCCTATGCATTGGGCGACCCAACCCAACCGGAATTAATGTCGGCAGATCATCGTGAGCAACAGGACCAGTACGCGAGAGAATTGGCCGGGTCATCCAGGCGTGATTTCAGAGGAAGAAGAAGAGAGGAGAGGCCGGATTATAGATATAATTCGGCCCAGGTGGCGGCAGTAGCACAAGATCAGCCGAGTCACGGAGCAGCTCAACGACAGAAAAATGGACCTCAACAGTGGACATCAAGAAATGAGGGAAAAAGGCAATGGACCCCAGAGCAAAAGAAGCAATGGAAAGAAAGGCCAAAGTACACGTTCGAATCCATGTTAGATCAGCCGTGCAAATTTCACACATCAAAACCATCCAGACCAGCCAATCATACAACCCGCCAATGTGCCTGGATGAAAAATGCGATGGGGAACCCAGCAGGAGTTCAGGCTCCCCATCAGGTGCAACGGCAGCATCAGCCGCAATTAACTGGAGCAAATACACAGCAATTGATGTTACCGCCCCCTCCCCCTAGGTACGATAACTCGGATCGGAGGGATGCAGTACATCAAGTAATGAACCAGAGCCAGGACGGAAGGATGAATCCGGCAAATACCGGACGTAATGATTACAGGGAACATCACCAGTCTTATTGTGTGTTCACAACAGAACAGCAGGACAAGCAAAGTGTGCAGCGCCGGCATATGTTAGTGAATGCAGTTGTGCCGGCAGTTCCAAGATACCAGCCGTGGTCTGATCAAGAGGTGACCTGGAGCATGAAGGACCACCCCAGAGTAATGCCGAGTCCAGGATCATATGCACTTGTGTTAGATCCGACGTTTGTTGGACCAAGCATCAATGTAAAGTTTTCAAAAGTACTCATCGACAATGGGAGTAGTATCAACATCATGTACAAAGATACCATGCACAAACTCGGAATATCGCAGAATATGCTGCAGTCCACGAGGACAACTTTCCATGGGATAGTGCCAGGGCTTTCATGTGAGCCCATCGGTAAAGTCCGAGTGGACGTGTTATTCGGTACAAGAGATAACTGCAGAGTAGAAAACTTAGAGTTTGAAGTGGTGGATCTGGAAAGTTGTTATCATGCTCTACTCGGACGGCCCGCACTGGCCAAATTCATGAGCAGCTGCCATGTAGGTTATCTAAAGATGAAATTACCCGGACCACAAGGGGTGATAACGGTTGCAGGGGATTACAAGAAGTCAATGGAGTGTGCTTCAGCCGGGTCAAATTTGGCCGAATCATTGGTTATAGCAAGAGAAAAGAAAAGGATTCAGGAGGTAGCAGCCCTCGCTCAATCAGCACAGTTGAACATGCCGGCACTGGCCAACCCTCATGGTAGTGTTTCTTTTCAGCCAACTAAAGAGACGAAGAAATTTCAGATTGATGAGCAATTCCCAGAGCGCACTGTTACAATCGGTGCGGGCCTTCACGCTAAATAGGAAGGCGAGCTCACCAGCTTCCTCCGTGAGAATCGGGACATATTTGCATGGTCAACTCAAGATCTGCAAGGTGTTCCGAGGGAGTTGGCTGAGCACTCTTTAAACGTCAGGCCAGGAGCAAGGCCGGTGAAGCAACCTCTCCGCCGCTTCGCCGAAGACAGGAGAAAAGTAATAGGGGATGAAATAGCTCGGCTCCTCGCGGCCGGGTTCATCATGGAGGTGCTATATCCGGATTGGTTGTCAAATCCGGTGCTAGTAGAAAAGAAAAAAGATGACCCCAATGTAGCCATTGTGTGGCGAATGTGTATCGATTACACCAACCTGAACAAGGCGTGTCCGAAAGATCCTTTTCCATTGCCTAGAATAGACCAAGTCATTGACTCGACCGCTGGCTGTGAGCTGTTATCATTTGTAGACGCGTATTCTGGTTTCCACCAGATACCGTTAAATCCGACCGATCAAATAAAGACGGCATTTATTACCCCGTACGGGGCTTATTGTTATCGCACAATGCCATTTGGCCTGCGAAATGCAGGATCAACATACCAAAGATGCATGCAAAAATGCCTACATGATCAGATAGGGAAAAATGTACAAGTGTATGTGGATGACGTAGTCATCAAAACTAAGGAGAGCAAAACCTTGCTAGAAGATATACGGCAAACTTTCGCGAACCTGAGAAGGTTCCGAATGAAGCTTAATCCAGAGAAATGCACGTTTGGCGTGCCGGCAGGAAAACTACTCGGTTTCCTGGTGTCCAGCCGAGGTATCGAGGCTAATCCAACAAAGATAAGAGCAGTAGAAAGAATGGAATTGCCCAGATGTTTGAACGATGTACAAAAATTCACGGGCTGCTTGGCCTCGCTTAGTCGATTTGTATGTCGGCTAGGAGAGAAGGCATTGCCACTCTATCAGCTGATGAGAAAGTCGGACAAATTCAGCTGGACTCCGCAGGCGGACCTTGCATTTCATGAGTTGAAAAAGATGCTAGTTACGGCACCCATTTTAGCTTCTCCATTATCGAGAGAACCTATGCTACTCTATGTGGCGGCTACCAATCGAGTAGTTAGTACTGTGGTCGTAGTGGAACGACTTGAAGATGGTAAGTCAATTCAGAGGCCGGTGTATTATCTGAGTGAAGTATTATCCGCCTCAAAGCAGAATTATCCGCACTATCAGAAGATGGCTTATGGAATATATATGTCGGCAAAAAAGCTTAAGCATTACTTTGAAGAGCACCCCGTCAAAGTAATTTGTGAGGCGCCCATAGCCGACATATTGAACAACAAAGATGCAAGTGGCCGAATAGCAAAATGGGCGATCGAGTTATCACCGTATGCTCCACAATTTGATAGAAGAGATGCAATCAAATCTCAGGCTGTTGCCGACTTTCTCGTAGACTAGGCCGAGGTGCAGTATGAGCCACCATTGCCAGATCCAAATTACTGGACAATGCATTTTGATGGTTCCAAACTAAGGAATGGTTTGGGAGCAGGAATAGTGCTAACCTCGCCTAAAAAAGATCAATTGAAATATGTACTGCAAATACATTTTGCTGCGTCCAACAATGTAGCTGAATATGAAGCGCTAGTCCATGGATTAAAAGTAGCAAAAGAAATCGGTATACGTCGAATCCTATGCTACGGTGACTCGGATCTAGTAGTACAGCAAGTATCGGGCAGTTGGGACGCATTAGATGCTAATATGGCTTTATACAGATTCCATGTGCAAAAAATCAGTGGATACTTTGAAGGATGTGAATTCCACCACATACCACGAGCAGAAAATGACGCTGCCGACACATTGTCGAAATTAGGATCGACCCGGCAGTCAATTCCGCCAGGTATTGCCTTGGAGCACCTCAGGAAACCATCAATAATCCCATCACCAGAATCCGAATCAATCTTTGTCCCAGCAAGTTCTGCAGGAAATCACACGCCAATGGAGGTAGATCAGCAGAAAGACTCGGAACCCCTAATCACAATCATGGAGAGAGCCGGGGTATATACGTCGGCAGAAAACATGGAGATAGACAGTGAGATCACTTCAAAAAGAGTAACACCGATATGGGCGCAACCCATATTTTCTTACCTAAAAGACGCCATGCTGCCGAGTAATGAGGTATTAGCTAGACAAACCATAAGAAGAGCAAAAGCCTATACAATCATAAACAATGAGTTATATAAGAGAAGCGTCACGAACGTATTGCAGAAGTGCGTGAGTTCCACAGAAGGTCAGGAGATCCTTCTAGACATACACCAAGGAGAATGTGGGCACCATGCCTCATCTCGCGCTTTAGTAGCCAAGGCATTTAGGCATGGATTTTACTGGCCAACGGCGTTAAAAGAGGCAAAAGAATTGGTTAAGAAATGCAATGGATGTCAGAGATATGCTACCAGAATACATATGCCGTCGGCCGAGTTAAAAACAATACCCATCACTTGGCCATTTTCTGTATGGGGTTTAGATATGGTGGGACCATTCAAGCCGGCGCGAGGAGGAATGACCCACATATTGGTTATGGTAGACAAGTTCACAAAATGGATTGAAGTAAAACCGATTAAAAAGTGTGATGGGCACACAGCAGTGAAATTTCTCAAGGATATCATCTTGAGATACGGGTACCCGCATAGTATTATTACGGATAATGGCACAAACTTTGCAGAAGGAGCTTTCGCTAGATTTTGCCGAGAGAAGCACATAAGGCTAGATATTGCCTCCGTGGCTCACCCAGCATCCAATGGACAAGTGGAAAGGTCTAATGGACTGGTGCTATCAGGAATAAAACCACGACTTGTTGAACCTTTGCAGAGGTCGGCAGGGTGTTGGATCGAAGAAATCCCAGCCGTGTTATGGAGTCTTCGGACTACTCCAAATAGATCAACAGGATACACTCCATTCTTTCTGGTGTACGGGGCAGAGGCCGTACTCCCAGTCGACATAATATATGACTCGCCAAGAGTCGCTCAGTACACAACCACAGAGACAAATGAGGTAGCTCGGCAAGATGCCGTAGACCTGTTGGAAGAAGCCAGAGAGTTGACATTATCACGATCGGCTATTTATCAACAGAATTTGCGGCGGTATCATAGCAAGAAAGTGAATCCAAGAGTATTCAAAGAAGGAGATTTAGTCCTCCAACTAGTGCAACGCACGGCCGGCATGCATAAATTGTCACCCCCATGGGAAGGACCGTTTATTGTAAGCAAAGCATTGCACAACGATGCATATTATCTAATCGACGCTCAGTCCACTGAAGAGAACAAGGCAGACAAAACTGGTGAAGAAACGAAGCGCCCCTAGAATGTGGCTTTACTTCGGCCATTCTACTCGTAGCATTATATCTCAAAGTCAAAATCCAATGATGTATTTGAACCTCGGCACCCAGAGCAGTAACTCGAGGACTGCCTTAGGTTATATCTATTTCATATTATGTATTCGAACCTCGGCACCCAGAGCAGTCACTCGGGGACTGCCATATGTTATATTATTTCGTGTTATGTACTTGGACCGCGGCACCCAGAGCAGTTACTCGGGAACTGCCATATGTTATATTATTTCGTGTTATGTGTTTAAACCTCGGCACCCAGAGCAGTTACTCGGAGACTGCCATATGTTATATTATTTCGTGTTATGTGTTTAAACCTCGGCACCCAGAGCAGTTACTCGGGGACTGCCATTTGTTAGATTCATTTCTTTCGCGTTATGTGCTTGAACCTTGGCACCCAGAGCAGTGACTCGGGGACTGTCCTATGTTGTATTCTTTTTTTCATGTTACGAATATAAACCTCGACGCCCAGATCAGTGACTCGGGGACTATCATATGATATATCAATTTCGTATTGATACCTAAACCTCGGCATCTAAAGCAGCGACTCGGGGACTACCGTATGCTACCTCCAACTTATGCTGAGCGCACTCATATCAGTTTTATACTACCTCTGAAATTTGATTTTCATGGGGAAGTTTCGGACAATAAACAACGATCCAGCGATTGCTACGTACTTCCACAACGAAGTAGTTAACTTATGATCAGAACAGATCAATATCATAGGTGTTCAGCGCTCATGCCCGGACAAGACCATAAAAAATAACGGCAAAATTAAGCCCTAAAAGGTCAAGAAATTAAGGGCCAGCGAAACGCGAATTCGGACGAGCATCCACTTAACCAAATGTCACAACAGTACATGGCAAAAGGAATTCAAATCATACGGAGAGGTGACAAAGTTTGCGCCTACATCATACGCCCGGCATACCAGGGATCGGAAATAACTTAGGCATTGTTCGTTGGAGAGGCAGCTACTTGCTCAGGTGCGGGGCACCCCGAGGTAGGAGGAACCTCGACTGAGGTCGCCTCGCCCTCCGTCGACCCAGGTGCAACTTCGGAGGTCCGGGGTTGTTCGGGAGCGTCAGTCCGTGCAGTAGAATGCCCGGTACCTTTGGAAGAGGACCGCGCATCGCCGTTACTATCCGAGCTTGAGCTAGAGCTATCAGACGCGGCCGAATCATTTTCACCTCCCCCTGCTCGGCTGAATCATCATCCGAGAGACCCTCAGCCACAACCTCTTGATCCGGGTCTGGGAGAAAACTCGGCCCTTCATTCCAAGTGTGCACGTCGGCGTACTCGACGAGTTGGAACGCCCGAGCTTGCCGAAGAGCAACAAAAGTGGGATCCTCAACCCAGCGGGAGCCAGTGCGCAAGTTTCTCAGGATGTCCAGAGAGATGTCTTCATACCATGACATGATAACAGTAAGGGCCATGTCGGCACCAGCACGACCAGCCGATTCTCTCCAAAGACTCAACTGCCTCTCAGATGCCATCAGCCTTGTCACCAATAACTTGACTTCGTTGATATCTGGAGTCCCCGAGGTATTCGGCCAGAGTGCATGGTAAGCTCGGATAGCGGCCTGCACCAAGTCCCGGCCCATAATTTTCATCGGACCAACTGCGGCACCAACGGCAACCAAGTAATCCTCCATTGAATATTCTGACTCAACAGTAACAGGATCACCTCGGCGCGCACGAGCTGCAAGAACCGCTTTAGAACTTACGGGCTTGGCCTCGGGGAAATGATCTGCGCAAAGTAGGAACGTGTCAAAGGGTAGCACGGACAAAAAGAAAAATATAATTCGGCCATGCCAAGTAGCTTACGATGAATGTAGCTCATCATTATTTGAAGATCTTTGGCCCAATCAGCCTTGCTTTTCTCAAAACGAGCAATTTCCTCGCTCAAACCCCGGGTTTTAAGTTCGGCAGCTTCAAGGAGTTCTTTATTCTTCTGCAGATCCAGAGTCAGCCGATTCTTTTCCTCGGAAAATTCTTGGTCGACCTTCTCTAGCTCGGATTTTTGAGAGAGCTTAAGGGTATCCACCTCGGATCGCAGGCGAGCTATCTCATCGTCTTTTTCTTGTAGTTGCGCCGAATGAACTGCATTTTGTTCTAAAAAATGCAGCATCACGTCAGGCATGGGCACGCTATCTTGATGTGACACTGCGAAGTCTTGCAACTCGGCTTCACCACAGCCGAGCGCGATAAGGAACCTTAGCATATATGTTAAGAAGAAGGAGTAAAATAGAAAGGAAACTAACCTTCCAGGTTCTTGATCTTCTTTTGAAGGCGAATATTGAGGTTATTAATATTACCTGTTCAACAAGAAGTAAGCCGGCATTTCGTGGACAAATACATGAGAAAGTTGGGAATAAGAAAAAGGAACTATCGACATACCGGCCTTCTTCGCCACGGGCAGAACTTTCTCGTACTTCTCTTCCAGTTTGCGGTGCGAAAAAAGCAACCTCTGGAACTCGGCAGTTCGCCGGTCATGTGCAACCTAAGTAATGAGGCACAATGTTAAATCAACGAGTAAAAGCTAAACCAGATCCGAGTCAAGCAGGACTTAACTCAGATCTAGGTGGCTGGGTATTCAAAGCTGAACCAGATCCGAGTCAAGCAGGACTTAACTCAGATCTAGGTGGCTGGATATTAAAAGCTAAATTAGATCCGAATCAAGCAAAGCTTAATTCGGCTCTAGGTGGCCGGATATTCAAAGCTAAACCAGATCCGAGTCAAGTAGGACTTAACTCAGATCTAGGTGGCTGGGTATTCAAAGCTGAACCAGATCCGAGTCGAGCCGGACTTAACTCAGATCTAGGTGGCTGGATATTCAAAGCTAAATTAGATCCGAATCAAGCAAAGCTTAATTCGGCTCTAGGTGGCCGGATATTCAAAGCTAAACCAGATCCGGGTCAAGCAGGACTAAACTCGGATCTAGGTGGCCGGATATTCAAAGCTAAACCAGATCCGGGTCAAGCAGGACTAAACTCGGATCTAGATGGCTGGATATTCAAAGCTAAACTAGGTTCGAATAAAACACAACTAAACTCGGATCTAAATGGCCGGATTAACGAACCTTGGAAATAAAGTTAAGTCAAACTTCCAAGTATACAACAAGTTATTTCCTTGCAAGTTTCGGGGACTAGAGCATATGATAACATCTGAAGAATAATTTAAGACTCAGAGAAAAAATAATTACCTCATTCATCTTATTGGTATCAATGATGAACTGGGCAGCATGGTCAAAACAGCCGCTGATGTTAGAAAGCTGAAAGGGCTGATTGGTTGGATTACCCTCAAACTGATCAGCAGCATTCCAGTTGTTGGCGTATTCAACCAGCGCTCCAAGGCTGTTCCCACTTGCTGTCCGAGTTAAAACTTTACCCCGGGCAGGCGATCCGACCACGGCAGTCGCAGGGCTCTTATGAAGAGCAAGCTGGCTGCCGGAGGCCGAGGTAACAAGGACTTTAGGCGCAGCTCCCTTACGCAGCACGTCAGCGATACTCGGTTGAGAAGAGCCGGCAAGACCTTTTTGAGAAGAAGAAGTCTTGACGGCAATAGCTTTTTCCGCCTGAGAAGAGGCATCAGCAGGAAGTGGCGCCTCGGAAGTAGGGACGGAGTCCTTAGGAACAGCGGAGGATAAGGTCGCAGAGGGCGCCGGGATAACAACCTTTTCGGCCGAGGTCGGGATGGCCGTAGAAACTGCCGAAGTAGATGGAGGCTCAGTAGCGGCGCTGGGGCCCATAGAAGGGGCGGCGGGCTCGATGAAAACTTCGGAGGGCCGGTTCGAATCCAGGGCAATGGAAGTGGTCTCAGGGACATCGTGACGGACAGGCGAAGTATTCGGAGCTAGAGGAGAAGCAGGACGAATATGACTAGGAACCCTGGTATCTTCAGCGGGAGGAGGAGATGGCGGCCGAATCGGACGGCTAGTCATACTAGGACCGCCGGGTTTAACAGAAAGAGGAGCACTGCAAAAATAAGAAAGAAGATTCGTCAGTATGAGAAACAGAAAGAGAGAAACAAGAAATATAGGCAAAAGAACTTACCCGGCGACCCCAGGCATAGTCCTGCGCCTGGGAGGGTTTGGAGCGGATGTCTTCGTTCGCTTCTTAGGAACCGCCTCCGAGGCACTAGCAGGAGCCCCGCGTTTCACCGAGGTAACGGGAGGCCGGGAAGCAATAGGCTCGGCGTCGTGGACCTGACCGGCCGGATTAGCTGGGAAGGTAGAAGCCGGAAATGCATAAGAAATATGCATGGCGGCAACTACCTCAAGAATTTGGACCTCGTCCGAATCACCTTCCTCCTCATGCGCTGAAGTTTTGCCGCGAGCTCGAGTCGGAGCAGGATCTGACTTAGGGACGAACTCCTCAGAGTCCGGCTCACCAGTATCCGGGGTACTCCTGTCCACGGGCCAAGGGAGCTGCAGAACTTCGGCGTCCTCGCTTTTCTGCTCTGCGAACCTCTGCAAGACGAGGAGAAAGAGAATTAAATAAACCAGTTTCTAAAAATAGTGGAATAACAGAGCAATGCTGATTAAGCTTACCTCGGGAGGCGGACGATCGCGAGTGAATGGTTTTAATCCCCAGGACCAATCCTCAGGCATCTCGGTCTTGAAGATAGCTCGGATGCGCTTATAAATGAGGTAGTTATCCAGCTCCACGGTCGAGACTCGGTTAGGGTCAAGGGGACCGCTCATGTAGCACAGTTTGTGGGTCAGCTGCTGGAAGGGGCAGATCCGGCTACTAATGAAAGTTGCCATCAGGTCTTCGCCGCATAACCCGGCCCGAATCAACTCTTTAAGCCGAATCTCGAAGGCCTCGGCCAAGGCGTGAGTTTTCCTCGGATTATAGAGCCAGTTCACTTTAGAAGGTGGGCCAATTGAGAATGGAGGGAGCCGAATCTTGTCTTCCGCCCCTCTGTTCTTGACGTAGAAAAATGACTTGTGCCACTTCTTGCACGACTCCAACCCAGTGACACGAGGGAACACGGATTTCCTCCGAGGTGTTATAGACACCGCCCCACATTGGGTGAGCAACTTCTCGGAAGGGTGCAGAGATTTGTCAGGGACAATGTTTGAGCGGATCTGGAAGAACTTCGACCAGACATGTACTGACGGCCACAGGCCGAAGTAACCCTCCGAAGCGGAGATGAAAGCAGAAAGAGAAGCTATGGCGTTCGCAGGAAGATGATGCGGCTGAAGGCCGAAGTAATCGAGGAATTCTCTAGCGAAATCGCTAAGAGGGAGACCGAAGCCGCGGGCGAAGTGAGACATGAAAACCACATACTCGCCCTCTCTGACGTCTGGAGAGGATTCGCTGCCGGGTAAACGGCAAGAAACCTCGGCGGGGATCCTTCGAGTCCGGATGAGCCATTCAATCTCACGGCGCGTGACTGAAGAGCCCTGCCACGAGCCTCGCTCAGGCCCGGAGCCAGCGTCGTCGTCCTCGACAAGAGCGCCGCTAAACGAACTAGACATACGTGCGCCGGAAAGATCGCCGGAGGAAAGACTGGCGGCGGAGGGGAGTTTAGAGCTGCAAGGCCCCGTCGGAACTTTGCGCGAGAACAATGGCGAAGGAACGGAGGAACCGTCGCCCGAGCACGAAAACGGAGCAGATGAATCTAGGGAAAGAACAGGGCAAGACGGCCAGAGAGGACTCACCGGCGACGCAAAGCCGCGGAGCGCGGGCAAGAAGAGTAGAACGGCGCGGCGGAATCTCCGCCGACGGAGGCTCTGGCTGGCGAGCGGCGGCGGAACCGCAAGAAAACGCGCCGGCGAAAGGAAGAAGGAGAACAGAGGCGAGCGATAAGGGGAAAGGTGAATCCCGCAAACGCGGTTCCCCTCTTTATAGTCAAGCCATGAACAGGGAAGTGGGATCGTGGGTGTGGCAGTTATCCGTGTAGATCGTGGGTGCAGCACGAACGCACGACGGTGAGCGGAGCCACACCAACGGCCACACATGAAGAGGGGTCGTTACAATCCCCAAGGGGAACAGCACCCGAGGCGTCGCAGCGACGGCGCAGCAGGTGCATAATTCACTGTGGACTTGTCAGTAAGCACTGTAGAGGGACCTAAAAACTAGAAGAACAATGATGGGATGACACGTAGGACATGGCGTACCAGGGAAGGAACGAGGAGACCTCGGACGAGGACATAACTCGAAAACAAGACTAAAGAATATAATGAAGCTGATATAACCCGGCCAAAGCTATTGACAGGGCCACACCAGCTTCGGGGACTAATGTCGGGGGGTTAACCTCGGGTAGGTCAAAGACGGGGAAAGACAGAGGTACTATCCCTGTCTAGTTTCCGAGTTACAGTCCAAGTCGGCCGAATCATGTATATGTCGGCCGATGAACGTAGGCAAGAAGCCCACGTATATGTATCAAGTAGTTACCCGGCCGAGTTATTGAGAGAATCGGCCGGGTTACCCAAGTGATCTTGATGCAGGTGAAGAACGAGCCGAGTAACACAAGGTAAGGCCGAGTGATACGAAGCTTGCAGGAGAAGGAGAAGCCCAAGGTCAAACTATAGCTGCAGGCTAGAAGGAATCAGAGTAGAGCCAAGCACAAGAGACAAGGATGCACGTCGTCAGAGGGGCAGAAGGAGGTCACGAAGGTGACAGTCCTGGAGCCCGAGGCACGCAGGAGGGGGCCACTGGAGCCTTGCCGTCGTTAGAAGGGCGACAGGGAAAGGAGGCCGCCGAACTACTATTTTTGGGACAAGCATATTCCACGAATATGCTTGCCTCGTCAGCCCTAAGGGCACCCAAGGGACTCCTTTATAAGGGGAGGCTTGGACCCTGAGGGGAGGATCGACTCTTTGAGCACCGTTAGGCTGGGGAGATTCATCTTGTCCCCCTGTATACAGCTCAAGGAGCATTTGTAACCCGTCAAGAGAGAAATAAAGATCATCACTTTGGCAGCTTGAGTGTAGACACAGTTGCATCTTCCCTCCCCAGATCCCACTAGCATCCATTGGCCCCATACTTTAGCCTACCCATGGCATCTGCCGTGCCAAAACCACGACAGATCTCTAGACTGGCCCCACAAACCAACACTAGTCTTTTGTGCACACTTTGTCCTCACTAGTGCGCACCTGATACCACTTCCCGGTCGGTCACCATCCTCAAATTTCTCTGGGCCAAGCATGCTTAACATCAAAGTTCTTTTTGGATGAGATTCCGGAAAATAAGTTGCAAATTATTTGTATGAGTATCCTATCAATCTTATTAAGCCATGTGCCTAGATATCACAGTAGTTTAGGATAGTTAGGACTCTAGCCTAACTTGACTTGTACTCCAAGATGATCCCCTACACGTCTATATATACTCTCCCATGAGGCTCAATAATATATCCAACATATTCTGCCAAATCCCTCTCTATCGTTCTACATGGTATCAGCCCTAAATTCGATCCTACCCTAGAGCCACCGCCACACTAGCATCGTTGCCGCCTCACCCCCAACCTTGTGTGGCCCCTCCTATGGCGTCGCGCTAGCCGAGCAAGATGCTTCCGCCGCGCTACCCGCGGGGATGTCGATATCCATGATCTCCGTCGGGGTATGCGCAACTCGTACGCAGGGTTCACCCGTCGATCTGAGATTGGCTGCCTGTAAGTCCACTCCGCCTCTACTTCGACCATCGGCATCGACGATCTACACCGCGCCGCTGCGCCTTCCCTCTCCGCCATTGTGCCTGCCTCAGAAGGCTTTCGTGGCCTCACGATAGGCTGCCATTCACCACAGACGGCTGATATGCCTTCCTTAGAAGGCTATCGCGCCCTCCTCAGATCGTCTTCATCGTCATCGTCTGAGACTTCACCGACAATGCCACCATAGACTCTAATCTATGTGTCATCCATGCCATGGCACATATGGCGCACCGTCGGTCTCATCAACCGATATTGCGCCTGTCTACGCCAAGCACGTCCCCGAGAACGAACCTACCATCAATCGAGCTATGGCTTGTCGCCATGTCACCCCTTTGGGACAAAGCGCCGCCACCTTTGGTCCATGCTAGCGACTACCAATGCGTCTTCCTTGGCATGTATGTCGCTGGTGGTCTCCCAGCCACTGCGCCGACTTGCGCCCTGCAGCTATGCCACCCCATTGGGTTGTAGCATCACTACACGCAGTTTACATCGCCGTCCCCTCACAACAATGACCAGGCTATCTCCATGCCACCTCCACAGTGTGTGTCGCCTATGTACGCACATGGTCTTCCTCATGCCTGGTTCTTCTTCGCTATATGGTGGTGTCACGGCAGTTGCCATGGGTAGGTTTAAGTTGGGGGCCGAATGGACGCTTGAGGTAACCGGGGAGGGAGTGCATGGTCTATCCGGGCATGATGAACATGATGAACTCTCCAGACTTAGGATTTTATTCCTCCTTGATGTTTACAAGTGCTCCTAGAGCTATTCTAGCATAATCTCTAGGCACTCGTTCTCTACTTGGTCAAAAATTCCCCAAACCCTAGCTATGCCCCTCCTTATATAGGCGACGGGTAGCTAGGTTACAGCTTTGGGCCCTAGGGTTACTGTTTGGATCTTTGTCCTTACTACATGGGCTGGGTCACGGGCTATCCCTAAGCCCTTGACCTAGTCTACAAAGTTGTACAACCAACAGTCTTCCCGTACATTGATGCCAGCTCTTGGGTGTCACGCAGTGCTTTTGTACATCAGCCCTTGCTTTTGGCGTCACTCGGCTTCTTTTATGTCACCCGGCGTCGCCCTTCTCTTTTGAACATGCTTTACCATGGTCCCTCCTAAATCTCACTCGGAAAGCTGCCACGCGTCCTTCTTGACTCGGCCTTTCCTTGTAAAACCCGGCTCGTCGCTACCTGCAAGGTAAACAACTTTGTCCTACGCTGGCCGACATATTTCTTATGTCAGCCATACATAAGCTTCGTATCCTGGCCGGTAAGTCCTGGCCAGTGATTTCATTGACTCGGTATAAGCCAAGTTAGGTAATGTTTTACCCCTTATGACCCTATCGGGGGTTATCCCCCCGACATTAGTCCCCGAAGCTGGTGAGGACTAGCAGTTTTTTGCAGTTAGGCGTCTCCAGGTTCCTTTAGCGTACTTGGAACTTCTCTTTTATCTTTGCATTTCTTATGTTGGACACTCTGTTTGGCGTAATCTCAATCTTTCCCGGGCCTATTTTGCTCTTTCCGAGTCTCGTCTTTGACTTTCTGTGCTCTTCTTGTCCCATGCCGAGTCATTTTCGGAGGTGCCGAGTCACTCTGGGCTTTTTATATTTTCCTTAGTCACTAACAGGTGATACGTCCAATTTGCATCACCATTTTATATCATAATTTGCCTCTATTCTTTGATATATTTCTTATTAAGATGTGTTACTTATGTCTTTTCATCTGTTTTTGCATGTTGGATGATTCTTGGAGGATGAACTGCCGGAGTCAGGATTCTGATGGAAAAAGAGGTGTTTTGATGCAATTTCGCCAAGATCATAAAAATACCAGAAAAACTACGGAAAATCATATTTTCCTAGAAGACGAAGAAAGCCAGAAGGAGAGGCGGAGATGTGCCGCAGGGGGCCCACACCCCCAGGCGCGGGCCACCCCTAGGCCGCACCTACAGGGGTGTGGCCCACCTCTAGCTCCGCCGTCTCGCCTATATCTTCTCCTCGAAACCCTAAAACACGGGGAGTGACCACAAAAAGAGTCTGTCGCCTCTGCGGGGCGGAAAACACGGAGAGAGAAAGAGCTCTCTGGCAGACAGATTTCTGCCGGGGAAATTCCTTCCCGAAGAGGTGACAGATCGTCGCCACCAACACCATCATCAAGCTAGACTTCATCGGGATCATCATCATCATCATCCACACCATCACCTCCACCAGCACCATCATCACCACTCCATCCCGCTATAACAATTGTGTTGAATACTTGCATAGTTCTTATAGGAAACTTTCCCGGTGTTGATTACTATTGTAGTTGATGCTTGTGAGTGGAACCATTGGATTATTGTTTATGTTCAGATTGTTATCCATCACCATATCATCTTTGATATTGATCCATATGATGTCTTGTGAGTAGTTCGTTTAGTTCTTGAGGACATGGGAGAAGTCATGTTGTTAGTAGTGGATTTGTGTTGAGATATTATTCAATGGTTTAGTACTTAAGTTGTGGTTCTATTCTTCTACTGGTGTCATGTGAACATCGACTACATGATACTTCACCATTTATGGGCCTAGGGGAATGCATTGTGTATTCTACTAATTTTGGGGTTGCCAGAGTGACAGAAACCTGGACCCCCGTTAGGACACCATTGCACAAGGGAGCGTAGGATCTCAGAGTTTAAGGTTGTGGTTAGGTTTATATCTTAATTGCTTTCCTGTAGTTGCGGATGCTTGCAGGGGGTTTAATCACAAGTATGTATTAGTCCAAGTAAGGTCGGTACATTAGCACAGGTTCACCCACACAACACTTATTACACCAAAGAAGACCACTCAGCTATTTGAAGCGAAAGCACTTGACAGAATTCCCATGTGTCCTAGAGAACGTTTGGTCCTTATAAGTATTTCCACTGGCTTGTCCTTTGCTAAGAAAGGATTGGGCCACTTGCTACGTTTGTTTGCTGTCTTTATTACTTGCACTTTATTTCTTTGCTTTATTAGAAAACCCCTAAAATCCATTTGCTAAGTATTTACAGAGATTTACTGCTCCATACACTAGTCAACACCTTCTGCTCCTCGTTGGGATTGACACTCCTATTTATCAAAAGTACTACGATACACCCACTATACTTGTGGGTCATCAAGACTATTTTCTAGCGCCGTTGCTGGGGAGTGAAGCTCTATTGAAGAGTGGAACTGGTAAAGGAAGCTTCTACTATGAGTATTGATTTTTATTTATGTTTGTTACTTTGTTTCCAATATGGATAACCCACTTGGTTTTCTGTTTGTGAAAACTACTACCGCTGTTAGGGTAGTAGATGAACCACCACCTGTTGAGATAGATCCTTTTAAGATACCTACAAGTATTGTTGACTGTGTTATGGATAATTATTATTTAGGGGATGGAACTGTCCACCCTAGTGATCATTTGCTTTTTATCCATGAATTATGCGGGTTGTCTAAGTGTGCAGGTATCACAACTGAACAGGTGAATAAGAAGTTACTCTCTATATCCTTGAAAGGGAGAGCTGAAGAATGGTATAAGTTGCTGAAGAATGGGCAATCCATGGAATGAGAGGAAATAGTACCTCTCTTTTATTCTAAATTTTATCCTCCCAGTGAAATTCATAAGGATAGGAATCTAATATATAACTTTTGGCCTCGTGATGGAGAGAGTACAACTCAAGCTTGAGGGGGTTGAAGTTACTAATGCTTAAATGTCCTATTCATGAACTCCCTAACAATATTATTATCAATAACTTTTATGCTAGGCTTTCTCTTCATGATAAAGATTTATTAGATGCTTCTTGTGCTGGATCACACACATATGAAGGAAGAAGCTAAATGGGATCTCCTAGACCGTATTCAAGAGAACACTGAAGCTTGGGAGAAAGTCAGGTATAAATTATGATTATGAATGCATTAAATCTTTTATGGGAACTGATGACTTTTGTGATATTAGTAATGAGTATGGTATTGACTCCCAAAGTATTGCCAATTATTTGAAGGCTTTTGCCTCTTACATAGAAATTCCTAAAAAGAAGTGGAATAATTACCATGCACCTTATAAAGATGTTGTTAGTCATGTTCCTGTTAGAAGCACTAAAGTTTGTACTATTGATCATATTTTGCCTGAACCTTATGTTGAGAAAATACCTTTCCCAGCTAAGGTAAAGGAGTATTCTATGATGATTAGTGTGAATAACAAAGGTACAAAGAAAATTGTGGAACCTAATGAGCAAATGAATACTGAACCTGTGGTAGCTATTGTGAAAGATCTTGTCACTATAAATATGGAGGATGAGCACATTGTCTTCTGTGAAGACGCTTCTAATATTATTTCTCATCCTAGTAAAGCTAGTGTCCATGTGCTTTCTATTAGAATTGGTGATCATTGCTATTATAGTTTATGTGATATTGGTGCTAGTTCTAGTGTTATTCCTTTTGAGCTTTACAAGGAAATTATGCATGAAATTGGTCATTGTGAGCTTGAGGACACTGATCTGGTTATTCACTTTAATAATAAGGAAACCATTTTCCCTATTGGTATTGTAAGAGATGTGGAGGTCCTCTGCGGTAACATTAAGTATCCTGCTGATTTTCTAGTGCCTAATTCAGCAGCAAGCAAAACTTGTCCTATCATTTTTGGTAGACCTTTCTTGAACACTTGTGGAGCTATTATAGATTGTAGGAAGGAAATTTTTTTGACTAAGTTTGATGGAGAGTCTTATGAGTTTAATTTTTCCAAATTTGCTAAAGCTCCTTGTGAAAATAGCTTGCCTAATAAAGATTTCAGGATGGAACAACTTGCTTCTATTGATCCGGTTTATGACCTTGGACCTCTGTCATCGTTATGGAAACGACAGAGCTTGAGAAGGCTAGAAAGAGGTGTGGGAGCGAGCAGGGAGGCGAGCGACGACGTCCACGGGCGGGATTGGGAACATTCAAGCGTCGGGGACACAAGACGTACCCAGGTTCGGAGCCCTCGGGGTGAGTTAAAGCTCCTACTCCTGCCGATCTGACTAAGAAGATGAACACAACGAACTACAAGGCTCCTCGAGCTGTATCGGGTCTAGCTAGTAGAGAAATGAGAATACAACCCTTGCTACGATGCCCCTGCCGCCCCTTATATAGGTCGAGGCGGCATGGGCAAAGACGTTGCCGACTGGTGGGTCCCACAGGCGGGCCCGGCCGACTATTCCAGTACAGTGTTCTACCTTCCTGACGTCTGGTATAGTGCCGCGCACCTTGGCCGGCACGGAAACAGTGGCGGCCGCCCCCGGTGCCATTGTGTCTGTCCTTTTGTCTGCCAGGGCTGAATAGTACTGGGCCCTACGTCACCCCTCTGCCTTGAAGGTCCGGCTAGGTCACCCTAGCCGGCTATTCTGTCTGGACCGGATGGTCGGTCCCATCTGGCTAAGCGTCTGTACCGTGTTGTCTTATCTGGCTCGTAGTTCTGCTGGCTCGTTCTTGACTTGTCTTGCCTTATCCGGCTAGCGTGACCCAGCCGGCTAGCTTCCTTGGGTGATGATTTTTATTCGGCTTACTGGTTCGCCAGCTTGGTCTTCATCTGGCCTTCCTTCTGGTCTGTCTTCGAGTTTCTTGCGTGATGGGTTGTGACGCTTGCATCTTGTCCGGTAGCCTACCCGGGGGTGATCCCCCCGACACTAGCCCCCGAGCGCACGTAGATTCCATCCTTAGGCGAAATGTGGGTGGGCTCAAAAGATAGTTTGATTTTTTTGCCGGCTGGATTTTGGCGGTTCGACTGGCCGGCTGCATCATCACTGACGTCAGCCACGCGCAATGATGGTAATGGGAGGACGTGCGTCATGGGGTTGCGTCGGCTGTCGCCTCGGGAACCGCTGTCAGCGCCTCACCTCCCACGCTGGGATCTTCTGTGCGATGCGTGTGGTCGCAGAGGATCTGGAAGCCGCTGGGGCTGTGGGAGGCTGCCATGTGGCGAGCCGGTGGTTTGCCTCCCCAGCCCCTTTAAGTAGAGGCCGCGGTGCCCCGCCGCCCCCATAGGTCATTTGACCCCCTCTTCCTTGCCTTCGACGCCGCGCGCCCTTTCCACTCTCTACCTCTGCCTTGCGCTTGCGTCGCCGGCGAGCACGCACTGCTCCACTCCGCCCGCGTCGCCAGCCCTTTCCCCACCGGAGTGATGGGTCATTAGCACTCCTCCGTCGCTCCCCTTTCACCTTCCCCTCCTCCTTTTTCTGCACCGCCCCGCTCCGCCACTTTCGCCATGGCCGATAGCAGAGGCGCCTGGTGCGGTTCCTCTATGGCGGAGGCGCAGGTGGAGAAGTACCGGCGGTCGTGCCTCCTGCCGACCACTGGCGAGGTCGGGGTCCGCCTGGCACCGGCTGGCGAAGTCTCGTCGGCTCCTCAAGCCAGCCAGCGAGTCGTCTTTCTCGCACACCTGGCGCGCGGCCTGGCCTTTCCGGCCAGCGCCTTCTTCCTCTCCTTCCTTGCTCATTTTGACCTCCGCCTCCACCATATGGGGCCAAATGCAATCGACATTCTGGTCCACTTCATGGCCTTCTGCGAATGCTGCCTCGGGATCCAACCGGTTCTCGGGCTCTTCTGCCGGCTCTTCTTGATTCGGCCACAAGTGCAATATGCCAAGGGGCCACTCGTGACCTGCGGCGGCGCTTCGATCTACTCTCGGTCGTAGACCGGTTACCCCAAGTTCAAGCTGCACGGCACAGTTAAACTATGGTAGCAAACATGCTTTTATGTATGGAACTTGGGGTCCGAGGACCGGCTGAACCTCCCGGCCTTCCAAGACACGGAGTCCAGCCAGGTGCACTGGGAGGAGAAGATCTTCGGCGCCAAAGCGGAGCCGGACGCGCTTCTCCACCGGATGCGGGCACTGGTCACGGCTGGCCTAACCGGCATCGACGTGACGCTGAGTTGTGCTAGCCGGCTGATGATACCCCTACAACAGCGAGCGCACAAGATGTGCTATTACTCCGGGCGGCTCGACCCGACCCGGCTCTCCCGCCGCGACCCCCCATTCGCCAACCTTTACGAATGGGTGTGGATGATCACCAAGGAGAAGATCAAAGCCACTGGCGCTTTGGTTTGGCTCCCTACATGCGCGAGAACCACGCGCCCCGGGTAAGTGTACTTGTTCTTTTCTTGTTCCTTCTTTCGCTCTCGCGTTATCCGGCTAAACCACCTTATCCGGTCCTGACTTGCATCTTTTTATGCAGATTTTCCCCTGCATCATCTGGGAGGAGGGCGACGCGCCCATCCAGGTCTTCACGGCTGACCTCTCTGAGCCGCGACCGCGCCAGACCAGCGGTGAGCGCTCAGATGGCGAGGAGGGCTTCTTCAACAGCCGGGCGATGAGGCGGTGGAGGATCCGCACGGCCCCAAGCCCGAGGAGAGCGACGGTGTAAGATCCCTCCTTTGTAAAGGGAAGGATCCCTGTGATTGCAATGCTAGTCCCTGGATCAATGCTAGCATCCACAGTTTAAGATGAAGTACACAGAAACAAAAGTCATTATTACATATCATTCTAGAGACAAACATAGTATTTTACAACTCCATGGCCACAGGACTACTACAAGAGTTCAAATATATAATAAGATAAATAAGTCTTCATCTTCATGTGCCACAGGCAAGCATGTTGAGTGTAGACTCATGACTCCTAATCATCATCAGAATATCCTGCAACATCACAAGTTACAGCCACAGTGGGTCAATACATTCGAATAGTATTGTCAAGTGATACCTTCGTAGAATATTGGTGGACTAAATACTATATGCATTTTGGCTAAGAGTAGCTTAGGCTTGCTTTGCTCAAAATAGGTTTTGCCTATCAGTTGAAAACACTAAGTTTTTCTTTGTCAAAACTTTTCCCAAGGAACCACCAATAGACATTGGGGTCCTTCACCCTTGTTCAACCACAAGTTTTACTTAGAAATTGGGATGAGGAGATTCTTGATAGCTTCCATGTCTTGATTGTAACACCCCGGTTCTGAAAAGACCGTGGCCTCTATGTGACATGCCAATCCCTGGATCGGTTCATTGGCCCATAATAGAGTAAGATAGATAACATAGCAAAATATCCGTGTATCATAAGTAACGATGATCCAGAGTACCATTATTGCAATAAAAGCTTAGCACAAAGCTAGCTCAAATTATTCAGGTAGCAACATAAACATGCAAATCCTCCATTCTTCAAATTGCCCACAAGTGAACAAGTGCCGAGTGGAGTACCGTGGCCTATAACGATCAATCAGAATCGGAATAACCTGCAACATGAAACGTAGCAGCCCCGAAGGGTCAATACATGGAATGTATGGCAAGTAGAGCTAGTAATGGAGACAATAGTACTAACATCTACATGCATAATTTGGCAAGTGGAGCTGTGTCTGGCTTGCATTTGCAAATACATTTGTCCTACTTTCATAAACAGTTTTTGATTTTCTTTGAAAAGATCCCAATTAAGTTAACCCGACAATATTAAAACAATTATGAAATTAGAATGAGCGAGAAACATGTCATGGAATCAATATCTAGCAACTCAGATGTCCATAACCGGGGACACGGCTAATCGATTAGATTATACACTCTGCAGAGGTTAGTACACTTTACCCATGTGACTTGGCCAGCCCAGCTCGTGCCATCACTCTCATTTTGGGTGATGATAGGGAGAAGGCCAAGAAGAGACTGTTCGGAAAGTAGCTCCTCAATCCCGACGCGCACCGGTCCAACCTACCAAAATTCTACATCTCTGGATACGCGGGTTCGAGTTACCACAACCTACTAAGTCCAACCAACCGCCCATTTCATTATTGGCACATGGTTGTACACGTAAGCTACACAATAAAGAAGCCAATCATTCTCTCTTGATACCTGGGTGCCTTTCCGCCATGAAACCACCAAAAATTATCAATACCATCACACCCAGGGGGTTCATTGATTAAGTTGTTTTTAGTTTTCACAAACCAATACTTTGAGAAAACAAGTATCAATGATGTAACCCAGCCCTCGTTCATCATAGCATGGCTAAGCATATCTACCAACAGTGGTTCATCTACACAGAGGGTCCTACCACATAATAGGACATAGCATAGCGATAGTATCATCCTACACATGCATCTACAAAATACACGACAATGCATTGAAAATAGTAGGACGATATCATGAACAAAGTAGCATCTACTTGCCTTGGTTGTAGTGGTCGGGAGCACAATCCTCACACGAGCAAGCGTTGCACTCGACACAATCTACACGATACAATTGCAATCATAAACAAACAATGCACAAGCATATGCAACAAATATGATGCATGAATGCAAGAACGACAAGTGAATTGGTGCTACAGCTGCACCACAACATCCTATAACATAACACTACCGATTGCATGCATGGAAAATAGTTTTAGCGCTAGGGAAACTATTAAGTAAAAGTAATGCTCCAAACTAGAGCTAGAACTTAAATAATTCACTACCGGTAGAATACTGTTCGTAAAATCTTGGGAAAATTCTACAGTATGGGCATCGCTGATTAGAAACAGTACCAATTGGAATTACTCGAAAAGGAATTATAAAACTCCCCGAGTAATTAAAACACTGCAGAAAGCCAATAGACAGTTTCTGCAGAAGTTTTTACTGTAAGCCTACCTTTTTAATTCACGATGAGATTCCCCTCGTTCCACTAAATCCAGGGAAATATCATACGCGATTTTTGGAGCTACGGATCTTTTTCTACGAATTTATTACTCCGAAAAGGCCATTAACTAGTTTGATTAAACTGTACTAATCCTTGCAATAAAAGCCTGAACCAAAGGTATAGCGAGATTCTACACGACTCACTTAATCTACACATATTTTATTTGCAATTTTTGGCCAAGCGGTTTAATTTCTACGCAATTTACAAAATTCTACCGAAATCTGCCAACTAAAAGGATTAACGAAATTGACCAGTCAATTGTGTCTGTTGACTGGTCAAAGCGTCTGCTGACTGGGCGCTGACTGGGCGTCTGACTAGTCAACGCCTGAGTCTGGCTGGTCAACTAACGATCTAGGCCGCTGATCTGAGATCTGACGGTGGTTGCTGTCTTACCGGAAACGGACTGCGAAACGGACTCCGGACGGTGCGGCGAGTTCTGAGCGGCGGCGACGATCGGATCCGGCGTAGGGGTTCTTCCTGCACGGACGTACACGGTTAACGGGCGGTTCAAGATCGTCAACGACGCGACGCAAAACGGCGCGCGAGCGCGTACGTGTATGCATGCATGCGAGCACGCGAAACGCGGCAGCGGCACGCGGCAGCAGCGGGGCGGCGGCGGGGCGGTGCGCGGCGCAGGCGGCGGCACGCGGCGGCGGCTGCTAGGCGGCGGCAAGGCGGCGCGGTGCAGGCGGCGCAGGCGGCGGCGCTGCGAGGCGGCGCGGCGACGCGGGGGCGATGGCGGCGGCTGGCCGCGGTGGCGGCGACGCGGGGTGGCGGCGGCGCTGCGCGCGTGGCGCTGGGCGGCGGCGGAGCGAGGCGGCGCGGCGGCGGCGCACCTCGAGGCGGCGGCGGGTCGGCGGACGACGGCGAGGTGGCGGGTGGCGCCGGCGACGGGGCTCGGCGGCGAGGCGACGGCGGAGGGCGACGGCCGGCGAGGCGGCGGCGGTCGCGTCCCTCGGGAGGCGCGCGTGTCGAGGCAGGGGTCGTGGGCACGGGAATCGAGGCCGGTGGGTCCCTCTTTAAATAGTCCCTCGCGCGGAATCCTGAACTGAAACGGCCCAGAGTTGTACTAGAACTCGGAAATCGGTCCGGATTTTCGGACCGTTTTCCGGCGGTTTACTAAAACGTCCGAAGCTTTTCCATACGAACTCCGATTCGAGCGATTCTCGCGCCTACGGGTTCGTATCGTCGAGGGGAACAATCTAGCATCAAGGTTTGGGCGAAACCTCAAACCTACAGGGGTGGTCCATGCTAGCCCTACTAAAGCTTCCCGTAGGAACCTCGTAGCGAAGTAAAATAGGGTTTTGCAACTAGCGCTTCGTCGAACCTTTCTACTCGACGGTTTTGCATGGAAAGATATGATGCGATGTTATGAATGATATGCAAGACCAAATTTCAAATTTGGGATGTGACAAGACTAACCCCCTTAAGATGAATCTCGTCCTCGAGATTCGGCGCGGCTAGCAAATAGGTGTGGGTAGTCCTCTCGGATGTCATCCTCACGCTCCCAAGTGGCTTCTTCTTCAGTGTGGTGGCTCCACTGTACTTTGCAAAACTTGATTGTCTTGGTACGGGTAGTCCTTTCTGCTGTCTCCGGAATCTTGACCGGTTTCTCCTCATAGGTCAAGTCACTCTCAAGCTGAACCTCCTCTAGTGGCACAGTGTCTCTCAATGGTGTATCCACCATCTCCGGATGGCACTTCTTCAGCTGGGATACGTGGAACACGTTGTGAGCAGCAGACAGAGCTTCTAGCAACTCCAACTCATAAGCAACTTCTCCTTTGCGTGCTAAGACTCGATACGGTCCAATAAATCGTGGTGCCAGCTTACCCTTAATTCCAAATCTCTTGATTCCACGAAGTGGCGACACTCTGAGGTATGCTCTATCACCTATCTCATACACCACTTCCTTGCGCTTGGCGTCAGCGTAGCTCTTCTGCCTTGATTGTGCTACCTTCAGCCTGTCCCTAATCAAGGCGACCTTCTCCTCAGCGTCCTTGATCAAATCGGGCCCAAACAACTGACGTTCTCCTACTCCATCCCATAGCAATGGTGTCCGGCACCGTTTCCCATATAGCACATCGAACGGTGACGTCTTGATACTGGTTTGATAGCTGTTGTTGTAGGAAAACTCCGCATACGGCAAATTCTCATCCCAACTAGAACCATGAGCCAAAGCGCAAGCTCTCAGCATGTCCTCCAAAATCTGATTCACCCTCTCGGTCTATCCATCAGTCTGTGGGTGAAACGCTGTGCTAAACTCCAATCTAGTACCAAGTGACTCGTGCAGCTGGCGCGAGAAGTGTGAGGTAAATTGGGTGCCTCTATCAGATACGATACTCTTGGGAACTCCATGTAGGCACACAATCCTATCCATGTAAATCTTGGCTAACTTTGCACTCGTATAGGTCGTCTTTACCGGTATAAAGTGGGCTACCTTGGTGAAATGGTCGACCACTACCCAAATAGAGTCATATCCTGACCTGGTCCTGGGCAGTCCTGTGATAAAGTCCATCCCCACTCTATCCCACTTCCATTCCGGCACAGGCAATGGCTGTAGCAGTCCTGCTGGCTTCTGGTGTTCTGCCTTCACTCGGCTACATACGTCACATAGGGCAATATGCTCCGCGATGTCCCCCTTCATGTTGTTCCACTAGAATCTGTCCTTTAGTTCCATATACATCTTCGTATTGCCCGGATGTATGGAATATGGCGAGTCATGAGCTTCCTGCAGAATCAACTTCCTTATCCCGGGATCGTTGGGAACGCACAAACGATCTCCGTACCACAGGGTTCCTTGCTCATCCTCGCGGAATTCCCTTGCTCGACCTTCCTTCATCTTTTCCTTAACTTCATCTATCTCTTTGTCTCCTATCTGAGCCTTTATGATACTGTCCTGTAGCGTTGGTTGGACTTCCATTGTTGCCAAGTATCCTTCAGATACTAACTCCAGTCTAAGGTCCTTGAATTTCTTGCACAAATCCCCGGGCAATTCCCCAATTGTCAATCCATTGGCATAGACCTTCCGACTCAGAGCATCTGCTACTACATTGGCCTTTACTGGGTGGTATTGTAGATTCATATCATAGTCCTTGATAAGTTCCAACCATCTCCTTTGTCTCATGTTCAATTCCTTCTGTGTAAATATGTACTTCAGGCTCTTGTGATCGGTGTACACCTCACAGTGTTTTCCCATTAAGTAATGCCTCCATACCTTGAGCGCATGAACCACTGATGCTAACTCCAAGTCATGTGTGGGGTAATTCCGCTCATGGTGCTTGAGTTGTCGCGAGGCATATGACACTACTCTCCCATCTTGCATCAGCACACTCCCAAGTCCCTATCGAGAAGCATCACAGTACACTTGGAAATCCTTCTGAAGATCTGGTAGACACAGAACAGGCGCGGTCACTAGTCGACGCTTCAGTTCCTGAAAGCTAGCTTCACACACATCCGTCCATTCAAACTTTATCTCCTTCTTCAGAAGTTCAGTCATTGGTTTAGCAATCTTGGAAAAGTTTTCAATGAACCTCCTGTAATATCCAGCAAGTCCCAAAAAGCTTCGAATCTCTCCCACATTCTTGGGTGCTTCCCACTTAGTTACTGCAGTCACTTTGTTTGGATCAACAGCAATTCCTTCCCCCGACATTACTTGTCCAAGAAACCCAACGGTGTTAAGCCAGAATTCACACTTGCTGAATTTGGCATACAGCTTGTGTTCCCTCAGCTTCTCCATAATCATCCTCAGATGTTTCTCATGCTCAGCATCATCCTTGGAATATATCAGTATGTCATCAATAAACACCACCACGAACTTATCCAAATACTCCATAAATACCTTGTTCATCATGGTCATGAAGTATGCCGGAGCATTCGTTAGTCCAAAAGACATAACTGTATACTCATATAACCCATACCTAGTGGTGAAGGCGGTTTTTGGTACATCCTCCTTCCGGATCTTCAATTGAAAGTAGCCTGATCGCAGATCAATCTTGCTGAACACCTTTGCTCCTTCCAGTTGATCAAACAAATCATTTATGTTCGGCAGAGGGTACTTGTTCTTGATGGTTACTTCATTCAGCGAGCGATAGTCCACCACTAATCTCTTGGTGCTGTCTTTCTTCTCCACAAACAGAACAGGTGCTCCCCATGACGACGCACTAGGCTGAATGAATCCCTTTTCCAGCTGCTCTTTCAATTGCTTCTTCAATTCCTTCAACTCATCCACATCCATCTTATATGGTTTCTTTGCTATTGGTCCTGTTCCCGGCATCAGGTCGATAAGAAACTCTACATCCCTGTCAGGTGGCATCCCTGGCAGTTCTTCCGGAAACACGTCGGGGTAATCCCTAATCACTGGCACAGTATCCATGCTAACCCCCTTAAGAGAATTCAACTTACACCTTCTCGGTCGTGCAGCCGACTTGAATCTAATCCTCTTACCATCCGGGGTTTTAAGTGAAACAGCTCGCTGTGCACAATCTATGTGTCCCCCATGCATAGACATCCAATCCATACCCAGAATGACATCTAATCCCTATGAATCCAACACTACCAAATGTGCAATGAAGTTGTGTGTTCCAATCCTCACAGTTAAATCGCGGCATCCCGCGCTAGCTATCATATCTCCTCCAGGTGAACTCACTCTAATAGACCTTTTCATAGACTCAGTAGGTAACTTATACTTATCCACAAATACCCTTGATATGAATGAATGCGATGCACCAGTATCGAATAGTATAAGTGCAGGGTAAGTGTTGATTGGGAACTTACCAATCACAAGGTCAGGCTCATCTGGAATCTCCTCCACATTCATGTGGTTCACTGTGGCCTTCTCGCCGTTGGTTGGCTTCAGTCCTTTCCTCTCTGGACAGTTGTCAGCATAGTGTCCCTTCTGCTTACACTTGAAGCATGTCACCTCACTCAGATCCTTCTTCACAAAGCTGCGATCACGGTTGCGGTCATGTCCACCGTGTCCTCCAGAGTGGTGAGAGTGTCCTCCCTTGTGGTTGTGGTGGTTGCTCCTATGGTTGTCATGACGATGTCCATCGCGGCGGTCATGGCTCCCATGGTCACTCCCTCCATGCTTGGAGTATCCTTCATATGAAGTGCGAGACTTGTGGTGTGAACCAGAGTGATGATTGTTGTTCTTTCTCTTGCGGTTCTCCACCTGCTTGTTCTTCCCTTACAAGATCCTGGCCTTGTCCATAAGCTCCTGGAAAGTGGGGCAATAAACCACCAGTAGCTGTACTGAAAGCTCATCACTGAGGCCATCCAGGAATCTCTCCCTCCTTTTGGCATCAGTGTCAACATCCTCAGGTGCATAACGGGACAGGTTGTTGAACTCCTCAATGTACTCGGCCACGGAACGATTGGTTTGACGCAAGTTGCGGAACTCCTTCCTCTTCAGGCTCAGAACTCCTGAAGACACGTGGTTGGTCCTGAAACCTTCCTCAAACATTGCCCACGTCACGGTATCCAGCGGGTGGGTGATCTGAAATGTGTCCCACCAAGAAGCGGCTGGTCCTTCCAGTAAGTGAGCGGCAAACCTCACCTTCTCAGCATCAGTGCATCCGACAGTTACTAGATCCTTGTTGACTGAACGCAACCAATCGAGAGCAACCATTGGTTCCGTTGCAGTAGAGAACTTAGCTGGCCTTAATCTCAGAAATCTGGTGAGAGCATCTCCCTGAGGCTGATTGTTTCCATTGTTGTTGTTCTGATTTGCCATGAACTGGGTCATCACTTGGGTCAGCTGTGCCTGAGCTGCCATGAGCTGCTCCATCTCCGTGGGTTGGTGGCGGGGAGGCATCTGCGGTTCAGCATAGGTAAGTTTAGAAAGAATCAACTACGATAATAGGATTCTACTCATGCATATGATCAAACAACAACAAGCAATGGAAGACAATCACAAGCAAGCAACACATCAACAAACAAGCGATCCAGCAACATCCCAGGTGTTATCCTAGCAGTATATAACTACTGAAATAGTTTTGCAAGAGTTGGCAACGGTTAACTAAATAGTTGATCAACTAAACAACCAAAACAGCAATCTGCCAGAACAGTCCAGCAGCGTTCACGAATTTTTCCGCCTGACTTAAACTCGTCAGAAAATTTAGCTGATTTTATTTAATATAGCACAGAGAGTTTCGCATCAGCCCAATTTTTTTCAGATTTTTCCGAGTTACCAGAAAAATATGAAAAATCTCGCAGTACTGCTGTATCAGCAGAAAAACTGCAGCGAAAATAACACAGATGATAACCAAATTGCCATAACTCTTTATTTAAAATCCGCACAAATAATTCCTAGGATATTGGAGTACACAAATAAGCAACTAATCACTCTTAAAATATCACGAACTAAGCTTCACATCGATCAAGACTAATCCTAACGAATTCTCCTAACGTGGCATATTTGGTGGACTTCTATCTACTTCTTGAAGAGACTGAGGTAGGTCCTTGCGGTCATGCGTTGGCGCTTCGGCTCGCGGTACAACCATGGCGACGGAGTGTACACCTCTCCGGAACCATCACTTGAGACCTCAAACTCCACCTCTTCTGGATCCTCCTCTTCTTCTTCATTCTCAGCTGCAACAGCAACAGCTTCATCTCCTCCACCATCATCGTCTCCTTCATCATCATCCTCGTCCTCATCATCATCATCGTCTCCACTGTCATCATCATCCCCATTGTTGCCATCATCTCCATTGTCATCATCAGAGGGTGGGTTCAGCTGTGCTTGGAGAGCGGCAATCTGGGCTGTCATAGCTTCAATAGTTTGGTCCCTTTCCTGGACGGTCCCTTGCAACTGTTGTATGTTCTGGGTGTTCTCCTGCACCGTACCATGAAGATGTGCTATGGTTGCATCTCTGGCTATCAGGGCATTCTCCAGAACTCCCACAGCTTCATGTAAAGTGTCGATCTCCTGTCCTTGGACCACCATACCATTGCTAGTAAAATCTGCAATCTCCTTTATCATTCTCACCTTCTCTGCTAGAGCTCCATTCTCCCTTTCCATTTCCTCTATGTGCCTCCGACGGGGCGGCATGTTGTTCCTGTCGCTCGGCGTAATCACAATGTTCCCTTCTTCATCACGCCTTCCATAGTCACGGTAGGGTGAATCTGCAGGCAGTAGGTGTCGGACATAGTGGCACTGGCGAGACAGGGCTTCATGTATGGCCAAGTTGATTCCAAGTCCCCAGTTGCAGTATGTCTTGGTGTAGACCAAATGCGCGGGGTTTGGCAAGGCAGCATCTCTGAATATGAAGGTAGTGATCTCCCATGCATCCTCTCCATATCCATAGGTGTACAGCCTTCTTCCCTTGAACATAGGCAGTGGCAATCCCAATGACTGAGAGAGTTGAGCTAACTGCCTTGCAAAGGGCCTTGGTGACTCCATGGTGACATACTCAGTCCTGACGTCTCCCATCTATCAAGTAAAAGAGGAAAGTGTGAGAATAGCATATGGTAAGAATTTACGAGGGTGAAAGGCATAAGAGGAAAGACAGAGTTAATATAGGATTAATAGTTCTATGGCTTCCTAATCCAATCCTAGGTCACGATCCTACAGTCGACACACGGGCTCTGGGACCATCCTGTAACACCCCGGTTCTAAAAAGACCGTGGCCTCTATGTGACATGCCAATCCTTGGATCGGTTCATTGGCCCACAATAGAGTAAGATAGATAACATAGCAAAATATCCGTGTATCATAAGTAACGATGATCCAGAGTACCATTATTACAATAAAAGCTTAGCACAAAGCTAGCTCAAATTATTCAGGTAGCAACATAAACATGCAAATCCTCCATTCACTACAAGAAATGTGTCAACCTATGACCTTTTGATAGTGACCGTAGATAAAATCGTCATAGAGTTATGACGATTTCACACCAGATGATCATAGGCCGTTTGCGAGAGTCAAAACCCTAAATAATTAAGACGATTTGGCTTAAAAACATCATAGTTTCAATACATAAAATCGTCATAACCAACAAGATATAAGAGAGGACAATATCGGCCGTTGGATATGAACCCGATGGACGGTTGAGATAGTGATGTTTGGAAAGTTGCCATGGATCGATGACCTGGCATCGAGTCATCGCGCGCAGTCCCGGAAATATTTCGGTTTGCCAAACTCCTCGCGCCCAGTCATGCGCAATTGACCAATCATTTTTGTAAGTCCCACCGAAGAACCCTAGTTCTATCCCCGCCGCCTCCCACTGTATTGTTCTCTCCGCCGCCACCGCCCTACATTTCCTGCCGCAGCCACCCCGTCACCCGCCGCAGCCCAGCGTCTCCCCACCTCCAGCCACCACCGCCCTCACCTCTCTGTCAGGGGGAGTGGAGAGGGGCGGAGAGCTACCTCCCCCGCCTCTCCTCACTCAATCTTGACCCCTAGTTAGCGCGGTGCCTCCGACTTCAGTCCCCTGACCCAACCTCGTAGGCTCCGTCGAGCAAGCCCGTGCGCTTGCGCTCCTCCGCCACTGTTCGGACGCCGCTATCACTGACCCAGGTGCGTGTGAGCAAATCCCCTCCCCGTCTCGTGAATCCTTTATGGGGTGGGTTATTTTTTTTAGTTTACTAATGGAGGATGGGGTGGTGAAGTCGGTTTGATCGATCTCCATTGGCGCCACGCAGGGTTGGGGGCTTGGGCCTCAGAGGAGCTTCTTCCTGCTTGCTGCTCCAGGGCCGTCCTGCACGCAGATCCAGAAGCGGGGAATAAAGGCTTGCATCAACCCGATCAACAAGATCTGATCTCCGTCTCGGTAATTATTCCCCATGCCAAGGCCTACTCTTTTTCTCTCTTAGATCTGCGTATGTGAAAGGGATCCAAATCCTTTGGTGGCTACTCCGTAGACATGTTTCAGTGAACCTCCCTAACTCGTGTTGTTGCTTCAATATATTCAGATTGATGCCCTATTTGCCTCCTTTAACATGTAGTTAGTCTACATGTATGAGAAGCGGTAATTAACATGTGCTTTACATGGTTCATTGGTTCATGTGGTGCTGACATATAACCGGGATTATAATAGTTGGTATTGCCTATACGGGTCAGTGGAAGATAGTTGATCCCCTCTGAGTTCCGTGGCACACATTATTCTGTTCCAGTCACATTCGTTGAGCAAGTACTTTGCTATTTTTATTTCTGTTGTCAGAACATTTTGTGATTTATTTGCTAGTGACAACAATCTTCATCAATAGCACACAATAGTAATACTATATTTTTGCATGCTATGATACTAACCGGAACTGGTTTTTGTTTTCCTCCTCTATAAGGTTGTTACACAGTAGCCCAAATTTCCTGACGACATGATTCCCATCATTACATTTGCTGTTTCCTGGTGCTCATTGACAAGATCACCTTTCCCATGGCGAACAACTCAATGTATATATTATCTGGTCTCATGACTTTGCTTGGTCGCGTCTAATGATAAAATCAGGTATTGTTTTGGCAATACATTGCTATAGGCTCAGGGTGTTGCACCCTCAGTTATATTTGATTGTGGAAGTTACGTGCTCAAGTGATATATGCCTGTCAGATGCTCCAAGTGCATTCTGAACTACCGCACCCTAGTTTATTTGTAAGTATATTGAGAAGCGCAGAATGTACACTTCATAGCTCTTGATTTTGACACCTAGTTATTAGCCGGCCCATGTGTACCATGTGGTTCTATTAAGCAAATGGTCTCTATTGCTTTTCACTTTTTCAATTCATTTTGATGCCTTGTTTCTCTGCCAAACGTAGAATGATGAGAAGAGAAAGCTCACTTGGTTTTGGTCACTTATGTGTTTATGTTGGGTAAATGTGAGCTACATTGTCTATGCTTCAAATTACTTACGTTTTCTGCTGTTCACTCTATTTATGTCGTGCAAATATATATTTATTGTATGGCTTATTATCTATTATATAAATCTAATATTGATGACCCTGTTTTTATGCATTGATGGGGACATTTGTTACAGTAATAATATATATATTGTGGATAACCTCCTCTGTGTTGTTGCATATACACGTTAGTTTCCTTGAGTAGCCTTCTACCGATGGTTTCAAACATCAAGGTGCTCTTACAACATTGTTTAGCCATGGAAAATCTAGGATAAAATTTATCCTAGATATTGCATAGAGTTACATCAAATGATATATCTCATAATATGTTAGGCACTGTATAATATGGAACAATAAAGTGATGCTTCTATTTTGCTTATGCTAGAGTAATGCATCAACTTATATTTTTGAAAACCTTGAGTCAATATGTATGCCAATCCTACTAAGTTTCATTTTTAAGAGCTTTGGGAAATGGCTTATTTTATATTGCCAAAAGAATTTTTCCACCTTTGTTGTATCCAATACACAGCTGCATTTTGTGAAGTATTAAAATGGTTTTGTGAAGTATGGAGATGCTCTGTTCTAATGACCTGACCTACTAAGAATGGAAAGGCCTGTCATATGGTGTTTTAATTTAATTCTCTTTGCAAGTATAGCAGTAGTAGTATTATGGGAAATTTCTATCTTAGCATATTTGGTCTTTTGTTAATTCCAGATCGTCAGGGTCTTAGGAACTTCAGTAGGTCACACGTTGCCCTATGTAGAGTGTTGTGGTCCTGGATTTCGTTTGTCGGGTTATAAGTTTGCTAAGCAATTGAGAACCATATAAGTACTAGAGTTATATGAAGTGCTTGGAATCCTCAGTTGTTATTTTGTTTTTGATGTTAGCTGTAGATGAAGCACACCTGAAAGGCTAGAATTTGGTTCAGTCCTGGAACTATTTTGTATATGAGAAAATGAATATTAGTGTTGAAAAATGATCTTCCTCAATGCTTTCGATGCCCAATCAGTCTACTCGCACTACTCTGAAACTTGTCTACTCCACTGAGTACTTGACTTGTATGTGTCCTGTCATCTCTTGTGTTTTTCAGGTTATAATCATAATGGAGGAGCAATGAGGGGCGAGTACCGGACAGCGGACTGGGAGGATGCGGCAGTGGCTGAGGTCTCTGGTTGCCTGCCGTTCAGCGGATAATAGCAGATCATGGAGGACGAAGTGAACATTAGTTTTCCCAAGATCACCTCCGCCTTCACCTCGTTCACCTCTCCAGCGGCAAGATCGGCGACTGCTGCATCGACATGCTCAGTGTTGTGCTACTATTTGGGTGCTGTTGTTTTTCATCTTTTACCTGCATAATGGTGTCAGTAGACTTACCTTTTAAATAAAGGCTTAAACTTATCAATTCCATTGCTTCTTAACTATAAGGACGACACCTCAATCAATAGTCAGAATGACATGGAGGGGCTCTAGAACTTCTACTTGGAGTATTTTTCATGCAGCTGTACTGTTTGCTGAAATGCTTAGATTCTACTTGGTAGATCAGACTACAAATGGTTCGGGGAAAGTAGCAAGTCTGAAATATCTAGGTTCCATTGCATAATCGAATTATAAAATGTTCAGAAACTAGAAATAACTCTGTTTCTACTCTGTGATTCTGCACACGTGGTCCTCATATTTTGTAGAGTTCCTTTGTAATGTTGAAGATATGGTCTGAATATATTTGTATTAGGATCTAGTTGTTTCTCTATGATGTTATTTTATGGTCACCATTTCATGTTCTTTCTATTTGGTCTCTATGATGTAAGTGATACTGATATCTGTGTAAATTGTATGAGCATACAAGCTACATGATGATGCCGTGTTGCGCCTCGTCTGCTTCTACAACCAGCTACATGCAAGGTACGGGCAAGCCTGCGGCGTCGGCGCCTACGCCTCTCGCTCACCATCGACTCCCGACGGCGGTGGCCGGGCTGGTGGTGTAGCGCGACCCAACGGGGCGGGATCTGGACGCGCTCCACGTGCTGGTCTAGGCTGCGACAAGCCCCTCGCCAAGTGCTTCGACGTCGACGTCAACGAGTTCATTGCCTCCGACCCCGCCTACGCCCCCAGGTATCTGCCTGTCCTACCCTCTCCATCTCAGGTTCTGCTAAATTGTGTTCCTGCTAGGATTTTGCTGTTCTTATTTATCCTATTTTTGTAGTTCTTATTTATCCTAGGCCATTTGTAGTCTGATCAGGCTCGCGAGCTCGAGCTCGAATTCGCTCGAGCTCGAATGTTCATGAGCTCGAGCTCGAATGTTCGCTCAAGCTCGGTAAAAAGCTACGATAGTCCACTTGTGATAAATATTTTAGAGCTATCCTAGGCCTGTCATTCTTTTTATGTTAGCCCAATAAATTTCAAGTCCATGTAAAGAAGAAATCCATCGTTGATTGCTCCACTTCCATCTTTTTTTAGAAGAGTTCCACTTCCATCTAGTAGCTCATGATTACACAAAAGAATGATAGCAGGCCTAGCCTCTTGGTACAAGAGAACATTTTGGGCTTTGGCAGCCTCGTACAACCCAGAGTTAATTTGGGTGTCAGGCAGTTGTAGGCTGTAGCATACACGGCAGTACTTTTAGTCCCACCCTGCTCAGCGATAGAGGGTAAGGGTGGTGTTCCAGCTATATATTGAGCCTGTGGAGAACCTTTGAAGAGCAGTGTGCCGCTTTAGGCCAACGATCAAACACATAATTTAATTTGAAATTAAAAATAAAACAAACGAGCTTTGTAAGCTCGGCAATCCTTTGACGAGTCGAATTCGAGCCTGTCTTTCAGCTCGCGAGCCGAGCTCGAGCTACAAAAATAGCTTGTGTTGCAAATCTAGCTCGAGTCGAGCTGAGGTGTATTCGCTCGAGCTTGGCTCGTTTACACCCCTAGTGGTTCATATAGTTTCTACTTTCTATCATGAATAGCCTGTAGCAATTTCATCTAATATTTGCTATGCTATGCTCCAGTTTTTTCTTCGAAATGCTATGCTTTAGGTTGTTGTATAATATGTCGATGCTTTTTACAATCCTTTCATAGATATATGTTTAGAGTACTGTACTGTACTTCTCTATCACTAGCTGGCAATACTTTACATCTGTTTATTTTTCTAGCTGATCTATGTTATTTTTACAAGATATTGCTTTCTTTTCCAACTAACAGCCATTACCACACTTTCATTTCTTTTACAGGAGCTCCAGGATGAAGGTAAAATAAGCAGAAGCTTCATAGTCAGCAAAGAGTTGATGCTAGTTGTAACTTCCTGGGAGTTTATGGCTAGTTGTATGTTTGTGGGTGTTTTGTACTACGGAATAGTTGTATTCTTGGGTTTTGTTAATTATGTCTGATTGTATAGTTATATCTACATTTTACTTTTGTAGTTGTTTTGTATTTCTGGTTTATGTTTGATTGTAATATAATGAATGTGATCTGGGCCATGCTTATCGAACTATCGATTATTTAATGCCTGTACTTTAGAAATGATCTGAATGTCAGTTGGGCTCTAAAAAGGCCATCACCCAAAAAAAATAGTGGACTGGAGCAGCGAGCAATACTACAAAAATGGTTGAAATAAAAAAATAACTGAAAGCTAAAAAGGCCTTGCCCATGAAAATAAAAGGGCCATAATATTGGGCTTGGCCCAAGCAGCAAACGGGAATTCCCAAGAAGAAATTACTGGACTGAATTTTGGGCTTGGCCCATGTAAACGATTGAAATGGATCGAGATGATTCTCTGCCACGTAGGATCTGCCATGTAGGATCTGACGTGTCTAGGCTAGATGTCCCATGACGATATTGGATCGTCATAGAGGTTATGACGTTGCGAAATCGTCATAGACGTTTATGACGATTTTGCAAAAATCGTCGTTATAGTTTATTTGCGACGCCCAGCTTTCGACGATCTCAAAATCGTCATAGAATCGTCATAAACGGACTATTGTGACGATTTTGTGACGAAAATAGAGGGTCATATATAGCCATATTCCTTGTAGTGATTCTTCAAATTGCCCACAAGTGAACAAGTGCCGAGTGGAGTACCGTGGCCTATAACGATCAATCAGAATCGGAATAACCTGCAACATGAAACGTAGCAGCCCCGAAGGGTCAATACATGGAATGTATGGCAAGTAGAGCTAGTAATGGAGACAATAGTACTAACATCTACATGCATAATTTGGCAAGTGGAGCTGTGTCTGGCTTGCATTTGCAAATACATTTGTCCTACTTTCATAAACAGTTTTTGATTTTCTTTGAAAAGATCCCAATTAAGTTAACCCGACAATATTAAAACAATTATGAAATTAGAATGAGCGAGAAACATGTCATGGAATCAATATCTAGCAACTCAGATGTCCATAACCGGGGACACGGCTAATCGATTAGATTATACACTCTGCAGAGGTTAGTACACTTTACCCATGTGACTTGGCCAGCCCAGCTCGTGCCATCACTCTCATTTTGGGTGATGATAGGGAGAAGGCCAAGAAGAGACTGTTCGGAAAGTAGCTCCTCAATCTCGACGCGCACCGGTCCAACCTACCAAAATTCTACATCTCTGGATACGCGGGTTCGAGTTACCACAACCTACTAAGTCCAACCAACCGCCCATTTCATTATTGGCACATGGTTGTACACGTAAGCTACACAATAAAGAAGCCAATCATTCTCTCTTGATACCTGGGTGCCTTTCCGCCATGAAACCACCAAAAATTATCAATACCATCACACCCAGGGGGTTCATTGATTAAGTTGTTTTTAGTTTTCACAAACCAATACTTTGAGAAAACAAGTATCAATGATGTAACCCAGCCCTCGTTCATCATAGCATGGCTAAGCATATCTACCAACAGTGGTTCATCTACACAGAGGGTCCTACCACATAATAGGACATAGCATAGCGATAGTATCATCCTACACATGCATCTACAAAATACACGACAATGCATTGAAAATAGTAGGACGATATCATGAAAAAAGTAGCATCTACTTGCCTTGGTTGTAGTGGTCGGGAGCACAATCCTCACACGAGCAAGCGTTGCACTCGACACAATCTACACGATACAATTGCAATCATAAACAAACAATGCACAAGCATATGCAACAAATATGATGCATGAATGCAAGAACGACAAGTGAATTGGTGCTACAGCTGCACCACAACATCCTATAACATAACACTACCGATTGCATGCATGGAAAATAGTTTTAGCGCTAGGGAAACTATTAAGTAAAAGTAATGCTCCAAACTAGAGCTAGAACTTCAATAATTCACTACCGGTAGAATACTGTTTGTAAAATCTTAGGAAAATTCTACAATATGGGCATCGCTGATTATAAACAGTACCAATTGGAATTACTCGAAAAGGAATTATAAAACTCCCCGAGTAATTAAAACACTGCAGAAAGCCAATAGACAGTTTCTGCAGAAGTTTTTACTGTAAGCCTACCTTTTTAATTCACGATGAGATTCCCCTCATTCCACTGAATCCAGGGACATATCATACGCGATTTTTGGAGCTACGGATCTTTTTCTACGAATTTATTACTCCGAAAAGGCCATTAACTAGTTTGATTAAACTGTACTAATCCTTGCAGCAAAAGCATGAACCAAAGGTACAGCGAGATTTTACACGACTCATTGAATCTACACATATTTTATTTGCAATTTTTGGCCAAGCGGTTTAATTTCTACGCAATTTACAAGATTCTACCGAAATCTGCCAACTAAAAGGATTAACGAAATTGACCAGTCAATTGTGTCTGTTGATTGGTCAAAGCGTCTGCTGACTGGGCGCTGACTGGGCGTCTGACTAGTCAACGCCTGAGTTTGACTGGTCAACTAACGATCTAGGCCGCTGATCTGAGATCTGACGGTGGCTGCTGTCTTACCGGAAACGGACTGCGAAACGGACTCCGGACGGTGCGGCAAGTTCCGGGCGGCGGCGACGATCGGATCCGGCGTAGGGGTTCTTCCTGCACGGACGTACACAGTTAACGGGCGGTTCAAGATCATCAACGACGCGACGCAAAACGGCACGCGAGCGCGTACGTGTATGCATGCATGCGAGCACGCGAAACGCGGCAGCGGCACGCGGTGCGCGGCGCAGGCGGCGGCTGCTAGGCGGCGGCAAGGCGGCGCGGTGCAGGCGGCGGTGGCGGCGCGGGTCGGCGGCGCAGGCGGCGGCGCTGCGAGGCGGCGCGGCGACGCGGGGGCGATTGCGGCGGCTGGCCGCGGTGGCGGCGCGACGGCGGCGGCGCTGCGCGCGTGGCACTGGGCGGCGGCGGAGCGAGGCGGCGCGGCGGCGGCTCACCTCGAGGCGGCGGCGGGTCGACGGACGGCGGCGAGGTGGCGGGTGGCGCCGGCGGCGGGGCTCGGCGGCGAGGCGACGGCGGAGGGCGACGGCCGGCGAGGCGGCGGCGGCCGAAGGCGGCGGCGGCGATCGCGTCCCTGGGGAGGCGCGCGTGCGCAGGAGGAGGTGGCGGCGGGGCGGTTGTCGAGGCAGGGGTCACGGGCACGGGAATCGAGGCCGGTGGGTCCCTCTTTAAATAGTCCCTCGCGCGGAATCCTGAACTGAAACGGCCCAGAGTTGTACTAGAACTCGGAAATCGGTCCGGATTTTCGGACCGTTTTCTGGCGGTTTACTAAAACGTCCGAAGCTTTTCCATACGAACTCCGATTCGTGCGATTCTCGCGCCTACGGGGTCGTATCGTCGAGGGGAACAATCTAGCATTAAGGTTTGAGCGAAACCTCGAATCTACAGGGGTGGTCCATGCTAGCCCTACTAAAGCTTCCTGTAGGAACCTCGTAGCGAAGTAAAATAGGGTTTTGCAACTAGCGCTTCGTCGAACCTTTCTACTCGACGGTTTTGCATGGAAAGATATGATGCGATGTTATGAATGATATGCAAGACCAAATTTCAAATTTTGGATGTGACATTGATGCTCAAATTGTCCAATACCAGGGACATGGCTAAGTACTTAGATTCTTTCATCTGAAGAGGTTGCGCACTTTCCCCACAAGACTTGATTTTCACCAAGACAGGACCAAATGGCTAAGTTATTGCAACCTATATGATCCAGGCAGAGCCCATATTGCCAAGTGGCTGCACTAGAAGCTTCTTAACATTTGGCATCTCAAATCCCTTTGTTCCTGGGTGGCTTTCCACAAGTGAGATACACAAGGTATACCATAGAAATGGGCCTTGTGTAACCACTCAACATAAACCATTCCTTCCATTCCACCCAGGTGTTTCATTCACTTAGTTGTTTTATTAAGCAAACACAAGTCCAAAGACTTAGAAATATTTTAACATAGCATGAATATTTTACCACCCTTGGTTGCTACTAGCTAGGCTAAGCATGGCATAGATAAACATCTTAACATGGAAATTTCTAGCAATTCTACAACTACTAGGATTTCCCAAGCATAGCATATAAGGACCAAAATTTATCCATGCAAGTCTAGCAAAAATATTTCTAATGCATATTTGAAAAACATAGGAATAAAATCATGAAGTACCACTTGCCTTGGTAGTTTGGAGAGTAGCTACAATCCTCACAATCACAATCACTATTTGCACCAAAATCTACACATAAAATGATAACACCAAATCACAAACAAAATATATACAAGCAAAAATATATGGATGCATGCAATATGATATGTGATGATTTTCTATACTCAACAAGACAAGTGCATAGTACTGAATCACAAACAAGTTCATAACTTGCCAAACAATCTTTATTTGAACACTAAATCATTTCTCAAATAATTTAATATACACAAAATAGGTCTACACATGTTTCTGTAAATAAAACCATTTTAACAGAAACAAAACTTTAAACACATTGCATAAATGGAAAGGGCTTTATCTCCTGATTCCATTGATATAAAATTTGTCAAATTTGGACGTGGGAATCAAAAGTTATGATTAAAACAAAATCAAACATCTAATAGATCTAATTCAAAATTTTAAAACGAAACTTGTGCCACGCGGCGGCTTCTAACTGGCTGGTACCGCTTCACGCCGGATCACGCTTCTGAGCCGTTGGATCTAATTTAATCGCGCGGCTCTGATTGAAACATACCGCTTCGCCTATGATCTATCGTGACCACCAGATCTAAATCTAACGGCGCTCAGCACTTGATCAACAAGTGGCGGCGCTGGCGGCGGCGACAGGCGGCGGCGCGCTCTGACAGTGGTGGAGCCGGCGAACTAGGTCGCCCGGGGAGGTGGGAGGATGCTCACCAGATTCGCCGCGACGTGGAGATGCTCAACGCGTGCTCGGTTGGCGAAGGGGCGTGCTGTAGTGGCCGTGGGAGCTCGTCGGAGTAGAGGACAGCGTCGGGCTTGGGTGGACGGCGGCGTTGGCGATGTTCTGATCCGCCCTAACACAAACGGAGGCATCAGCGGGTGCGCATCGATCAGGCGAACAGGATAGTGTCAAAGGGAAGGCACGGGGTGGTCGATTCTCACCGAAATTTCTTGCCGGAGTTGGAGACGGCGTCAGAAACTTGCGGTGCTCGTTGGAGTCGACGACCTGGGGCAGTACAGGATGAACTAAAGATGTCAGAAGGAGCGCAAGAAGGTTGCGAAGCAGTTCGCGTGAACCAGAAAGGAAGGCGCGCACGGAGCTCACCGGGATTGGTCGCCGGAGGTCGTCGGTACTGCGGCGATGCAAGGGCAAATACTGGCAGCCTGGTGGCGCTCCTGGCTAGCTTGGTTGGGGGAAATGGTCGCGAGGGGAAGGGGTTTAAGTAGCCAGAGCAGGGGCGAGAATCTCACACGCATTCATCGCCAATTAAAGGATTTCAATTCGTGGCAGAGGCGGGGAAGAAACGGGCGGCGACGTGTTCCTCGCGCGGGATTTGGGGAAGACGATGACGACGTGGCGATGGGGCCACTGATCAGTGAGCGCGGGGTCGAGTGGGTGCGCGTGAGAGAGATAGGGGAAAACCCCGGGTGGCTTAGTGGGCTGGTTTCTCTGTTGGGCCAAATGACTGGCGCTGGCCTTTTCCTATTTCTTTATTCCTTTTCTATTTCTATTTGCATTTTCAGAAATCATTTTCAAATGATTTCAAAAGCTATTTGAATTCAAACCTTTTAAGGATTTTTGTAGAGTGCAACAATCATATTTCTGGGCATAAAAACACGTGGTTTCTCTGTACAAGCTTGGTTCTTTTGATCAAATAAAATAAACAGTGACATTGCACTTGTTTTGATCAAGTTTTGAATTTGGTTTCAAAATCCATATTTGTTTTGTAAATTTTGGTTTATGATCTAGCAATCAAGCAAAACAATCTGAGAGTAACAAGGTTTGATTCATGAACAACAATCTCTCATTGGAGAGTAGCATTTGATTTAATGCTGATCACATAAAATAATGAGGTCATATGCTCCTGTTTTTGAATTGATTTTTGAAATGAACTCTACATGATCATGGAGGCATGGATGATATGCATGACTTTTGAAACATTATTTTAGGGGATGTTACAAATCTAACCCCCTTAAGGTGAATCTCGTCCTCGAGATTCGGATTGGCTAGCAAATAGGTGAGGGTGGTCTTTCCGAAGATCATCTTCTCTTTCCCATGTTGCTTCCTCTTCAGAATGATGGTTCCATTGAACTTTGCAGAATTTGATAGTTTTAGTCTGAGTAACTCTTTCTGCAGTTTCAAGAATCTTGATTGGTTTCTCCTCATAGGTGAGATCACTCTCCAATTGAACCTCTTCCAAAGGTATGGTATCTTTCAAAGAAGTCTCTTCCATTTCTGGATGACATTTCTTAAGTTGACTCACATGGAACACATTATGAACAGCAGACAAAGACTCTGGCAATTCTATCTCATAAGCGACTTCTCCTTTATGACTCAGAATCTTGAATGGTCCAACATATCTTGGGGCCAATTTACCTTTGACACCAAATCTCTTCACTCCACGAAGTGGTGACACTCTAAGATAAGCTCTATCACCTACTTCATAGGTGACTTCTCTACGCTTAGGATCTGCGTAGCTCTTTTGTCGGGACTGTGCTATCTTCAACCTATCCTTAACCAGCTTGACTTTCTCTTCAGACTCTTTGATAAGTTCTGGTCCGAACAAACTTCTTTCTCCCACACCATTCCATAGCAATGGGGTGGTACACTTTCTCCCATAGAGAAACTCAAATGGTGCCATCTCAGTACTGGCTTGATAGCTGTTGTTGTAAGAAAATTCTGCGTAAGGCAGACTTTCATCCCAACTAGCTCCATAGTCTAGAGCACACGCTCTCAACATATCTTCAAGAATCTGATTAGTCCTTTCTGTCTGTCCATCAGTCTGAGGATGAAATGCAGTACTGAATTCCAACCTCGTTCCCAATGACTCATGTAGTTGCCTCCAAAAATGAGAAGTGAATTGAGTTCCCCTATCAGACACAATACTCTTGGGTACTCCATGTAGACACAAGATTCTACTCATATATATCTTAGCCAACTTAGCACTAGTGTAGGTTGTCTTCACGGGTATGAAATGAGCCACTTTAGTTAGGCGATCCACTACTACCCAAATAGAATCATATCCTGACCTGGTCCTTGGTAATCCGGTAATGAAATCCATACCAATCTTGTCCCACTTCCAATCAGGAATAGGTAGTGGTTGAAGCAATCCTGCTGGTTTCCGGTGTTCCGCCTTCACTCTGCTACATACATCACACAAAGCAATATGTTCGGCGATGTCCTTCTTGAGATTATTCCACCAAAATCTTTCCTTCATATCCATGTACATTTTGGTGTTACCCGGATGAATAGAATATGGTGAGTTGTGTGCTTCTTGTAAAATCAGTTTCCGAAGCTCCGGATCTTGTGGAACACAGATACGTTTTCCATGCCATAAAGTACCATGTTCGTCTTCATGGAATCCTTTGGCTTTTCCTTTGCCAATCTTTTCCTTAATCTCTTCAATTTCCTTATCAGTCTTCTGGGCTTCTTTAATCTTGTCCAACAAAGTAGGTTGAACATCCAAGGTCATGAGATGTCCTTCAGGCACAATCTCCAATCTGAGGTCTCTAAATTGGGCACACAGATCATCTGGCAATTCTCCCTTAGTAAGGACATTCACAAAAACCTTACGGCTTAGAGCATCTGCTACAACATTTGCTTTACCGGGGTGGTATTGCAAACTCAAGTCATAGTCCTTGATGAGTTCTAGCCATCTTCTTTGTCTCATGTTAATTTCTTTCTGGGTGAAGATATACTTCAAACTTTTGTGATCTGTGAACACTTCACATCGCTTTCCCAAAAGATAATGTCTCCATGTTTTGAGTGCATGGACAACATAGGCTAACTCTAAATCATGAGTAGGGTAGTTCACTTCATGAGTTTTGAGTTGTCTCGAGGCGTAAGCCACAACTTTCCCTTCTTGCATAAGTACGACACCTAATCCATGATGAGATGCATCACAATACACTTGGAAATCTTTCTCCAAATCTGGCAAACACAAGACTGGTGCAGTCACTAGCCTCTTCTTCAATTCTTGAAGGCTGAGTTCACATCCTTCAGACCAAGCAAATTTCTTGTCTTTCTTTAACAATTCTATCATAGGCTTAGCTACCTTGGAGAAATTCTCAATAAACCTCCTGTAGTATCCTGCTAAACCAAGGAAACTACGAACCTCCTTCACTGACTTGGGAGATTCCCACTCAGTTACAACTGAAACCTTAGCAGCACAAACTTCTACTCCATCTCCTGACACAACGTGTCCAAGAAATCCAACTTCATTTAGCCAAAATTCACACTTGCTGAATTTGGCATATAACTTATGCTCTCTAAGTTTTTCAAGTATCAAACATAGATGTCCTTCATGCTCTTCGTTGCTCTTGGAGTAGATCAAAATGTCATCTATGAAAACGACAACAAACTTATCAAGGAATTCCATGAACACCTTGGTCATCATATTCATGAAGTATGCTGGTGCATTGGTTAAACCAAATGGCATCACGGTATACTCATACAATCCATATCTTGTGGTGAATGCTGTCTTAGGTATGTCTTGTTCTCTTATCTTGAGCTGGAAATAACCTGACCGGATATCAATCTTTGAGAACACACAAGCTCCTTCTAGCTGATCAAACAAAAAATTGATTCTAGGCAAAGGGTATTTGTTCTTGATAGTCACCTCATTGAGTGAACGGTAATCTATGCATAACCTTTGACTTCTATCTTTCTTTTCCACAAAAAAAACTGGTGCTTCCCAAGATGAGGAACTTGGTTGGATAAAACCTTTCTGCAACTGTTCTCCAAGCTTCTTCTTGAGTTCTTTCAACTCATCAATTGACATCTTGTACGGTCTCTTTGCTATTGGTCCAGATCCTGGTAGCAAGTCAATAAGAAACTCCACATCTCTGTCTGGTGGCATTCCCGGTTATTCTTCCGGAAACACATCCGGATATTCACTCACAATTGGCACACTGTCTATGCTAACCCCCTTAAGAGAATTTAGCCTACTCCCTTTTGATTCAAAGTTAGACTTGAATCTAATCCGCTTCTTCTCCGGGGTTGTGAGTGCAACAGTACGATTGGCACAATCTAGTACTCATTCATACTTGGTCATCCAATCCATTCCCAATATTACATCCAGTCCTTGGGAATCTAGGATTATCAGACTCACTGGAAACTTATGCTTTCCAAACTCTATCACTAGATCCCGGCATCCAAGACTTACTATAATATCTCCACCTGGAGAACTAACTTTTATTGGACACCCAATGTTTTCAGTTGGAAACCCATTTCTATCAACAAATGCTTTTGATATGAATGAATGCGATGCTCCAGTATCAAAAAGAACAAGTGCTGGAATAGAATTGAGTTTGAACTTACCAGCAACAGCATCTAGCCCTTCATAGATTCCCTCCACATTGATGTGGTTCACTTGTCCCTTCTGAAAAGGGTTGGGCTTGTTGGGTCCTTCAACTTTCTTTTCTGGGCATTCATTTGCATAGTGCCCCATCTTCATGCACTTGAAACACTCAAACTGACTAATATCCTTCTTGACAGGCTGGCTTCCACTGCCACTTCCACTGTGGTGGCTCTTATATCCACCCTTGTGATTTTTGTACTTGTCTTTTTGATGACTACGGTGACTCTTGTTGTCATGATGACGGTTGTGGTTGTGGTGCTTGTTGAATTTCCCATGCTTGTGGGATTCTGAATTTCCACTATCATCATAATGGGAACGCTTGTGAGACGATCCTGAGCTGTGCTTGTCAGAGTGCTTTCTCTTCCTGCTTTCCACTTGTTTCATTTGCTCTCCAAAATAGCAGCCTTGTCACAAAGAGACCGGTATGTGGGAACAGAGGACACAGCTAACTGCAGGTTCAGTTCATCATTTAACCCTTCAAGGAACTTTTCCTTCCTCTTAGCATCAGTGTCAACCTCATCCGGTGCATATCGTGCCAGATTGTTGAACTCCTCAATATATTCAGCCACGCTGCGGTGCCGCTGCTTCAGGTTATGGAACTCTTTCTTCTTCAAACTCATCACTTCGGATGAGATGTGAGCAGTACGGAAACCATCTTCAAAGATAGCCCATGTCACATCTGCAATGAGAGTGGTGATCTGGAAGTTATCCCACCATGTGGCTGCTGGTCCTTCCAACAAGTGTGCTGCAAATCTGACTTTCTTTTCATCAGTACAGCCAACAGTTACCAAGTCTTTGTTCAGAGAGCATAGCCAATCATTGGCCACCATAGGATCAGTAGTTCCTGAGAACTTTGCTGGCCTCAATCTTAAGAACCTGGTAAGCATGTCAAAACCCGGTGGGTTGTTCTGATTGTTGTTGTTGTTATTGTTGTTGTTGTTGTTGTTCTGATTCTGGATGAACGTAGTCATCATTTGCATCAGCTGAGTCTGAGCTGTCATCATTTGCTGCATCTCAGGGGTGATGTTGTTGTTGGGGTTGGGATTGGCACGTCGGGGAGGCATCTGTGGTTTGTTAAATAGAGATAAGAATGAGATACCCATAGATGCTAACATGCACAGTACATCACTTAAACAATCACCAAACATGCATCATAATAATAAAAGTTTAACGACATAGACAACAAGTTTGCAAAGTGAACACACCAATAGCAAGCCATCCACATGTTGGATGGTCATTGCAACTCATTAATCAAAGACATGATAAATAAAGGTAAATGAGCAGTCATCACTACTCCTCGGCATCAACCTCCTCCTCAACAAATGTAAGACCTGCATTCTCCATAGCGGTCTTGTATTCCTCAACATTGGTGGTCAAGGTCTCTACTTTGGATTTGAGAGCCCTCTTCTGAGAACGAAGCCTCTCAATCACAGTCTGCTGATGCTCAAGCTCGAAGTCCTTGGCCTCCAGTTCTGTAGTCATGTCTCGAATCCTCTTGTTTCTATCTTGGACTCGCTTTTCTTGACTCTTGAACTTTCTGTCCAGACTCTCGAACTTGGCCTCCATCTCCTTAACTATCTCATCTTGCTCCGCGAAGAGCTTGTCCTTCTCACGAAGCTGCACCTGGAGTTCGTCATTGCTGAGCATGACGTTGGTCCTATCAGTGTCCACGTGCCTAAGAAGAACCTCTAAGTCCTGGAGGTATAGACGAATCGGCTCTGCTGTCTCCCTCGAAGTATCCTCGAAGTCAATGGCCTCACCATCCTCATCACGTCTACCGAAGGCGTGGAAGTGAGTACCTCTAACCTGTCGAGAGTGTCTCCCTAACAGACGTCCAATCAAGTCCTGCATGACTACCTCTAGGCCTCTCTCCTTGTCGTAGTGCATGAGCTTGAAGATGATAGCCTCCGTGGTAGGCTCAGTCTGGCGTCCGGGCTGATTGACCTTGAAGCCCCAAAGGTCTTTCCTCTCAAACTTGGTGAGGGGAAGCACCATGATGGTAGGAAGAGGGAGATTAAGAAAACTAGTGAGCTCAATAATACGAGGGCCAAAACGAGTTACCTTGAACTCTTCAGCAGTGCTGATGGTAACATTAGGCATCTATTTAATAAGATAGGAAAAGTTAGAATCAACACAATTTAAGAAAAATCACAGGACAAGGCATCACATGCATAACTTTGGAAATCAAAACACACAAGTCATGGCATACATGGATCCATTACAAACAACCAAGGTTCAATTTATTTTAAACAACATTTGGGAAAATAAAATGATAAGTGTGGTGGTCCAACTAATGTGGTACTTTACAATCCCATATCACTTGCCAAGTTGGCTAACAGGGCATCCCTAGAGGCAATCTGTTTGTCTAGATCACAAGACTCCATTGCCAAGTCTATGATGTCCTTCCTTAGGCTTTGGTTGGTAGCCTCTAACTCTTGGGTATGCTTCTTTTCTTCCTTAAGATCATTCTGAGTGTTAAGCATTCTGCACTTGATTCTATCACCAAGTTCTTTGATGGCCCTCCAAGCTGCATCCCTTGCTGAATCAAAGAATGTAGTGTGCATCGTTGTGTTGGTGACCATGCAGAATCCTGAGTCCTTGTGGTTGTCTTCCTTGTTTTTATACAAGTGAAGTTGCACCCACCAGTACTCAACTCCTTCATCCATCACAGGAAAACCTTTGAACACAGCTGCACCATGTATTCCCATGGCAACCATGAGGTCCTTGGGAGCCTTGGGGAACTCTGTCTCACATTCCAAAGTCATAGTCATGAGTGGTCCCTTCTTCACGGCTTCGTTGATGGAGTTCATCTATAAATAGAGATGAGAAAGAAGATTAGAAAAGTTTACGAGAAGAAAAGACAAGTGTGGAAGTTGTTGAAAAATTTTCCTTAGTGGTTTCCAATCCTAGGGTCATAATCCTACAGGCAACACAGTGCTCTAATACCATCTGTAAGATCCCTCCTTTGTAAAGGAAAGGATCCCTGTGATTGCAATGCTAGTCCCTGGATCAATGCTAGCATCCACAGTTTAAGATGAAGTACACAGAAACAAAGGTCATTATTACATATCATTCCAGAGACAAACATAGTCTTTTACAAATCCATGGCCACAGGCCTACTACAAGGGTTCAAATATATAATAAGATAAATAAGTCTTCATCTTCATGTGCCACAGGCAAGCATGTTGAGTGTAGACTCATGACTCCTAATCATCATCAAAATATCCTGCAACATCACAAGTTACAGCCACAGTGGGTCAATACATTGGAATAGTATTGGCAGGTGATACCTTAGTAGAATATTGGTGGGCTAAATACTATATGAATTTTGGCTAAGTGTAGCTTAGGCTTGCTTTGCTCAAAATAGGTTTTGCCTATCAGTTGAAAACACTAAGTTTTTCTTTGTCAAAACTTTTCCCAAGGAACCACCAATAGACATTGGGGTCCTTCACCCTTGTTCAACCACAAGTTTTACTTAGAAATTGGGATGAGGAGATTCTTGATAGCTTCCATGTCTTGATGCTCAAATTGTCCAATACCAGGGACATGGCTAAGTACTTAGATTCTTCCATCTGCAGAGGTTGTGCACTTTCCCCACAAGACTTGAGTTTCACCAAGACAGGACCTTTCAGAAGCCTTCCCTTAGACCAAATGGACGCGCTCCAACCTATCATCCCACTACCACCAACTATCCAAATGGCTAAGTTATTGCAACCTATATGATCCAGGCAAAGCCCATATTGCCAAGTGGCTGCACTAGAAGCTTCTTAACATTTGGCCTCTCAAATCCCTTTGTTCCTGGGTGGCTTTCCACAAGTGAGATACACAAGGTAAACCATAGAAATGGGCCTTGTGTAACCACTCAACATAAACCATTCCTTCCATTCCACCCAGGTGTTTCATTCACTTAGTTGTTTTGTTAAGCAAAACACAAGTCCAAAGACTTAGAAATATTTTAACATAGCATGAATATTTTACCACCCTTGGTTGCTACTAGCTAGGCTAAGCATGGCATAGATAAACATCTTAACTTGGAAATTTCTATCAATTCTACAACTACTAGGATTTCCCAAGCATAGCATATAAGGACCAAAATTTATCCATGCAAGTCTAGCAAAAATATTTCTAATGCATATTTGAAAAACATAGGAATAAAATCATGAAGTACCACTTGCCTTGGTAGTTTGGAGAGTAGCTACAATCCTCACAATCACAATCACTATTTGCACCAAAATCTACACATAAAATGATAACACCAAATCACAAACAAAATATATACAAGCAAAAATATATGGATGCATGCAATATGATATGTGATGATTTTCTATACTCAATAAGACAAGTGCATAGTACTGAATCACAAACAAGTTCATAACTTTCCAAACAATCTTTATTTGAACACTAAATCATTTCTCAAATAATTTAATATACACAAAATAGGTCTACACATGTTTCTATAAATAAAACCATTTTAATAGAAACAAAACTTTAAACACATTTCATAAATGGAAAGGTCTTTCTCTCCTGATTCCATTGATATAAAATTTGTCAAATTTGGACGTGGGAATCAAAAGTTATGATTAAAACAAAATCAAACATCTAATAGATCTAATTCAAAATTTTAAAACGAAAGTTGTGCCACGCGGCGGCTTCTAACTGGCTGGTACCGCTTCACGCCGGATCACGCTTCTGAGCTGTTGGATCTAACTTAATCGCGCGGCTCTGATTGAAACATACCGCTTCGCCTATGATCTATCGTGACCACTAGATCTAAATCTAACGGTGCTCAGCACTTGACCAACAAGTGGCGGCGCTGGCGGCAGCGACAGGCGGCGGCGCGCTTTGACAGTGGCGGAGCCGGCGAACTAGGTCGCCCGGGGAGGTGGGAGGATGCTCACCAGATTCGCCGCGATGTGGAGATGCTCAACCCGTGCTCGGTTGGCGAAGGGGCGTGCTGCAGTGGCCGTGGGAGCTCGTCGGAGTAGAGGACAGCGTCGGGCTTGGGTGGACGGTGACGTTGGCGACGTTCTGATCCGCCCTAACACAAACAGAGGCATCAGCGGGTGCGCATCGATCAGGCGAACAGGATAGTGTCAAAGGGAAGGCACGGGGCGGTCGATTCTCACCGAAATTTCTTGCCAGAGTTGGAGACGGCGTCGGGAACTTGCGGTGCTCGTTGGAGTCGACGACCTGGGGCAGTACAGGATGAACTAAAGATGTCAGAAGGAGCGCAAGAAGGTTGCGAAGCAGTTCGCGTGAACCAGAGAGGAAGGCGCGCACGGAGCTCACCGGGATTGGTCGCTGGAGGTCGTTAGTACTGCGGCGATGCGAGGGCAAATACTGGCAGCCTGGTGGCGCTCCTGGCTAGCTTGGTTGGGGGAAATGGTCGCGAGGGGAAGGGGTTTAAGTAGCCAGAGCAGGGGCGAGAATCTCGCACGCATTCATCGCCAATTAAAGGATTTCAATTCGCGGCAGAGGCGGGGAAGAAACGGGCGGCGACGTGTTCCTCGCGCGGGATTTGGGGAAGACGATGACGACGTGGTGATGGGGCCATTGATCAGTGAGCGCGGGGTCAAGTGGGTGCGCGTGAGAGAGAGAGGGGAAAACCCCGGGTGGCTTAGTGGGCTGGTTTCTCTGTTGGGCCAAATGACTGGCGCTGGCCTTTTCCTATTTCTTTATTCCTTTTCTATTTCTGTTTGCATTTTTAGAAATCATTTTCAAATGATTTCAAAATCTATTTGAATTCAAAACTTTTAAGGATTTTTGTAGAGTGCAACAATCATATTTCTGGGCATAAAAACATGTGGTCTCTCTGTACAAGCTTGGTTCTTTTGACCAAATAAAATAAACAGTGACATTGCACTTGGTTTGATCAAGTTTTGAATTTGGTTTCAAAATCCATATTTGTTTTGTAAATTTTGGTTTATGCTCTAGCAATCAAGCAAAACAATCTAAGAGTAACAAGGTTTGATTCATGAACAACAATCTCTCATTGGAGAGTAGCATTTGATTTAATGCTAATCACATAAAATAATGAGCTCATATGCTCCTGTTTTTTAATTGATTTTTGAAATGAACTCTACATGATCATGGATGCATGGATGATATGCATGAGTTTTGAAACATGATTTTAGGGATGTTACAGACTGCACCGCTGCGCCAGAACCCACCCGGAAGCGTGTCGGCGAGGGCTCCTCCAGCACTGCTGCCGCGACCAAAGACCCGGCTGCCAAGCGTAGCCGGGTGGGGGTGTAGGGGTTCGTAGCATGGAAAACAAAAATTTTCTATCGCATACAAACAAACAAGCCAAGATCTATCTACTAGATTGTAGCAACGAGTCGATGGAATAACTTACCCTCGAAGATTCCAAAGTGTTTAACGAGAGCGGATTCTCGTGGGTGATGTAGTCGTACTCTTCCCGATCTCAAGATCGTGTAGATGATCCTTCCGGCGCTGCGTTCCGGCAGCGCTCCCGCAGTCGGTCATACGTTCGGTACTCGACGAAGACCTTCCTCTCCCTTGTTCCAGCAGGTAGCGGAGGTTGTAGCACTCTCCTCGCGATTCCGGCAGCACAACGGCGTGGTACCGGAAGTAGAGGGGAGATCCCGCAGGGCTTCGCCTTAAGCCGGAGCGAGTATGGTGGAGTATGAGAGAGGGATATTAGTGGTCTAGGGATTAGACACACCAATTAGAAGGCTCTAAACCGAAGTCTAGGTCAATTAGAAGCTCTAAACCAAAACGGCTCTAAACCAGAGATTAGAGGATAGGAACTTGTGTGTCTAGAGGAGGAGGCCCTGCCCCTCCTTTTATGGGTGGAGGGTGCGGCCAAGGGGAGGGGAGTCCCTCCCCAAGTCGGCCTTGGTTGGCGCGCCGGCTTGGGGAGGAGACTCCTCCCCCAAGTCGGTTCCCAACTCCTCTTGCTTGTTTCCCACAGTTTCTTGTTTTAGCCGTTTGACTTTCAAACTGGACATTTGACTTTTCTGTTTTAGGATTCAATTTAATCCTTTATTTGGAACAGCAAGAACACTTAGTACATGATGCAATCATTCCAATATGTAATGACACATTCATGTACCCCTCTCCCCTCCCGGAGTGCCGGACATTCCGGAACCTTCTAGAACATTCACCGGAATCATTTCCGAACTCCGAAACGGGACTTTCCTTATATGAATCTTATTCTTCGGACCATTCCGGATCACCTCGTGATATCCCGGATCCCATCCGAGACTCCGAACAACATTCGGTCTCTTTCTCATAATACCATAACTACTCAAAACAACGTCGAATCCTTAAGTGTGTCTCCCTACGGTTCGTGAATTATGCGGACATGATCGAGACACTTCTCCGAACAATAACCAATAGAGGAATCTGGAAATTCATATGGCTCCCACATATTTCTACGATTACTTTGCGATCGAATGAACCACTTACATACGATACCAATTTCCCTTTGTCTCACGATATGTTACTTATCCGAGGTTATGATCGTCGGTATCTCTGCATACCTAGTTCAACCTCGTTACTGATAAGTACTCTTTTCTCGTTCCCGTGATATGTGATCCCTTGTGAGCCAGTCACATGCTTGCAAGCTAATTGGATGACATTTCACCGAGAGGGCCCAGAGAATATCTATCCGTCATATGGATGGACAAATCCCACTCTTGATCCATGTGTCTCAACCAATACTTTCCGAACACTCAATGCCACCTTTATAGCCACCCAGTTACGGTGTGGTGTTTGATGTCATCAAAGCATCCATCCGGTAAAGGTGATATGCATGATCTCATGGTCGAAGGAATTAGGTTACTATGTATCAGAAAGCATATATCAATTGAACTATTGAAATGACTTGATCTTTATGCTATGCTTATCTATAGGAGTATGTCCACCATATCATTCTCCTAACGATATGATCTTGTTGTTGATAACATCTCAATGTTCATGATAGGGAAACCTCAATCATTTATCAACCAACAAGCTAGTGAAGTATAGAGGCTATACTAGGGACTTCAAATTAAGTCTACAAATCACACAAGTATCAATGTTTCCTTGTTAATACTATTATAGCATGAATGTAAACATTTATCATAAAAACAAAGATATAATAATAACTACATTTATTATTGCCTCTAGGGCATATCTCCAACAGTCTCCCACTTGCACTAGAGTCATCTAATCTAGATTACATGGTAATATACCGAACACCCATGGCAGTTTGGTGTTGGTCATGTTTTGCCCTCGGGAGAGGTTTAGTCAACGGATCCGCCACATTCAGATCTGTGTGTACTTTGCAAATCTTTATATCCCCATCCTGGATATGTTCTCGAATAGCGTGAAAACGTAGCTTGATATGCTTCAGCTTCTTGTGTGACCTTGGTTCTTGCGCATTGGCTATGGCGCCCATGTTATCACAGTAGATAGACATTGGGTCCAGCGCACTAGGAACCACACCCAGCTCTGTAATGAACTCTTTCATCCGTATCGCTTCTTGTGAAGCCTCCGAAGCAGCCATGTATTCCGATTTAGTTGAAGATCTCGCCACAACGCTTTGCTTTGCACTCCTCCAGCTAACTGCTGCACCATTCAAAATAAATACGTATCCAGATTGTGATTTAGAATCATCCGGATCGGTGTTCCAACTAGCATCGGTGTAACCATTAACAACGAGCTGTTCATCACTTCCATAAGAAAGAACCATATCCTTAGTTCTTCTCAAGTACTTAAGGATGTTTTTGACCGCTGTCCAATGATCCACTCCTGGATCACTTTGATATCTGCTAGTTAAACTAACAGCATATGCAATGTCGGGCCTAGTACATAGCATGGCATACATTAGAGATCCTATGGCTGATGCATAGGGAGTCTTACTCATCCTTTCTCTATCTTCTGCCGATGTCGGACTTTGAGTTTTACTCAAGATCGTATTGGGCAACATGGGCAAGAACCCTTTCTTGCTTTCTTCCATTCCAAACCTCTTTAGAACTTTGTCCAAATATGTACTCTGTGACAATGATATTTGGCGTTTCGATCTATCTCTGTAAATCTTTATGCCTAATATGTAAGCTGCTTCGCCAAGATCCTTCATTGAAAAACTATTATTCAAATATTATTTGACACTATTAAGAAGGTCTACATCATTCCCAATCAACAATATGTCATCCACATATAGTATTAAGAATGCTACAGAGCTCCCACTCACTTTCTTGTAAATACAAGCTTCTCCATAAGTTTGCATAAAACCAAAGCTTTTGATTACCTTATCAAAACGTTGATTCCAACTTCGGGATGCTTGCTTCAATCCATAGATGGACCGTTGAAGTTTGCATACCTTGTTAGCATCTTTAGGATCGACAAAACCTTTGGGTTGCATCATATACAACTTTTCATCAATATCTCCATTGAGGAATGCTGTTTTGACATCCATCTGCCATATCTCATAATCATAATATGCAGCGATTGCTAACATAATCCTCACAGACTTTAGCTTCGCTACCGGTGAGAAAGTCTCATCGTAGTCAACTCCTTGAATTTGTCGAAACCCTTTTGCGACAAGTCGAGCTTTATAGACAGTAACATTACCATCAGCATCTGTTTTCTTCTTGAAAATCCATTTGTTCTCGACAGCCCTTCGGCCATCCGGTAAGTCCACCAAAGTCCATACTTGGTTTTCGTACATGGATCCAATCTCGGATTTCATGGCTTCTTGCCATTTATTGGAATCTGGGCTCATCATTGCTTCCTCATATGTCTCTAGGTCATCGGTGTTGTCCACCAACATGACACTCATAACGGGATCATACCAATCTAGAGTGGTACGAGTTCTCGTTGACCTCCGAGGCTCTGTAGCAACTTCAACCGAAGTTTCATGATCACCATCATTAGCTCCCTCTCTTATTGGTGCAGGCACCACAGGAACTTCTTCCGGTGTTGCGCTACTCGCAATTTCGAGAGAAGGTTCGACAACCTCGTCGAGTTCTACTTTCCTTCCAGTCACTTCTTTCGAGAGAAATTCCTTCTCTAGAAAGGATCCATTCTTGGCAACGAAGGTTTTGCCTTCGGATCTATGATAGAAGGTATACCCAATAGTTTTCTTTGGGTATCCTATGAAGACGCATTTTTTCGCTTTGGGTTCTAGCTTGTCCGGCTGTAACTTCTTTACATAGGCTTCGCATCCCCAAACTTTAAGGAACGACAAGTTAGGTTTCTTCCCAAACCATAATTCATATGGTGTCGTTTCAACGGATTTAGATGGTGCCCTATTTAAAGTGAATGCGGCTGTTTCTAATGCATAACCCCAAAATGATAGCGGTAAATCTGTAAGTGACATCATAGAACAAACCATATCTAAGAGAGTTTGATTACGACGTTCGGACACACCATTACGCTGTGGTGTTCCCGGCAGGGTCAATTGTGAAAGTATTCCGCATTTCTTCAAATGCTCGCCAAACTCGTAACTTAGATATTCACCTCCACGATCAGAACGTAGAAATTTAATCTTCTTGTTACGTTGATTCTCTACCTCACTTTGAAACTCCTTAAACTTCTCGAAAGTTTCGGACTTATGTTTCATGAAATAGATATACCCATATCTACTCAAGTCATCCGTGAAGGTAAGAACATAACGATAACCACCGCGCGATGCTACACTCATTGGACCACACACATCGGTATGTATGATTTCCAGTAAGTCCGTAGCTCGCTCCATCATACCAGAAAATGGAGTCTTAGTCATTTTTCCCATCAGACATGCTTCGCATCTTTCAAGTGATTCAAAATCAAGTGATTCAAGAAGTCCATCGGAATGGAGTTTCTTCATACGCTTCACTCCAATGTGACCAAGATGACAGTGCCACATATAGGTCGAATTATCGCTTGATTTCAAACGTTTAGCCTCAATGTTGTTGATATGTGTATTTCCACTATCGAGATTCAATAAGAATAGACCATCTATCAAAGGTGCATGTGCGTAAAACATATTACTCATATAAATCGAACAACCATTATTCTCGGACTTAAATAAGTAACCGTCTCGCAATAAACAAGATCCCGATATAATGTTCATGCTCAACGCAGGCACCAAATAACAATTATTTAAGTATAAAACTAATCCCGATGGTAGATGAAGGGGTAGCGTGCCGACCGCGATCACATCAACCTTTGATCCGTTTCCCATGCGCATCGTCACCTCGTTCTTCGCTAGCTTCCGTTTATTCTGCAGCACCTGTTTCGAGTTACAAATATGAGCAACCGAACCAGTATCAAATACCCAGGCACTACTACGAGTACTAGTGAGATACACATCAATAACATGTATATCAGATATACCTTTCTTCTTGATGTTGCCGTTCTTCAAATCCGCCAAGTACTTTGGGCAATTCCGCTTCCAGTGACCTTCTCCCTTGCAGTAAAAGCACTCAGTATCAGGCTTAGGTCCAGCCTTGGTCTTCTTCGCCGGCGTGGTAACTTTCTTACCACCCTTCTTGAAGTGTCCCTTTTGCTTAGACTTGCCTTTCTTGAATTTGGTGGTCTTATTGACCAACAACACTTGGTGCTCTTTCTTGATCTCCACTTCTGCAGATTTCAACATGGCAAAGAGTTCTGGCAACGTCTTGTTCATGTTCTGCATGTTGTAGTTCATCACAAAGTTCTTGTAACTTGGTGGTAGTGATTGGAGGACACGGTAAATCCCCAAAGCATTAGGAATCACAATACCTAAGCTTTGAAGTTTGTTTGCGTGCCCAGACATCTTAAGCACATGCTCACTGACGGAGCTGCCCTCTTCCATCTTGCAGTTAAAGAACTTTTCAGAAGCCTCATAGCTTTCAATTGCCGCATGAGTCTCAAAAATCAATTTGAGATCCTCGACAATATCATATGGGTCTGAATCCTCAAACCTTTTCTGAAGCTCCGATTCCAAACCATACAAGATAGCACACTGAACTATGGAGTACTGATTCTTCCGAGCGAGGTAAACATTCTTTACTTCATCGGGAGCATCATCTGCAGGTGGGTCACCCAGCGGTGCATCCAGCACATAGGTCAAATTACCAGCTGTGAGGACAATCCTCAAATTGCGGAACCAATCCGCGAAGTTGCTTCCATTGTTTTTCAACTTTTCTTTCTCTAGGAACGCATTAAAATTGATGGTAGGGGCTGCCATTGATCTACAACATATTTGCAATAGTTTAGACTAAGTTTATGACAAATTGAGTTCAAATTAATAATGAAATTAAACTAGGTGAACTCCCACTCAAAACAATATCCCTCACATTGTTTTAGTGATCACACGAACCAAATCCACCATATCAACACCGATCATCACGAGAGTTGACATAGTTTCAATGGCGAACAATCGACATGTTCATCATATCTACTATATGATTCATGCTTTACCTTTCGGTGATCCGTGTTCCGAGACCATGTCTGCACATGCTAGGCTCGTCAAGATCAAACCTTAGTTTCCGCATGAGCAAATCTGGCTTGCTCACGTTGTATACACTTGCAGAATCTAACACACCCGATCATCACGTGGTGCTTCGAAACAACAAGCTTTAGCAATGGTGCTAACTAAGGGTGAACACTTTATGACTTGAAATTGATGTGCATGAGGGATCATCTTATAATGATACTGTCGTCTACTAAGCAATACAAGATGCATAAAGGATTAACATCACATGCAATTCAATATATATGTGATATGATATGGCCTTTCTTCTTTGTGCTTCCGATCTCCATCTTCAAGCACGAACATGATCTCCATCATCACCGGCATTGCATCAAGGTCAATGACGCTTCTCCATGGTTGTCGTCCACCGGCTTCAACTATTACAACTACTTTGAATAGACACGCGGGTCTTAACATAAATTAAAGACAACCATATGGCTCCTGCCGGTTGCCAACTTACAATAAGGAACATTGCATACATCAAATATAATCACAATCATGGCCATATCACATCACTGCACACCCCTGCAAAACAAAGTTAGACGCCTCTACTTTCTTTGCATTTTTTACGTGGTTTGGGGCTTTCAATAAGTGTCGTTCTAACTTACGAACAAGAACCACAACATTGATACTAGCATTGTTGATAACCCGTTGTAAATTGGATCTTAACTATGCTAGGAGAAACAGGCACCCGCAAAGCCACTTATGCAATACAAGTTGCATGTCAAGCGTGGAGCAAGTCTCATGAACGATGTCATGTAAGGTTAGCCCGGGCCGCTTCATCCCAACATACCGCAAGATGCAAAGTACACAAGAAGTAATCGACAATAAAAGCATCAACGCCCACAATGACCATTGTGTTCTACTCGTGCAACAGATCTACATATAGACACGGCTCTGATACCACTGTAGGGGTTCGTAGCATGGAAAACAAAAAATTTCTATCGCATACAAACAAACAAGCCAAGATCTATCTACTAGATTGTAGCAACGAGTTGATGGAATAACTTACCCTCGAAGATTCCAAAGTGTTTAACGAGAGCGGATTCTCGTGGGTGATGTAGTCGTACTCTTCCCGATCTCAAGATCGTGTAGACGATCCTTCCGGCGCTGCGTTCCGGCAGCGCTCCCGCAGTCGGTCATACGTTCGGTACTCGACGAGGACCTTCCTCTCCCTTGTTCCAGCAGGCAGCGGAGGTTGTAGCACTCTCCTCGCGATTCCGGCAGCACAACGGCGTGGTACCGGAAGTAGAGGGGAGATCCCGCAGGGCTTCGCCTTAAGCCGGAGCGAGTATGGTGGAGTATGAGAGAGGGCTATTAGTGGTCTAGGGATTAGACACACCAATTAGAAGGCTCTAAACCGAAGGCTAGGGCAATTAGAAGCTCTAAACCAAAACGGCTCTAAACCGGAGATTAGAGGATAGGAACTTGTGTGTCTAGAGGAGGAGGCCCTGCCCCTCCTTTTATGGGTGGAGGGTGCGGCCAAGGGGAGGGGAGTCCCTCCCCAAGTCGGCCTTGGTTGGCGTGCCGGCTTGGGGAGGAGACTCCTCCCCCAAGTCGGTTCCCAACTCCTCTTGCTTGTTTCCCACAGTTTCTTGTTTTAGCCGTTTGACTTTCAAACTGGACATTTGACTTTTCTGTTTTAGGATTCAATTTAATCCTTTATTTGGAACAGCAAGAACACTTAGTACATGATGCAATCATTCCAATATGTAATGACACATTCATGTACCCCTCCCCCCTCCCGGAGTGCCGGACATTCCGGAACCTTCTAGAACATTCACCGGAATCATTTCCGAACTCCGAAACGGGACTTTCCTTATATGAATCTTATTCTCTGGACCATTCCGGATCACCTCGTGATATCCCGGATCCCATCCGAGACTCCGAACAACATTCGGTCTCTTTCTCATAATACCATAACCACTCAAAACAACGTCGAATCCTTAAGTGTGTCTCCCTACGGTTCGTGAATTATGCGGACATGATCGAGACACTTCTCCGAACAATAACCAATAGAGGAATCTAGAAATTCATATGGCTCCCACATATTTCTACGATTACTTTGCGATCGAATGAACCACTTACATACGATACCAACTTCCCTTTGTCTCACGATATGTTACTTATCCGAGGTTATGATCGTCGGTATCTCTGCATACCTAGTTCAACCTCGTTACTGATAAGTACTCTTTTCTCGTTCCCGTGATATGTGATCCCTTGTGAGCCAGTCACATGCTTGCAAGCTAATTGGATGACATTTCACCGAGAGGGCCCAGAGAATATCTATCCGTCATATGGATGGACAAATCCCACTCTTGATCCATGTGTCTCAACCAATACTTTCCGAACACTCAATGCCACCTTTATAGCCACCCAGTTACGGTGTGGTGTTTGATGTCATCAAAGCATCCATCTGGTAAAGGTGATATGCATGATCTCATGGTCGAAGGAATTAGGTTACTATGTATCAGAAAGCATATAGCAATTGAACTATTGAAATGACTTGATCTTTATGCTATGCTTATCTATAGGAGTATGTCCACCATATCATTCTCCTAACGATATGATCTTGTTGTTGATAACATCTCAATGTTCATGATAGGGAAACCTCAATCATTTATCAACCAACAAGCTAGTGAAGTATAGAGGCTATACTAGGGACTTCAAATTAAGTCTACAAATCACACAAGTATCAATGTTTCCTTGTTAATACTATTATAGCATGAATGTAAACATTTATCATAAACACAAAGATATAATAATAACTACATTTATTATTGCCTCTAGGGCATATCTCCAACAGGGGGTTCCTCCACGTCCCGGCCGGACTATGCGCGGCCAGAAGAGATCCGCGCCTGTGGTGCAGGGGTAAGTTCCTTGTGCCTGTATTCTTTCTTGCTCTTTGTTTTTCCCGCACCTGGCATTGTTCTTGTTCTGATCTTGCCTTTCTTTCGCAGCGCTGTTCTTTCCTTCGCTGCAAGCCCAGCTCGCAGCACACCTTCTGCTTCACCGCCTCGCGATCCTCCTCCTCCGTCGGCTGCCCCTGTGACGGCTGCTCCGCCTCCCGCGACCGAAAACATGCCCCCGCCAGAGGCGGCAGCGTTGCCCAGCCGACTCTTGTCGCGCCCGAGTGCATGGTGAGCCAGCCGAATGCAGCCTCTAGCCCGGGTGGGGCTCGTCAGCCGGCGCAGGAAGCTCGGGCGCTGGCAAGGACACGGTGATTGTGGAGGACGTTGACTCAGACGACGAGGCAACGGCGCAGTGGCAGGTGACCATCCTTGACGCCCCATCTGCTCTAGCCGGCCCTCTGGCGCCTCTGCCGGTGGAGGCGGGAGCTTCCCTGCAAACCCTCGAGGTGAGGTCAAGCAGCTCCGGGCGACGCTGGCCGGTGCCAACGAGGAAGCCGCGAAGCAGCTAGAGGCGGCACGAGGGACCGCGCGAAGTAAGCTTTTCCCATCCTTTCTCTCTTGTGTTTCTTTTTGCTCTGTTCTGCTTCTGGCCATCTTCTCACCTGTATTCTTTTCCTCCTGCTGCAGCCGTCATGGTTTGCCCGCAACGCGAAATTGACCGGCTGAAGCACTCCAACGTGCGTCTCATCCGGGACAACACCGTGCTCCGGCTCCAGAACAAGGAGTGGCACTCCAAGGTCAACTAGCTGGAGGCCACCCTTAAGGAGCGGGACGATACCCTTGCTAGCCGTGCCACCGCCTTCAACCTCCTAGACAAGGAGGCCACCCGGCTGAAGGAGCACGGGGAGTTCCTGGACGAAGAGCTGATGAACGTCGGCCTCGTTGCCAAGGGTAAACTTTCTTTCTTTGCCTTTCGTTCTATCTGACTGTCTTTTGCCGGCTTGGTTTTTTGACTTGCCCCCTTCTGTTCACAAGGCTTCTACCCCCAAGTAGATGCCCTTGCCTATGACCGGGTGCAACAGGTTGTGCCGGGTGAGAAGGCTGCCGTCAGGGACTTGGTGGCGTAGCTCGGAGAGGACGCCGCCAACCTGCGCAAGGCCGCAACCGGCATCCACGACTTGGTGTTCCTAGGAGAGCTCCTGCCGGAGACCATGGGGGCCTTGGCGATCAAGCTGGGCGACACGCCAAACGCCATTGACCGGCTGCACGAACTGACCGCTCGCGTCGTCTCGGAAATGGCGCTGGCCCTTATGCTCTCCTGGTACAAGGATGTGTGCCTCGACAAGCTGGTGGACGGCTTCCGAGCCAGCGCGGACATTGATGCTGTGCGCTGGGCCTACCCCGGACTCTGCTCCGCCGCCATCACGATTTCTGGCTACGCCGACATCGACGAGGTGCTCATGGACGGCGAGGGAAGTGCCAGAGCCGACGGCACGGGAGCGGATGGTGCGGAGGCGTCCTCCTAGTCGAACGGGACTAGCGCAGCTCCTGCCCACGGCAAGGGTCCAGCCGCTTGAAGAGGAAGACCCCGGGATGTCGTTTGGAATTGTAAATAACTTTAGCTTTTGGTACTTTGTGTTTGTGAACAATCTAGATATGCGGAGGTTTCTTCCTCCGCCGCTTAATTAATCTGCCTGTCTAGGTTTGCCTTTGCGCGCCCACTATCTTTATGTCTTGATCGACTAGCTTTTCCGGCTGGTTAGTCCAGTCGGCATTATCTTGACTTTGTCTTACACTTTTGTGAACTTTCACTTGCGTTCTAGCATTTTTCCATCTTTCTTTTTCGACTGGCACTCGCTTGGCCGAACCGGGTAAAGCTGCACCGCGGTCCGGCTGTGTGCATCCGGTCGCTCCCTGGACCTTTTTCTATATTACTTTCCTTATCTTACTTCTTCCTTCTTTCTTCTATCTTTCTCTTTCTTTCTTCTTTCTGGCTAGGTCTGTCTGACGTGCCCGACTAGCGGTGCTTGGTCGGATCGGGCGGGTGGTGCCTTTGCGTTTTGTCTGTCCTTGTCCTTTCTCTCCATCCAGCCGATGCACCCTTCAGCCGGATGCCGCATGCTTCCAGTGGGGGCGCGCCAGCGCACCCACTAGGTGTAGCCCCCGAGATTCGGAGTGGCTACCACAGATAGGTACTTCGAATCTTCCCTGCTTTTGATTTCTGACTCGGTGCGACTTGTGCAAAAAATAAAACATACAAAAATGATCTCTTATCAGTATGTTGTTATTTTAGGCGGTATTTTATTATCCAAACCGAATTTCTGATTTTCAAAGACTAGCTCATGCTTGTCTGAACACTTAGTCACTTTAGCGTGCGCAATGCTGTTTACTCTGCACCTTGCCAGACAGCCGGGTTGCGGACAGGAGACGGAGCCGAAGGGAGCTGACAATACATCGCGCACGGTACTAGAGGCTTAGCAGCCGGAAAACACAAACTAGGCACATGGCCGGAATGTCCGATCTGTCGCATCCTTCGCCGGTTTTCGTGTGGGGTGCCCTCGGGCTTTTGCTCTTGCTAGCCGGACAGCCGGGTTGCGGTTTGAACCTGAGACGAAGAGTGGGCCTCTGGCACCATCGCACACTACTCAGTCGGTTTACGGATTTGGAAGGGCGGGCCAACCGGCGAGCCCCCACGATTGGGGGTCGATGGAAGCCGGAAAAACATTGCATGTTTTAATCGGAAACAAATAACAACATAATGTCTGGCAAGGAGCCCCCGAGCATTATCCGGGGTTCCATATCTTTCATTCACTCAGGGTTCCGGATACATACACTAATTTTTTGCGACTAAGTGTAAAATGGTTGGAGCAGGTCTGCATTCCACGGCCGCTCCGTCTCCTCGTCCGACATGTCCATCTTGTTCTTGTGCGGCTGCTACGCGTCGATGCGGTAGTAGGAGTTGTTGTGCAGCGCCTTGCTGATGATGAAAGGGCCCTCCCACGGGGGGATAGCTTGTGCATCCCCTTCGTGTCTTGTATCAGCCGGAGCACTAGGTCACCCTCCTGGAATGTCACAGGCCGAATGCGGTTGGAGTGATACCGGCGCAGCCCTTGCTGGTAGATAGCCGGTATGGACAAAGCCAGCTCGCGGGCCTCCTCGAGGAGGTCCACGCTATCCTCCATTGCCTCCTGGTTCTCCTTCTCCGTGTAAAGGAGCTTGCGGGGTGAGTCGAACTCAATGTCTGCCGCGAGGACTGCTTCTGAGAAATAGGTGAGGAAGAACGGGGTGAAGCCAGTTGATCTGTTCGGGGTGGTGCGGAGGCCCCATAGCACAGCCGGTAGCTCCTCGATGCAGCAGCCGGGTGATCGCTGTAGTGGCTCGATTAGCTGGGGCTTGGTTTTGGACAGCACCAGGCCGTTGGCTCTTTCCACTTGCCTGTTGGACTGTGGGTGAGTGATGGATGCGAGGTCCAGTCGGATCCCTTTGTTGTGGCAGAACCGGGCGAAGGCCCCCTTAGCGAAGTTTGTGCCATTGTCGGTGATGATGCTATGGGGGTAGCCGAACCGAATGATGATGTCGCGGAAGAAGGTGACGACGGTGGCACTGTCCAGCTTCCGGATCGGCTTCGCCTCGATCCATTTGGTGAACTTGTCCACCGCCACCAGCAAGTGGGTCATGCCGGCTCGAGATCGCTTTAACGGGCCGACCATGTCCATCCCCCAAACTGCAAAGGGCCAAGTGATCGGGATGGTCTTGAGCGCAGAAGCCAGCATGTGCCTTAGCCGGCCGAACCGCTGGCACCCATTCCACGCACGGACCAGTTGGTCCGCGTCCTCTGCGACGGTGGGCCGGTAGAATCCCTGGTGCATTGCCTTCGACACCAGGGCATGAGATGAAGCGTGGTGACCGCACTCCCCCTGGTGGATTTCCTTCAGCAGCCGGTATCCGCGTCGACGCACCGCTGGAAGACGCCTGCGGCGCTTCGCTTGTACAACTCCTTGTTGATGATATTGTACGAGTGTGCACGGCACCGAATCTTCCTTGCCTCCACCTCTTCATCCAGGAGTTCGTCGTTGACGAGGTAGTTCATGAAGGGCTGGGACCAGGATGGAACTTACCGGATGGTGAAGAAGCTAGTCGGCACGATCTGCAACTCATTCGGAGGGCGGCCGGGCAGGATGCCCGACTCGGCATCCCCCGGGCCTCTTTCCTTGCTGGACGATGGCTTGCCTGAGGAGGAGGCAACCCCTGGGTCTTTCAAGCCAAAGGGCACAACAGCGGGGCCCGACTCTTTTGATCCGGCAGCCCCCGGGTCTGCTACCTAGATGATGGACTCAAATTCTGGAGAGGTGGTGATGCTGGGCTTGTGAAGATGCTCCAAGGACACTCCGGGTGGGATAGCTGCTCTGGTGGATCCGACTCGCGCGAGCGCGTCGGCCGTCTTGTTGTTGGCGCGTGGGACATGATGGAATTCGCATCCCTCGAAACCAGCACTGAGAAGCTGCACGTGGAACCGGTACAGGGCCATGTTGGCATCCCGCGCGTCCCACTCGCCGGATACTTGCTGCACCACCAGATCTGAATCGCCGAAGCAAAGGATCCGGTGGATGCCGATGTCTTTTGTGAGCCGGAGCCCGTGGGCGAGAGCCTCGTACTCGGTGACGTTGTTCGACGCGGTGAAGTGGATCTGCAGCATGTACTCTAGCCGGTCTCTCTTGGGCGAGGTGAGCACGATGCCGGCTCCCAAGCTCCCGCGCATCTTCGAGCCGTTAAAGTGCAGCCTCCAGTAGTCAGAATCTGGAACCGGCAGAAGGTACTGTCTCTCCGCCCACTCGACGAAGAAGTCCGCCACCGCCTAGGACTTGATGGTAATCTACGGCTCGTACCAGATGCAGTAGGCGGCCAGCTCGATGGCCCACTTGGCTACCCGGCCTGTGGCGTCCTTATTGCCAAACATTTCGCCCAACGACGCGGTGGACACCACGGTGAGCGGTGCTCCTGGAAGTAGTGCTTGAGCTTCTTGCAAGCCAGGTACACTCCGTAGCACATCTTATTGTAGTAGGGGTAGTTCTGCTTGGAGAGGGAGAGCACCTGTAACATCCCTAAATTCATATTCCAAAACTCATTCATATCATTCTTGCATCATTCATCCATTTAGGGTTTTTCTCAAAATCATTTAGAGACAGAAGTTTGAGTTATGATTTCATGTGTGCAAATTCAACTCAATTGGCCATCACCCTTTGAGATTGGATTGTTTAGGAACTTGATTGCTTGCCTCCATTGTTGGAAAGATTAGGTGTAGCATTTTAACCCAAGTTTCCAATTTAGAAATATTTTCTAAACCCCATTTCAATCATTCACAAACTAGAGACAAGTCTCTGTTTGTTTCACAACCCAAGATTGACCAGGCCCTTACAAGGCAACCACTTGGTTAAATGACTGTGTTTGAAACCACAGAACCCTGCAAAGATCCCCATTTTTGTTTGAATTCAAAAGGATTTGAATTCATATCAAAAATCATTCCAGAAAATAGAATTAGAAAAGAAAAAGACTTAAACAAAGGAAAAAGGCCGAGCGCCAGGTTTCTGGCCCAGCAGCGAATCGAGCCCAGCAAGCCCACCCGGGAACCTTTCTTTACTTCTCTCACGCGCGAGCACACGCGATCAGCCGCTGACAGGCAGACCCCACTTCCACCTCGCGCACTTCGCTGACAAGCGGGCCTCCTCCACGCCAGCATCGTCTCCACCCGCACGACCAGTTCATCCCCAATCAACGCGGCCGTTTTCTGTGTTTAATTCGCGGCGTCAATTCGAATCAATGGCCGAGTGATTCTCGCTCATGACCATGCTATATAAACCCCCTCTGCCCCCTCTCCCTTTTCCCCCAAACCCTAAGCACAGAACGCCCCCAGGCTGCGCGCATTGCTCTCTGCAACCCCGCCGTCTCCGACGACTGCGCCGGCAAATTCCGGTGAGCCTAGAGTTTCCCTCGGTCTCGCGTTTACGCTATCATGTTCAGTGAATCTTTGTGCACCTTCTGACACCCTCCGTTTACCTTCGCATGACCCGTAGCTTCGGCAACGTCAACGACTGGCCGCCACCGTCTTCTGCACGAACTCCGGCGAGCTCTAGTGGTAAGTCCAGACCGCCCCGAACCTTGTCGTTCACGCTCGCATGTTCTCCGCGATCTTACGCATCTAACCACACCTTTCTTTGGCATCCTAGTGATCTACAACGTCGCTTCCGACCTCGAGAAGAACCACCGCTGCCAGATCCAACTCCGGCGAGAAATCTACCGCAACCCTGAGCGCCCCTTGCCGAGCTGATCACACGTCGAGCATCCCCACATCCTCGCGGTCTCGGTGAACATCTTCCCCATCCACCTAGCGATCTGTACCGCCGGCGCCGCCACCGTCTGGTCGTCGCCGCCGCGCACAGCCGATAAGCGCTGCCAGATTTTGGCTCGTTGGATCTGTATCGAAGCGCTAGGATAGATCCACTTAACCCCGAAGCGGTACGCGATCTGGAGCGTACGATCTGTTTAGATCCTGCGGCTGCAGAGCGCGATCCAACCGAAGCGGTACGCGCCAATTGCAGCGCGACGCGTGGCTAGGGTTAGATCTAAAAATAGATTTAAAATCAGAAATTTGATCCAAATTCAAATGCTTATAACTTTTGATTGCCACGTTAGATTTTTGCAAACTTTATACCGTTGGATTCAGTGAAACAAGACCTTTCTGAATATCCAATTTTTTTTAACAAATAGTAACAATTAAAAAGACTTTATTTGTAGAACAAGTTTAAGGCTATTTTAGATATAGATTTATTTTGGTAAATTATATTGGTGCCAAATAAGTTTTGTTGGCAAATTTGTGACATGTTAAGTTTCTGTAGACATGAGCATACTTGGTAGAATTTTCAAAAATCACCACTTAGTAAAATACTTGCATGCATGCATCCATATTATTTCTGATTGAATATATTGTGTGAAATTGAATGCTATAATTTTTCTTGTAGATTTTGCTAGTGATTGTGATTGTGAAGAGTGCTACTCTCCCCACTACCAAGGCAAGTGTTATTTTCATGAATATTCCTATCCTAAGTTTTGTACTAGCATTAGATATTTTGCTAAAGTATTGCATGCTATTTTGCCTAGTGCTAAGATGGGAAATCCTAAGTAGAGTGGAATAGTAGAATTGCTAGGGAATTCTCCTAAGTTAAGTTATCATAACCTTCTTAGTCTAGCTACTTAGCAAACAAGGGTGGTGAACATCTATACTTATTATGATAAAAATATTTCTAAGTCAAGAGACTTATGTTTTCTAATAAAACCACTAAGTCAAATGAACCTCCTGGGTGGAATGGAAAGTATGGGTTATGTTGAGTGGTTACACAAGGCCATGGACTTGGGTTGTGTATCTCACTTGTGGTAAGCCACCCAGGCACAAAGGGATTTGGAGGCCAAGTGTTGAGAAAGCTTACAGTGCAACCACTTGGCAATATGGGCTCTGCCTTGATCATATAGGTTGCTAGAACTTAGTCATTTGGACAGTTGGTGGTAGATGGGATGATAGGATGGAACGCGTCCATTTGACTAAGGAAAGGCTTCTGAAAGGTCCTGTCTTGGGAAACCAAGTCTGGTGGGGAAAGTGCACAACCTCTGCAGATGGAAAACCTAAGTACTTAGCCTAGTCCAAGGAAATGGACACTTTTGAGCATCAAGACATGGAAGCTACAAGAATCTCATCACTCCAACTTCTAAGTAAAATTTGTGGGTGAACAAGGGTGAAGGACCTCAATGTCTATTGGTGGTTCCTTGGGGATGTTTTGACAAAGAAAACTTAGTGTTTTCAACTAATAGGTAAAACTTATTTTCAAGCAAAGCAAGCCAAGCTACACTTAGCCAAAATGCATATAGTAGTATAGTCCACTTAAAATATACTAAGGTATCACTTGCCAATACTATTCCAAAGTATTGACCTCTGTGGCTGTAACTTGTGATGTTGCAGGTTACTCCGATGATGAATAGGAGTCATGAGTCTACACTCAACATGCTTGCCTGTGGCACATGAAGATGAAGACTTATGTTTATTTACTTATTCCTTAAACTCTTGTATTAGGCCTATGGCCCTGAGTTGTAAAAGACTATGTTTTATCTCTGGAATGTATGTAATAAACGACCTTTGTATCTGTGTACTTCATCTTAAACTGTGGATGCTAGCATTGATCCAGGGACTAGCATTGCAATCACAGGGATCCTTTCCTTTATAAAGGAGGGGTCTAACAGATGGTATCAGAGCACTGTGTTGCCTGTAGGATTATGACCCTAGGATTTGAAAACCACTAAGGAAAAATTTTCAACTACTTCTACACTTGTCTATTCTTCTCGTAAAACTTTTCTGATCTTTTTCATTCTCAACTCCATTTGTAGATGAACTCCATCAACGAAGCCGTGAAGAAAGGACCACTCATGACCATGACCTTGGAGTGTGAAACTGAGTTTCCCAATATTCTCAAGGACCTTATGGTGGCAATGGATGCACATGGTGCAGCTGTGTACAAGGGCTTTCCAGTGATGGATGAAGGAGTGGAGTATTGGTGGGTGCAACTTCACTTGTACAAGAACAAGGAAGACAACCACAAAGAAAGGGGATACTGCATGTACACCAACACTACAATGCACACCACATTCTTTGAGTCAGCCAGGGATGCAGCTTGGAGGACTATCAAAGAATTAAGTGCTAGAGTCAAGTGCAGAATGCTCAACCTCCAAAAGGACTTAGAGAAAGAGAAGGAGCTTACTCAAGAGTTGGAAGCCACCAACCAAGAGATAAGGGGAGATGTTATAGACTTAGTGATTGAATCAAGAGAGCAAGATTGGTGGATTGCCTCTAGGAACATTGTGTTTTCTAATAGATCCCGTGAGATTGGATTGTAAGGGTACCTCGTTAGTTGGACCACCACTTAACCACCTTATTTCCAAAAATGATACTTTAAATAAGTGTGGACTTTTGATTGATGTAATGGTCTTATGTATGCATGACTTGTGTGATAATTGTGTTCCATAGGTATGTGTGAATGTTGTCTTGATTTACCTTGAATTGTGTTGTTCTAACTTTTTCATTCTTATAAATAGATGCCTATTGCCATCAGCACTGTTGAGGAGTTTCAGGTTACTCGTTTTGGTCCCCGTATCGTTGAGCTTACCACTCTGCTCGATCTCCCTCTTCCCACCATCACGGTGTACCCACTTACCAAGTTCGAGAGGAAGGACCTCTGGGGCTTCAAGGTGAACCAGCCCGGACGCCAGACTGAGCCTACCACAGAGGCCATCGTCTTCAAGCTGATGCACGACGACAGGGAGAGAGGCATGGAGGTAGTCATGCAGGACCTGATAGGACGCTTGTTAGGCTGTCACTCCCGACAGGTTAGGGGCACTCACTTCCACGTCTTCGGAAGGCGTGATGTTGATGGAGATTCCATCGACTTTGAGGACGACTCGAGGGACACGGCGGAGCCAATACGTCTCTATCTCCAGGACTTAGAGACTCTCCTCAGGCACGTGGACACGGATAGGACGAATGTCATGCTTGGCAATGACGAACTTCAGGTACAGCTACGCGAAAAGGACAAGCTTTTTGCGCAGCAGGATGAGATGATCAAGGAAATGGAGACAAAGTTCGAGGCCCAGGACCGCAAGTTCAAGAGTCAAGAGAAACGCGTCTAGGATAGGAACAAGAAGATCCGGGACATGACCGAGGAACTGAAGTCCAAGGACTTCGAGCTTGAGCAGCAGCAGATGGTTATTGAGAGACTTCGCTCCCAGAAGAGGGCTCTCAAGGCCAAGGTCGATTCCTTGACCACTACGATTGAGGAGAACAAGACCGCGATGGAGAACGCAGGTCTTACCTTCGTCGAGGAGGAGATTGACGCTGATGAGTAGACTTGACTACTCGTTTACCTTTCATATTCATACTTGCTATTGTGAACTTATTATTGGACCATCCGACATGTGGATGGCTTGCCACTTGTGTGTTTTACTTCATGAGCTTATTATGTGGTTGTTGAACCTTTATTCTTATGTTGCTTGTTATGTGTTTGCTTATGTTGTATTGTGCATAAAACATCTATGGGTATCTCATTCTTATCTATTTGAACAAACCACAGATGCCTCCCCGTCGCGCAAACCCCAACCCCAACAACATCACCCCGGAAATGCAACAAATGATGAATGCGCAAACACAGCTTATGCAAATGATGACAACATTCATCCAGAACCAGAATAACAACAACAACAACAAACCCAACAACAACAACAATAACAACAACAACAACAACCCTCCGGGTTTTGATATGCTCACCAGATTTCTGCGTCTGAGGCCAGCAAAGTTTTCGGGAACAACTTATCCCATGGTAGCCAATGACTGGCTACGTTCCGTGAACAAGGACTTAGTGACAGTGGGCTGCACAGATGCTGAAAAAGTCAGATTCGTAGCACATCTGTTGGAAGGACCAGCCGCCACATGGTGGGACAACTTCCAAATCACCACTCCTATTGATGAGGTGACTTGGGCTATCTTTGAAGATGGCTTTCGCACTGCTCATATCTCATCAGGAATGATGAGTATGAAAAAGAAGGAGTTTCACAACCTGAAACAGCGCCACCGCAGCGTGGCAGAATACATAGAAGAGTTCAACAATCTGGCGCGCTATGCACCGGATGAGGTTGACACAGATGCCAAAAGAAAGGAAAAATTTCTGGAAGGCTTGAATGATGAGCTGAATCTACAGTTGTCTATGGCATATGTTCCAACTTATCAGTCTTTGTGTGACAAGGCTGCTATTTTGGAGAGTAAAATGAAGCAAGTCGAGAGTAGAAAGAGGAAACACTCCGACAAACACAGCTCGGGATCGTCTCACAAACGATCTCACTATGATGACAGCAGCAACTCAGGATCCCATAAACATGGGAAATTCAGCAAGCACAACCACAACCGTCATGACAACAAGCATCACCGCAGTCATGACAAGGACAAGTACAAGAACCACAAGGGTGGACATAAGAGTCACTATAGTGGAAATGGTAGTGGAAGTGGAGGCCAACCTCCTAAAAAGGACATCAGTCAGGTTGAGTGCTTCAAATGCAAGAAGTTGGGGCATTATGCTAATGAGTGCCCTGAGAAGAAAGTTGAAGGACCTAACAAGCCAAATCCTTTTCAGAAAGGACAGGTTAACCACATCAATGTGGAGGAGGTCTATGAGGAGCCTGATGTCGTGGCTGGTAAGTTCAGACTCAATTCCATTCCAGCATTTGTACTCTTTGATACCGGTGCATCTCATTCATTCATATCAAAAACATTTGTTGAAAGAAATGAACTACCGGTAGAAACCATTGGGTGTCCTATAAGAGTAAGTTCTCCGGGTGGAGAAATGTTAGTGAACTCAGGATGTCATGACTTAGTCATAGAGTTTGGGAAACATAAGTTTCCAGTGAACCTGATAATTCTGAATTCCCAAGGATTGGATGTGATTTTGGGAATGGATTGGATGGCTAAGTATGGAGGAATACTAGATTGCGCCAATCGTACAGTTGCACTTACAACCCCAGAAGGAAAAAGAATAAAATTCAGATATAACTTTGAATCCAAGGGAAGTAAACTGAATTCTCTTAAGGGGGTTAGCATGGACAGTGTGCCAATTGTGTGTGAGTATCCGGAAGAATTACCAGGAATGCCACCAGATAGAGATGTGGAGTTTCTGATAGATTTGGTACCAGGTTCTGGACCAATAGCTAAGAGACCGTACAAAATGTCAGTTGATGAACTGAAAGAACTCAAGAAACAGCTAGGAGAACAGTTGCAGAAAGGGTTTATTCAACCAAGTTCTTCATCTTGGGGAGCCCCAGTATTGTTTGTGGAGAAAAAGGATAGAACGCAAAGATTGTGTATTGACTACCGTTCTCTCAACGAGGTGACCATCAAGAACAAATACCCTTTGCCAAGAATCAACGACTTGTTTGATCAGTTGGAAGGAGCATGTGTGTTCTCGAAGATTGATCTTCGGACAGGCTATTTTCAACTCAAGATAAGAGAGCAAGACATACCTAAGACAGCATTCACCACAAGATATGGATTGTATGAGTATACTGTGATGCCTTTTGGTTTAACCAACGCTCCGGCATACTTCATGAATATGATGAACAAGGTGTTCATGGATTTTCTTGACAAGTTCGTTGTCGTTTTCATCGATGACATCTTGGTCTACTCCAAGAGCAAGGAAGAACATGAAAGACACTTACGCTTGATACTTGAGAAACTGAGGGAACATAAGCTTTATGCCAAATTCAGCAAGTGTGAGTTTTGGTTAGAGGAAGTTGGTTTTCTTGGTCATGTTATGACAAAGGATGGTGTGGCAGTTGATCCTGCTAAGGTTTCAGCTGTGACAGATTGGGAATCACCCAAGAATGTAAAAGAAGTTCGTAGTTTCCTTGGCTTAGCAGGTTACTACAGAAGGTTCATTGAAAATTTCTCGAAGGTTGCTAAGCAAATGACAGAATTGCTAAAGAAGGACAAGAAATTTGCTTGGACTGAAGGTTGCGAAGTCAGCTTCCAAGAGTTGAAGAAGAGACTTGTGACAGCACCAGTTCTATGTCTGCCAGATTTGGAAAAGGATTTCCAAGTATATTGTGATGCGTCTCATCAAGGTTTGGGTGCCGTACTTATGCAAGACGGTAAATTCGTAGCCTATGCTTCGAGACAACTCAAAACTCATGAAGTAAACTATCCTACTCATGATTTGGAGTTGGCCTCTGTCGTCCATGCACTCAAAACATGGAGACATTACCTTTTGGGAAAACGATGTGAAGTGTTCACTGATCATAAAATCTTGAAGTATATCTTCACCCAGAAGGAAATCAATATGTGACAAAGAAGATGGCTAGAACTTATCAAGGATTACGACTTAAGTTTGCAATACCATCCCGGTAAAGCAAATGTAGTAGCGGACGCTCTAAGTCATAAGACGTTTGTAAATGGCCTTACCAAAGGTGATTTGCCAGAAGACTTGTGTAAGCAATTCAAAGAACTCAGATTGGAAATTGTGCCTGAAGGACATCTCCTGTCCTTAGATGTTCAACCCACTCTATTGGACAAGATCCGAGAAGTTCAGAAGACTGATAAGGAAATTGAAAAGATTAAGGAAAATATAAGTCTAGGGAAAGCCAAGAGTTTCCATATAGACGAACAAGGCACCTTATGGCACGGGAAACGTATTTGTGTTCCACAAGATCCGGAGTTGCGGAAACTGATTCTACAAGAGGCTCACAACTCTCCGTATTCTATTCACCCGGGAAATACCAAGATGTACATGGACATGAAGGAAAGGTTTTGGTGGAACAATCTCAAAAGGGACATCGCCGAGCATATTGCTTTGTGTGATGTGTGTAGCAGAGTCAAAGCGGAGCACCAGAAACCAGCAGGTTTGCTTCAACCACTGCCTATACCTGAATGGAAGTGGGAAAATATTGGTATGGATTTCATTACCGGATTACCAAGGACCAGGTCAGGGTATGATTCCATATGGGTGGTAGTGGATCGCCTAACTAAAGTGGCTCATTTTATACCCGTGAAGACAACTTATACAAGTGCCAAGTTAGCAAAAATCTACATGAGCAGAATTGTATGCCTTCATAAGAGTATTGTGTCAGATAGAGGAACTCAATTCACTTCTCACTTTTGGAGACAGCTTCATGAATCTTTGGGAACGAGATTGGAATTCAGTACTGCCTTTCATCCCCAAACGGATGGACAAACAGAAAGGACTAACCAAATTCTTGAAGACATGTTGAGAGCCTGTGCTTTAGACTATGGAGCAAGTTGGGATGAAAGCTTGCCTTACACAGAGTTCTCTTACAACAATAGTCATCAAGCTAGTATTGGAATGGCACCATTTGAATTACTCTACGGAAGGAAGTGTACCACCCCATTGTTATGGAATGGTGTGGGAGAAAGAAGCTTATTTGGACCTGATCTTATCAAAGACGCCGAAGAGAAAGTCAAATTGGTTAAGGACAGATTGAAGATAGCACAGTCCCGACAGAAAAGCTACGCGGATACTAAGCATAGAGAAGTCACCTACGAAGTTGGGGATAGAGCTTATCTTAGAGTATCGCCACTTCGTGGAGTGAAAAGATTTGGAGTCAAAGGAAAGTTGGCACCAAGATATGTTGGGCCATTCAAGATTTTAAGTCGCAAGGGAGAAGTTGCATATGAAGTTGAATTGCCAGAGTCTCTGTCAGCTGTCCATAATGTGTTTCATGTGAGTCAGCTTAAGAAATGCCACCCGGAAATGGAAGAAACCTCTTTGAAGGATACCATACCTTTGGAAGAAGTCCAACTAGAAAGTGATCTCACCTATGAGGAAAAGCCTGTCAAGATTCTAGAGACCGCAGAAAGAGTTACCAGGACCAAGACTATCAAGTTTTGTAAAGTGCAATGGAACCATCACTCCTAAGAGGAAGCAACATGGGAAAGAGAAGATGATCTTCGGAAAGACCACCCTCACCTATTTGCTAGCCAAACCGAATCTCGAGGGCGAGATTCATCTTAAGGGGGTTAGATTTGTAACATCCCTAAATTCATATTCCAAAACTCATTCATATCATTCTTGCATCATTCATCCATTTAGGGTTTTTCTCAAAATCATTTAGAGACAGAAGTTTGAGTTATGATTTCATGTGTGCAAATTCAACTCAATTGGCCATCACCCTTTGAGATTGGATTGTTTAGGAACTTGATTGCTTGCCTCCATTGTTGGAAAGATTAGGTGTAGCATTTTAACCCAAGTTTCCAATTTAGAAATATTTTCTAAACCCCATTTCAATCATTCACAAACTAGAGACAAGTCTCTGTTTGTTTCACAACCCAAGATTGACCAGGCCCTTACAAGGCAACCACTTGGTTAAATGACTGTGTTTGAAACCACAGAACCCTGCAAAGATCCCCATTTTTGTTTGAATTCAAAAGGATTTGAATTCATATCAAAAATCATTCCAGAAAATAGAATTAGAAAAGAAAAAGACTTAAACAAAGGAAAAAGGCCGAGCGCCAGGTTTCTGGCCCAGCAGCGAATCGAGCCCAGCAAGCCCACCCGGGAACCTTTCTTTACTTCTCTCACGCGCGAGCACACGCGATCAGCCGCTGACAGGCAGACCCCACTTCCACCTCGCGCACTTCGCTGACAAGCGGGCCTCCTCCACGCCAGCATCGTCTCCACCCGCACGACCAGTTCATCCCCAATCAACGCGGCCGTTTTCTGTGTTTAATTCGCGGCGTCAATTCGAATCAATGGTCGAGTGATTCTCGCTCATGACCATGCTATATAAACCCCCTCTGCCCCCTCTCCCTTTTCCCCCAAACCCCAAGCACATAACGCCCCCAGGCTGCGCGCATTGCTCTCTGCAACCCCGCCGTCTCCGACGACTGCGCCGGCAAATTCCGGTGAGCCTAGAGTTTCCCTCGGTCTCGCGTTTACGCTATCATGTTCAGTGAATCTTTGTGCACCTTCTGACACCCTCCGTTTACCTTCGCATGACCCGTAGCTTCGGCAACGTCGACGACTGGCCGCCACCGTCTTCTGCACGAACTCCGGCGAGCTCTAGTGGTAAGTCCAGACCGCCCCGAACCTTGTCGTTCACGCTCGCATGTTCTCCGCGATCTTACGCATCTAACCACACCTTTCTTTGGCATCCTAGTGATCTACAACGTCGCCTCCGACCTCGAGAAGAACCACCGCTGCCAGATCCAACTCCGGCGAGAAATCTACCGCAACCCTGAGCGCCCCTTGCCGAGCTGATCACACGTCGAGCATCCCCACATCCTCGAGGTCTCGGTGAGCATCTTCCCCATCCACCTAGCGATCTGTACCGCCGGCGCCGCCACCGTCTGGTCGTCGCCGCCGCGCACAGCCGATAAGCGCTGCCAGATTTTGGCTCGTTGGATCTGTATCGAAGCGCTAGGATAGATCCACTTAACCCCGAAGCGGTACGCGATCTGGAGCGTACGATCTGTTTAGATCCTGCGGCTGCAGAGCGCGATCCAACCGAAGCGGTACGCGCCAATCGCAGCGCGACGCGTGGCTAGGGTTAGATCTAAAAATAGATTTAAAATCAGAAATTTGATCCAAATTCAAATGCTTATAACTTTTGATTGCCACGTTAGATTTTTGCAAACTTTATACCGTTGGATTCAGTGAAACAAGACCTTTCTGAATATCCAATTTGTTTAACAAATAGTAACAATTAAAAAGACTTTATTTGTAGAACAAGTTTAAGGCTATTTTAGATATAGATTTATTTTGGTAAATTATATTGGTGCCAAATAAGTTTTGTTGGCAAATTTGTGACATGTTAAGTTTCTGTAGACATGAGCATACTTGGTAGAATTTTCAAAAATCACCACTTAGTAAAATACTTGCATGCATGCATCCATATTATTTCTGATTGAATATATTGTGTGAAATTGAATGCTATAATTTTTCTTGTAGATTTTGCTAGTGATTGTGATTGTGAAGAGTGCTACTCTCCCCACTACCAAGGCAAGTGATATTTTCATGAATATTCCTATCCTAAGTTTTGTACTAGCATTAGATATTTTGCTAAAGTATTGCATGCTATTTTGCCTAGTGCTAAGATGGGAAATCCTAAGTAGAGTGGAATAGTAGAATTGCTAGGGAATTCTCCTAAGTTAAGTTATCATAACCTGCTTAGTCTAGCTACTTAGCAAACAAGGGTGGTGAACATCTATACTTATTATGATAAAAATATTTCTAAGTCAAGAGACTTATGTTTTCTAATAAAACCACTAAGTCAAATGAACCTCCTGGGTGGAATGGAAAGTATGGGTTATGTTGAGTGGTTACACAAGGCCATGGACTTGGGTTGTGTATCTCACTTGTGGTAAGCCACCCAGGCACAAAGGGATTTGGAGGCCAAGTGTTGAGAAAGCTTACAGTGCAACCACTTGGCAATATGGGCTCTGCCTTGATCATATAGGTTGCTAGAACTTAGTCATTTGGACAGTTGGTGGTAGATGGGATGATAGGATGGAACGCGTCCATTTGACTAAGGAAAGGCTTCTGAAAGGTCCTGTCTTGGGAAACCAAGTCTGGTGGGGAAAGTGCACAACCTCTGCAGATGGAAAACCTAAGTACTTAGCCTAGTCCAAGGAAATGGACACTTTTGAGCATCAAGACATGGAAGCTACAAGAATCTCATCACTCCAACTTCTAAGTAAAATTTGTGGGTGAACAAGGGTGAAGGACCTCAATGTCTATTGGTGGTTCCTTGGGGATGTTTTGACAAAGAAAACTTAGTGTTTTCAACTAATAGGTAAAACTTATTTTCAAGCAAAGCAAGCCAAGCTACACTTATCCAAAATGCATATAGTAGTATAGTCCACTTAAAATATACTAAGGTATCACTTGCCAATACTATTCCAAAGTATTGACCTCTGTGGCTGTAACTTGTGATGTTGCAGGTTACTCCGATGATGAATAGGAGTCATGAGTCTACACTCAACATGCTTGCCTGTGGCACATGAAGATGAAGACTTATGTTTATTTACTTATTCCTTAAACTCTTGTATTAGGCCTATGGCCCTGAGTTGTAAAAGACTATGTTTTATCTCTGGAATGTATGTAATAAACGACCTTTGTATCTGTGTACTTAATCTTAAACTGTGGATGCTAGCATTGATCCAGGGACTAGCATTGCAATCACAGGGATCCTTTCCTTTATAAAGGAGGGGTCTAACAGCACCTCGCTGAGGTAGTAGACGGGTCGCTGAACCGGCTGGGGCCTTGCCTTCCTCGCGGCGCTCCACCGACAGGACGATGCTAACGACCCGGTTGGTGGCGGCTATGTAGAGCAGCATCGGCTCCTTCGCAGCCGGTGTGGCGAGAACAGGCACCATGGATAGCATGCGCTTGAGGTCGTGGAATTCAACATCCACCTGAGCTGTTCAGGTGAACTTGTCCGTCTTCTTCATCAGCTGGTACAGTGGCAGGGCCTTCTACCCAAGCCGGTTGACGAATCAGCTGAGGGAAGCCAAGCAGCCAGTAAACTTCTAGATACCGAGCAAGCTCTTGGGCGGCTGCATCCTCTCGATGGCCGCGATCTTCTCCGGATTGGCCTCGATTCCCCGGCTTGACATGAAGAAACCGAGGAGCTGTCCGGCTGGCACGCTGAACATGCACTTCTCTGGGTTCAGCTACATCTGGTACCAGCGGAGGTTCGCGAACGTCTCGCCTAGATCTTCCAGTAGGGTCTGCTTCTCCTTCATCTTGATGAGACGTCATCCACATAAGCATGCACATTCCGGCCAATATGGGAGTGCAAGCACTTCTGCATGCAATGCTGATAGGTAGCACCTGCATTCTTCAGGTCGAATGGCATGGTTACATAGCAGTAAGCCCCGTACGGGGTGATCAACGACATTTTTAATTGATCAGCCGGATTCAGCCGGATCTGATTATAGCCAGAATAACAATCAAGGAAGCAAAGTAGATCGCAGCCGGCCGTAGAGTCAATCACTTGATCAATACGGGGCAGGGCAAAGGGGTCTTTCGGGCAGGCCTTGTTCAAGCTCGTGTAGTCGATACACATGTGCCAGGTCTTGTTCTTCTTCAACACCAGGACTGGGTTGGCCAGCCAGTCCAGGTGGTACACTTCCATGATGAAGCCGGCAGTGAGTAGCCGATCAATCTTGTCGCTGATGACCTTCCTCTTGTCCTCCACAAAGCGACGGAGGGGCTGCTTGACTGGCTTGGCGTCAAGACGCACATGAAGAGATTGCTCGACGAACTCCCTCGGCACACCCGGCATGTCTTTGGGAGACCATGCGAAGATGTCCCGATTCTCACGGAGGAAGTCGACGAGCGTGCTTTCCTATTTGCTTTCCAAGCCGGCACCGATGGTGACGCACTTGGAGGGGTCAGCCGAATCGAGCGGGATCTGACTTGTCTCCTTAGACGGCTGGAACGCAATGTCCCCAGCCGGCTTCAAGCCAGCCGACACCTCCTGCTGCAGCATGGCAACATAGCGCATTATCTCGCGCTTCTCCTTGGCGTTGATCAGGGCCTCAGCTATCTTGGCGCCTTCTTCACGCAAGCCATGGACCGCCTATAGAAACTGACCACAGTGATCACACCATTCGGCCCCGGCAACTTCATTTTGAGTTATACATAGTGGGGGACCGCCATGAACTTTGCGAGGGCAGGACGCCCAAGAAGGACATGGTAGGTCCTGGCGAGGTTGACCACCTCGAACCAGATTGGCTCGCGCCGGAAGTTGTCCTCCGAGCCGAATATGACATCCAGCCGGATCTTCCCTAGCGGGACACACGAAGGCCTAGGCGCGACGCCATGGAACACAGTGGTCGAGGGTTGCAGGTCTCACTCCCGGATGCCCAGCTTCTGCATGGTGGACTGGTAGAGCAGGTTGAGGCTGCTCCCACCATCCACCAGCACACGCGAGAACCGGCAGGTGCACACGTCCGAGATGGCGAGAGGGTCCAGCACCATCGTGTAGCCCCCGGGATTCGGGAGCAGATCCGGCCGGTCCGCCTGGCTCCAAGTGATAGGAGTCTCCGACCAGTTGAGGTGCATGGGAACCGGGGGAATGACAACAGTCACCTCCGCGCTGCGCTGCTTCCGGCCGCGATTGTCAATCGTCTCGGCCTCGAAGATGTGGTAGTTCTCATGCTTATGGGGGTAGCCTCTGCTGCCGCGGTTGTTGCCGCCTTCCCTAGACGATGGTGGGGGTCCGCTGGGAGGGGGTGGGGGAGAGGAGGTAGGCCAGCTTGCTCCTTGATCTGCCGAGTCTAGATGCACTGCCGAGTGGTGTGCGTAGCCGGCTTGGCACCGCTGTTGTACTTGCACGACCCATCGAACATTTGCTCCAAGGTGAAGACGTTCCTCTGCCTCTTGTCGTTGTGAGCCGGCGCGCCCTGCACCGCATTGACTTGCCGCTGGTGGTAGCGCGGGCTCTGCTTCTCAACCGGGCGCTTGCCCTGGTAGCAATTGTCGTTGTCGTGCCGCCTGGACGAGCTAGCATCTCCACCTTGGCCGACATGCTTCTCTCGAGCTAGCTTGGTGGGAACCGGCCGTCCTTCCGCGTTCACCCGGAGGGGCTTCTTCATCGCCGCGTCCGTGGTGGCGTACAGGTCGGCAACGGTCATCAGCTCCGCCATGTTCTTGGGCTCGTCGCACATCAGCCGGTGACGCAACATCATGCCCTCGCGGCACCCTTCGATAAAGAAAATGATTGCTTGGTTCTCCACCACCCCTTTGCAGGAGTTGCGCAGCTCGGTCCAACGGGGTTGGGAACATGCAAGCGTCGGGGACACAAGATGTACCCAGGTTTGGAGCCCTCAGGGTGAGTTAAAGCTCCTACTCATGTCGATCTGACTAAGAAGATGAACACAACGAACTACAAGGCTCTTCGAGCTGTATTCTATCTAGCTAGTAGAGAAATGAGAATCCAACCCTTGCAATGATGCCCCTGTCGCACCTTATATAGGCCGAGGCGGCATGGGAAAATATGATGCCGACGGGCGGGTCCCACAGGCAGGCTCGGCCGACTATTGCAGTACAGTGTTCTTCCTCCCTGATGTCTGGTATAGTCCCACGCCCCTGACCAGCATGGAAATAGTGGTGGCCGCCTCCGGTCGACACAGAAATAGTGGAGGCTGTTCCGGCCGACACGGGCGGCGACCCCTGTTCCCGCCAAGCACGGGTATGGGCTGGCTCCTCCAGCACTGGTGCCGCTGTGTCTGTCCTTCTATCTGCCAGGGCTGCATAGTACTGTGCCCTACGTCACCCATCTTCCTTGAAGGTCCGGCTAGGTCGCCCTAGCCGGATATTCTGTCTGGACCGGATTGTCGGTCCCATCCGGCTAAGCATCTGTATCGTGCTATATTATCCGGCTCGTAGTTCTGTCGGCTCGTTCTTTATTGTCTTGCCTTATCCGGCTGGCGTGACCCAGCCGGCTAACTGCCTTGGGTGATGATTTTTATCCGGCTGACTGGTTCGCCAGCTTGGTCTTCGTCTGGCCTTCCTTTTGGTCTGTCTTAGAGTTTCTTGTGTGATGGTTTGTGCCGCTTGTATCTTGTCTGGTTAGCCTACCCGGGGGTGATCCCCCCGACAACCTCTTTTTGGTGATTGTAAGTATGCTCATTCTAATGATAAAGTTCTTGACAGTGACAGTAATATTGTTAATTTTATTCAAAGTGCTACTGAAAGTTATTATGAGAGAGGGAAGCATGGTTTTATGCATATCAATAGTGTTAAGTTTCCCCGTTTTATGTTGAAAGCTTTGAAGTTGTATTTGTTTTGTCTTCCTATGCTAGTGGCTTTTTGTTTCAACAATTTTTTTCTCATGATACCCCCATGCATAGGAAGTGGGTTAGACTCAAATGTGTCAGTTATTTGCTTCTTGATGCTCTCTTTCACTTCAGATATTTATCTCCTATGTGAGCATCTTTGAAACTATCATTCCTAACTTAAAGGCATTAAAGAAAAGTACTTCTTGGGAGATAACCCAATAGTTTTGTCGAGTCTTGGAAGTTATTACCTCAGTAATAAATGCTCCTTATCCTTTTTGTTTTGGTTTTTGTGACAAGATCAACTACTTTTGAGAAGTGGAGGAGTTGTGAAAAGTGGCTGTCCTGGGACAGATTTTTGTGCTGCATTGTAAAAAATCGTGAAGGATCTCAGTACTTTGGATGGAGCTATATTTTTCTGTGCTTGTTCTCCAAGTTGTTACCCAATTTGCATTAGTTTTGCATTTTTTTGATTTGAGAAACAGAAGGTTTTCGAAAAAATCAATCTTTACCTGTTGGTCTGTTTTGATAGATTTCTACCATCATTTGCATTTGCCTCTTATATTGATTCCCTTCTAGATTCTTTTGGGTTTTTTGGAAAGGAGTTGCTACAGTAGATTTTGTTTTGATGGATTTCAGTTGAAGTGTGAACCTAAAGGTTTATTGTTTTTGCATACACTATAGTTGCCATTGAGGTTTGTGTAAAGCCTTGCATGAAACGAATTTCCAGGAGAAGGGGAAAAGGAATCTGCCGAGTTCGTCTTTGAATAGGTAAAAGTGTTGAAAACAGAAGGTTCGTGAAAACCCTATCTTTTTATATTTTTGATTTTTTTATTACATACGGAAGGTTACGAAACGAAATAGAGGAGGAAAAAGAGGCCAGGGTGGCCACACCCACCCTAGGCGCGGGCCCCAGCTGGCCGCGCTTGGAGGGGGTGTGAGCCCCCTGAGCTCCGTCTCCGCCTCGTTTTCGCACCAGTACCTTTCTTATGCATTGAAACTTCGTAATATATAACCCCCCGGATCCCCGAGGTTCGTATATCGTGTTTTCGTTTCGATATATTTCTATCAGGAAATCTTCTCAAATTTTAGAGAACCATGGTCTCCACCAACGACAAAGGCAACAAGCCCGAGGAAGATGATCCTCAAAACTCCAAGGAGGAGGAGATTTTGGTAGGGGATGAAGAAGACATGGAGGAGGGCGAGCATCCGGACACCCGTGCTACCGTTGCAAGCATTGGAGTGGTGGCAAATCCTACCAAGCTTAGGAGGATAGCACGGATGTCTACAGGAGGGAAACCTCCACGTCTTGTCTTTGTTCCACGGTCACCTCCTCCATGTACCAAGAATCCCTTCCATACTCTTATACATGAGAAAAAATACCAACAGGTTCCCAAAGGGAACTTGCCCTTGATTTGGGATCTGCCTCGCTCTAACCATGCAGGGAAGGAACACACTAAGAAGGAATAGTGGGGAAAGAATAGCAAGGACCAGGACTCTCGGTCCGATATGATCATGAACCGCATTGAGCAAAATTCGAAGTTGATTCGTACTCTGACCTTCGAGATTGAGGATTTGAGGAAACTAATTGAGGAGCTTATTAAGAGGACACCACCACCACCGAAGGAGTAATGCGTCATCAGGTTTTGGCATCCCCTTGGCTAGTTTCAAGCTTGGGGGAGTGCCGCGGTATCACATCATTATCTTTTATCCTTTACCTTTTTAGTAGGTTCATATCTTTGGTAGAGAAGTTATCTTATAGGTTGGTTTGCATTGTGGAAGTATCTCTCCTTTAGTTTTTATGTATCCCTTGGTGTGAGTTCCTTTATGGAATATTAATGAGAAGTTTCATATTTTACTTTTTGCACTTCTTATTTTAGTTTGCAATCTCTATTATATGATTGATCTTGTTGATCAGTATTGGTATCACTTTGGGAGCATCAAGTAGATCTAAATTGGTTTTGGCAAACTGAGCTCTGGTCAGTAGCAACACTTTTTGAGGTTTGAAAGGAAAAGAGAAAAAGCTTACAGGTATTTTGTATCATTTATTTTCTTTGTGGATTGGCTCATAAGCTTAGTATTCTTTATTTAAGATCTTTTGTGTCTTTAAGGACGATTGCATGTTTGGCTTTATCACTTGTAGGTTTGCTTGTTTCCTTCAACTCTTTTGCTTGCTACCCAGCCTTGCTAGCCAAAAACCTGTTTTGAGAAGGCATACTTCTCATGCATCCAACCCCTTTGAACCAAACATGTGCCATTTGTGTCCACCATATCTACCTATTAGCATTATTGCTATTCCAAGCAAATTCTCAAGCTTCATCTATCTTTCAAATTAAAAATTATTTTGTTATGTGAAAACTAGTTAGTAAATCTCTTGTGAACTTGATGGCACACCTTATTTTCTTGTCCCTAATAAACTTGAACCATTGTGTCATCGAAGTTGTATATGCTTGCATCTATACGTTGGGATTAGCAGAACCGTGTTGTCACGGGGAACGCTTTCATGCTCTTTTGTTTGCGGATGTCGTCGGTGTGAAATAAAGGGGGAGCTTGTAAGTCCATGGAGTTATGTATGTGTGTTAGAGAAACGCCTGGGCCGCTAGCCTAAGCCATGCCTAATCATGGTGGAAACTTGCAGCATAACCATAGTGAGCAATCTGTGAAGCATCCTCAATAAAAACCTATGCAAATAGCAAATAAAAAGATCGTTGAGATGCTCACTGTCTGCTTGCCTTGTCATTTTGATTATGGGATAACCCCTGTATCATGTGAAAGGGGTACCCCGTTGGCGGTTCTTTATGATACACATGTACTTACAATGACAAGAACTTACCGGTAACTAAAGTTGAGTAGCATGAGGAGCGGCCCTCGTACTCAACGGACATGAGATTGCCAACTTATATTTCGTCAAGCATATACTCCATCTTTGTTCACTTTAACCTTAATCATCTCAAGATGCTTATAATAGGAGCAATGAGGGATCAAATCTAGTAAGTACCATAATCTTTTGGAAGCTCTTTACGAACTTGAAATCCCTGTTTACCTCTATGAAGGGCCTTTCTTTTATTTCTAAGTTGAGTCAGTAAACCTATTTCCTCTCTATATCAAGCAAGCATTTGAGTTGTTGTGTTTCAAGCATTCATATGATGATTTATGTTGGAATTATGCCCTAGAGGAAATAATAAAGATGTTGTTATTATAATTCTTGTTCATGATAAAGTTTATATTCCATGCTAGAATTGTATTAAGTGGAAACTTTGATACTTGTGTGGTTTATGAAAAACACCGTGTCCCTAGTACGCCTCTATGGACTAGGTCATTGATTAATGATGGTTAAGGTTTCCTAACCATAGACATGAGTTGTCGATTAATAATGAGATCATGCCATTAGGAGAATGATATGATGGAAAGACCCAAATTAAGCAGAGCAATTAGATCGTGTCATCGTGTTCATCTTTGCGAAGCTTTTTCCTATGTCAAGTATTGTATTCCTTAGACCATGAGATAATACAACTCCCTGGTATCGGAAGAAAGCTTTGAGGTCATCAAACGTCATCCTATGTGAGGGTGATCATAAAGGTGTCTCTCAGGTGATCGGAAAGTACTTGTTGGGTTGTATGTATCGAGATGGAATTTGTCCCTCCCGAGTCGGAGAGATATACTTCGGGCCCATTCGGTAATCGATATCAACACCGCTTGCAATCATGTGGTTAAGGAGTTAATCACAAAGTGATATCGGATTACGGAATGAGTAAAGTACTTGCTGTGAACGAGATTGAACTAGGTATGCCGATACCAACGATTGAATCTCGGGCAAGTAAAATATCGCGTGACGAAGGGAATACATATATGGGATTAATTGAATCCTGGCATCGTGGTTCATCTGATATGATCATCGATGAATATGTGGGAGTCAATATGGGTTTCCAGACCCCGTTGTTGATTATTGATAGAAGATCATGTCTGCATATTCTCGAACCCGTAGGGTCACACACTTAACATGCATCGACGCTAGGATAGAATGGATAATTGGTTTATGAGTTTTTGTTCGGAGTCTCGGATGAGATCCAGGACATCACGAGAGGTTCCGGAATAGTCCGGAGAATAAGATTCATATAAAGGAAAGCAGTTTTTGGATTTCGGAATCGTTTCGGAGTATTCGGTATTGTACAAGAAGGTTCTAGAAGGTTCCGGAGTGGGACCAATGTGGGCCCACTTGTCGGGGGCCTGCATGGGCCTAAGGGGAAGTGCCCTGGCCGCATTGGGCCAGGGGCACAGGGCCCCAAAGGCCCAGCCGGCCAGCCTAGGGGAAACCCTAGGGGAGATCTTCTAGAAGGAGGAGGGAAACTTGCCCCCCACTCCAACCCTTGGGGCCGCCGCCCTAGGGCTTGGAGGAGGGGCCAAGGGGTCCGGCCAGCCCCCTATATAAGGTGGGCAGGGGCGCACCCCTCCCACCCATTCCTCCAACCCTAGCCGCCGTCCTGCTTCCCTCCACCTCTCTCTCTCTCCCGACTGCGAGTAGGCGAAGCCCTGCTGCAGAAACTCTCCACCATAGCACCACGCCGTCGTGCTGCAGATCCAATCCATCTCTCCACCCCACTTGCTGGACCAAGGAAGGAGGAGACATCGCGGCACCGTATGTCTGCATCTCTCGGAGGCGCCGTCACTTGCGGCGTTGGGTCGGATCAGATCGCGAGGAGGAGAAGGCTAGTTCGACTACATCACCCACGTTCTGTTGAACGTTTCCGCTGTGCGATTTCTTCAAGGGTATGAAGATCTCATCTATCTCTCTCGTTGATTGCATCTCCTAGATTAGATCTTGGCTTTCTTGTTCGCATCCATATAATTTTTTTGATTTACTATGCTGCAAAACCCTTCAGTGGTATCAGAGCTAGATATATGCGTAGATGTGTTTCACAAGTAGAACGCAACATGCTTTTTGCGGGCATTGATGTTTTCTGTTGCGAGCCTCTTGTTGTGGTATTTCTTATGGCGCGGCATAGTGAGATCGAAGCGGTCCAGGCCAACTTTACGCGACCTCGTTCGCAAGACCGGCTCCGCACTTGGCGTGTGGCTTGTTCCACACATGCGGCTGGTGGATGCCAGTTTCTCTCACTATAGTAGTCATGGGATTTACACCGAATGTTAGCAAATATAATATCACCGTTGTGGATTTCCATAGGTAAGAATCGTTCTTAGCTTGTTACTCCCATAAGCCACGTAAAACATGCAACAACAGAATAGAGGCGTCTAACTTGTTTTTGCAGGGAGTGTTTTGTGTTATGGTATGGCCCAAGATATGATGTGTATGATGTATGCAATGATCATGTTTTGTAATAGTTCACGACTTGCATGTCGATGAGTTCACAACCGGCAGGAGCCATATGGTTGTTTTTATAATATTTGTAACTCAAAACAGGAGCTACGGAATAGACGGCGACTATCAAGGGATGAGATGACGATGCGTGTTGGCAATGGACCAAAAGTTGATGTGATGGCCGTCGGCACGCTCTCCTTAGTTTTACCTTTGGGATTAGTTTTAAACCTTAATAAGTGTTATTATGTGCCTGCGTTGAGCATGAACATCATATCTGGATCGTGTTTATTGCAAGACGGTTATTCATTTAAATCGGAGAATACTGGTTGTTCTATTTATATGAATAACATCTTTTATGGTCATGCACCTATTGTGAATGGTTTATTTCTTCTGAATCTCGAAAGTAATGAAACGCACATCCATAACATTGATGCTAAGAGATGCAAAGTAGATAGAGATAATCCAACTTATTTGTGGCACTGTCGTCTCGGTCATATTGGTGTAAAACACATGAAGAAACTCCATTCTAATGGACTTTTGGAGTCTCTTGATTTTGAATCATTTGACACGTGCGAGTCGTGCCTCATGGGCAAGATGATTAAAACCCCGTTCTCCGGAATAATGGAGCGAGCAACGGACTTATTGAAAATCATACATACCGACGTATGGGGACCAATGAGTGTTTCGACGCGCGGTGGATATCGCTATTTTCTCACTTTTACTGATGACTTAAGTAGATATGGGTATATCTATTTAATGAAACATAAGTCTGAAATGTTTGAAAAGTTCAAAGAATTTCAGAACGAAGTGGAAAACCATCATAACAGGAAAATTAAATTTCTACGATCCGATCGTGGAGGTGAATATTTGAGTTATGATTTTCTCACGCATCTTAAAGCAAGCGGAATCGTTTCGCAACTCATGCCACCCGGAACACCACGGCGCAATGGTGTGTCTGAATGCCGGAATCGAACTCTATTAGATATGGTGCGATCAATGATGTCTCTTACAGATTTGCCGTTATCATTTTGGGGTTATGCATTAGAAACCGCTGCATTCACTTTAAATAGGGCACCATCTAAATCCGTTGAGACGACACCGTATGAACTGTGGTTTGGTGCTAAACCTAAGTTGTCGTTTCTTAAAGTTTGGGGATGCGAAGCTTATGTCAAGAAGTTGATGCCGGACAAGCTCGAACCCAAAGCGGAGAAATGCGTCTTCATAGGATACCCTAAGGAAACAATTGGGTATACCTTCTACCACAAATCCGAAGGCAAAGTGTTTGTTGCAAGGAACGTATCCTTTCTTGAGAAGGAGTTTCTCTCGAAAGAATTGAGTGGGAGGAAGGTAGAGCTAGACGAGTTTATTGAACCATCTCTCGAGTTGGAGAGTAGCGCAGCACCTAAAATTGTTCCAGTGCCGTCTGCACCAACAAGATAGGAAGCTAATGACGAGGATCATGAAACTTTGAACGATGCTACTACTGAACTTCGCAGGTCGACAAGGTCACGTGCCACTCCTGAATGGTACGGCAACCCTGTCTTACCCATCTTGTTGTCAGACAACAATGAACCTGCAAACTATGAGGAAGCAATGATGAGCCCAGACTTTGAGAAATGGCTAGAGGACATGAAATCCGAATTGGGATCCATGAGCGAAAACCAAGTATGGACTTTGGTGGAACCTCCTAGCGACCGTAAGGTCGTTGGGTGCAAATGGATTTTCAAGAAGAAAACGGATGCGGATGGTAATGTTACTGTCTATAAAGCTCGGCTTGTCACAAAAGGGTTTCGACAAGTTCAAGGTGTTGACTATGATGAGACTTTCTCTCCCGTAGAGATGTTTAAGTCCATTCGGATTTTATTAGCAATTGCTGCATTTCATGATTATGAAATATGGTAGATGGATGTCAAGACTGCATTCCTCAATGGCAACATTGATGAAGAGTTGTATATGATGCAACCCGAAGGTTTTGTCGATCCTAAGGATGCTAATAAGGTGTGCAAACTTTAGCGTTCCATTTATGGACTGAAGCAAGCATCTCGGAGTTGGAACCTTCGTTTTGATCAAGTGATCAAGAGCTTTGGATTTGTTCCAAATTGCTACGAAGCTTGTATCTACAACAAAGTGAGTGGGAGCTCGGTGACATTTTTAGTACTATATGTGGATGACATATTGATTATTAGAAATGACATCGGTATTCTTAATGATGTGAAGAGTTATTTGAATAAATGTTTTTCAATGAAAGACCTAGGAGAAGCTGCTTATATATTAGGCATTAAAATCTATAGAGATAGACAAAGACGCCTAATAGATTTAAGCCAAAGTACATACCTAGACAAAGTTCTGAAAAGGTTCAGAATGGATAAAGCAAATAAAGGTTCATTGCTCATGTTTTCAGGTAAGATATTCAGCAAGGCTTAGTGTCCAGCTACGGTAAACGATAGAGATACTATGAGCAAAGTGCCATATGCCTCGGCCATAGGTTCTATCATGTATGCCATGCTATGTACTAGACCGGATGTGTCCAATGCTCTTAGTTTGACGAGCAGATACCAAAGTGATCCAGGAGTGGAACACTGGACAGCCATAAAGAACATCCTAAAGTATTTAAATAGGACTAAAGAAATGTTCTTGGTCTATGGAGGTGATGAGCATCTCGTCGTAAAAGGTTATGTCGACGCTAGTTTCGACACCGACCCGAATGATTCTAAATCTCAGACAGGATACGTTTATATTTTGAATGGAGGAGCTGTGAGCTGGAGAATCTCTAAGCAAAGCGTGATCGCGAGATCTACAACAGAAGCGGAATACATGGCTGCTTCAGAAGCGTCAAGTGAAGGAGTTTGGATCAGGAACTTCATCACTGAGCTTGTGTAAGGGTCCCAACCTCTAAATAAGGTAGATTCCCCTGTGTTTACAATGCTAGTCCCTGGATCAATAGCTAGCATCCACAGTTAAGATGTAATATCAAGAAACAAAGGTCATAATATAACTTTATAACCAGGAATAACATAATTTTATTACATCTTACATAGCTCATTTGGCTATTACATTACATTGTAGCGGAATAACTATAATCATGGGGTCCTTCATCTTCAAAGTGCCACAGGCAAACATGTTGGTTGTAGACTTTGTAATCCTAATCATTCAATCTTCACTAAAAACAATCATACCTGCAACATTACAAGTTACAGCCACAAAGGGTCAATACATTTGAATTGTATTGGCAAGTTTCACTACTATGTTGAATATAAGTGGATCCTATCATTACATGCATATTTGGCTAAGTAGGGTTTTAGGCTCATTTGCAGAAAGCAAAATTTATCCTATCTTTTCAAAATGGTTTTGGTCTTTTGTCAAATCTCCTTTTCAAAATCCCTTGAACTCCTTGGTAAATTCCCAAGTGTTCAAGTCCTTGTCAAAAATCTCTTGAGCTCCTTGGTACCCCCAAGTGCATCAAGTTTTATCAAAATCTCTTGAGATCCTTGGTACCCCCAAGTGCATCAAGTCTTTTGTTTTCACTTAAAAGTTTTCTTTTAGAAATTGGAATGTCGAGATCTTCCATAGCTTCAGGCGTTAGTTGCTCAGAGTTGTCCGTAACCGGGGACACGGCTAAGTACTTAGAATTTTGATCTTCTGCAGAAGTTGTACACTTTACCCACATGACACAATCTCATCTTGATGCCACCAGTGGCCGCTGGATAAGTACTCACCAAGATGGAGTACTGGCAGATTGAGAATGTGACAAAGTCTTTCCATAGGATTCCTCCCAATACAAAATGCTAGCTTGTCTACCAGGCACCAATGTAGGGTTCAAGCTCCCTTACACAAATCAAGTTAACCTGAAGATGCCAATGCATGGGATTTCCACTATGTAGTTGACTAATCCAGAGCCCATTTAGCATGTGGCTGTACACGGAAGCCACTGTACGAGAAACATGTTCAATATCTAAGTTTCTTGGGTGGTTTTCCTTTGGAGCACAACACAAAGAGATTGCCATAGACATGGTTCCTTTTGTTGCCACCTTCTCCAAAACTCAAAGTATCCTTGTCCACCCAGGTGGTTCATTGAGTCCTTGTTTTATTATATAAAACATAAGTCTTTTCTCAATCTCATAAAATTTCAACATGTATCTCTTTTCAAAATATAGCATGGCTAAGCATGTAACAACTACATTGTTTTCACTAAGGAATCTATAGGGTATCCTATTAGGATTTATCATAGCATAAGTATAGAAACTCTTTTCATGCATGTTTCAAAATCCACTAAGTATAATGAAAATAGTAGGACTTTTAGATGATAGTGTAACTTGCCTTTTTGGTAGGGAATGATAGTTCACTTCTTGATCTTGCTAGTCTCACACTTTTCTAACTTCACTACAATCAATCAAGCAAACACAATATCAACTAGCATTCCAACCAATATTCAATCAATCAAACACACACATAAAATAAGAGAAACTAGGTCATGCATGCAAGCATGCAAAAGATAGTTTTATTTGCAAAGATGGTTTCTACTAGGCTCTAAATTTTTTAAAGTCCAAAGTGGTCATTTTCCAAAGTGGCAAAGTCATTTGCAAAAGGGTTTTATCCATAAACCATTTTAAATCCATTCATTATTTCATGTGGTGGAAAATGTTTTTATCAAATAAAAAACTTTATGTTGTTCACCAAATAAGTTGTTGATTCTCAAAACTTGGTGTTTAGGGTCAGTAGGTTTGATTCAAATCACTTTCCCAAAGTTTTTACTCCAAAGTCATTTCCATAACAAAATTAATGTTTTTATTTGGCTAGAAATGGGCTAATTCAAGTTTTTATTCCTAAACTTCACAAAATCCATTTTTAAAACCATGGGTTGGTTCCTAGGGTCAGTAGGTTCACAACAAACCAATTTGCAAAGGTTTCAACCCTAAAAACATTTTGGAATAATTTTTCTAACCTAAACAAGCTTTCAAATGTTTCTGCAAAAACAAACATTTTAACAGAGGCTTTTTACTAAAAAAATTGCATGGTTGGCTAGGGCTTGTTCCACTGATTCCATTGATATAAAGTTTGTAAATTTTGGACGTGTGGATCAAAAGTTACATGGGTTTCAAGTTTGCATCTAAATTTGTTTTCAAATTTCTGTTTTAAACAAACTAGTGACACGCGGCGTGATATGACTGGCCGGTACCGGTTCGCACGGATCGCACAACTGCAGCCATTGGATCTAAACATATCGCGTGGCTCAGAACGCGTACCCCTTCGCTGTTAAGTGGTTCTATCGTGTCTCTTCGATCTAAATCGAACGGCTCTTATCAATCTTGCCAAGAACTGGCGGCGCTCGATGGTTGCGCGCGGCGGCGATGGTCAGACGGTGGGCTAGCGGCGGTTCTAGTAAGCAAAGAATACGGAGGAGATGCTTACCGTGCTCAGGGGATCGTGGCGATGCTCAACGTGGTCGCGAGGAGGCGAGGGGCGCACTGGAGCGGGTTTAATCACTCGCCGGAGTGGGAAACAACGTCGGGCGGCTCTGGTCGTGGTCGGAGGCGACGCTGTAGATCGCCCTAAGGCAAGACAAGAGCATGGTCAGATGCAGGAGGAGGTGGCAAGTGTGGGAGCGTGAACGCGACGGCGTGGGGCGGTCTGTGCTTACCAGGAAACGTCGCCGGAGATAGTTGCAGACGCGGCGGCGCTCATAGCTTGTCGAAGACGATGTTCTGGGGCGCCCGCGGTTGAATGGGAGGTACAGGGAGAAGCGTCTAGGTCTGGTGAGTAATATCGTGTGGTTGGGGAGGTGAGGGGCGGCATCTGCTGGCCGGAATTAGCTGGGGACGGTGGCCGGAGCAGTGGCGGTGTCAGAGAAATTCCGAGGAGCCTAGTGGCTCTGGTCGAATGAGTTCTGAGGGGAAAGGAGGAGGGAGCGTGGGCGATTAAATGTGTGAGGTTACTGGGAGAATTCAATCGGCCATTTACTCGAATTGATGCGAGCAATTAGAGGCAGCAACAGCGACGAGGGGGAGGAACTGGTCGCGGGGTGAGGAAGACGATGACGCGGCAGTGGGGCCGTCTAGCAGCGAGAGAGAGGGGGAGGGTGGGGTCCACTGGTCAGTCACTCTGCGGGTGCGGGTTCTGGTGAAAAACGCTTCGCGCGTGGGGGAGAGAAGCTAGGCTAGTACTGGGCTATTGGGCTTGGCCTGCTGGGCTAAGTCCGACTCTATTTTTTTTCTTCCTGAATGATTTTTCTTTTTCCAATTCTATTTTTCTGTTTTGAAATTCAAACAACTAATCAACATTCAAATCAATTCAAACATTTACCAAACACTTGCAATTGAATTTGGTTCTGTTTAACAACATAAACCAAATCAAATAAAATAATTTAATTTTATTCTCTTTAGGATCTATTTAATAATTAAATAAAATAGATCTTGATTATTAATTCAAATAGGTTTTGATTTATTTAATAAAATCTCTATTTGAAAACTAAATATTTCCTAAAACCAAATCAGTAGGTTTTATTTGAAAATAATAAACACTTGGAAAACTTATTTAAAATAATTTAATAAGTTGTGATGTTTTATTTAAAATGGTAAAACCTTTTATTTTAAATAAAATTGGATATTGAATCCTTATTATTTTATTTAAATAAACCTTTACTATTTTTATTAAAACAAAAAGTTTTATTTCAAATGCTTGACCAAGGTTTATTTTGGTTCCATAAAATAATCCTTATTTATAAATCTACCTCTTCTTTTGAAAACCAAATATTTTATTTAAAGATCCAAAATAGTAATTCCAAATATTTAAAATTTTCTTTATTAAAGGTTTTGTCTTTTCAAATCCCTTTAGGATTTGTTTGATCAAATAGGTTTGAAAGTTTCCAAATTGAATTCCAAAAGTTTCTTCTCACCCTGAAAATCAACAAAGTTTTATTTTATTCAATATTTTTCACATAACAAGATTTGGAAAATCTTGGGATGTGACAGGCTACCACCCTTAAAATAAATATCGTCCCGAGATTTGGGAAGGCTAAAGGTTATAAGTAGGCTTAAAATAACTAGGGTACTACCACCCTTAAAACAAAGTCTCATAGGGTTACATTGATGGTTCACTTGACTAAAAGTTCAACACAATAACCAGACAAGGAATCCTTATTGGACTCTTCTGAGTTTTCTAAATCCTGACATCCACTTCTTCTATCTCTTCAAAGTTTCCATTCATGTCAATGTGGTTCACATGTCCTTTCTGGGTCACATTGGAGTCATTTTCATTTGCTCTTCTGGCATCCTTTTTCTTCTCTGGACAGTCTGATGCATAGTGTCCAAGTTCCTTACAATTATAGCATTGCAACTGGCTAATGTCCTTTTTCCTGTAAGTGTCATGTTGGTTCTGACCAAGGTCATCTCCATTGTCAGTATCATTTCCATTATTCTCTCTTCCATTGTGGTGATACTGATGTGGTTCAGAATCTTCATTGCTCTTTTTGTATGAATGCTTCTTCTTTGATGATCCTGAATGGTTCTTGAGTTTATGTTTCCTCTTTCTGTTCTCAACTTGATTCATCTTGTTTTCCAATATTGTGGCTTTGTCACAGAGTGATTGATAAGTTGGGACATAGGCAACAGCTAGCTGCAGGTTCAACTCATCATTAAGTCCTTCGAGAAATTTATCCTTCCTCTTAGCATCTGTATCAACTTCATCCGGTGCATAGCATGCCAGATTGTTGAATTCTTCAATATACTCAGCCACACTGAGGTGACGTTGCTTCAGATTGTGAAACTCCTTTTTCTTCAAGTACATTACTCCAGGTGAGATGTGAGTGGTTCTGAATCCATCTTCAAAAATATCCCAAGTCACATCTTCAAGGGGAGTGGTGATTTGAAAGTTGTCCCACCATGTTGCTGCTGGTCCTTCAAGCAGAAATGATGCAAACCTAACTTTTTCTTCATCGGTGCAGCCAACAGTCACTAGGTCTTTGTTCACTGAACGTAACCAATCATCAGCTTCCATTGGATCAGTTGTTCCAGAGAATCTTGCAGGCCTAAGTTTCAGAAACTTGGTGAGCATGTCAAGTGCTGGAGGGTTATTCTGATTGTTGTTGTTGTTGTTGTTATTCAGATTCTGTATGAATGTGGTCATCTGCTGCATCAACTGTGTCTGAGCTGCCATCATCTGTTGCATCTCAGGGGTGAAGTTGTTGTTGTTTTGGTTGGGGTTGGCACGACGGGGAGGCATCTGTTGGTTTGATAGGGTAAGTATTGGTGGATAGGTTTCTTAAGAAGTTTTAACACACAACCCAAAAACAACCAAGTTCAATCAAACAATCAAACCATCAAACATTCAACAAGCAATCAATCACTTAACAACTTATGAGCTTAACTCATGAGTTGAAGGAAACAACAAGTTTTCTTGAAAATAATAACTTAGTATAACCATACCTCATAGGACAATATGATCCATACTCTAACTTGATATCAATGTCTTTGGTAGGCAATCTAATGTCTCTTGGTTTTCACTAGTAGTCCTTAGTGATATCCAAGGTTGAGTCCTTGGTGGAAATGTTGAAGATGTTGAAGTCATTAGAGTTGAAGATGTTGAAGTCATTAGAGTTGAAAAAGTTGAAGTCATTAGAGTTGAAGAAGTTCTTTGCACATGGTGTAGTCTTTGGTCATGGGGTAGGTTTTTCCATCAAGTTGAAATAGAAGAGATGTAGAGTCAAAACCAAAATGGTTGAGGAAAGAGTTTACAAGATTGTTTGTAAATAAGTTTTGGAACAAACACAACTGCTATTTCTCTAAGGGGTTTGTCCAATCCTAGGGTTACAATCCTACAGGCAACACAGTGCTCTGATACCATCTGTAAGGGTCCCAAGCTCTAAATAAGGTAGAGTCCCCTGTGTTTACAATGCTAGTCCCTGGATCAATAGCTAGCATCCACAGTTAAGATGTAATATCAAGAAACAAAGGTCATAATATAACTTTATAACCAGGAATAACATAATTTTATTACATCTTACATAGCTCATTTGGCTATTACATTACATTGCAGCGGAATAACTATAATCATGGGGTCCTTCATCTTCAAAGTGCCACAGGCAAACATGTTGGTTGTAGACTTTGTAATCCTAATCATTCAATCTTCACTAAAAACAATCATACCTGCAACATTACAAGTTACAGCCACAAAGGGTCAATACATTTGAATTGTATTGGCAAGTTTCACTACTATGTTGAATATAAGTGGATCCTATCATTACATGCATATTTGGCTAAGTAGGGTTTTAGGCTCATTTGCAGAAAGCAAAATTTATCCTATCTTTTCAAAATGGTTTTGGTCTTTTGTCAAATCTCCTTTTCAAAATCCCTTGAACTCCTTGGTAAATTCCCAAGTGTTCAAGTCCTTGTCAAAAATCTCTTGAGCTCCTTGGTACCCCCAAGTGCATCAAGTTTTATCAAAATCTCTTGAGATCCTTGGTACCCCCAAGTGCATCAAGTCTTTTGTTTTCACTTAAAAGTTTTCTTTTAGAAATTGGAATGTCGAGATCTTCCATAGCTTCAGGCCTTAGTTGCTCAGAGTTGTCCGTAACCGGGGACACGGCTAAGTACTTAGAATTTTGATCTTCTGCAGAAGTTGTACACTTTACCCACATGACACAATCTCATCTTGATGCCACCAGTGGCTGCTGGATAAGTACTCACCAAGATGGAGTACTGGCAGATTGATAATGTGACAAAGTCTTTCCATAGGAGTCCTCCCAATACAAAATGCTAGCTTGTCTACCAGGCACCAATGTAGGGTTCAAGCTCCCTTACACAAATCAAGTTAACCTGAAGATGCCAATGCATGGGATTTCCACTATGTAGTTGACTAAGCCAGAGCCCATTTAGCATGTGGCTGTACACGGAAGCCACTGTACGAGAAACATGTTCAATCTCTAAGTTTCCTGGGTGGTTTTCCTTTGGAGCACAACACAAAGATATTGCCATAGACATGGTTCCTTTTGTTGCCACCTTCTCCAAAACTCAAAGTATCCTTGTCCACCCAGGTGGTTCACTGAGTCCTTGTTTTATTATATAAAACATAAGTCTTTTCTCAATCTCATAAAATCTCAACATGTATATCTTTTCAAAATATAGCATGGCTAAGCATGTAACAACTACATTGTTTTCACTAAGGAATGTATAGGGTATCCTATTAGGACTTAGCATAGCATAAGTATAGAAACTCTTTTCATGCATGTTTCAAAATCCACTAAGTATAATGAAAATAGTAGGACTTTTAGATGATAGTGTCACTTGCCTTTTTGGTAGGGAATGATAGTTCACTTCTTGATCTTGCTAGTCTCACACTTTTCTAACTTCACTACAATCAATCAAGCAAACACAATATCAACTAGCATTCCAACCAATATTCAATCAATCAAACACACACATAAAATAAGAGAAACTAGGTCATGCATGCAAGCATGCAAAAGATAGTTTTATTTGCAAAGATGGTTTCTACTAGGCTCTAAATTTTGTAAAGTCCAAAGTGGTCATTTTCCAAAGTGGCAAAGTAAATTGCAAAAGGGTTTTATCCATAAACCATTTTAAATCCATTCATTATTTCATGTGGTGGAAAATGTTTTTATCAAATAAAAAACTTTATGTTGTTCACCAAATAAGTTGTTGATTCTCAAAACTTGGTGTTTAGGGTCAGTAGGTTTGATTCAAATCACTTTCCCAAAGTTTTTACTCCAAAGTCATTTCCATAACAAAATTAATGTTTTTATTTGGCTAGAAATGGGCTAATTCAAGTTTTTATTCCTAAACTTCACAAAATCCATTTTTAAAACCATGGGTTGGTTCCTAGGGTCAGTAGGTTCACAACAAACCAATTTGCAAAGGTTTCAACCCTAAAAACATTTTGGAATAATTTTTCTAACCTAAACAAGCATTCAAATGTTTCTGCAAAAACAAACATTTTAACAGAGGCGTTTTACTAAACAAATTGCATGGTTGGCTAGGGCTTGTTCCACTGATTCCATTGATATAAAGTTTGTAAATTTTGGACGTGTGGATCAAAAGTTACATGGGTTTCAAGTTTGCATCTAAATCTGTTTTCAAATTTCTGTTTTAAACAAACTAGTGACACGCGGCGTGATATGACTGGACGGTACCGGTTCACACGGATCGCACAACTGCAGCCATTGGATCTAAACAGATCGCGTGGCTCAGAACGCGTACCCCTTCGCTGTTAAGTGGTTCTATCGTGTCTCTTCGATCTAAATCGAACGACTCTTATCAATCTTGCCAAGAACTGGCGGCGCTCGACGGTTGCGCGCGACGGCGACGGTCAGACGGTGGGCTAGCGGCGGTTCTAGGAAGCAAAGAAGACGGAGGAGATGCTCACCGTGCTCAGGGGATCGTGGCGATGCTCAACGTGGTCGCGAGGAGGCGAGGGGCGCACTGGAGCGGGTTTAATCACTCGCCGGAGTGGGGAACAGCGTCAGGCGGCTCTGGTCGTGGTCGGAGGCGACGCTGCAGATCGCCCTAAGGCAAGACAAGAGCATGGTCAGATGCAGGAGGAGGTGGCGAGTGTGGGAGCGTGAACGAGACGGCGTGGGGCGGTCTGTGCTTACCAGGAAACGTCGCCGGAGATAGTTGTAGACGCGGCGGCGCTCAGAGCTTGTCGAAGACGATGTTCTGGGGCGCCCGCAGTTGAATGGGAGGTACAGGTAGAAGCGTCTAGGTCTGGGGAGTAAGCTCGTGTGGTTGGGGAGGTGAGGGGCGGCGTCTGCTGGCCAGAATTAGCTGGGGACGGTGGCCGGAGCAGTGGCGGTGTTAGAGAAATTCCGAGTAGCCTAGTGGCTCTGGTCGAATGAGTTCTGAGGGGAAAGGAGGAGGGAGCATGGGCGATTAAATGTGTGAGGTTACTGGGAGAATTCAATCGGCCATTTACTCGAATTGATGCGAGCAATTAGAGGCAGCAACGACGACGAGGGGGAGGAACTGGTCGCGGGGTGAGAAAGACGATGACGCGGCAGTGGGGCCGTCTGGCAGCGAGAGAGAGAGGGGGAGGGTGGGGTCCACTGGTCAGTCACTCTGCGGGTGCGGGTTCTGGTGAAAAACGCTTCGCGCGTGGGGGAGAGAAGCTGGGCTAGTACTGGGCTATTGGGCTTGGCCTGCTGGGCTGAGTCCGACTCTATTTTTTTTCTTCCTGAATGATTTTTCTTTTCCAATTCTATTTTTCTGTTTTGAAATTAAAACAACTAATCAACATTCAAATCAATTCAAACATTTACCAAACACTTGCAATTGAATTTGGTTCTGTTTAACAACATAAACCAAATCAAATAAAATAATTTAATTTTATTCTCTTTAGGATCTATTTAATAATTGAATAAAATAGATCTTGATTATTAATTCAAATAGGTTTTGATTTATTTAATAAAATCTCTATTTGAAAACTAAATATTTCCTAAAACCAAATCAGTAGGTTTGATTTGAAAATAATAAACACTTGGAAAACTTATTTAAAATAATTTAATAAGTTGTGATGTTTTATTTAAAATGGTAAAACCTTTTATTTTAAATAAAATTGGATATTAAATCCTTATTATTTTATTTAAATAAACCTTTACTATTTTTATTAAAACTAAAAGTTTTATTTCAAATGCTTGACCAAGGTTTATTTTGGTTCCATAAAATAATCCTTATTTATAAATCTACCTCTTCTTTTGAAAACCAAATCTTTTATTTAAAGATCCAAAATAGTAATTCCAAATATTTAAATTTTTCTTTATTAAAGGTTTTGTCTTTTCAAATCCCTTTAGGATTTGTTTGATCAAATAGGTTTGAAAGTTTCCAAATTGAATTCAAAAAGTTTCTTCTCACCCTGAAAATCAACAAATTTTATTTTATTCAATATTTTTCACATAACAAGATTTGGAAAATCTTGGGATGTGACAGCTTGGTGTGGTTCCAAGTGCCTTGGACCCACTAGAGATATTGTGCGACAACACTGGCGCCATAGAACTGGCTAAGGAACCAAGATATCATTCAAAGACCAAGCACATCAACCGCCATTTTCATATAATTCGAGATTATATAGCAGATGGAGATCTGAAGATTACCAAAGTACATACGGATCTGAATGTCGGAGATCCGTTGACTAAACCTCTTCCACGAGCAAAACATGATCAGCACCTTAATGCCATGGGTGTTAGATTGTTGCCAGATGTAAACTTGATTATTGACTCTAGTGCAAGTGGGAGACTGTTGGAATTATGCCCTAGAGGCAATAATAAAGATGTTGTTATTATAATTCTTGTTCATGATAAAGTTTATATTCCATGCTAGAATTGTATTAAGCGGAAACTTTGATACTTGTGTTGTTTATGAACAACACTGTGTCCCTAGTACGCCTCTATGGACTAGCTCATTGATTAATGATGGTTAAGGTTTCCTAACCATAGACACGAGTTGTCGATTAATAATGAGATCATGTCATTAGGAGAATGATATGATGGACAGACCCAAATTAAGCAGAGCAATTAGATCGTGTCATCGTGTTCATCTTTGTGAAGCTTTTTCCTATGTCAAGTATTGTATTCGTTAGACCATGAGATAATACAACTCCCTGGTATCGTAAGAAATCTTTGAGGTCATCAAACGTCATCCTATGTGAGGGTGATCACAAAGGTGTCTCTCAGGTGATCGGAAAGTACTTGTTGGATTGTATGTGTCGAGATAGAATTTGTCCCTCCCGAGTCGGAGAGATATACTTCGGGCCCACTCGGTAATCGATATCAACACCGCTTGCAAGCACGTGGTTAAGGATTTAATCACAAAGTGATATCGGATTATGGAACGAGTAAAGTACTTGCTGTGAACGAGATTGAACTAGGTATGCCGATACCAACGATCGAATCTCGGGCAAGTAAAATATCGCGTGACGATGGGAATGCATATATGGGATTAATTGAATCCTAGCATCGTGGTTCATCCGATATGATCATCGATGAATATGTGGGAGTCAATATGGGTTTCCAGACCCCGCTATTGATTATTGATAGAAGATCATGTCTGCATATTCTCGAACCCGTAGGGTCACACACTTAACGTGCATCGAAGCTAGGATAGAATGGATAATTGGTTTATGAGTTTTTGTTCGGAGTCTCAGATGAGATCCAGGACATCACGAGATGTTCCGGAATAGTCCGGAGAATAAGATTCATATAAAGGAAAGCAGTTTTTGGATTTCGGAATCGTTTCGGAGTATTCGGTATTGTACCGGAAGGTTCTAGAAGGTTCCAAAGTAGGACCAACGTGGGCCCATTTGTCGGGTCCTGTGTGGGCCTAAGGGGAAGTGCACTGGCCGCATTGGGCCAGGGGCACAAGGCCCCAAAGGCCCAACCGGCCAGCCTAGGGGAAACCCTAGAGGAGATCTTCTAGAAGGAGGGGGGAAACTTGCCCCCCACTCCAACCCTTGGGGCCGCCGCCCTAGGGCTTGGAGGAGGGGCCAAGGGGGCCGGCCATCCCCCTATATAAAGTGGGCAGGGGCGCACCCCTCCCCCCAAATCCTCCAACCCTAGCCGCCGTCCTACTGACCTCCACCTCTCTCTCTCTCTCTCTCTCTCTCTCTCTCTCTCTCTCTCTCTCTCTCTCTCTCTCTCTCTCTCTCTCGTGCGCGCGACTGCGAGTAGGCGAAGACCTGCTGCAGAAACTCTCCACCATAGCACCACGCCGTCGTGCTGCAGATCCAATCCATCTCTCCACCCCACTTGTTGGACCAAGGAAGGAGGAGACGTCGCGGCACCATACGTGTGCATCTCTCGGAGGCGTCGTCACTTGCGGCGTTGGATCGGATCGGATCGCGAGGAGGAGAAGGCTAGTTTGACTACATCACCCACTTTCTATTGAATGTTTCCGCTGTGCGATTTCTTCAAGGGTATGAAGATCTCATCTATCTCTCTCGTTGATTGCATCTCCTAGATTAGATCTTGGCTTTCTCATTCGCATCTGTAGAATTTTTTTGATTTACTATGCTGCGAAACCCTTCAATTTATTCAATCATGTTCTTCATATTCCTTGTTTGCACATGACTCTTATCTATTGAGTATTACTTTGAAAGCCATCATTGTGAAAAACCATTTATGTTTGAGCAAAAAGTACTCCTGTTGAGAAACTTGTACAAAATTTTTTTGTGAAATTATTTGCCAGCTGTTCTCTGACCAAGAACAAAGTTTGCCAATTCCAATTATGATTTATCTTTATGCATCTTTCTTGTGACTCCTATAATTGTTGCAAGATAAGTTATATAATGCTGAGTTGCTTACTTCTATGAGTTGTGTAATGGTAAGTGTGATGCTTCTTGTCTGTATTCTTTTAACGACACTTCACTCCATCAACCTATGGCATGTTTACTGAGCTCAGTTTTCGCTTGGGGACAAGCAAAGGTCTAAGCTTGGGGGGAGTTGATACAACCAATTTGCATCACCATTCTATATCATAATTTGCCTCTATTCTATGATATATTTATTATTAAGAGGTGTTACTTATGTATTTTCATCTGTTTTTGCATGTTGGATGATTCTTGGAGGATGAACTGCAGGAGTCAGGATTCTGATGGAAAAAGAGGTGTTTTGATGCAATTTCGCGAAGATCAGAAAAATACCAGAAAAACTACAGAAAATCATATTTTTCCAGAAGACGAAGAGCGCCAGAAGGGAGGCAGAGATGGGCCACAGGGGGGGCACACCCCCTAGGCGCGGGCCACCCCTAGGACATTCCTACTGTGGGTGTGGCCCACCTCTGGCTCCGCCCTCTCGCCTATATCGTCTCCTCGAAACTGTAAAACACGGGGAGCGCCCACAGAAAGATTCCGCCGCCTCTGTGGGGCGGAAAACACCGAGAGAGAAAGAGCTCTCCGGCAAACAGATTTCTTCCAAGGAAATTCCTTCCCGGAGAGGGGAGATCGTCACCATCAACACCATCATCAAGCAAGAATTCATCGGGATCATCATCATCATCCACACCATCATCTCCACCAGCACCATCATCACCACTCCATCCCGCTGTAACAATTGTTGAATACTTGCATAGTTCTTAGGGGAAACTTTCCCGGTGTTGATTACTATTGTAGTTGATGCTTGTGAGTGGAACCATTGGATTATTGTTTATGTTCAGATTGTTATCCATCACCATATAATCTTTGATCTTGATCCATATGATGTCTTGTGAGTAGTTCGTTTAGTTCTTGAGGACATGGGAGAAGCCATGTTGTTAGTAGTGGATTTGAGTTGAGATATTATTCAATGGTTGTTACTTAAGTTGTGGTGCTATTCTTCTAGTGGTGTCATGTGAACGTCGACTACATGATACTTCACCATTTATGGGCCTAGGTGAATGCATTGTGTATTTGGCTACTAATTGTGGGGTTGCCGGAGTGACAGAAACCTGAACCCCCATTAGGACACCATTACACAAGGGAGCATAGGATCTCGGAGTTTAAGGCTGTGGTTAGGTTTATATCTTAATTTCTTTCCTGTAGTTGTGGATTCTTGCAGGGGGTTTAATCACAAGTATGTATTAGTCCAAGTAAGGTCGGTACATTAGCACAGGTTCACCCACACAATACTTATAACACCAAAGAAGACCACTCAGCTATTTGAAGCGAAAGCACTTGACAGAATTCCCATGTGTCCTCGAGAACGTTTGGTCCTTATAAGTATTTACACCGGCTTGTCCTTTGCTAAGAAAGGATTGGGCCACTTGCTGCATTTGTTTGCTGTCTTTATTACTTGCACTTTATTTATTTGCTTTATCAGAAAACCCCTAAAAATCCGTTTGCTAAGTATTTTTAGAGATTTCCTGCTCCATACCACTAGTCAACACCTTCTGCTCCTCGTTGGGATTGACACTCCTATTTATCGAAAGTACTACGATACACCCCCTATACTTGTGGGTCATCAACAGGTTGTAATCATGATTGCTTGCCTCAAATTTTGTCTCAAATCCTGACTGCACGGTGATGGCGGCGCAGTTACTCCCGTCACTGTGGCAGTCCCATCGCTCAGCGCCTTGTGTCCTGCACAGCGTGACGTATCCCGGGATTTTCCGTGTGTCATGCACATGTGGCGCCTGTTGACGCGTTTACTCGGCCAGGCACACGGCCACACCACGGCTACACAGTGCAAAGGGATCCCACGCCTAGGGTTTTTACTCCCCTTAAGTAGTGGCGTGGGGAACTTAACTACCCCTGCTGGTTCAGTTTCCCCCCAAGTCTTCTTCTTCCTTGCACCTTCCAATCTGCAACTGCCTCCTTGTTTTTCTTCTTCCTTGTTCCACCGGTCCAGCAACTATCTTCTCCTTCCTCCAATTCCCCGACGGTTCCTCGCCATTCTAGGCCTCTTCCGATGGAGGGAGAGCCTGATCCGCGAGAAGTCATGGACGCGCGCGACGGCGGCGACGACATGGAGGAGCACCAGACCGCCGGCGAGTGCGGCGCTTGGGAGGGCTCAAAAGTTACAGTGGAGGAGATTGAGTGGTTGCGCTCCACTAGGCACATCCATCTTGAGGTCGATTGTCGCCTCCCTCTAGGTGAGATTTCTCCTAAACCCGAGCCCAACGAACGGGTGGTTTTCCTTTCTCATTTTGAGCGCGGCTTTGCTCTCCCCGTTAGCAATTTCTTCAAGTCCTTTCTTTCTACCGTTCATTTGCAAACCCATCATCTTCCTGCCAATGCTATCGGCTCTCTTTCTTGCTTTATCTCCGTCTGTGAGGGCTATCTCGGCTTTGTCCCACTGTTCTTCTCTGTGCCAAATATTTTAACTTCTGAATCCAAGTCGTTCCTGAACCGACGTTCCCTCTTTTGAGAAGATGCCTACGCGCTGTGGTGCTGCTAGCATCACACCCAGGAGGGACTCTATTTTTCCTCGTGTAACCGGCATCGAATCTTCCAAGAAATGGCATAGGACCTTTTTCTATGTCAAGAACAGTGGGTCCAATGACTACATCCGTCTCCCCCCTTCAAGGACGAAGTTCCCAGCAAAGAGCTTTGGAAACTTGACCCGCGGGATCAGAACCTGATGACTCCTTGATGGCGCCAGAGAACTCGGCGCTTGACCTGGAGCCTATTGGGAACCCCAAGAACAAGGTGTGAAGCAGCACAGCAGCAAGTCTTCCCTCGGTAAGAAACCGCGGTTATCGAACTAGTAGGAGGAAAGAAACGTCACACAGGTGTTGCAAGCAATGCGGAGACCTGCACAACACAAACTCAAGATTTTCCCCCAACTAACAGTGAGGTTGTCAATCTCACCGGTTGCTGTAACAAAGGATTAAACGTATGGTGTGGAAGGTAATGGTTTGCAGCGAGTAAACAAGTAACAGTGGAAGATGTATAAATGGTAAAGATTGGAACGGGGTCCATAGTTCACTAGAGGTGCTCTCCTTAGATAAAAAACATGCCATGAAGGGTAAACAAATTACAGCAGGGCAATTGACAGGAACTGAGCAAGGCATAACAATGCAATATCAGACAGAAAGATCCTATAACGTTCGATTGGGCAAAACAACAATATACATAGACCACCATCCAACTGCATCTATGACTAGAAGTCCACCTTCAGGTTATCATCCGAACCCCCTCCAGTATTAAGTTGCAAGCAACAGACAACTTCTTTAAGAAAAGTGTGTAAGGTAAACAATCCACATGTTCCATGAACAAGAGACCGTTGTTTTCTCCCTAGTAGCAACAGCACATCTACAACCGAAGAGATTTCTGTCACTTACCTTGGAAACTAGAGGCATGAACCCACTATCGAGCATAAATACCCCCTCTTGGAGTCACTAGCAACTACTTGGCCAAGATAGATCCTAACAACGGAGAGCATGCAAGATCACAAACAACACAGACATGATAGAATCAAATAGACAAAACCATTAATCAATCTGACATAGTAATCTCAATATCCATCGGATCCCCGCAAACACAACATGCATGATTACAAATAGATTAGATCTTGATCATGAATGGAGCTCACAAGATCTATACATGAAAGCACGAGGAGATACAACCATCTAGATAATACATGGACCTGTAGTCCAAGGTGGAACTACTCACGGTACATACCAGAGAGAAGACCTCCGGTGTGATTTCCCCTCCGGTAGGGTGTCGGGAAGAACTTAAGATCCCCCTGATCTGGGGACGATGGTGGCGGCGGCTACAGAAGGTTTCGTGGAGTTTTGATCGGGTACTTAGGGTTTCTGCATCGGGGGCTTCTTATAGGCGAAGAGGCGAGGCCGGGAGGAGACCAGGGGGGCCACACCCTGCCCAGGTGCGGGTCCACCCTAGCCCGCTCCTGGGGGGTGTGGTGGCCCTCTGGCACCTCTCCGTCTTGTCTTCTGGATTCGTGTCCCCAATGGTAAAATATTGAATTCGGCTTTTGTCCCGTCCAATTCCAAGAATATTGATTTTATGCCTTTCTGGAACCAAAAACAGAAGAAAACAGGCAACTGACACTGTGGCAACTTGTTAATAGGTTAGTTCCATAAAAGATATAAAAACATCTCAAAGTGTAGACAAAGCAAAGTAGATACAAAACAAGCATGGAGCATCAAAAATTATAGATATGTTTCCGACGTATCAGAACCCGACGGTGAATGAGGCCCATGCCATTATGGAGCAGCTCCTTAACCCGGAGGAGGGGTTTAACCTCATTGAAGGAGACTTGATGTGCATGTTTATCTCTCGCTGGGTCAGCCCCATTTAGGCCCGGTGCCATAAGATTTGTTTTATGAGTGGTCCTCGCGACCCCACTCGGCACTCCACTCTGGAGCTCGCCAATGATTCTGTGGCCGCCGAGTAAGCTCCATCTTTAAGCTGAACCCGACAGATGACTGAGCTTGGGAGCTGCACTTCATTCAGCCGAGATAGACCTGTTCCTTGGGTAAGCTTGCGAGTAACTCTGTTCTGCCGACATAATTACCCAGCAACTACTGGTCATTTGTTTCTCGAACTGACTTTGTTTTCTTTGCATTTTGCAGAATCTTGTGCACCAGGCTGACGACAACACTGTCCCTCCCGGCCATTACTTCGAGGATCGCTTTGACGAAGACAAGGCCGAGTTTGACTCGGAGTGCTTTATGTCGATCCCGCACGCTGCTGCCGCTCCAGCTCCAGGTAATAATTTCACTCGAAATCCTTTGCGGGATTGGTCAGATGATGACGATGACGATTGTGAGGTCCTGGAGGTACTTGTCCTTTGTATTGATCCTTCGGCTTGTACCATTTAGCTTTGCATTTACTGATGCAGCTGGCCAGGTACACGAGGATCCTCCTCTTGCTACCGGTGGTTACGGCAAAATCCCTGCCGCCAAGCCGAGTAAGCGACGCCGGGTCGAGACCACTGCCTCCCCTAAGGCCACGTCTTCCCAGCCTCGCAAGGCTCCAAGCCGGGTTGGTCGACGCACCGCGCGCGACCCCACCATTTCTGGGTAACTTTCGCTGCATGTTCCCTTACGTTTTTCTCTTCTGTGTTTGTTTCCTCATAGGCTTTTGCTTTTACTTTCAGCACTGCCTTGTCAGCAAACCAGTCTGCTTCCAGCATGGCCTCTCCTATCCCAAAATTTGTTTCTCCTCCTCGTGACGATCCAGTTTTGCAGAGCCCCGTTCGGGTCACTGCCCCCACAGTTGAGGTTTCTGAACCTCAGCGTGAGGCCTATCCGGTGGCGCGTTCATTATAGGAGACCCGGCCTCCTTCTCCTGTTGCCTTTGTTGACCCTAACCTAGGACCCGGCGCCAGCAGCATCGGCGCTGAGTCCACCCAGAACACTCTTACTATGCCTCCTCTTGTTATCGATCAACCAGCGGATCCAGTTTCCGCTCCCCAGCATATCGCAAAGCCTGCTCATCCCCCCCGTCTTGACAACCCAGCACCAGACCTTCTCCTTCAACATCTACGACCAAGAACAAGACTCGTCCTGCTCCACAAGGCCAGACCCTCTCTGCACCCGTCAAGCCGCCAGGCTCCAAGCAACAGACCTTGGTCTTTGATCCTAGCTCCGCTCCACAGATTAGTCCAACATTACCAACAAATACACCTGCTTCGGCGGGTCCGTTGGGCGAATCTGCTGCTGCCTGGTCTAGCGGCATTCCCAGGGAGAGAACTTTGCACGCTAGCGCTGCTGCTACCCGTGATGGAGTTGGGGCTACCTTGAAAAGGGGGAAAGTCCTTACTCAGACACTCAGCAGGCAGGGCCTTGGCTTCGCTGAGAGCTTTGCCTTGGATTGAAATACTACAGGCGACCAAGAGGCCAGCTCGATTTCTGGTCAACAATAGAAGTTGGGCCTCAAGACAGTATCTGAAATGACTCAACAAGCCATCGCGCTAATGTCCCAAGCAGATTGGGTGAATGAGGTATGTGACCGCATTACTCTTTTGTGTTCTCAGTATTTTTATATCCATACGTATTCCCTAGTCCCCGAGGTTACTGCCGATTAAGGGACTTACTCGGCTGTAAGCTCTTAGGTGAAACATGTCTTTTCTTTATTCTTGCCAAGATCTTATGCCAAAATTTCGATCCTTAGCCCCTGAGGTTACTGCCGAGTAACGTAGTTACTCGGATGTAAGGTCAAAAATTTGCACACATCTTTTCACTTTCTACCGAGATAGAATCACTTTACCTGGTGAGCATTCTCTGATTAATTCTCTTTCTTGTAGATTACGCATAATGAACCTACCAAGGTACACCAGGCTCTGCTTTGGGAGTATCAAAAACTCGAGGCTTCTCATCAGAATATGAAGGCTGAGGCTCAGGGCCAAGGTACATTCTCTTACCCAGCTTGCTTTTTACTGGCAGATACTTTTTATTCTATCATCTTGATTTTTTCCTTCTATTTCTGTAAGGTTCGCAGCATAGAAAACAAAAAATTTCCTACGATGGGAACATCTAAGTACCAAGATATATCTTCTAGATACAAGCAACGGGTGGATATACATCCATAGAATACATATCCTCGAAGACCGAATAGCGGTAACGAGGTTGTACTCGTGGATGATGTAGACGAACGCTTGCCGATCTCAAGATCGTGATGAAGTCCATCTGGTCCAGCCGGTCCAGCATGATGAAGTCCAGCACCTCAAAGCAGTGGTGCATCCGTGATCGCACACACGTACGGGTACCCCGACAACCTCCGCGCCCTCGCTCCAGCGAAGCAGCGGAAGCAACAAATCCTTCCAGAAAAAGCCACCGGGAACATGTATCTCGCTGATCTGAGACCATGGGGAAATTCTAAAGGGGGGAGAGAGATCCTTCGCGAGGAGGTGTGAGAGACAAGTGAGAGGAGGGGGTCCTTTTATAGGGGAGGGGGCAGCCCAAGGGGGCATGGCCGCCGGCCATGGAGGGTGCCCCCACCTCTCCCTCATTCATGTGGTGGAAGCTCCACTCACATAAAAACCTCTCCACTCACATGCATTAATTTTCCACCAAAATTAATGCAAGCTCTCATTTAAATAAAAATCTTTTATTTATTTATTTAGAATTTTGTTAATTACTTTAATTAACAAACATTCACATAAAACCCCTTGCTAGTATTCCATTTCACATGCAGAACCAGTTTCAGCAATTTCAACCGAAACAGTTCCGGTGTCTAGTGAAGTAAATTCCTGCGCTTTCCTTTTCTTTTTCTGACATATCATTTGCTCCGAATGGTGTCGGCATCCCTTAAGTGTGTCACCTTACGGTTCGCGAATAATGCGGACATGATCGATACCCTTCTCCGATCAATAATCAGTAGCGGGACCTGGAGATCCATACCGACTCCCACACATTCAACGATGACTTCTGTGATCGTGTGAACCTTTTACGCTAGTATCTTAATCCCTTTGTTTCACGATATATTACATGTCCGAGATTCGATCATCGGTATCTCCATACCTAGTTTGATCTCATTACCGACATGCACTCTTTTCTCGTTCCCGTGATATAACATTATAGTGATCAAATCACTTGCTTGCAAGCTAATCAATGTGATATCACCGAGAGGGCCTAGAGCATATCTATCCGTCATCGGGATGAACAAATTCCACTCTCGATCCATGGGTCTCAACATAACACTTTAGTAGTTCTGAAGCCATCTTTATAATCACCCTGTTACGGTGTGACATTTGATGTCATCGAGAAACTCTTCCGGTGTTAGTGATTGACATGATCTCATGGTCTAAGGATTAGGATCACTTCGTAAGTTGTTATAGCTATATAAACTCAATGACTTTGATCGTAATGCTATACTTCGGATGAATGTTCATCACATTATTACACTAATGTTGTGACCTCGTTATTAACAACGTCCAATGTCCATGATCAGGAAACTTTGATCATCATGTTAATCAACGAGCTAGTTTATAAGAGAGGCATAACTAGGAACTTCCTTTTTGTTTATTAAACACACATGTATTAACGTTTCCGTATTAATACAATTATAGCATGTAAAATAAACATTTATCATAAATAAGGAATACGATAATAACCACTTTATTATTGCCTCTCGGGCATATTCCCTTCAGTCTCCCACTTGCACTAGAGACAATAATCTAGTTTGAAAAATTTGCGTATTGAACACCTATGGCTTTCTGGTGTTCCATATACGCAACTGCAAGTGGTTAACATAATCTAAGGATCTGATGCTTTCAGGTTCGTGTGTATTTGCATGTCTTTGCGTCTCCACGCATCACTCATTCTCCAATGAGATGGCATTGTATAAATTTGGTCTTTTGGTGAGACCTTTAGTTCCTTGGGGTTAAAACATGTCGATACTATTGTCATACAATATATCTTTAGTGTTAGCCCGTTGTGAACCACACCTTAGTTTGATAACAAACTACTTGACACAAATTCCCTCCTTTGCTGCTACTATAGCAGTCATATACTTAGCCTTTTTGTTGTAGTATTCGTCACAATGTCTTAACTATGGATTTCATCGAAATCTATCATGGAATCTTCTTTCCATTACATTGTGCCACCCATATTTTAAATTGAGATAAATTTAATTTGTATCTTGTGACAAAACTAGTATCAATGTAACGCTTTACAATGAACTATTTGTAATTGCTTGTCACCTCTACACAAATATATTCTTAGTTCTTTCAAAAAGATCATAAGAATATCCTCACTATCGTCCAATGATCATTTTATGATTCATTCTTGTATATGCTCATAACACTTAGAGCATAGGACATATGTGGATGTGTACATATCATGGTATGATTGATCAAAACATTCTCGTGATTTCACTCATCAAGTGTCAAAGCACTTGAATCTTGTTTCACTTGTAAAGTGTCGATACACTTGAATCTTGATTCAATTCCTTTCCATGCAACAAGAACTGTTTCTTGTCGTTTCTATATTGAACTCCTTCAATATCTCATATATGTACGTTTGGCACAACCATATTGGCGTCACAGTCTATCCACTAAAGACATTCACGCTAAATATTCGGGTTTTGCCTAAGTATTTCATCGAAATGAAATTCTTAACCTTTGTCAATAAAAGATACATCATTTATAATCAACAAGATGTCATCCACATAATGTCTTAGAAATATGTCTCAGCGCTCCCACTTAATTTCTTGCAAATGCAAGCATCTTCATCGTCTCCTGATGAAAAACTCCTTTTTCATTATGGTGAAGATTCCAACTCCGCGATGCTTACTTCAACCATTGAAGTTTGCATGCCCTTTTAGCATCCTTTGAATTTAACAAAACCCTTTGGACCGTGTCGTGTACATGTCCTAGGTAACCATTCTATTAGAAGAACTTTGTTTTGTTTATTCATCTACCATATACCAAATTATATGTAGTGGTTGCTACTTTAATCCGTCCAAACTAAATATCGCTATGAAAGATCAAATCTTGTCATAGTCAACTCCTTGAACATTGTCATAAAATACTTTACGACATGTCGACTATTTCATAGATGTGAAACATCCATGTCTATTTCTTTATAGATCCAAATACGACCGATAGGTTTTTACACCTTTCCGGAGGGTCTTCCAAGTTCAAAACTTGATTTCTCGTGTATGGAACTATCACGGATTTTATGGCTTCAAGCCATTTGACGGAGTCAGGGCCCATCATCTCTTCTTTGTATGTATTCGGTTCATCATTGTCAAACAATAATGATTTGCTCTCAAATCTCAGCATTTGATTGTTTAACAGACCTACTTGGTTCAATAGGAACTTAGATCTCCGTGACCACAACCTTTCAGGCACATAAGCTATGAGCATTATGGCAGCCTTCAGAACGATTTCCGGCGCTACGCAACTCAGCACATATAGCTAAGGTTCGTTAACCTTATCAAAGTTCTATTGTCCTCCCACTTAACTTTTACGAAAAATTCCTTCTCCAAGAAACTTCACGTTTCAAGCGACAAACCCTTTTGTCCTTGGTGTTATGAAGGAATAACCAATTGTTATTCGAAATAACCTACAAAGACATGCTCATTCGACTTCGGTTGTAAACATCTTACTTATGTTTAGTATACCAAAATTTAAGAAATGACAACTTGGGTTTTACCCCAAACCATAACTTCCATGGTGTCATTTCAACGGATCAAGATGGAGCTCTTTTCAGTGTAAAAGCGGTAGTCCCTAAAGCTTTAATCTTTTAAAACATAATGGCAGTTTTAATAACACCTTTGATCCAACCATGTCAAACAAGGTTTCATTACAAATCTCAAACACTCCATACTCCTATGGTGTTTCGGGAGATGTAAATCTAGGTGTTTTGCTAAACTTGCAACTCAAATAAATCCCTTTATGATAAAATCATAATTCATTTAGTTTCTTGTTACACTTGTAACTCAAACAAATCCCTTATGCTAAAATCATAAACCATTTATTTTCTTGTTACAATGATTTTCCACTTCATCTTGAAAGTCTTTGAAACGTTTTCAAATATTTCATACTTCTTTCTCATTAAGTGAATATTCACTCAAATTTCCGAAGAAAGCATATGAAGTTGAAATCCATCGCTTACGACTATACATCATAATGGACTACATACATCGATATGTATAAATTCCAATATTTTAGTCATTCATTCTTCTTTGGCCTTTGAATGATGTTTTAATTATCCCGAGGAAAGTCTCACAAGCATCACTTGATCAAATCAAAGACTCCAAAAATTCATGAAAATGGAGTTTCTTCATGTTTTATTTCCAATATAATTTAAACAGCGATGTCACTTCGTAAGTGATCTTTCAATCATTTGTCTAGCGACATTTTAGCATTAGGTTTTATGGATGTGATTTCTCCAACTAGATTTGTAAATCGTCCATCTTATATGGAATACGGTAATTATTTGAACAACCTTTGTTCTCATAATACCTGATTCAAATAACAATTATTAAAACAAATCTTTAAGTCAAGCTTTGATGTCAACGAGAAATACAAACAACGGTTTGTTTGTTTTCGATGAACATCATCACATATTCTCTTGCTAGTTACTTAGGCCATTGTGGTTTATGAATTGCGTTGTTCCGTATGAAATTTCATACCAACCAATTCGGTATCCAATACCCAAGAATCACATTGTTTAACAAGCAAAGAATACAACCATAACATGTATATCATCCATATACCTAAATTGGATATTTCCAATTTTTTCTTTTCTGCCAAATATATTTTATAGATTCTCTTTCAACATTTCCTTTTTACTTTTTAAAAGAATCTATCAACACCAAAGTGGCATCATATACATGACACATAGTCCAAAGCGTGTATATTCAAATAATAATACCTTTGGACTTGCACTTTGAAGTAGATCACCATCATCAAAATGATCGGTATTTTTTCAAAATCCATTCTTTAGTAATCTTTTAGTGTAGTAAACACTTTACATCTTCTATTCATCCTTATCATGACAACTTTCATGATCAAGCTAATGTAGATTATAAGGAGAATCATGAGTATAATGTTGCTTTCCAAAACCCTTTTTGATGATTAGGATGTCTAGCATCTCCAACCTTTGTAAATTCTCATCCAATATGAGGACACATATTATACTCTATCATATTGCAATCAAAACATTGTTTCAGATATCGTTATATCTGCCACACATGATGGTTTCTGAAACAATTCTTTTAGCTCCTAGATAAACTTGATATTAAAATAATCAAGAATCATGGAGGCAAACATGATACTTAAGATACTAACAATGGAATTGTTACTCTCGATTTAATACCAATTATTAAATTTCACGGAGTAAATAGAGTTTGCTGAAAGTTTGCAATAGGACTTTAAACTTTAGATTGAAACTTAACACAATACGATACCAGTTCGTAAAGTATATATCCAGAATTCTATAGTTCTATTATCTCAATTACAACTATGCATAAGGTGGTAAGCGAATGCCAATGACTACAACAAATTATGCAAATTCACTTTGATTTAATTTATGATAAATTGAGTTCTACTAATCCAAATTAGAAATGAACTCCCACTCAAAAACGACATCCCTCATGCCTTTTTGGTGATTACATGAACCAAATCCACTACACCAAGTCCGATCATCACGTGAGTCGGCGTAGCTTCAAAGGCGAGCATCCATATGGTCATCATATCAAAACATATGACTCATGCTTAACCTTTCGGTCCATGTTCCGAGGCCATGTCTGTACATGCTAGGCTCGCCAAGTAAGAACCTTAGTATTCGCGTGTGTAACTGTCTTACACCCGAGATATGCTCATGGATTCAAGTACACCCGATCATCACGTGATGTCTTGAAGCGACGAAACATTGTCGGTGCATACTTAAGGAGGAACACATTTTTATCTTGATATCTAAATGAGGGATCATCTTATTATGCTAATAAAACGCCAAACAAGCAATATAAGATGCTATCAAACATCACATGTTTATTAGTGGAATGATATGGTTCCCGCATATGATCTCTATCATGTGCACCGTGGTATGATCACTATCATACCTATATGTGTAAGTCCAAGGTCTATGGAGATTACACGTTATGTGTGTTGTAAGAGTATCATCTCATACTTCTACTTACAACATCACCATATCATAACACTAGCCCAGCAACAATCTAAACTAGACGTCTCTAATTTATCCATTGCAAACTTTACGTGGCTTAGGGCTTTCGAAGATAGAACCGTTCTTACCTATGAACCTGAACCACAACGAGGATAACCAAATTCTTGAAAACTCGTTGCAAATTAGATATTGACTATAGCAGGAGAGACAGACACCCGCTAGCCACTTATGCAAAACTAGTTGCATGTCAAGCGTAGAACAGGTCTCATGTGCGAGGACATGTAAAGTTTGTCCGGGCCGCTTCATCCCACTATGCCACCAATATCCAAAGTACAACTAATAAGCAATAAACTGATCATCATCGCCCACATACTCATATGTGTACTACCCGTGCAAAGCATCTACGCATAGATCCGGCTCTGATACCACTGTAAGGTTCGCAGCGTAGAAAACAAAAAAATCCTACGATGGGAACATCTAAGTACCAAGATCTATCTACTAGATACAAGAAACGGGTGGATATACATCCATAGAATACATACCCTCGAAGAAAGAATAGTGTTAACGATGTTGTACTCGTGGATGATGTAGACGAACGCTTGCCGATCTCAAGATCGTGATGAAGTCCATCTGGTCCAGCCGGTCCAGCATGATCAAGTCCAGCACCTCAAAGCAGTGGTGCATCCGTGATCGCACACACGTATGGGTACCCCGACAACCTCCGCGCCCTTGCTCCAGCGAAGCAGCGGAAGCAACAAATCCTTCCAGAAAAAGCCACCGGGAACATGTATCTCGCTGATCCGAGACCATGGGGAAATTCTAAAGGGGGGAGAGAGATCCTTCGCGAGGAGGTGTGAGAGACAAGTGAGAGGAGGGGGTCCTTTTATAGGGGAGGGGGCAGCCCAAGGGGGCATGGCCGCCGGCCATGGAGGGTGCCCCCACGTATCCCTCATTCATGTGGTGGAAGCTCCACTCACATAAAAACCTCTCCACTCCCAATTCCACTCACATGCATTAATTTTCCACCAAAATTAATGCAAGCTCTCATTTAAATAAAACTCTTTTATTTATTTATTCAGAATTTTGTTAATTACTTTAATTAACAAACATTCACATAAAACCCCTTGCTAGTATTCCATTTTACATGCAGAACCAGTTTCAGCAATTTCAACCGAAATAGTTCCGGTGTCTAGTGAAGTAAATCCCTGCGCTTTCCTTTTCTTTTTCTGACATATAATTTGCTCCGAATGGTGTCGGCATCTCTTAAGTGTGTCACCCTACGGTTCGCGAATAATGCGGACATGATCGAGACCCTTCTCCGATCAATAATCAGTAGCGGGACCTGGAGATCCATACTGACTCCCACACATTCAACGATGACTTCTGTGATTGTGTGAACCTTTTACGCTAGTTTCTTAATCCCTTTGTTTCACGATATATTACATGTCCGAGATTCTATCATCGGTATCTCCATACCTAGTTTGATCTCGTTACCGACATGCACTCTTTTCTTGTTCCCGTGATATAACATTCTAGTGATCAAATCACTTGCTTGCAAGCTAATCAATGTGATATCACCGAGAGGGACCAGAGCATATCTATCCGTCATCGGGATGAACAAATTCCACTCTCGATCCATGGGTCTCAACATAACACTTTAGTAGTTCTGAAGCCATCTTTATATGTAGGGGTTCGTAGCATGGAAAACAAAAATTTTCTACCGCATACAAACAAACAAGCCAAGATCTATCTACTAGATTGTAGCAACGAGTCGATAGAGGAACTTACCCTCGAAGATTCCAAAGCGGTTAACAAGAGCAGATTCTCGTGGGTGATGTAGTCGTACACTTGCCGATCTCAAGATCGCGTAGACGATCCTTCCGGCGCTGTGTTCCGGCAGCGCTCCCACAGTCGGTCACACGTTCGGTACTCGACGAAGACCTTCCTCTCCCTTGTTCCAGCAGGCAGCAGAGGTTGTAGCACTCTCCTCACGATTCCGGCAGCACGACGGCGTGGTACCGGAAGTATAGGGGAGATCTCGCAGGGCTTCGCCTTAAGCCGGAGCGAGTAAGGCGGACTATGAGAGAGCCCTCGACGATCTAGGGTTTAGAAACGCCGAGGAAGAGGTGCTAGGGTGGAGGCTAGGGTTTGGGGCTTGCCCAAGTCGGCGCCAAGGGGAGCCCTAGGAGGTGGCGGCAGCTGCAGGAGGTGGCGGCACCAAATTAGGGTTTAGAGGAGAGGATCTTGTGTGTCTTGGAGGGGCAGCCTTGCCCCTCCCTTTATAGGTGGGAGGTGCGGCCAAGGGGAGGGGAGTCCCTCCCCAACTCGGCTTGGAGGTGGGCCGCCGGTTGGAGGAGGGAACTCCTCCCCAACTTGGTTTCAAACTTCCTCCTCCTCTTTTCCACTTTCCAAATTTAGCCGTTTGACTTTTCAATTTAGCTATTTGACTTTTCAAACTAGGATTCGATTAATCCTTTATTTGGAACAGCGATGACACTTAGTACATGATGCAATCATTCCAACTTGCAATGACACATTCATGTACCCCTTCCCCTCCGGAGTGCCGGACATTCCGGAACCTTCTAGAACATTCCCAATGAAAACACCGGAATCATTTCCGAACTCAGAAACGGGACTTTCCTTATATGAATCTTATTCTCCGGACCATTCCGGATCTCCTCGTGATATCCCGGATCCCATCCGAGACTCCGAACAACATTCGGTCTCTTTCTCATCATACCATAACTACTCAAACAACGTCGAATCCTTAAGTGTGTCTCCCTACGGTTCGTGAATTATGCGGACATGATCGAGACACTTCTCCGATCAATAACCAATAGAGGAATCTGGAAATTCATATGGCTCCCACATATTTCTACGATTACTTTGCGATCGAATGAACCACTTACATACGATACCAATTTCCCTTTGTCTCACGATAGTTTACTTATCCGAGGTTATGATCGTCGGTATCTCTGCATACCTAGTTCAACCTCGTTACTGATAAGTACTCTTTTCTCGTTCCCGTGGTATGTGATCCCTTGTGAGCCAGTCACATGCTTGCAAGCTAATTGGATGACATTCCACCGAGAGGGCCCAGAGTATATCTATCCGTCATATGGATGGACAAATCCCACTCTTGATCCATGTGTCTCAACCAATACTTTCCGAACACTCAATGCCACCTTTATAGCCACCCAGTTACGGTGTGGTGTTTGATGTCATCAAAGCATCCTTCCGGTGATGGTGATTAGCATGATCTCATGGTCGAAGGAATTAGGTTACTATGTATCAGAAAGCTTATAGCAAATGAACTATATTAAATGACTTGATCTTTATGCTACGCTTAACTATAGGAGTATGTCCATCACATCATTCTCCTAATGATATGACCATGTTGTTAATAACATCTCTATGTTCATGATCAGGAAACCATGATCATATATTAACCAAACAAGCTAGTTTAACAAGAGGCTTTACTAGGGACTTTTTTATGTTTACAAATCACACAAGTATTATTGTTTCCGGTTAATACAATTATAGCATGGTATGTAAACATTTATCATAAGTATGAAGATATGATAATAACCACTTTATTATTGCCTCTTGGGCATATCTCCAACAGTCTCCCACTTGCACTAGAGTCAATAATCTAGTTTCAAACCTTTGTGTATTCAACACCTATGGCTTTCCGGTGTTGTATGTACACGATTGCTAGTGGTCAAATGATCTCCGGATCTGACACTTCCAGGTCCGTGTGTAATTGCATGTCTTTGCGTCTCTACGCATCACTTATTCTCTAATGAGATGGCTTCGTACAAATTTTGGTCCTTTGGTGTGACCTTTAGTTCTTTGGGGTTAAAAAACATGTTGATAATATTGTCGTACCATATATCTTCATAGTATTATCCCACTGTGAACTACACCTAGTTTGATAACAAACTACTTGACACAAAAGCCCTCTTTTGCTGCTAAAATAGCAGTCATACACTTAGCCTTTTGTTGTAGTATCTGTCACAATGTCTTTAACTTTGGAACTCATCCAAATCCATTATGGAACTCACTTTCCATTATATTGTGTCACCCTTGGTTTAGATTGAGATAAACTTAATTTGTACTTTGTGACAAAACTAGTATCAATGTAGTACTTTTACAATGAACTAACCATCTATTTGTCACTTCTACAAATAATATACTCTTAGTTCTTCCAAAAGATCATAAGAATATCCTTACTATTGTCCAATGATCATCTTATGAATCATTCTGGTATATGCTCATAACATTTAGAGCATAGGACATATCTGGATTTGTACATATCACAGTATGATTGATATAAATACTCTTTGTGATCAAGTATCAATCTATACTTGAATCTTGTTTCACTTACCAAATGTCAATACACTTGAATATATCATCAATATTGAACACATTCAATCATTAATGTGCGACAAGAACCTTTCTTGTAGTTTCTATATTGAACTCATTCAATATCTCATCTATGTACTTCTGGCACAACCATATTGGCGTCTATTGATGCCAATTATTTGGGTTTTGCCTAAGTCTTTCATCGAGATGAAATTCTTATCCTGTGTTAATAAAAAGATACATCACTTCCAATCAACAATATCTCTTCTACATAATGTATTAGAAATATGTCTTAGCGCTCCCACTTAATTTCTTGCAAATGCAAGCATCTTCATTTCTGATGAATTTAAACTCTTTTAACAATTTCATCATTGTGAAGATTCCAACTCTGCTACGCTTACTTCAACCATTGAAGTTTGCATACGCTTTTAGCATCCTTTGAATTAACAAAACCCTATGGACCGTGTTATGCACATGTCCTAGGTAACAATTCTATTAGAAGAACTTGTTTTGTTTATTCAACTACCACATAACAAAATTATATGTAGTGGTTGCTATATTAATCCGTCTAGACTAAATATCGCTATGAAAGATCAGATCTTGTCATAGTCAACCTTTGAACATTGTTGTGAACTCTTTCCCAACATGTCGACTATTTCATAGATGTGCAACATCCATGTCTATTTATTTATAGATCCAAACACAACTGTAAGGTCTTACACCTTTCTTGAGGGTCCTTCAAGTTCAAAACTTGATTTTTCGTGTATGGAACTATCACGGATTTTATGGCTTCAAGCCATTAGACGGAGTCAGGGCCCATCATCGCTTCTTTGCATGTAGTCGGATCATTATTGTAAAATAATGATTTAACTCTCAAATCTTGGTATTTGATTGTGTACCCGACCTACTTGTTTCAATAGGAACTTAGATCTCCGTGACCACAACCTTTGAGGCACGTGAGCCATGAGCATTGTTGCTACCTCCGGAACACTTTTCGGCGCTGCGCAACTTTGCACATATAGATAAGGTTCTTTTAACCTTATCAAAGTTCTATTGTCCTCCCACTTTACTTTTCACGAAAAATTCCTTCTCAAAGAAACTTGACGTTCTAAACAACAAACACTTTTGTCTCCGGTGTTTATGGAGGAATACTTAACAATTATACAAAGACAGGTTCATCCGACTTTGGTTGCACACATCTTTCTTATGCATAGCATACCAATGTTTAAGAAAGGACAACTTGGGTTTTATCCCAAACCATAACTTTATATGGTGTCATTTCAATATGATGGAGCTCTTTTCAGTGGAAAACGGTAATCTCTAAAGCTTTTAATCTTTAAAATACAATGGCAGTTTTATGAATTACACCTTTGATCTTACCATGTCAAACAAGGTTTAATTACATATCTCGAATGCTCCATACTCTTATGGTGTTTCGGGAAATGCAAATCCACGGACCGATTCCATAAATCTTAGGTATTATGCTAAACTTTGTAACTCAAATATCTTCCTTTATGATCTTTATCATAAACTGTTTATATTCTTGTTACAATGATTTTGCACTTCATCTTGAAAGTCTTTGAACTTTTTAAATGTTTCATACTTCATCCTTATTAAGTAAATATTCATATATTCACTCAAATTTTCGGAGAAAGCATATGAAGTTGAAATCCATCGCTCTTGACTACACATAATGGACTTCGTACAACAATATGTACAAGTTCCAATAAGCTAGTCATTCGTTCCCTTTTGGCCTATGAACGAAGTTTTAATTATTTCTAGGAAAGTTTCACAAGCGTCATGTGATCAAAAATCAAAGACTCCAAAATTCCATCCACATGGAGTTTCTTCATGTTTTCTTTCCATTATAATTTAAACGGCGATGTCACTTCCTAAGCGATCTTTCAATCAATTTGTCTTTCGACATTTTTAGCACTAGTTTTATGGATGTGATTTATCCAACATGATTTGTGAATCATCCATCTTTTAGGGATTACGGCAATTATTTGAACAACCCTTTTGTTCTCATAATACCTGATAAAACAAATCTTTGAAGGCAAGCTTTGATGTTTTACGATCAACACAATAACCCTTTATTTGTTCTCGATGAACATCATCACATATTCTTTTGCTAGTTACTTAGGCCATTGTAGTTCATGAATTGTGTTGTTTCGTATGATGATTCACACCAACAAATTCAGTATCAAATACTTAAGAACCACATTGTTTAATAAGCGAAGAATATAGCCATAACATGTATATCATCTATATACTTAAACTGAACAATTCTAGTCTTTTCTTTTCTGCCATATATTTATGAGATTCTCTTTCAGTATTTCCTTTCTATTTGAAAGAATCTATCAACATCAATAGTGGAGTCATACATATGACACATAGTCCAAAGCGTGTATAGTTAAATACCAATGTCTTTGGACTTGCACTTTGAAGTAGATCACCATCATCAAATGTTTTGGTGTTTTTTCAAATTCCTTTCTTTAGTAATTTCTTGGTGTAGTAAACATTTTACCTACATCAAATATTCACCCTTATCATGGAATCGTCCATGATCAAGCTGCTTTAAGCTTATAACGATGAATTACGAGTATAATGTTGCTATCAAAAACCTTTTGGAGGATTAGGACAACAAGTGTCTCCAACCCTTTGCAAATTCTCATCAAATATGAGAACATGACTTTAGCCATATTATACTCTATCATGTTGCAACCAAAACTTCGTTTCAGATATCACAATATCTTCCAAACATCATGGTTTCTGAAACAACTCTTTCAGATCCTAGATAACCTTGATATTAAGACAATCCTTTGAATATCAAGAATCATGGAGACAAACATGATACTCATACACTAACTCTTGGAATTGTCACTCTTGTTTTAATACCAATTATTAAACTTCATGGAGTGACCGGAACTTACTGAAAGTTTGCAATAGGACTTTTAAACTTTAGATTAACACTTCAAAACAATACGATACCAGTTCCTAAAGTAACTAACCAGAATTCTATAGTTCTATCATCTCAATTATAACTAAGCGCAAGGTGGTAAACGGATGCCAATGACTACAACAATTATGCAAATTCACTTTGAGTTAATTTATGATAAATAGTGTTCAACTTTTAATTATATTGCTGTTGAACTCCCACTCAAAACAATATCCCTCACATTGTTTTAGTGATCACACGAACCAAATTCACCACATCAAAACCGATCATCACGAGAGTTGATGCAACTTCAATGGCGAACAATCAACATGTTCATCATATCTACTATATGACTCATGCTTTACCTTTCGGTGATCCGTGTTCCGAGACCATGTCTGTACATGCTAGGCTCGTCAAGATCAAAACTTAGCTTCCGCATGAGCAAATCTGGCTTGCTCACGTTGTATACACTCGCAGAATCTAACACACCCGATCATCACGTGGTGCTTCGAAACAACGAGCTTTAGCAACGGTTCTTACTAAGGATGAACACTTTAAAACTTGAAATTGTGTGCTTGAGGGATCATCTTATAATGCTACCATCGTGAACTAAGCAATACAAGATGCATAAAAGGATTAACATCACATGCAATTCATAATATGTGATATGATATGGCCTTTCTTCTTGTGCTTCCGATCTCCATCTTCAAGCACGAACATGATCTCCATCATCACCGGCATTGCATCAAGGTCAATGACGCTGCTCCATGGTTGTCGTCCACCAGCTTCAACTATTACAACTACTTTGAATAGACACGCGGGTCTTAACAGAAATTAAAGACAACCATATGGCTCCTGCCGGTTGCCGACTTACAATAAGGAACATTGCATACATCATATATAATCACAATCATGGCCATATCACATCACTGCACACCCCTGCAAAACAAAGTTAGACGCCTCTAATTTTCTTTGCATATTTTACGTGGTTTGGGGCTTTCAATAAGTGTCGCTCTAACTTACGAACAAGAACCACAACATTGATACTAGTATTGTGAATCACCCGTTGTAAATTGAATCTTAACTATGTTGGGAGAAATAGGCACCCGCAAAGCCACTTATGCAATACAAGTTGCATGTCAAGCGTGGAGCAAGTCTCATGAACGATGTCATGTAAGGTTAGCCCGGACCGCTTCATCCCACCATACCGCAAGATGCAAAGTACACAAGAAGCAATCGACAACAAAAGGATCAACGGCCACAATGACCATTGTGTTCTACTCGTGCAACAGATCTACATATAGACACGGCTCTGATACCACTGTAGGGGTTCGTAGCATGGAAAACAAAAAAATTCTACCGCATACAAACAAACAAGCCAAGATCTATATACTAGATTGTAGCAACGAGTCGATAGAGGAACTTACCCTCGAAGATTCCAAAGCGGTTAACGAGAGCAGATTCTCGTGGGTGATGTAGTCGTACACTTGCCGATCTCAAGATCGCGTAGACGATCCTTCCGGCGCTGCGTTCCGGCAGCGCTCCCGCAGTCGGTCACACGTTCGGTACTCGACGAAGACCTTCCTCTCCCTTGTTCCAGCAGGCAGCGGAGGTTGTAGCACTCTCCTCGCGATTCCGGCAGCACGACGGCGTGGTACCGGAAGTAGAGGGGAGATCTCGCAGGGCTTCGCCTTAAGCCGGAGCGAGTAAGGCGGACTATGAGAGATCCCTCGACGATCTAGGGTTTAGACACGCCGAGGAAGAGGTGCTAGGGCGGCGGCTAGGGTTTGGGGCTTGCCCAAGTCGGCGCCAAGGGGAGCCCTAGGAGGTGGCGGCAGCTGCAGGAGGTGGCGGCACCAAATTAGGGTTTAGAGGAGAGGATCTTGTGTGTCTTGGAGGGGCAGCCCTGCCCCTCCCTTTATAGGTGGGAGGTGTGGCCAAGGGGAGGGGAGTCCCTCCCCAACTCGGCTTGGAGGTGGGCCGCCGGTTGGAGGAGGGAACTCCTCCCCAACTCGGTTTCAAACTTCCTCCTCCTCTTTTCCACTTTCCAAATTTAGCCGTTTGACTTTTCAATTTAGCTATTTGACTTTTCAAACTAGGATTCGATTAATCCTTTATTTGGAACAGCGATGACACTTAGTACATGATGCAATCATTCCAACTTGCAATGACACATTCATGTACCCCTTCCCCTCCGGAGTGCCGGACATTCCGGAACCTTCTAGAACATTCCCGATGAAAACACCGGAATCATTTCCGAACTCCGAAATGGGACTTTCCTTATATGAATCTTATTCGTCGGACCATTCTGGATCTCCTCGTGATATCCCGGATCCCATCCGAGACTCCGAACAACATTCGGTCTCTTTCTCATCATACCATAACTACTCAAAAAACGTCGAATCCTTAAGTGTGTCTCCCTACGGTTCGTGAATTATGCGGACATGATCGAGACACTTCTCCGATCAATAACCAATAGAGGAATCTGGAAATTCATATGGCTCCCACATATTTCTACGATTACTTTGCGATCGAATGAACCACTTACATACGATACCAATTTCCCTTTGTCTCACAATAGTTTACTTATCCGAGGTTATGATCGTCGGTATCTCTGCATACCTAGTTCAACCTCGTTACTGATAAGTACTCTTTTCTCGTTCCCATGGTATGTGATCCCTTGTGAGCCAGTCACATGCTTGCAAGCTAATTGGATGACATTCCACCGAGAGGGCCCAGTGTATATCTATCCGTCATATGGATGGAGAAATCCCACTCTTGATCCATGTGTCTCAACCAATACTTTCCGAACACTCAATGCCACCTTTATAGCCACCCAGTTACGGTGTGGTGTTTGATGTCATCAAAGCATCCTTCCGGTGATGGTGATTAGCATGATCTCATGGTCGAAGGAATTAGGTTACTATGTATCAGAAAGCTTATAGCAAATGAACTATATTAAATGACTTGATCTTTATGCTACGCTTAACTATAGGAGTATGTCCATCACATCATTCTCCTAATGATATGACGCTGTTGTTAATAACATCTCTATGTTCATGATCAGGAAACCATGATCATATATTAACCAAACAAGCTAGTTTAACAAGAGGCTTTACTAGGGACTTTTTTATGTTTACAAATCACACAAGTATTAATGTTTCCGGTTAATACAATTATAGCATGGTATGTAAACATTTATCATAAGTATGAAGATATGATAATAACCACTTTATTATTGCCTCTTGGGCATATCTCCAACATTATAATCACCCAGTTACGGTGTGACGTTTGATGTCATCGAGAAACTCTACCGGTGTTAGTGATTGACATGATCTCATGGTCTAAGGATTAGGATCACTTCATAAGGTTTTATAGCAATATAAACTCAATGACTTTGATCGTAATGCTATACTTCGGATGAATGTTCATCACATCATTACACTAATGTTGTGACCTCGTTATTAACAACATCCAATGTCCATGATCAGGAAACTTTGATCATCATGTTAATCAACGAGCTAGTTTATAAGAGAGGCATAACTAGGAACTTCCTTTTTGTTTATGAAACACACATGTATTAACGTTTCCGTATTAATACAATTATAGCATGTAAAATAAACATTTATCATAAATAAGGAATACGATAATAACCACTTTATTATTGCCTCTCGGGCATATTCCCTTCAATTTCTTCCCACAGCTTCTGCCCAATCCACCATTGACACGCTGCACAAGCAAATCAGCGACGCTAAAAGTAACGCCCTTCTCCTTAGGAATTGTTTAACTGCCTAGTATTTGTGTTTCCTTATTTTCCATTTCTATCTCGGCGAGGTCGAGATGCTTTGCTATTATTGACGAAATACACGTTCTGAATAAGTAGGTCAGCACCAGGTCGAGCTCCAGAAAGAGCGAGACGAGGTGACTCGGCTGAAACAGCAAATGGCGGACATGGAACAGAAGCACAAGTCTGAGTTGGAGGGTCTGCGCCAGGAGCTCATCAAGAAAGATGGGCAGTATGCCTCTAGAGCTGAGAAGACAAACCAGTTTCTCAAGGATGCCGAGTCAGCGGTGGAGTTGGCTCACCAAGATCTAGATGCCTTTCAGGCCAAGGCGAAGATCTGGTAGACCAAGCTTGGAATGATCAACACTTTCATCGGTAGTGAGTTCTTACTCTTTTCACTGTGCTCTTATCCTTACTCTTTACTTCTTTTCTCTGTTTTTTGATGATCCCCTTTCTTTTCATAGAGAACTTTCCCGAGGCTGACATGTTCGCCTTGAGAGCCATGAAAAAAGTGTGAGCCAAGTCTAGGGGCCCAGCAGATGGCGAAGTCACCATCGACGAGCATCTGTCTGCCCTCATAGAGCGCGTGACTACCTTGAAGTCATGTGGTGTCGACTTACTTAAGTCGGATATCCATGCATTCAGGACACTCTGGCTGGATGAAGATGTTCCCGCACTCGTTGAGCCCCTGGCTGCTAAACTCTTACTCGCCGAGGAAAGGCTTGACCAATGGCGCGAGTCAGCTGGACGTGTTGCGGCAGAAAAGGCCTTGGCCTTCGTGCTCTCATGGTATGAGGACATCAATCTTGATGTTCTCCAGCACATGAGGGCCGAAGGCAAGTGGATCCATGACCCTAATCTCATTAAAAGGTGCCAAGATCGAGCCTACGCGATGGTGGGGTACGCTCTGGTGCATGCCTGGTGCGACGAGCCAAGCTTTCTTGATGCCGCCGAGCCGCTTGCCGAGACCGCCGATGATGATGTTGCTGACAGTGAGGCCACCTAGTCGAATGTGGCGAACTCAGCCGACATACATGACTCGGCAGACCCTGATGATGCTCCTAGCTCCAAGCCCGCCGATGCTCCTTCGAGTCCAGATGCCTCTTAGGCTGGTGTAAGAAAAAACACTGGAATCTCATGAGATCCCCAGTATGTCGGGTGCATATGTAAGAAATACTGCCGTTGTTCTGAGTGCGTGCCTTTGTGAAGGCTTAAACTTTATTTTGCTTAAATGCGAATCATCTAGGGGAAAGTCCCCGAGTTCCATTTGCCGTTTTCTCTATCCTTGAATTAGGCTCTTGTCTACCTTTTTCGGCATTCGACATTAGAGTCTCAAAGTTCTAAGGATGAAGTTAGCGGATATGAAACTAGACAACTTGACCTAGGGTCATTTGACATACAAGCCGACACATCCTGCAATGGGTTAGTTATAAGCATACATAGGGACGGCTTGCAGTTCTTCCTTTACTTATCTGTTGTTCATGTTTACATGTCCTTGGTCTTTTTCTCTTACTTGCCATGAAGCCATGTTTTAGGACGACAACATAGTCGAAGGGTTGACCTCATACGTGTATACATTACTACTCGGAGATAAGTTTAGGTGTCAACGCCAACCGACATAAAATATGTAAGATTAAACGTGAGGGGGAGTCCCTGAGTCAGTTTTTCGAGACATACCATCTTATTATCAACACATAGCCAGCATAAGTGTCCGACATATGAGAGTTTGAGGGATACATACATTGCTTTCCCTAAGTGTAGAAAGGACGAAGCAATGCAACCTTCCATGGTATTTTGGTTTCATCACCCGACCTATCCGCCTTGTTCTTTTGTGCTTCGTGAGCATATATCAGATAATACGAATCATTGTACAATGCGTTGCTTACAATGAATGGTCCTTCCCATGGGGGTGATAACTTGTGCATCCCAGCTGTGTGTTGTACTATCCTGAGCACCAAATTCCCTTCTCAGAAAACACGAGGTTGGACTTTCCGGCTATGATAGCATCGGAGATTTTGTTGGTATATGGCGGATCTGGACAATGCCAGTTCTCTAGCTTCTTCGAGTAAATCAACTCCATCTTCTCGGGCCTCTTTTACCTCGGCTTCCGAGTATTGCCTTACTCTTGGCGAGTCATGTTCTATGTCGGCAGGCAAAACTGCTTCTGCCCCATACACAAGGAAGAATGGCGTATAGCCTATTGAACGATTCAGAGTTGTTCTTAAGCTCCATAGAACTGAGGGTAGTTCCTCTATCCAACAACCAGGTGATCTCTGGAGTGGTTCCATTAGGCGGGGTTTTATCCCAGATAGAACTAATCTGTTGGCTCGTTTAACTTGTCCATTTGATTCTGGGTGAGCGCTTGACGCTACATCGAGTCTTATTCGACTTTCCCTGCAAAATCAAGCAAAAGCTCCCTCGGCAAAGTTTGTGCCATTTTCTGTAATCACGCTATGCGGGTGACCGTATCTTAAGATTATATCCTTTAGGAATGTGACAGCTATTTTTCCATCAAGTTTTTTGATGGGCTTCACTTCTATCCACTTGGTAAAATTGTCAACCATCACTAGTATGTGGGTCATGCCGTCCCGTGCTGGTTTGAATGGCCTCAACATATCCAGGCACCATACTGCAAATGTCCAAGTGATTGGTATAGTCTTTAATTCTGATGCAGGCAAGTGTGATTTTGCTACGTACCGTTGGCACCCGTTGCATTTTCTCACTAGGTCTTGTGCTTCCATTAGTGCACTTGGCCAATAGAATCCATGTCAGAATGTCTTGGCTACCAATGCTCTTGATGAGGCATGATGCCCACATTCTCCTTGGTGAATATCCAACAGTATCTCTTGGCCTTGTTCTGGACTTATGCAACGTTGTAACACACTTGTCACACTCCTCTTGTACAACTCCTTGTTAATTATGGTGTATGCTTTTGCTCGTCTTTCTGTTTGTCTTGCCAATATCTCATCATCAGGCAAAGTTCCATCTTTTAAGTAATTGAATATTGGTTGTGCCCAGATTGGTATTACTGGTGTTGGATCTGTTTCTCCATCAATTTCCATTGGCTCAGGCGACATAGTTTCTGCCAACATAACTTGAGGAGTCCCCGAGTGTGATTCGGCAACCCCTGGGTTAGGCGGGACAGTCCCCGGGTTACTCGAACCTTCCCCTGTGTCAATGTCCATTGGTATAGCATCTGACTCCTGGCTTGTCGGGATGAAGATTGACTTAGATTCGGGTGATGGCTTGATTGATGGCTTACTGAGATGTTCCAATGCTACTCCTGGCGGGATTGCTTGGCGAGATGAGCCTAACTTGGATAACACATCAGCTGCCTCATTTTCCGCTCTAGGTATGTGATGAAATTCAGAGCCATCAAAGTGTCCCGAAATCTGTTGCACATGGAAACGATAGAGTGCCATATTTGCATCCAGCGCACCCCAGTACCCAGATACTTGCTGAATAACCAAGTCTGAGTCGCCAAAACACGTGATCCTTTTGATGCCAATTTCCTTGGCTACTTTTATCCCATGGACAAGTGCTTCATACTCGGCAACATTATTGGATGCAGCGAAGTGGACTTGCAGTACGTATTTGAGCTGGTCCCTCTTAGGTGAAGTAAGAACTATCCTGGCGCCTAGGCCCATTTTCGTCTTGGATCCGTCAAAGTGCCTTCTCTAGTAATTCGGGTCTGGACATGGTGGTTCATATTGCATTTCCATCCAATCCACGAAGAAATATGCTACAGGTTGAGATTTGGTTGCATCTCTCTTATCGTATTGTGGAGTATATGGTGCTACTTCTATGGCCCATTTTGCCACTCGGCCGCTGGCATCTTTACTGACTAATATGTCCGAGATAGGTGCCTCGCATATTATCCGGATTGGGTTCTCTTGAAAATAGTGCTTTAGCTTCTTTGCTGCCATGTACACCCCATATATCATTTTTTGATAGTGAGGGTAGTTCTGTTTTAATGTAGAGAGCACTTCGCTCAAGTAATAAACTACTCTTTGGACTGATTTGCCCTCTTCTTCACGCTCTACCACTATTACCGCACTAACAACTCTATTGGTTGTTGCGACATAGAGCAGCATTGGCTCTTTGGACAGTGGTGAGGCTAATATTGGTGCTCTTGCCAACATATTTTAAGTTCATGGAAAGCTCTATCAGCTTGCTGTGTCCATGTGAATTTATCTGATTTCTTCATCAGTTGATATAATGGTAAGGCTTTTTCGCCTAGCCGACTTACAAACCTACTCAGCGAGGCCAGGAACCCTGTAAACTTCTGGACATTGTTGAGGGTTTTCGGCAATTCCATTCTTTCGATGGCCCTGATCTTTGTCGGGTAGCCTCAATTCCTCGGCTGGATACAAGGAATCCGAGTAACTTTCCAGCCGGGACACAAAGGTGCATTTTTCCGGGTTAAGTTTCATCCGGAATCTTCTTAAGTTTGCGAATGTTTGACACAAGTCCTCGATTAGAGTATGACTTTGTTTGGTTTTTATCACCACGTCATCGACGTATACTTGAACATTTTTGTCAAGTTGATCTTGCAAGCATTTTTGCATGCACCTTTGATATGTTGCACCTGCATTTATTAACCCGAACGGCATAGTATGATAGCAATAAGCCCCGTATGGGGTGATAAAAGCCGTCTTTATTTGATCATTCGGATTCAGTGGTATCTGGTGGAAACTAGAATACGAATCCACAAATGACAATAATTCACACCCGGTAGTAGAGTCAATGACTTGATCGATCTGTGGCACTAGAAATGGATCTTTTGGACACGCCTTACTGAAGTTCGTGTAGTCAATACACATGCACCACACCACTGCCACGTTCAGGTCATCCTTTTTCTTCTCAACCAGGACTGTATTCGACAACCAATCTGGATGCAGTACTTCCATGATAAACCCGGCAGCCAACAGTCTGGCTATCTCGGCAGCTATCACTTTCCTCCTATCTTCGGCGAAGCGACGGAGGGGTTGCTTCACCGGCTTGGCATCTGGCCTTACATGAAGAGAGTGCTCAGCCAGCTCCCTCAGAACTCCCTGCAAACGCTTGTGTGGACCATGCAAAGATATCCCGATTCTCATGAAGGAAGCTGGCAAGCTCGCTTTCCTATTTGTCAGACAACCCGGCGCCAATAGTCACTGTGCACTCCGGGAAAGCCTCATCAATCTGTTTCTTTTTTGTCTCCTTAGTAGCTTGGAAAGACACACTGCCGTGCGGGTTAGTGAGTGCCTGCATAGACATCTGTGCCTCCTTAGCCAATGCCGCAACTTCCATCATTTGCTGCTTTTCCTGTGCTATCTCTAGTGACTCGGCTAGCGAAGATCCGGCTGAGGCGCATGTGATAGATTGCTTGTAGTCACCCTCAACTGTGATAACTCCACATGGACCTGGCAGGTTCATATTTAGATAAGCAATGTGAGGAGTGGCCACAAACTTTGCCATAGCTGGTCTGCCAAGTAATGCACGATACGAGCTGACAAGGTCTACCACCTCAAACTCTCTGGCTTCGGTGTGACAGTTCTCCCTGTTGCCGAATAAGACATCAACCCAGATTTTTCCAATTGGCTCACATGACAATCCCGGCACAATGCCATGGAAGGTTGTCTTAGTCGGCTCCAGCATGTTCATGGTGATGCCCAGCTTGAGCATAGTGTCCTTGTACATGATGTTGATGCTACTGCCATCGTCTATCAGTACCTTGGAAAATTTCACATTGATATCTGGTCCCATGAAAGTTGGATCCAATACCAAAGCATATCCTCCTGGTGTCAGCATGATCTTAGGGTGATCCTTTATGGTCCAAGTTATCTCCTGCTCAAACCAGTGCATGTATTTTGGTATTGCTGGCATTGCCGCGTTTACTTCCATCATCCGTCTCTGTTGACTTTTCTTGTCAGTTGGCTCTGTGACAAGCACGACATAGCTCTGGTGATGTTCTCTGTACTCGTTTCTGGTCCCATGGCCGACATGAGCACCATCACCTCTTGGGTCATGCACTTGATGCACAACCTCTCTTCTTTCTTGGTTATGATATATCGGCTGTCGGTTCTCATATCTATGCTTAGCTCCAACAACCTGAGCATTTCCTCCTGTGAGTGGTGGTGGGCGAGGTGGTGGTAGATGCTGAGTTGGCGAGTCCACTCTGTCACCTTTCTTGAACCACGTGCATTGTCTAATTGTATAGTTTGTCGTCTTACTTGGACTCGGCGTGTGAAACTTGCACGGCTGATCCAACATCATTTCATAAGTGTACTTTTTCCTTTCTTGATACGACTTTCTCTGTTCATATGGCTTTTTGCTGTCATTTTTTGGTATCCGTTGTTGTTGCCCACTTGTCCTTTGACGCTGTCTGCTTCCAGCATCTGGATGATCTTGACTTATGGCTGCAACTTGAGTCGAACCATACCTGTAATATGTCCTCTCATATCGTCGTTTGCTCATGTACTCGCCTCTTTCTTGGTGTCTTTGTGACCTGGCTGTGTCATAGATCTGAGTCTCAGTCATCATGTCTGCCGACATGAGCAGAGGCTGAGTCGGATCTCCTAATGCATACGAGTCAGCAATTCTTATTGTTTTGGATAAGCTTCCGACATATCTCTCTATAACATTTGCCATAGCACACTTCTGTTTCTGCATCCTTGTGCAAACCACGCAATGTCCTGGGATTCGATTACTCCCTCACAAGAGTTGCGCATAGTGCACCATCTAGTGAGAAACTCTCTGTCTATTTCATTTGGTCCTTGTTTGCACATAGCTAGTTTCTATGGGTGATTCAGCCTTTTGTAGGTGCTTGTGAAGTTACTCACAAAAGCTTCTTGGACATCGATCCAGTTGTTGATGCTTCCGGATGGCAAATTATTTAGCCACACCCTCGTTGGTCCTTCTAGCATTTGCGGCACATACCACACTTCTCATCTCAGATTTTCCTATGCGATCTTTACCATAGTTCTGTAATCGATAAACCAATCCTCTAGTTTTGTGCTTCCATCATAAGTTTTTGTCCCTCTTGCCAGCTGAAAGTTTGGCACTGGCGGCTCTCTCATGATCCTCGGGCCGAAACATGGTGGGCCCTGTGGTCCCTATGACTCGATAAGCTCTGCCATTTTTATTCGATCAAGCTTTAGCCTCGCGTCATTCGGCTAGAGATTTCTGCCTCCTAGCCTTGATCCCATGGCCTAATACACGTGATCAGGCAATTCATATCCATCATTTACCATTGCCGAGTAACCATCATTGTATCTGTTGGAATTCGGGTCTGCCGGCTGCTTCACTACTTTTCCCGCACTTTGCTATCTTCTTTCGGGTTGGGCTGGTGGAGGATTCAGAGTTAGGTTTCCTCCTCCTGCCGAGTGAGTCCCACACCTAGGCTGAGGCGCAAAGTTCTGGCCTCCATTATCATTTCTTTGTTCACCTTGTCTTTCTCGGCCAACATTTTCTTTGTTTTCATTTCCTTGAGCAGCATTTTTTATTGTGCCTTGGGCACGATCCGGGTTCCCTTGAGCTATTTCCGGATCATAGGCAACCATCTGTTTGTTTTTTCCAGAGTCCACACTTTTTTATTTTCTTTGTCTCGGCGCAACTCCTGGCGAGGAGGCCGTATGCCCTGCTGACCTCGCCGGGATTGGAGTTGTCGAGTGAACGAGTTGCATCTTTCCAGCTATACCCAGATTTTCCTTGTAGTACACTTAATTCAGCTTTCTTGCTGCTCTCACCAACTCGTTTACTCATTACTGTTGCTTTTTCTTTGCCTCACCCGTCAAGTGGAATAACTCGGCCATTGCTTCCTCTACGGCTCTCAAGTTTGCTGCTGTCGTGTTGTATGTCGGCTGAATGGCAGTCTTGTTGCTACATTCTAGGGTTATTTTGGATATAGCATCCGCCAGCTCTTCATTGAGGTTCCTTCCTCTTATTCTTGTTGCTTCGAGTCGGGTCTTAGCGCCCTTAACTCGGTTTGCCGAGTTATATTCTCAGATCGTGATATCCACGTCCTACTCCAGCTGAGCTAATTCCTTGGATTTTTCCAACACATTTTTCCTGGTTTCCTCTAACTCGGCTTGCATGCGCGTCGGGTCAGCTGCGGATGCCACTGGCTCTGCTAATTTTTCTATTGCTTCATGCAGTTCTTTGGCTCTTTTACTCCTAGCTATGTTCTCTGGCTTGTCCAGTGGTGCCTTCGCAGTTCTCGCTGCCCTTGGCGTTGCATCCAGGTTTTCTTCCTCAGCATTTTCATTCACTACAGGAGGTACTAGAGGTGCTAGGGGGACGCGATGGATCAGGAACAATCATCATTACCTCGGCGGAGACAAGCTGATGAAGCTTTCCCGCGGCGCAAACTGTAGGTGGATCCGACGCCAAGACAACGCGCTCCGGGTATGCGCGCTCCACGCGCATCGCAACGTAGACTTGGTGCTCGCCAAACTTGATGAAGCGACCGCCTCTTGGGAACGGCTTGGTCCCGAAGCAGCCCGCGTTGTCGCTGACGAAGTTGAGCGCTTCGAACCTCTGGATGAGGCCGGAGTAGACGCGCTCGCCCGTTGTGGCGATGATGTTGCATGTCTGAATGAAGATTCCTGCAAGCGCTTGCTTCTTCCCCGTGGTGGGTGCCAAGTGGTGGTGTCACGGCAGATGCCATGGGTAGGCTTAAGTTGGGGGCCGAATGGACGCTTGAGGTAACCGGGGAGGGAGTGCACGGTCTAGCCGCGCACGATGAACACGATGAACTCTCGAGACTTAGGATTTTATTCCTCCTTGATGTTTACAAGTGCTCCTAGAGATGTTCTAGCATAATATCTAGGCACTAGTTCTCTACTTGGTCAAAAACTCCCAAAACCTTAGCTATGCCCCTCCTTATATAGGCGACGGGGTAGCTAGGTTACATCTTTGGGCCCTAGGGTTACTGTTTGGATCTTTGTACTTACTACACGGGTCAGGTCACGGGCTAGCCCTAACCCCTTGATCTGGTCTACAAAGTTGTACAGCCAACGGTCTTCCCGTACGTAGATGCCAGCTCTTGGGCGTCATGCAGTGCTTTTGTATGTCAGCCCTTGCTTTTGGCGTCACTCGGCTCCTTTTATGTCACCCGGCGTCATCCTTCTCTTTTGACCATGCTTTACCATGGTCACTCCTGAATCTCACTGGAAAGGTTCCACGCGTCCTTCCTGACTCGGCCTTTCCTCGTAAAACCCGGCTCGTCGCTACCTGCAAGGTAAACAGCTGTGTCCTATGCGGGCCGACATATTTCTTATGTTGGCCATACATAAGCTTCGTATCCTGGCCGTTAAGTCCTGGCCAGTGATTTCATTGACTCGGCATAAGCCAAGTTGGGTAATGTTTTACCCCTTATGACCCTACCGGGGGTTATTCCCCCGACATTCGCCTACATCAAGTACCACCACCGCGCCTCTCTAGGCGCCTAGCATGAACACTCCGGGACATCCTCAACGACCTCGTTGCCACTGGTTTTGCCACCTTTAACATCTTCGTCCAAAAAAAACCTCATCGCCATCGTCATCTTGTCCCCTACGACACCGGCGCACAGGTTCATGATGGTCTCTGCCCTCGCATGTCTTATATTGGCAACATTGGTACGTGTCTTCGCCATTGATGCATTACCAAGTTTGTAAAGCTCGGATCGACGCCTCGTCTTCATCGGCTTCAAAATGGTCTTCTTGCGCATCGCCTCCCTCCTCTACGACTTACTCGACCACGTCACCGACAAGTTCTTCTTTACGTACTTGGTTCTGGCAAAACCGATGTATGCATTCATTACCGATGTGTGCCTAGTTCTGGCAAAACTATGGCCGAGCCTCGTCCTCTAAGGATTAGACTGCATCGGCTCCAGCATCGACACCCTCGACGACTGCCCTGATGCGTCTCTATCATCATCCTCGTGCACTATGCACACACGGCTTCAAGTGCGGCTACTTCGACACAGACAACCCCGACCACGACGTCGACCACGGCAACAACTCGCATGGCTACTTCGACCATGGAACCACCTCATGCACTCGGCTCCCTCGACAGTGGCACAAGGGCTACCACCTCGCCTAAGAACTCATCAACCTCCACTATAGTCCAAGCTAATGCGACGTAACATTGTCCATGACGTTCCCACTCGGACTGCGGGGGTATGTTAGACCACTACTGTTGGAGATATTGTCACATCCCAAAATTTTCCAAATTTTGAAATGTGAAAAATAAATAAACAAGAGAAATAATTGTTGAAATTTAGGGTGAAAAGAAACTTTTTGCTTCTAAATGGAAACATCAAAACCCAACTTGAACAAAATTTGAATAATAAAACAACAAACAAATAATCCCAAGTCAAATACATTCATGCATGGAAAGAATATTGAATTTAAAGCACTTGGAAAAGTTAAACCAAAAACCCTAAAACCATATTGAAAGAAATCATTTGCAAGATCACTCCAAAACTATGGATTTGTTCCATATAAAAATTTAGCAACAAACAATTTCTAAATGATCAAAAATGGTAAACAAAAACTTTATAAAACCATGAGAATTTATTTCACTCAATTTGGAGCCATGGATAAAAACTTATGAATTTAATAAGATAAAAGAAAATAATTTCCAAGACTAATAAAGCTCCTAACTAAAATCAACACCAAAATGTGAGCAAAATAATCCTAAAGGAATTTAAAAAGATAAATAAATATGAAATAAAATTATACAATTGGAATCACCAATTTTGGAGCTATAAATAAAAAGATATGAATTTTATAAGACAAAGAAATAAATAAAAGAGAATTATTTAAAAGACAAATTAAATCCTTTGCCAAATCCATAAGCAAATGGAATAAAAGTTTACTGAATAATAAAAAGGAATAAAATAATATTTGAATAAAATTATGGGTTTGAACCATATTCAATTTTATTTGAATAAAGACAAAATTCCTAATATAAATGATTAATTAAATCATGAGAAAAATAATTAAAATTGCCAAAGAGGATTAAATAGCACACTAATAATTAGATAAAACCTACTGAAAAGGGTTAGAAAAGGTTTGAAATCAAATAGATATTTGAATCATTTGATTTGAATTAAAATATAAATCAGAAATGGAAAAAGAAAAGGAATTCAAGAAAAAAAATAAGAAACAAACCTCTAGCGAACCAGGCCCAGCTAACCCAACTCACTGGCCCAACTCGCAGACCACCCGGCTCTCTCCCCCTCTCCCCACGAATCTTTTCTTAGCGCAGCCTGTACCCACACCCCCTCCGATGAAATGGCCCCACACCACGCTGTCATCGTCGTCTCCAACCGCGCTGACCCAGCCCCCAATTCCTCCTCCGCCGTTTATGCTTGATTTAATCCGCTTAAATTCATGTTAATGTAATGGTTAATCCTCCCTGCGATCACGCTCTTTTAACCGCCTCCCTCCCCTCTTCCTTTCCACTCAGCCGCCACGCCCAATGAGCCTCGAGGCTGCTCTAATTGTTGCTCGCGCCAGAACTGCTCCGACGAGCCCCAGAGCCGATTTCGGCGAAGCCCGACCATCCCCTTGCCCCTGGCTCACACGAGGTTGATCCCCAACCTCATACGTATCCACTGGCACCCTCCGCTTGCTCGCGCGCGCCCCAGAGCATCGGCTCCATCTTCAACCGTGCGTCACCAATGACCCCACAACTCTAGTGAGCCCTAGCGCCCGAACCCGTGCGCGCCTCGACCTCTGACTCATACTATATTGATCACCCTTGTCCTGCGCGTCTTATAATGCTATCCATTCACTCGCGCATGATCTGTAGGCTCGCCCCTCGACGATAGTCGTGCATGCCGGACGATAACAGTGACTCCGGCGAGCAATCCACACCAACCCCGAGCGCTCCTTCGCCGTCCACTGCCACCTTGAGAATCTACACGCCACGGCGAACCCGGTGAGCCCCTCCTTTCCTCCTCTCACGTCGTAGATTCACTGGACCATCGTGGGCAGAGCGCCGATGCCGCTCGTCACCAGTCAGCGCCGCCAGATCATGGTCGGTGCGCTGTAAGCCGTTAGATGTAAATCCAGAGGCTGTGGTAGAAACATTTAGCGAAGGGGTACGCACTGATCTGTGCCGTGCGATGCAACTTAAATCATACGGTCCGCGTAGCTCAATCCAACAGAAATGGTATCGTCCAGTAATAACACGCCACGTGGCCTGACTGTTGTTTTAAAAACAGAAATTGATCTATTATATGCTTGAGTTTGAAAATTTTATAACTTTTGATCCGTAAGTCCAAAATTTACAAACTTTATATCAATAGATTCAGAAAAATGAAACCTTTGAAACTATGTCCCTGGTTTGGTCATTTTCTTATGAAAAAATAGGTGTTTGTGCAGAAACATGTGTAGGACTATTTTGAGTATAAAATTTGTTATAAAAATGATTTTTGAGTGAAACCTTTTGCAAATGGATTTGATTTGAACCCCCTGAACATAAACACTAACATTTGAATTTAAAAATATATTTGGCTAACACTAGAAATTATTCCTGAGAATAAAAGCATTTCTAGCAAAACAAAAATGACTTAAAAGGCCTATTTTCTCTAACTTGATTTGAAATGGTTTTTCCACTTTTATAAATTTCCAGTAGGTGTTTTGAAATGTTTATAGCCTTATTAGAAACCACTTTTTAAATAAAACAAACTTTTGCATGCTTGCATGCAATTCCTTCATTTTTTATCATTCTATGTGGTGAATTGTTTGAATGCTAGTTTTTGAATATGTTACTTGCTTGATTGAATTGTAGTGAACTTTGAAAAGTGTGAAAATTGCAAGATGAAGTAGTGTACCTAGATTCTCTACTAAAAAGGAAAGTGGTGCTTCATATATTTTGTCCTATTATTTTGCCTATGCATTAGTGATATTTTGAGTAGGACTTGCATGGAAATTTTCTAAGTATAAGCTATGCCATGGGAAATCCTATATGTTGTCTTAGTAGAATTATCCTAAGTTAGGAAACTTACCATGTTATCATTCTTAGCCTAGCTAGTAGAAAACAAGGGTGGATTATTCATGCTATGAAATATTTCTAAGTCAATGACTTGTGTTTTGATTAATAAAACAACTAAGTGAATGAATCACCTGGGTGGAATGGTATGATGGTTTGTGTTGAGTGGCTACACAAGGCCCATGTTTATGATTAACCTTGTGTATCACAATTGTGGAAATCCACCTAGGAACAAAGAGATATGAGATGTCTAGTGTTGAGAAGCTTCTAGTGCAACCACATGGCATATGGGCTCTGCCTTGATCCTATAGGTTGCAATAACTTAGCCAGATGGACATATGGTGGTAGGGGTGATAGGATGGAACGCATCCATGTGGTCTAAGATAAGGCTTCTGAAAGATCTCGTCTCGATGCATGTCGACTCTTGTGGGAAAAGTGCACCACCTCTCGAGAGGGTAAAACCTAAGTACTTAGCCTATCCCAGGCAACGGAAAATTTGAGCATCAAGACATTGAAGCTATCAAGGATCTCCTCATCCCAATTTCTAAGTTAAAAACTTGTGGTTGAACAAGGGTTAAGGTTCACCAACTTCTATTGGTGGTTCCTTGGGAGTTTTTGTCAAACAAAAACTTAGTGTTTTTCAACTGATAGGAAAACCTATTTTGAGCAAAGCAAGCCTAAGCTACACCTAGACAAATTCATATAGATGTTAGATACTACAATTTCTACCATAGTATCACTTGCAAATACAATTCAAATGTATTGACCCTTGTGGTTGTAACTTATTATGTTGTAGGTTTGTTTGATGTTAGTGAAGTTTGTTGAGTAGGGATTACAAGTCTACAACCAACATGATTGCCTGTGGCATATGAAGATGAAGGACTCCATGCTATATAATTATATCTACTGCATTGTAATAAGATAGCCAAATGAGCTATGTAAGATGTAATGAATTATTTGATTCCTGGTTATATGTTGTAATATGACCTTTGTTTCTTGATATTACATCTTAAACTGTGAATGCTAGCTATTCGATCCACGGACTAGCATTGCAATCACAGGGACCTTTACCTTTACAAAGGTGGGGTCTTACATATGGTATCAGAGCACCGTGTTGCCTGTAGGATTGTAACCCTAGGATTGGACAAAACCCCTTAGAAAAATAAGAGTTGTATTTTGTTCAAACTTATTACAAACAATCTTGTAAACTCTTTCCTCAACATTTTGTTTTGATTCTACATCTCTCCCTTTTTCAACTTGATGGACAAAGACCTCAACATGAGCAAGGACTTCACCATCACCAATGACTTCAACTTCAGATTCACCAAGGATTTCCACTTGGACATCACTAAGGACTTCAAGTGAGATAAGAATAATACTCAAGACTTGGAGGCTAAGGAAACTCAACTCATGAGGAAACAATATAGTCATCACCTTTGAAGCTTTGTGACCAAGATGCAAGAATTTCTTCCAAGGTTACCATGATATTGTTCATGATGTATCAACTAAGATGATGGAATGATCTCAAGTAATACCCTATAGTTGGACCACCACACTAGTGTTTAGTTTAAATCGACTTATTGATCACACCAGATTATGTGGTGTAGCAAAAATATTTTGTTGCCAAAATATGCTTAGACATTGTTGTTTGAGTGGAATATTTGATTGTTATTTCTTGCACATTGCTTGTGTGAATTGTTGTGTGTGAGTAAAAAAATTTCCTCTAGAAAATCTTTTGCCTAATCTAATCCCAATCCAACCCAAACAAATGACTTCTTTAAGAGACCACAATATCAAGGATGGTGACAACAACAACCAAGAGATACACATGAGAGAACAACTACTAGCAACCCAAGCCTAGTTGAATCAAGTGACAACTCAGTTTTTAGCCAACAACATTGAGTTAGACCCAGCCATGCTAAAGTTCTTGGAAACCCAATCCCAATTGTTGCAAAGGATGATCAATCAAATGATCAACATGAGAAGCAACCCTTCCCAAAGAGATTGTGACAATAATAATGTCAAGGATGATATTATAGAAGGAACTCAAGCCTGCAAAATTTGTGGATACATAGAACACACTTACAAAGAGCATTTGGAGCAATGCCTTAATTGTAAAGAGGAACATCCAACTAGACAATGCCCCACATCTCAAGTTACATGTTTCCTATGTGAAGGAAATGATCATGTCCCTATCCAATGTCCCATCTATCCTATAGTTCAACAGATGAAACAAGATGGAATGCATCAAGTCTTTGGAAACCTCCATGAAGGAACAACTTCCACCAAGAGGGATGAAGACAAAGTCTGTCACATCCCAAGATTTTCCAAATCTTGTAATGTGAAAATAAATGAATAAAATAAAACTTTGTTGATTTTCAGGGCCAGAAGAAACTTTTTGGAATTCAAATGGAACCTCAAACCAATTTGAATCAAATAGAATCCTAAAGGGATTTATAAAGATAAACATTTATTAAAGGAAATTAAAATGTTTTAAAATTACTATTTTGAATCTTTAAATAAAAAGATTTGGTTTTCAAAAGAAAAGGTGGATTCATAAATAAGGATTATTTTATAAAGCCAAATTAAACCTTGACCAAACTTTGGAATTAAAACATTTTGTTTTGAATAAAAATAGCAAAGGTTTATTTAAGTAAATTAATGAGAATTTATTATCCAAATTTATTTAAATAAAAGGTTTTACCATTTTAATTGAAACATCAAAACTTATTAAATTATTTTAAATAAATTTTCCAAGTATTTTATATTCTCTAATAAAACCTACTAAAGTGTTTTGGCTTTATTTTAGATTTCAAAATAAATATCTCAATAAAACAAATCATATTTGATTAAATAAGGAAAGTCTATTATATTTAATTAATAATGGACTCTAAAATAAAAGGTTATTTTGTTTTAAACAAATTTCCAAGTATTCTATATTTCCCAAATAAAACCTACTGATTTGGTTTTGAAAATATTTAGGTTTCAAATAAAGATTTTATTAATAAAATCAAACTCAATTTGATTTAATAACTAAGGCCCATTTTATTTAAATTATTAATGGACCCTAAAGTAAAAGGTTATTTTCTTTTAAACAACTTTTCCAAATATTCTTTATTTCCAAATAAACTACTGATTGGTTTTGAAAGTATTTGGATTTCAAATGAAGATTTTATTAAATAAACCAAACCCTATTTTATTAATAAACCATGGACCATTTTACTTAATTAATAAATGGAACCTAAAAAGATTTAAAACATTATTTTTATTTTGGATTTTGGTTCATGTTACTGAACAGAACTAATTTCAATATTACAAAGTTTGGGTGTTGTTTGAATTGATTTGAACATTGTTTGTTTGTTTGAAATTCAAAACAGAAAATAAATTCAGAAAAAGAAAAGGGTTCAGATTAAAAAAAAAGAAGTTTTGTCGACCCAGCCCAGCTAAAAGCCCAACTCAGCCCAGCAACCCACCTCCTTCCCCAGCGAAACGTTATTTTCTCACTCAGTCTCGCACCCGCTAAGCAGCTGACTGGTGGACCCAACCCCCTTTCCTTCTCTATCGCTGACAAGACGACCCCACTCCCCCTGTTCTTCTTTCCCACCCGCACGACCTCTTCTCCCCCTCGCCGGCCGTTGCAGGCTTTGAATCGTGGCTTGAATTCGCCTTAACACAGCCACCTTAACTCGCAGCGATCAAGCACCTTTAAACGCCAGCGCATCCTCTCTCATTCCCCTCTGTCTTCTCCCCAAAGCACGCCCCCAGGCCGTCTCAATTTATCCCTGAGCACCCTCTGTTCGACGAAGTCCAGAACCGATTCCGGCGACTCGACACCACCTCCTGCCTCCCCGAGCACACGAGCACACTCACCACACCCTGGCGCATCTTTCTGTGCCTTTCATTCATCCGCGGGTACCCTACAGCGTGGGCAACGTCGACGACCTGCAGCACTGCCGTCTGCCCTCTTCTCCGACGACGTCCCCAGGTAGTACCTGACCTCCCCTCCTTTCCCCGTGGACACGATGATGATCTACAGGCTCGTGCGAACCTCACAGCATTTTCTGTTTGTCCTAGGACGCCCCCTGTCCTCGCCCTCGACGACCTCCTGAACCGCCCGAAGCCCAGCTCGTCTCCTGCGAGCAATCAAGGACAGCCCCGTGCGCCCCTTCACCAACCAGTAGCACGTTGAGCATCAGCGCTGCATTGCGAACCTGGTGAGCATCCTCCCCCTCTTCCTCGCGTCCTATTTCGCCAGCGCCGCCGCCGACTGACCTCGCCGCCGCCAGCAACCGTCGCAGCGCCGCCCAAGTTTGGTCGGTACAATGACAGCCGTCCGATCTAGATTGAGCGAGCAGGATTAGACCACTTAACCACGAAGGGGTATGCGTTCTGGATCGCACGATTAGATTAGATCCTACGGTTGCAGCTGTGCGATCCGCACGAAACGGTACCGGCCAATCACGGCTCGACGCGTGGCCAGTGTTTGAGTTAAAACAGATTTTTGAATCAGATTTATTTGCAAACTTCAAACCTTTGTATCTTTGGATCCACACGTCCAAAAATTGCTAATTTTATGTCGTTGGATTCAGGAGAGCAAGCCCTAGCCAACTGTGGCCTTAGTTTAGAAAATAGTATATGTTAGTTTGCTTGATTTTGCAGATTCTTTTGTGAGCTTGTTTAGAGTATAAAAATTGTTTAAAATTTATTTTAAGGTTAAAACTTTTGCAAAATGGTTTGATGTGACCTTACTGACCCTAGAAACCAACCTTTGGTGTTGAAAATGATTTTGGTAAAGTTTAGGTTAGATTAGTTGACTTAGCCATTTTCTAGCCAAATAAAATTATTGATTTTATTATGGAAATGTTTTTGCAAAGAAAACTTTGAGAAAATGTTTTGGACCAAACCTACTGACCTAAAAAACACCAAGTTTTGCAATGGCAACTCATTTGGTGAAAAACTTAAAAGTTTTTGTTTTGATAAAACATTTTTCACCACATAAAATGATGAATGGATTTTAAAATGGTTTTGAGATAAAACCCATTTGCAAATGACTTTGCCATTTTGGTAAATGACCAATTTGGAAGTTACAAAGTTTAGAGGCCTAGTGTAGACCATCCTTGCAATAGAACCAACCTTTGCATACTTATGCATGACTTAGATTCCATTACTTTGTGTGTGTGAAAAATTGTTTGTTTGACTTTGGTTTGGAATGTGAATTGAATTTGTGTTTGCTTGATTGATTTGTAGTGAAGTGTGAGACTAGAAAGATCAAGGAGTGAACCACCATTCCCTACCAAAAAGGCAAGTGATGCTTCATACTTTTTGTCCCATTACTTCTCTATGCATTAGTGATTTTGTTAAGAAAAACTTGCATGGATTTTGCTAAGTATAGACCTTGCTATAGTAAAACCTAGTAGATGAATCCTTAGTAGGATTTTCCTAAGTTAAGATTCCTACTACTACCAAGCTTAGCCTAGCTAATAGAAAACATGGGTGGAATATATATTCACACTATGGGAAAATATTCTAAGTCTAAAGACTTAAGTTTTGTTTAATAAAACAACTAAGTTAATGAATCACCTGGGTGGAATGGGATAGCTTGGTGGTGTTTGGTTGAGTGGTTCACAAGGCCATGGACTTGGATTGTGTATCTCACTTGTGGATGGCCACCCAGGAACAAAGAGATTTGAGATGTCAAATGTTGAGAAGCTTCAAGTGCAACCACTTGGCAATATGGGCTCTGCCATGATCATATAGGTTGCAAGAACTTAGCCATATGGACAGTTGGTGGTAGTGTTTGATAGGTTGGAACGCGTCCATTTTGGTCTAAGGGAAGGCTTCTGAAAGATCTTGTCTTGGGAAACCAAGTCTTGTGGGGAAAGTGCACCACCTCTGCAGAGTGTAAAATCTAAGTACTTAGCCATGTCCCTGGTAAAGGACAATTTGAGCATCAAGACATGGAAGCAATCAAGAATCTCATCATTCAAATTTCTAAGTTAAAACTTGTGGATTGAACAAGGGTTGTTTGAAATCTTCAATCTTTGATTGAGAGATGCCTTGGAAAGGATCTTCAATCTTTGATTGAGCAAAAATGATTTTATCAAAGCAAAAACTTAGTATTTTCGAATGTTAAGGAAAAACCTATTTTGAGCAATGCAAGCCTCAACTCCACTTAGCCAAATGCATATAGATGATAGACTCCACCATACTACCATAGTATCACTTGCCAATACAATTCAAATGTATTGACCCTTTGTGGCTGTAACTTGTATGTTGCAGGTTTGATTGTTTTAGAGAAGATTGATTGATTAGGATTACAAAGTCTACGACCAACATCTTCCTGTGGCACTTTGAAGATGAAGGACCCCATGCTTATAGTTATTCCGCTGCAATGTAATGTAATAGCCAAATGAGCTATGTTTGATGTAATAAAAATATGTTATTCCTGGTTATAAAGCTATATTATGACCTTTGTTTCTTGATATTACATCTTAACTGTGGATGCTAGCTATTGATCCAGGGACTAGCATTGTAAACACAGGGGGCTCTATCTTATTAAAGATTGGGACTCTCTACAGATGGTATCAGAGCATTGTGTTGCCTGTAGGATTTGTAAACCTAGGATTGGACAAAAACCCTTAGAAAAATAGGAGTTGTTTTGTTCCAAAAACTTATTTACAAAAACTTGTAAGCTCTTTCCTCAACCATTTTGGTTTCAACTCTACTTCTCTTCTATTTCAACTTGATGGAAAAACCAACCCCATGGCCAAAGACTACACCATGTGCAAAGGACTACTTCAACTACTTCAACTCTAATGACTTCAACATCTTCAACTCTAATGACTTCAACATCTTCAGCATATTCACCAAGGACTTCCAACTTGGAAACCACTAAGGACTACAAGTGAGACAAGGAAATCTTACTCAAGATTTAGAGACTGAGGGAATGCAAAAGTTAGAAGGAGCCTACACCACTTGAAGTTCTGTGACCAAGGAGTTTTTCTCAAGGAACCATGATCTCATGTGAGAAGAAGCAACCAAAGAAGGTTGGAAAGATCACAAGTGAACCATAGAAATGGACCACCACATTGTAGTTAAATAAAAACACACCAACTTATGTGGTGTAACAAAAATATTTCTTGACTAAGTATGTGCTTGAACTTTGTTGAGTGAAATGTTTGACTTGTGATTGCATGCACATTGTTTGTGTGAATTGTGAAGTGTGTGATTAGAATTGAGTCCTTAGAATTATCTTGCCTACTCTAATTTCCCTTCAACCCAAACAGATGACTACTCCAAAAGACTCCAAGGTTGATGACATCAACACTAACCAAGAGGACAGCATGAGAGAACTTATAGCAACCCAAAACCAGTTGAGCCAAGAGACAACTCAGCTTTTAGCCAACAACAATGGACTAGACCCAGCTATACAAAGGATTTTGAAACTTCAATCCCAATTATTGCAAGGATTGGTTACTCAAATGATCAACATAGGAGAAAAATTTTCCCAAGGAGCTAATGACAACAAGGATGACAAAGATGCTATTCTAGAAGGAACCCAAGCTAGCAATATTTTTAGAGACAAGGATCATGCATCCAAGGAGCATGAGGATCAATACCCCAAGAAGAGAGAAAGATCTCCCACCTATGAAGAATATGAACTGGAAGAACTCCTAGCTTTGGAGAAACCCAAGAAGAAGAAGAAATGCCCTAACCCTAACAAGAAGGATATTACTCAAGAGCAATGTTACAATTGCAAAGAGATGGGACACTATGCCAATGAATGCCCAGAAAAGAAGAACCAAAGAAACAAACAAAAAGCAATGATACCAAAGGAAAAGAAAGATATCAGCCAAGTGATGTGCAAACACTGCAAAGAGTTAAGACATTATGCAAACTACTGTCCAGAAAAGATGAAGCATAAGATAAACCAGCCTATGAGAGATCTCAGCCTTGTCACATGTTTCAAATGCAGGGAACTAGGCCACTATGCAAACAATTGCCCAGAAAGGATGGAGAACAAGTTAAACAAGTCCATGAAGGATCTCAACCTTGGACCATGAGTCAAGTATGGAAACCAAGGACTCAATGCAACTATTTTCTTAGAGAAAGTTTTCCCAGGATCCCAAGAAGAACAACATGTGTAATTTTTGTTTGAAAATTTTTAAGGGTGGTAGTACCCTAGTTGTTTTGAACTTGCTTGTAACCCTAGCCTCCCCAAATCTCGGGACGAGATTTATTCTAAGGGTGGTAGCCTGTCACATCCCAAGATTTTCCAAATCTTGTAATGTGAAAATAAATGAATAAAATAAAACTTTGTTGATTTTCAGGGCCAGAAGAAACTTTTTGGAATTCAAATGGAACCTCAAACCAATTTGAATCAAATAGAATCCTAAAGGGATTTATAAAGATAAACATTTATTAAAGGAAATTAAAATGTTTTAAAATTACTATTTTGAATCTTTAAATAAAAAGATTTGGTTTTCAAAAGAAAAGGTGGATTCATAAATAAGGATTATTTTATAAAGCCAAATTAAACCTTGACCAAACTTTGGAATTAAAACATTTTGTTTTGAATAAAAATAGCAAAGGTTTATTTAAGTAAATTAATGAGAATTTATTATCCAAATTTATTTAAATAAAAGGTTTTACCATTTTAATTGAAACATCAAAACTTATTAAATTATTTTAAATAAATTTTCCAAGTATTTTATATTCTCTAATAAAACCTACTAAAGTGTTTTGGCTTTATTTTAGATTTCAAAATAAATATCTCAATAAAACAAATCATATTTGATTAAATAAGGAAAGTCTATTATATTTAATTAATAATGGACTCTAAAATAAAAGGTTATTTTGTTTTAAACAAATTTCCAAGTATTCTATATTTCCCAAATAAAACCTACTGATTTGGTTTTGAAAATATTTAGGTTTCAAATAAAGATTTTATTAATAAAATCAAACTCAATTTGATTTAATAACTAAGGCCCATTTTATTTAAATTATTAATGGACCCTAAAGTAAAAGGTTATTTTCTTTTAAACAACTTTTCCAAATATTCTTTATTTCCAAATAAACTACTGATTGGTTTTGAAAGTATTTGGATTTCAAATGAAGATTTTATTAAATAAACCAAACCCTATTTTATTAATAAACCATGGACCATTTTACTTAATTAATAAATGGAACCTAAAAAGATTTAAAACATTATTTTTATTTTGGATTTTGGTTCATGTTACTGAACAGAACTAAATTCAATATTACAAAGTTTGGGTGTTGTTTGAATTGATTTGAACATTGTTTGTTTGTTTGAAATTCAAAAAAGAAAATAAATTCAGAAAAAGAAAAGGGTTCAGATTAAAAAAAAAAGAAGTTTTGTCGACTCAGCCCAGCTAAAAGCCCAACTCAGCCCAGCAACCCACCTCCTTCCCCAGCGAAACGTTATTTTCTCACTCAGTCTCGCACCCGCTAAGCAGCTGACTGGTGGACCCAACCCCCTTTCCTTCTCTATCGCTGACAAGATGACCCCACTCCCCCTGTTCTTCTTTCCCACCCACACGACCTCTTCTCCCCCTCGCCGGCCGTTGTAGGCTTTGAATCGTGGCTTGAATTCGCCTTAACACAGCCACCTTAACTCGCAGCGATCAAGCACCTTTAAACGCCAGTGCATCCTCTCTCATTCCCCTCTGTCTTCTCCCCAAAGCACGCCCCCAGGCCGTCTCAATTTCTCCCCGAGCACCCTCTGTTCCGACGAAGTCCAGAACCGATTTCGGCGACTCGACACCACCTCCTGCCTCCCCGAGCACACGAGCACCCTCACCACACCCTGGCGCATCTTTTTGTGCTATTCATTCATCCGCGGCTACCCTACAGCGTCGGCAACGTCGACGACCTGCAGCACCGCCATCTGCCCTCTTCTCCGACGACGTCCCCAGGTAGTACCTGACCTCCCCTCCTTTCCCCGTGGACACGATGATGATCTACAGGCTCGTGCGAACCTCACAGCATTTTCCGTTTGTCCTAGGATGCCCCCTGTCCTCGCCCTCGACGACCTCCTGAACCGCCCGAAGCCCAGCTCGTCTCCGGCGAGCAATCAAGGACAGCCCCGTGCGCCCCTTCACCAACCAGTAGCACGTTGAGCATCAGCGCTGCATTGCGAACCTGGTGAGCATCCTCCCCCTCTTCCTCGCGTCCTATTTCGCCAGCGCCGCCGCCGACTGACCTCGCCGCCGCCAGCAACCGTCGCAGCGCCGCCCAAGTTTGGTCGGTACGATGACAGTCGTCCGATCTATATTGAGCGAGCAGGATTAGACCACTTAACCACGAAGCGGTATGCGTTCTGGATCGCACGATTAGATTAGATCCTACGGTTGCAGCTGTGCGATCCGCACGAAACGGTACCGGCCAATCACGGCTCGACGCGTGGCCAGTGTTTGAGTTAAAACAGATTTTTGAATCAGATTTATTTGCAAACTTCAAACCTTTGTATCTTTGGATCCACACGTCCAAAAATTGCTAATTTTATGTCGTTGGATCCAGGAGAGCAAGCCCTAGCCAACTGTGGCCTTAGTTTAGAAAATAGTATATGTTAGTTTGCTTGATTTTGCAGATTCTTTTGTGAGCTTGTTTAGAGTATAAAAATTGTTTAAAATTGATTTTAAGGTTAAAACTTTTACAAAATGGTTTGATGTGACCTTACTGACCCTAGGAACCAACCTTTGGTGTTGAAAATGATTTTGGTAAAGTTTAGGTTAGATTAGTTGACTTAGCCATTTTCTAGCCAAATAAAATTATTGATTTTATTATGGAAATGTTTTTGCAAAGAAAACTTTGAGAAAATGTTTTGGACCAAACCTACTGACCTAAAAAACACCAAGTTTTGCAATGGCAACTCATTTGGTGAAAAACTTAAAAGTTTTTGTTTTGATAAAACATTTTTCACCACATAAAATGATGAATGGATTTTAAAATGGTTTTGAGATAAAACCCATTTACAAATGACTTTGCCATTTTGGTAAATGACCAATTTGGAACTTACAAAGTTTAGAGGCCTAGTGGAGACCATCCTTGCAATAGAACCAACCTTTGCATACTTATGCATGACTTAGATTCCATTACTTTGTGTGTGTGAAAAATTGTTTGTTTGACTTTGGTTTGGAATGTGAATTGAATTTGTGTTTTCTTGATTGATTTGTAGTGAAGTGTGAGACTAGAAAGATCAAGGAGTGAACCACCATTCCCTACCAAAAAGGCAAGTGATGCTTCATACTTTTTGTCCCATTACTTCTCTATGCATTAGTGATTTTGTTAAGAAAAACTTGCATGGATTTTGCTAAGTATAGACCTTGCTATAGTAAAACCTAGTAGATGAATCCTTAGTAGGATTTTCCTAAGTTAAGATTCCTACTACTACCAAGCTTAGCCTAGCTAATAGAAAACATGGGTGGAATATATATTCACACTATGGGAAAATATTCTAAGTCTAAAGACTTAAGTTTTGTTTAATAAAACAACTAAGTTAATGAATCACCTGGGTGGAATGGGATAGCTTGGTGGTGTTTGGTTGAGTGGTTCACAAGGCCATGGACTTGGATTGTGTATCTCACTTGTGGATGGCCACCCAGGAACAAAGAGATTTGAGATGTCAAATGTTGAGAAGCTTCAAGTGCAACCACTTGGCAATATGGGCTCTGCCATGATCATATAGGTTGCAAGAACTTAGCCATATGGACAGTTGGTGGTAGTGTTTGATAGGTTGGAACGCGTCCATTTTGGTCTAAGGGAAGGCTTCTGAAAGATCTTGTCTTGGGAAACCAAGTCTTGTGGGGAAAGTGCACCACCTCTGCAGAGTGTAAAATCTAAGTACTTAGCCATGTCCCTGGTAAAGGACAATTTGAGCATCAAGACATGGAAGCAATCAAGAATCTCATCATTCAAATTTCTAAGTTAAAACTTGTGGATTGAACAAGGGTTGTTTGAAATCTTCAATCTTTGATTGAGAGATGCCTTGGAAAGGATCTTCAATCTTTGATTGAGCAAAAATGATTTTATCAAAGCAAAAACTTAGTATTTTCAAATGTTAAGGAAAAACCTATTTTGAGCAATGCAAGCCTCAACTCCACTTAGCCAAATGCATATAGATGATAGACTCCACCATACTACCATAGTATCACTTGCCAATACAATTCAAATGTATTGACCCTTTGTGGCTGTAACTTGTATGTTGCAGGTTTGATTGTTTTAGAGAAGATTGATTGATTAGGATTTCAAAGTCTACAACCAACATCTGCCTGTGGCACTTTGAAGATGAAGGACCCCATGCTTATAGTTATTCCGCTGCAATGTAATGTAATAGCCAAATGAGCTATGTTTGATGTAATAAAAATATGTTATTCCTGGTTATAAAGCTATATTATGACCTTTGTTTCTTGATATTACATCTTAACTGTGGATGCTAGCTATTGATCCAGGGACTAGCATTGTAAACACAGGGGGCTCTATCTTATTAAAGATTGGGACTCTCTACAAAGTCAAACCTCAGTATGCACCTCCATACATTGTAAATCACTATGGTGGACAAAAGAGGAAACATGGACGTTATCCTAGGAATCGTTCTAAGAACCGAGGAATTTTTCCCACATTTGTAGTGAAATATGAAGAACATGAATTAAGATAACTCCTAGCTTTGGAGAGACCCAAAAAGAAGAAGGACATCAGCAAACTACAGTGCCACAAATGCAAAGAGCTAGGCCATTATGCATCACATTGTCCAGAAGAGGAGAAGAACAAGACAAGCAAACATATGAGAGACATCAACCTTGTCACATGTTTCAAGTGTGGTGACAAAGGACACTATGCAAACAAATGTCCAAAGAAGTTACATCAAGATCACAAGTAAGCCAAGATGTAATCTAATTAAAAAACCTTTTAATGGTGGTAGTACCCTAGTTGTCTTGAAGCCAACTTGTAACCTTTTAAGGGTGGTAGTCTGTCACATCCCAAAATTTTCCAAATTTTGAAATGTGAAAAATAAGTAAACAAGAGAAATAATTGTTGAAATTTAGGGTGAAAAGAAACTTTTTGCTTCTAAATGGAAACACCAAAACCCTATTTGAACAAAATTTGAATAAGAAAACAACAAACAAATATTCCCAAGTCAAATGAATTCATGCATGGAAAGAATCTTGAATTTAAAGCACTTGGAAAAGTTAAACCAAAAACCCTAAAACCATAGTGAAAGAAATCATTTCCAAGATCACTCCAAAACTATGGATTTGTTCCATATAAAAATTTAGCAACAAACAATTTCTAAATGATCAAAAATGGTAAACAATAACATTATAAAACCACGAGAATTGATTTCACTCAATTTGGAGCCATGGATAAAAACTTATGAATTTAATAAGATAAAAGAAAATAATTTCCAAGGCTAATAAAGCTCCTAACTAAAATCAACACCAAATTGTGAGAAAAATAATCCTAAAGGAATTTAAGAAGATAAGTAAATATTAAATAAAATTATACAATTGGAATCACCAATTTTGGAGCTATAAATAAAAAGATATGAATTTCATAAGACAAAGAAAGAAAGAAATAAATGAGAATTATTTAAAAGACAAATTAAATCCTTGGCCAAATCCATAAGCAAATGAAATAAAAGTTTACTGAATAATAAAAAGGAATAAAATAATATTTGAATAAAATTATATGGGTTTGAACCATATTTAATTTTATTTGAATAAAGACAAAATTCCAAATATAAATGATTAATTAAATCATGAGAAAAATAATTGAAATTGCCAAATAGGATTAAATAGCACACTAATAAATAGATAAAACCTACTGAAAAGGGTTAGAAAAGGTTTGAAATCAAATAGAAGTTTGAATCATTTGATTTGAATTAAAACAGAAATCAGAAATGGAAAAAGAAAAGGAATTTAGAAAAAAAAGAAACAAACCTCCAGCAAACTAGGCCCAGCTAACCCAACCCACTGGCCCAACTCGCAGCCCACCCGGCTCTCTCCCCCTCTCCCCACGAATCTTTTCTCACTGCAGCCTGTACCCACAACCCCTCTGACGAAACGGCCCCACGCCATGATGTCATCGCCGTCTCCAACAGCGCTGACCCCGCCCCCAATTCCTCCTCTGTCGTTTATTCTTGATTTAATCCGCTTAAATTCGTGTTAATGCCATGATTAACCTCCCCGCGATCATGCTCGTTTAACCGCCTCCCTCCCCTCTTCCTTTCCCCTTAGTCTCCATGCCCAATGAGCCCCTAGGCAGCTCTAACTGTTGCCCGTGCCACCACTGCTCCAACGAGCCCCAAAGCCGATTCCGACGAAGCCCGACCATCCCCTTTCCCCTGGATCACACACACTTGATCCCCAACCTCATACGCATCCACTAGCACCCTCTGTTTGCTCGCACACGCCCTAGAGCGTAGGCTCCGTCTTCGCCCATGCGTCACCGACGACCCCCGCAACTCCGGTGAGCCGTAGCACCCGAACCCATGCCGCCTCGACCTCTGACTCATACTATCTTGATCGCCCTTGTCCTGCGCGTCTTCTAATGCTCGCCATTCACTCACGCATGATCTGTAGGCTCGCACCCGACGACAGCCGTGCATGCCCGACGATAACAGCGACTCTGGCGAGCAATGCACACCGACCCCGTGCACCCCTTCGCCGTCCACTGCCACCTTGAGCATCTACACGCCACAGAGAACCTGGTGAGCCCCTCCTTTCCTCCTCTCGCATCCTAGATTCACCGGTCCACTATGGGCAGAGCGCCGCCGCTGCTCGTCCCCAGTCAGCGCCGCCAGATCATGGTCGGTGCGCTATAAGCCGTTAGATGTAAATCCAGAGGCTGTGATAGAAACATTTAGCGAAGGGGTACGCGCTGATCTGTGTCATGCGATGCAACTTAAATCCTATGGTCCATGTAGCTCAATCCAACTGAAACAGTATCATCCAGTAATAACACGCCACGTGGCCTCACTGTTGTTTTAAAAATAGAAATTGATCTATTAGATGCTTGAGTTTGAATATTTCATAACTTTTGATCTGTAAGTCCAAAATTTACAAAATTTATATCAATGGATTCAGAAAAATGAAACCTTTGAAACTATGGCCCTGGTTTGGTCATTTGATTCTGAAAAATTAGGTGTTTTTGCAGAAACATGTGTAGGAGTATTTTGAGTATAAAATTTGTTTTAAAAATGATTGTTCAGTGAAACATTTTGCAAATGGATTTGATTTGAAGCCCCTGACCATAAACACTAACATTTGAATTTAAATTTATATTTGGCTAACACTAGAAATTATTCCTTAGACTAAAAGCATTTCTAGCAAAACAAAAATGACTTAAAAGGCCTATTTTCTCTAACTTGATTTGAAATGGTTTTTCCACTTTTATAAATGACCAGTAGGTGTTTTGAAATGTTTATAGCCTTATTAGAAACCACTTTTTAAATAAATCAACCTTTTGCATGCTTGCATGCAATTCCTTGATTTTTTATCATTTTATGTGGTGAATTGTTTGAAAGCTAGTTTTTGAATGTGTGCCTTGCTTAATTGAATTGTAGTGAACTTTGAAGAGTGTGAAAATTGCAAGATCAAGGATTGTACCTAGATTCTCTACTAAAAAGGAAAGTGGTGCTTCATATATTTTTTCCTATTATTTTGACTATGCATTACTGATATTTTGAGTAGGACATGCATGGAAATTTTCTAAGTATAAGCTATGCCATGGTAAATCCTATATGTTGTCTTAGTAGAGTTATCCTAAGTTAGGAAACTTACCATGTTATCATGCTTATCCTAGCTAGTAGAAAACAAGGGTGGATTATTCATGCTATGAAATATTTCTAAGTCAATGACTTGTGTTTTGATTAATAAAAAAACTAAGTGAATGAATCACCTGGGTGGAATGGTATGATAGTTTGTGTTGAGTGGTTACACAAGGCCCATGTTTATGGTTCATCTTGTGTATCACACTTGTGGAAAGCCACCCAGGAACAAAGAGATTTGAGATGTTTAGTGTTGAGAAGCTTCTAGTGCAACCACATGGCATATGGGTTCTGCCTTGATCGTATAGGTTGCAATAACTTAGCCAGATAGACAGATGGTGCTAGGGGTGATAGGATGGAACGCGTCCATGTGGTCTAAGGGAAGGCTTCTGAAAGATATCGTCTCGATGCATGTCGATTCTTGTGGGGAAAGTGCACCACCTCTCGAGAGGGTAAAACCTAATTACTTAGCCGTGTCCCCGGCAATGGACAATTTGAGCATCAAGACATTTGAGCTATCAAGGATCTCCTCATCCTAATTTCTAAGTTAAAAACTTGTGATTGAACAAGGGTTAAGGTTCACCAATGTCTATTGGTCGTTCCTTGGTAGTTTTTATCAAACAAAAACTTAGTGTTTTTCAACTGATAGGAAAACCTATTTTGAGCAAAGCAAGCCTAAGCTACACCTAGCCAAATTCATATAGATATTAGATACTACAATTTCTACCATAGTTTCACTTGCCAATACAATTAAAACATGATTACAAGTCTACAACCAACATGATTGCATGTGGCATATGAAGATGAAGGACTCCATGCTATATAATTATATCTACTGCATTGTAATAAGATAGCCAAATGAGCTATGTAAGATGTAATGAATTATTTTATTCCTGGTTATATGTTGTAATATGACCTTTGTTTCTGGACATTACATCTTAAACTGTGAATGCTAGCTATTTGATCCAGGGACTAGCATTGCAATCATAGGGACCTTTACCTTTACAAAGGTGGGGTCTTACATATATGCCCAAGAGGCAATAATAAAGTGGTTATTGTCATATCTTCAGGCTTATCATAAATGTTTACATACCATGGTATAATTGTATTAACCGGAAACATTAATACTTGTGAGATTTGTGAACATAAAAGAGTCCCTAGTAAAGCCTCTTGTTAAACTAGCTTGTTGGTTAATATATGACCATGGTTTCCTGATCATGAAAATAGAGATGTTATTAACAACAGGGTCATATCATTATGAGAATGATGTGATTTACATACTCCTATAGTTAAGCGTAGCATAAAGATCAAGTCATTTAATATAGTTCACTTGCTATACGCTTTCTGATACATAGTAACTTAATTCCTTTGACCATGAGATCATGCTAATCACCATCACTGGATGGATGCTTTGATGACATCAAACACCACTTCGTAACTGGGTGGTTATAAAGGTAGCATAAAGTGTTTGAAAAGTATGTGTTGAGGAACATGGATCAAGAGTGGGATTTGTCCATCCATATGATAGATAGATATACTCTAGGCCCTCTCGGTGGAATGTCATCCAATTAGCTTGCAAGCGTGTGACTGGCTCACAAGGGATCACATATCACGGGAACGAGAAAAGAGTACTTATCGGTATCGAGGTTGAACTAGGTATGCAGAGATACCGATGATCAGACCTTGGATAAGTATAATATCACGAGACAAAAGGAAATTGGTATCGTATGTGAATGGTTCATTCAATCACAAAATAAACATAGAAATATGTGGGAACCATATGAATTTCTAGATTCCTCTATTGGTTATGGATCGGAGAAGAGTCTCGGTCATGTCTGCATAATTCACGAACCGTAGGGAGACACACTTAAGGATTCGATGTTGTTTAGTAGATATGGAATGTAAGTTGGGAGACCAAATGTTGTTCGGAGTCTCGGATGGGATACGGGATATCACGAGGAGATACGGAATGGTCCGGATAATAAGATTCATATAAGGAAAATCCAATTCCGGAGTTCGGGAATGATTCCAATGTTTTCATCGGAGAGGTTCTAGAAGGGTCTGGAAGGTTCACCGGACCAGAAGGGGAAGGGTACATGAATGTGTCATGGATAAGTGGAATGATTGAATAATGTCCTAGGTCACTTGGTTGGGCATTTGCAAGAAATAAATTAAGCTCCAAATTGAATGTCAAAAGGCAAGTTTGAAAAGTCAAACTGGGATAATGTATCCTGGTGGAGGAAGGAAAGAATCCTTCTTTCCCTCCACCACAAGCCAACTAGGAGAGGGAGTTGGGGAAGGATTCAAACTCCCATCTCCCAAGCTGCCCCTCTCTCTCATAAATAGAGGGTAGGGGTGCCCCCCAAGACCACAACAACAAGCCCCTCCCCACACTGCCGTCGCGCTGCCGTAGCCCAGCGTCGTCGCCGCCGCGCCGTCATCGCACAAGTCGTCGTCGCCCTAGCCTCTTCCGACCACCTCCTCCTCTCCGGCCCTCTAAACCCTAGATCGCCGGAAATCCTAGATCCACCATAACCTGCTCCGACTTAGGCGAAGCCCTGCAGGATCTTCCCTTTACTTCCGACACCACGCCGTCGTGCTGCCGGAATCGCGAGGGGAGAACTACAACCTCCGCTGCCTGTTAGAACAAGGGAGAGGAAGGTCTTCATCGAGTACCGAATGTGTGACCGACTGTGGAAGCGTTGTCGGAACGCAGCGCCGGAAGGATCGTCTACGCGATCTTGAGATCGACAAGTGTACGACTACATCACCCACGAGAATCTGCTCTCGTTAATCGCTTTGGAATCTTCGAGGGTGAGTACTCTAATCGACTCGTTGCTACAATCTAGTAGATAGATCTTGGCTTGTGTGTGTTCACGCGATAGAAATTTTTTGTTTTCCATGCTACAAACCCCTACGATGGTATCAGATCCGTGTCTGTATGTAGATCTATTGCATGGGTAGAACACAATTGTCATTGTGGGCGTTGATGCTTTTGTTGTTGATTGCTTCTTGTGTACTTTGCATCTTGCGGGATGGTGGGATGAAGCGGCCTGGGCTAACCTTACATGACATCATTCATGAGACTTGCTCCACGCTTGACATGCAACTTGTATTGCATAAGTGGCTTTGCGGGTGCCTGTTTCTTCCAACATAGTGAAGATTCAATTTACAACGGGTGATTGACAATACTAGTATCAACGTTGTGGTTCTTGTTCGTAAATAGAACGACACTTATATAAAGCCCCAAACCACGTAAAACATGCAAAGAAAAATAGAGGCGTCTAACTTTGATTTGCAGGGGTGTGATGTGATGTGATATGGCCATGATTATGATTATATATGATGTATGCAATGTTCCTTATTGTAAGTCGGCAACCAGCAGGAGCCTTATGGTTGTCTTTTAATTTTGTTAAGACCTGCGTGTCTATTATTCAAAGTAGTTGTAATAGTTGATGCTAGTGGACGACAACCATGGAGCGGTGCCATTAACCTTGACGGCACGCCGGTGATGATGGAGATCATGTTCGTGCTTGAAGATGGAGATCGGAAGCACAAGAAGAAAGGCCATATCATATCACATATTATGAATTGCATGTGATGTTAATCCTTTTATGCATCTTGTATTGCTTATATCGCGATGGTAGCATTATAAGCTGATATCTCCCAAAAAATATCAAGTTATAAAGTGTTCATCCTTAGTAGGCACCATTTCCAAAGCTCGTTGTTTCGAAGCACCACGTGATGATCGGGTGTGTTAGATTCTGCGAGTGTATACAACGGGAGCAAGCCAGATTTTCTCATGAGGAAACTAAGGTTACATCTTGACGAGCCTAGAATGTATAGACATGGTCTCGGAACACGGAATACCGAAAAGTAAAGCATGAGTCATATAGATGATATGATAAACATGATGATTGTTTGCCTTTGAAACTACATCATGTCGCGTGATGATCGGACTTGGTATAGTGGATTTGGTTCATGTAATCACTAAAACTATGTGAGGGATATTGTTTTGCGTGGGAGTTCAGTAGCAATATGATTAAGAGTTGAACACTATTTATCATAAATTAAATCAAAGTGAATTTGCATAGTTGTTGTAGTCATTGGCATCCGTTTACCATCTTGCGCTTAGTTATAATTGAGATAATAGAACTATAGAATTCTGGTTAGTTACTTTACGAACTGGTATCGTATTGTTTTGAAGTGTTAATCTAAAGTTTAAAAGTCCTAATGCAAACTTTCAGTAAGTTATGGTTACTTCTTGAAGTTTAATAATTAGTATTAAATCAAGAGTAACAATTCCAGTGTTAGTATATAAATATCATGTTTGTCTCCATGATTCTTGATATTCAAAAGATTGTTTTAATATCAAGGTTATCGGGGAGCTGAAAGAATTGTTTTAGAAACCGCCATGTGTGAAAGATATAGTGATATCTGAAATGAAGTTTTGGTTGCAACATGATAGAGTATAATATGGAAAAAGTAATGTTCTCATATTTGATGAGAATTTGCAAAAGGTTGGATACGATGGTCGTCCTAATCCTCCAAAAGGTTTTGGAGAGCAACATTATACTCGCAATTCATCATTATAATCTAAAGTAGCTTGATCATGAATAATTCCATGATAAGGATGAATATTTGATGTAGGTAAAATGTTTACTACACTAAAAGATTACTAAAGAATGGAATTTGAAAGAACACCAAACATTTGATGATGGTGATCTACTTCAAAGTGCAGGTCCAAAGACATTGGTATTTAACTATACATGTTTTGGATTATGTGTCATAAGTATGGCGCCACTGTTAATGTTGATAGATTCTTTTGAAAGGATAAAAAAATACTGAAAGAGAAATCTAAGAAATATTTGGCAGAAGAGAAAAGACTAGAATTGTTCAGCTTAGGTGTATAGAGGATATACATGTTATGGCTGTATTCTTTGCTTGTTAAACAATGTAGTTCTTGAGTATTGGATACTGAATTTGTTGGTGTGAATCGTCATACGAAACAACATAATTCATGAACTACAATGGCCTAAGTAACTAGCAAAAGAATATCTGATGATGTTCAGCGAGAACAAATAAAGGGTTGTTGTGTTGCTCGTTGAAATCAAAACTTACCTTCAAGATTAATTTCAATAGTTTTTATTTCGATCATGTATTATGAGAATAAAAGGGTTGTTCAAATAATTCCCGTAATCCATAAAAGATGGATGATTTACAAATCTCGTTGGAGAAATCACATCCATAAAACTAGTGCTAAAAATGTTGAAATACAAATTGATTGAAAGATCACTTAGGAAGTGACATCACCGTTTAAATTATATTGGAAAGAAAACATGAAGAAACTCCATGTGGATGGAATTTTGGAGTCTTTTGATTTTTGACCAAATGACGCTTGTGAAACTTTTGTAGAGATAATTTGTCACATCCCAAGATTTTCCAAATCTTGTAATGTGAAAAATAAATGAATAAAATAAAGCTTTGTTTGATTTTCAGAGTGAGAAGAAACTTTTTGAATCAAATTGGAAACCTTCAAACCAATTTGGATCAAATAAAATCCTAAAGAGATTTAAAAAGGTAAACATTTAATAAAGGAAAATAAATATTTAAAATTACTATTTTGGATCTTTTGAAATAAAAGGATTTGGTTTTCAAAAGAAATAGAAATTTTATAAGGATTATTTTATAAAGCCAAATTAAACCTTGGCCAATCTTTTGAAATAAAATGTTTTTTTTTGATTAAAAATAGTAAAGGTTTATTTAAATAAAATAATAAGGATTTAATATCCAATTTTAATTAAGTAAAGGCTTTCCTCATTTTAGATAAACACTAAAACTTATTTAATTATTTTAAATAAGTTTTCCAAATATTTTATATTCTCAAATAAAACCTACTGAAGTGTTTTGGTTTTATTTTAGATTTTCAAAATAAAGATTTTAATAAAACAAATCCTAATTGAATTAAATGAATAAGGTCTATTCATTTAATTAATATTGGACCCTAAACTAAAATGTTATTTTATTTTAAACAAGTTTTCCAAATATCTTCTATTTTCAAATAAAACCTACTGATTTGGTTTTGAGAAATATTTGGATTTCAAATAGAGATTTTATTAAATAAATCAAATCCTATTTGATTAATAAACCATGGTCCATTTTTGGAACCTAAAAAGATTTAAAATATTATTTCATTTTGGATTTTGGTTTATGTTACTGAACAGAACCAATTTCAAAGTTTCAAAGTGTGGTGTTTGTTTGAATTGATTTGAGTATTATTTGGTTGTTTGAATTTCAAAACAGGAAATAGTTATAGAAAAAGAAAAAGGCAGCAGACAGAAAAAATAGAAGCCAGACTCAACCCAACCCAGAAGCCCAACTAGGCCCAGCAAACAGCCCAGCTTTCCCTCCCCGAAGAAAACGCTTCGCACTCGTTTCCTGACCCGTGCAGTGAATGACTGGTAGCCCCAAACCCCTCTCTCTTCCCTCACTGCCAGGTAGGCTCCACAAACGCTGTCGTCGTTTCCACCCGCGCGACCTGTTCTTCCTCCCCTCATCGCCGTTTCCTGCAGTGACTCCGCGGCCTTAATTCGTCTTAACACGGACACCATTACTCGCCTTGACCATGCATGTTAAAACGCCAGCGTCTTCTCCTCCTTTCCCCTCTGTCGCCACTCCCTCTCTGCCCCGAGGCTGCCTCAATTTGGCTTGGCACCACCCTCTGCTCCGACGAGGTCCGGTGCCGATTCCGACGACTCAACACCGCCCCGTGCCTCCCTGAGCACACTAGGAGATTCCCCACCTCCTGAGGCATCTGTCCGTGCCCCTCGTTTGACCACGGGCGTCCCTGAGCGTCGACTCCGACCAAGCTCTGAGCGCCACCGTCTGTCTTCAACTGCGACGACGACTCCCAGGTAAACCAGACCGCCCCGCGCCTCCTCGTTCACGCTCCCTCACTCGCCTCGACCATGCGCATCTAACTCTACTCTCGGTTTGCCCCCTTGTGACCTGCAGCGTCGCCCTCGACAGCAACCAGAGCCACCTGACGTCTTTCTCCACTCCGGCGAGCAATTGCTGCAGTCCCCGAGCGCCCCTTGTCAAGCCAACCACACATCGAGCATCACCACAGCCCTGAGATTCTGGTGAGCACTTTCCCATCCTCCCTCGCTTCTTGTAATCGCCGTAACGCCACCTCCTGGCCATGTGCTGCCGCTAGCCACCATCGGCGCCGCCCGAATTTGGTCAAGCAAGCCAGCGCCGTAGGATCTAGATCAGGCGAGCGAGATTAGATCACTTAACCACGAAGAGGTACACGTCCTATGCCGCACGATCTGATTATATCCAATGGCTGCAACTACGCGATCCGGCCGAACCGGTACCGTCCAATTAGAGAGCGACGCGTGGCCAGCTCTAGTTTAAAACAGAAATTTGAAAACAGATTTGTTTGTGATTTTCAAACCTTTGTAACTTTTGATCCACACGTCCAAATTTTACAAACTTGATATCATTGGAATCAGTGGAACAAGCCCTAGCCAACCATGCCTTTTGTTTAGTAAAAAGTTTCTGTTAAAATGTTTGTTTTTGTAGAAACATTTGTATGCTTGTTAAGGATGTGAAAATTGTTTAAAAATGATTTTGGGGGTAAAATCTTTGGAAAATGGTGTGATTTGAACCTACTGACCATAGGAAACACTTTGTGGATTCAAAAATGAATTTAGTAAAACAAAATAATGATTCTTTGATTTAAAACCATTTCTAGTCAAATAGAAATGTGGGTTATTTATTAAAAATAGTTTTGGAAGAAAACCTTTGGAAAATGTTTTGTTTTAAACTCTCTGACCCCAAACACTAAGTTTTATGGTTTGAAAAATGTATTTGGTGAACCCTATAGTTTAATGCCTTAGTAAAAATATTTCTACACCACATAAAATGATACTTTGTTTTGAAAATAGCTTAGGAAATGAAACCTTTTGCAAATGACTTTGCCACTTTATAAAATTACCATTAGGTGCCTTTCAAATGTTATGACCCATTAGGAACCACTTTTTCAAACAAAACAAATCTTGGCATGCTTGCATGCATTACTTTGACTTTGTCATTCTATGTGTTGTTTTGCTTGATTGGTAGATTGAGTTTGTGCCTTGCTTGATTGAATTGTAGTGACTTGAAGAGTGTGATTGTTGCAAGGACAAGGAGTGAACCCATACTCTACCAAAAAGGCAAGTGATGCTTCACACTTTTTGTCCCATTACTTTCACTATGCATTAGTGATTTTCTCTAAGTAAAACTTGCATGGAATTTTGCTAAGTATAAACCTTGCTACAGGAAAACCTAGTAGATGAAACCTTAGTGGAAATCTTCCTAAGTTAAGATTCCTATTACTATCAAGCTTAGCCTAGCTAATAGAAAACATGGGTGGAATATATATTCACACTATGGAAAAATATTCTAAGTCTGAGGACTTGTGTTTTGTTTAATAAAACAACTAAGTTAATGAATCACCTGGGTGGAATGGTAATTGCTTGGTGGTTTTTGGTTGAGTGGTTCACAAGGCCCATGTCTATGGTTTACCTTGTGTATCTCACTTGTGGATGGCCACCTAGGAACAAAGAGATTTGAGATGTCAAATGTTGAGAAGCTTCAAGTGCAACCACTTGGCAATATGGGCTCTGCCATGATCATATAGGTTGCAAGAACTTAGCCATATGGACAGTGGGTGGTAGTGTTTGATAGGTTGGAGCGCATCCATTTTGGTCTAAGGGAAGGCTTCTGAAAGATCTTGTCTTGGGAAACCAAGTCTTGTGGGGAAAGTGCACCACCTCTGCAGAGTGTAAAATCTAAGTACTTAGCCATGTCCCTAGTAAAGGACAATTTGAGCATCAAGACATGGAAGCAATCAAGAATCTCATCATTCAAATTTCTAAGTTAAAATCTTGTGGTTTGAACAAGGGTAAGCCTTGGAAAAGATTTTGTCAAACAAAATTTAGTGTTTTCAAATGTTAAGGAAAAATCTATTTTGAGCAATGCAAGCCTCAACTCCACTTAGCCAATGCATATAGATGATAGACTCCACCATACTACCATAGTATCACTTGCCAATACAATTCAAATGTATTGACCCTTTGTGGCTGTAACTTGTAATGTTGCAGGTTTGATTGTTTTAGAGAAGATTGATTGATTAGGATTACAAAGTCTACAACCAACATGTCTGCCTGTGGCACTTTGAAGATGAAGGACCCCATGCTTATAGTTATTCCGCTGCAATGTAATGTAATAGCCAAATGAGCTATGTAAAGATGTAATAAAATTATGTTATTCCTGGTTGTAAAGTTATATTATGACCTTTGTTTCTTGATATTACATCTAAACTAGGATGCAAGCTATTGATCCAGGGACTAGCATTGTAAACACAGGGGACACCACCTTATGTTAATAAAGGTTGGGACACTCCCTCTACATAATTAAAACTCCGTTCATAGGCCAAAGGGAACGAATGACTAGATATTGGAATTTGTACATATTTGATGTATGAAGTCCATTACGTGTAGTCGAGAGTGATGGATTTCAACTTCATATGTTTTCTCCGAAAATTTGAGTGAATATATGAATATTTTACTTAATGAGGATGAAGTGTGAAACATTTGAAAAGTTCAAAGACTTTCAAGATGAAGTGCAAAATCAATGTAACAAGAAAATAAATAATTTATGATAGGATCATAAAGGAAGATATTTGAGTTACAAGTTTAGCATAACACCTAAGATTTGAGGAATCATTCCATGGATTTGCGTTTCCCGAAACACCATATGAGTATGGAATAATCGAGATATGCAATGAAACCTTGTTTGACATGGTAAGATCAAGGGTGTAATTCATAAAAAATCCATTATATTTTAAAGATTAAAAGCTTTAGAGACTACCGCTTTTTCGCTGAAAATAGCTACATCATGATCCGTTGAAATGACACCATACAAAGTTATGGCTTGGGATAAAACCCAAGTTGTCCTTTCTTAAACATTGGTATGCTATGCATAATAAAGATGTTTGCAACCAAAGTCGGATGAACATATCTTTGTATGTTATTTCGAATAATCATTGGGTATTTCCTCCATAACACCGAAGACAAAAATGTTGTCACTTAGAACGTCGAGTTTCTTTTAGAAGAAATTTTTTAGTGAAAAGTTAAGTGGGAGGACAATAGAACTTTGATAAGGTTAAAAGAACCTTAGCTATATGTGCAAAGTTTTGCAGCGCCGAAAAGTGTTCCGGAGGCAGCAACAATGCTCATGGCTCACGTGCCTCAAAGGTTGTGGTTACGGAGGTCTAAGTTCCTATTGAACCAAGTAGGTCAGGTAAACAATCAAATACCAAGATCTGAGGGTTGAATCATTATTTGACAATAATAAACATACTACATGCAAAGAAGCGATGATGGGACCTGACTCTGTCAAATGGCTTGAAGCCATAAAATCCGTGATAGTTCCATACACAAGAAATCAAGATTTGAACTTGAAAGACCCTCTGGAAAGGTGTAAGACCTTACAGTCGTGTTTGGATCTATAAAGAAATAGACATGGATGTTTCACATATATGAAATAGTCGACATGTTGGGAAAGAGTTCACAACAATGTTCAATCGTTGACTATGACAAGATTTGATCTTTCATAGCGATATTTAGTCTAGACGGATTAATGTAGCAACCAATACATATATTGATATATGATAGTTGAATAAACAAAAAAAAAGTTCTTCTAATAGAATTTTTACCTAGGACGTGTGCATAACACGGTCTAAAGGGTTTTGTTAATTCAAATGATGCTAAAAGCGTATGCAAACTTCAATGGTTGAAGTGAGCATCGTGGAGTTGGAATCTTCACCATGATGAAACTATTAAAAGAGTTTAAATTCGTCAGAGACGATAAAGATTCTTGCATTTGCAAGAAATTAAGTGGGAGCGCTAAGACATATTTCTAATACATTATGTGGAAGACATATTGTTGATTGGAACTAATGTATCTTTTATTAACACATGTTAAGAATTTAATCTCGATGAAAGACTTAGGCAAAACCCGAATATTTGGCATCAATATCTACATAGATAGATTGAGACGCTAATATGGTTGTGCCAAATATACATAGATGAGATATTGAATGAGTTCAATATGGAAATGATAAGAAAGGTTCTTACCACAAAGAAAGGATTAAATCAAAATTCAAGTGTATCGACACTTGGTAAGTGAAACAAAGATTCAAGTATTGATTGATACTTGATGAATAAAATCACAAAAAGTATTTTTCAATCATACTGTAATATGTACAAATCTAGATATGTCCTATGCTCTAAATGTTATGATCATATACCAGAATGATTCATAAGATGATCATTGGACGATAGTAAGGATATTCTTATGATCCTTTGGAAGAACTAAGAATATATTATTTTGTAGAAGTGACAAATAGATGGTTAGTTCATTCTAAAAGGTACTACATTAATACTAGTTTTGTCACAAGGTACAAATTAAGTTTATCTCAATCTAAACTAAGGGTGGCACAATATGATGGAAAGTAAGTTCCATAATGTATTTGGATGAGTTCCAAAGTTAAGACATTGTGACAGATACTACAACAAAAGGCTAAGTATATGACTGCTATTATAGCAGCAAAAGAGGACATTTGTGTCAAGTAGTTTGTTATCAAACTAGACGTGCTTCATAGCGGGATAGTACTGTGAAGATATATTGTACGACAATATTTTCATCATGTTTTAACCCTAAGGAACCAAAGGTCTCACTAAAGGACCAAATTTATACAAAGCCATCTCATTAGAGAATGAGTGATGCGTAGAGACGCAAAGACATGCAATTACACACGGACCTGGAAGTGTCGGATCCGGAGATTAGTTGACCACTAGAAATCGTGTAAATACAACACCGGAAAGCCATAGGTGTTGAATGCACATTGGTTTGAAACTATATTATTGACTCTAGTGCAAGTGGGAGACTGTTGGAGATATGCCCAAGAGGCAATAATAAAGTGGTTATTATCATATCTTCAGGCATATGATAAATGTTTACATACCATGCTATAATTGTATTAACCGGAAACATTAATACTTGTGTGATTTGTAAACATAAAAGAGTCCCTAGTAAAGCCTCTTGTTAAACTAGCTTTTTGGTTAATATATGATCATGGTTTCCTGATCATGAACATAGAGATGTTATTAACAACAGGGTCATATCATTAGGAGAATGATGTGATGCACATACTCCTATAGTTTAGCGTAGCATAAAGATCAAGTCATTTAATATAGTTCACTTGCTATAAGCTTTCTGATACATAGTAACCTAATTCCTTCGACCATGAGATCATGCTAATCACCATCACCGGATGGATGCTTTGATGACATCAAACACCACTTCTTAACTGGGTGGTTATAAAGGTGGCATTGAGTGTTCGAAAAGTATGTGTTGAGGCACATGGATCAAGAGTTCGATTTATCCATCCATATGACGGATAGATATACTCTAGGCCCTCTCGGTGGAATGTCATCCTATTAGCTTGCAAGCATGTGACTGGCTCATAAGGGATCACATATCACGGGAACGAGAAAAGAGTACTTATCAGTATCGAGGTTGAACTAGGTATGCAGAGATACCGACGATCAGACATCGGATAAGTATAATATCACGATACATAGGGAAATTGGTATCGTATGTAAATGTTTCATTCGATCACAAAATAATCGTATAAATATGTGGGAACCATATGAATTTCTAGATTCCTCTATTGGTTATTGATCGGAGAAGAGTCTCGGTCATGTCTGCATAATTCACAAACCGTAGGGAGACACACTTAAGGATTCGATGTTGTTTAGTAGATATGGAATGTAAGTAGGGAGACCGAATGTTGTTCATAGTCTCGGATGGGATCCGGGATATCACGAGGAGATCCGGAATGGTACAGAGAATAAGATTCATATAAGGAAAGTCCAATTCCGGAGTTCAGGAATGATTCCAATGTTTTCATCGGAGAGGTTCTAGAAGGATCTGGAAGGTTCACCGGACCGGAAGGTGAAGGGTACATGAATGTTTCATGGATAAGTGGAATGGTTGGATCATGTCCTAGGTCACTTGGTTGGGCATTTGCAAGAAATAAATTAAGCTCCAAATTGAAAGTCAAAAGGCAAGTTTAAAAAGTCAAACTGGTACAATGTATCCTAGTGGAGGAAGGAAAGAATCCTTCTTTACCTCCACCACAAGCCAACTAGGAGAGAGAGTTGGGGAAGGATTCAAACTCCCCTCTCCCAAGCTGCCCCTCCCTCTCATAAATAGAGGGGAGGGGGTGCCCCCTGATACGTCGGAAATGTATCTATAATTTTTGATGCTCCATGCTTATTTAGTATCTACTTTGCTTTGCTTTGTCTACACTTTGAGGTGCTTTTTACATTTTTTCTGGTACTAACCTATTAACAAGTTGCCACGGTGCCATTTGCCTGTTTTCTGTTGTTTTTGGTTCCAGAAAAGCTAGTAAAGAAATAGTCTCGGAATTGTACGGGACAAACGTCAAAGTCAAATACTTTCCATGGAGAATAAGAAGTCCAGAGGGGAGATGGAGAGGCGTGCCAGGGCAGCCACACCCCCCTAGGTGCGGGTGGGCCCTGCCCCGTGCCTAGGCAGGGTGTGGGGCCCCTGGACACCGCCTCGGCCTCCCACTTTGCCTATAAGAAGCCCCTGATGCAGAAACCCTAAGTACCCAATCAATATTCCACAAAACCTTCTGTAGCCGCCGCCACCGTCGTCCCTATATCGGGGGGATCTGAAGTTCTTCCCGGCACCCTGCCGGAGGGGAAATCATCCTGGAGGTCTTCTCTCCGGTATGATGCGTGAGTAGTTCCACCTTGGACTATGGGTCCATGTAGTAGCTAGATGGTTGTATCTCCTCCTTGTGATTTCATGTATAGATCTTGTGAGATCCATTCATGATCAAGATCTAATCTATTTGTAATCATGCATGTTGTGTTTGCGGGGATCCGATGGATATTGAGATTATTATGTTGGTTTGATTAATGGTTTTGTCTTTATGATTATATCATGTATGTGTTGTTTGTGATCTTGCATGCTCTCCGTTGTTAGTAGATATCTTCGCCGAGTAGTTGCTAGTGACTCCAAGAGGGAGAATTTATGCTCTATAGTGGGTTCATGCCTCTAGTTTCCAAGGGAAGTGATAGAAATCTCTTCGGTTGTAGATGTGTTGTTGCTACTAGGGAGAAAACAATGGTCTCTTGTTCATGGAACATGTGGAATGTTTACCTTACACACTTTGCTTAAAGCAGTTGTCTGTTGCTTGCAACTTAATACTGGAGGGGGTTCGGATTATAACCTGAAGGTGGACTTCTAGTAATAGATGCAGTTGGATGGCGGTCTATGTATCTTGTTGTATTGACCAATCGAATCTCATAGAATCTTTCTGACTAGTAATTGCATTGTTATGCCTTGCTTAGTTCCTATCAATTGCCCCATTGTAATTTGTTTACCCTTCATGCCATGTTGTTTATCTAACGAGAGCACCTCTAGTGAACTATGGACCCCGGTCCAATCTTTACCATTGATACATCTTCAACTGTTACTGGTTTACTTGTTGCGAACCATTACCTTCCACACCATACGTTAATCCTTTGTTATAGCAAACCGGTGAGCTTGACAACCTCACTGTTCGTTGGGTCAAAGTCTTGAGTTTGTGTTGTGCAGGAATCCGCGTTGCTTGCAACACCTGTGTGACGTTTCCTTCCTACTTATGGTTTGATAACCTCGGTCTCTACTGAGGGAAGACTTTCTGATGTGCTCATCACACCTTTCTCTTGGGGTTTCCAACGAAGTGCTCCCATGTCAAGCACCACCCCCAAAGACCACAACAACAAGCCCCTCTCCACACCGTCGCCGCGCCGCCAGCCGCCGCACCAAGTCGCCGCCGCATAGCCGTTGTCGACCACCTCCTCCTCTCTAGCCCTCTAAACCCTAGATCGTCGGAAACCCTAGATCCACCATAACCTACTCTGGCTTAGGGAAAGCCCTGCAGGATCTTACCTCTACTTCCGACACCATGCCATCGTGCTGCCGGAATCGCGAGGGGAGAACTACAACCTCCGATGCCTGCTGGAACAAGGGAGAGGAAGGTCTTCATCGAGTACCGAACGTGTGAACGACTGCGGAAGAGCTGCCGAAACACAGCGCCGGAAGGATCTTCAACGCGATCTTGAAATCGGTAAGTGTATGACTACATCACCCACGAGAATATGCTCTCGTTAACCGCTTCGGAATCTTCCAGGGTGATTACTCTAATTGACTCGTTGCTACAATCTAGTAGATTGATATTGGCTTGTGTGTGTTCACGCGATAGAATTTTTTTGTTTTCCATGCTATGAACCCCTACAACTAGTTCTACTTTTATTTATCTCTCTTACAACTGTTTGCGACGTTCCAGTTGTTCACGACGCTACTGCTACGTCTGCAGGGGATGTTAGAGTATTGTATGGACAAAGTTATTATGGTAGTTTAGGATAGTTAGGACTCTAGCCTTACTTGACTTGTACTCCAAGATGATCCCTTGTATGTCTATATATACTCGCCCATGTCCTCCAAGATGAACAGTTTGTCCATAGTACATTTGAATAAATATCTCCCTATCCCTCTCCCGTGCAGCACCGTCGGGCCGCACCGGGAGGTCCACCGCACTCCCTCCACGTCCTCCCTCGCGCCCATCTCCCACCGCTCCCGCTGGATCCGTCACTGGGCAAAGCCCCTATGGCGCGGAGACAGCGAACTCCCGTCCTCATGTCCATCTCGGCGGCACAGCCCCCAAGAACCATGGCGGAGGCGACCGACCCTTGATCTTTGACGATGAGGGAGAAGTAGAGGCATCCGGTGTGCGACACTGGCGGATCTGCAAGTGGCAGGGCTGGCTGGAGGCGGTGGTGGTTGATCTTAGGATCGATCGCCTCCAAATCTTGCCGTCTTTGTCGTCGACCGATGAAGTCGCATGGAGGCCACCCGGGGACTTCTTCGCATCATGAGGATGCCTAGGGCAGAGGCCCTGGGTTTGGTGGTGGTGGTAATCTTCTCCTTCGGAGATGGCCGGCCTGAGGCTATGTTGATAGACCCCGGGATCCGTCATATAGTCCCGGCTGCGAGGCGGGAAGACCTAGGTGCCGGTGAAAACCATGCCGATTGGCGGGCGATGACGGTGTTACCATGGAGTGACCTTGATGATGGTATCATCGTGCAACTAGTGTCGACCTCACTCGTGCTGCTCCGAGGGAAACCCTAAGATCTTTAGATCAGGCGATCGCGGTGTTGCGGTGTCATGTTCTCTCTTGGGAGCACCGTCTGTGGAACAGCGCTGGATGGAAGAGGTGGGAGAGGTGGAGCGTCTAGCTGATGACTGCAAGTGCACAGATCGTTTGTAGATAGTTTTGAAATAAAGATATCGATCTCACAGGGAGCAGGAGTCTGAAGTCTAAATAACTCTTGAACTAAATACTAGAATAGTAATGCTAAATAACATTCTAAGTAACAAGATAAAATGTGAGTTTTGTGTAAGTAAACTAAAGCTATAAGTAAACAATAGCATGCGATTATGATTACGAAGGTTTGCAAGGTTATGGAAAGAGTTCTCAGGGAGTAGTGGATCCACCGCTAGTAATTAGAAAGAGTGATCAAAATTATTATAATGAATAATACAATTTATGATATGTGTGGGAGGAGCTCCATATATGGACGTATAGGCAGCAACCACTGCTTACATCATCCGTCATAACCACAACAGACAATAACCGACAACCATCGAATTACTGCGCTATTAAGGGATTTCTTCCGTGGCATGGACATGGCTTGATGAGTTCTCCTTCATAGTTACAATAAGTGCTATCATCCTTCCGTCTACCAACAAGTAATCCCCTTCATCAAGTCCCCGCAAGAGGCAAATATTAAGGAGGTGCACAAATCCCAACATCAAGATGAAGACAATTAACACAGACACATAATGAACAATATCACATAATAATCTTTATCTCAATTCAATCACATACTAGGGTTTCTCCATCTCCCCAAGAACAAAGGAAACTACTCACACATGAAGGCAATCACATCATGGATTAAATTTGTATGAAGTATGATGATGCAATTGAGAACAAGTACAAATCCAAGATTCAATCTAGAATTACAACAAGTAACCAAAGGGGATCGGTGATGGAGACGTTATTGATGAAGATGACGATGTAGATCGATGTGGAGGCCTTCAAGATCCTAGTACCTTCTCCTCTTGTGTGATGGTGATGGTGTAGATCTGATTGGAGGAGGCTATGGCGGTGGCACGATGGCAAGGCTCCGCCGTGGGTGAGGATATGGATTGGTGGCTCTCTCTTGGCTCATCACCTCTTTATATAGGCCTTGGGAGTGCCCTATGGTATCCACAATACCGTCATATGACTTAGGGAAGGTTCTGGAGATTTTCTGGGGCGAAATCCCGTCGTTTCCAACCTTTTTGGCAACTATACAGCGGGAGCTATACAGCGGGAGCTATACAACCGGAATTATTGCTCCCGCCGTATAGTTGGTCGTCAAACCTTCCGGTATCCTCCGTATTTTGGTCGTAATTTCTTCATACGTACTTCGTTTTGGGTGTTCTTGGGCTCATTGGATTCGTATCGTCGAGGGCTACAACCCCATGGTATTGGATATTTAGTTTGAGAAGTTAGAAAATTTCACTTTTCAACCTCTCAAATGGATGTATGGTCCCTGCAGCTCCTCCATACTATGTTATCTTTGTTCCTTTTGCCTTTGTTTCATCCATAATCATCATCAACACCTACACACATGTCATAGACAAGGAGAGTGATAAAATTCTACCTAAACTACTAAATGTGCAAAGCTCATATGAAAGTAGAGTGAAAACTAGAAGTCATGCATATAAGGCATAGCTATAGCGAGAAGAAACATGATATGAGAGATAAATGGCACATTTTATATGGCTAAAAGAGGTGGTATTTCAGATCCATAAACTTCCCCAAGCTAGACCTTGCTCGTCCTCGAGAAGGAAGGGTCGATAATAAATTAATGGTTGTGAAATAGCTTATCATTGGAAATCAATGCCTTGCATCCTTATTTCTTCTACAAGCTCGAAGAGAGAAAACATCTATTCATACAAGGAAACACAAGCTCAGTTATAAAGACCACTAAATATTCATCAAATGTTATATGCTCCATGTCAATAGTGAATCTAACTTGCAAACAAACTTGTGATCCTCCTATTGCACCTTTTTTATAACTTTTCATATCATTATTTTTACGAGACAAAACTTAGTCACAAATAGATATCAAGCATAAATAGGAATAAATTTTATCGATTCTACCCAAACATGTCATTCAATTAAGTCTCTCAAGTGCAAACATCGGTTATTGAACTTTCAGAAAATTATCTCTTAATAACGAGATTTATGCCAAAAGGAAATGCGAGAACATGTCAAAAGAAGCATAGCATTAGAGTGTCTCATTTGGTCATCCACATCAATGAATCATAGCTATCAAACACTATGGTGACCCAGCATACCACTGCATGATGTAGTACACTATAGTCATTGACATAACACCAATGAAACACCATTCAGTAGTATTACATCCCTCAGAGTGGTACAACAGAAACACAGCAGGTCCAAGACATGACTATAGGTTACAACTTGACTCTTTACATAAGATCCAGAGAACACTCTAGGTTAAAAAGAGAGAAAGAAACTTCTTACAAAGAAGAATCATAAATAAACAACTCAAAAACTATCATACCATTAAGACTAGTATCTTAACTAATGGTCTGGCATTGCTGCTATCGCAATACATTAAAGAAATAGGTTCTATGGCTAGAGATTATATTCCTATATAATCAGTAACTTCATCTTCACTTGAGTTGATGTATATGTTGACTTTCTTGACTTCATTGAAGAACTTTGGCTTTTGATGATGATTCCTGGAGCATATCTTGATGTAGACGTCGTCTGTACTGGCTTCAGAATCTAGCAAGGGTTAAGAAGATACGTTGAGTACGATCGAACTCAGCAAGTTCACTAGAAAAGAGTGTTTGATGCACTATATCTACAGCCACAGACCGTAGGTCGTAGGCAATGCAGGTTTTCATAAACATTTCTTCAAAGGTTGCTTTTATTCTTAAAAGCTATGTCCGTCAGCCTTCACGGGTTTACCAGAACTTTCATGAGTTCTTTTCCTGTCGCGTTCGTAGCTCCTTCCCGGAACAGGAAGTAACAAGTTCCAGTTCTTACACTCTACAGAGGTGCGTCACTTTACCCATGAGAGACCTTAGGTTTTGTTGCACGTCCGGGAGTATGTCCACGTTCAAACTTCCTTAGATTGAAGCCCAACCTAAGATCCAGGACAATCACTGCCTTCTCTATGACCCCGCATGTCTCCTTGGTGTACGCCAGCCCACCTATTGAATTACGGCAATTGGCAATACAGACCGTTCAGATGCCGGAACTATCGTGGGATGTTGAGGGATCCCACCCATATGCTGCATATCCTCTATGAATTACCAATTAATATGCACGCTACGAGTGATAACAGCCACGACCCGCACATCCGGCTCCATGCGAGAGGGAAAATATACAGCTGACTTCTCCGTCCCATTCCAAATCTCATGGTCAACGTGTAATATACGGCGCAAGAATCACTGGAGACATTGGTTGTTAAGTCCTAGATAATATCTTCCTTTACCACCGGAACTTTCATATTAGGTTATTACCTCATGGTAAATAACCTATAATCACATTATTATGGAAATAGTGTTTTCTGATCTTTTTCAAATGCAGGTGATGACAACACTGGATTTGCAAAATACTTTACAAAAAAATAATCAAAGGACATGAGCAAGTGTGAACTTGCCTTTTGTGATTGCAAGATTATTCACTCACGGTCTTCAAGACAATATAAGATCCAATATCTGAAATCAGCATCATTGGTCCGGTAAGGACTAATGTTTAAAGAAGCAAGATGCTTTATGCATAAGTAATGTAATGCAAGTTGATAAACTCGAATCCCGGGGATAACGTTGATCTAGGGTTTGGAAACTGGAAATGGATTCTTTAGAATGTGTTGTCCTTTTAGATAAGTTTCATATTTGTGCTTCTTATTAAGGCTTGTGAGTGTGTGTGAACAACACGTATTTAGAATATCATACAACAACAAGATACACACATATGGAATGCTACTCAAGATTGCTTACACTATAATTATTTAATTTCAAACTTTACTTTACAAGTAATATCACTAAAGAACTTAAGTGTCATCAATCCTAAGTATACAAGTAAAGTATAAAGTAATGTGATTATGATTAATTGTCATCTATTGACTTAAGTGGCAAAACGAATAACTTTTGAAGAAAAGATTTCTTTATTAAGGTTTAAACAATCCTGATAGTTTTTAGAATAGGATTAATAGAATGTGATTGATGTTCTTTATGCTAGCTTGAATATTCTGGACTTGAGATGCCTTAGATCTAATTTTAAATAGACCAAAGTTAACTATAAAACACATAACAAAGACCTTAGCATTTTTTTAATTTCTTGTAGACTAAAGTTAACTTTAAGGATGTATTTCTTATGATATTTGTATCTTGTTCACTTTATAAGGTTTCTTAAAGTTACTTAAGAATAGTATTACTTCTATTTGAGTAGCGGTTTCTTAATTTTATAATGGAATAGAAGCTTTTATCTCCTTATAAAGGTGTGGTTATGATTTATATCTAAGGAATAATATTACTTAACTACTAATGAATTCATTATAGTGTTTTGGAATGATGAAAAACTTGTGGTTGAAGTAAAGGAATAAGTTTTATTTCACTACAAATTATTCTTGAAGATGTTATATTTGATAAGGATTCTTTTTAGAAAATATTCTACACTTATGGTGGAATGATAATACAACGAAATTGTATTCAAAATGTGTTGAAGCATTTTGACTTCATATTAGCAATATTTAAGACTAATACTATTTATTAGACTCAATTGGCTAATTTTGTAGAATTATTAGCAAATTTTATTTACCCTTATATGAATTATCAATTAAGGAAATAAGTTTAAATTCAAGTTATTAAAGTATTTAAATTTTTATTTAACTCAAAAGTGGAATATCATATTTTTAACATGTAGGTATTATTTTTGTGATCATTTTGGTATATTAAATTTATTTTTGTGATTTGTAAATAATAAGATATGATTTTTATAAGATTTTTTACTTTATAAACACTTAATAAATAATAGATATTTATTTAAGTGAAATAATAATGTATGATTATAGTTTGAAAGTATTGTTTTTATTTTTCTAAGATTATTGGTATTTTACTTATATTTTTAATATTTACCAATATTAAAATATGAATTATCTAAGTTTTATTACTTATAAAACCATTAATAAATAATATTTATTTAAATAATTATCATAATAATATTTGATAATAGTTTAAGTTATAGATTTTATTTTTCTAAAAATTTACATATATTACATGTATTTTTCTGAATTATAAAACAGAAGTTATTGAAATTCTAAAGTTTATCTTATTTGAAATTTATTAAAATAGAATAAATAAACTATTGACTATGTCACTGTTGATGTCATTGCAAGGATAGGTTATTTTTCACCGGGGTGGATTCTAGCCATGGTCACTGATCATTGGGCCCTGGGCCATGTCACACTCCACCTCAGCGAAGACTGGTCAAGTTGTCTGACTAGGCAGGGGATGATGTCATCATGACGTCACATGAGGTTGATCCTCTCAGATCGAAGCTCGATCGAGTGATTGGGTGCACGCGCGCGGCCGAGGCTGGGCTTGCTGGAAAGAGGCTGTGATGGGGAACCTAATAGTGGTGGCACGGCTAGTTTTTGGTCACCGGAGAAGGGTTGTCGGCGAGCTTTCACGGCGGCGCTTGCAGGCGATCATGTAGGCGTCGATATAGGAAGCAATTGAAGCATTGGGGCATACTGGGAGACTCAGTAACTCACCAGGATGTCGTCGGTGGACTCAGAAAGGCTCGAGGTAGCCGGAATCAACGAGGAGGACGGCGGCCGGAGTTGGGAACAGAGGTCTCAATCCGAGCTTCTGGGACCTCACCTGCTTGTGCTGACGGAGGCAATCGACAGAGTCCAGCGAGACGAGTCTTCCAGGCATCACGGTGAAGCTCGGGATTGCCGGAAACGTCGGCGACATACAACCCTGGCTAGAACTAGGGTTCGGTCAAAGAGGAAATTAAGGAGGAAGAAAGGGGAATTGGGGTCTAGGGTTCTCTAGTGGCGGCGGGGGAGTTATATAGACGACGGACAGCGGTGGCGCGAATCTGAATGAAGGCGGACATCATGGCGCGGCAGCGGACGGTGGCGATGCCGACAGGCGGCAGCTTGTGACGTTGCGAGGAAGACGACGATTGTCATTTTTGTGGAAAACCCCCTGCCATGATTTCAAACTCAACCTACAGTCCTTTGGCGGTCCACCGGTCAGTCAGAGAGGACTACAGGCTAGGATGGTTGTTGGGCCTTTGTGGGCTGAAGTGTGGCGCATGTGAGCGACAGAAATTGAAGAGGAAAGATGGGTCATGGGCCAGATTTGACTGATGCCTCTTCTTCCTTTATTTTTTTCTATTTTATTTCCAGATTTGTATTTTTATATTTGGTTTGAAGTTTCTTTATAGAATTTTATTTGCTGATTACTTGCAGCAACAATAAGGTTATTAAGAATTAATTTGTGAACTTTTATTATATAATGTTATATTTCTTTATTTTGTTTATATAAACCCTTCTAATATTTGGTAATGGACTTTGTTATTAATTTTCTTTCCATATGATAACCCATTGATTTATTATATGATATTTCCTTATTTCTTTATAAAACTTAGTTCTAATTAATTTAGAGTTTGGAGAGAAATATATATATATATATATGGTGATCCTTTTCTTATTATATGATACATAAAGTTTTAGGGAATTAATATGGTTAATATTATTCGCATGAGTTTAAGTGATATCAAGGTATATATCTTATTATAACTAACATAAGAGTTAGGGTTTGAATTGTAAATGCTTATCCTAGGGTTTAGAGTTCTTAATATACTTATATTCTTTTGTTGATGTGAGTGAAGATTAATGGCTAAACATATTGTCTTGATGTTTGTGATTTTTTTTATGATATCACCCTTTGAATAGAAAGTTATTTTCTGTAGTATCTTATAGAAAACAATTGAATAAGATATCCCCTAAGCACATATGGTTATGATAATTGAAAATGACAAAGATGTGCTTAAGTGATTTGCTATAGGAAAATATTCCTATAAAGCATTGTGGAAATAAGATGATAGATCAATAATATGAAATGAATATTATGTTTGGTTTAAGATTTAAAGTTGAGTGTTTACCAAGAATTCATATCTTCTGTAATTCATAATCCTGGACTTCTAATTAAGGAATTCCTTTCCTAGATATACTACTCCTTCATATCCATCATCATGTGTTAACATGATGAGCTTTACTTCACAAGAATATTCTTATCAATAATTTCTCCTCCTAAGTTCATTTGTAAATCTAATGAGCTTGAAATTAAAGCTTTATATGATCTTCTCATAAAAATAACTCGCATCACTAGAGTACTTCTTCTGATTCTAATTCCACTTGAATAATCACCTTCTTACTTGTCAGATTACTTTGTAATCTCTCTTAAAAATCTCAGAAGCTTGTCACTGAAGCCTTTCATAATCTTCACATATCTTTACTTGGTTATATCAACTACTCTAGTGCTGATAATCTCCAATTCAACAAGTAGTTACTTCTAACTCCATTCATACTCTTCCTTAATCATCCATCACTAATATTATTCCAATCGATGTATATATATCAAATTTTACTTTACTCCAAAGCTTACTATTTTTTAAAGAGAAATAACACTACTTCAATAACTCCATGCTACTCTAGCTTTAGCTTAATCATACTATCTTGTATCTACTTAACTCCAGTATCTTATATTCAAACTTCACATCATATCATGGTGACTTATCATGGCTATCTTAGAATAACATATCTAGGGTTCAATCATGTTCTATCCACCAATGTCACTTATACATGATATAAGCATTCAATCTTGGTGACTAAAGCATGATCATTATAATCCTTTGATCATTTATGGCTTAGGTTCCCAGTTGGCTAATCAAGGTCTCATCAATACAACATTACAGTTGTATTATAATTATCTTCTATTTATCTCTATTGGACTAAGAGATATTATTCATTGACTATACCTACTTGATCCAATAGGTTTTCTCCTTGGTAACTATCTTCAATATTCATCCTTGGAATCCTCTTTGTTACCATATGAATATATATTCCAATTAACTCTTCTATCATTACAGGAGTGAATTAACTCCATCAATTATCACATTGATCTTATTCTCTTCCAACTCTCCCATCCTATAGATGATATTTAAAACTAACATTACCACCTATCTCTTCTTACTTCTTTCTCTAAAGGTTTTAGAGTGGATGCTATGATAAGGACAAGAGTTGATAGATCAAGAATTGATAGTTTAAGAATTTGTGAATCAATAGTTGATTACTCAACATTGATGAACAACAGATATTAAGATAAGATTCATTAGAGATGATAAGGATTGATATGGAAAGAAGGATATGTGGTGAATGGTCTTTAATTGCTTTCCTTCCTACTCAATACAACTAAAGAGTTAGGGTTAAGTATTACCATGATCCACATGGTAGAAATAAAATAGATCAAGAGTTAGTTATTATACACTTATTATTTGGGTTATATTCTTAATTTGGTATTCATGGGTTGTTGTGATGAATACTAGGATGTGATCACTTAAGGATCAAATTATAATCATTAATCAAGGTGTAATGGTTTAGTTTCCTTGCATTTGATCTACCCTTAGATCAAATCATGTCTACACAAAATAAGGTTTTAGCAAAAGTCATATTGAAACTTATCGCAGTCAACTTAATGATCTACTTCAACTCCATTAATTTAGAGAAGCTTCAATCACTTTGATAAGTTTTGTTCAAAAGTGCGAAAATTATTCGAATTTTCTATGCATGAATGCAATGCACACACCTGGGTTCAGCTTATTTCTAAGCTCTAATGCTAGGATGTTACAGACTCTCCCCCTAAAATAAACTTCATCCTCGAAGTTCGCATACTCTCATGTTTTGGACTAAGGAATTGACTTGTATTGGTTACAACATTTCTCAACTCCATGGTAACCTCAAATGGGAATAATTGTAGTATCCCATATCCAAATTCTTTCTTGGAATTCTCATCACACTTAACAATTTCCAACTAGTTGTCTCCAATACTCCAAAATCCTTTAATTGGGGTCTCTTATTTGGTTCATTACCCTGACTAGGTATCTAATCCAACTCCTGTACTTGTTCATCGAACTTCCTTATTATACTCTGTAAGGTATAGGGAGTCTTACTAAATAGGGTTTTCAATTTCTATCAGGCAAAAACTATGGTCAAAAGACTAACTTTTGATTTGTCATTGTATGGCTCATACTGGTAGTTTACTGAAGATTGGTTTTGAAGGCATTTACTCCATACCCATCGGAATTTATTGTTCCTCTACACATGTTCAATTGGATGTGCTTTAATCTCTCTTAAGGATCACTTAAGAGTTGTTTCCTCTCGAATTAGTCTATTAGGATTAATCTATTTTATCACCTTAAAGATTTTACCTTATCAAGCTTTAGATAATATTTTACGTTCACCTTTCTTTAACTTCATTTATTAATTACCTTAAGGTTTTAGTCCTACTATCTTGAAGTAAACTTTGATCTTTTATCCAGACATACTTCTAAGAGTACTTTTATAACGATGACTTCTTTTGACCTTATGAAAATAAGGCTTATTGTTGTCATAGGTTAGTATTTCTTCTCCAACTTTTACTCGGATAATCAGATAGCGTTATTTCCATTTTCAGTTTACTCCCCCCCCTTAGGGTTTACTATTTGTCTCTAAACTACCTTATAAAGTAACCATTGGCTCTGCAACTAGGATATTGGTCTCCATCCAGCTTATACTTTATCTCTATAAGGTCTCATGAAAGAACTTATGGTATACCCACACAATTGTGGATCTCCGAAATAGATCTTCCAAGATTATTTGTCTTACTTGTTATTTGAACATTTTCGCTTTGATAGGCTTGACTTTGCGAAGCGCCTCGAAAGACGGTAGCTTTAATGATTCTACTCCTTTATGTCTTCTCTAACTTAGGCCAAATTGTATGATCTTTATGTAATACTAAGATGATCTGGCTAACTAAGTCAACCGAATACTAGCTGCGGACAAGATACCAGCTGCGAACCATCCTAGGGTGTATGTATTTCCCTACGGTTTCTGACATACTACTGGAATTCTCTCTGAATTGTCAGAGCTTGAATACCATTTTGGTTCCAAAAAATTCTTCTTTGCACTTATTCATGATACTTCCATGAACTTGGTACAACTACTTTATTAACCTCTTAGCAACATTACCTATTTTGAATGAATTTTAAGTTTATTACTTCTTGTTGCTCCATACATCTTCTACACTAATCTTCCTTCTTATTGCTGTTTAGTAATTATCTGAACTTCATCCATCCTCCAAATTGTGTTGATACTCCTTATACTTATTTCACTCTTCATGCAGGTCTTCATCTTGATCTTTGGATTTTGTCACACCCTTACATGAATTTCCATTCCTATCTAGGTCTATAACATCAAGTAGTAACTGGATGTTGCAACATGCATTTGCACATCAAGTCAAACTTCATGTACAGATCTTGTCAAACAAGAAGATCCAAGAAAAACCAATAAATCCAAATGTGGTACATATAACACGCAACATTTTAAGCCCAGAATATAGTAGTTGAGTATAGTATCTCTAGAATTCAGGCTTAGTTGTGTACTATATGACACCTCCTCGTATAGGTTTACATCGTGATACTTAGCACATAGGGTCAAACTATACTTTGTCTCAATATTTACCCAAATTGCTCAATTGCAACAGGATAATTTTAAACAAAGTGGTCTCAATTTGGTTTTCACTAACCCTTTTGTCTCACTTTTGAAATGATTAATATAACCAACCTATCATTATTTAGTAACTAACCTCACATGATCACTCCAAATGACTAATCAGATTCTATTTGTTAACTTAAACCAAAGATTATTAGAATTTTCTAGCACTATGAGTTCTATCATAGTTCTACCATGTTATTTTCTTACTTCTACCTCAAGACAGTTTACTAATTACTTGTCATATTTATACTCTTATCATGGTTTTGGAGCTAATCTCACCATGATCTTGTTATGTTTTACCTATACATCAGGATTCAAGGGCTAATCTAACAATCATGACTTTGTTTCACATTACTCCATCGTTAAATCCTAACATAATTTCACTTCATCACGTAGAATTCTCAAGTGAATACCACATGATTACTACTCATTACATCAACATTTATCCTAATAATATTCATGATGTTGTCTTTGGTTATCAACTAACAATAAGATTTTACTGCTCTTACTTAATTTCTAGGGTTAAGCTATACTATTAGAACTACCTCAATTGATGTCTTGCACTTGATCCTAATCTACTGTGGCCAATTGACTTTCCTAAAGTATTTGGGTGGGTTATGTCTCCTTCGGAAGACCCTAAATAGCACTATAATGAGAAAAGATAAAATAATTACTCCTAAGAATTATGACTTAAGCATTTTGTGACAAGGTTTATCCTCAAGTGGATACTCATCACCAGTCATAAGATCATTTGGTTTAGATAATATGGATCCTATAGTCACTATCCAACCTACAGATCTTCCTAAAAGGGTTTTAATCCTAAGGTCAAAGCATATGCTATGATACCAGCTACAGTGACCCAGCATACCACTGCATGATGTAGTACACTATAGTCGTTGACATAATACCAATGAAACACCATTCACTAGTATTACATCCCTCAGAGTGGTACAACAGAAACACAACAGGTCCAAGACATGACTATAGGTTACAACTCGACTCTTTACATAAGATCCAGAGAACACTCTAGGTCAAAGGGAGAGAAAGAAACTTCTTACAAAGAAGAATCAGAAATAAACAACTCAAAAACTATCATACCATTAAGACTAGTATCTTAACTAATGGTCTGGCATTGCTACTATCGCAATACATTAAATAAATAGGTTCTATGGCTAGATATTATATTCCTATATAATCAGTAACTTCGTCTTCACTTGAGTTGATGTATATTTTGACTTTCTTGACTTCATTGAAGAACTTTGGCTTCTGATGATGATTCCTGGAGCATATCTTGATGTAGACGTCGTCTGTACTGGCTTCAGAATCTAGCAAGGGTTAAGAAGATACGTTGAGTACGAGCGTACTCAGCAAGTTCACTAGAAAAGAGTGTTTGATGCACTATATCTACAGCCACAGACCGTAGGTCGTAGGCAATGCAGGTTTTCCTAAACATTTCTTCAAAGGTTGCTTTTATTATGAAAAGCTATGTCCGTCAGCCTTCACGAGTTTACCAGAACTTTCATGGAGTTCCTTTCCCGCCGCGTTGGTAGCTCCTTCCCGGAACAGGGAGTAACAAGTTATAGTTCTTGCACTCTGCAGAGGTGTGTCACTTTACCCATGAGAGACCTTAGGTTTTGTTGCACGGCCAGGAGTATGTCCCCGTTCAAACTTCCTTGGTTTGAGGCCCAACCTAAGATCCAAGCCAATCACTGCCTTCTCTACGACCCCGCATGTCTTCTTGGTGTACGCCAGCCCACCTATTGAATTACGGCAATTGGCAATACAGATCGTTCAGATGCTGGAACTATCGTGGGATGTTGAGGGCTCCCACCCATATGCTGCATATCCTCTATGAATTACCAATTAATATGCACGCTACGAGTGATAACAGCCACGACCCGCACATCCGGCTCCATGCGAGAGGGAAAATATACAGCCGACTTCTCCGTCCCACTCCAAATCTCATGGTCAACGCGTAATATACGGCGCAAGAATCACTGTCGACATTGGTTGTTAAGTCCTAGATAATATGTTCCTTTACCACCGGAACTTTCATAGTAGGTTATTACCTCATGGTAAATAACCTATAATCACATTATTATGGAAATAGTGTTTTCTGACCTTTTTCAAATGCAGGTGATGACAACACTGGATTTGCAAAATACTTTCCAAAAAATAATCAAAGGACATGAGCAAGTGTGAACTTGCCTTTTGTGATTGGAAGATTATGCACTCACGGTCTTCAAGACAATATAAGATCCAATATCTGAAATCAGCATCATTGGTCCGGTAAGGACTAATGTTTAAAGAAGCAAGATGCTTTATGCATAAGTAATGTAGCGCAAGTCGATAAACTCGAATCCCGGGGATAATGTTGATCTAGGGTTTGGAAATGGATTCTTGAGAATGTGTTGTCCTTTTAGATAAGTTTCATATTTGTGCTTCTTATTAAGGCTTATGAGTGTGTGTGAACAACACGTATTTAGAATATCATACAACAATAAGATACACACATATGTAATGCTACTCAAGATTGCTTACACTATAATTATTTATCTTCAAATTTTACTTTACAATTAATGTCACTTATAAAGAACTTAAGTGTCGTCAATCCTAAGTATACAAGTAAAGTATAAAGTAATGTGATTACGATTAATTGTCATATGTTGACTTAAGTGGCAAAATGAATAACTTTTGAAGAAAAGATTTCTTTATTAAGGTTTAAACAGTCCTAATAGTTTTTAGAATAGGATTAATAGAACGTGATTGATGTTCTTTATGCTAGATTGAATATTCTGGACTTGAGATGCCTTAGGTCTAATTTTAAATAGACCAAAGTTAACTATAAACACATAACAAAGACGTTAGCATTTTATTTAAAGTCTTGTAGACTAAAGTTAACTTTAAGGATGTATTGCTTATGATATTTGTATCTTGTTCACTTTATAAGGTTTCTTAAAGTTACTTAAGAATAGTATTACTTCTATTTGAGTAGTGGTTTCTTAATTTTATAATGGAATAGAAGCTTTTATCTCCTTATAAAGGTGTGGTTATGATTTATATCTAAGGAATAATATTACTTAACTACTAATGAATTCATTATAGTGTTTTGGAATGTTAAAAACCTTGTGGTTGAAGTAAAGTAATAAGTTTTATTTCACTACAAATTATTCTTGAAGATGTTATATTTGATAAGGATTTCTTTAGAAAATATTCTACACTTATGGTGGAACGATAATACAACAAAATTGTATTCAAAATGTGTTAAAGCATTTTGACTTCATATTATCAATATTTAAGACTAATACTATTTATTAGACTCAATTGGCTAATTTTTTAGAATTATTAGCAAATTTTATTTACCCTTATATGAATTATCAATTAAGGAAATAAGTTTAAATTCAAGTTATTAAAGTATTTAAATTTTTATTTAACTCAAAAGTGGAATATTATATTTTTAACATGTAGGTATTATTTTTGTGATCATTTTGGTATATTACATTTATTTTTGTGATTTGTAAATAATAAGATATGATTTTTATAAGATTTATTACTTTATAAACACTTAATAAATAATAGATTTATTTAAGTGAAATAATAATGTATGATTATAGTTTTAAAGTATTGTTTTTATTTTTCTAAGATTTTTGGTATTTTACTTATATTTTTAATATTTACCAATATTAAAATATGAATTATCTAAGTTTTATTACTTATAAAACCTTTAATAAATAATATTTATTTAAATAATTATCATAATAATATTTGACAATAGTTTAAGTTATATTTTATTTTTCTAAAAATTTACATATATTACATGTATTTTTCTGAATTATAAAACAGAAGTTATTGAAATTCTAAAGTTTATCTTATTTGAAATTTATTAAAATAGAATAAATAAACTATTGACTATGCCACTGCTGATGTCAGTGTAAGGATAGGTTATTTTTCACCGGGGTCGATCTAGCCATGGTCACTGACCATTGGGCCCTAGGCCACGTCACACTCCACCTCAGCGAAGGCTAATCAAGCTGTCTGAATAGGTAGGGGATGATGTCATCGTGACGTCACATGAGGTTGATCCTCTCAGATCGAAGCTCGATCGAGCGATTGGGTGCACTCGCGCATCCGAGGCTGGGCTTGCTAGAAAGAGGTTGCGATGGGGAACCTAATAGTGGCGGCACAGCTAGTTTTTGGTCACCGGAGAAGGGTTGGCGGCAGCTTCCACGGCGACGCTTGAAGCCGATCATGTAGGCGTCGATACAGGAAGCAATTGAAGCATTGGGGCATACTGGGAGACTCAGTAACTCACCAGGATGCCGTCGGTGGACTCAGAATGGCTCGGGGTAGCCGGAATCAACGGGGAGGATGGCGGCCGGAGCTGGGAACAGAGGTCTCAATCCGAGCTTCTAGGACCTCACCGGCTTATGCTGGCGGAGGCAATAGACAGAGTCCAGCGAGACGAGTCTTCCAGCCATCACGGCGAAGCTCGGGATTGCCGAAAACGTCGGCGATGTACAACCCTGGCTGGAACTAGGGTTCGGTCAAAGAGGAAATTGAGGAGGAACAAAGGGGAATTAGGGTCTAGGGTTCTCCGGTGGCGGCGCGGGAGTTATATAGACGACGGAGAGCGGTGGCACGAATCTGAATGAAGGCGGACGTCACGGAGCGGCAGCGGACGGCAGCGATGCCGACAGGCAGCAGCTTGTGACGTTGTGAGGAAGACGACCATTGTCATTTTTGCGGAAAACCCCCTGCCACGATTTCAAACTCAACCTGCAGTCCTTTGGCGGTCCACCAGTCAGTCAGAGAGGAATACATGCTGGGCTGGTTGTTGGGCCTTTGTGGGCTACAGTGTGGCGCACGCGAGCGACAGAAATTGAAGAGGAAAGATGGGTCGTGGGCCAGATTTGACTGATGCCTCTTCTTCCTTTATTTTTCTGTTTTCTTTCCAGATTTGTATTGTTATATTCGGTTTGAAATTTCTTTATAGAATTTTATTTGCTGAATACTTGTAGCAACAATAAGGTTATTAATAATTAATTTGTGAACTTTTATTATATAATGTTATATTTCTTTATTTTGTTTATATAAATCCTTCTAATAATTGGTAATGGACTTTGTTATTAATTTTCTTTCCATATGATAACCCATTGATTTATTATATTATATTTCCTTATTTCTTTATAAAACTTAGTTCTAATTAATTTAGAGTTTGGAGAGAAATATATATATGTTAACACCCGGATTTTTAATCCCAGATGCCTGTTAAGCCATACATCGCAATCCCAGTATTACCATTTTTGCGAGACATAACAGATTTGGATACCACAGTACATCATCCATTACAAACCATACATAAGGTTTTACACAAATAAGGATCTCATGATCCAGTTCTTAATACAACTCAAGCAGCGGAAATACGTAATAATAACGGTAGCGTAGGCGGAGCTCCATCTTCAGGGTCACAGGCAATGCTGACGATGGGAGATGATCCTAGTTGTCGTAACCTTCCTAGGGTCCATCCTCCTGGTACTTCTCTTCATAGTCTGGCCACGGGAATAGCCAAGGACAAAGCCACGAGTACTCTTTAAGTACTCGCAAACTAATACTAACAAGTGAAGGGGGGGTTTGTAGTAGGACACTAAGCTCTAGGGTTGTTTTGCAAAAAGCCAGATTTACATCTACTAAGTTCAGAAGCAAGAAAAGCTAGTTGAAGTTTTATAACACCTAAGTGGGAACTTGAATTTCATATCACAACTCTGTTGTGGTCAAGTCAAAGTCTCCATTCATTTCATAAGTCATTTTGAAAACATCTGACGGGGGAACAGTATGGCCACTCCAACTGTCCATAACCGTGGACGCAGCTATTCGAATAGTTTGACACTCTGCAGAGATTGTACACTTTCACCACAACATTCGATACATCCGTCAGGAACAAATCCTAAATTCACCATACTCAGTATGCAGACAATCAATCCTAATCTTTCAATTACATGCCCTAGTATAAGCACCTCTCCTGTGAGTTTGGCCTCCCAACCATGACCAACTGTCATCTTGGGTACTGCACAGGTGGACAATCTTCACAAGGTAGCCTCAACTCAGACCTTGGCCGTGAGGGAACTAATACTAAGGTATATAAGTTTCCAGTCAAGCCCTACCCAATTCTCGGGTATTGTGGTTATACGGTAAAAATTGGAATGGTATCGCTTCCAGACAACCATCAGTTTTATAAAGGGCTAAGGCTCATGCCTCAACATTTTCATCACCATAAATCATCTGGTGTTCGGAAACACATGTCCAAAACATCTCAATAGAATGATCCATCATTCCAAGGTTTTCATAACCATTTTCACCAAGTATTCCCATCTATTGTTGATCAAGTTTTATGCTTAGCACTAGCATCTACAGGTGGGGGTAAGTACTAATGAGGGGTGGTAAACTAGTGTAGTTTCAACTAAGTACATTCTCATGCCTTGGGGTGACATAAATATTATCCAGCTTAGGCCAAGTTTTATGCTCTTTATGCAACCTTCAATTATCTTTCTAGTATCTACAATTACTCAAGTAAACTCTAAGTACTAGCTTTGATAAAGAAATAAAGTATAAAGCTTGTAAGTAAAACTAGGATTGGTTTATCAAGTGGTCATAACCACATATGCTTAAGGAATATGGTTGGAATGGTAAGTCTTGCTAATGTATAATATCTTGAAAGTGTTAGATTGAACATTCAACTAGTAGTATTAGTCTTGCCTTGTGCAGAGTAGTGGTTGAAGTTCTCCTCGGCTTCTTCTTCGTAGTATCCTCCTTCCTCCTTGTATCCTTGGTCGGTACTAGCGTCTATGAATAAATACGAGGTACACAATCACCAAATAATACTTAACTAATTTCAATCATCACACCAAAGGGTCCTATAGATGATCTAGAATCATCACTAACATTACAAGATTAAAGCTTGGTTTAATTCCTTTTACTTTTAGAAAAGTAATTTCTACTGATTGAAAAACTACTTAAGATTTAATATTCTCCAAACCAAATGGGATCATGTTGACACATGTCATCACCACATATTTCAGTCCATGGGAATGTGATTTTAAAATGGTGTCACAATTTAATAAGGTTTAACCTTTTATTTTACTTAAATAAAGTGCCTAGAAATGCCTATGTGGCATTCTTTTATTACTTGAACATTATTTCTGTAAGTAAACCCTAATGTTTTTATATACTCTGAAAGGTATGATCAAATGTGATTTTTGAGAGTTGGAATCAACTCAAAAGCTATTATGGTTTAAATTTGAAAAATGTTTGAATGCACAAAAGGTTCTGCCTTGTTATTTTTACCAAGGGTGATCTCCAGATCCAAATGATTTAAATCCAACGGGCTTGGATTCATCATTTCAAGACCTTTCTAACAAAATTGGTTTCATTCAATTTGGTGCACTGAATCAAGTTGGGTTGATTTTTTACAATTGGTACAGAACTAGGTTTGAACTTAAATGGAAAAGGTTGAATTCAAATGAGTGGGCTGCGCGGGAAACGATACTGGGTCGGCCTGCTAAGCACAGCGCTTACGCGGGCTGGTTAAGTTTTTGTCCCACACGTCACTGAGACAAAGGGGTGTGAAGCGGTACGGGGCAACGTGGTGCGTTGGATTAGAAGTAAGATCAACGACTGAGGGTCGTCGTCGATGATGAACTAGTCACCGGTGAGCTCGAACCCTAGCGGCACAGTGGGCGTCGTGGGAGGCTCACCGGGGCTCAGGCGAGGGTCGGCGAGGCGGGCGAACGACGAAGTCGACGACGGCGAACCGCCTGGTACCGGTAGCTTCTCCTGGGGCGGCTCCAATCGCTGGCTTCCTTCTACTCCAACAGCGGCGGGCTCTGGTGAAATTCCGGCAAAGCGCTGCTCGCCTTGCTCCGGAACTGAGGTGGGGTTGTTCTAGGTGAGAGGGGAGTGAGATGGTGTGCTCAATTCGGCTAGGGGTGGCCTATATTTATAGTGGCGAGAGGGGACCGACGGGCGCAAGCTGAGCTCGTCGTGGTCGACGGCACAGAGGGCTATCGGCGTGGGCGACGGTAGGGGCGGTGCTGTGTTCCCTGGCGAAGCTCAACGACGTGGTGGCGAGGCGTGGGGCGGTGCTGATCGGTTGGAACGCGGCAGTGCTCTGCGTGTGCCCGACGGAAGTTTTTATGGCGCACAACGAGCATGGTCCGCGCGGCGGCGAACGAGCGTGTCTACGGGGTTGCTGGGACGGTGGTGATCACGTATGCACACGGCAAGGGCGGCGCGCGGTCTGTGGGCGTCTGTCGAGCGTGGCGCATGGGGCACGCTCTCGGCATGGTTGTTGGCGAGCTTGGCAAGGTCTGTGTGTGTGGTCCAGGGGCTGGCAAGGTTCGAGTGATGGACAGGGAGTGGCGGTGGGGTGTTAGCTTGCTCCTATACAAGGTTGGCGAGGCTAGTGCTGCTTGTAGCTTGCTGTCGACATGAGGGTAGCAAGGTGAGGCTCGGCCTGCTCACCATTGATGACAATGGCTATCTTACAGTAGTGCTAGAGATTAGTTTAGGTTGTTAGATGATCTACTAAGGCTAGTGGTGTCCAGAGAGGGAACAAGTTAGGCCAGAATCACTGCTCAAAATAGTGTTTTGATTTTGTTTGATTTGTATCTGCAAGGTGTTTGATGAAATGGCCGCATGAACTCAAGTTTTGAATTTTGAAAAGATTTTTCGTGGGTGTTCTAGGTAGGTGCTGGTGAGTCTGTAGATGCTTGGGTTTTGAAATTTGAGCTTGTTTGAGTGGTTTTTGAAAAAGTGGGATCTTCCCATATGATAAAGATTCAATTTTAATCTATCCTTTGTTATGAGTACTATCAAGGCGTGCAAAGATCCAAACAAGTTTCTGTTAAGTTTTGGAAGTTAGAGACAGCCAAAGTTGGCATGGGAGTTAATTTGGCAAAAGTGACCATTCACTCATTTTGTTTGTTTTGATTTATTTGTCTTTGGGAAAAGTGTGGGGATTGTTTAGATGATGTTTATTTCACCTAAGAATCCTTTTACAAGAAAAGAAACACATAAACAAGGCAATTCAAAAGAATTCAAAATGGGATGCATACACACATGCATGCTTTCATATTTTTATTTAGAAAAGTTTTTGTTAACCCTAATTTTGAAGATTAGAGTTTCATGATCCAAGTTTAGTATTTTTGGGATGTTACAATATATATATGGTGATCCTTTTCTTACTATATGATACATATAGTTTTAGGGAATTAATATGGTTAATATTATTCCCATGAGTTTAAGTGATATCAAGGTATATATCTTATTATAACTAACATAAGAGTTAGGGTTTGAATTGTAAATGCTTATCCTAGGGTTTAGGGTTCTTAATATACTTATATTCTTTTGTTGATGTGAGTGAAGATTAATGGCTAAACTTATTGTCTTTATGTTTGTGATTTTTTATGATATCACCCTTTAGAATAGAAAGTTATTTTTTGGAATATCTTATAAAAAAGAATTGAATAGGATATCCCCTAAGCACATATGGTTATGATAATTGAAAATGAAAAAGATGTGCTTAAGTGATTTGCTATAGGAAAATATTCCTATAAAGCATTGTGGAAATAAGATGATAGGTCAATAATATGAAATGAATATTATGTTTGGTTTAAGATTTAAAGTTGAGTGTTTACCAAGAATTCCTATCTACTATAATTCACAATCATGGACTTATAATTAAGGAATTCCTTTCCTAGATATACTACTCCTTCATATCCATCATCATGTGTTAACATGATGAGCTTTACTTCACAAGAATATTCTTACCAATAATTTCTCCTCCTAAATTCATTTGTAAATCTAATGAGCTTGACACTAAAGCTCTATATGATCTTCTCATAAAAATAACTCTCATCACTAGAGTACTTCTTCTGATTCTAATTCCACTTGAATAATCACCTTCTTACTTCTCAGATTACTTTGTAATCTCTCTTACAAATCTCAGAAGCTTGTCACTGAAGCCTTTCATAATATTCACATATCTTTACTTGGTTATATCAACTACTCTAGTGCTGATAATCTCCAATTCAACAAGTAGTTACTTCTAACTCCATTCATACTCTTCCTTAATCATCCATCACTAATATTATTCCAATGGATGTATATATATCAAATTTTACTTTCCTCCAAAGCTTACTATCTTTTTAAGAGAAATAACACTACTTCAATAACTCGATGCTACTCTAGCTTTAGCTTAATCATACTATCTTATATCTACTTAACTCCAGTATCTTATATTCAAACTTCACATCATATCATGGTGACTTATCATGGCTATCTTAGAATAACATATCTATACTAGGGTTCAATCATGTTCTATCCACCAATGTCACTTATACATGATATAAGCATTCAATCTTGGTGACTAAAGCATGATCATTATAATCCTTTGATCATTTATGGCTTAGGTTCCCAGTTGGCTAATCAAGGTCTCATCAATACAACATTACAGTTGTATTATAATTATCTTCTATTTATCTCTATTGGACTAAGAGATATTATTCATTGACTATACCTACTTGATCCAATAGGTTTTCTCCTTGGTAACTATCTTTAATATTCATCCTTGGAATCCTCTTTGTTACCATATGAATATATATTCCATTAACTCTTCTATCATTACAGGAGTGAATTAACTCCATCAATTATCACATTGATCTTATTCTCTTCCAACTCTCCCATCCTATAGATGATATTTAAAACTAACATTACCACCTATCTCTTCTTACTTCTTTCTCTAAAGGTTTTAGAGTGGATGCTATGATAAGGACAAGAGTTGATAGATCAAGAATTGATAGTTTAAGAATTTGTGAATCAATAGTTGATTACTCAACATTGATGAACAACAGATATTAAGATAAGATTCATTAGAGATGATAAGGATTGATATGGAAAGAAGGATATGTGGTGAATGGTCTTTAATTGCTTTCCTTCCTACTCAATACAACTAAAGAGTTAGGGTTAAGTATTACCATGATCCACATGGTAGAAATAAAATAGATCAAGAGTTAGTTATTATACACTTATTATTTGGGTTATATTCTTAATTTGGTATTCATGGGTTATTGTGATGAATACTAGGATGTGATCACCTAAGGATCAAATTATAATCATTAATCAAGGTGTAATGGTTTAGTTTCCTTGCATTTGATCTACCCTTAGATCAAATCATGTCTACACAAAATAAGGTTTTAGCAAAAGTCATATTGAAACTTATCGCAGTCAACTTGATGATATACTTCAACTCCATCAATTTAGAGAAGCTTCAATCACTTTGACAAGTTTTGTTCAAAAGTGCGAAAATTATTCGAATTTTCTATACATGAATGCAATGCACACACCTGGGTTCAGCTTATTTCTAAGCTCTAATGTTGGGATGTTACAAACACTCATTTTCTATTCTTTGTCTTTCTAAAACTTCAGTTCATCAGTAATGAGATCATTCCAAAACTTAGTGTGTTTAATCAGACTGTGTAGGCTAAGAATGGATACTCGTGACCATTACCAAGGTTTCCGTTTTTGGTATAATAATTTCTCATAACGGTTAGAGGAGTATTCCCTCTTTTGCTTTGAACGCAGGACCATGAAAATACCAATGCATACCAAAATATAACATTTATGCTACATATGTTGGGCAACTCATAGCCAAACTCCAAGAGTTTCCTCTTTTTGGATTGTTCAAAGGCCAGCGGAGTTGTTAGCATCCCATGTTGTGCGGCATTGGTGCAGACACGCGTAAAGAAATATCATACTTTAATCAACAGGTCAAGATTTGGTATGCATCTCAAATACCGCTAAACATTAATTTCTTCAAACAAATCCTTTCAAAGAGTACTATCAAGTCGATCATCACATCTATGGTGTTGAATATCTTTAAGGCTAAACTCTTAAGACAATTAAACAACACCTTATTTAGCATAGAACTCAAAACTTCGAAATATCATTTCCAATTGACAACTCCTTCCGTAAGCAAACTATCAAGTCTATTGTTTTGACATTATGGGGTCGAGCATAACCTGTTCATTTAAGACAAAGCTATTTGGTAACGACCAACAAATTTCAAAAGATCTTGATCAAGTATTCATTCTTTCCAAGTGTATAGATTGTGGCAATGTTTTCTATTGGATCACAAATATTGTCACAAGGTTGATAAACAATTTGGCAAGATGCATACAAGATCTAAGTCAACTCCTACGGTGCCTATCATGAGCAAGTGTATCCACATATAAATACAAAACTAGACTCACTTAAGGAAGCATTCAAAAACAGCGGGATACATGATTGCATTAATTTTTCATCAAATATAAACATTGCATAAGACTCTACACATGCAGAAGTAACCTCCCCAAGCTTAGAACTTTGCAAGAACCAAACTGGAGTATATCACCAAAATAAAAGAGGAAGTACAGTTTTCAAAATAGAGTGTGATAAGTTGTTACCTCCCCAAGCTTAGTTGAAAAGAAGGGTGACACACTTTACCGTTGAGGTACAAGTAACCTCTCTTTTGATGGACAAAGAACCTTTGCTTTAACGTATATTTCTTGATACAGCCTGGTGGGTGCCTTCCTTCAGAACCTGCTTGGAAACTAAGAAGAAAATAAAACATTTTGTGTTTTTGAAAACATGGGGATTATCTCACAAGTGATAAAAATACAAGTCCCACTGAGTCGGTTCATCAACCTAAGCACCATGCTTAAGTCAACAAACTAGGTCCAAGGGTTGTACATACTCCCAGATTTTGATGAAGTGCAAGTGAGACAAAATATGAAACACCAGTGTGCAACCCCTATGTGCTTATTAAAAGAGGTTCAAACTAGAAAGTTTTACTAGACATAAATAGGTAGGCATGTTGAATTGAAGCAATCAAGTGGCTCATGCGAGTGTTTGCATGGTTGGCACTACCGTGCACGTCGTTACACAAGGTTCAAGTCCCGGCAAAAATAACACACAAAATAAAATGCATCAGTTTGGTGTACGAACGAATTTCGTTCACCCAATCGACAAAAAGAAAGTAAAAAGAAAACATGAAATTTTATAGAGAATTACAGTCTAGGAGGTTTCTGAGGTAGAACTTTATTGCTTACATATGCTTGGCTTCTCTAGAACATGGGAGAATCTCCCAGGTGGTGTTTCGAGGTTTTAGAAGAAGAAGGAAGACGAAAGAATAAAATTTTGAGCAATGGTTACCTTCCAGTTGGCGTTTGAAGGGTTTTCCCAACTATGCGGAGGCAACTATACGGCCGGACCAAAAAGGTCCCGCCGTATAGTTGGTCATTAAGCTTATTGTACCTTGGAAAATAAATTTGACGAAGGCACCGATAACTATATGATCGGAACTATACAGGCAGAATTTTTATTACCGCTATATAGTTGGTTGTTAAACCTTTTGTACCCTTCGAAAGAAATTTGATAATGGCATCGATATCTATATGGCCGGAACTATACGGACAGAATTTTATTCCGGCCGTATAGTTGGTCGTTAAAGGTACTATAGTCGTAAAAAAAATCTGTTTCTCCAAAAATTCCTTCTTAACCAGAAACGTAGCGAAACACCATGTTTTGACAGAAAAATGAAAGTCTAAATTGTCGACCAACAACAACATGTATAAAACAGGAATCTTAGTACCACCGAGTTATGCAACACATAGTAACAATAAATTCTACCTTTTGAAAACTATAACAAGATAACTCTAATAGCAAATCAAGCAAAGAATAAAAATGCCAATGCAACATGAATGCATCTAGACTCAAGACACAAAACTAAGAAAGACACCTAATGACTTCCGGGTTGCCTCCCGGGAAGCGTTTTCTTATAACCAAGTAGCCAGGCTTTTCTCCATTATTATTTCAATAGATAGGAGCCAGGGAATTATTTATTCTTACCTCCAAAAGAGGTTTGGAGCACTTACTATTATAGCATGGTCGAAGTCCCATCCGCTTGCGGTGCATCGGAGTCATGTATATAAATGTGTTATTGCTCACAAGTGATGATTGATGTGCCATGTGTGGTGAGCATACCTCCCTAGATAGTTTCAACAAAAGGATTAGATATTTACATGTAAATTCAAACCTTCTACCTTTAATAGCATCATCGGGATACAATTCATAGTACTCTTCTTGGGCTACACTATCACGAGGGAACACTTCATAATACTCATCTTTAGCAGCAAGGAAAAATTCAAAAGTGTCTCTATTCTCTAGTTCATCACCCTTGCTAACAAGTTCATTAGTTCTAGAGTTATTAATCCACTCACAAAAAGAAGCATCATCAACAAATATTTCATCACAAATGTGCTCTCCCGAAACTTGCTCATTAATACTACAAGGATTTATCTCCAGTTCATCATTGTTAGTGTTCTCCAAATGAGTATCTAGGCATAAAGCCTCTGCAAAGCCTCAGCGGGTAAATTATCTTGAATTTCAACATAATAAGAATCATTACTAGAGACTGAGGCATCATAAACGAACTTATTATTAGTAGAATGATGTTTTTCTTCAACCTCACCTTTTTGGTGTTCCTCCTTGTTATATAGTGGTTCCTGTAAAATGTTAGTTTCGAGAACTATTTTTTTACATAGCTCCTTACTCTTTATCACAAGTGCATTCCCACTAAAATGTTCTTGACAATAATTGACAATATAATCAATATATAATGATACCATGCTAAATACTCACTATCGCTACTTTTCATAATAGTACCAATTTTTCTAAGCAGCTCATGAGACCCTTCATAAACTATGTATTACAAGAGTTCTACATTATTACCGTTTATGTGATTATTGGTTGATAAAAATCTTTAAAGAGAAGAATGTATTCATAATCATAATGCTTGTTTCGAATAAACTTAACAAATTACCAGAACAGTAATCCACCTACTCCCATATGTCCATTAGTTGCATATCCTCAAGGATTAGTGGTTCATATTCGTGTCCATCCTCTTCTTGGGAAGGAACTTCATCCTCCTCTAAGGGGATTCGCAGTTCTTATTCGTGTTCATCCTCTTGTTGGGAAGGAACTTCGTCCTTCTCCAATGGGATTTCTAGCAAACGATTAACATAGGGCACTATGGTTCTATGTTGTTCCTTCATAATAAGTGCATTCTCACTAAAATGTTCTTGACAATAACAAGAAATATGTTGCAGGATTTCATAAGCTGTTTTTATGAGAACACTATCTTCACTATTAATACGTGATATGACATGTATTATCAACTCATGGGCACCTTCAAACATAATATACTCTAATACTTCACTAGTAACATCACCATTATTATAAGACACTGAAGATTGATTAAAGGTATCAAAGCATTGAAAACGAAAGTAGTGCCCAAATTTCATACATTGAGGACATATTATTGGATCGTCTATCATATCCAAAGAAATTAACTTTTAGCATATTCCACTATTTGGGAATACATTTCTCTTACCGTCACATTTCTCACTTGTTCTTCAAAATACTCATCCTCCTCTTCCAATGAGGATTCCTGTCCCATGTTAATAGCATCAAAATATTCATAGAAAGATTCATTTTCTAGTTACTCACCAAAGTCCCCAAAACCACTGTCTAGGCATGAATCCTCCTTAGAAAAATCATCATAAGTTTGGGACTTATAGAAATAATTAATAGATAATGAGATATCATTGGCATGCATACTATTTGTGTCTGGAAAGTTATTTTCATAAGTAGGAGATTCAAGTGGTTGATCAAGTTGCTCCTCTTCATTCTTACTAAGATAATTCGCTAGTAGCTCAGCAATAGTCTTACCTTCGGGATTACCTTCCACTAGTTGAGAGGGTGAAACATCAAATGTCACCTCTTCATTAGCAATATGTTCAGGCGGTTTCGGTGGAGGTTCTTCATATGATATTGTCTTCTCTTTAGCTTTTTGATCCTGCAAAAGGCTAGGCTTTTCCATGCGGGCTGAAATCCTCTCATGAACAGTGATCAATAAAGCATTATCCATAAATTTCTCATAGCAAAGTGAATACATGAGATGAACGTCTTCATATATGTCATCAAGCTCCTGGCATCTTTCTTGAATATTTTTCATAGAAGAAAGCAACTCTAAAGAACCATTAAAAACCACAAATTCTAGAACATTCATATCAACTAAGCTTTTAAACTTATCTCTATTATAAGATTCTAATGTGGGATCAATGTTATACTTACATTGGTAAGCGATATGAACTTTGGATCCGTAGAATCTACAAACAAACTTGTATGAGGCACATAGTATGGATGAATAATCATTCACCCTTATCAGCCATTGATTCAGTATTTCTCGCTTCTTTAATAGATACTCCTCCTCCCTTGCAAGTTTTCCTGTTTAAAGGTAGTCATCTCAAACGACATGATTAGTAACAAATATTTTTATGGGTTTTTTGGTTTGTAAACAAAAGCAAAAAAGACAAATGCAGAAAATAAATAAAGCTTAAAACAAAATTTAGCAAAACAAAAAATAAATAAACAAAAGCTAAAAGACCTATAGCTTTTAGCTCTCCGGCAACGACGCCAGAAAATAGCTTGATGACTGCAAGTGCAGAGATCGTTTGTAGCTAGTTTTGAAATAAAGATATCGATCCCACTAGGAGCAGGAGTCTGAAGTCTAAATAACTCTTGAACTAAATACTGGAATAGTAATGCTAAATAACATTGTAAGTAATAAGATAAAATGCGAGTTTTGTGTAAAAGATATTTTTGGGTTTTCAAATAAGAGAACAATAAGTAAACTAAAGCTGTAAGTAAACAAGATCATGCGATTATGATTACGAAGGTTTGCAAGATGATGGAAAGAGTTCTCAGGGAGTAGTGGATCCACCGCTAGTAATTAGAAAGAGTGATCAAAATTATTATAATGAATAAGACCATTTATGATATGTGTGGGAGGAGCTCCATATATGGACGAGTAGGCAGCAACCACTTCATCCGTCATAACCACAGCAGACAATAACCGACAACCATCGAATTACTGCGCTATTAAGGGATTTCTCCCGTGGCATGGACATGGCTTGGTGAGTTCTCCTTGATTACTCAAGTTAGTTGATGAGCTCACATCACTGTAGAGGTTCGTTGGGAAACCCCAAGAGGAAGGTGTGATGAGCACAGCAGTAAGTTTTCCCTCGATTATGAAACCAAGGTTATCGAACCAGTAGGAGGAAGGAAACAACTTCCAAGGTGTTGCTAGCAACTTAGAATCCTGCACAACACAAACTCAAGACTTTGCCCCAACTTACAGTGAGGTTGTCAATCTCACTGGTTTGCTGAAAACAAAGGATTAAACATATAGTGTGGAAGGTAATGGTTGCTTGTAGAGCGTAAATGGTAACAGTAGATGATGTAATAATGGTAAAGATTGGACCGGGGTCCATAGTTCACTAGAGGTGTTCTCCATAAGAAAGATAACATAACATGTTGGGTGAACAAATTACAGTGGGGCAATTAACAGGAACTGAGCAAGGCATAACAATGCAAATACTAGACAATCATGATTCCTATCAGATTTGATTGGGCATTACAACAATATACATAGACCGCCATCCAACTGCATCTATGACTAGTAAGCCACCTTCAGGTTATCATCCGAACCCCCTCTAGTATTAAGTTGCAAGAAACGGATAACTGCATTAAGCAATGTGTGTAAAGTAAACCATACAATTGTTCTATGAACAAGAGATTTTTGTTTTCTCCCTAGTGGCAACAACACATCTACAACCTTAGAGATTTATGTCACTTCCCCAGATTCAATAGAGGCATGAACCCACTATCGAGCATAAATACTCCCTCTTGGAGTCACTAGCATCTACTTGGCCAAGATAGCTACTAGAAACAGAGAGCATGCAAGATCTCAAACAACACAGACATGATAGAATCAATAATCATAAGACATGATAGAATCAATAATCAATCTGACATAGTATCTCAATATCCATCAGATCCTCGCAAACACAACATGTATGATTACAAATAGGTGATCTTGATCATGAATGGAGCTCACAAGATCTAAACATGATAGCACAAAGGAGGAGAAACAACCATCTAGCTACTGTATGGACCCATAGTCCAAGGGTGAACTACTCACGCATCATACCGAAGGCTGGCATGATGATGAAGAAGGCCTCCGGGATGATCTCTCCCCTCCGGCAGGGTACCGGGAAGAGCTTCAGATCCCCCCGATCTAGGGACGATGGAGGCGGTGGCTACAGACTGTTTCGTGGAGATCTGATCGGGTACTTAGAGTTTTGGCATCAGGAGGCTTATATAGGCGAGGCAGGAGGGCGGCTAGGTGTCCCACACCCTGCCCAGGCACGGTCTAGGGTGGGCCCGCACCTAGGGGGTGTGGCCACCCTGTGGCTCCCCTCCGTCTCTCATCTGGACTCCGTGTTCTCATCGGTGAAATATTGACTTTGGCTTTTGTCCCGTCCAATTCCGAGAATATTTCCTTACTAGCTTTTCTAAAACAAAAAACAGCAGAAAACAGGCAACTGGCACTACGGCATCTTGTTAATAGGTTAGTCCTAGAAAATGTATAAAAATACCTCAAAGTGTACACAAAGCAAAGCAAGGTTGATACTAAATAAGCATGCAACATCAAAAATTATAGATACGTTTACGACGTATCATTAGTACGTAAAGAATGACAACTACTTTATAGTCACAATAAGTGCTATCATCCTTCCTTCTACCAACAAGTAATCCCATTCATCAAGTCCCTGCAAGATGCAAATATTAAGGAGGTGCACAACTCCCAACATCAAGATGAAGACAATTAACACAGACACATAATGAACAACATCACATAATAATCTTTATCTCAATTCAATCACATACTAGGGTTTCTCCATCTACCCAAGAACAAAGGAAACTACTCACACATGAATTCAATCAACATCACGGATTAAATATGGATTAAGTATGATGATGCAATTGAGAACAAGTGAAAATCTAAGATTCAATCTAGAATTACAACAAGTAACCAAAGGGGATCGGTGATGGAGATGTTGTTGATGAAGATGACAATGTAGATCGATGTGGAGGCCTTCAAGGTCCTAGTCTCTTCTCTTCTTGTGTGATGGTGATGGTGTAGATAGAATTGGAGGAGGCTATGGCGCTGGCATGGTGGCAGGGCTCTGCCGTGGGTGAGGATATGGATTGGTGGCTCTCTATTGGCTCTTCTCCTCTTTATAAAGGTCTTGGGGTGCCCTAGGGTACCCACAATACCGTCATATGACTTAGGGAAGTTTATGGAGATTTTCTAGGGTGAAATCCCGTCATTTCCGGCCTTTTTGGAAAATATATGGCGGGAGCTATACGACCGGAATTATTGCTCCCGCCGTATAGTTGGTCGTCAAACCTTCAGGTGTCCTCCGTATTTTGGTCGCCATTTCTTCATACGAACTCGTTTTGGGTGTTCTTGGGCTTGTTGGATTCGTCTCATCGCGGTCTACAACCCCATGGTATTGGATATTTACTTTGAGAAGTTGGAAAATTCACTTTTTCAACCTCTCAAATGGCTAAGTCTAGTCCCTGCAGCTCCTCCATACTATGCTCTTTTTGTTCCTTTTGCCTTTGTTTCATCCATAATCATCATCAACACCTACACACATGTCATAGACAAGGAAAGTGATGAAATTCTACCTAAACTAGTAAATGTGCAAAGCTTATATGAAAGTAGAATGAAAACTAAAAGTCATGCATATAAGGCATAGCTATAGCTAGAAGAAACATGATATAAGAGATAAATGGCACATTTTATATGGCTAAAAGAGGTGGTATTTCACAGCCATCACTAGCGCGCAGGGAGGTGTTGCTACATGGCACCACGATGTTGTCGGTGGCTGGTGTGGCGAGAGTCTACGCATCGATCTATAAGCTGAAGATGGTTTGGTGAAAGTTAGTGAAGGCGGTGACATCCAGAGCGTGCACGTGGGTGCCGCTCCGTGGATAGGCTGGGCAGATTTGGGGCTCCTTCTGCAAGAGTTCGAGCCACCGCACTCAGGTACTTCAGCTTCTCTTGGTGAGTCGTTACGAGTGACCGTGGGGCAGGGTCGAAAGCGGTAGCTAGGTGTTTGCTAGATTTCATCGAGGAGCTGGCGATACGACTATTTTTTTGCTTAGTGTTTTTTTTTGGCTGATCCGGTTTATATGATCTTTGTAATGGCTTTTTCCAGACATTGTGGTTCTAATAATAAATAAAGGATGTGTGCATCGCTTGATGTAGAGGCCGAGGCTTTGCTCCCCATTTTTTTTTAAAAATATACGCATTCATGAGGATCAATAATGTATCCAACATATTCCGCCAATCCCTCTCCATCGTTCTACAATTTTTACAACCAAAATCAATGCCTAGTTGATACACCTAGCGCTCCCGGAAATATATCTTGCTAGGGTTTCTATGGTAGCGGGAGCCAGCAGCGAACTACGGTTGCGAGCGACGGCGGAGAACCACTCGGTGTGGTCCTTTCCCTTTTCTTGTGGCATCTTACTCCGGTGCCGAAGCATGTGGGATGCCATGGAGCTGCTTCGGTGGGTTGTGCTAAATTTTCCCGGCATGTCACATATCCGACGAGGTGCAACCCCTTCAGCCTTGCTTTGTCCTAGATCTAATGATACGACAACCATGGCTAGCATGGAGGTAGGCATATTGTTTCTCATGCAACTGAGGTGGTGGTGCGGCCAATCTATTCAAGTTGGGAGGTAAGGATGTTTCTTTCAAGTGAATTTCCCTTCGACCCTAGTGGTGGCACACTGTGCGGTGGTGTCGCATGGTCTTGGTTGCACACTGCCTTCGCCGGTGACAGGTCGATTGTTGTCGGCGTCGTCGCACATTCGCAGCTATATGAGGGCATATCCACTGGGCCAGCCCATGTTGTCAACCTAAACGGTACGTTTCTGTCTTTTTGGGTCGAGCCCAGGTCGATTTGAGGAGGGGGTCCGTCCTGTCTAGCCATCCGCGCCTAGAGGCACGACCCATTTGTTCGGCCTATGCGAGGCATTTTTTTGCAAATTCAAACACAAATAGTTCGCGGTAAAAACTGACAAAGTTCAAATTTAATTTATACATTCAAAATAGAAAAAAACATAATTTAAACTACTCCTAACCCTAGCTATCGATCTTCGCGCGTCGGCGTCGCCTCGTCCATCTACGGGTCGAGGTCTATGTACTCCGGTGGCGTCCAGAGGTTGGGTGGTGGCAGGGCCGGAGCAGAGCGAGAGCGGGAGCGGGAGCGGGCGCAGGTGGATTGATCACCTGCCCAGGCCACGGCGCCCAACCGTGCTAGAGGTGCGCCAGCTCCATCCCCACCTCCAGCGCGATCGGTGGATCCCATCCCGGCAGCGGCGGCGGTGGAGGAAGCTGGGCGTTCATCTAGGCCACCAGGCTGGTGATCTGGGTGGCTTCCTTAAATCCGACCCACTAGGCTTCCTCCTCTTGCGCGTTGGCCGCAATGGCCTGCTCGGTGAAGGCGTCCTTGCCATAGCCCCGCTCCAGCACCTCGCACTCAGGTACTTCAGCTTCTATTGGTGAGTCGTTACGAGTAACCGTGGGGCAGGGTCGAAAGCGGTAGCTAGGTGTTTGCTAGATTTAATCGAGGAGCTGGCGATACGACTATTTTTTTTCTCAGTGTTTTTCTTTGGTTGATCCGGTTTATATGATCTTTGTAATGGCTTTTGCCAAACATTATGGTTCTAATAATAAATAAAGGTTTTATGCATCGCTTGATGCAGAGGCCGAGGCTTCGCTCCCCATTTTTTTAAAAAAAAATATACTCATTCATGAGGCTCAATAATGTATCCAAAATATTCCACCAATCCCTCTCCATCGTCCTACAATTTTTAAAACCAAAATCAATGCCTAGTTGATACACCTAGCGCTCCCGGAAATATATCTTGCCAGGGTTTCTATGGTAGCGGGCGCCAGCGGTGAACTACAGTTGCGAGCGTCGGCGGAGAACCACTCGGTGTGGTCCTTTCCCTTTTCTTGTGGCATCTTACCCCGGTGCCGAAGCATGTGGGATGTCATGGAGATGCTTTGGGGGGTTGTGCTAAATTTTCCTGGCATGTCACATATCCGACGAGGTGCAACCCCCTTCAGCCTTCCTTTGTCCTAGATCTAATGATACGACAACCATGGCTAGCATGGAGGTAGGCATATTGTTTCTCATGCAACTGAGGTGGTGGTGCGGCCAATCTATTCAAGTTGGGAGGTAAGGATGTTTCTTTCAAGTGAATTTCCCTTCGACCCCAGTGGTGGCACACTGTGCGGTGGTGTCGCATGGTCTTGGTTGCACACTGCCTTCGCCGGTGATAGGTCGATTGTTGTCGGCATCGTCGCACATTCGTAGCTATATGAGGGCATATCCACCGGGCCAGCCCATGTTGTCAACCTAAACAGTCTGTTTCTGTCTGTTTGGGTTGAGCCCAGGTCGATTTGGGGAGGGGGTCCGGCCTGTCTAGCCAGCCGCGCCTAGCGGCATGACCCATTTGTTCGGCCTAGGCGAGGCATATTTTTGCAAATTCAAACACAAATAGTTCGCGGTAAAAACTGACAAAGTTCATACTTAATTTATACATTCAAAATATAAAAAACATAATTTAAACTACTCCTAACCCTAGCTATCGATCTTTGCGCGCCGACGCCGCCTTGTCCATATACGGGTCGAGGTCTATGTACTCCGGTGGCATCCAGAGGTTGGGCGGTGGCACGGCCGGAGCAGAGCGGGAGCGGGAGCGGGCGCAGGTGGATTGATCACCTGCCCAGGCCACGGCGCCCAACCGTGCTGGAGGTGCGCCAGCTCCATCTTCACCTTCAGCGCAATCGGTGGAGCCCATCCCGGCAGCGGCGGCGGTGGAGGAAGCTGGGCGTTCATCTACGCCACTAGGCCGGTGATCTGGACAGCTTCCTCAAAGCCGACCCACTGGGCTTCCTCCTCCTGGGCGCTGGCCGTAATGGCCTGCTCGGTGAAGGCATCCTTGCCATAGCCCCGCTCCAGCACCTCGCACTCAGGTACTTCAGCTGTTGGGGATATGCTATATGGGTATCCTCATAGCATGTCTCCTATCCAGATAACCCGGGTGGCCCACAGTTGGTAGCATGGCCCATGGCCTGCTGGGCGGCCCAACTAGATGGATCCAGAAGGGAGACCCATGTCGGATAAAGAAAGTCTACGGTTGGAGTCACCGACGTACCCGGAGCCTTGGAGTACAAGATACACAAGACTAGTAATAGACGGTGTAGGACTCTGTAACCTGTCCGGCTAGGACTTTTCCCTGTAACCCTAGGACCTGGCGGTTATATAAGTCGGGCCTATGGGAGCCTTTAGGGCACAATCTCAAACGTTCATAGACAACTTCATACAACCTCGCACGGCAAACCTATCTCTGTAACTCGGCGTATTGCCCTTATAGTGATTTATAGCAGGAGTAGGATTCCGCCACCATTGTGGGATCTGAACCTGGGTAAGCTATGTTACCTCATACCCGTCAACCGTCCACCTTCCCCCACGTCTCTAAACACGCACTGTGAGGACCCCTCCATGGCGTACTCATCGGCAGTACCACGACAGTTGGCGCCCACCGTGGGGCAAGAGGCGCTTCAGGCTCTTCAGCGGGCGAGGACTAAGATCTTCGCGGGAATCGGCGAAACCGTAGCCATCGGTCGTGTTCTCTTCACCGGCAACATTCCGATCGTCCCCCCTGATGAGTTCTGGATCCCGGCAAAGACGAACCCCATGCGGTGTTCGATCGTTCCTATCGGAGACATCACCTCTTCATCGGCGAAACCGACTCGGGCACTAGTTCCCTGGGAGTCGGAAGAGCATCAAGGCCCGCACGGACCGCCTACGGGCAGGATACGTTCGCGGAAGGATCGATGTTGGATCTCTCTTCGGAGTTTGCCGGCAAAGATCGGAAAAATTCAAGGCCCACCCAAACCGCCCCTGTGTAGGATATAAAGGTGGAAGATCGCTGCAAGTCCGCCGGCTTCGCCCGTGCGTCTGGACAGCAGAGATCCAAGTTCGTCGGCATGGTTACCATCTTCGATCTGGCACGTTGCATTCAGAGAGAGGGTGAAAACCCCCGCGATTACCTTGCCAGGTGGCTCTGTATACGAGCCGATCTGGCCCACTACCCCGATGATAATGCTATATATCACTTCGTGGAAGGACTGGACCGTGTCACGCTTCTCTGGCATTCTCTAAGACGGCAGCAGGCGTCAAGACGCCTTACCCTTGAAGGCATAGTGAGCACCATCAACAACTATGCGGAGGCTGACGCGGCAGCTCAGACAGCGCTTGCGCTCATTGACGGAGATCCTCCGATTCAGCCACCGCCACCACCGCCTCCGGCCGCCATCGTCACAGCTGCGCCGCCACCTCCAGTCATCGTCGCTGCTGTTACACCTCCACCGCCCGTCATCGAGGAAGTCCTGGCACCCTCCGACTCTGTTATTGACGCACTTTATGGTGACTTTAGTGTAGATTCAGAGGAGATAGATTTCAGTCCAGAGGAACTAGACTCTGCCATGCAGGAGATGGAGGAAGAGTACACGCGCGACGAGCAAGCCAACAATGTCGTCACATCTCGAGGGGTGTTCGTCACCATTGGGATGGCGATGGATGAAGATCAACCCGGACGAGATTCGCCTACTGCACTGGACAAGGGGAAGGGTCCACTTATTGCTGCTGACGATGATAGTGCAAAGGTCATGCCTCCTCTTCCTAACCCAGTGCAGCAGCCGCAGGAACTCGGCACTGGCCTGAGCAACAACAACACTGCAAACTTGCCGCCTCCGGCATCTACGTCTGAAGCAGCCCAAGTTACTCCAGCTGATAGAGTGATGTATGGCAATCTCCTCGTTGTACCACTGACTGTAGCTCATATCCGGAACGTGACTCAGCTTGACGAGAAGCGCCAGCAGCTGCTGGAGGAAGCGCAGGCCAGCGCGGAGCAAGGCGCTAAGATAGATCGAGATCTGGTCAACGCGCAAAAGTCCATAGAGAAAGCTAGAGCAATGGAGGCCGAGTACAAAACTTTGCTGCAGCAGCAGAAGGCCAAGAAAGCTCCGGCTCGCGTCATCAACGATCCTGGTGAAAGGCAAAACCTAGGATGGGCTCCCTCAAAGCCGGCACAGGCCAAGCCATACATTGACAGTGAAGGAAAGTAGGTGATGCCCACCCCACTCCTTAACCTCGCCATCGCCAAGACCCTTCTGGAGCAGGATAGATCACCCAAGGCAGTGGAACAGGTCTATGACCTAGTGGCCAAGGCGGTGAAGCAGCAGGAAAAGACCACCTCTCAAAGGCTTGACTCCGACCCAGCGCTTTGCCAATCTAGCCAGTATAAGCCGCTAAGGGACAGATCTCCTCTTGATGTTGGGTCCCAGACGGGTTCATCGGAACAAACACGGAGGGATGCGTGCAACAGGAAGGATGCTATCCCCATATCCTCCGACCACGGAGAAAAGGCCCGACCTCGTCGCCCATCGCCACCGCCCCGGTCCCCCCGACATCGCGAAGATCACAAGGCTCACCATCGTACGGATATGCCCCCACCGTACGACATCGTCATCCGCGACAACACGGAGCAGGCCCATCATGACGGAGAGCGCAACCAAGGACATAGGAGCAGGTCATGCCATGACCTTCCGCGTCCGACAAGCAACCGTGACAGACGTGAGGCGTCGCAAGAGGGTCATAGAAAGAAGGCTAACCCACCGCCACCTTCGCCTCCGTCAACACCAAGCAGTCACCATGGCGGAGGAGGCTCGCGTCGTTCACGCAGCCCATCCCCTGTTGACAAGAAGAAGAAGAACCCGGAGCCATACGATGCACGTTCGCGGATCGATAAGATCCACAAGGCCCGGGAAGGACCATACCTGGGACCACGTTGCTTTGGACCCGCAATACGGTCCGCAACTTACCCCAAAGGTTTCCGGATTGACAAGAACATCAAGCCCTATGACGGCACCGCCAAGCCAGCCACATGGTTGCAGGACTACGGCAACGCGGTGGAGATTGCCGGAGGCAACCCCAACGTCGCCGTCAAGTACCTCCCGTTAATGTTGGCGGGCACGGCCTGTCAATGGATCAACGACTTGCCGGAGAAATCCATCTACAATTGGTTGGACATGCAAGAAGCGTTCACCAAGAACTTTGAGGGTACATACAAGCGTCCCTGCACTTTTGGCGATCTACAGCGGTGCGTGCAAGAGAAAGACGAGACATCTCGCGCCTACCTCTCCCGACGGCTGGACATGAAGAATTCCTGCGCAGGAGTGCACGCTCAGACCGCCGTGTCCGCCTTCATTGATGGGTTGGAAAGGGGGGCGTTGCTCCGACATAAGCTGAAGCGCTTGCAGGACAATCACCAGCTTGACTTGAATCAGATGATCCAGTTGGCCAGTGAGTTCGCAGCTGCTGACGATGATGCTCGCAGCTCTTTGCCGGCGACAGCCGTTCCAACTCAAGCTCGGAGGAACAACAGTACAAAGCGGAAAACCTGTCCAGAAGAAAAGCAATCTACCGACATGGTCGCTATGACTTTTGCAGGACGAGGTGATGGCGGACAACGTGGCCGAGGACGGGGAGCTGGTCGTGGGCAGCAACGAGGAAGTGAAACTACCTCGGCGCCACTCCACGTTCCCCAAACCTACGAGGAGTACCGCGATATGTCGTGCCTCGTACACCTTGACGTCAACGACAAGGCCACCCATACCAATCGACACTGCAAGTTCATCAACGACCTCAAGGAAGACCCGGAGTCCGGCTACAAGCAAAGTCGGAAGAACAGACCGCGAGGCAAGGGAAAGGGGAAGAACAAGGAGGAGGAGTCCAATGATTCAAGTGACATGGATGAGGACATTGACCCCAAGCATGCCGCCAAGAGCGACGACAAGGGCAAGAACCCCTTCGCGAAGAAGGCGCCAGTCTACCACACTTTCCTTGGCACCCCCACCATCCGACAACAGAAGACCTCCATGAGGATCCTGATGGCTACTCTCCCCCCAGTTCCCCAATACCTGCGCTGGTCGGAGGTTCCAATAACTTGGGACAGGACGGACCACCCAGACCTTATCCCTACAGAGAACCAGTACACCATGGTCATCAACCCCTTCATTGACGACGTGGAGTTCACCAAGTGTATGGTGGATAGTGGAAGCAGCATCAACATCATGTACCTGGATACACTGCAGAAGATGAACTTGACGGAGGCAAACCTAAGGCGGACCAACACCATCTTCCACGGCGTAGTTCCTGGTCGGGAGGCTCGGTCCCTTGGGTGCATCACACTTCAGGTTGCCTTTGGCGATGTTAATAATTACCGCCAAGAGCGCATGACCTTCGAGGTGGTCCCCTTCAAGAGCGTGTACCACGTCATATACGGCCGCGACATATTACACACGTTCATGGCCAACCCATGCTTCATCTACAACAAACTCAAGATACCCGGACCAAATGGTGTCATCACCGTATCCGGAAGCTTTACCAACGCAAGAGACTGCGAGATCAATGAAGCAGCCGTTGCGGAAGCTGTCCTCTATAGCGAAGAATTCAAAGAAATCCAGAGCAAGGTCGATGACTCAGAGATGCCCACGTCGAAGAAGCAGATCTCCGACTCCGCTCCTGCGTTCAAGGCCGCCATCGAGACCAAGCCGGTGGAACTTGTGGTAGGCGATGCCTCCAAGGTCACTGCCATTGGGACGAACCTGGATCCCAAATAGGAAAGCGCGCTCGTCGAGTTCCTCCGTGAGAATAGGGACATCTTTGCCTGGCAACCTGCCGACATGAAAGGTGTACCTAGGGAACTTGCCGAGCACAGCTTAAAAATTGATCCAAAATCCAAACCAGTGAAACAACCTCTATGATGCTTTGGAGATGAGAAGAGACACGCCATTGGCAAAGAGATAGCTAGGTTACTTAAGGCTAGATTTATCCGAGAAGTCCTTCACACCCAATGGGTGGCCAATCCTATACTTGTCCCCAAGAAGGGAACCAAAGAATTAAGAATGTGCGTTGATTACACTGGCTTGAACAAAGCATGTCCCAAAGATCCGTTTGCTTTGCCTCGCATTGACCAAGTCATTGACTCGACGGCTGGCTGGGAACTTTTGTGTTTTCTCGATGCATACTCAGGATACCACCAGATCAATATGAGGAAGTCGACCAATTGGCCACTTCGTTCACTACCCCATACGGCACGTTTTGCTATATTACGATGCCCTTTGGCCTGAAAAACGCAGGTGCTACGTACCAGCGGACAATGCAACGTTGCCTTCACGACCAAATTGGTCGGAATGTTCACACCTATGTGGACGATATTGCGGTGATGTATAAAAAGTCGAACGACTTAATATCCGACTTAAAATAAACCTTTGATAATCTCCGGAAATACAACATGATGCTTAACCCTAAGAAGTGCGTCTTCGGGGTTCCAGCCGGAAAATTTTTGGGTTTCATCGTTTCCCAGTGTGGAATCGAGGTCAACCCGGAGAAAATCAAGGCCATCTTGAACATAAACCGTCTGACATGCCGAAAGGACATTCAACGACTAACAGGTTGTGTTGCAGCAGTTAGTCGGTTCGTCAGCCGACTTGGAGAGAAGGCTCTACCACTGTACAAGTTGCTGAAGAAGGCGGACAAATTCACATGGATGGACGAAGCAGACATCGCATTGAAGCATATCAAGGAGATTCTTTCCTCAGCGCCTATCCTTGCAGCACCCGAGCCTGGAGAACCCCTGTTAATCTACATGGTGGCAACCAACCGGGTAATCAACATCATCGTCGTGGTAGAACGGAAGGAACCAGGCTAGAAGCACGGAGTTCAACGACCAGTTTACTATGTGAGCGAGGTCTTGACGGAGTCCAAGTAGCGTTACCCGCACTACCATAAGATAGCTTATGGAGTATTCCTTGCTTCTCGGAAGCTAAGGCATTACTTCCAGGAGCACCCAATCACAGTGGTGAGCAAGACTCCACTGTCCGACATAATCAACAACAGCGATGCTACAGGAAGGGTCGCGAAGTGGGGCGTTGAACTTTCCGCCTTCGAGATCACTTACAAGAGACGCGACGCTATCAAGTCACAAGCCTTGGCGGATTTTATTGCAGATTGGACGGAGATGCCAGATGCTACTCTGTTGCTAGAACCAGAGTACTGGGTGATGCACTTTAACGGATCAAAGCTTCTCAACGGCTCAGGGGGTGGTGTATTGCTACAGTCACCAATAGGAGACAAGCTACACTACGTTCTGCAGATCCACTTCGAGGCTACAAACAACATGGCTGAGTATGAAGCACTCATTCACGGACTACGTGTAGCCAAGGATATTGGCATCAAGCGCATAGTTTGCTGTGGAGATTCCGACTTGGTTGCCCAGCAGGTGGCTGGCACCTAGAATGCACGAAACCCTATGATGGCGGCATATCGAGATGAAGTGGACGAGATAGCCAAGAGCTTCTTGGGCTACGAAGTCAAGTATGTACCTAGGGAGCAAAACGAGGCAGCTGATCTATTGTCTAAGCTTGGATCAGGGTGCAAGAAAATTCCGCCAGGAGTTTTCCTAGAACATCTGCGCACACCATCCGTGAAGGGAGCCGACATCGACAACACGGATAGAGCTGACTCTTTCGTCAACATGGTGACCAAGGTCCCTCCGTCTTGGACAAAACCGTTCATGGAATATCTCGAACACGGAACTTTTCCCGACGACGAGGTCGAAAGATGGCAAATAGTACGATGAGCAAAGGGTTATACCATAATCAATGGACAACTCTACAAAAGCAGCACTACTGGTGGTATACCTAAAGTGTGTTTCCCAGCTAGAAGGTATGGAAATCCTACGTGAAATCCATCTCGGAGATTGCGGGCATCACGCCGCTCCTCGATCGTTGGTCGTGAAAGCCTTCCGGCAAGGATTCTGCTGGCTGACCGCGAAGGCGGACACCGACAAGCTGGTTGAGACGTGCATGGGATGCCAGTATTATGCCCGACAACCACATGTTACAGCTGAAGAATTGTGAACAATACCAATAACTTGGCCGTTCGCAGTCTGGGGGCTAGACATGGTGGGACCATTACAGATGGCACCTTGTGGGTTTACCCATCTGCTTGTAGCAGTTGATAAATTCACTAAATGGATAGAAGCTAAACCCATTAGAAAGCTTGATGGGGAAACTGCCCTCAGGTTTGTCCGGGATCTAGTGGTGAGATTTGGTCTCCCACATAGCATTATCACCGACAACGGCAGCAATTTGTCACTCAGAGAAGTGGAGGCTTATTGTTGGGAGAAAGGCATCCAACTTGACCTTGCATCTGTGGCACACCCACAATCCAGTGGTCAGGTTGAGCGAGCCAATGGATTAATTCTACAGGGACTCAAGCCACGTCTTGAGGCACCGCTACATAGAGTAGCTGGAGCCTGGGCAGAATAATTGCCATCTGTGATGTGGAGTTTACGAACTACACCCAACAGATCCACTGGCTACACCCCTTACTTCATGGTATATGGATCAGAAGCCATCCTGCCTTCCGACATACTTCACGATGCACCAAGAGTTGCCGCCTACGACGAAGATGACGCTGAAGAATCCAGATGCCTTGATGTGGACCTTCTCGAGGAGGAGCGCGTTTTGGCATGCCAAAGATCCGCCATCTACCAGCAGAAGCTATGCAGCTACCATAGTCGCCGCGTTCGGCATCGCTCGTTTAAAGAGGGGGATTTGGTGCTCCGACTTAAGCAAAAGAAGTCACACAAATTATCCCCGCCATGGGAAGGACCATTCATCATAAGCAAGGCGCTACTCAATGGGTCTTACTACCTCATTGACAATCGTGAACTGAAGGATAGACCCAACGAGGATCATAAGCGTAAGCGGTGTGACCCGGATGATGACTACCCGGAGCTTGATCGGCCATGGAACATAGCACAGCTACGTCCTTTTTACACTTAGCATTTTTTATCTAATTGTGTACCTCTTATATGATCAATGAAATAAAGCTTTCTGGTTCACTCATATTTCTGAGTCTTTTACCTCCTTTAGTGTTCATTTGTGGATCATGTAAAACCTTTATGCACAAGTTTTGCGATTTCACTTGTGAAAATTCCGCCTACGGGCGTTAGCTTAAGTTTTCTGGTCTACACGTTCTTTGTCGTTTTTATGTGGATTCTGGAGTAGTGACTTTCGACACTTATTGTCGGCGATTTTGTGCTTAGGTTATTGACGGTGCCATTGGGCATCATCACCTGAGCGCATGGTTCCGACAACGAGTCTTCCGACTCACGAAAAGTTAAGCATAAGAACCAAAGTAATGGATAAGCCAGCACTTGCTTAAAACATATATACATGCTGGAAACTAGTTCTTGAGTAGTAGGAAATAACAACCATTGTTTTCCACCATAAGTTACATCAATAAGTTTTGTCCGCACATGCACCAAAGGTGAAACAAATAATACAAAGTTGGTCTTCATTCCTTTGGCGCAGGAGACTTAGAAGCAGCATCATCACCAGCAGGAGAGCCACCCTCGAAATCGTTGGTGTGAAGAGACTCGGAGGAGCTTTGGTTGCCGCCATCGATGGTGTTCATTGGCACGAAGACGTTGATATCGACCAAGTCGGCAACTCTGGTATCATAGCCCACGAGCGACGACAAGATGGATTCATGGTTAATCTCTTTGCCATCGTCGTCTACGACGGGAATGCCGGAGGTCACCGTGTCGATGTCGGCATCTTCATAGTATGCCTTCACCATTGACAGCGCCATCCTTGCGCCAGCCCGTGCACATGAAGCCTTCCAACTTGTGATACGCTCGGGGGCTCGGCGCAGAATCTCCGAGTACTTCGCCACGGAGTCTGATGCCTTGATGTTTATCTGGAGGGGCTTGGCAATTTCCTTAGCTTGTGTGATGGCGGTGTTGATGAAGTTTCCGGCTATAACCATGCATTCCTTGGCTGGAGGAGGCGATCGGGTTAAACCCATAGGAGCTGCAAATTCCAACAAGGAACACATGAGTTCAACAATTCAGAGTACCTAGACTACAGAAATCCAAGAAGGACAAAACTTACTGAAGATGCTGGCCTCAGCTTGCCAGAGGGTGTCCGCCAAGGATTCTTTCTCTTGTTGGAGGAGCTTATACGCCTCATGATGGCATTGATTCTGCTCATCGGCAGCTTGCCTCTGATCTCTTAAGATAGAGATCTCCTCCTTCAAGCGATTGATTTCCTCAGTGGCGGAGTCCTGCAGGGTCTTCATTGACTCCTCATGCATTTTCAGCATGTCCTTCCTCTCCTGCTTAAGAATTTTGTTCTCGCTATCCAGCTCTTGAATGTGCTTGGATTGCTCGACAATATTCTTGGCCATGGCAATGGTTTCTGCAAGTCGGATAAATAACAGTACACAGTGAGTACTCAGAGAATATGAGCACAAAACCAAGTCGGAATGAGAAAAAGAAAACAGACGCTTGCTCTTGGTGATCTGTTCCTTCAAGAAGGCAGTTTTACCCTTTTCAGCTTCCAAATCTGCGCGCATCTTCTGGTACTTGTCGTTGGCCATGCCCCTCCAAGCACTCTCGTTCTGTGGAAAAAAGGTAAAAGTTAAAACGTTGTTTGGTCTGCTTGGAGCATCTAGCCGGAAATTTTCCACCTAGACGCTCGAAGGCTACAGCGGGAATTTTTTGACTTGGCATTATGCTTAGCTTTTCTTTAAGCATCTAGTCGGAACTAATTCAGTTTTCGATTAGAAGCTTGGGGGCTACAGTATAAAGTTTTTAACCCGGATATATGCTTAGCTTTTCTTTAAGCATCTAGTCAGAACTAATTCAGTTACAACTAGAGGCTTGGGGGCTACAGTATTACTCTTAAAAGCATCTAGCCGGAATAATTCATTCCACCTACATGCTTGGGGGATACAGTGAGAGGTTTTCTAACTTAGTCACTCTTAGAGCATATAGATGCAAAACCTATGGTTTTCCGTCTACATCCTCGGGTGATACAGTGGGATACTCATATGAAATGCAAAAGGCAAATAAAACTTAGAAGTGCAATGATCTTGAGGTTTGTAGCACTCTCGGCTAGCAGCTTGCCAAAGGATTCACTGTTTCCTTGCAAGATTTCTGCTTGTCGGCGGAGCTCCTCTAGACCGCACGTCGGAGATGTCGGCGCCGCACCAGGGACCAGAGCAGTGCTACCCGGTGTAAGTACCGGATAGACTATCTTTGGATAGGCTATGGTTTTCTTGGGGGCGGGGGCGCCGCCAACGACCTAAGTAGCTGCTTCCACCACCGCCTTACCGCCACCGATGGCATCCTTAGCCGGAGCTTCAGCCATTTTGTCGTGGGAATGGTCACGGCAGATGCTGCAATCGGTAGCGAGTAGTAGAACGAGGGGCAAGGGCGGCCAGCCATCTGCGGTGCGAGATGAGGGCAAAGACACAGGGTTTTACCCAGGTTCGGCCCCCCGGAGGGTAAAGACCTACTCCTGCTTGATTGTATTATGGAGGTGGTACAATGGGCGAGCTCGGCGGCTAGGCAGTGAGTCGCTTGGGTATATGATGGAACGTCTCTCTACTCGCCCTACAGGGAGGTTTATATAGGCTCACCTCCCCTAGGGTTTACATATCTCAACCGATTCAGTTAGAGCTTCGGTACTCATTTAACCTAATCCGACTGGGCCTATCCACTCGCCTGGGCCTTCAGCTTCCAGTCGCTTGGCTCCTTGCTGGGCTTTAATCCAGTCGCCGTTTTGCAGGCCCACTCGCCAGTTCTTTGGGCCAGTCGGAAACGTCCTGCTGGGTATACCCCGGTAGGCATATCCCCATCAGTAGTCCCCTAGGCCGCCGTCGATTAGGCGTAGGTGGATGCTGGTAGTCGGAGTATACGGCTTCAGAGTAGACATCCAGTCGAATCGTCGGCGGGCTCCTGTATAAAGGAGAAAACTAGTCATCCTGATCGCAGCTTTGGCGAGTCGAGTCGGCGAAACACTGTCATAGTGTTTGGGTCGGCGAGTCGAGTGGCCAAAGTTGGACCGTTAACCATGGTCAAACTATCCGTTGGGGTAATCCAACGGTAACTTTTGGCGTAATCACCGCGTAGTAACGGCTCCCTGATTTGGCGGGTAACAACCGCTATATAAGAGGAATGGAAGGCGATCAGAGAACCATCCTCTCACCATTTCCTCCGATTGCACGCACCTTCCGCCTGCCCTCGCATCGCGATCCAGCCGACCCGAAATCCCCCGACCCCCAGCAAACCTCTCGGCCATGGCCCTTTCCACTGAGCCATGGGGTAGATCTAAATGCACGAGGGCGCAACTGGCTTCCTTCGAGGAGGCCGGGATCTTGCGAGCCGGCTATTGGCGTATTCCGCAGCCGGAGAGACGACTCCGAATCCGCGGGAGAGGGAGTTCATCTGCTTCACCAGCCATATCGAACGGGGGCTAGGGTTCCCCACGTCCCTGTTCTTCCGGCGCTTCTGCGCCTACTACGGGATCCAGCCTTCGGATCTGGGTCCCCACAGCATCGAGCAGCTCGCCATCTTCGTGGCGTTCTGCGAATGCTACTTGGGCTGCCGGCCCTACTTCCCCTTGTGGCAAGATCTGTTCCACGGACGGATCAGCCGCGAGGAAGCAGGCGGCCCAATGCTGGCCGCGGGCGGCCTAACCTTCCAGCTCAAGTCAAAGGCTTCATTCTTCGATCTGATGCTGCCCGCCAAGGCAGCGAGCGACTAGAAGAAGTCGTGGTTTTACGTGGCCGAGGCGACCCCGGAGGGCGAGGCGGCGATCTTGCGGTATTCCGCCAATCGGTCCGAGCCGCGCCATCTCCAAGTCGGCAAGCTTCCCAACGATCAGCGGATGGTCGTCGACGAGATGCTCCAGACCATCCGCGGTCTGAAAAAGAAGGGCCTCCAGACGATAAACCTGTACAACTGCTGGCTTGGGCGGCGGCTCGTCCCGCTCGCTCACCGCGAGCACTACATGTACCAGTACACGGGCCGGGGAGACTCGACGAAGGCCTGCCTCGACGAGTGGAAGCTGGAGGACTATCTCCCAGCACTGAAGAAAATTACCCAGGCGGTGTACCTGGATGCGCAGGCTGGGATCGCCCCCTATACCGCAAAGCATCCAGCTCCAACGGTAATCGTTTTACTTCGCTCGCAGTCGCAGTTTATGCAGTCGCGGTAATTCTAATTTCATTTTTTATTCATCGCTGCTATTCCAAGTGGTGGAAGGATGGCTCCCACCTTCGGACGATGAGAACTCGAGCTCGTCCTTCCAGGACATAAGCGAGTCGCCACCCGCCAAAGGTGGTTCTAAGGGCGACGAGGACGACGACGACGAGTCCGAGGAGGAGGTCGCCCCACTGGTTCGCAAGACCCGCAGACAACGACAGCGCGAGCTCGAGGCAAGCAGAAGCCTCGAGCGTCACGATGACGACGACGAACTCCCAGAGACCACCTCGCGCCATCAGGCCACTCCGTCAAAGAAGAAGAAGAAAGAGAAGGAGGCAAGGGCCCCTCCAAAGAAGAAGACAAAGCCCTCGAGGCCGGCCTTGCCGCCGCACTCGGCGGGCAGCTCCGACGCTCCTAGCCCGGCCAAGGACGATGCGCCACCAACGACAGCCGTGCTGGATACAGCGACCATGGAAGTACCGCTGGCTTCAATGCCTCCGCCATTCGCCCCAGTCTCTGGGCTGGGGGATGCTCCGGCTGCAGCGGCTTCGCCTCGCAAGGAGGCTCCTGCCGAAGATATCCCAGAGGCTCCAGCTGCGGCCTCAACGACGAAGAAGCCGTACGTGTCTTGGGCACGCGACGTCCTGGAGATGGGGCTCAGTCGCCGACTGGGCCCTGAACTGGAAAAACCAGCCGGCCTCCGTACGGGGCTACGCTTTATTCCAGTCGCTAAGTGAGTACACTCACCCTTCTTTGTCTTTCATAATTACTTGAATCCTTTTTGCTTATACGATTGATGCACAGGACCGGAGTGAAGAGAATGGGCCATCCGACCGTGGCTAAAGTGCCACCCATCGTTAGAGAGGAGGATCCTTCCCGCAAGAGGAAGGCGGATGAGGTCGTCGTCTCTGCGGATGGCAGCAAGAAGGCCAAGGGTGACGACGTCGTCACTATTTCTGACGACACGGCGGTTGCGCCAGCCGGACCCGTGACGGAGGCAGCCGCGTCTACGAAGGAGGACGCTCCCTTGCCTGGAACGGCCGAGCTGACCTCTTTTGGAGCGGGTGCCTCTATCGCTACCTTCCCACGCTTCATGACCAAGGCGGCCGCGGCGAGTGGGACTTCGCCCTCAAGCCACGCTCCTGGGGTCGCCGATGCTGAAATCGACCAACGTCGTGGGCATACGCCGGCTCTCCTCGCGTCCGTGGACGCGATACAATTCCACAGCATGCTTGGCGTAGCCATCCAGGTACATCCAGTCCCCGAGGATCAGGTCGGTGCTTTGCAGCGGCCTGATTCTTATAATATCTTTCGCATCCAGTCCCCGAGTGCGCACGCGCTAAATTTCAGCGGGTGTGCACTTAGGAATTTCTTTGAGTACCAGTCCCCGAGTGCGCACGCGCTGAATTTCAGCGGGTGGGCACTTAGGAATTTTTTTTGATTGCCAGTCCCCGAGTGCGCACTCGCTAAATTTCAGCGGGTGAGCACTTAGGAATTTTGCTTTGATTAACCTTTTTGATGATATGCAGGATCTACAGCTTGAATCGGCTGACCGATTGGTCGCGAAGCAGTGCGCGGAGAAAGAATTAACCATCGTCCAGGAGGCGATTAGAGGGCTTCAGGCTGTTGCCGCGACGGCAGAAGAAGCTCGCCAGGGGCTTGTCCCTGCTGGTGATTTGGTGGCGACGAAAACGGCTTTGAGTGCGGCTGAACAGCGGGTCGCCAACCTCGAGCGCGAGCGGCGGGAGGCAAAAGAAGAAGCAAGCTCGGCTGACGGGCGAGCCAAGGCCGCCATTGCAGCCGCTGAAGAGGATCGCAAAGTGTCTGATGCCCTTGTTGCTGGGCTTCAGGACGACCATACGTCGCTTCAAAGCTTCATCACGGAACTCGCCCACCCGTTGATTGGTAAGTGCATCTGCCCCTTCCGGTGGTTGTTCCTTTTGTGGTGTCGGTCGTATTCATTATTGTCTTCTACTCGCAGGTCGCATCATCGATAGCGAGGAAGAGGCGAGCTCATTCGACGCGAGGCAGTGTGTAAGCATGCTTGTCGACTCGGCCATGTTGTCGGCGACGTGCATCCGCGCCTATCTCCAAGAGATATCGCCCACGGAAGTGATTCCCAGCGACCTCGTTGAGGTGTGGAAGTATTTGGAGAAGGCGCCCGCGGTCGTTGAATTCATGACGCGGTCGGCGTTTCGGCGCGGTGCGTCGACGGCACTTAGTCTTGGACTTGCCCACTTCCCCGAGGACTTCGACATCGACGATGTGACGAGTGGGTACCCATCGTCGACTGGCGCGGTGGAGCTGTCCGAGGTTCTCAAGTTGCAAGACCGCGCCGCCATGTACTCGGAGCGTGTCTGGGCAATGGGCGATCTCCTTCCGTACCAGGAGACGGTCGTCGTGCCGAACGACCCCGAGCCGCCGCATCGTGACATCAAGGTTGAACAACCTTTTCGCGCGGCGATGGCGGGTGAACTGACGACGTATCCGTCGAACCCGTACACGCCGTTCATCCATAATCGCCGGGATGTTGGCGAGTCGTCATCAAAGCCTGCAGAGTAGGATAGTTTGCTTTGTGGCGTTAGCAGCAGGTCTGCCATGCAGGCATATTTTGTAACATGAGACAATGCGATATGCAATTGAATGAGACGTCGTGTCTATTTTGTTATTTGCCATGTGGTTGTGACTTATGTTTGAACGAGTCCCCGAGCGCGTCCGCCCTTTTTGTGGGGTTTACCTCGTATGTGATATATTTGTTGTTGTTATGTGTTTTGTTATTGTGGTCGACTCGCCCGAGCTCGGAGAGCCAGTCGCCAGGCGACTCCCTTGAGTGCTCTGTACTTCACCGTTTTCCCTTGCGCAAGCGAGGTCGGGTGGCCGAGTCCCCGAGCGTGGTACTTGGTTGTTCTAGGCGCGACTCGAGGGTGGTTGAGGACTTAGCGCGTTGGTTTGAGCGCGTCACTCCTGCCTGGCCCCTGGGGTCAGTCGCGTGGCGAGTCCTGGGCATGCTCTCATACTTGGCGTTTTCCCCGACCGCTCGCGATGAACTGGTCTTCAGTCCCCGAGCGTGGTATTTAGACGTTCGAGTCGCTATGCCGAGGATGCGGAGGACCAAGGTCGCTGTGAGAAGCGAAGGCAGTTGTCTTGGTTCGTAGAACCAGTCGAGCTAGGCGACTCCAATGGGGCTCTGGGTAGGCGTTTTTCATGGACGATGCAAGACCTGAGGTGAATCAGTGCTCTTGCACCGCACTACTTAGCCGTGCCGATCGCTGTACCAAAGGTTGACTTCTGCGGTTAGCTTGTGTCTGTTATTACGAGTGCGAGTGGCACAAGTCATGGAGAGTAGGCGCAATTTGCGGTAACCGTTTCTTTTTATTTCATAGCGACTAGAGAGTACATGTGTGGGGTTCTAGGAATAGAACTTCCGTAGGAGGTTTACATTCCATGGTCGCTTGACGTCGAGTTCGCCGTCCCCGCGGACGTCGATGAGGTAGTAGGCGTCGTTGCCGAGTACGCGCCCGATGGCGAATGGCCCTTCCCACGGAGGGGAGAGCTTGTGCATGCCCTTCTTGTCCTGGATGAGGCGTAACACCAGGTCGCCTTCTTGGAAGGTGCGAGTTTTCACCCGCCGGCTGTGGTAGCGGCGGAGTCCCTGCTGGTAGATGGCGGTGCGTGACCGAGCAAGGTCACGTGCTTCGTCGAGTTGGTCGATCCCGTCTTGGCGGGCGAGCTCGTTCGCAGCCTCCGTGTAGTGGACGACCCGCGGCGAATCGTGCTCGAGGTCGGTGGGCATGACTGCCTCGGCACCGTAGACGATGAAGAAGGGGGTGAACCCTGTCGACCTGTTGACTGAGGTGCGGATCCCCCAGATGACAGAGGGCAACTCCTCGACCCAGCACCCGGCGGTGCGCTCAAGTGGTACTTGGAGTCGCGGCTTCAGGCCGTGGAGGATGCTTTGGTTGGCCCGTTCCACCTGGCCGTTGGATTCCGGGTGGGCGACTGACGCGAGGTCGAGCCGAATGTGGTGATCTTCGCAGAATTCGGCCATGGCTCCTTTGGCGAAGTTGGTGCCGTTGTCCGTGATGATGCTGTCTAGGAACCCGTAGCGATATATGAGCTCGCGTAGGAATTTAGTGGCGGTCTTCCCGTCGCATTTCCGAACTGGCTTGGCCTCCACCCACTTTGTGAATTTGTCGACTGCGACTAGCAGGTGGGTGTAGCCGGAGGGGGCCTTCTTGAAGGGGCCTACCATATCCATGCCCCACACAGCGAATGGCCAGGTGATGGGGATTGTCTTGAGCGCTGAGCTCGGCACGTGCGTCTGGTTGGCGTACTTCTGGCACCCGGCGCACCGCTGGACAATGTCGACGGCATCGGTGTGTGCGGTGGGCCAGAAAAAGCCATGTCACATAGCCTTGGCGACCAGGGAGCGGGCGCCGGCGTGGTGGCCGCAGTCGCCGGAGTGGATCTCGTGGAGGATCTTACATCCTTCGGCGGGTTGGACGCAGCGTTGAAACATGCCGGTGACACTGCGTTTGTGGAGCTCGCCGTCGATGATGGTGTAGGACTTGCAGCGGTGGGCGATCATCTGGGCGTCCGTCTCGTTTGCTGGCAAGGTGCCAGCTTCCAGGTAGGCGATGTAGGGCTTGGTCCAGTCGTCTGGCTCGTTAACGAGTGCGACCAAGGCTGCCTCTGGTTGGAGTGGGGCTCCGATGTCGATCTCCCTTGGGGGAGAGACTGATGGCTTGGTGATCGTGTCGAGGAAGACGCCGGCGGGTGGGGTGAGTCGAGCTGACCCGATGCGAGAGAGTGCGTCGTCCTCCTCGTTCTTCCGCCTGTCGATCCACTCGACGGAGTAGCCTGTAAAGTGTCCGCCTAACTTGTCCACTTCTTGGCGGTACGCTGCCATGGTGGGGGAGACGGCGTCGCAGGTGCCGGCGACTTGCCCCGCGACGAGGTCGGAATCTCCGTAGCAGCGGAGGCGATTGACGTTCATTTCCTTTGCAGCTCGCATGCCGTGGAGTAGGGCCTCATACTCGGCATGTTGTTGGTGCAAGGTGTGAAGTCGAGGCAGAGGATGTAGCGGCGCTTGTCGCTCTTTGGTGAAGTTAGCACGATCCCTGCGCCGTCCGCGTTCTTGGAGCCGTCGAAGTGAAGGCTCCAGTAATGGAGGTACGGCAGCTTCTCTGGCTGCTGGGCCTCTTCCCAGTCGGCGATGAAGTCTGCTAGTGCCTGCGACTTGATCGCTTTTCGTGGCTCGTATTTGATGTTGTGGACGCCGATCTCGACGGCCCACTTGGCGACCCGCCCGGTCGCCTCACGGTTGCGGATGATGTCCTGCAGCGGTGCCGAGGAAACGACCGTGATCGGGTGCTCCTGGAAGTAGTGCGGCAGGCGCCGCTGAGCTCTGAAGACCGCGTATACCAGCTTTTGGTACTGGGGGTACCGCTGGCGCGACTCGGTGAGGACCTCGCTGATGTAGTACACCGGTCACTGCACTGGGCGCTCCTTTCCTTCCTCTGGTCGCTCTACGACCATCACGGCACTGACGACGCGCTCGGAAGCCGCGACGTAGACCAGCATGGGTTCTTTGTCGGCAGGGGCGGCGAGTAGCGGTGCGGCGAGTAGCACCTTTTTGAGATCGCGGAGTGCGTTGTCCGCCTCCTTGTCCCACTGGAAGGTGGGGTTCTTGCGCATCAGGCGGTATAGGGGCATCGCCTTTTCGCCTAGGCGGGGGATGAAGCGACTGAGAGCCGCTACTCGCCCGGCTAGTTTCTGGACGTCGCGCAGGCACTCGGGTTTGCCGAGCTGGGCGATCGTGTCGATCTTCGTGGGGTTTGCTTCGATTCCTCGTTTGGAGACGACGTACCCCAGTAGTTGACCTGCAGGTACACCGAAGGTGCACTTGCCCGGGTTGAGCTTTATCTTGTATTTTCGCAGGTTGGTGAATGTTTCCGCCAGGCCGATGAGTAGGTCGCCCTGGCGAGCGGACTTTACGACCACGTCGTCGATGTAGACGTGGATGTTGCGGCCAATTTGGCTCGCGAGGCATTCTTGCATGCACCGCTGGTAGGTCGCCCCGGCGTTTTTGAGGCCGAAGGTCATGGCGGTGTAGCAGAAGGCTCCGAATGGCGTGACGAACGCCGTTTTTTCCTCGTCTTCGACAGCCATTTTGATCTGGTTGTACCTAGAGTAGGCGTCGAGGAAACATAGCGACTCCGAGCCCGCGGTTGAATCGATTATCTGGTCGATCCGCGGGAGGACGAACTGCTCCTTTGGGCAGGCGCTGTTCAGGTTTGTGTAGTCGATACACATCCTCCAGGTCCCGTTCTTCTTCTCGACCAGGACTGGGTTTGCCAGCCACTTGGAGTACTTGATTGGCCGGATGAAGCCGGCAGCGAGTAGACGCTGCACCTCCTCGGCGATTGCTCAACGGCGTTCTTCATTGAAGGGCCGCAGCGACTGCTTGACAGGTCGCACTTTGGGGTCGGCGTTTAGCTTGTGCTCAGCGAGCTCCCTAGGGACACCGGGCATGTCGGAGGGTTTCCATGCGAAGATGTCCCTGTTCTCACGAAGGAACTCGATGAGCGCGCCTTCCTATGCTGGGCTCATGCCCGTCCCGATCGTCACCGTCTGGCTGGAGTCGCCTGGGACCAGCTCGACGGTGCGGGTGTGCGTCGTGGGCTTCCCTTCCCTGCTATGAAACGCACATGGTTGGTTAAGGAGAGCCGCGGGGTCGAACCTTGGCTTGGCCTTGTAGTTGCCGCCGTCGCGGCGTTGTCCTCTGTCGCGGCGGAAGCTCTTGGGCTCGCGCTGCACGTGCCCGGCGTTGGAGACGAATTCGACTCGCCCGTCACTGCGGCACTTGCCGGTGAGGCGAGTGTTGCTGTAGCGTAGGTCGGACCGTCGTCCGCTGTCGTTGCCGCTCATGCGGCGTTGACCTCCTGACTCGTCGTCAGTTTCCTGGTTTGGATCTTCCTCCGCGTACCGTTTGGCGATTTCGAGGAGGTCGGGGATGTTGTCGAGTGTGCGAGAGTGTCGCTTGAGCTTGGCGACCAAGGGCTCGTAGCGGCACGAGGTCTTGAAGCAATGGATCGCGGTGTCCGGGTGGATGCCGACCGCGTTGTACCAGAGTTCTTGCCACCGTTGGACCCAGTTGCGGGTTGACTCGCGGGGTCCCTGGACGCATCGCTCCAGGTCCTCGATAGTGGTGGCGCGGGTATAGGAGCACTCGAAGTGCCTGACGAAGGCGTCGCGCATCTCCTCCCAGGAGTCGATACTGTCCTGGGGGAGGGTGTTGATCCACTACCTGCACGTCCCCTCCATCATCAAGGGGAGGTAACGGGCGGCTAGAAGGTCGGTGTGGCCTGCGATCCCCATCGCCATGAGGTATGTGTCGAGCCAGACGGCGGGGTCGTACGAGGAGTCGTACTTTTCTATCTCCTTTGGCGCCTTGAAGTTTGGCGGGTACTTATTGCCTCGGATCATTGGCCCGAAGCACTTGGGTCCGAGTCGACTGAGCGACCCCATGGGCTCGCTGTCGCGGCGATTGGTTAGGGTATGTCGCAGGTCGTCGGGTTGGCGTGCGCGCCAACTTTGGTTGTTGATGATGTGGGTGCGGGCGTCGATGGGTTGCCCGTTGGCGGCGACGAAGTTAGTCGCCGGCCTGGGGTCGTTGGTGGAGAGTGCCGCGTTCGCGGGTCGGTGTTGGAGCTGCAGTGGCTCTGGTGGCAGGCAGTTGAGGATGTTTGCCGCTGGGCGGCTGCTGGAGGCCGCTCTGCTTCCCGAGGAACGCGAGTATACTCGACCTTGCGAGTCGGCGCCCGCTCTTTGCTGCTCGACGGCCTTCGCGAGCAGGGCCCTGACGTATTGGATCTGTAGGGCGCCGTCGCCGGTGGCCGTGATGCTGTCGGCTGCTGCTCGGCCTGCCATGAGGTTGTCCATCGGGGTGGAGAACAGTGGGAGGCCGTTTGCGTCTCGCTCCCGTGAGGAGACTACTATATGTGGCTGGTCCCTGGGAGGGGTGCGGTTGGGTGGGGGTGGGGCGCCCATCGCCGTTGATCCTGGCGGGGGCCGGGCGCTTCCTCCTGGTGGCGCGTTTTCGCAGATCGCGCGCTCGGCCACGCGGGCCGGGTCGTTTTCGTCGTCGAAGTTCAGGGCGCGCCCCTGAACGGTGGGGTTCAGGCGCGACCTGATCCGCTGCTGGTGGTAGCGTGATAGTTCATGCGTTGTCACCTACTCGAGGCGAAATTTTTCGCGCTCGGCTTGCTCCTTGCGCACCGCCTCCGCCAGTTTCAGGCGGAGTTCCTCGACCTCCGTTGCCGTGGCGTTAGGAGGGATTGGGGTAGAGAATGGATCCTCCGGCGGATCGGTGCCGGTCGCCATGTAGGTCGTGGCGTGGCGACCGGTTCCGTCGCGGAGGTCGGCGGAGTTCTCCGACCCGGAGTCGAATTCGAAGATCCCGAGGATGGAGGGGTCCTTGAAGTCTCCCATGTTGGATACCTGAGTAATGGAGCCCGCGGGTGAGGCCGCGGTGATGGACCCGGCGAGTGACGCCGTGGTCGCTGAGTCGGCGTCGTCGTCGAGGGCCGCGTCTCCCGCGGCCACTGAGTTTTCGGCCACGTCGCTGTGGGCCGAGTTGTACTCGGAGGCGAGGCGATGGATCGTGCGGATCTGGCTCTCGGAGAGCCGATCGCACGGCGGCGACTCGCGGGTGCGAGCCGAATACTCCGAGACGATGACGTCGGTGAGGCCGACGAAGAGGCTGATCATGCCGATCGGCAGGATCACGCTGTGTGTGACGGGCTGCGCCGCCGGGACGTAGCTGCTCGGCAAGTTTTGGAGCATCTCGCCGATCGCTATCATGCGGCCGGTGGCGACCGTCTCATTGATGGGCAGATTGGATCTCGCCGCAGAACACCGGCCAGACCGGCCAGGCCCCACGGTGGGCGCCACTGTCGTGGGAATGGTCACGGCAGATGCTGCAATCGGCAGCGAGTAGTAGAACGAGGGGCAAGGGCGGCCAGCCATCTGTGGTGCGAGATGAGGGCAAAGACACAGGGTTTTACCCAGGTTCGCCCCCCGGAGGGTAAAGACCTACTCCTGCTAGATTGTATTATGGAGGTGGTACAATGGGCGAGCTCGGCGGCTAGGCAGCGAGTCGCTTGGGTATATGATGGAACGTCTCTCTACTCGCCCTACAGGGAGGTTTATATAGGCTCACCTCCCCTAGGGTTTACATATCTCAACCGATTCAGTTAGAGCTTCGGTACTCATTTAACCTAATCCGATTGGGCCTATCCACTCGCCTAGGCCTTCAGCTTCCAGTCGCTTGGCTCCTTGCTGGGCTTTAATCCAGTCGCCGTTTTGCAGGCCCACTCGCCAGTTCTTTGGGCCAGTCAGAAACGTCCTGCTGGGTATACCCCGGTAGGCATATCCCCATCACATTTGGTGGGCGGCACTCTCTTGTGTTGCTTGCCCACCGACGACAGCAACCTCGGTGGAGGCACCTGAGTCCACTTCCATGGCGGAAGGGCCAGATGCCTCCTTAGCTTGTGAGCTTGTCGGGGCAGACGAAGTCTTGACGGAGGGAGTTGCAGGGGCGATGGCGGGAGATGCGTCGCGATGCAGCATATCCTTGATGGTTCTAGAATCCCCCAATTTGGAGGTCTTCTTCAGGCTGGTCGTGGCTTTCTTCTTGAAACGTGCAAAAATGCATAAGTACAGGAGCAAGACAGATAAATAGACAATGTCGGAAGAAAGAAGCTTACACAAGTGGGGGTGCTTTGGCAAAGGGGATCCCGGTAACTTTTCTCTTTTCCGCCTCCAGGGCGGCGGTAGTATTCTTGGAGGCTCCACCCTCCGTGTTCTTCTTCTTGCCTCCATCGGCAGCGTCAGAGGTGGAGCTCTTCCACTTTCGCGCCAATGGAGCATCATCGTCGGACACGATTGTGACTTCCTTCATCTTTGGATTGTAGATTTGGGCAGCCATGTCGTCCTCCTCTAGATCGCTAAGCTGTTAAGTGAGAAGTAACCGCGTTAGATGAGATGACATTTGCAAGGCGGAAGAACTGGAGTATATGTCGTACACGGAAAATAAATAACTACCTTTGGGAACTTGCCGTCTACGAACATGTAATAGGTGATGGTGAAGCCATGCTTCTTTTCCTTCACCTTCGTGATGTCCTTAAGGCGGAGCTTGACGGAGTCGCTCGAGAAGTTGTCCATGGAGATGCGGAGGCTATCCCTTCTATCGCTGGTATACTCGTGCATGAGCTTCGCACGGTGCTGCAGAGGTTGTATTCGCCTGATGAACCAGCACATGGCTAGGTCCAAGCCGGTCAAACCCGTCTCTACGAACCATTCTATCCGCCTTATGGCGCTGGAAGCATCGAGGTCGGAGGGAAGGGAGGCCTGGGATCTCCATGACGAGGCTTTAGCGGCGGCTCCGTCAACGAAGTCCGGGTACGTTACTTGTCGGTCGGCCAAAGGGATATCTGGGCCGTAGAAGTAAGTACGCTGCCAGTTTTTACAGGACTCGTGACCGACGATGTCGGGGAACCGTCGGCCAGGACGGATCTTGAAGCTTATGGTGCCGCAATTCCTAAGTTCTTCCTTACTAGCTCCGGCTTCACGCTTGACGGTGAAGAAGTACACGAAGAGGTCTAGCCTAGGCTTTATCCCTAAGTAACGCTCGCAGAGCGCCGCGTAGTTTCTAGGTGCTAAGATACTGTTGAGAGAAAGATTATAGGGCTGGACTCTGTAGTGGTTCAAGACGGAGAGGAAGAAGTTGGAGATGGGCAGGGAGACGCCGCGTACCAGTTGGGCTTTGAGGTACACTTTCTCTCCGGCTTGGGTAGAAGGTGTCACCTCGCCGGCCGGCGCCGCCCGCCAGGCGAGCCCCTCCGTCGCAGGGAGGTAGCCCTCGGCGATCATCTCCTGGATGTCACGGTTGGTGATGTCTGAGCCGCGCCAGTCGCCCTTGTGCGAGTCAAACTCCTCCTCCAGTGGCTCCAGCGCTGCCAGATTGTGGTCGCTGCCGGTGGACTCAATCACCGCCCAGGCAGGGATGACCAAGCCCTCTGGGGCACGACGATAGAGCTCACCGTCTTTGCCGCGGCTTCGCTCGATGCCGCCATGGAAGGATAGGTACTGATGTTGGCCATGGAGATAGGTTGGAGGTGACTGGTGCGAATTGAGGCTAGGGTTTTTCGCGAGTTTTGCGCGGAGAGCTCGAGGAGGCACGCGCTGGAGGAAGAAGACGATGCGAGGAGAGAATGAGGTAAAAGTTAAAAATTCCATCGCGGTTACTATTTATCATCTCCAGCATCAAGATTCGTGCAGCTTGATCGAACGGTTGCCGCGTAGACGACGTGTTTGCGAATGTGCGCGGAAATTTCGCCACGTCTCCAACCGTCGCCGCCAATGGTTCGTATCACTCGCATGGGAAAATCAGACATGATTGTGTTCTCTACATGTGTGAGTTACGAGGCGTCGCTGACCTAAGCCTACATCGCCCTAGCTGACATAGGCAGATGAGCCGTCACATCAGAAGATTCCGGCATGGACGGATCCAGTCCGGCTACGGAAGAGTACGATGGAAGATTCAGCACTTCTCCGAATTACGTGTTGAAGATGGAGAAAACCTTGTAGGGTTCTTTGGGAGGACTACAAGATATTGCTTGACGATTTGCTGACATCCATCTAGACGGAGCATTCCACATGAAGAGGCAAGACGGCGCAAGATCTCAGAGTTCTCCGGGGGCTACTGTTGGGGATATGCTATATGGGTATTCTCATATCATGTCTCCTATCCGGATAACCCGGGTAGCCCACAGTTGGTAGCATGTCCCATGACCTGCTGGGCGGCCTAGTTAGATGGATCCAGAAGGGAGGCCCATGCCAGATAAAGGAAGGCTATGGTTGGAGTCACCGACGTACCCGGAGCCTTGGAGTACAAGATACACAAGACTAGTAATAGACGGTGTAGGACTCTGTAACCTGTCCGGCTAGGACTTTTCCCTGTAACCCTAGGACCTGGCGATTATATAAGTCGGGCCTATGGGAGCCTTTAGGGCACAACTTCAGACAACCTCGCACAGCGAACCTATCTCTGTAACTCGGCGTATTTCCCTTATAGTGATTTATAGCAGGAGTAGGATTCCGCCACCGTTGTGGGATCTGAACCTGGCTAAGCTGTGTTACCTCGTACCCGTCAACCGTCTGCATTCCCCCATGTCTCTAAACACGCATAGTGAGGATCCCTCCATGGCGTACTCGTCGGCAATACCACAACATCAGCTTCTCTTGGTGAGTCGTTACGAATGACCGTGGGGCAGGGTCGAAAGCGGTAGCTAGGTGTTTGCTAGATTTCATCGAGGAGCTGGCGATACGACTATTTTTTTGCTCAGTGTTTTTCTTTGGTTGATCCGGTTTATATGATCTTTGTAATGGCTTTTGCCAGACATTGTGGTTCTAATAATAAATAAAGGCTATATGCATCGCTTGATGCAGAGGCCGAGGCTTCTCTCCCCATTTTTTTTAAAAAAAATATACTCATTCATGAGGCTCAATAATGTATCCAACATATTCTGCAAATCCCTCTCCATCGTCCTACAATTTTTACAACCAAAATCAATGCCTAGTTGATACACCTAGCGCTCCTAGAAATATATCTTGCCAGGGTTTCTATGGTAGCGGGCGCCAGCGGCGAACTACGGTTGCGAGCGTCGGCGAAGAACCACTCGGTGTGGTCCTTTCCCTTTTCTTGTGGCATCTTACCCCTGTGCCGAAGCATGTGGGATGTCATGGAGCTGCTTCGGGGGGTTGTGCAAAATTTTCCTGGCATGTCACATATCCGACGAGGTGGAACCCCCTTCAGCCTTACTTTGTCCTAGATCTAATGATACGACAACCATGGCTAGCATGGAGGTAGGCATATTGTTTCTCATGCAACTGAGGTGGTGGTGCGGCCAATCTATTCAAGTTGGGAGGTAAGGATGTTTCTTTCAAGTGAATTTCCCTTCGACCCCAGTGGTGGCACACTGTGCGGTGGTGTCGCATGGTCTTGGTTGCACACTGCCTTTGTCGGTGACAGGTCGATTGTTGTCGGCGTCGTCGCACATTCGCAGCTATATGAGGGCATATCCACCAGGCCAGCCCATGTTTTCAATCTAAACAGTCTGTTTTTGTCTGTTTGGGTCGAGCCCAGGTCGGTTTGGAGAGGGGGTCCGGCCTGTTTAGCCAGCCGCGCCTAGCGGCACGACCCATTTGTCCGGCCTAGGCGAGGCATTTTTTTGAAAATTCAAACACAAATAGTTCACGGTAAAAACTAACAAAGTTCATACTTAATTTATACATTCAAAATAGAAAAAACATAATTTACTACTCCTAACCCTAGCTATCGATCTTCGCGCGCCAGCGTCGCCTCGTGCATCTACGGGTCGAGGTCTATGTACTCCGGTGGCGTCTAGAGGTTGGGCGGTGGCAGGGCCGGAGCAGAGCGGGAGTGGGAGCGGGCACAGGTGGATTGATCACCTACCCAGGCCACGGCGCCCAACCGTGCTAGAGGTGCGCCAGCTCCATCCCCACCTCCAGCGCGATCGATGGAGCCCATCCCGGCAGCAGCGGCGGTGGAGGAAGCTGGACGTTCATCTATGCCACCAGGCCGGTGAATTGGACGGCTTCCTCAAAGCCGACCCACCGGGCTTCCTCCTCCTTCGCGGTAGCCGCAATGGCCTGCTCGGTGAAGGCGTCCTTGCCATAGCCCCGCTCCAGCACCTCGCGGTTCTCCGGGGGCAGGTTCATAGAGATGTTGCCCACTGCCTCCTGCTTGACGATGATGTCGTCATCGTCCTCCTCGTCGTTGCCATCCTCGCTGCCGAGGACGGCATCGGAGTGGTTGATAGTGCCATCGTCGTCCGAGTCAATGTCGGAGATGGTCTGGAACTCCGCCGGCTGCAGGTCTCGGCGGATGGTGGTGGCACGCCGCACCTTGTGCTCCCACTCGAGGAACTGTTTCGAGTAGGCCTCAGAGTGGTAGCCCCTCTCCCACCGTTGGACCAGCAGGAGGTTGCTGATCCAGCAGAGAATCTCCTCCGCCAGCCCTCTGCCCGCCCTGGGAGGTGGCGGCACCGGGACACGGTCCCGGTTGAGGTGCCAGCGGGTGGGGAGGGAGACATCCATGTTCTGGATGTCGCGGCCCTTCCTCCACCGGCGCTCGCACTCCCCGACGCGGTAGTACCGCCGGGTGCGGCGGTCCCGCGGTGGCAGGTAGTCCCCTACGGGGTCGTTCTAGAACTCCTCTGGCCGCGACGGAGGCGGCAAGTGAAGGGAATATGCCCAAGAGGAAATAATAAAGTGGTTATTATCTTATTGCTTGTTTATGATAAATTTTTATTTTGCATGCTATAATTGTATTAATTTGGAAACATTAATACATGTGTGTTTAATAAACAAATAGAAGGTTCCTAGTTATGCCTCTCTTATAAACTAGCTCGTTGATTAACAAGATGATCAAAGGTTTCCTGATCATGGACATTGGATGTTGTTAATAACGAGGTCACAACTTTATTGGAATGATGTGATGAACATTCATCTTAAGTATAGCATTACGATTAAATTCATTGTGTTTATATTGCTATAACATAAGACAAAGTAATCCTAGTCCTTAGACCATGAGATCATGTCAATCACTAACACTGGAAGAGTATCTTGATAACATCAAATGTCACACCATGACAGGGTGACTATAAAGGGGTGGGTTCAGTGCTACGAAGGTGTTATGTAGAGGCTCATAGATCAAGAGTGGAATTTTTCCATCCCGATGATGGATAGATATACTTTGAACCCTCTTGGTGATATCACATTAGTTAGCTTGTAAGCAAGTGATATGATCACTAGAATGTTATATCACGGGAACAAGAAAAGAGTACATGTCGGTAATGAGATCAAACTAGGTATGGAGATACCAATGATCGAATCTCGGACATGTAATATATCACGAGACAAAGGGGTTGAGTTACATGTGTAAAAGTTCTCACGATCATAGAAGTCATTGTTGAATGTGTGGGAGTCAGTATAGATCTCCAGGTCCCGTTGTTGATTATTGATCAGAGAGTGGTCTCGATCATGTCTGCATTATTCGTGAATCGTAGGGTGACACACTTAAGTGATACCGACACCATTTGGACAAAATAAGATGCCAGGAATAGATTATGAAAGTGTTGGAATTATTTCAATGGAAACCGGAATTGTTTCGGGTGAAATTGCTGAAACTGGTTCTGCATGTGATATTGAAATGTTGCAAGGGGTTTTATGTGAATGTTTGTTAATTAATGTAACTAACAAAATTCTGAATAAAATAAATAAAAGAGTTTTATTAAATGATATCTTGCATTAAATTTGGTGGAAATTTAATGGAGGTGAGTGGAATTTTGGGTGGAGGCATGTTTATGTGAGTGGAGGCTTTTATTTTGAATGGGAGCTCCACCCACATGAATGTGGAATAGGTGGGGGCAGCCACCATGGTTGTCACGCCATGCCCTTTGGGTTGCCCCCCTCTCCCTATAAAAGTCCCCCCTCACCTTCTCTCATCTCACACCTCCTCGCGAAGGATCTCTCTCCCCCTCTAGAATTTTACCCATGGTCTCGGATCAGCGACATACATGTTTGCGATGGATTTTTCTGGAAAGATTTGTTGATTCCGTTGCTTCACTGGAGAGAAGGCACCGAGGTTGTCAGGATACCCAAATGTGTGTGCGATCATGGATGCACCAGTGCTTTGTGGTGCTGGACTTGATGGAGCTGGACATGCTGGACTCCATCACGGTCTTTATATCGGCAAGAGATCGACTACATCACCAATGAGTTCATCGTAAAGCTTTTCGGTCTTCGAGGGTATGTATTCTATGGTTGTATATCCACTCGTTGCTTGTATCTAGATAGATGGATTTTGGTGCATGTAGTTCCCATGGTAGGAAATTTTTTGTTTTCTATGCTGCGAACCCAACAGTGGTATCAGAGTCGGATCTATGTGTAGATGCTTTGTATGGGTAGTACATATATGAGTATGTGGGAGCTGATGGTCATGTTATTGCTTCTTATGTGTATTTTGGATATTGGTGGCATAATGGGATGAAGCGGCCTGGACAAACTTTACATGTCCTCGCACATGTGTTGGGAATATGCCCTAGAGGCAATCATGTATGATGAGATTTCCCATTATATTCATAAAGATATTAAGTAGTCCTTGTATAAAAATCTGATGTGTATCATTGAATATGTGATTCGGTTGTGGAACTATGCATTCATGTTGTTTGTACTAAATATCCTAGGTCATCGAAGTTGTGCTGGACACACAACTTAGACCAATGTGAAAGTTGCCTTGATGACTCGGTTCCACTCGTCATGAGCATGGAGATGCTATTCCAACTTACACAGATTCGGCTAAAGAGTTTAGCGAGTCGGATTGACCCATATTGAGGTACAACGAACAAGTTGTCATTTGTATATCTCAATCAATGTAATCCTTAGACCTGAGGTTGTTGCATAGTCCAAGTTGAGGATCACCGACTTAGGTTCTGTCAAACGCTGATCCGTAACTGGTCAGTTATAAAGGCAGAGTTCGGGTCGGCTGAGAATCAAGCTGCGTGATGTGAATAACCAAGATGGGATTTTGCCCCTCCACTCGGAGAGATATTCTCTGGGCCCTCTCGTGAGATATGATTCGGAAAGCATGGCCATGCACGACTCGGTTAAGTGTTAACCGAGGCGGTCGACTAAGAGTTAGTCGGGTGAATCACTTATCTCGGATCGAGAAGAGAGTCGGACTATTTAAGGGATGACAATTATTCACTTATAGTCTGACAAGGTATATCGTGAGGCAAAAGGGACTCGGACGTAAGTCGCATTGGAAAGGCAAGTCGTCATGACTCTTTGGTACTTGGGAGTCGGCACGTTTTGCTAGGAGCCGCTACCGACTGATCGATTGAGAGTCGGACTCCAATCGTGTCCAAGTAGCCATGAGCCTGCGAGGTCACACACTTAAGAGCGGGAGCATGTTCAGATTGGATCTGAACCTGTAATCTGGTTGGGTTGGACCTAAACCGGATTAGGACTGAGTTAGTGAGTTGGACTCACGGTGACTAGTTTTATATGGGCTTTAGTGAATGGGTCGCGCGAGCGGAGCCCACGTTCACTCCCTATATATAGTGGAGCACCGTAACCCAGAAAGGTTAATCGTTATTCGGTTAGGTCATTCCATGTGTTGGAAACCCTAGCTCCACAGCAGTCCTACCGTCGATACGAACCTAGAAGTTCGCCGTCGGCGCTCCTCCTTGTACGTGTGGATACCAGCAGAGGTGTTGTGCGATCAGCACCAGGACGATCGGATCGTGAGGACTGCACTGCATCAAATGACGCGCTTCATCAGTAATCCACAACTGCGCGTCTAGTGGTAAACCTCGTGGCCTTCTACCTCAGCTAGATCTTGGGATCACCATGTTAGAGGAAAAGTTTTGTTTTATCTCTGCGTGGCCCAACAACATGAGACTTGTTCCACGCTTGACATGCAACTAGTTTTGCAAAAGTTGCTTGCGGGTGTCTGTCTCTCCTACTATAGTTAATATCTGATTTACAACGAGTTTCCAATAATTTGATTATCATCTTGTGGTTCCAAGTTCGTAGGTAAGAATGGTTCTATCTCCGAAAGCCCTCAACCACGTAAAACATGCAAAAGTAAATTGTAGGAGTCTAGTTTTTGGTTTTCCCGGGCAAGTACTATGATATGGTAGTGTTATAATTTGTAGTATGGATTGATACTATTGAAAATTATAATATGACAAAGTGTAAGTTCCATAGACCTTGGCCTTACACATATAGGAATGATAAAGATCATTCCACGATGCACATGATAGTGATCAAGTGCAAGAACCATATCATATCACTTTAGCATATGATGTTTGTTTGCATCTTATATTTCTTGTTTGTCATTTTTAGTAGCATTATAAGATAATTCCTCATTTAGATATCAAGATAAAAATGTGTTATCCCTTAAGTATGCACCATTTATGTTTTTCCTCTTCAAGACATCACGTGATGATTAGGTGTACTTGAATTCACGATCATATTTTGGGTGTAAGACAATTTTACACACGCGAGTACTAAGGTTCTTACTTGGCGAGCCTAGCATGTACAAGCATGGCCTCGGAACACGGACCAAAAGGTTAAACATGAGTCATATAATTTATATGATGCCCATTTAGATGCTCGCCTTTGAAGCTACACAGACTCACGTGATGATCGGACTTGGTGTAGTGGATTTGGTTCATGTAATCACCAAAAGACACAAGGGATGTAATACCTAACCCTACTTCTTATGTTAGATTGAGTAGGAAAGAAACTAAGATTAGATCATTCACCCTATATCTTTCTTTCCATATGAATCCTTATCATCTCTATTGAGTTATATTCCTTTATCTGTTGTTCATCAATGTTGAGAAATCAATTATTGATTCATCAGATCTCAATCTACCAACTCTTGAACAGAACATAGCTCACATTTAAGTGTCTATAAAGAAACAACTAAGAAGAGGTAAATAATAATTCTAGTTTTATACATCATCTATAGGATGGGAATGATTGAAGAGAATCAAATCAATAGGATAATTGATGGAGCTAAATCACTCCTAAATAAATAGAAGAATTATTTATATCATCTAATTATATGGTAGTTAAGAAGATTACAAGGATAAACCCTGAAGATAGTTACCAGTAATAATTCTATTGGATCAAGTGGGCATAGTCCATGAATAACAGTCTTAATCCAATTAAAGATACTAAGAAGATAATTCCAATACAATTGTAAGGTTGTATTTCTAAAGCCTTGCTTACCCAACTACAAATCTATGATATAAATGATTAAAGGATTAAAATGATCATACCTTGCTCACCAAGATTGAATACTTATAGCAAGTATAAGTAACATTGGTGGGTAGAACATGATTGAAACCCTAGTATAGGTAAGTTATCCTAGAGTAGTTATTATAGGACACAATAATATAATGTGAGGTTGGAGTATGAGTTATTAGAGTAAATGTAAGAAGGTATGATTCAATTAAAGCTAGTGTAGCATAGAGTTATGGCAGTAGTGCTATCCATCTTAAAGGATAGTAAGCTTTAAAGAAAGGTAGATGGATGATTAAGGAAGATTTTGAGTGGAGTTTGGAAGAACTAGTTGTTGGATTAAATATTATCAATAGTAGAGTAGTGGGTATACCTAAGCAAGGATATGAGAAAACTATGAAATGATATAGTATCAAACTCATTGGAATCAACCATGAGTTTAGAAGAATAATAGGTGAAGAAGAATATTGTTGTGAAGTAAAGCTCATCATGTTAATCATGATGATGGATAGGAAGAGTAGTATATCTAGGAAAGGAATTCCTTAATTAGAAACCCAGGATTGTGAATTATGGAAAATAGACATTCTTGGAAATCACCCAACTCTAAATCTTAAACCAAACATAATATCCATTTTAGGTTATTGATCCATCATCTTATGTCTATATCACTTTATAGGAATATTTTCCTATAGCAAATCACATAAGCACATCTCTGTCAATTCCAACCATCATAATTATATGTGCTTAAGAATATATTTACCAATTCCTTTCTATTAAACATTCTAAATATAACTTTCTATTATAAAAGGTGATGTCATCAAATATCACAAACAGAAGACAATATGTTTAGTTATTAAATCTTTACTCACATCAACAAAAGAATAGAAGTAGAATAAGAACCCTAAACCCTTGAGTAAGCATTTACAATTCAAACCTTAACCTCTATGTTAATTATAATAAAATATATCCATTTTTAATTCCTAAATTCATGGGAATAATATTAATCATATTAATTCCCTAGAAACTCTATTTATCAAACAAAAATAAAAGATCACCATATAAAAATCTCCTAAATATTATGAGTTAATGAGAATCAAATCTCATGAGTTAATAATAATGCATCCTATAATAGGTTTATGGATATTAGATTAATTAAATGCATATTAAAAGCCTTACAAATAATAATAGGAAAAGTATATACATAAAGAAAGTAAAGAAACATAACATTATACAATAAAAGTTCACAAATGATACAAAATACATTTTAGTGTTACTACAATTATCCAGCAAATAAATTCTACAAAGAAAATTTCAAATTAAAGATTATATACAAATCTGAAAAGAAAAACAGAAAATAGAAAAAAGGAAAACAAATAAAAAAACCTGGTCATGGCCCAACTCCTCTTTGCTTACCTGTCGCCCAGGTGCAGCCCACAAAGGCCCAATAACCAGCCCAGCTCGTTCTCGTCTCTGGCTGACAGGTGGGACCGAAGAGGGACCACGGGTTGAGAGGAAAGAAGCGCTAGGGGGTTTTCTGCAAAATCGACTTCGTCGTCTACCTCGCCTACTGGAAGCAGCTCGCTGGCTGGAGCTCCGCCGTCGATCGACCGCCGCGCTATGATGATTGTCGCCGTCCCTGGGAGGAGTAGATAAGATCGTCGCATTCTCCTCTATCCTCTCATACCAGTCCCATCTTCAATCTAGCTCTCTAGAACCACCTTCCTTCCTCACCCTAAACCCTAGTTCGTCAGAGTTCATCGTTCCAGTCAGGTCCGACCACCCCTCGCCTCGTGGTAGCCACCGTTGGACGCGCCGTCGTGGACTTACTCACCTAGGACCAAGCACGAAAGCCCGCACGCCAGTAATCATGTGAAATCGAGCCTTCCTTTCATCGGCCGCCGTGGCCATTATCGTCGATTCCCTGTCGTCACGCCTTCCCAAGTCTCCTCGACCTCTCTATCGTCATCAGGGTAAGCTCCTCTATCTTCCAGGAGACTTCGTTGATTCAATTGCGTCATGTATCGAGGTCTCGTCGTGCGCCGTCGTGCACCGTCTTCGGTGACCGCCGTGGATCGTTCTCCGGTGACCATTTACGGGCGGCGCGACCATAGTTCAACTCGTCAGTGCATGCTCGTTCCAACGCACCTAGCCACAGCCCTGTGCACGCACTAGATCGATCGATCGATCCTCAACCAGTGAGGATCAACTCATGTGACGTCATGCCTACGTCAGGTTCGAACCACGTCAACTAGTTTGACCAGTCCTTGCTAGCGTGGCGTGTGACGTGGCCCAGGGCCCATATGTCATTGTCTGGGAGTGGAGACAGGGTCGGTAACAAATACATTTACTAACCTGAGAGCGGAGGTGGACATAGGCCCACTGGTCAGTGACTAGGGCTAGGTGTGGGTGCGGTGTAAAAAGTTATTTTCTGTTTAAGAAATAAATAAAATGTTATAAGCTCAATTATTAATATTCCAGAAATCAAATAAATGATTAAATATTGTTTAATTAATAACTTTTGATTTATAATTCAGAAAAATGTGTATAATATATAAAAATTTGTAGAAAATTAAAATCTACAACTTAAAATTATTATCAAATATTATTATGATGATTATTTAAATAAATATTATTTAATAAAGGTTTTAAAAGTAATAAAACTTTGATAATTCATATTTTAATAATGATAAATGTTAAGAATATAAATAAATACCAACAATATTGTAAAAATAAAAAATACTTTAAAAACTATAATCATGCATTATTATTTCACTTAATTAAATATTTATTATTTATTAAGTAATTATAAAGTAATAAGAATTGTCAAAATCATATCTTATTAATTATAAATCAAAAAAATAAATGTAATATACCAAAATGATCACAAAAATAATATCTACATGTTAAATATATAATATTCCACTTTTGAGTTAAATAAAAATTCAAATACTTTAATAACTCAAGTTTAAACTTATTTATTTAATTGATAATTCATATAAGGGTAAATAAAAATTGCTAATATGTCTAAATTAACCAATTGAGTCTAATAAATAGTATTAGTCTTCAACATTAATAATATGAAGTCCAAATAGTTTAACACATTTTAATTACAATTTTATTGAATTCTCCTCAACCATAGGTGTGTAATATTTCCTAAAGAGAATCCTTATCGAATCTAAAATCATCAAAAATAATTTGTAGTTAAATAAAAACTTATTTCCTTTACTTTAACCACAAGTTTATCAACATACTAAAACACTATAGTGAACTCATAAGCAATTAAGTAACATTACTCCATGATTTATAGACCATAACCACTCATCCATAAAAGGGGTAAGTGATACTATTCCATTATAAAATCAAGAAAAGAACCACATCAAAGAAAAATATAACCATTCTTAAGTCACCTTAATGCAACATTACCATGTACACCAGAGTACAAATGTTATAAGCATTATACATTCAAACTATCTATGTTTTAAAGTTAACTTTAGTCTACAAGACTCTAAATATAATACTATGAACATTGTTAGATGTTTTATAGTTAACTTTGGTCTGATATAGTTAAGTCATAAAGCATCTCAAGCCCAAACTATTCAAGCAAACACAAATAACATCAACTAGACTCAACTAACCACAAAGGTTGTTTAGACCTTAGAAAAGAAATCTTTTCTTCAAATGTTATTCTTTTTGCCACTTTAAACAAGAACTCTTATATAAGCAATCTTGAGTAGCATCTCACATTTGTGTGTACCCTATTGTTTTATGATATTGTAATTATATGATTATATCACACATACTCACAAGCCTTAATAAGAAGCACGAGTATGAAACTCATCCAAAAGTACAACACATTTCAAATACATCATTTCTAGTACCCAAACACTAGAACAACGTTGACCCCGGGATTCGCGTTTATAAAGTGCATCACATTAATTATGCATAAGAGCATATTGCTTGTTTAAACATTAGTCCTTACCGGACCAATGATTATGATTTCAGATTTTGGATCTTATACTGACTCGAAGACCGTGAGTGCATAATCTTGCAATCACAAAAAGCAAGTTCACACTTGCTCATGTCCTTTGGTTATTTTCTGTAAAGTATTTTACAAATCCAATGTGGACAACACCTGCATTTGAAAAAGGTCCGAAAACACTATTTTCATAATAATGTGATTATAGGTTATTACCATGAGGTAATAACTTACTATAAAAGTTTCGGTGGTAAAGGAACATAATATCTAGGACTTAACAACCAATGTCGCCAGTGATTCTTGCGCCGTATATTACGTGTTAACCATGAGATTTGGAATGGGACGGAGAAGTCAGCTGTATCCTTTTCCTCTTGTATGGAGGAAATACGACCTTAACGTGACGTTGTGATTCCTTGTGCGGATCCAACATATGGGTGGACACCCTTACGCCCCACACTTTTGGTGTCTAGATTATCTATGGATGGTGTTTAGTGGATGGACCATTTAATATGGCACTTACCAGGGCAACCCCAGGTCATAGAGACTTCGGGAACTCATCAGGGTTTTAGCCTGCCCGCAAGGGGGCTTAACGGAGGTGAGCCAGCCTGAAGGATCGTGCAGACATATGAGGTTGCGGAGAGGGAAGTGATTGGCTTGGACCAACTACTGGGCCCCACAACATGGAATTGTGGACGGGTAAGCTGCCTGGTTGTGCAACAAGGGGTTGATCTCTCGTGGGAAAAGTAACGCACATCTACAGAGTGTAAGAACTGTAACTTGTTACTCCCTGTTCCGGGAAGGAGCTGCGAACGGCGAGAAAGGAACTCCATGAAAGTTCTGGTAAACGCGTGAAGGCTGACGGACATAGTTTTTCAGAATAAAAGCAACCTTTGAAGAAATGTTTTATGAAAACTTGCATTGCCTATGACCTATGGTCTGTGGCTGTAATTATAGTGGATCAAACACTTCTTTTCTAGTGAAACTTGCTGAGTACGCTCGTACTCAACGTATCTTCTTAACCCTTGCTAGATTCTGAAGCCGATACAGATAACATCTACATCAAGTTATGCTCCAGGACTCATCATCCAAAGCTAAAGATCTTCAATGCAGACAAGAAAGTTAACATATACATCAACTCAATTGAAGACGGAGTTACTAGTTAGGTAGGAATATACCCTCTAGCCAAGAACCTAATTCTGTAGTGTATTGCAATAGCATCAATGCCAACCCCTTAGTTAAAATACTAGTCTTAATAGTATAATAGTTCTTGTGTTGTTTATCTTTGATTCTTCTTTGTAAGAAGTTATTTCTCTCTCCTTAACCTAGAGTATTCTCTGGATCTTGTGTAAAGAGTGAGTTGTAACCTTTAGCCATGTATTGGACCCGCTGTGTTTCTGTTGTGCCATTCTGAGGGATGTAATACTAGTGAACGGTGTTTCATTAGTGTTATGTCAACGACTATAGTATACTACATCATGCAGTGGTATGATGGGTCACCGCAACCCCCCCCCCTTACGTGATGACAAGTGGGGCCACGTTCAGTCGGGGCCCGTAGTAGTAGGACCCCCCATGGTGTGGGGCCGGCTTGTTGGGAACGCGTGGGGATGTGGTATTGGACCATGTGGGGCACGGATGGTAGTTACGTGCGCCCTGTCGCCTAAATTAGAAGATTTCTTTTTTGTTATTTTTATGATTGGCCTTTTTAAGAGCGCCTTTTCCCCTTTATGTCGCTAACAGTTGTTATTTTTGCCTTAAAAAGGCATCGAATCTAGAGTAGATTCTCTCTTCATTCATGGTTCCTTTCGGCCCTCATTTTTTCCCAATATGGCAGCAAATCTAACCAGTACCATAAATATGTAGATGAACAGAGAACATGTAGATAAAGGAACTACTAAAGGATTATATAGTGCGATACTTAAACCAGGTTTGACAATTAGGCTGCTCAGCAGCAGCAGCTTACAATTTCAACACATACAACAAAACAAAAGAAGCTGCTTTATAGCAGCAGCATCAGCACAAGATCACTGGACCCTCATGGCCTCCTGTCAACACCCGGATTTTTAATCCCAGATGCCTGTTATGCCATACATCGCAATCCTAGGATTACCATTTTTGCGAGACATAACAGAATTGGATACCACAGTTGATCATCCATTACAAACCATACATAAGGTTTTACACAAATAAGGATCTCATGAACCAGTCTTAATACAACACAAACACCGGAATACGTAATAATAACGGTAGCGTAGGCGAAGCTCCATCTTCGGAGTCACAGGCAATGCTGACGATGGGAGATGATCCTAGTTGTCGTAACCTTCCTAGGGTCCATCCTCCAGGTACTCTTCTTCATAGTCTGGCCACGGGAATAGCCAGGGACAAAGCCATGAGTACTCTTTAAGTACTAGCAAACTAATACTAACAAGTGAAGGGGGTTTTTGTAATAGGACACTAAGCTCTAGGGTTGTTTTGCAAGAAGCCAGATTTACCTTTACTAAGTTCAGAAGCAAGAGAGCTAGTTGAAGTTTATAACACCTAAGTGGGAACTTGTATTTCAAATCACAACCCTGTTGTGGTCAAGTCAAAGTCTCAACTCATTTCACAAGTCATTTTGGAAACATCTGACGGGGGAACAGTATGGCCACTCCAACTGTCCATAACCACGGACGCGGCTATTCGAATAGTTTGACACTCTGCAGAGATTGTACACTTTCACCACAACATTCGATATATCCGTCAGGAACAAATCCTGAATTCACCATACTCAGTATGCGGATAGTCAATCCTAACCTTTAAATTACACACCCTAGTATAAGCACCTCTCCTGTGAGTTTGGCCTCCCAACCATGACCAAGTGTCATCCTGGGTACTGCACAGGTGGACAATCTTCACAAGGTAGCCTCAGCTCAGACCTTGGCCGTGAGGGAACTAATACTAAGGTATATAAGTTTCCAGTCAAGCCCTACCCAATTCTCGGGTATTGTGGTTGTACGATGAAATTGGAATGGTATCGCATCCAGACAACCATCAGTTTTATAAAGGGCTAAGGCTCATGCCTCAACATAGATATCACCATAAATCATCTGGTGTTTTCGGAAACACATGTCCAAAACATTTCAATAGAATGATCCATCATTCCAAGGTTTTCATAACCATTTTTCCACCAAGTATTCCCATCTAAAGTTGATCAAGTTTTATGCTTAGCACTAGCATCTATAAGTGGGGGTGAGTACTAATGAGGGGTAGTAAACTAGTGGAGTTTCAACTAAGTTCAATCTTATGCCTTAGGATGCATCAAGATTTCCTAGCTTAGGCCAAATTTTATGCTCTTTATGCAACCTTCAAATATCTTTCTAGAATCTACAAATCACTTAAGTAAACTCTAAGGAAGTAGCTTTGATAAAGAAATAAAATAGAAAGCTTGCAAATAAAACTAGGAGGAGGTATCAAGTGGGTATGATCACATATGCTTAGGGCATATGGTAACAAGTAAGGGTTTGTTTGCATCAGTAGAGTATGTTGCAAGTGTTAGCTTGCACATTCAACTAGTAGCATTAGGCTTGCCTTATGCAGAGCAGTGGTTGAAGTTCTCCTCGGCTTCTTCTTCGTAGTATCCTCCTTCCTCCTCGTATCCTTGGTCGGTACTAGCGTCTATAAATAAATACGAGGTACACAATCACCAAACAATACTTAACTACTTTCAATAATCACACAAAAGGGGTCCTATAGATGATCTAGCATCATCTCTAACATTACAAGATTAAGGCTTGGTTTAATTCCTTTTATTTTTAGAAAAGTAATTTCTACTCATTGAAAAACTACTTAAGATTTAATATTCTCCAAACCAAACATGGGATCATATTGACACATGTCATCACCACATATTTTAGTCCATGGGAATGTGATTTAAAGTGGTGTCACAATTTAATAAGGTTTTACCCTTTTATTTAATTAAATAAAGTGACTAGAAATGCCTATGTGGCATTCTTTTATTACTTGGTCATTATTTCTGTAAGTAAACCTATATATTTTTATATATTCTGAAAGGTATGGTTAAATGTGATTTTTGAGAGTCGGAATCAACTCAAAATCTATCATGGTTTAAATTTGAAAAATGTTTGAATGCAGAAAAGCTTCTGCCTTGTTATTTTTACCAAGGATGATCTACAGATCCAAATGACTTGAATCCAACGGGCTTGGATTCAGCATTTCCAGACCTTTCTAACAAAATTGGTTTCATTCAATTTGGTTCAACGAATCAATCTGGGTTGATTTTTGAATCTAGGTGCAGAAGTGTGTTTGAAATAAAATGGAAAAGGTTAATTTCAAATGACTGGGCTGCGCGGAAAGTGATACTGGGCCGGCCTGCTAAGCACAGCGCTTACGCGGTCTGGTTAAGTCGTTGTCCCCACGCGTCAGTGAGACGAGGGGGTGCGAAGCGATATGGGGCAATATGGTACGTTCGATCTAGTTCTAATCCAACGGCTGAGGGTCGTCATCCACGTCGGGCAACTCCGGCGAGAATCAAATCTAACGCGGCGGGTGAGGGTCGTTGGGGGCTCACCGGGGCTCAGGCGAGGGTCGGCGAGGCGGGCGAACGACGAAGTCGACGATGGCGAACCTCCTGGTACTGGCAGCTTCTCCTGGGGCGGCTCCAATCGCTGGCTCCCTTCTTCTCCAGCAGCGGCGGGCTCCGGTTAAATTCCGGCGAAGCGCTGCTCGCCTTGCTTCGGGAACGGGGTGAAACGATCAGTGAGGAGAGGGGAGTGAGATGGTGTGCTCAATTTGGCTGGAGTGGCCTCTATTTATAATGGCGAGAGGGGACCGACGGGGCGCAAGGTGAGCTCGTCGTGGTCGACGGCACAGAGGGCTATCGGCGTGGGCAACGGTAGGGGGCGGTGTTGTGCTCCCTGCCGAAGCTCAACGACATGGTGGCGAGGCGTGGGGCGATGCGGATTGGTCGGAGCACGGCGGTGCTCTGCGCGTGCCCGACGGATGTTTCTATGGCGCACAGCGTGCATGGTCCGCGCGGCGGCGAACGAGCGTGTCTGCGGGGTTACTGGGACGGTGGTGATCGTGTATGCACGCGGCGAGGGCGGCGCGTGGTCTGTGGGCGTCTGTCGAGCGTGGCGCATGGGGCGCGCTCTCGGCATGGTTGCTAGCGAGCTTGGCATGGTTTGTGCGTGTGTTCCAGGGGCTAGCAAGGTTTGAGCGCTGGACAGGTAGTGGTGGTGGGGTGTTGGCTTGCTCCCAAACATGTTGGCTAGGCTTGTTGCTTCTCCTAGCTCGTTGTCGACATGTGGGTGGCAAGGGTGCACTCGGCCTGGTCACCATTGATGAAAATGGCTAGCTTACAGTAGTGCTAGAGATTAGTTTAGGTTGTTAGATGATATACTAAGGCTAGTGGTATCCAGAGAGGGAACAATTTAGGCAAGAATCACTCCTCACAATAGTGTTTGGATTTTATTTGATTTGTATCTGTAAGGTGTTTGATGAAATGGCCGCAAGAATTCAAGTTTTGAATTTTGAAAAGATTTTTGGTGGGTGTGCTAGGTTGGTGCTGATGAGTCTGCAGATGCTTGGGTTTTGAAAGTTGAGCTGGTTTGAGTGGTTTTTGAAAAAGTGGGATCTTCCCATATGATATAGATTCAATTTTGAACTGTCCTTTAAACTATGCATTTGAAAGTTTCTAGATGATCAACAAGTGGGCCTTGATACTTTGTTATGAGTACAGTCAAGGGGTGTAAAGATCCAAACAAGTTTCGGTTAAGTTCTGAAAGTTTGGGACAGCCAAAGTAGGCATGGGAGTTAAATTGGTCAAAATGACCACTCACTCATTTTGTTTGTTTTGATTTATTTGTCTTTGGGAAAAGTTTGGGAAATGTTTAGATGAGGTTTATTTCACCTAAGAATCATTTTACAAGCAAAGAAACACATAAACAAGGCAATTCAAAAGAATTCAAAATGGGATGCATACTCACATGCATGCTTTCATATTTTTATTTAGACAAGTTTTTGTTAACCCTAATTTTGATGATTAGAGTTTGACGATCTTAGTTTACTATTTTTGGGATGTTACAAACCTTCCCCCCTTAAACAAAATCTCATCCCGAGATTTAAAAAGGACGAAAAAGATTACCTAGGATTTGAAGAGATCGGGAAACTCCGTCCTGATGTGATCTTCGCGCTCCCAGGTAGCTTCCTCTTCTGTGTGGTTGCTCCAATGAATCTTGAGAAACTTGATACTTCGGGTTCGGGTAGTTCGGAAAGCTTCTTCCAAAATATGGATGGGTACTTTGGGATAGGTTAGGTCATTGTTGATCTCTATGGTCCGGTGATCGATATTCTTGAACACTTCAGTCTTCTCGGGGACTTCGAGACACTTGCGAAGTAATGAGATATGGAACACATTGTGCACCGCTGACATCTCTTCGGTTAGTTCCAATTGATACGGCACTTCTCCTCGATGGTTCAGAATCTTGAAGGGTCCGATATTTCTGGGGGCTAACTTTCCTTTGAGTTGGAAACACTGCATTCCCTTCAATGGAGACACCTTCAGATACACAAAATCTCCTATGTTGAAGCCGAGGTCTCGACGTCGCTTGTCGGCGTAACTCTTCTGTCTGGACTGGGCTGTCTTGAGGTGCTCACGAATCTTGTGAACCTTCTCTTCTGCTTCTCGTAGGATGTCGGGTCCGAAAATCTGACTCTCTCCTACTTCCGACCAGTTCAAAGGGGTGCGACACTTCCTTCCATACATGAATTCAAATGGGGCCATTTGCAAACTAGCTTGATAACTGTTGTTGTATGAAAATTCTGTGAACGGCAGACAGTCTTCCCATTTTGATCCATACTCTAACACACATGCTCTCAACATGTCTTCGAGTATTTGATTTACTCGCTACGTTCTTCCGTCGGTCTGAGGGTGATAAGCTGTGCTGAAATCTAGTCGGGTTCCTAAACCTTCTTGGACTTTCTTCCAGAATCTCGAGGTAAATTTAGTTCCTCGATCCGATACGATGTTCTTGGGGACTCCATGCAAACTGACGATTCTAGCGATGTATAACTCCGCTAGCTTCGAACTCTGATATGTGGTCTCGACGGGTAAGAAATGGGCGACTTTGGACAATCTGTCCACTATGACCCAGATAGAATCATTTCCCCTACTAGAAGTAGGCAATCCGGTGATAAAGTCCATTCCAATGGAATCCCATTTCCATTCCGGAATCTGCAATGGTTGCAACAGTCCAGTGGGTCTTTGATGTCCTGCCTTGACTCGCTGACATATATCACACTTGGCGATATAGCTTCCGATTTCTCTCTTCATCTTATGCCACCAAAATTGCTCTTTCAAATCTTGATACATCTTAGTTCCTCCGGGATGGATAGAATAAAGAGTATCATGAGCTTCCTTCAGAATAACTTCTTTCATCTCAGAATCTGCTGGTACACAAAGGCGTCCTTTGTACCACAGAACTCCTTCTTCGTCTTTGGTGAATCCGGGTACTTTGCCGGTACCAATGCGACGCTTGATTCCATCGATACTAGCATTTCCCTTCTGCGCCTCTTTGATCTGACTGATCAAAGTGGGTTGAAGTTCTATGCTAGCCAAAAATCCTTCACTTACTAATTCCATTCGAAAATCTTCCATCTCTTTGTGCAAACTTGGTTGCTCCTTCAAAATCATGGAGTTCAAGCGGCATGGCAATCTGCTAAGGGCATCTGCTACCACGTTGGCTTTACCGGGGTGATAGTGAATGTCCAGATCGTAATCCTTGATTAGCTCAATCCATCTTCTCTGCCTCATATTCAGTTCCTTATGAGTGAATATATACTTCAGGCTCTTGTGATCCGAATAAATCTCACAACGATTTCCCATCAGGTAATGTCTCCATGTCTTCAGGGCTAGAACTACGGCTGCGAGTTCGAGGTCATGGGTTGGGTAATTTTGCTCATGTTGTTTCAGTTGTCGAGATAGATAAGATATAACTTTGCCTTCTTGCATTAGCACAATCCGAGACCGATCTTGGATGCATCACAATACACATCGAAGGGCTTCGTGATATCCGGCATGATTAAGATTGGGGCTGAAATCAATATCCTCTTGAGTTCTTGAAAACTTGCTTCACATTTGTCGGTCCATTCAAACTTATTGTCCTTCTTCAGCAATTGGGTCATAGGTCGGGCGATACTCGAGAATCCTTCTACGAACTTGCGGTAATATCCCGCCAATCCAAGAAATGCACGAACTTGGGTTTGAGTGGTTGGAGCTTGCCTATCTTCGACATCTTTCACCTTTGCGGGATCAACGGAAATTCCTCCGGCTGATACAATGTGGCCGAGGAATCCTACTTCATGTAACCAGAATTCACATTTGCTAAACTTGGCATACAACTGATGCTCTCTAAGGGTTCCAAGAATGGTCCTTAGGTGTAGCTCATGTTCATCTTCCGATTTGGAATAAATCAGAATGTCATCGATGAAAACAACGACAAACTTATCCAGGAAGTCCATAAAAATCTTATTCATGAGATTCATGAAATAAGCGGGGGCATTGGTTAATCCAAAAGACATAACGGTATACTCGTATAATCCATATCTGGTGGTAAAGGCAGTCTTTGGAATATCCTCTGCACGAATTTTGAGTTGATGAAATCTAGTCCTAAGATCAATCTTAGAAAACACTTTGGCACCGGTCAACTGATCAAACAAATCTTCTATCTTGGGCAAGGGATACTTGTTCTTGATGGTGACATCATTCAACTTCCGGTAATCCATACACAAACGGTTACCTCCATCTTTCTTGTCCACGAACAAAACAGGTGATCTCCAAGGTGACGCACTTGGTTGAATCAATCCAATTTCCAACATGGAATCCATTTGCTTTTTCAGTTCTGCCAGTTCCGACGGGTTCATACTATAGGGTCTCCGGGCTATGGGTCCTGTTCCGGGGATTAGTTCAATGATAAACTCGATATCCCAATCTGGGGGCATACCGGGCAAAACATCTGGAAATACATCGGGGTATTCACAGACTATCCGGACTTGGTCAATGGTAGGTTGGGCTATACTCTTGTTGCACTTGAATTGGCGAGGTAAGGTTTCAGATATATGCTCGACTGATATTCCGGCGGTACTGGTCATGGTTATGGCTTTCTTGGCACAGTCAATCAATCCTTTATGTTTGGACATCCAATCCATTCCTATTACTACTTCCAAACCTTTAGTTCCGAGTACTATCAGATTAGCATACAAATCTATGCCATGGACTCGGATAGGGACGGCCTTGCAAATGTGCCTAGCCTTGGTGGTTGATCCGGGAATTTGGACGATCATAACATGCTTCAGTTTTGTTGGTTGAATTTTACTAGTTCATGAAAATTCTTCAGTGACAAATGAATGTGATGAACCAGAATCAAACAACACTCTTGCAAGTACTGAATTAATAGAAAACATACCCAGCATGACGTCTGGCGCTTCCTGAGCTTCTTCAGCATGCATGAGGAAAAGATGGCCGTTGCGGTTGAGCGAATTCCCTGGGGCAAACCTTCTTCCTGGCTGAACACGACGCTTCTGCTGAGCTGGGGCATTTGCATTGGGGGCTGCGGCATTCTTCTTGTTAGGTCACTCGTTGGAATAGTGGCCCTTATTTCCACAGTCATAACAAGTCACTTGCGACTTTTCCTTTGCTGCTATAGGCACAGCATTGCTTCCAGTCCTCGGGGCAGTGTTGGTGTTGGTGGTAGTATTGTTGTTGAACTTGGGTGGGGCACGGTTGAAATTGCTAGAGTTGCCAGGGTTATTGTTATTTCCTCCGGGTCTAGGGTTTCCACGATTGGGGTAGGTTGGACGGTTCATCTGGGGTCTGTTGGTTCTTGGGGCAAATCCTGGAGATGGGTTAGGGCGATACTTTGGGGTCTGATGGGTTCCTGGTTGGTGCATCATGCGACGCTTGCGGTTCTCATTGGCTTGGTTGATCTTTCCTTCCATTTGGATAGCAGAGTCGACAAGGGCTTCAATATCGGCAAAGGGGATATTGACTAACACAGTCTGCATCTCATCATGCAGACCATTCAAGAATCTTTCTTTCTTCTTGGCTTCGGTGTCGATCTCATCCGGGGCATACCTAGCTAATGACAAGAATTTGTCACGGTATTCCACTACAGTCATCCTTCCTTGCTTCAGTTCTCTGAACTCGTCTCTCATTCTCTTGATTAAACCCGGTGGTACATGGGTTCTGCTAAACTTGACCTTGAATTCCTCCCAGGTCATCATCTGGCCTCCGGTCATTGCACGAACACTGTTCCACCATGCTCTGGCATCTCCGGCTAGATAGTGGGTGGCGAACAAAACTTTCTCGTTAGCTTCCACTCCGGTGACTTCTAGGTTATTTTCCATGGTTTGCAGCCAATCATCGGTGTCTAAGGGCTCTTCCGACTTAGTGAAAACAGGTGGGTTGGTGTTCTGGAAATTCTTGAGCTTAGATCCATGGTTGTCTTGATTTCCGTGGCCTTGGTTGTTGTGGGCAAGCTGAGCTATTTGTTGCAGGGTGGCTAGGTTGGCTTGACGTTCGGCTCTTTCAGCTTCACGGTCAGAAGTCAACATTTAGAGTATCTGCAACATCGGGTCCGGGGATGAACCTCTTCCTCCACGTGGCATCTGAAGATTGAGATAGATCATGAGAAAAGAGGGAAATTCTAAGGTTCTGGGACTTTGAGAAGTTTTTAAAGTTTGACTCAGATGTTTCTAGCAACTTTCTTTTGACTCAGATGTTTCTAGCAACTTTCTTTTCATTCATTCATTCATTCATAGCACATGGTACAACACACACCACAACAAAGGGAAACAGATGGTTTTAAGAACCATTCTGGAAACTATGATACAGTGGGACCGAATACTACTCACTACGCTAGTGCTCAAGTGCTACTACTCCTTGGAGTCGGTGTAGTCGTCATCCTCATCATCCTCATCGTCATCGATGAAGGCGTAATCATCCTCATCGGTGAAGAAATCCATAGCCTGATCTTCCAGGAAATCATCATCATCACTGAGATAGGAATAGGGGTCTCCACGAAGATCCTCTCCGGCATTCTCCCTTTCCTCCAACTGCATGTCTCTCTCGTGGATGGTCTCCTCCAAAGACGAGATACGGTGGCGAACACGGGCAATGATGCGCTCCTTCTTGTCGAGCTAACGGCGGCGAGACTTGCGATCCTTCGCTAGCATGGCGATGGTTTGGTCCTTCGTCTTGATGATGGCAGACTTGTGGTTGGAGTTGTCACGACAATTATCCAACTCCTGCTGACGATCGTACATCATGAAACTAAGGTGGTCCAATTGGGTCTTCAGCTCGTGGTGGTATGGGGCTTCCAGGGGTTGTGCATTAGCATCATGCCTTGGGAAAAACTCAAAGCGAGTACCCTTGATCTGGTTGATACTCTACCCACACAGACAGGAAAGAGCTTCATGCATGGCCCTGGCAAGTCCATCGAGCCAGTTGTTCTCTCTTAAGGTGAACTGAATTCCCTCAGCAGTGGGAGGTTCAATATTTCCTCGGAGACTTGCAACAATTAGCCACTGCAGATCTTCTCCTCCTTGATCCTTGAGCTGAGCTCCGAAGAACTCGGGGTGAGGACGCTCCAGAAGTTCCGAAAGCTGGTCCAAATCCCTCTCAAAGATAAGGTCTCCGCCATTTCCCGATTGGTAAAACTTGTTGTACTTCACGTCCATCTAAAAGAATATAAGATGAGTAAGTTAGTAGAGTGATCAAGTATGTCAAATTTTATGTATTTTGCAAGAGTTTTTTTTTTTTGAGGAACATGAATTTTCATGAAAGAAGAGAGTGATAAGAATGGGAATAAGTTTTTTGTAAATATTTGCTTCCTTTGGTTTTGAAACTAAGTTTTTGATTCAAACGTCCAGCCTAACTAGGGCCTCCTATGGTCAGGATGGCTCTGATACCAACTTGTCAACACCCGGATTTTTAATCCCAGATGCACGTTATGCCATACATCGCAATCCCAGGATTACCATTTTGCGAGACATAACAGAATTGGATACCACAGTACATCATCCATTAAAAAACATACATAAGGTTTTACACAAATAAGGATCTCATGATCCAGTCTTAATACAACACAAACAGCGGAATACGTAATAATAACGGTAGCGTAGGCGAAGCTCCATCTTTGGGGTCACAGGCAATGCAGACGATGGGAGATGATCCTAGTTGTCGTAACCTTCCTGGGGTCCATCCTCCAGGTACTCTTCTTCATAGTCTGGCCACGGGAATAGCCAGGGACAAAGCCATGAGTACTCTTTAAGTACTCGCAAACTAATACTAACAAGTGAAGGGGGTTTTTGTAATAGGACACTAAGCTCTAGGGTTGTTTTGCAAGAAGCCAGATTTACCTTTACTAAGTTCAGAAGCAAGAGAGCTAGTTGAAGTTTATAACACCTAAGTGGGAACTTGTATTTCATATCATAACCCTATTGTGGTCAAGTCAAAGTCTCAACTCATTTCACAAGTCATTTTGGAAACATCTGACGGGGGAACAGTATGGCCACTCCAACTATCCATAACCGCGGACGCGGCTATTCGAATAGTTTGACACTCTGCAGAGATTGTACATTTCACCACAACATTCGATATATCCGTCAGGAACAAATCCTGAATTCACCATACTCAGTATACGGATAATCAATCCTAACCTTTCAATTACACACCCTAGTATAAGCACCTCTCCTGTGAGTTTGGCCTCCCAACCATGACCAAGTGTCATCCTGGGTACTGCACAGGTGGACAATCTTCACAAGGTAGCCTCAGCTCAGACCTTGGCCGTGAGGGAACTAATACTAAGGTATATAAGTTTCCAGTCAAGCCCTACCCAATTCTCGGGTATTGTGGTTGTACGATGAAATTGGAATGGTATCGCATCCATACAGCCATCAGTTTTATAAAGGGCTAAGGCTCATGCCTCAACATAGATATCACCATAAATCATCTGGTGTTTTCGGAAACACATGTCCAAAACATTTCAATAGAATGATCCATCATTCCAAGGTTTTCATAGCCATTTTTCCACCAAGTATTCCCATCTAAAGTTGATCAAGTTTTATGCTTAGCACTAGCATCTATAAGTGGGGGTGAGTACTAATGAGGGGTAGTAAACTAGTGGAGTTTCAACTAAGTTCAATCTTATGCCTTAGGATGCATCAAGATTTCCTAGCTTAGGCCAAATTTTATGCTCTTTATGCAACCTTCAAATATCTTTCTAGAATCTACAAATCACTTAAGTAAACTCTAAGGAAGTAGCTTTGATAAAGAAATAAAATAGAAAGCTTGCAAATAAAACTAGGAGGAGGTATCAAGTGGGTATGATCACATATGCTTAGGGCATATGGTAACAAGTAAGGGTTTGTTTGCATCAGTAGAGTATGTTGCAAGTGTTAGCTTGCACATTCAACTAGTAGCATTAGGCTTGCCTTATGCAGATCAGTGGTTGAAGTTCTCCTCGGCTTCTTCTTCGTAGTATCCTCCTTCCTCCTCGTATCCTTGGTCGGTACTAGCGTCTATAAATAAATACGAGGTACACAATCACCAAACAATACTTAACTACTTTCAATAATCACACAAAAGGGGTCCTATAGATGATCTAGCATCATCTCTAACATTACAAGATTAAGGCTTGGTTTAATTCCTTTTATTTTTAGAAAAGTAATTTCTACTCATTGAAAAACTACTTAAGATTTAATATTCTCCAAACCAAACATGGGATCATATTGACACATGTCATCACCACATATTTTAGTCCATGGGAATGTGATTTAAAGTGGTGTCACAATTTAATAAGGTTTTACCCTTTTATTTAATTAAATAAAGTGACTAGAAATGCCTATGTGGCATTCTTTTATTACTTGGTCATTATTTCTGTAAGTAAACCTATATATTTTTATATATTCTGAAAGGTATGGTTAAATGTGATTTTTGAGAGTCGGAATCAACTCAAAAGCTATCATGGTTTAAATTTGAAAAATGTTTGAATGCAGAAAAGCTTCTGCCTTGTTATTTTTACCAAGGATGATCTACAGATCCAAATGACTTGAATCCAACGGGCTTGGATTCAGCATTTCCAGACCTTTCTAACAAAATTGGTTTCATTCAATTTGGTTCACTGAATCGATCTGGGTTGATTTTTGAATCTAGGTGCAGAAGTGTGTTTGAAATAAAATGGAAAAAGTTAATTTCAAATGACTGGGCTACGCGGGAAGTGATACTGGGCCGGCCTGCTAAGCACAGCGCTTATGCGGTCTGGTTAAGTCGCTGTCCCCACGCGTCAGTGAGACGAGGGGGTGCGAAGCGGTATGGGGCAATATGGTACGTTCGATCTAGTTCTAATCCAATGACTGAGGGTCGTCGTCCTTGTCGGGCAACTCCGGCGAGAATGAAACCTAACGCGGCGGGTGAGGGTCGTTGGGGGCTCACCAGGGCTCAGGCGAGGGTCGGCGAGGCGGGCGTACGACGAATTCGACGACGGCGAACCTCCTGGTACTGGCAGCTTCTCCTAGGGCGGCTCCAATCGCTGGCTCCCTTCTTCTCGAGCAGCGGCGGGCTCCGGTGAAATTCCGGCGAAGCGCTGATCGCCTTGCTTTGGGAACGGGGTGGAACGATCAGTGAGGAGAGGGGAGTGAGATGGTGTGCTAATTTCGGCTGGGGGTGGCCTCTATTTATAGTGACGAGAGGGGACCGACAGGGCGCAAGGTGAGCTCATCGTGGTCGACGGCATAGAGGGCTATCGGCGTGGGCGACGGTAGGGGGCGGTGCTGTGCTCCCTGGCGGAGCTCAACGATGTGATGGCGAGGCGTGGGGCGGTGCGGATTGGTCGGAACGTGGCGGTGCTCTGCGCGTGCCCGACGGATGTTTTTATGACGCACAGCGTGCGTGGTCCGCGCAGCGGCGAACGAGCGTGTCTGCGGGGTTGCTGGGACGGTGGTGATCGCGTATGCACGCGGCAAGGGCGGCGCGCCGTCTGTGGGCGTCTGTCGAGCGTGGCACACGGGGGCACGCTCTCGGCATGGTTGCTGGCGACCTTGGCATGGTTTGTGCGTGTGGTCCAGGGGCTGGCAAGGTTCGAGCGCTGGACAGGGAGTGGCGGTGGGGTGTTGGCTTGCTCCCAGACATGTTGGCTAGGCTTGTTGCTTCTCCTAGCTCGTTGTCGACATGTGTGGGTGGCAAGGGTGCATGCGGCCTGCTCACCATTGATGACAATGGCTAGCTTACAGTAGTGCTAGAGATTAGTTTAGGTTGTTAGATGATCTACTAAGGCTAGTGGTATCCAGAGAGGGAACAAGTTAGGCAAGAATCACTGCTCACAATAGTGTTTGGATTTTGTTTGATTTGTATCTGCAAGGTGATTGATGAAATGGCCGCAAGAATTCAAGTTTTGAATTTTGAAAAGATTTTTGGTGCGTGTGCTAGGTTGGTGCTGGTGAGTCTGCAGATGCTTGGGTTTTGAAAGTTGAGCTGGTTTGAGTGGTTTTTGAAAAAGTGGGATCTTCCCATATGATATAGATTCAATTTTGAACTATCCTTTAAACTATGCATTTGAAAGTTTCTGGATGATCACCAAGTGGGCCTTGATACTTTGTTATGAGTACAATCTTGGGGTGTAAAGATCAAAACAAGTTTCTGTTAAGTTCTGAAAGTTTGGGACAGCCAAAGTAGGCATGGGAGTTAAATTGGTCAAAATGACCATTCACTCATTTTGTTTGTTTTGATTTATTTGTCTTTGGGAAAAGTTTGGGAAATGTTTAGATGAGGTTTATTTCACCTAAGAATCATTTTACAAGCAAAGAAACACATAAAAAGGCAATTCAAAAGAATTCAAAATGGGATGCATACTCACATGCATGCTTTCATATTTTTATTTAGACAAGTTTTTGTTAACCCTAATTTTGATGATTAGAGTTTGATGATCTTAGTTTAATATTTTTGGGATGTTACACCTCCGCTAGCAGGGCCTCCGCCTCCTCCCTGTTGTGCTTCCTCCACTTTCTGCTGCCCAGTCCCTTGACCTTGGGTGCCTTGGGCTTGATTGAGGGCATGCGACCCTCCTCGATGGCAAGCTTCTGGAGGTTGCGGAGGTGAAAACTGAGCACCTTGTGCTGGGCTCTGAAGGCGTTGGCGTTCTTTGACGGGCCGCGGGTTGATGGCGCCTGAGAGCGCTTCGTCGGGAAACCCCAAGAGCAAGGTGTGAAGAGCACAACAGCAAGTCTTCCCTCAGTAAGAAACCAAGGTTATCGAACCAGTAGGAGGAAGGAAACGTCTCAAAGGTGTTGCAAGCAACTTGGAGACCTTCACAACACAAACTCAAGACTTTGCCCCAACAAACAGTGAGGTTGTCAATCTCACCGGTTGTTGTAACAAAGGATTAACTGTATGGTGTGGAAGGTAATGGTGGTTTGCAACAAGTAAACAGTAATAGTGGAAGATGTATCAATGGTAAAGATTGGACCGGGGGTCCATAGTTCACTAGAGGTGTTCTCCTTAGATAAACAAACATGGCATGCTGGGTAAACATATTACAGCAGGGCAATTGATAAGACTGAGCAAGGCATAACAATGCAATAATAGACATCATGATCCTATGCAATTCGATTGGGCAATACAACAAGATACATAGACCGCCATCCAACTACATCTATGAATAGAAGTCCACCTTTGGGTTATCAGCCGAACCCCCTCCAGTATTAAGTTGCAAGCAACAGACAAATGCTTTAAGCAAAGTGTGTAAGGTAAACAATCCACTTGTTCCATGAACAAGGGACCGTTGTTTTCTCCCTAGTGGAAACAGCACATCTACAACCTTAGAGATTTCTGTCACTTCCCTTAGATTAAATAGAGGCATGATCCCACTATTGAGCATAAATACCCCTCTTGGAGTCACTAGCAACTACTTGGCCAAGATAGCCACTAATAACGGAGAGCATGCAAGATCACAAACAACATAGACATGATAGAATGAATAAGACAAAACCATTAATCAATCTAACATAGTAATCTCAATATCCATCGAATCCCCGTAAAAAAAAACATGATTACAAATAGATGACATCTTGATCATGAATGGAGCTCACAAGATCTAGACATGAAAGCACAAAGGAGGAGATACAACCATCTAGCTACTACATGGACCCGTAGTCCAAGGTGGAACTACTCACGCTTCATACCGGAGGCTGGCATGATGAAGAAGAAGGCCTCCGGGGTGATCTCCCCTCCGGCAGGGTGCCAAGAAGAGCTTCATATCCCCGCGATCTAGGGATGATGGTGGCGGCGGATATAGACGGTTTCGTGGAATATTGATTGGGTACTTAGGGTTTAGGCATCGGGGGCTTCTTATAGGCGAAGAGGGAGGCCGAGGGGGTGCCCGAGGCGGCTGCACCCCACCCCCCAAGCGTGGGGTGGGCCCACCCGCGCGGCCAGGGGGTGTGGCCCTCTCGAGGCCCTCCTCCATCTCGTCTTCTTGCTCTGTGTTCCCCACGGTAAACTAGTGACTTTGGCTTTTGTCTTGTCCAATTCCGAGAATATTGATTTTCTGCATTTCCGGAACCAAAAACAGAAGAAAACAGGCAACTGTCACTGTGGCATCTTGTAATAGGTTAGTACTAGAAAACATATAAAAACACCTCAAAGTGTAGACAAAGCAAAGCAAAGTAGATACTAAACAAGCATGGAACATCAAAAATTATAGATACGTTTCCGACGTATCAAGCATCCCCAAGCTTAACTTCTGCTCGTCCTCTAGTAGGTAAGTGATAAAAGAATAATTTTTAAGGTGACATGCACCATCAAAATAAAAGATCAAACCATTGGCAAGCAATGAAAGCTGGGATCAAAGAACTCTAAACATGAGCATGAAAGATGGAGTTCTAATAGTAAGACAAAGTAACTATGCATGCAACATGAAAGGCTACAAACAAATATCATGAATAACATGCATTGAAAAACGTTTGTTAGTTTCACATACAGAAAACATGGCATAGTGGCAATCAGCTTGTCCCTCATAGAGTAGAAAATAGATGCATAGGACACCTTCAATGTTCATAAGAGTGACTAGATACAAATAGTTCAAGAACAAGCAATATCAACAATATGCATCAATCAATAAGTTTTGGGACAATGCACATAGAACTAAGAATGGCAACTATGCTCTCTTAACTGGTGCCTAAAGGTAGAAGGTGGAGACCCAATATAATGGTGGAAGAAAGGACCTTCATATAGGGAAGCAGGGATTTCAAGTTTCAAAAAGATCTTCCAAAAATTATGGTACTTGTTAGCTTTCAGCTCTCATTGCCCCTATCATAAGCATATTGAAATGATTATGGTGAAAGTGAACAAACTATGGAGTATATGCTTGACAAAGTATAAGTTGGCAATCTCATGTCCCTTGAATACGAGGGCCGCTCCTCATGCTACTCAACTTTAGTTACATGTAAGTTCTTGTCATAGTAAGTACATGTGTATCATAGAGAACCGCCAACGGGGTACCCCTTGCACATGGTATAGGAGCTATCCCATAACCAAAATGACAAGGCAAGCATACAATGAGCATCTCAGCAATCATCTTATTTACCATGGAATATGGTGCTTTTTTCTTTCTTTCCTATTTTCTCAATATGTCTCTTTTTTATAAGAAGAAAGCTTCATAGATGTCATTATGGTGATGCTGCAAGTTTCCACCATGATTAGGCATGGCTTAGGCTAGCGGCCTAGGCGTTTCTCTAACACACATACATAACTCCATGGACTTACAAGCTCCCCTTTTATTTCACACCGACGACATCCATAGACAAAAGAGCATGATATCAACTGTGTACAAAGTACAAGTGCAATGTTAAAAGCGTTCCTCGTGACAACATGGTTCTGCTAATTCCAACGTATAAGTGCAAGCATATACAACATAGATGACACAATGGTTCAAGTTTATTAGGGGCAAGAAATATAAAGTGTGCCATCAAGTTTGTGAGAGCTTTAATCACTAAGTTTTCACCTAACAAAATACTTTTTAATTGGAAGATAGATGAAAACAAGAATGTACTTGGAATGGTGTAACACACCATGCATAGGAATTTATAGTGGACACTTTGTAATAACTTGCTTTCTTGGGATTTGGAAGCATGAGTAGAGCTTACTCATACAAGTGGAGGCTACCAAAAGACTGGGAGCAACCAACTAAGAGAGCAATAATGGCCATAATCATGCAGAGCGACAAAACATTACTAATCAAAGCATAAAGTAGTACTACAAGTCAAGGAATAAATGATCATAGAGGCTATGGTGACTTTTTCATAGTCATAAAAGGGTGTGAGCATGTGTCAAGTCAACCCAAACAAAGCATCAAAGGAGAATACCACAATACTATGCTTTTGCATGTTGAAACAACGCATGATTCTTTCAAGGAACACTAAGAAATCCCAATTGTTTGGAACAAGTCATGCTATAGCAATAATCGCTAAGCATAAGGTAAAAACAACACCTAGCATGACATGCTAAAGTCCAAGTCACAGTCAAAGCAAGCTCCTCTTGCACTATTTCAAGCAAGAACTTTCTACTCCTTTCCAACACCAATCAACTTATTTGAAACCACACAGCGAGAACGGGGGTCCAAACTACTTTATTCAAGAAAACTAAGCAAACCAAACGAAAACTAAGACGCTCCAAAAACAACACAACAGTGCATTAAACAATAAAAACAAAGTGTCTAGAAAGACCTGAGTTTTTATTGATGAAGAAAGGGATGCCTTGGGCATCCCCAAGCTTTGATGCTTGTACCTCTTTAATATTTCTTGGGGTGAAACCGGGGTTGCATCCCCAAGATTGAGCTTTTGTCGATTCTTCATCTCATTATATCATTCTCTCTCTACACCTGAAATTTTTCCTTCATGCAAAACTTCACACAATCTTCATTAGCAACATTAGTGTATTCAAAAGATAATATACCCTTGGGTTTAGCTTTAGAACAACAAAACTTTCACTAAAAACACAAGCTACTGTAGCAACTCCCTCAAAAAGCTCAATTTCCCAAAAAGAACCCAAAAAGGAATCAATAAGAAGCAAATGCAAATAATGGCAGAAATCTGTCAAAACAGACCAACAGGTAGAAACCGATTTTTTCGAAGACCTTCTGTTGCTCAAATCAAAAAGTGTTGAACTAAGGAAAGTTATTTAACATACTGGGGGATTTATTCGAAAATATCAGATCAATCCGACTTACAGAGATTCCTCACGAATTTTTATGGTGGAGCACAAACATTTGTTTCGGGACAGCAACTCCCCAAATCTTACTTCCCTCTCATTAGAGGTCATTCTTGGCACAAAAAGCAAACAAAAAGGATAAGGAGAGGTCATTACTGAAATAATAACTTCCAAGACTCAAGAAAACTCTTGGGTTATATCCCAACAAGTACTTTTCTTTAACGCCTTTAAGTTAGGCACAAGAAGCAAGAATCAAGTGTTTTAAAATGAAGAATTAAGATCAATACTTGCAATCTCTTCAACTTGGAAAGATATCTCATCCAAATGATTTTTTTAGGATCCCCTCTCATCTCTCCTCGGTTCACTACTTTCATCAAAAGGATTTTCATGAACAATCCAATCAAAATTCTTTTCTAAGGCTTCATGCATTCCAACAAGTTTAAAGAGCATGGGTATCTTAATTTCCTCTCTAATTTTGGTTTTATATAGAGTACCCATAACATCTACACATGAGCCTAGCATATTAAAATGCTCAAAGACCTTTCTGGCTTCCTTAGCAACATCATTGAATTCTTTCAGTAAAGTTTCAAGGATAAATTCACTCTTTTCAGGATCCTTTTCTTCTTTTAGTTTGAGAAACAAAATTTGCATCATGGGGTTAAGGTTAACAAACCTAGCCTCCAACATATGAACTAAAGAAGCTGCAGAAAATTCATAATTAGGAGCAATTATGGAGCCTATAGATCTATCCTCAATATCCTCATGTTTGCTAACATGATTAAAGAATTCTTCAATATTTTGTTTCCCAATTATGGAGCCACTTCCTAATGAAAGGTCTTTCAGGGTGAACTTGGGGATCAACATGGTGAGCTAGAGCAAGGTGACAACTAGAGCAGGAACTAATTTTTTTGTGTTTTTTATAAGGGAAAGCAAACCAAACTAAACTAATTTTTTTTGAGTTTTTGATAAAAGGTGCCAAACAAAACCAAGAAAAAGAAACTAAGCAAAACAAAAACAAAAACAAAGTAAAGAGAAAGGTTTGGAAGGACTCCCCTTGTGAAGACATCCTTAGCCTCCCCAGCAACGGCTCCAGAAAACTTGTTGATGGCGCCTAAGAGCGCTTCGTCGGGAAAGCCCAAGAGCAAGGTGTGAAGAGCACAGCAGCAAGTCTTCCCTCGGTAAGAAACTGAGGTTATCGAACCAGTAGGAGGAAGGAAACGTCTCAAAGGTGTTGCAAGCAACTTGGAGACCTGCACAACACAAACTCAAGACTTTGCCCCAACGAATAGTGAGGTTGTCAATCTCACCGGTTGTTGTAACAAAGGATTAACTGTATGGTGTGGAAGGTAATGGTGGTTTGCAACAAGTAAATAGTAACAGTGGAAGATGTATAAATGGTAAAGATTGGACCGGGGTCCATAGTTCACTAGAGGTGTTCTCCTTATATAAACAAACATGGCATACTGGGTAAACAAATTACAGCAGGGCAATTGACAGGACTAAGCAATGCATAACAATGCAATACTAGACATCATGATCCTATGAGATTAGATTGGGCAATACAACAAGATACATAGACCGCCATCCAACTGCATCTATGACTAGAAGTCCACCTTTGGGTTATCATCCAAACCTCCTCCGGTATTAAGTTGCAAGCAACAGACAACTGCTTTGAGCAAAGTGTGTAAGGTAAACAATCCACTTGTTCCATGAACAAGGGACCGTTGTTTTCTCCCTAGTGGCAACAACACATGTACAACCTTAGAGAGTTTTGTCACTTCCCTTAGATTAAGGCCCGGTTCTTTCGGCGGCTTCTCTGAGAAGCCGCCCTGCCCCCAGCTTCCTGGGGAAGCCGGTTTCAAAATTTCTCGAGGCTTCCAAATTAGTTTAGCTTTAACCACTTTAGAAGCCTCGTAATTTTTTTGAACCGGCTTCCCCAAGAAGCTGGGGATAGGGAAGCTTCTCGGAGAAGCCGTCAAAAGAACTGGGCCTAAATAGAGGCATGAACCCACTATCGAGCATAAATACCCCCTCTTGGAGTCACTAGCAACTACTTGGCCAAGATAGCCACTAACAACGGAGATCATGCAAGATCACAAACAACACAGACATGATAGAATCAATAATACAAAACCATTAATCAATCTGACATAGTAATCTCAATATCCATCAGATCCCCGCAAACACAACACGCATGATTACAAATAGATGAGATTTTGATCATGAATGGAGCTCACAAGATCTAGACATGAAAGCACAAAGGAGGAGATACAACCATCTAGATACTACATGGACCCATAGTCCAAGGTGGAACTACTCATGCTTCATACCGGAGGCTGGCATGATGAAGAAGAAGGCCTCCGGGATGATCTACCCTCTGGCAGGGTGCCGGAAAGAGCTTCAGATCCCCCCGATCTAGGGACGATGGTGGCGGCGGCTACAGACGGTTTCGTGGAATATTGATCGGGTACTTAGGGTTTAGGCATCGGGGGCTTCTTATTGGCGAAGAGGGAGGCCGAGGGGGTGCTCGAGGCGGCTGCACCCCCTCCCCCCCCCCCCAGGCGCGGGGTGGGCCCACCCGCGCGACCAGGGGTGTGGCCCCCTCGAGGCCCTCCTCCGTCTCGTCTTTTGGCTCCGTGTTCCCCACGGTAAAATATTGACTTTGGCTTTTGTCCCGTCCAATTCCAAGAATATTAATTTTCTACCTTTCTGGAACCAAAAACAGAAGAAAACATGCAACTGGCACTGTGGCATCTTGTTAATAGGTTAGTACCAGAAAACATATAAAAACACCTCAAACTGTAGACAAAGCAAAGCAAAGTAGATACTAAACAAGCATGGAACATCAAAAATTATAGATACGTTTCCGACGTATCACAGGTCTGGACGGGTATGGTGGTTGCAGATCGAATACTGATCCCAACTACAGATCGGTCCTAGTACTGATCCCAACTACAGATCGGTACTAGTACTGATCCCAACTACATATTGGTGCTAGTACTAATCCCAACTAGGGGCATTCATCGAAATGCGAGATCTAACACAAGAGGATTAGCTACTGTAAAAATACCTAGCATCCACCGATTGAAAATATGAACAGCTGAGCCCTAATAACACACGATCTAGCATCCAACAATGGGAATGGGGGAAGAACAAAGGAAGGGGAGAAAACCCTAGTTACCTTCGACCATGGGTCGGCTAAGCTGGTGTCGAAGGGGTTCTCCGGTCTGATGTAATCGTCATCCCCTTAGGGGTCCCAGCCATGCGGGATCTGCAGGAGAACGGCGGGGGAATGTACGGGGACGGGGGCCTCCTCGCCGGCGGCTATGGCGGAATCAGGGACGGGGGTCTGGACTGGTATGGCGGCTGCCTTCAATGCCTCAATGGGGGCCTGTACGGGGACGGGGGGCCTCCTCGTCGGCCGCCTTGGAGGCAATGATGGCCACCACGCCGTTCTTCTCCATCGCCGGCGTGGTTGGGGTTTTCTTGGGGGTTTGCATAAGGTGATGGGACAGTGGAGATAGTTGTGTGAGTGAGTGAGTGATGAGTGAGAGTGAGAGTGAGGAGGCCTCTATAAAGGTGAAGGGAGGAGTCGTTTTGTTGCACCATCGTGCACTGCGTAACCGCGTGCGCTACTGCATCGTGCATGGCCACATGCGTCCGCTAACGCCTCGTGCACCACGACACGTGTACCATGTGTCACGTTTTCCCCCTCGTGTCTAACCTTGGCCACTTAGTTGTGCTCATTTATACCCTCGAGTGTAGCGCTGGCAGTTTGGTTGTACTTAGTTTTGCCCTGTAGTACTAACACTGTCGTGTGCAATATACTCACTTTTACCCTCCGGTGGCTGGTCAACCGAGAGTCAACGAATGGATTTTAGCTAGATAATTGAGTCATTTTATGCATATCAAATTCAAAAAGATCAAAACATTGTGGCATCTATCCAGGGAGTCTTATTATGTGACCTGCCACCATAATAAATGTATATAAATCAAGTTTTAACCTAAATCACCACTTCTCAAATCACCTACTATCTATGAAGGTTTATGGTTTTCTACTCGAGCCTCTCCCCAACACATCCCTCCCGAAAACATAATTTGTCTGAATGAGGCAATAATTGTCAAACTGATGTATATTTGAATTGCAAATAGTTTGATGTATGCCAATATGTATTTTATTGTATAACAGAAGCATTTTCCATTTTTTAAATCTCTTTTTGTTTTCTATTTGAACCCTCTTGTCATTTTTGTCCTTGGTCTTAAAGTTTTACTCGGTTTTGCCCTTGGTTTTTAAGTTCTACTCAGTTTTCCCCTCCCTCTTAGTGACAAAATCTCACACCTCTGCTCATCTTGGCTGCTACGCTCTGATTGGTCAAGACAGTTGTCATGCGGATCGTACCCACCAACCGTTGATCCTCTGTGATCTAGCGGACAGGATAACCCCTATATCTGTCAGGGGGCACCCTCTATCCATGCAAAATAACAAGTTTGCCACCGATGCTTTAACTCCATAAACAAATGATTTTAATATAATTTGAAGGTAAAGTGTTCAAAGGTGTATAATTTTTGCATTATATTTCACTCCATGTCCTAAGTGCGATTTCAAAGAGTTCAAAGGTGTATAATTTTTTCCATATGCAATTTTATGCATTACATCCCTACATTCTATGAAAACGATAATCTCTCAAGATTTTCTTAGCACATCATTATCACGTATTAAGTGCGATTTCACAGTGTTCAAAGGTTTATAATTTTCATATACGCAAGTTTAGGGATCACTTTTCACACTATAAAAATGGTAAACACCCTTTTCCTTTACATTAAGAGTTGTATAATTTTTCAATTTGAAAGTGTTCAAGAGTAGTTTCAATTATAAACACTCTTTTACATGAAGAGTTGTATAATTTTTCAATTTGAAAGTGTTCAAGAGTAGTGTCAATTATAAACACTCTTTTACATTAAGAGTTGTATAATTTTTCAATTTGAAAGTGTTCAAGAGTAATGTCAATTATAAACACTCTTTTACATTAAGAGTTGTATAATTTTTCAATTTGAAAGTGTTCAAGAGTAGCGTCAATTATAAACACTCTTTTACATTAAGAGTTGTATGATTTTTTCAATTTGCAAGTGTTCAAGAGTTGTGTCAATTATAAACACTCTTTTACATTAAGAGTTGTATGATTTTTTTAAAATTTGAAAGTGTTCAAGAGTTGTGTCAATTATAAACACTCTTTTACATTAAGAGTTGTATATTTTTTAAAAAAATTGAAAGTGTTCAAGAGTTGTGTCAATTATAAACACTCTTTTACATTAAGAGTTGTATAAAAAATTAATTTGAAAGTGTTCAAGAGTTGTGTAAATTATAAACACTCTTGTACATTAAGAGTTGTATATTTTTTTTCTAATTTGAAAGTGAAACGATAGCCGTGCGAGAGTTGTGTCAATTATAGTTTAAGACCGCACGAGAGTTTCATAATTATAAACACTCTTGCAAACCAACTGAATCGCCACTGTTCTAGGGGAATTTACAATACATTTTAGGGAGATTTTATCTATCTATGAGAGTTATGGAGGTTGAAACCACCGCTGGAAAGTAAAATCCAGAGAGATATTGTTCACAACCACGAATTACGTCAGCACTGGATCAATCCTATTCGAAAAGCAAGGCAGTTAGTTCAGCACCAGGATTCGCGTTTAAATACTGCCAATAATCAACCCACAAAAGGGAAACGATGCTTACCCAGATGGAATCCATGCGTTAGATCCCTGCGATTCCACCCAAACTTCTGTGTGCTCGACGGGGATGGACGGTGCACCAGCCGGCATTGCATACTGTTCCACGAAAGAGGTAGATCTAACAGGGCGGGAGCAGAGACGGAGGTGGAGTGGGCTCCACAGCTAGGGGGAGGGGGCGGCTCTAGGTCCGAGGACGACATATGGTAGGAGGGCACGACGGCGGGGAAGCGGAGGGGCGATGTGGGAGCTGTTCCAGGCTCGGGGGGAAGCGGATGCTTTGGGTGAGCGAGAATGGCCAGTCTGACGTGTCTCCATGCGGCCCCACTCGTCACCACGTATGCAAGACCCATCCCAATGCGTCCCCACCCTTCACCACGTATGCAAGACCCGTCCCAACGCGGCCCCAGCGGTCAGGCATGTAACGGTCGAGGCCTTGTAATGTAACGCTCAATGCCCAACCCGACCCAACGCGGTCCCACCAGTCAGCATGTAACGGTCAAGCCTTTGACCTGATGGCATCCCTCCGTCCAAGCGCCCGCGAGGGTTTCTTAACATGGCGAGGGGAAAGGTGAGAAAACGTTAAGCAGCTGGGGAAAAGTGAGTACAACTAACGAACCAAGGGCACGAAAATAGAAATCCCTACTTAATAAGGAAGAAGTATGAAACATTTGAAAATTGTTCAAAGACTTTCAAGATGAAGTGGAAAATCATTGTAACAATAAAATAAAGAGTTTATGATTCGATCATAAAGGAATATATTTGAGTTACTTATTTAGAAAAACACCTAAGATTTGAGAAATTATTCTGTGTATTTTCATTTCCCGATAAACCATAGGAGTATGGTATGTTCGAGAGATCAAATCAAACCTTGTCTGACATGGTAAATATCAAAGGTGTCATTTATAAAACTGTCATTATGTTTTAAGGATTAAAACTTTAGAGACTACCACTTTTACACTGAAAAGAGCACCATCGTGATCTGTTGAAATGACACGATAAAGGTTATGGTTTGGGATAAAACCCGAGTTGTCTTTTCTTGAATTTTGGTATGATATTTACAACCAAAGTCGGATAAGCACGTCTTTGTAGGTTATACCAAATAATTTGTTGGGTATTTCTCCATAACATCGAAGACAAAAATGTTTGTCACTTAGAACGTCAAATTTCTTGAAAAGGGAATTTTTCGCAAAAGTTAAGTGAGAGGACAATAGAATTTTAATAAGGTTAATGAACCTTAGCTATATGTGCTGAGTTGCGCAACACCGGAAAATGTTCTGGAATCAGCCATAATGCTCATAGCTTACGTGCCTCAAAGGTTATGGTCACTGAGATCTAAGTTCCTATTGAACCAAGTAGATCAGGTAAACATTCAAAATACTAAGATTTGAGAGTAAATCATTATTGTTTGACAATGATGAACCGATTACATGCAAAGAAGTGATGATGGACCCTGACTCCGTCAAATGGCTTGAAGCCATAAAATCCATGATAGTTCTATACACGAGAAATTAAGTTTTTTGAACTTGGAAGACCACCCGAAAAGGTGTAAAACCTATCGGTCATATTTCGATCCATAAAAAATAGACATGGATGTTTCACATCTATAAAATAGTCGACATGTCGGTAAAGATTTCGCGACAATGTTCAAGGAAATTCAAAAAGATCAAAACATTGTGGCATCTATCCAGGGAGTCTTATTATGTGACCTGCCACCATAATAAATGTATATAAATCAAGTTTTAACCTAAATCACCACTTCTCAAATCACCTACTATCTATGAAGGTTTATGGTTTTCTACTAGAGCCTCTCCCCAACACATCCCTCCCCAAAACATAATTTGTCTGAATGATGCAATAATTGTCAAACTGATGTATATTTGAATTGCAAATAGTTTGATGTATGCCAATATGTATTTTATTATATAAAAGAAGCATTTTCCATTTTTTAAATCTCTTTTTGTTTTCTATTTGAACCCTCTTGTCATTTTTGTCCTTGGTTTTAAAGTTTTACTCAGTTTTGCCCTTGGTTTTTAAGTTCTACTCAGTTTTCCCCTCCCTCTTAGTGATAAAATCTCACACCTCTGCTCATCTTGGCTGCTACGCTCTGATTGGTCGAGACAGTTGTCACGCGGATCGTACCCACCAACCGTTGATCCTCTGTGATCTAGCGGACAGGATAACCCCTGTATCTGTCAGGGGGCACCCTCTATCCATGCAAAATAACAAGTTTGCCACTGATGCTTTAACTCCATAAACAAATGATTTTAATATAATTTGAAGGTAAAGTGTTCAAATGTGTATAATTTTTGCATTATATTTTACTCCATGTCCTAAGTGCGATTTCAAAGAGTTCAAAGGTGTATAATTTTTTCCATATGCAATTTAATGCATTACATCCCTACATTCTATGAAAACGATAATCTCTCAAGATTTTCTTAGCACATCATTATCACGTATTAAGTGCGATTTCACAGTGTTCAAAGGTTTATAATTTTCATATACGCAAGTTTAGGGATCACTTTTCACACTATAAAAATGGTAAACACCCTTTTCCTTTACATTAAGAGTTGTATAATTTTTCAATTTGAAAGTGTTCAAGAGTAGTTTCAATTATAAACACTCTTTTACATGAAGAGTTGTATAATTTTTCAATTTGAAAGTGTTCAAGAGTAGTGTCAATTATAAACACTCTTTTACATTAAGAGTTGTATAATTTTTCAATTTGAAAGTGTTCAAGAGTAATGTCAATTATAAACACTCTTTTACATTAAGAGTTGTATAATTTTTCAATTTGAAAGTGTTCAAGAGTAGCGTCAATTATAAACACTCTTTTACATTAAGAGTTGTATGATTTTTTCAATTTGCAAGTGTTCAAGAGTTGTGTCAATCATAAACACTCTTTTACATTAAGACTTGTATGATTTTTTTAAAATTTGAAAGTGTTCAAGACTTGTGTCAATTATAAACACTCTTTTACATTAAGAGTTGTATATTTTTTTAAAAATTTGAAAGTGTTCAAGAGTTGTGTCAATTATAAACACTCTTTTACATTAAGAGTTGTATAAAAAAATTAATTTGAAAGTGTTCAAGAGTTGTGTAAATTATAAACACTCTTGTACATTAAGAGTTGTATATTTTTTTTCTAATTTGAAAGTGAAACGATAGCCGTGCGAGAGTTGTGTCAATTATAGTTTAAGACCGCACGAGAGTTTCATAATTATAAACACTCTTGCAAACCAACTGAATCGCCACTGTTCTAGGGGAATTTACAATACATTTTAGGGAGATTTTATCTATCTATGAGAGTTATGGAGGTTGAAACCACCGCTGGAAAGTAAAATCCAGAGAGATATTGTTCACAACCACGAATTACGTCAGCACTGGATCAATCCTATTCGAAAATCAAGGCAGTTAGTTCAGCACCAGGATTCGCGTTTAAATACTGCCAATAATCAACCCACAAAAGGGAAACGATGCTTACCCAGATGGAATCCATGCGTTAGATCCCTGCGATTCCACCCAAACTTCTGTGTGCTCGACGGGGATGGACGATGCACCAGCCGGCGTTGCATACTGTTCCACGAAAGAGGTAGATCTAACAGGGCGGGAGCAGAGACGGAGGTGGAGTGGGCTCCACAGCTAGGGGGAGGGGGCGGCTCTAGGTCCGAGGACGACATATGGTAGGAGGGCACGACGGCGGGGCAGCGGAGGGGCGATATGCGTCCCCACCCTTCACCATGTATGCAGGACCCGTCCCAACGCGGCCCCACCGATCAGGCACGTAACGGTCGAGGCCTTGTAATGTAACGCTCAATGCCCGACCCGACCCAACCCGGTCCCACCAGTCAGCATGTAACGGTCAAGCCTTTGACCTGACGGCATCCCTCCGTTCGAGCGCCCGCGAGGGTTTCTTAACATGGCGAGGGGAAAGGTGAGAAAAAGTTAAGCAGCTGGAGAAAAGTGAGTACAACTAACGAACCAAGGGCACGAAAATAGAAATCCCTACTTAATAAGAAAGAAGTATGAAACATTTGAAAATTGTTCAAAGACTTTCAAGATGAAGTGGAAAATCATTGTAACAAGAAAATAAAGAGTTTATGATTCGATCATAAAGGAATATATTTGAGTTACTTATTTAGAAAAACACCTAAGATTTGAGAAATTATTCTGTGTATTTTCATTTCCCGATAAACCATAGGAGTATGGTATGTTCGAGAGATCAAATCAAACCTTGTCTGACATGGTAAATATCAAAGGTGTCATTTATAAAACTGTCATTATGTTTTAAGAATTAAAACTTTAGAGACTACCACATTTACACTGAAAAGAGCACCATCGTGATCTGTTGAAATGACACGATAAAGGTTATGGTTTGGGATAAAACCCGAGTTGTCTTTCCTTGAATTTTGGTATGATATTTACAACCAAAGTCGGATAAGCACGTCTTTGTAGGTTATACCAAATAATTTGTTGGGTATTCCTCCATACCACCGAAGACAAAAATGTTTGTCGCTTAGAACGTCAAATTTCTTGAAAAGGGAATTTTTCGCAAAAGTTAAGTGAGAGGACAATAGAATTTTAATAAGGTTAATGAACCTTAGCTATATGTGGTGAGTTGCGCAACACCGGAAAATGTTCTGGAATCAGCCATAATGCTCGTAGCTTACGTGCCTCAAAGGTTATGGTCACTGAGATCTAAGTTCCTATTGAACCAAGTAGATCAGGTAAACATTCAAAATACCAAGATTTGAGAGTAAATCATTATTGTTTGACAATGATGAACCGACTACATGCAAAGAAGTGATAATGGACCCTAACTCCGTCAAATGGCTTGAAGCCATAAAATCCATGATAGCTCTATACACGAGAAATTAAGTTTTTCGAACTTGGAAGACCACCCGAAAAGGTGTAAAACCTATCGGTCATATTTGGATCCATAAAGAAATAGACATGGATGTTTCATATCTATAAAATAATCGACATGTCGGTAAAGATTTTGCGACAATGTTCAAGGAGTTGACTATGACAAGATTTGATCTTTCATGGTGATATTTATTCTGGACGGATTAATGTAGCAACCACTACATATAATTTTGGTATATGGTAGGTGAATAAACAAAACAAAGTTTTTATAATAGAATGGTTACCTAGGGCGTGTACATGACACAGTCCAAAGGGTTTTGTTAATTCAAAGGATGCTTAAAAGGGCATGCAAACTTCAATGCTTGAAGTAAGCATCACAGAGTTGGAATCTTCACCATGATGAAACTGTTAAAGGAGTTTAATTTCATTGGAGACAATGAAGATGCTTGCATTTGCAAGAAATTAAGTGGGAGCGCTGAGACACATTTCTAATACATTATGTGGAGGACATATTTTTGATTAGAAATGATGTATCTTTTATTAACAAAGGTTAAGAATTTTATTAGAATTAGATTTCGATGAAAGACTTAGGCAAAACCCGAATATTAGGCATCAATGTCTATATGGATAGATTGAGAAACTAATATGGTTGTGCTAGACGTACATATATGAGATATTGAATGAGTCCAATATATACATGACAAGAATGGTTCTTGTCGCATGGAAAAGAATTGAATCAATATTCAAGTGTATTGACACTTGATAAGTGAAAAAAGAATCAAGTGCTGACACTTGGTGAGTAAAATCACAAGAATTTTTTGATCAATCATACCATGATATGTACACATCCAGATATATCCTATGCTCTAAATGTTATGAGCATATACCAGAATGAATCATAAGATGATCGTTGGACGATAGTAAGAATATTCTTATGATCTTATGGAAAAACGAAGAATATATTTATGTAGAGGTGACAAACAGTTACAAATAGTTCATTATAAAATGTTACACTAATACAAGTTTTTTCACAAGATACAAATTAAGTTTATCTAAATTTAAACTATGGGTGGCGCAATGTAATGGAAAGGAGATTCCATGATGGATTTTGATGAATTCCAAAGTTAATACATTATGACGGATATTACAACAAAAGGCTAAGTATATGACTACTATTGTAGCAGCAAAGGAGGGTATTTGTGTCAAGTAGTTTGTTATCAAACTAAGGTATGGTTCACAACGGGCTAAAACTATAAAGATATATTGTACGACAATAGTATCGATATAATTTAACTCCAAGGAACTAAATGTCTGACCAAAAGACCAAATTTATACAATGCCATCTCGTTAGAGAATGAGTGATACGTGGAGACGCAAATAAAAATACACACGGACCTAAAAGTGTCAGATCCGGAGATTATGTGTACCACTCGCAAACGCGTATATACAACACCAGAAAGCCATAAGTGTTGAATGCGCAAGTTTTTCAAACTAGATTATTGACTCTAGTGCAAGTGGAAGACTGAAAGAAATATGCTCGAGAGGCAATAATAAAGTGGTTATTATCTTATTCCTTGTTTATGATAAATGTTTATTTTGCATGCTATAACTGTATTAATTTGGAAACGTTAATACATGTGTATTTAATAAACAAATAGAAGGTTTCTAGTTATAACTAGATCGTTGATTAACAAGATGATCAAAGGTTTCCTGATCATGGACATTGGGTGTTGTTAATAACGAGATCACAACATTGTTGGAATGATGTGATGAACATTCATCTAAAGTATAGCATTACGATCAAAGACTTCAAAGTCATTGTATTTATATTGCTATAACATCATACGAAGTAATCCTAGTCCATAGACCATGAGATCATGTCAACCACTAACACTGGAAGAATATCTTGATAACATCAAATGTCACACCGTGACAGGGTGACTATAAAGGTGGGTTCAATGCTACGAAGGTGTTATGTAGAGGCTCATGGATCAAGAGTGGAATTTGTCCATCCCGATGATGGATAGATATACTCTAGGACCTCTCGGTGATATCACATTAGTTAGCTTGCAAGCAAGTGATGTGATCACTAGAATGGTATATCACGAGAACAAGAAAAGAGTACATGTCGGTAACGATATAAAAATAGGTATTGAGATACCAATGGTCGAATCTCGGACATGTAATATATTGCGAGACAAAGGGATTGAGTTACATGCGTAAAAGGTTCTCGTGATTATAGAAGTCATCGTTGAATGTGTGTGTCAGTACGGATCTTCAGGTCTCGCTGCTGATTATTGATCAGAGAGGGGTCTAGATCATGTCTGCATTATTCGCGAACCGTAGGGTGACACACTTAAGGGATACTGAATCCATGTGGAGCAAATAAGATGCCAGGAAAAGATTATGAAAGTGCTGGAATTATTTCAATGGAAACCGGAATTGTTTTGGGTGAAATTGTTGAAACTGGTTCTGTATGTGATATTGAAATGTTGCAAGGGGTTTTATGTAAATGTTTGTTAATTAATGTAATTAAAAGAATTCTGAATAAAATAAATAAAAGAGTTTTATTAAATGAGAGCTTGCATTAAATTTGGTGGAAATTTAATGGAGGTGAGTGAAATTTTGAGTGGAGGCGTGTTTATGTTAGTGGAGGCTTTTTATTTTGAATGGGAGCTCCACCCACATGAATGTGAAATAGGTGGGGGCAGCCACCATGGCTGCCATGCCATGCCCTTTGGGATGCCCCCTGTCCCTATAAAAGGCCCCCCTCTCCTCCTCTTATCTCACACCTCCTCGCGAAGGATCTCTCTCTGTAACACCCTCAGAATCGGCCCTATGCAAGTTTTAGCGAAACCCGCCAAACCCGCATAGAAACGATTCAAAGGTGCCCACCAGGCACTTTCCTGCGGGTGGAAAACGAAGTAATATCATTACACAATAGTCCTCGATAGAACCCACAAAACATATATATACAACAGCGACTCAAAGAGTCAAGAATACAGATATACAGTACAAAGATCCAAATCACCTTGAAAACAATACAGCGTCCGAGTACGGACAAGATGCAAATTGAGCTAAGAGCCCTGAAGAATAACCAATGGCGGCCATAACCCTGCCCAGGCCAAGCCGGAAGGGTAACCCTGCTAACGACGTCGATCTCAAAACCTGCTTAAACAAAAGGGGTGCCGACAAAGGGCAAAGGAAAAAGAGAGAGCGGTCAGTACTGAGGCCAGTACACGGCGAGGCTAGAATTCGGCGGTCCTCGCCTACATAGGTATGGTGGACTGAGCGGCAGCGCAGCAAGCACTAAACACCCTATAGAGACTCGATATAACTATCGGCTACCAGAGAGGGATAAGAAAGACCTATCCGGAACCAACCTGAGGCTACCACCAAACATACCCATCCTGGTATTTCCCCCTCGAGACCAAACGAGGAAGTCAACCGAGGAACTCACACCGTTGGCAGTTTTATTTATTCTGTTATAGTTGCGGCAATTACTAGTCAAATAAAGATGGCATGAGTCATCCTGATATAATAAGCAGTGGGCAGTTTTAGTTAACCATTCCGTTGTAGTTGCAACACTTACTAGTCAGATACGATTAGCATGAGATACCCCAAACCCAGCAGTTGTTGGTACTTTTATTTAGCCATTCCGTTGTAGTGAAGCTGATTACTAGTCATATCGGATACAAGTCAATTTATAACAGTAAACTTTAGTTATAGTTGTCTATGATCGAGAACTGTGCTCCAAGTCGTCCATAACTGCGGACACGGCTTTTCGAAAAGATTTAACCCTGCAGGGGTGCACCAAAGTATCCACACGCACTTCGACCCTTTTTGCCAGATCAGTTAACATACACCCATCGGTATGTCGGCGGGGCCTAAGTCATGACGTTTCCCAGACCCAAAGCAAGTACATGGGGGCCACCCCACTAAGCTACCCGCAACGAAGTCGGCCGGTCTCTGAGACGGACTCAGGGTTTGTGGAGACGGCTGTAAACGACTGGGAACCCGAAAAGATGACTGGGCTTGTCGATACAGCGAAAACGTGTCACGATCCTAAACAGTACAGGTGCAGTACATCGCACAATTTAAATTAAGCAGTAAAGCATGGCATAAGTATACGATAGTAATAAAGCCCCAAACTAATTGTGGCCCCCGGTACAATACTTTGACATCAGGTACTAATCGATGGGGGTGCCCATACACCCCACCTGTGGTTAGCGCGCTCAATCTCGGAACAGGTGTCAAGAACTCGGGGTCCTACGGGACACAAGTGGACGGTTAACAACCAAATAACATCTATTGCCCACCTGTGCCTCTGCATTTACCTACTTCAATTTTAGTTATTAAACAATAATTAAAGCCATGATCATCTCCAACATTAAACATGCGGCAATACTCCAACAACTGTGGTACTGGACGACACGCAACAGCACTTGAGCAAGCGACTACGACGCGCAAGTCCAACTATCTACCAAACAACAGGTAATAGGATGTGTCCAAGGCAATATAAGGCTGCAAGGGATGTTCCGGGTACGAAAACTAGAGCATCGCAACACAGATAGCAATAGATCAACAGGAGGGAATAAATACTATAAAAGTAAGATAGGTAGAAAGGGGGAGGTGCTCGCCTGAAAACATTGCCGAAGGTTCATCCGAAGATCGGGTCGACACTCGCATCAACTCATCGGCCTAATCCGCAAAGAAGCAAAACACTAGAAGAAACACCGGATGCACTATTTAATACAACGGCAGAAGATCGGGCATGATGCATGTATGATGTATGACATGGCAAAGGTGCAATGCAATTAGATCATATTAAGCGGAACCGGGGTCCCGACATTTAATTAAACGGTTCAAGTTATTTATCTACCCCGCAAATTAAATGTTGGGTTAACAGGGCGGAACATGGCATCGGTTCGATACACCAATTTAAATGAAGTCCGGAATAAGACAAAGATATCCCGCATATCAACTCCATATTTAATTATGAGGTGAATCGGCATAAGGCCCCAACCCACATGATATGCATGCGAGATGAACAATTAATATGCAACAAGTTTTATATAAAGCAATTATAAAATAGGGGCTCGGGAAAAGGTTCACACATCTGGGCTCGGGAGATCTTGGTTCCGGGGGGTTCGGGGTTCGGTCTCAGGGTTCAGGGTTCGACGGGATCGGTCTTCGAAGGTCGGATACAAGAGGACGAGCTTGGCGTTCTGGGAAGAAGGACTTGGTGTGGCGTCGGGGGCGCATCGGACTCGCCCTGGTCGGTGTCGATCTTGTCGGGCCCGCATATCAGGTCGGTCTTGGCGTCCGGGATGAAGAACTTGGCGTTCTGCGTCGGTGTCCTTACCGTCCGGGTTCTCGAGCAACGCATCCGAGAAGGAGTACTTGTCGCACCGGGGTCTCGGTGTCCTCGGATCCGATTGAAGATCTTGGCGTTCGGCGGGATCGGTCTTCGGTTGTCCGTGAAGGTGATCATGGCGTTCCGAGATGAAGACCCTGGCGGTTAACTTCAATTATCGGTGTCGAGGATGGACTTGTATTTTCACTAGGTTCAGTGTGGTGAAGACTTGTTCAACACCGACGGTCTTGTCCGACTTGTCGCGCTTGTCAAACGGCAGAACTTGGCCTTGGTCTAGACGGGTCATCGACACAAGTACACCTGAGCAGGGTCACTAGTACAACATGATACCCATCAAACAGCAACAACGTGGTAACCACATGGTCAACCGATCACACGCAGAGGTCGCAGGCGCGCATGGAGACCTGCAGGAAGGCGACAGCGCCAGAGAGACAGGGAGCGCGAACTCCAGCCCACGGTCGAGGCTCCAAGGGGGTGTCGTCCTTGACGGGAGCTGCCGGTGCCGCAGGGGATCGAGGCGTGGCTCGGGATCTAGCAGCAGCGACGGGGCGCAGAGGCCGGCGAGGTTGAGCTCGTCGGTGGTCGCAGTGCAGGCGATCCTTGAGGAGGCTCCAGGGCGGCGGCACGGACAGAGGCCGACGGTGGGTACCGGACGCTGGCGAGGTTGGGGCGGGCAACGAGCGACAGAGGATCTGTCGGAGGAGAGGGGCGGCGGGAGCCTCGGCGCGATGCAGAGAGGAGCGAAGCGAGCGGTGGGGCTGCGGTCGCTGCGGAGGGGAGGCACAGGCGGCAGCCATGGCGCCTGGCGGCGGCTGAGAGGGGGCGCGGAGAGAGAGCGGACGGCCGACGGGGAGGTGGTGATGCAGGGTGACGGGGTCGCGGCGAGGAAGGCGAGCGGGAGGAGGGTGGAAGGCCGGCGGCGGACGGGGAAAGGAGGCGCAGGGGTTGGGGAGAAGAGAGAGAGGAGCGGGCCGCACGCGAGGGGTAGGTGGGGGACGGTTCGATCGGGGTGGGGCCAGACGCGGGAGTGGGGATCGGGGCTGACAGGTGTGGGTCGTGTGTGTGGGTCCAGGCAGGGAGTGGGGTGTTGTGTGTGTGCGTGGGGTAGGGCAGGTGGCAGCGGGTGATTGGGTGGGGTTTGGCCAGGGGTGATGTGGCGTGATAGGATAGGTTGGGGTGAGGTGGAGGGAACTGGGTAGGATAGGGTGGGGTAGGAAAAGGGTTTGGGTAGTCTGGTTTTTGTACTGGGGGTGGCCGACTGGGTCGGATCGGCCCGGTACGGCTGCCCCTAAAAATAAAGTAAATATTTTATTATTTCAAAACGGGGCTTTTGAAATCCATTGGTAGACGAAACAAAATAATCCGGAGACCCGGGTTTTTAATTTGAATAAAGACGGGAATATTTAGAAAACAAAACTAGGCGTTTCGAAAATAGTTTAGACAAAAACCATGCAGGATGATGACGATGCTCAAATGCAATGTGGCATGATGACATGAGCATGCGGTCATGATGATGCAATGCACAAAAACACCGCGATTTTCTAGTAGTGCTTTTGCGGGATGCCACAATTCGACACCACTAACAATGGATCTCGCCCTCGAGATCCGCCTCATGGTACCGGAAAGAAGGTCGGTGATCTGCATCTTCTCGCTTCGTGTAGATCTTCGCGACACCACTAACAAGAGGTCGTTATCCGTGATCGACGAGAGAACACTCCGGGAAACAAAGGCGAAGGTAGAGGTATCAACCAATCAATCCACCTCTAACTTCGATAGAAGGAGAGAAAAGATGCGGCCTATCCCACTTCAATGTACAAGAGCGAATAGAAAGGGTAGTCGTCATGGGGGCCAATCCATCACGCACCCAAACTATTACTCTGCACAATCAGTAGAAAAGCGTGCAACCATTCTCGGAATCAGACTGAAGATCTCGACAATCGAGGTTCAGGAACAAAGGAGTGATGCAGACTCTGCATCGGATCTGGCGTAGAGGATGTCGTCGCGTCGGAAAACACCGGAAGGCACAAACAAGGAACAAAGAATGGTACCACAGATAAAGGATCACTCCGATAGAATGAAGACCAGATGTAGCAACACCGTTACCAAAGGAGGAAGCGAAACCCTGAAGGTACGATGGAACCCAACCACGAGAAATCCTGGACTCGAAGAGAGAGAAGAGAGCGGATTCAAAACACGCAGAGGTGAGAGGAGAGCAGCAGAGGGGTAAGGAGTAAAAATCAGACCTAATCAGAACTATCCAACCGATTTTGCAAAAATAGTTTTGACACTCTACTTCGGCCGTTAGCTAGGTTATCCTACAGGCTGGACTTGTGGGGTATCGCAACTGCTGAGCTCTGATACCACTCTGTAACACCCTTAGAATCGGCCCTATGCAAGTTTTAGCGAAACCCGCCAAACCCGCATAGAAACGATTCAAAGGTGCCCACCAGGCACTTTCGTGCGGGTGGAAAACGAAGTAATATCATTACACAATAGTCCTCGATAGAACCCACAAAACATATATATACAACAGCGACTCAAAGAGTCAAGAATACAGATATACAGTACAAAGATCCAAATCACCTTGAAAACAATACAGCGTCCGAGTACGGACAAGATGCAAATTGAGCTAAGAGCCCTGAAGAATAACCAATGGCGGCCATAACCCTGCCCAGGCCAAGCCGGAAGGGTAACCTTGCTAACGACGTCGATCTCAAAACCTGCTTAAACAAAAGGGGTGCCGACAAAGGGCAAAGGAAAAAGAGAGAGCGGTCAGTACTGAGGCCAGTACACGGCGAGGCTAGAATTCGGCGGTCCTCGCCTACATAGGTATGGTGGACTGAGCGGCAGCGCAGCAAGCACTAAACACCCTATAGAGACTCGATATAACTATCGGCTACCAGAGAGGGATAAGAAAGACCTATCCAGAACCAACCTGAGGCTACCACCAAACATACCCATCCTGGTATTTCCCCCTCGAGACCAAACGAGGAAGTCAACCGAGGAACTCACACCGTTGGCAGTTTTATTTATTCCGTTATAGTTGCGGCAATTACTAGTCAAATAAAGATGGCATGAGTCATCCTGATATAATAAGCAGTGGGCAGTTTTAGTTAACCATTTCGTTGTAGTTGCAACACTTACTAGTCAGATACGATTAGCATGAGATACCCCAAACCCAGCAGTTGTTGGTACTTTTATTTAGCCATTCCGTTGTAGTGAAGCTGATTACTAGTCATATCGGATACAAGTCAATTTATAACAGTAAACTTTAGTTATAGTTGTCTATGATCGAGAACTGTGCTCCAAGTCGTCCATAACCGCGGACACGGCTTTTCGAAAAGATTTAACCCTGCAGGGGTGCACCAAAGTATCCACATGCACTTCGACCCTTTTTGCCAGATCAGTTAACATACACCCATCGGTATGTCGGCGGGGCCTAAGTCATGACGTTTCCCAGACCCAAAGCAAGTACATGGGGGCCACCCCACTAAGCTACCCGCAACGAAGTCGGCCGGTCTCCGAGACGGACTCAGGGTTTATGGAGACGGCTGTAAACGACTGGGAACCCGAAAAGATGACTGGGCTTGTCGATACAGCGAAAACGTGTCACGATCCTAAACAGTACAGGTGCAGTACATCGCACAATTTAAATTAAGCAGTAAAGCATGGCATAAGTACAGGATAGTAATAAAGCCCCAAACTAATTGTGGCCCCCGGTATAATACTTTGACATCAGGTACTAATCGATGGGGGTGCCCATACACCCCACCTATGGTTAGCGCGCTCAATCTCGGAACAGGTGTCAAGAACTCGGGGTCCTACGGGACACAAGTGGACGGTTAACAACCAAATAACATCTATTGCCCACCTGTGCCTCTGCATTTACCTACTTCAATTTTAGTTATTAAACAATAATTAAAGCCATGATCATCTCCAACATTAAACATGCGGCAATACTCCAACAACTGTGGTACTGGACGACACGCAACATCACTTGAGCAAGCGACTATGACGCGCAAGTCCAACTATCTACCAAACAACAGGTAATAGGATGTGTCTAAGGCAATATAAGGCTGCAAGGGATGTTCCGGGTACGAAAACTAGAGCATCGCAACACAGATAGCAATAGATCAACAGGAGGGAATAAATACTATAAAAGTAAGATAGGTAGAAAGGGGGAGGTGCTCGCCTGAAAACATTGCCGAAGGTTCATCCGAAGATCGGGTCGACACTCGCATCAACTCATCGGCCTAATCCGCGAAGAAGCAAAACACTAGAAGAAACACCGGATGCACTATTTAATACAACGGCAGAAGATCGGGCATGATGCATGTATGATGTATGACATGGCAAAGGTGCAATGCAATTAGATCATATTAAGCGGAACCGGGGTCCCTACATTTAATTAAACGGTTCAAGTTATTTATCTACCCCGCAAATTAAATGTTGGGTTAACAGGGCGGAACATGGCATCGGTTCGCTACACCAATTTAAATGAAGTCCGGAATAAGACAAAGATATCCCGCATATCGACTCCATATTTAATTATGAGGTGAATCGGCATAAGGCCCCAACCCACATGATATGCATGCGAGATGAACAATTAATATGCAACAAGTTTTATATAAAGCATTTATAAAATAGGGGCTCGGGAAAAGGTTCACACATCTGGGCTCGGGAGATCTTGGTTCCGGGGGGTTCGGGGTTCGGTCTCAGGGTTCAGGGTTCGACGGGATCGGTCTTCGAAGGTCGGATACAAGAGGACGAGCTTGGCGTTCCGGGAAGAAGGACTTGGTGTGGCGTCGGGGGCGCATCGGACTCGCCCTGGTCGGTGTCGATCTTGTCGGGCCCGCGTATCAGGTCGGTCTTGGCGTCCGGGATGAAGAACTTGGCGTTCTGCGTCGGTGTCCTTACCGTCCGGGTTCTCGAGCATCGCATCCGGGAAGGAGTACTTGTCGCACCGGGGTCTCGGTGTCCTCGGATCCGATTGAAGATCTTGGCGTTCGGCGGGATCGGTCTTCGGTTGTCCGTGAAGGTGATCATGGCGTTCCGAGATGAAGACCCTGGCGGTTAACTTTAATTATCGGTGTCGAGGATGGACTTGTATTTTCACTAGGTTCAGTGTGGTGAAGACTTGTTCAACACCGACGGTCTTGTTCGACTTGTCGCGCTTGCCAAACGGCAGAACTTGGCCTTGGTCTGGACGGGTCATCGACACAAGTACACCTGAGCAGGGTCACTAGTACAACACGATACCCATCAAACAGCAACAACGTGGTAACCACATGGTCAACCGATCACACGCAGAGGTCGCAGGCGCGCATGGAGACCTGCAGGAAGGCGACAGCGCCAGAGAGACAGGGAGCGCGAACTCCAGCCCACGGTCGAGGCTCCAAGGGGTTGTCATCCTTGACGGGAGCTGCCGGTGCCGCAGGGGATCGAGGCGTGGCTCGGGATCTAGCAGCAGCGACGGGGCGCAGAGGCCGGCGAGGTTGAGCTCGTCGGTGGTCGCAGTGCAGGCGATCCTTGAGGAGGCTCCAGGGCGGCGGCGCGGACAGAGGCCGACGGTGGGTACCGGACGCTGGCGAGGTTGGGGCGGGCAACGAGCGACAGAGGATCTGTCGGAGGAGAGGGGCGGCGGGAGCCTCGGCGCGATGCAGAGAGGAGCGAAGCGAGCGGTGGGGCTGCGGTCGCTGCGGAGGGGAGGCACAGGCGGCAGCCATGGCGCCTGGCGGCGGCTGAGAGGGGGCGCGGAGAGAGAGCGGACGGGCGACGGGGAGGTGGTGATGCAGGGTGACGGGGTCGCGGCGAGGAAGGCGAGCGGGAGGAGGGTGGAAGGCCGGCGGCGGACGGGGAAAGGAGGCGCAGGGGTTGGGGAGAAGAGAGAGAGGAGCGGGCCGCACGCGAGGGGTAGGTGGGGGACGGTTCGATCGGGGTGGGGCCAGACGCGGGAGTGGGGATCGGGGCTGGCAGGTGTGGGTCGTGTGTGTGGGTCCAGGCAGGGAGTGGGGTGTTGTGTGTGTGCGTGGGGTAGGGCAGGTGGCAGCGGGTGATTGGGTGGGGTTTGGCCAGGGGTGATGTGGCGTGATAGGATAGGTTGGGGTGAGGTGGAGGGAACTGGGTAGGATAGGGTGGGGTAGGAAAAGGGTTTGGGTAGTCTGGTTTTTGTACTGGGGGTGGCCGACTGGGTCGGATCGGCCCGGTACGGCTGCCCCTAAAAATAAAGTAAATATTTTATTATTTCAAAACGGGGCTTTTGAAATCCATTGGTAGACGAAACAAAATAATCCGGAGACCCGGGTTTTTAATTTGAATAAAGACGGGAATATTTAGAAAACAAAACTAGGCGTTTCGAAAATAGTTTAGACAAAAACCATGCAGGATGATGACGATGCTCAAATGCAATGTGGCATGATGACATGAGCATGCGGTCATGATGATGCAATGCACAAAAACACCGCGATTTTCTAGTAGTGGTTTTGTGGGATGCCACACTCTCCCCCTCTAGAATTTTCCCCATGGTCTCGGATCAGCGAGATACATGTTCCCGGTGGCTTTTTCTGAAAGGATTTGTTGCTTCCGCTGCTTCGCTGGAGCAAGGGCATGGAGGTTGTCGGGATATCCGAACGTGTGTGCGACCATGGATGCACCACTGCTTTGCGGTGCTGGACTTGATGGTGCTAGACCTGCTGGACTTCATCACGATATTGAGATCGACAAGAGATCGACTACATCACCAACGAGTTCATACTCGTAAAGCTTTTCGGTCTTCGAGGGTATGTATTCTATGGATGTATATCCACTCGTTGTTTGGATCTAGATAGATGGATCTTGGTGCATATAGTTCCCATCGTAGGAAATTTTTTGTTTTCTGTGCTGCGAACCCAACAGCAAGGACGTACCACGGAGGAAGGCCGACAGCCGATCGCGCTGGCTGCTAGAGCCAGACGCCTCGTGGTCGTTCTTGGTCCTCTTCAGCTAGGACAGTGTCTTCATCTTTGGTGGCTGCGGCGGGGCTGCTAGGGTTTGCGATGGCGAGAGATGAAAAATGCGGCACCGGCGGCCGCTAGTTAAATAGCCTATTCGCCCGCGAACGCGCGTAGCTTCCCGCTCCTTCGCCATCAATGTCGACGTGAGAACGCAAGCGGCGTCTAGTGAGTCGGTGTGCCGTCTTGTCGCCATTGATAGCGCAGGCTGCTGACGGTCAGCCGCCTTCTGTCAGCGTCTCTGAATCGCTGCCACGGTTGCGTCTGAATCGGTGCCGCTGGCCGCGTCTTAATCAATGTTGCGGGTCGCGATGGCTGACGGGTAGGCCAGTGGCACGCGCAATCGAGTCCCAGATTAGATGCATGGATGAATGGAGCCGAAAGCGTTTGTCCGGATGGGTCGGCCCGTTAGAACGTTGCGCATTGCCCCGCATATCCGTGCAGATAAGTTTAGACACGTTTGAACGGAATGGGTCGCGCCGATGAAGATGCCGTGATATCCCTCGCTCGTGAGGCTTCTCGCCTGCTCGGTGTGCTTTTGCTTGGTGTAAGTGTATTTTGTCGCTGGTCCTCTGGTGGTTTGCTTGCCCTGGTGATTTGACTATGTGTTGCCATTCAACAACATGGGCAACAAACCGGGGCTCCTTGATATTGGGAACATGAACGTTTTTTGAATGATTGAACTTCAACTTTGTGAAATAAATAACCAAAGCCCTGATTTTTTTTGATAGTTTGTTCTTAGTATTGGTAACACAGTCGTTTTTATCGTATTTTTTGTTAAATCTGATCTTTTTAAGAAACTCCAATCGAATTTGATCCCTAATTCGAAATCTGACCCCCGAGATCGGCGTTATTTTAAACGGAGCCGAAGTTATATAGATCGACGCCAACATATGACAACAGGGGACAACCTAGGGAGGTCAGCGCCGTTTTAAACGGAGCCCACCTCCTTTGGTTTGGTTTTTTTATGTGTGCGAGCCAAGCTGTACGATTTCGGCTCTATTTAAAATGGTGCTGATCCCAGGATTAGAATCCAAATTAGTTTCGAGAAGTCAAATTCAATTAAAGTTTTTAGATTTAAACAGATTTGTTTTTATCGAAAGAAACAACTCTGTAACATACTGCTACGTGCGTGTCAGCAAGAAGTAAAGATTGAAGTCGGAAAGCTCGAAGATTAACCAACTCACCCTGACGCGTTTTAAAGAGAGGTCAACGCGTGTCCCGCTGGCTTGTGGGCCCGCGCGTAGACCTGTCCAGCCAGCCGACACCGGCCCTGGGCTCCGCTCAACTCAAGGCAGGGCACAACACGGAATCCCTTTGCGCGTGCCACGTGCCAACGTCGCCACGCGGCCACCACGCCGCGCCGACGCCGCTCGCTTTCCCCTACGCGGCTCCGTCCCCTTCTTATTTCTTCTTCCTCCCCCCACCTTCCCACTGACACTGTTCCTGGCCCCTTCTCGAATCTGAGCTGATCTGACCACTCCACACCGCCAACAACAGCAGCACCGCCCCTCCACCGGCCACTCCGCTGCGCGATCTCCGAAGCGAAACCACCGGATTTCGGTTTCGCGTCCAAGGAGGCCGCTTCTCGGCGCTGAGCGCATCCTGGTTGGATTGGATCCCTTCCTCCCTTGGACCTTGCCGCAAGGTCAGTTGCTTCTTCTTCTTCTTGCTACCTTCAACCTTATATGCTAGTAGTATATGGTCTTAGAGGGAGTCAAAATTCAGTTGTGGGGTATATATCACCATATCAGTACTATGTGGTACTGCCTAGTGCAGTATGCAAATCGGGTGTGCCTGTGGCGGGCTTATGACTCTTGCTCCAGATTCATCTCTCCTGGCATGATCTACCATTCATTGCACACTTTGAAATGGTTTGTCGATCTGTGTATCTTCAGTTCTCTTCGTTCATTCCCGAAAATTGACATAGATGGTGAGTGCGAGTGTCGTGAATCTGCTGCTGAAATAGGACAATATGAGCCGATGAACACGCCGCTATGCTGAACATGCCGTGTTCTGGGAAAATATAAGTCAGCATAGAAAAATTGTTACAACTTAGTTAGCTCATCGTGTAGCAAGTCCTTTTTGATAAGTGAACTGTTGTAACTGGAGGGAGTTCTAGTGGTTCGAGATCATTGGGCAGTGTAGCTCATATATTATTATTTTTCCCTTGTGCTCAATATAGCTCGTATTCGGTATGGAGGAAGAGAACAAGTCAAAGGATGAGATACATCTCAAGATCAAGAGCAAGGACAAGTCGTCGGGCAATGCAGAGGACGAGAAGAAGGAGATCGAGATAGAAATCAACGCCAAGGTTGTGGACAAGGAAGAGGTGAAGCCTGACTCTGGCGACGGTTCAAAGTCTGTGGGAAAAAGTAACGAAACTAAGAAAGACAAAGACAAGGAGAAGAAGAAAAAGTCAGAGAAGCATGAAGATGAAAACGAAGCAGATGAGAAGGTAGGTAAGAAGGATAAAAAGAAGAAGACAGAGAAGCATGAAGATGAAGAGGAAGAAGATCAGAAGGCAAGTAAAAAGGACAAAAAGAAGTCAGAAAAGCATGAAGATGAACACGAAGCAGATGAGAAGGTAAGTAAAAAGGACAAAAAGAAGTCAGAAAAGCATGAAGATGAACACGAAGCAGATGAGAAGGTAGGTAAGAAGGATAAAAAGAAGAAGCCAGAGAAGCATGAAGACGAGGATGAAGACGATCGGAAGGCAAGTAAGAAGAAGTCAGAGAAACATAAAGACGATGACAAGGTGGGTAAGAAGGATAAAAAGAAGCCAGAGAAGCATGAAGATGAGGATGAAGACGATCCGAAGGCAAGTAAGAAGAAGTCAGAGAAGCATGAAGACAACGAGAAGGCAAGTAAGAAGGATAAGGATAAGAAAAAGAAGGACGATGGCGGGGGCTCCGAAAAGGAGAAGGCCAAGAAGGGGAAAGATAGCAAGATCGAAAGCAAAGACAGAGACGTCACTGAGGATAAAGATGACATCAAGAAGAATGGAGAAGGCCTGCAAACTGAAGTTGCGGGAGTAAAGAGCAACAATGATTCTGTGTCTGGAGGTTTGGGCACTAGAGAAATCAAGTTAACAGATGATGATTCACAGAAGAAAGAAACTGGTACTTCTGAAGAGAAGAAGGACGGCACGGACAAACTGAAGGATAAAAGAAAGAGAGAGGATAAGAAACAAGATGATAAAATGGATGGTGGCGATGAACAAGGCAAGAAGAAAGACAAAGAGAAGGAAAAGAAGAAGGATAAGACTGACAAGAAGGGAGAAGGCAAGAACAAAAAGAAAGAAAAGAAGGACAAAGATGGTGATGGTGAGGAGGAAGAAGGTAAGAAAGACGAAGCGACCAAGGATAAGAAGAAAGATAAGAAGAAAAAGGACAAAGATGGTGATGATGATGGTGAGGAAGAAGGTAAGAAGAAAGATAAAGAGAAGAAGAAAGACAAGGGTGCTAAGGAGAAGACGAACGATCCGGCAAAGCTTAGGAAGAAGCTCGAGAAGATTGACGTCAAGTTGCAAGACCTACATGCTGAGAAGGAAGACATCCTGAAGCAGCTGAAGGGGCTGGAACTGGAAGCAGGAAAAACCACTGAAGAGAAGCCTGTACAGATACTGGAAGAGAGTGGGAAGGGCAACACCAAGGAAGAGGATCTTGTTGCGGCGCCCTGATCTTTTGACACTCTTTTTAAGTTGTTCACACAATCACACTTGTTGTAACACGGATTCTGATCTGGATATGTGCATACATTTCTGTGTGCAGTAAACAGCTCTACTCTATATATAGCTGAGTACAAGAATATATAGTACAAGTATATTTTTGTATTTTTCCTAAAATAAACTTGTAACCCTTAACTTGAACAATGAATCATAAACATGTTTGCTTTCTTAGTATTTTCTCCTTCTACTTCTGCAAGCCATTATCGTACTATGAATCACATTGTAATATTAGGTATATGGACTATGGAGGTCCCATGACCATGAAGTAGTCTCGTTGTGCTTATGTAAATATATGTCTTCAATTTATTTAGTCTATAATGTTGTTTATTTGAGTACAAGGACCATATACCTATGCATCTGTCCAGTACAAGATGTTTCATGAGAAGAAGTATACTGTACTCAGTTGAACAAATGTGACGAGATGTGTGCCCAAACAAAATTCTGCTATAATCAGGTTGTACATTTGCTGAGAAGAAACACAAAAGACCTCCTAGCATCCACAGTACTGAAAGTATACCTTATCACGATTATACATTTATATTGCAACGGTCCGTCAAAAACATGTGCTAACTGTGCGGAGTGTCTTCATTTATTTGGAACCCACTAGAGTTTCCAAATACTTCTCCACATTGTCCAAGCCGCATAGCTCCTTCACCACAGGCATGATTGCGGGAACTTCCAACTCAAAGAAGGAAGGAAGTGAAGAAGATCGAGATCCAGAACAGTGGATTTTGTTCCTTGCTGCAGCGATCGCGTTCCTTGTTGCACAGTGAACTGAAGATGCAAGAAGCAAAGGTGGCTCCCCAGATGCTGCGACAAACCACAGTAAGGCAATTTGTTTGCATGAATGCTATCTACAACATTTTTTCTTAATGTCTTTGTGGACTTACAGAATCTTATCCCTGCTAGGAACCAAGAAAGCAAAATACAACTAGCTGATTTGGTGCATGCTCATAGATGTCAAACCAGGGGAGAAACTGAATACCTTTTGAAGATAGCACTCTCTTCTTGTGAAATCCACTGTTAAGAAGCTCAACATTGAACTGTCTAGGGATGGTGTCCACAGTTGGGATCTTGTATGTCCAAGTCCCATCCGAAATGACCAGCCCATCCGAATTGGTCACATACTCCTCGCTCATGAAATAACCAATTCCCTGAACGAAGGCCCCTTCCACCTGAGTGTCATAATAGAGCAACATCAGCAGATATTAGAACACTTCTTATGCAAATAACATTAGTTAATGAAATGTGTTCCTCTGTCCATATCTATCTGGACATGATTATATTTACTTACTGAAAAGAAGTGAACAACCAATGCCGAGAACTAGGCACCAGACAGTAAACTAACAGAAGATAGCATAAAACACAAATATCGTAGGATGACTAGTTTTCAAGTGTAATATAATATTATTAATTCATGACCTGCTATCTGAAATGACTGGAACGCGCATACACAGTTAGAATAGAGTGAGACAAATTATACCCACCTGCCCCAAGTCCACAGCAGGATTTAAGCTCTGGCCACAGTCATATATAAGATCACTACGCAGAATTGTAGTTGCTCCAGTGAGAAGATCAATTTCTACCTGTAAATACACAATATGAATATCTTCATGTCAAGGCGTGCATATTTCAAATTTGTACAATCTCTCTGTGACTAGAGTAAGCTAAGGATACCTCACTAGTAGCAGCTCCATAGTTTAGATATGAACCAGAAGGCCCAGGAATGTAGTATTCTCTTGCTGATAAATCCACAGCAGCCATTTTTGCCTGCACATTGAAACATCACAATATTTTAATGTCATTGGATACATTACTCAGAAATGCATTAGTGCGCATTCAGTGATAGCAGCCAGCAATGCACAAATTTCTGCGTGTGACTATCTTTTGAAACAGCATAGCGTAAGACCATCTATAGTTGCTATTAACTGAAGTTATCATCTTATCAGTACCTGTGAAATTAGTCCATCCCATGAAACTCTGCCTTGCTTTTCTTGTAATTTCTCCTTGAGTGGTTTCAGCCTGTCAACCATGATACCGCAGGCACGTCTAACTGCTTCACAGCTGCATTCTGATGTGGTACTCCCTGTGGTCCACCCTCCCTGTACCACACTTAACGTGTCTGCTTGAATAACTCTTACTCTTTCCAACAGGTCTTCACTTTGATCAGCCCACAACTGTCCAAGACCAAATGCTGCCATCTGCTTCACTTTCGTCCAAAGCCCCTGGCCTATCTCAATGCCTCCAACTTCGACAACAATGGATCCATCATTAAGAATAGACACTTTTCCAGGTGTTGGTCGAGATGACACTTTATGCACTATTGGAACAAAGGAAAGGCCCCGCTTTTTCCACTGGCTGCTTTTGTTGAAGGTCTGGATCAGTCCCAAACGATCTTGGTAATTTGCTGATGCAGTCAATTGACTGCAGATCGAGGGAAGTGTATACCCCAAGGCATCTTCCATGCACTCACTGTGAAACAAAGCAAGGCTCTCCACTGTGTGAATATTTCTCTGCCTTACCAATTTAGTATCAGTAGAGAGAGCTGACGCCACATGCTCAATAATAGCTTCAGCAACATAAGAACCCTGCACTTCCCCAGGGCCCCGCATTGCAGACCTTGTTGAAAAGTTTGTTTTGCAGATCTTTGCATCATATGAGAAGGCACCCCAGTTATATTTCTTTAGTGCCTCTATGAAATTATGAGGAATAATTGGACTAACATCCATGGTCATTCCTGCATTTATGAACAAATCTACATGCAATGCTGTGATCTTTCCATCTGATCTGAATCCTATCGAATAGCATATTTTCATGGGATGCCGACCACCAGTCATTATCATGTCAGTCTTGCGATCAAGATACATTCGAACAGGACGATGCAACTTAAATGCTGCAAGTGCACAGGCCGTCGCCACCTATAATTAACATACATGTAATAAGTGTGCCGCTTCTTCATGCTAACTTGGTATACTTTTAGTAAAAACAATGATGGATAAAATGGTCCTGAAACACTGAATTTAATAATGTTTCAATGAGACATGTTCTTCAACATTTCTTTTTAGAAAATACAGTGAGGACATGAAGTATCTGTTTGCAGTCTACATGTAGCAGTTGAAATTCTTAAATGAAGTATGAGTATATCTTTGAGAAACTGCTAGATCAAACTGAATCTTTTTAAATGAGAGAAATCAGCTTTAATATTCAGTCACGGAGGAAGCAATGAGAATTCAGTTCTATTATAGCTGAAGCAATCATCTTTACATGTATGCTTATAAGGTGAAGATATGTGCAGATATTCTTTCTTATTTAGGTGTGAGGATACTCAAAATTTCAGATGATTTTTTTCTTCAGGATGACAGAGTCTGCATTTTAGAGCATAACTGGTAGTAGTTGGCAGATATAGCAGAGTCGAACATGCAACAACCCTTAACTGATTTACCATTTGTACGTCACAGAAAATGTTAAGCATAAACTGACAAGAAGACCTCATCTCCAGTGTTAAAAAGGTTGTAAGTGATGATGGTACCGATCCTTACTGGTAATGATCTAACAGCTTTTCCTCCGAAGCCACCGCCAACTCTTCTAGTGATAACACGAACGTTGTGACAAGGTAAACCAAGGCATTGCGCAATGTTATTTTGTGCTGCCTCAGGGCATTGGCTTGAGCTATACACCACAATGCAATTATCCTCATCAGGTATGGCTAGAGAAGTTTGTGTTTCCATGTAGAAGTAATACTGTGAACTAAGCTTGACCTGCACGGAGTGTTCGTCAGCTGTAGCACAGTGACAATATCAAAGATATGTAAATAAGAACCTTATAAAAAGATACATAAGAAAGGACTAACCACCAAATAGAACTATGAAGAGGGGGGACATGATATGTCAGTTGTTCAATAATTAGAATTGGAGTTCGACATTGATAGGTTAGACAAGCTAGGGCAGACGCAAATCAGAGGAAAAGGAATATAAGAGGAGAGCACAGTCCACAACAACTATTAATCCTAAATTACTCTAGTGGAACTAAGGGTGATTCAACACTACAGTAATAAATAATACTCACTCTGATCACTAATGTAAGACATTCTAGACATTTTTATAAAACACATGTATGTAGACATGTTTTAGTGTGTAGGTTCACTCATTTTAGAGTGTATCTAGTCCACTTTGAAATATCTAAAAGGTCTTACATTCATGAACGGAGGGAGTAAATAGCAAGTTAAGAGTTTGCCATCCCACCCTTCGTGGGCCAAATGTCAGGCTCAGAACCATTTGATATACCGGGTACATGTGGTGTGGCCAATAAGTACTAATGTTAGTCAAGCTGAAGCTCTTTACTTTACATAAGAATCAATTCATTCACAGATTTTCAATGGCTATAAAAAATATTTAACTTGGAAAAGCACTAGAAGTTATGTAAGAAGTGTACCTCAGCTGAGTAGATCTTCTGATCAGCTTCTTCCATCCCTTTGGAAAAATCACCAATCTTTTGCGGAAGAAGAAATGGCGGGGTTTCAAAATAACTACATCTTCTGACTGCCTCCTCTATTGATAAAATTGGGGTATCCAAAGTTTCTGTGCTGTAGTTAACTACAGCTCGTTTGGCAGCTATGTTGGCAAAATTTCGTGTTTCTGCAACCTAAAATGCTAAAATCTTCAGTTACTAATGTTAATCCACGTTGTCATAAATATAACTTTGTTGAAGAAAAATAAAATATTGTAACTTTATTTTGTTGAAGGTTATTGCAGGTTTCTTCAAATCCAAACTATCAGTGCAAAAGCCATACCACAATACCAAGAGGTTCCCCAGCACATTGAGTAAGTGGATCGCCAAACAGAGATTCAGGTCCAAATATAGTGTTGGCCCCAACATTGCCACCCCCTTTTGGAATATCTTTAACAGTGATAACTGCTACAGCTTTTAGCTGGTCGAGAGAAGGGTCAAGCTCTATGCTATTCACATGAGCTAAAGGCTTTGTGCTATATATAAATGCTGCATAAAGGCAGTCCTCTGGAGAAGGGATGTCATCCACATATATAGCCTCACCTATACAAAATGCTTCTGTTATGAGCACTATAGTTTACTTCATGCAACATCGGAGTATAAAATCAACTGTCACTGATTGAAATAGTCACATAAATAAAACTTGGAAAGAAATGTTAAGAAAGGACTCATCATTGCATGTACAATGCAGATTGAAGAAATATAAATCATGCCACTACACAACTCAGGCAAGAACACAACATGCTACATGAAACAACTGCTAAGTTATCGATATAAATAAAGAACCACCAATTTACTGTCCAGAAGTTCAAGATTACCAATAGCTACAAAAATGATTGTCAAGTGCATACCGGAGGCTTGGAGTTCTGCTCCAACTTTCTTGGTCGGTACGCCAACTGGTAGATAATCTTTACTGATTTCAACAATCTGTTTGCAAGATTCAAGTATGTGGTCATTGCTATACAGACCAGATTTCACACATTTGGTTTCCTTAAGTGAAACATCAATGTTTACACTGTGTGGACAGTTTGGATTTCCATTGGTATCAGAAGCTACATCGCCATTTAGACGGACTGCTCTTGCAGGCTTCACATTTCCTTTAGTTGCCGGATAAAGAAAACTAAACAGAAATGCAACTGCCAAGCTTGATCTATAAGCAGAATGTGTTGTGCCTTCTTTTGGAACAATGGTCTTCTTAAGAATTTTGCATGCTTCAAGTAGGAGAGATGCACTAACAGGTTTACCAACTAAGCACTTCTCAACTTCTCTAGCTCTGATAGCATGTCGGGTTCCATATGCACCAAAAGCCAAACGTAGATCTTCCAGTATCAAGCTTCCTGAAGTTCCATCAGAAGAGACTTGAGCGAAGAAAGCAGAGTTAAGGTAAGCAACTGCATTTCCAAGAGGGCGCGGAGCAGCTCGGTATGTCTCAAATAGCAGAGAAGTTTCGGTCTTATCTCCTGCCATATTTACAGTCCTAGCATTTGATGAGACACTGTCAGGAGTGCAATGAGGAATGAAAATGCTTAAGAGCAGTGTCTCGTTGTCACATGGTGGCATCTCTAGGAACTCATCCAACGTGACGTTCGACTTTTCTGATGATACCTGGATGCACACTGACGAACCAGCAGCAAGAAGAATAGTTGCAATATCAGAGGGAAACTCGTCCCTTTGCGCCATTACCAGATTTCCACCCAGGCTTGCCATGTTCCGGACAAAATGAGAGGCCACCTTTTCCATGTGATCAGCAATCTTATCAAAGACCACATCCTTGCAGTCATCACCTTCTCGCCTTAATATCTCAATAACACGAGAGATCGATGTGGCAGCGCCAATATGAACACCATTGGTATCCTTGCATACTGAATTCAACTCTGTGATGTCTCTCAGGTCAATGTACCTATCATACAGCTCTGCCTCCCTGTAAACACCAGAAGAGGTGTTGGCCGCAACCACCTTTGTGCCACTTCCGTCGGAAGCTATGAGCTTATAGTACTCCTCCACACTCCGAGGTCGATTCCAAGAGCTCTCACTCCCGGGCATTGCCATATCTGAGGCAGAACTATCAATCCTCAGAGAGGCTCTGATCTCAGCCTTGAGAAATTCCGGGAACGCACCAATACCCCCTTCCTTGTAGGGTGGCAATTTGGAGACATGGGCGTCACCCTTTTTCCAGAAGGAGTTGAGGCCAAGGTCCTCCAAATCAACGTCCGCCGCGAAGCTCTTGCAGGCGTCGGCGATGGGGCGGTACCCCGTGCAGCGGCAGAGGTTTCCCGCGACGGCCCGCTCTGCCTCGGCCGACGTTAGCCTCGAGAAGCCCTCCCGCGGAGGCGGAGCCGTCCCCTTGCCCTCCGCGCCGGCCAGCGCGGCGGCGAGGGACATGCACATCCCGGGCGTGCAGAAGCCGCACTGCGATGCGTGGAAGCCCGCGAGCCGCTCGTGCACGGCGTGGAGGCCGTCCCGGCTGTTCCCGAGCCCCTCGGTGGTGGTGACCGCGCGGTGGTGGAGGCCGTGCGCCAGGGTGAGGCAGGAGGGCGCCGCGGCGTGGGACACCTCGTCGGCCGCCGCGTCGTACGTGGAGAGCAGCACCACGCACGCGCCGCACCCACCTGCAATGGAGTCCGAACGGAAACCCGCATTAGGCCGCGGCAGTTAACCTCGCGCTGGGAGGAATCGAAGAGGAGAGGTAAGGGATGGGGGTGTTGGCTCGTGCCTTCGCCACATCCGAGCTTGGGGCCTGTGAAGCGGGCGCGGGAGCGGAGGAATTCGAGGAGGGTGGCGCCCGGGTCGTCGCCGTCGCGGAGCTCGAAGCGCTCGCCGTTGACCGCGAACACCACCGCCATCGCGCGGAGGCGGAGGCGGAGGCGGAGACGGGGCGAGAATGAGATGCGAGTATCGGAATCCGGTTCCCATGTGGTTGGCTTTCTTATCTGCTGATCGTTCTCTCACTCCCTTGCTGTCGCGGTCTCGGCTGAGAGTACGACGAGAGCTCCCGAAATTCCAAACGGAACAACCGACGGTGACGCGAGAGCATGTGTCGCTCCCCCCCGGCGGCGTTGGTGCTGGCTGTGCTGGGGGGAAGCGGTGACGTGGAGGAGGCTTTACTCGAACGATTGGACGCCTTGATGACTCACTGCTTGTGGGGCCAGCGAGTGGGATGGTGGAGTTGTTAGATTTACACAGGAGTTGCTTTCGTCTGGGATCAGTTGATTGCTTCACTGTTTTAACCGGCACGTGAGGAACGGCGGGCGATGCGGCGAAGACGAAGGGGGTGTCTCGGTGCACTGGCGGCGGTCTCCGCCATGCTCCGGCCACGTGCGGTGCTGAAGTCGGCAACCATTTTTGTTTGTCTCAGTTAATGATTTAACTTAGGAAAATGATACCTATGCCCCGCACGACCATCGTTCAGGTCGCCTTCCCGCACCGCACGTCGTCCTCCTCCCCTCCCTTGCCGCGGACCTCACTTCCCTTGCTAGTCACCGCCATCCCGCCCTCGTCACCCTCTGCTCGACCCTCCTCGCGGAGCTCCCGCCGCCGCGGCCCATCTGCAGCGCCATCCTCGCCCGCGACTGCCGCCGTCGGCCACTCGCCCTCATTCCCTTCCTCGTCGCGGACCTCGCTCCCCCCAGTAGACGCCGTCGTGCCCTCGTCGCCCTGCTCGACCCTCCTCGCGGAGCTCCGGCCGCAGCATGTCTGCAGCGCCACTCTCGCCCGCGACGACGACGTGTTTCTGCCACGGTTAGGAGGTTGCTGACATGGTTATACCCTACGGGTACACAATATTAGCATACCTGGTCCAGTCCAAGGAAGACCCACAAGAACATACGCGGCCTGTGGAGACTTTCGGATGGCCCAATCCCATGGTGTCTTCGGATCCTTGGAGAGCAAGACTAGAATAGATAGAATATTCAAATGGACAAACCCTAACTTATAACTGACTCGATCTGTGCCCGAAACCTGCCTATCTCTATATAAAGGCTAGGAGGGCATGACGAGGAGGACAACTTCTCACCGCATACACACCTCCACTCCAGATTACATCTGCGCACCCCTGTACTTTTCGGTTCCGCCGTAATCAAAAGCAGACAAACAGGAGTAGGGTTTTTCCTCCGAGGGTCTGAATCTAGGTAAATCTCGTGTCCCCTAGTTGCTTGTCTGTTAACCGTCCCACGATCTTCAGCATCCCCATCTTCTCCAAAACCCAAGCTCATAACAATGGGCATTATGAGATCGAACCTCGTCAATTGGCGCCGTCTGTGGGAAACGGGGACGCTGATTGTGCGATCGTGACGGTCCCAACCAAAGCAATCTACAACTCCTCGGCGACGGAGAGCCATCTCCTCTTCTGCTCTTTTGACTTCACCGCCCACTCGCCAGCCACCACGAAAGATTTTGAACCTGTAGGCGACGGGCTCGAGATTCTGTTCGGGAGCTTCTGCTTCCAGGTGGGACAAATCGGCACTCTCTGTCTCCCAGAGCGGGTGCCACTGCCATCAATCAGGCCCGCCTCATGGCCCCCGCATCCTAGCGTGCTACACACGTCAACGCTGACAAACGAGTCATACGATAGCAGCAGCTGCAACTCAGATCCTTGTGGGCCCCCATCGGATGAGGGAACCTACGGTTCCGGATCCGAAAGCTGCGGCAGCAGCGATCCAATCCGCAGGCGCTACCAGTGCGTCGTGGTTATCCAAAGCGACATGGAGCAACAACCACCAGGTTCGGGTGCCCACGTACCATCACCCAACCCACAGGATGAAAACAGAGGAAACAGGTGTAGGGTTCACAACATAGAAAATAAAAAAAAAATCCTATGATGGGAACTATGTACCAAGATCTATCTACTAGATACAAACAACGGGCGGATGTACATCCGTAGAGAACATATCCTTCAAGACCGACAAAGCTTAACGAGTTCGACTCGTGGTTGATGTAGACGATCTCTTACCGATCTCAAGATCGAGAGGAAGTCCTAGCGCCGCAAATCAGCAGCGCATCCGTGCTCGCACACACGTTCGAGGCACCGAGCAACCTCCGCCTCCTCGCTCCAGCGATGCAGCGGAAGCACAAGGCGTGCCTTTTATAGGAGAGGGGGGAACCCCCAAGGGGGTGGACGGCGCATGGGGGATGCCCCCTTGCCCTCCCCTCTTCATCTGGATGGACACTCCACTCACAAAAATCCATTCAAATCCCTCCATTCAAAATCCCACTCAAACTTGCAATTAAATTTCCACCAAATTTAATGCAAACTCTCATTAAATAAAACTCTTTTATTTATTCAGAATTTTGTCAATTACTTTAATGACAAACATTCACATATAACCCCTTGATAGAATTCTATTTCACATGTATAACCACTTTATGCAATTTCACCCAAAAACCTATTTCGGTATCTAGTGAAATAAATTCCTGCGCTTGTTTATTCTTTCGGCATGAAACTTTTGCTCCAATTGGATGTCGGTGTCTCTTAAGTGTGTCATCCTATGGTTCGTGAATAATAAGGACATTATCGAGACCCCTCTCGCATCAATAATCAGAAGCGGGATCTGGAGACCCATAATGACTCCCACACATTCAACGATGACTTTCTTGTGATCGTTAGAAACTTTTACGCTAGTATCTTAATCCCTTTGTTTCACTATATATTACATGTCCGAGATTCGATCATCGGTATCTCCATACCTAGTTTGATCTCGTTACTGACATGCACTCTTTTCTTGTTCCCGTGATATAACATTCTAGTGATCAAATCACTTGCTTGCAAGCTAACCAATGTGATATCACCGAGAGGGCCCAGAGTATATATATCCGTCATTGGAATAAACAGATTCCACTCTCGATCCATGGGCCTCAACATAACACTTTCTTAGTCCTGAACCCATCTTTATAATCACCCTGTTACTGTGTGACGTTTGATGTTATCAAAAAACTCTTCTGGTGTTAGTGATTGACATGATCTCATGGTCTAAGGATTAGGATCACTTTGTAAGTTGTTATAGCAATATAAACTCAATGACTTTGATCATAATGCTATACTTTGGATGAATGTTCATCACACCATTACACTAATGTTGTGATCCCGTTATTAACAACATCCAATGTCTATGATCAGGAAACCTTGATCATCTTGTTAATCAACGAGCTAGTTTATGAGAGAGGCATAACTAGGAACTTTCTGTTTGTTTATTAAACACACATGTATTAATGTTTCCGTATTAATACAATTATAGCATGTAAAATAAACATCTATCATATACTTGGAATACACATAATAAACACTTTATTATTGCCTCTCAGGGCATATTCCCTTCAGTCTCCCACTTGCACTAGAGACAATAATCTAGTTACATAGTGATGAATCTAACACCCATGGAGTTCTGGTGTTGATCATGTTTTGCTCTAGGGAGAGTTTTATTCAACGGATCTGCTACATTGAGATCCGTGTGTACTTTATAAAACTTTATATCTCCATCTTGACATGCTCGCGGATGGAGTGAAACCAGCGCTTAATATGCTTGGAAAGCTTGTGAGACCTTGGTTCTTTGGCATTGGCAATGGCACCATTGTTATCACAATAGATCACCATTGGGTCCAACGCGTTTGCAACCACTCCTAGTTCGGATATGAACTCCTTCATCCAAACCGCTTCCTGAGCCGCTTCCGAAGCAGCAACATATTCGGCCTCCGTTGTTGATCTCGCCACCACAGGTTGTTTGGAGCTCCTCCAACTACCCGCTCCGCCATTCATGAGAAATACGTATCCGGATTGAGACTTAGAGTCATCTGGATCGGTGTCAAAGCTTGCGTCGACATAACACTTAGCGAAGAGCTCTTCTTCACCTTCGTATACAAGAAACATATCCTTAGTTCTTCGTAAGTACTTAAGGATATTCTTGACCGCTATCCGGTGTTCTGAACCTAGATCCGATTGATACCTACTAGTCAAACTAATAGCATGTGCCACATCCAGTCTTATACATAGCATGGCGTACATTATAGAGCCTATGGCTGAAGCATAGGGGACTTTGTCCATTATCTCTCTTTCTTCCGTCGTAGCCTGACTTTGAGTCTTACTCAATGTCTTGCCTTGCAACATAGGTAAGAACCCCTTCTTACTTCCGTCCATTTTAAACTTTCTTTAAAATCTTATCAAGGTATGTACTTTGCAATAGCCCTATTAGGCGTCTAGATCTATCTCTATAGATCTTTATGCCTAATATGTATGATGCTTCACATAGGTCCTTCATTGAAAATTTGCTGTTTAGATAACTTCTAACACTGTTTAAAAGATCTATATCATTTCCGATCAATAATATGTCATCCACATATAATATCAGAAATGCCACATTGCTCCCACTCACTTTATTGTAAATACAAGCTTCTCCATAAGTTTGGACAAATCCAAACTCTTTGATCACCTCATCAAAGCGGAGATTCCAACTTTGTGATGCTTGCTTCAATCCATAGATGGATCGTTGAAGCTTTCACACCTTGTTAGCATCCTTAGGATTGACAAAACCCTTTGGTTGTATCATATACAACTCTTCTTCAATATTACCATTGAGAAACGCGGTTTTGACATCCATCTGCCATATCTCATAATCGAAATATGCAACAATTGCTAACATAATCCTAACTGACTTTAGCATCGCTATGGGAGAGAATGTCTCATCGTAGTCAACTCCTTGAATTTGTCGAAAACCCTTTGCGACAAGTCGAGCTTTATAGACGGTCACATTACCATCAGCATCAGTTTTCCTTTTGAAAATCCATTAGTTCTCCACGGCCTTTCGGTCGTGAGGTAAGTCTACCAAGTTCCAAACTTGATTTTCATACATGGATTCCATCTCGGATTTAATGGCTTCTAACCATTTGTTGGAATCCTGGCTCATCATCGCTTCTTCATACGTCGCAGGGTCATCGTTTTCATCAACCATGAAATTCATGACAGGATTTCTGTACAGCTCGGGAGCTGCACGCGTCCTGCTATACCTGCGAAGTTTGGTAGTATTCTCTTTCGAAGTTTCATGATCATTATCATTAGTTCCCTCTTCAACTGGTGAAGCCAACTCTGGAACTACTTCCGGCGCTGCGCTACTCGCCATACTTTGAAGAGAAGGTTCTATAACCTCTTCGAGTTCTACCTTCCGACTACTCACACCTTTCGCGAGAAACTCTTTCTCTAGAAAGGATCCATTCTTGACAACAAAAACTTTGCCCTTGGATCTGTGATAGAAGGAATACCCAATAGTTTCCTTAGGGTATCCTATGAAGACGCATTTTTCCGCTTTGGGTTTGAGTTTATCCGGTTGAAGTTTTTTCACATAAACATCGCATCCCCAAACTTTAAGAAATGGCAGCTTAGGTTTGTTTCCAGACCATAATTCATACAGTCTTTTAAACGGAATTAGATGGTGCCCGATTTAAAGTGAATGCAGCAGTTTTTAGTGCATAATCCCAAAATGACAACGGCAAGTCCGTCAGAGAAATCATATATCGAACCATATCCAACAAAGTATGATTACGATGTTCCGACACACCATTTCTCTGTGGTGTTTCGGCAGGTGTGAGTTGTGAAACAATTCCACACTCTTTCATGTGAATGCTAAACTCGTAGCTTAGATACTCACCTCCACGATCGGACCGTAGAAATTTGATCTTTCTATTACGATGATTTTCCACTTCATTCTGAAATTCCTTGAACTTTTCAAAGGTTTCAAACTTGTGTTTCATCAAGTAGATATAACTGTATCTACTCAAATCATCCGTGAAAGTAACAAAATAACGATATCCACGTCGCCCCGACACACTCATTGGACCACATACATCAGAATATATGATTTCCAATAAATCTGTCGCCCGTTCCATTGAACCGAAAAACGTCGTTCTAGTCATCTTGCCCATAAGGCATGGCTCACATGTATCAAATGATTCAAAATCAAGTGATTCCAAAAGTCCATCCGAATGGAGCTTCTTCATGCGTTTAACGCCAATATGACCTAGACGGCAGTGCCACATATATGCGGATATATCATCATTAAGTTTAATCCTTTTAGAATCAACATTATGAATATGTTTAACATTATCATTGAGATCTAATAGAAATAAACCATTCATCATCGGTGCATGACCATAAAAGATTTCATTCATATAAATAGAACAACCATTGTTCTCGGATTTAAATGAATAACCACTTCGCATCAAACACGATCCACATACAATGTTCATGCTCAGTGCAGGCACCAGATAAAAATTATTCAAGTTTAAAACTAATCCTGGCGGCAAATGGAGAGGTAGCATTCCGACGGCGATCACATCAACGCTTGATACATTTCCGACACGCATCTTGACCTCACCCCTTGCTAGCGATCGCTTGTTCCGCAGCCCCTGATTCGAGTTACAAATATTAGCAACTAAACCGGTATCAAATACCCAAGTGCTACTGCGAGCACTAGTCAAGTACACATCAATAACATGTATATCATATATACCTTTGTTTGCTTTGTCGACCTTCTTGTCTGCCAAATACTTGGGGCAGTTGCGCTTCCAGTGGTCAGCCCCCTTACAATAGTAACACTTTGTACCAGACTTAGGTCCAACTCGGGGTTTCTTTTCAGGCACGGCAACCGGCTTGCCGCCCTTACTTCCCTTCCGTTTTCCCTTCTTGTCTTTCTTGGAACCAGTGTTCTTATTGATCATCAACACTTGATGTTCCTTTTTGATCTCCACTTCTGCAGTTTTAAGAATTGACACAAGCTTGGGGAGAGACTTCTTCATGCCTTGCATATTATAGTTCATCACAAAGCTCTTATAGCTAGGTGGCAGAGACTGCAGAACACGATGGATGCCTAAGTCAATGGGAATCGATATTCCCAAGGACACAAGCTTATCGGCGTAACCCGACATCTTGAGTATATGCTCACTAACGGAGCTATGCTCTTCCTTCATGCAGCTAAAGAACTTTTCTGAAGCATTGTAGCTCTCTACAACAGCATGTGTGTCGAAAATCATTTTTCAACTCACCCATTGTATCAAATGCATTGTCGTTTTCGAAACGCTTTCGAAGTTCCGGCTCTAGCCCATACAATATGCCGCAATGAACTAAGTTATGGTCCTCCTGACGAGTCTGATAGACATTCTTCACCTCGTCAGGGGCATCCTCAAAGGTGGGGGGCCTAGGGGCGCTTCTAGCACATATTGCTTTTGTGCAGTAGAGAGGAGAATCCTCAAATTCATGGCCCATTCGGTAAAGTTGCTACCGTTCATTGCAAGTTTCTCTTTCTCCATGAACACATTGAAATTAAAAGCAGGTGGTGCCATCTACAATAGAATTTGTAAAGTTTAGACTAAGTTTATGATAGATTGAGTTCAACTAATCCACATTACGAATGAACTCCCACTCAAAAACGACATCCCTCGTGCCTTTTTGGTGATTACATGAACCAAATCCACTACACCAAGTCCGATCATCACATGAGTCGGTGTAGCTTCAAAGGCGAGCATCAAATGGGCATCATATCAACTATATGACTCATGCTTAACCTTTCGGTCCGTGTTCCAAGGCCATGTCTGTACATGCTAGTCTCGCCAAGTAAGAACCTTAGTATTCGCGTGTGTAACTGTTTTACACCCAAAATATGGTCGTGGATCCAAGAACACCTGATCATCACATGATGTCTTGGAGCGACGACAACATAATCGGTGCATACTAAAGGAAGAACACATTCTTATCATGATATTTAAATGAGGGATCATCTTATTATGCTAATAAAACACCAAACTAGCAATATAACATGCTATCAAACATCGTATGTTTATTAGTAAAATGATATGGTTTCCGCATATGATCTCTATCATGTGCACCATGGTATGATCACTATCATACCTATATGTGTAAGGCCAAGGTCTATGGAACTTACACGTTATGTGTATTGTAAGAATATCATCTCATACTTCTACTTACAACATCACCATATCATAACACTAGCCCAGCAGCAATCTAAACTAGACGCCTCTAATTTATCCATTGCAAATTTTACGTGGCTTAGGGCTTTCGAGATAGAACCGTTCATACCTACGAACATGAACCACAACGAGGATAACCAAATTGTTAACTCGTTGCAAAATAGATATTGACTATAGTAGGAGAGACAGACACCCACTAGCCACTTATGCAAACTAGTTGCATGTCAAGCGTGGAACAGGTATCATGTGCGAGGACATGTAAAGTTTGTCCAGGCCGCTTCATCCCACTATGCCACCAATATCCAAAATTACAACTAAGGAGCAACAACATGATCATCATCGCCCACATACTCATATGTGTACTACCCGTGTAAAGTATCTACGCATAGATCCGTCTCTGATACCACTGTAGGGTTTGCAGCATAGAAAACAAAAAATTTCCTACGATGTGAACTATGTACCAAGATCTATCTAGTAGATACAAACAACGGGCGGATGTATATCCATAGAGAACATACCCTTGAAGACCGACAAAGCTTAACGAGTTTGACTCGTGGTTGATGTAGACGATCTCTTGCCGATCTCAAGATCGAGAGGAAGTCCTAGCGCCGCAAATCAGCAGCGCATCCGTGCTCGCACACACGTTCGAGGCACCGAGCAACCTCCGCCTCCTTGCTCCAGCGATGCAACAAAAGCACAACTCTTTCTTGCCGAATAGCCACCGGGAACATGTATCTCGCTATTCCGAGACCATGGGGGATAAATTCTAGAGGGGAGAGAGATCCTTCACGAGGAGGTGTGAGTGAGAAGTGAGGAGTGGGGTGCCTTTTATAGGAGAGGGGGGAATCCCAAGGGGGTGTCCGGCGCATGGGGGATTCCCCCTTGCCCTCACCTCTTCATGTGGGTGGACACTCCACTCACAAAAATCCATTCAAATCCCTCCACTCAAAATCCCACTCAAACTTGCAATTAAATTTCCACCAAATTTAATGCAAACTCTCATTAAATAAAACTCTTTTATTTATTCAGAATTTTGTCAATTACTTTAATGACAAACATTCACATATAACCCCTTGATAGAATTCTATTTCACATGCATAACCACTTTATGCAATTTCAACCGAAAACCTGTTTCGGTATCTAGTGAAATAAATTTTTGCGCTTGTTTATTCTTTCGGCATGAAATTTTTGCTCCAATTGGATGTCGGTGTCTCTTAAGTGTGTCACCCTACGGTTCGTGAATAATGCGGACATGATCGAGTCCCCTCTTGGATCAATAATCAGAAGCGAGATCTGGAGACCCATACTATCTCCCACACATTCGACGATGACTTTCTTGTGATCGTCGGAACCTTTTACGCTAGTATCTTAATACCTTTGTTTCGCAATATATTACATGTCCGAGATTCGATCATCGGTATCTCCATACCTAGTTTGATCTTGTTACTGACATGCACTCATTTCTCGTTCCCGTGATATAACATTGTAGTGATCAAATCACTTGCTTGCAATCTAACCAATGTGATATCACCGAGAGGGCCCAGAGTATATCTATCCATCATCAGGGTGAAAAAATTCCACTCTCGATCCATGGGCCTCAACATAAAACTTTCTTAGTCTTGAACCCATATTTATAATCACCCTGTTACTGTGTGACGTTTGATGTTATCAAGAAACTCTTCCGGTGTTAGTGATTGACATGATATCATGGTCTAAGGATTAGGATCACTTTGTAAGTTGTTATAGCAATATAAAATCAATAACTTTGATCGTAATGCTATACTTTGGATGAATGTTCATCACACCATTACACTAATGTTGTGATCCCGTTATTAACAACATCCAATGTCTATGATCAGGAAACCTTGATCATCTTGTTAATCAACGAGCTAGTTTATGAGAGAGGCATAACTAGGAACTTTCTGTTTGTTTATTAAACACACATGTATTAATGTTTCCGTATTAATACAATTATAGCATGCAAAATAAACATCTATCATATACTTGGAATACACATAATAAACACTTTATTATTTCCTCTCAGGGCATATTCCCTTCAACAGGAGGCAACCATCCCTCCCACCCAACGAGGGCGACGCTTCCGCTTATCAGCGGATCAACCTCAACAAGGACGGCTGGTGCCAGGCATGCGAAACCGTGGCAGGCAACAAGGTCCTACCCGTGAATTCTTCACGGGACCTGCTGATGGCATACCACCTCCTCCTCATCGGCGAGCACAACAGGCAGGTGAAACTGCAGGAGGATCTTGACAAACGCAAGCAAGCAGCGTTGGAGTCTAGCGTGCGGCGAGCTGCGCTCTCTGCCGCTGGTGGCTCCAGCTCGCACGGCAATCAATCCAACAAGGATCACTCTCGCACGAATAACATTGACCCCGCTGCACGTCGCGAGGTCACCCGAACCCTCAACACGTCCTTCATGGAGATGGACGTCAACGGCAACATCATACCGAAGACGCTTCAAGCTGTGATCATGGCAGCCACCACATATCTCGCGTACCATCCACCTCCGGTGGGGGACCCGAAGAGAGCTATGCACAAGTTCGCACTAGCCGGACTCGGACTCGTCGGAGCTGCGCTCCACAATGAGGCTCCTATGGAGCCAAAAAACAAAGCTGCGGTCAGATTCAACCGCAGGCCCACACCCTCATCCGACGAGGAAGAAGACGAGCTGAAGGGAATATGCCCTGAGAGGAAATAATAAAGTGTTTATTATGTGTATTCCAAGTATATGATAGATGTTTATTTTGCATGCTATAATTGTATTAATACGGAAACGTTAATACATGTGTGTTTAATACACAAACAGAAAGTTCCTAGTTATGCCTCTCTCATAAACTAGCTCGTTGATTAACAAGATGATCAAGGTTTCCTGATCATAGACATTGGATGTTGTTAATAACGGGATCACAACATTAGTGTAATGATGTGATGAACATTCATCCGAAGTATAGCATTACGATCAAAGTCACTGAGTTTATATTGCTATAACAACTTACGAAGTGATCCTAATCCTTAGACCATGAGATCATGTCAATCACTAACACCGGAAGAGTTTCTTGATAACATCAAACGTCACACCGTAACATGGTGATTATAAAGATGGGTTCAGGACTAATAAAGTGTTATGTTGAGGCCCATGGATCAAGAGTGGAATTTTTTCATCCCGATGACGGATAGATATACTCTGGGCCCTCTCGCTGATATCACATTGGTTAGCTTGCAAGCAAGTGATTTGATCACTAGAATGTTATATCACGGGAATGAGAAAAGAGTGCATGTCAGTAACGAGATCAAACAAGGTATGGAAATACCGATGATCGAACGTCGAACATGTAATATATCGCGAAACAAAGGGATTAAGATACTAGCATAAAAGGTTCCGACGATCACAAGAAAGTCATCGTTGAGTGTGTGGGAGTCAGTATGGGTCTCCAGATCCCGCTTCTGATTATTGATCGGAGAGGGGTCTCGATCATGTCCGCATTATTCACGAACCATAGGGTGACACACTTAAGAGACACCGACATCCAATTGGAGCAAAAGTTTCATGCCGAAATAATAAACAAGCGCAGGAATTTATTTCACTAGATACCGAAACAGGTTTTCGGGTGAAATTGCATAAAGTGGTTATGCATGTGAAATAGAATTCTAGCAAGGGGTTATATGTGAATATTTGTCATTAAAGTAATTGACAAAATTCTGAATAGATAAAAGAGTTTTATTTAATGAGAGTTTGCATTAAATTTGGTGGAAATTTAATGGCAAGTTTGAGTGGGATTTTGAGTGGAGGGATTTGAATGGATTTTTGTGAGTGGAGTGTCCACCCACATGAAGAGGTGAGGGCAAGGGGGAATCCCCCATGCGCCGGACACCCCCTTGGGATTCCCCCCTCTCCTATAAAAGGCACCCCACTCCTCACTTCTCACTCACACCTCCTCGTGAAGGATATCTCTCCCCTCTAGAATTTATCCCCCATGGTCTCGGAATAGCGAGATACATGTTCCCGGTGGCTATTCGGCAAGAAAGAGTTGTGCTTTTGTTGCATCGCTGGAGCAAGGAGGCGGAGGTTGCTCGGTGCCTCGGACGTGTGTGCGAGCACGGATGCGCTGCTGTTTTGCGGCGCTAGGACTTCCTCTCGATCTTGAGATCGGCAAGAGATCGTCTACATCAACCACGAGTCGAACTCGTTAAGCTTTGTCGGTCTTCAAGGGTATGTTCTCTATGGATATACATCCGCCCGTTGTTTGTATCTAGTAGATAGATCTTGGTACATAGTTCACATCGTAGGAAATTTTTTGTTTTCTATGTTGCGAACCCTACAGTGGTATCAGAGCCGGATCTATGCGTAGATACTTTACACGGGTAGTACACATATGAGTATGTGGGCGATGATGATCATGTTGTTGCTCCTTAGTTGTAATTTTGGATATTTGTGGCATAGTGGGATGAAGCGGCCCGGACAAACTTTACATGTGCTCGCACATGAGACCTGTTCCACGCTTGACATGCAACTAGTTTGCATAAGTGGCTAGCAGGTGTCTGTCTCTCCTACTATAGTGAATATCTATTTTGCAACGAGTTGTCAACAATTTGGTTATCCTCGTTGTGGTTCATGTTCGTAGGTATGAACAGTTCTACCTCGAAATCCCTAAGCCACGTAAAAACTTGCAATGGATAAATTAGAAGCATCTAGTTTAGATTGTTGATGGGCTAGTGTTATGATATGGTGATGTTGTAAGTATAAGTATGAGATGATACTCTTACAACACATATAACGTGTAAACTCCATAGACATTGGCCTTACACATAAAGGTATGATAGTGATCATACCACGGTGCACATGATAGAGATCATATGCGGAAACCATATGATTCCACTAATAAACATGTGATGTTTGATAGCATCTTATATTGCTTTTTTGGCGTTTTATTAGCATAATAAGATGATCCCTCATTTAAATATCAAGATAAGAATGTGTTCTTCCTTTAGTATGCACCGATTATGTTGTCGTCGCTCCAAGACATCATGTGATGATCAGGTGTTCTTGGATCCACGGCCATATTTTGGGTGTAAAACAGTTACACACGCGAATACTAAGGTTCTTACTTGGCGAGCCTAGCATGTACAGACATGGCCTTGGAACACGGACCGAAAGGTTAAGCATGAGTCATATAGTTGATATGATGCCCATTTGATGCTCGCCTTTGAAGCTACACCGACTCATGTGATGATCGGACTTGTGTAGTGGATTTGGTTCATGTAATCACCAAAAAGGCACGAGGGATGTCGTTTTTGAGTGGGAGTTCATTCGTAATGTGGATTAGTTGAACTCAATCTATCATAAACTTAGTCTAAACTTTACAAATTCTATTGTAGATGGCACCACCTGCTTTTAATTTCAATGTGTTCATGGAGAAAGAGAAACTTGCAATGAACGGTAGCAACTTTACCGAATGGGCCATGAATTTGAGGATTCTCCTCTCTACTGCACAAAAGCAATATGTGCTAGAAGCGCCCCTAGGCCCCCCACCTTTGAGGATGCCCCTGACGAGGTGAAGAATGTCTATCAGACTCGTCAGGAGGACCACAACTTAGTTCATTGCAGGATATTGTATGGGCTAGAGCCGGAACTTCGAAAGCGTTTCAAAAACGGCAATGCATTTGATAGAATGGGTGAGTTGAAAATGATTTTCGACACACATGCTACTGTAGAGAGCAACAATGCTTCAGAAAAGTTCTTTAGCTGCATGATGGAAGAGCATATCTCCGTAAGTGAGCATGTACTCAAGATGTCGGGTTACGCCGATAAGCTTGTGTCCTTGGGAATATCGATTCCCATTGACTTAGGCATCCATCGTGTTCTGCAGTCTCTACCACCTAGCTATAAGAGCTTTGTGATGAACTATAATATGCAAGGCATGAAGAAGTCTCTCCCCGAGCTTCTGTCAATGCTTAAAACTGCAGAAGTGGAGATCAAAAAGGAACATCAAGTGTTGATGATCAATAGGAACACTGGTTTCAAGAAAGACAAGAAGGGAAAACATAAGGGAAGTAAGGGCGGCAAGCCGGTTGCCGTGCCTGAAAAGAAACTCCGAGTTGGACCTAAGTCTGATACCGAGTGCTACTATTGTAAGGGGACAGGCCACTAGAAGCGCAACTGCCCCAAGTATTTGGCAGACAAGAAGGCCGGCAAGGCAAACAAAGGTATATATGATATACATGTTATCGATGTGTACTTGACTAGTGCTCAAAGTAGCACCTGGGTATTTGATACCGGTTCAGTTGCTAATATTTGTAACTCGAATCAGGGGCTGCGGAACAAGCGACCGCTAGCAAGGGGTGAGGTCAAGATGCGTGTCGTTAATGGATCAAGCGTTGATGTGATCGCCATCAGAACGCTACCTCTCCATTTGCTGTCGGGATTAGTTATAAACTTAAATAATTGTTATCTGGTGCCTGCACTGAGCATGAACATTGTATCTGGATCGTGTTTGATGCGAATTGGTTATTCATTTAAATCCGAGAACAATGGTTGTTCTATTTATATGAATGAAATATTTTATGGTCATGCACCGATGATGAATGGTTTATTTCTATTAGATCTCGATGATAATGTTACACATATTCATAATGTTGATGCTAAAAGGATTAAACTTAAGGATGATATATCCGCATATATGTGACACTGCCATCTAGGTCATATTGGCGTTAAACACATGAAGAAGCTCCATTCGGATGGACTTTTGGAATCACTTGATTTTGAATCATTTGATACATGTGAGCCATGCCTTATGGGCAAGATGACTAGAACGCCATTTTCCGGTTCAATGGAACGGGCGACAGATTTATTGGAAATCATACATTCTGATGTATGTGGTCCAATGAGTGTGTCGGCGCGAGGTGGATATCATTATTTTGTTACTTTCACGGATGATTTGAGTAGATCCAGTTATATCTACTTGATGAAACACAAGTCTGAAACCTTTGAAAAGTTCAAGGAATTTCAGAATGAAAATCATCGTGATAGAAAGATCAAATTTCCACGGTCCGGCCGTGGAGGTGAGTATCTAAGTTACGAGTTTAGCACTCACATGAAAGAGTGTGGAATTGTTTCACAACTCACACCTGATGGAACACCATAGAGAAATGGTGTGTCGGAACGTTGTAATCGTACTTTATTGGATATGGTTTGATCTATGATGTCTCTGACGGACTTGTCGTTGTCATTTTGGGGTTATGCACTAGAAACTGCTGCTTTCACTTTAAATCGGGCACCATCTACATCCGTTGAAAAGACACTGTATGAATTGTGGTTTGGAAACAAACCTAAGCTGTCAATTCTTAAAGTTTGGGGATGCGGTGTTTATGTGAAGAAACTTCAACCGGATAAACTCGAACCCAAAGCGGAAAAATGCGTCTTCATAGGATACCCTAAGGAAACTATTGGGTATTCCTTTTATCACAGATCTGAGGGCAAAGTTTTTGTTGCCAAGAATGGATCCTTTCTAGAGAAAGAGTTTCTCGCGAAAGGTGTGAGTAGTCGGAAGGTAGAACTCGAAGAGGTTATTGAACCTTCTCTCCAAAGTATGGCGAGTAGGGCAGCGCCTGAAGTCATTCTGGAGTTGGCTCCACCAGTTGAAGAGGGGACTAATGATAATGATCATGAAACTCCGAAATAGAATACTACCAAACCTCACAGGTCTAGCAGGACGCGTGCAGCTCCCGAGCTATACGGAAATCCTGTCATGAATTTCATGGTTGATGAAAATGATGACCCTGCGACGTATGAAGAAGCGATGATGAGCCCGGATTCCAACAAATGGTTAGAATCCATGAAATCCGAGATGGAACCATGTATGAAAAATAAGTTTGGAACTTGGTGGAATTACCTCAGGACCGAAAGGCCGTGGAGAACAAATGGATTTTTAAAAGGAAAACAAATGCTGATGGCAATGTGACCGTCTATAAAGCTTGACTTGTCGCAAAGGGGTTTCGACAAATTCAAAGAGTTGACTACGATGAGACATTCTCTCCGGTAGCGATGCTAAAATCAGTTAGGATTATGTTAGCAATTGCTGCATATTTCGATTATGAGATATGGCAGATGGATGTCAAAACCGCGTTTCTCAATGGTAATACTGAAGAAGAGTTGTATATGATACAACCAAAGGGTTTTGTCGATCCTAAGGATGCTAATAAGGTGTGCAAGCTTCAGCGATCCATCTATGGACTGAAGCAAGCATCGCGAAGTTGGAATCTACGCTTTGATGAGGTGATCAAAGAGTTTGGATTTGTCCAAACTTATGGAGAAGCTTGTATTTACAAGAAAGTGAGTGGGAGCAATGTGGCATTTCTGATATTATATGTGGATGACATATTATTGATCGGAAATGATATAGATCTTTTAAACAGTGTTAAAAGTTATCTAAACAGCAAATTTTCAATGAAGGACCTAGGTGAAGCATCATACATATTAGGCATAAAGATCTATAGAGATAGATCTAGGCGCCTAATAGGGCTATCGCAAAGTACATACCTTGATAAGATTTTAAAGAAGTTTAAAATGGACGGAAGTAAGAAGGGGTTCTTACCTATGTTGCAAGGCAAGACATGAGTAAGACTCAAAGTCCGGCTACGACGGAAGAAAGAGAGATAATGGATAAAGTCCCCTATGCTTCAGCCATAGGCTCTATAATGTACGCCATGCTATGTACAAGACCGGATGTGGCACATGCTATTAGTTTGACTAGTAGGTACCAATCGGATCCAGGTTCAAAACACTGGATAGCTTTCAAGAATATCCTTAAGTACTTACGAAGAACTAAGGATATGTTTCTTGTATACAAAGGTGAAGAAGAGTTCGTCGCTAAGTGTTATGTCGACGCAAGCTTTGACACCGATCCGGATGACTCTAAGTCTCAATCCGGATACGTATTTCTCATGAATGGCGGAGCAGTTAGTTGGAGGAGGTCCAAACAACCTGTGGTGGCGAGATCAACAACGGAGGCCGAATATGTTGCTGCTTCGGAAGCGGCTCAAGAAGCGGTTTGGATGAAGGAGTTCATATCCGAACTAGGAGTGGTTGCTAACGCGTTGGACCCAATGGTGATCTATTGTGAAAACAATGGTGCCATTTCCAATGCCAAAGATCCAAGGTCTCACAAGCATTCCAAGCATATTAAGCGCCGGTTTCACTCCATCCGCGAGCATGTCAAGGATGAAGATATAAAGATTTGTAAAGTACACATAGATCTCAATGTAGCAGATCCGTTGACTAAAACTCTCCCTAGAGCAAAACATGATCAACACCAGAACTCAATGGGTGTTAGATTTATCACTATGTAACTAGATTATTGTCTCTAGTGCAAGTGGGAGACTGAAGGGAATATGCCCTGAGAGGCAATAATAAAGTGTTTATTATGTGTATTCCAAGTATATGATAGATGTTTATTTTGCATGCGATAATTGTACTAATACGGAAACGTTAATACATGTGTGTTTAATAAACAAACAGAAAGTTCCTAGTTATGCCTCTCTCATAAACTAGCTCGTTGATTAACAAGATGATCAAGGTTTCCTGATCATAGACATTGGATGTTGTTAATAACGGGATCACAACATTAGTGTAATGATGTGATGAACATTCATCCGAAGTATAGCATTACGATCAAAGTCATTGAGTTTATATTGCTATAACAACTTACGAAGTGATCCTAATCCTTAGACCATGAGATCATGTCAATCACTAACACCGGAAGAGTTTCTTGATAACATCAAATGTCACACCATAACAGGGTGATTATAAAGATGGGTTCAAGACTAATAAAGTGTTGTGTTGAGGCCCATGGATCGAGAGTGGCATTTGTTCATCCTGATGACAGATAGATATACTCTGGGCCCTCTCGCTGATATCACATTGGTTAGCTTGCAAGCAAGTGATTTGATCACTAGAATGTTATATCACGGGAACGAGAAAAGAGTGCATGTCAGTAACGAGATCAAACTAGGTATGAAGATACCGATGATCGAATCTCAGACATGTAATATATCGTGAAATAAAGGTATTAAGATAGTAGCATAAAAGGTTCCGATGATCACAAGAAAGTCATCATTGAATGTGTGGGAGTCATTATGGGTCTCCAGATCCGCTTCTGATTATTGATCCAAGAGGGGTCTCGATCATGTCCGCATTATTCACAAACCGTAGGGTGACACACTTAAGATACACCGACATCCAATTGGAGAAAAAGTTTCATGCCGAAAGAATAAACAAGCGCAGGAATTTATTTCACTAGATACCGAAACAGGTTTTCGGGTGAAATTGCATAAAGTGGTTATGCATGTAAAATAGAATTCTAGCAAGAGGTTATATGTGAATGTTTGTAATTAAAGTAATTGACAAAATTCTGAATAAATAAAAGAGTTTTATTTAATGAGAGTTTGCATTAAATTTGGTGGAAATTTAATGGCAAGTTTGAGTGGGATTTTGAGTGGACGGATTTGAATGGATTTTTGTGAGTGGAGTGTCCACCCACATGAAGAGGGGAGGGCAAGGGGGCAGCCCCCATGCGCCGGCCACCCCCTTGGGGTCCCCTCCTCCTCCTATAAAAGGCACCCCTCTCCTCACTTCTCACTCACACCTCCTCGTGAAGGATATCTCGCCCCTCTAGAATTTATCCCCATGGTCTTGGACTAGCGAGATACATGTTACCGGTGGCTATTCGGCAAGAAAGAGTTGTGCTTCCGCTGCATCGCTGGAGCAAGGAGGCGGAGGTTGCTCAGTGCCTCGGACGTGTGTGCGAGCACGGATGCGCTGCTGTTTTGCGGCGCTAGGACTTCCTCTCGATCTTGAGATCGGCAAGAGATCGTCTACATCAACCACGAGTCGAACTCGTTAAGCTTTGTCGGTCTTCAAGGGTATGTTCTCTACGGATATACATCCACCCGTTGTTTGTATCTAGTAGATAGATCTTGGTACATAGTTCACATCATAGAATTTTTTTTGTTTTCTATGCTGCGAACCCAACATGAGCACGATCTACCTCGACGACGCAAGATCCCAAGATGTCGCAGCCGCGACTACGATGCTCGAAACGACCTTGCCCAGCGCAAGGTCGACAAGGCACGCGCCAAACGCGCGTGGTTAACCGAATCCGAAGAGGATGACGACGGGGAACTATGCGGAGCTTGATGCTTCAGCACATCTGTTCGGCACACGTGGATGGTGAAAAATTTCAAGCTTCCTTCGTACACTCCGAAGTTCGACGGCACGCATGACCCGAAGGCGTGGCTCAGCGACCACCTGTCGTCCGTCAAGCTGCACGGCAGAAACAAGAACACCGCCCTGCAATGCCTTCAGCTGCAGCTGACAGGCGCAGCCCAGATCTGGCTCAGCAGCCTGTCCTCAGGCTCCATCCGACGCTGGGAGGCGCTGGCATACAGTTTCATCCGAAACTTTAAGGGCACCAGCAACAGGCCAGCCTCGATCGAGGAGCTGCGGGCCTGCACCTAACAAACGGGCGAATCCATCCGCTCGTACATCTTGCGCTGGTCCAACATCAAGAACTCCACGGTACACATCTCCGAGGAGAGAACAATCGACGCCTTCAAGGATGGCGTCAAGCGCCGAGACTTCAAGGAATAACTTGGGCGCGTCAAGCCCAAGACACTTGGCCACCTCATGAACATCGCCAACAGGTGGGCAGATGGCGAGGATTCCCTCCACCGAGCACATTCGGATGAGGAGGATGAATACGGCCGCAAACGCGAGTGCTATAGCAAGCAAAGATCGCACGTCTACGACGATCACGACGGACCTGACATTGTTGTGGATGGCTACGCCGCAACAACAGCAACCGCAGCAGCGGAGGATACCGTGGAAGAAACTTCCGCGACGGAGGACGCCCAACACAAGCGTGGCAGCGTCGTGGTCGTGAGGACGAACCTTCGGCATATGAAAATTTATCGGGCCCGTGCACCATCCACTTCTACATCGACAAGCAAGATGGAAAAAAAAGGCCAGCCACATGCTTAAGGACTGCCGCGAGTTCCAGAAACTCAGCGAGGGCCTCACCCAAATGCGACGCCAGATAGTAAACCCAGGGTTCGGACCCGCACCTGCACCAGGTGACATCGCCCATGGAGCTCCTCCACCACCACCCGTGCGACCTCCAAATCAAGAAGTCGCACCCGTGCAAAACAACGGCATAAATGGGTACCCAGCGCCAAAAGGGTTCATGATTATCCAAAAGGGGCGCCCAACAAATAGGGTGCAAAAGAAGATCACCCGCCAAGTCAGCCTAGCTGTGACTGCTCCGCCTGCCATCCCTGAGTACCTCAGCGGGTCGGAGTCCTGCATCACATTCAGTCATTCGGATCACCCCCGCCAGATCCCTCGCCCAGGACATGCTTCCCTGGTGCTTGAGGCGCAGATCGGAGGGTTCGAGATGAGCCGCGTCTTCATGGACGGCGGCAGCAGTATCAACCTGATGTTCGCCAGCACCCTAGCAGCAATGCGGATCCCGCCGTGCAGCCTGGAACAATCCGACACAACGTTCCACGGCATAGTCCCAGGGAAGGGCATATATCCCCTGGGAAAGATATCGCTCTACGTCATCTTCGGCAAGCCCGAAAACTTTCGGTGTGAGCGGCTCAAGTTCGAAGTGGTGGACTGGCCATCACAATACCACGCCATCCTCTGGCGTGTGGAATTCACAAGGTTCAAGGCAATACCGCACTATGCATACCTGCTACTCAAGATGCCAGGGCCTAGGGGCGTCATCACGGTCCAGGGCAAAATCACCCGATCCGACCACTACGATAGAGATTTCAACAGAATCTCCCAGTCGTTCGGCATGCAGGGGGAGCTCACGAGGCTACGAGAGGTGACAAACAACGGGGCACCCCTAGTCTCCAGGCAAAACTCACCCGACATGTCGTTCGACTCCACAATCAACACAAAAAAGGTGCAGGTCCACCCAACAGATGCCTCCAAGACGGCGCTGATCGCCAACGACCTCAGCCTCGCATAGGAAAGCGCGCTCGTCGAATTCCTCCGTGAGCTCTGGGAAATCTTCAACTGTTGTCCTGTGGACATGCCAGGAGTTCCTAGGGAATTCGCCGAGCATGCACTCAATGTATTTCCGGATGCCAAGCCTGTCAAACAGTCCATTCGACGATTATCCGAGCCATGAGCTGAAACCGTCGTCGTCATCCACGAGGGCATCTGCGGGCAACCGCGCCCTCGTCGCCAAAGCTTTACGAGCTGGATTCTACTGGCCAACGACCATGAACGATTCCAAGGACATCGTCCAAAGGTGCAACAACTGCTAGAGGTTTTCGGACAAGCCACACGCACCAGGGTCAGAGCTCAGGCCCATACCCTTGGCTTGGCCCTTCGCCCAATGGGGCCTCGACATGATCGGCAAACTGGCCAAATCTTCGAAAGGAGGTCACGTCTACCTCCTAGTCGCAGTAGACAAGTTCACTAAGTGGCTCAAAGCCATGCCCGTCACCAACCAAAAGGGCAATATGGCCGTCAAGTTCTTTGAGTTCATCGTCTACAGGTTCGGCGTGCTGCATAGCAGCATCACGGACAACGGGTCGAACTTCATATCCAAAGAATTCCAGGACTTCTGCGAAGGCCTTGGCATCAACATATCATACGCTTCTGTGGCGCACCCACAAACCAACGGGCAGGTCGAAAAGGCCAACAGTCTCATAGGCGGCGGCATCAAGAAGCGCCTACTCAGCCCACTCGAACGGCTTGCGGGAGCCTGGGCAGAAGAGCTACCCTCCGTCCTCTGAAGCTTGCGCACAACGCCAAACAGCTCAACTAGCTACACGCCCTTCTTCATGGTACACGGAGCCGAAGCCGTGCTACCTGCAGAAGTACGCCATAAGGCCCCACGGGTCGTCGCTTACAGCGAAGCCGAATCAACGGCTGCACTCGAAGACGCCGTCGACACACTCGACGAGGCACGCGACATCGCCGCGGCTCGCTCGGCGGTCTACCAGCAGATCCTACGTAACTGTCACAGCCGTCGGCTGCGCCCAAGGTCCTTCGTCGAAGGAGACCTCGTCCTACGACTCAAGCAAGAGCGGCCGAAAAAGCTTGAGTCACCCTGGGAAGGACCCTACATCGTCACCGAAGTCATCCCAGGTGGCACCTACCGCCTCAAGCACGTGGAGTCTGGAGTCGCATACTCCAACACATGGAACGTCGCACAATTGCGACGCTTCTACCCCTAGCTATCCCTCTTTACTTTCAATAAGGCTACTCAGCCAAGGCTACTCAGCCGAACAATGTACCTCCTCGATTACGATATGAATAAAAGCTAAGTGCCTCGCACGAAAATCTCTTTTCCTCGCATTAATTTCTGTTACAACACACTCGGGGGCTCCGCCTCACCTCACGACTTCGTCGTCAAAAAATAACGCATGTAAACCTGAGTAGCCGACCACATCAGGCTAACGAAAAGGACATGCATACAACAAAGCACCACGTGCTAATACAAATAATATTTACAACAAAGGGCTCAACAAGCCCAGTCAAAATATATACAAGTTTTACATCTATCTTTTTTCAGGACCTACCTATTCTAAAGGATCACGTGCGCCTGATGCTCAAAAAGATCTACAATCTCTTTGGCATACTTCCTAACAGCCGCATAATGCGGGCACATATCCCAAAGGCCACCATCTGGTCGAAGGGGCGGCCCAGCCGCCACAGCCGCAAGATCAACATCAGGGCGATGCAGCCGAACAAGCGAAAGGGAAGCTTTCACCCCTGCCACCAACTGGTGTCGCACCAACTCCCTCACGTGATTAACGTCCCAAAATTTCGACAGCAAACCCCATAGGGTGGATGGTGCCTCATCCAGAGGAAACATGACATACATAATCGATGCAAGGGAAGTCTTCACCTGCCTCAGCACCTGTGACACCTGATGAACACGATTCTGCACCGTCGCAAGGACGGTGGCCCGGTCGCGGTCCATCCAGAAGAAGCCTCCGGCTTCCATATCTTGTTGGGTCGGGCAGTTGATCTGAACTACAACGCGTTCCTTATCCTCCCTCGGAACAAGGTTGGCACCTGCAGAAAATTCCGAGTAAAATGACACGCAAACATGGCGCATCCGAAGACGTGCAGCAACCCAAGAAAACTCACACTGCAGTTGCTCGCTCAACTGCCGCAGCTCCTCCATCAGATACTCCTCCCTGGCGGCAGCTCGCTCAGTCTTCGACTTCCACACGTGTGCATGGCCGCGAACGCTAAGGATCTCCTTCTCCAAGCTACGGACATGATCGCGAAGAAAGGCAAGCTGCGATGCATCATCCAAAGATGGTCGCGGCTGAGGAACAGTCGGAGTATCCACAGGAGCCTCACCCGAAGGTCCCTAAAGGAAAGCAAGCAAGAATATGAGCAACACATGTCTTGGGAAACAACTCGAAGCATCATTTATATACATCAAAAGCCACTGCGTGGCACAAGGAGAAATTGTTCATCAATAAAAGCAGACATTACAAAAGAGGATACACTATTATAGAGCTACAATAAAGAAGCCTAAGCATCCGCATCCGGAGTGGCTTCGGAGCTAGAGTGCCTGCTCTTGGACTCCCCCTGCTGCTTCGCAGCATAGTCTGCCAGTAGATCGATAAGCTTCGGACCATAATGCTTACAGCGAGAGGCGTAGAGATCAAAGGCTACCTCTGAGCTGTACGGCGCTGTTGGCATCTGATAGGTGACATGGTGCAGATCCAACTCCGCTCCGGACGCCATGGCCATGGCCAGCCCCATGGAAGCATCGATGCCCTTCTGCTTGCGCTTGTAGGCCGTAGGGGCATCCTCTGATAGTGCATCCACCAGAGAATCAACATCTGCCCTTGGGCATGATCTCCTTGTAGAAACGCTAGAGAACCTCCTTGGCCTTGGCAAGGGAGCCAGCAGCAGTGCCGCAGCGATCTTTGACCGCTGCGGTGGCATCATCCAGAGCGCTCTCGTGCTCCAAGACATTGTGATCAAACGCAATGCCCGAAGCATCTGGCGCAAAGAAGAACAAGAAGGAGCCGAATAAGGACATGAAGAAAAGCGCAGTCAAAAAATCGAGAAGACTAATTACAAGTAAGACACATACCGAAGAAGGCCTTGGCCGCAGCCATTAGCTTCTCGGCAACCTCCTTCTCGTGCGTAGCTGTAACAGTTGTGAGTTGCTCTTCGCAATCTGAAGCCTCCCGCTGCAGGCACTCCTTGGCCGCAGCGGTGTCAGCCAACTCCTGCTGCAGGTGCTCCTTCGCCTCCACGGCATTCGCAGCCTGCTTCTCCGCACGACCGAGGCTCTTTTCAAGAGCATCCAGCCGGCGAAGAGCCGCGTTATTCTCATCTATCAAGTGTTAAGGACGCACATGAGCAACACGAGTTACATTCATGCAACAGGTAACAAAGATAAGAGCAAGAAAGACACGTACCTCAGAGCTGCTTCATGCTGGCCTCCAGCGCCAGATGCTGCTGGATAAGCAGGTTCGCACTATGCACAAAGGGCTGTGGAAAGAAGCAAAAGGAAACAATCAAGAAAGAATCAAGAACAAGGCTCGGGGTCTCCGCCTCGAAACGAGCAAAAATGTTGAACAAAACGACCTGAAAAAGGCTTGGGGGCTCCCCCAGGACAAAAGGAAAAACTACTTACATGCTCAGACGGGGTGATGCAGCCCGACCTACGGTCGTTACTACATCAAGGTCTCCAACTTACGCCAAGTCGTCATGGACCTCAAAGGTGAATCCGTTCCTCTATGCGAGCTCACTTCCTACCCTATTGAATGGTATACTACTTCATACTCCGTCCTATGGCCATGATAGGTTTACATTGACAAGTACGGAGGCAAGGGAGGAAGCCTGGAGCATCAAGCCCGACAAGACGGTGGCTTGGAAGAGAAGACGGAAGAAGGCAGGCGCCTGCGGTACTACCGCTCCCGTCAGCGGTACTACCGGGCACCGGTACTACCGCCCAACATGACCGGTACAACCGCCCGGTACTGAAGCCTGCGCCATCGCCATTGGATGCCCCGGTACTGGCTTGCGGTACTACCGCCCGTAAGCGGTACTACCGGATACCATGAGTGGTACTACCGGTGATGACCGGTACTACTGGTCCTAAGTCTGGTACTACCGGTCATGCTTGTGCCTGCACGCACCAGTTGGGCCACAGCCCATGTATTCCCCTTTACTTACCTATTCGCCTAGTTTATCCCCAAACTACCCTTGTTTATTGCCTGGCCTATAAATAGAGCCCCCACCCCTCATGTATCCCTTAGGCATAGATGATAGACTAAAGACATCCCCCGTTGTGGAATCTCTAGTTTTGCCTCATCCCCTTTACCAAGGGGACCGACTATCGTCACCAACGTCGATTGAACTTTGCATCACGCATCCATCGTTGAACAAGGCCTTGGAGTACGGTGTCTCGTCTCCAAGTTGTCAAGACCCTCCCCAAGGTGTTCTTCCCTCTCCGATGTGGATTTGAGGGAGCACGTTGGCCAATCTTTCCTTGCGAGGATTCTATCGAACCGGTGGCCGCCGTTCGGGAGCAATCGGCCTTGTATCGTGTGAGTTTTGCGTGTGTTCATCGTGTTCTTCGCGAGGTGTGTGTTCGCTTCCGCTACCGTCTCCCTTTACCCTCGCTTTCCCATCGATTTGACCACGAGATCCGTGAAGATCGGGCCACCCAAGAGGTTAACCCCCTTTATCATCTGGTATCAGCAGCTTTGGTTGCCACGGATTTCTCATCGATTTGGTCTTTTCCCCATAAATTCGAAAATTCCACCAAAAATAGCCCCAATTCGTGTTTTGGATCGATCTGTCATTTGAGTGCGTTTTGGTAGGTTTTGATCCATGGATTACTTGCAAAACTTGTTGATCTACCTTCCTCTGCGATCCCATAGCCTAATTCCTTGATTTCCCCCTTCGATTTGGTGTTTTTCTTGAAGATTTTCTGCCCAAATCGCCCCAAAATCGCGAAAACGCGTCAAATCTGGGCGTCCCGGGACCAAGCGGTACTACTGGTCCCAAAATCCGGTACTACTGCTCGTCACCGGTAATACCTCTCAGACAACCGGTACTACCTCCCAGTACTGAACAGAAAAAAACAGATTCCCAGATTTCAGCATCTCACCGTTTTGAGCATAACTTTTGCATTCGAACTCGGATTTTGGTGTTCTTTAGCTCATTTCAAAGAGGAGAAGGATCTCTACATCATTATCCACGTTGTTCATGCTATCTACTCCATCCAAATTCTGTGAGCAAGGAGGAATCCAACAATAAAGGGTGAAGATCGTCGACGAAAGGTATAAACATTCCGCGACTTCTCCCCACTTGCATTCCTTTGTGAACCCCACTATCTTTGCGAGCAACAAACACCTATTGAGACTAGTTCCTATTATGATTGCTTGGTCTATGCACATTTTATACCTTGTAGATTCTGCGCAAATGTTGTGAGCACTATCTCATATAGTTATCTTGTATAGTTGTTGGCACAAGGAAGAGGCAAGTGAAAAAGAAATAAAAGAGTGATACAAAAAAATAGAAAAAAAGAAAAGAAAAATAAAGAAATATGCATGTGCCTCATAGAATATGAAGAGTAAGCTCGATGAACATCATATAGGTGGTACTTATTGTGCATATCTTGTAGCCCACCAATTTTGTGCAATCGAACTAGCGTCTCTCCCTGTACTTGTGTGGCATGAGCTTATAGTCTTCGCTAGGTAATCATTTGGTTCTTAGCTCACTTTCACCATCGCACAAGTCCCATTTATCCCACCGTGTGTGTTTCCTTGTACATATTTCCTATCTTATGGATTGACTTGTTTTGCTTTGTGATCATTGTGGTTCTTTACTTGCCATTACAACATCTTGATTTCGGATTGTTTCTTGACATGACACTTTCCATACCTATCCACCATAGGCCTTGTGTGTGTGTGTTTTTTTAGTAGTTAGTTGGTTTTGGTGTTCCGCGTGAACTTCACTTTGCTTGGTTTATTGCTCTCAAGTGTGGCCACTTGGACGATACTATCTTCCAAGGTAAAGTAAGGTTTGACGTTGCATCCCAACACCCTCTACCATTTCCATATACAACACTTGGTCTTGTGAATCATGTCTAGGGACTCCGAAACCGAAGATGATATCTATGAAGAATCCATGATGAGCCACCATGACTACGACTCCACAAGTATAAAGGACATGACGGAGCACCACACCGACAATGGATCCTCAAGCATGGAAGACTTGGAGCTCTACATCGACAATGGCTCCTCATGCATGGAGACTAGGGGGCACTACACCGACAATGTCTCCACATGCTTGGGTGATATGGAGTACTACACCAACAATTACTCCCCAAGCATGGATGACTTCGAGTGCGACATCGACGACGCCTCGCCGAGCATGGAGGACATGGAGAAGTTCATCGACTTTGATGGCTCCTCCATGAGCCATGAAGAATTCCTCCACCGCGTGGAGATGGAAGCCTACTACGCCAAGCAAGAGGAGGCGCATCATCAAGAATCCATGAAATTCAAGGCCAAGCGTGCCACACCAAAGGGCACCACCTACTTCGATGATCCACCTCCAAGGCATCAAGCGCCACCACGTCCAAGGCATCAAGCGCCACTATCTCCAAGGCGTCAAGCTCCACCACCTCCAAGGTGCCAAGCACCATCACCTCCAAGGCGCCAAGCACCTCCTATCCAAATAAGAGTGGTGTCCAAACATCATATACATCAAGAGGCGCCAAGAAACAAGAATCTTCATCGACAAACATCCTCTCATGAGCATCGACACCATAAAGAGGATACAAGACATCGTCAAAGGCATCTTCTCCACCAAGACAAAGAATTCGTGATGAGCACCAACCATAATGCTCAATCAAGCTCAAGAAGGCACCATAAGCACAAGAAGAGTGCCAAGGCAAATGATCATCGTCGCGAGCATCATGTGGATGTCCAAGTGTGCCACCTACATCAACCATCGGCAAGGCACGTCAATGACCTCCGTCGACACCATCATAGGGCACCTTCAACTACTAGTGCCACCACCACAATGGCACCAAGAGCAAGCATTCCTCCACGCCATCAAACGTCAACGCCTACGCTTGACTTCCACGACCTCACGAATGAGGAAAATGTAGACCTTTACTTCGCCAAGTTGGATAGCATGAGCCTACCTCCACCACTACTACGAGATGGCCACCAAACGGTCGAGCATGGGATTTTCCCTTCGACCATAGAGGCGAGCGATGATGCCCATCTTATGGCATCCAACTTTGAAGGCAACAAGGTCACGAATGGTGAGCATGGGATTTTCCCTTCACCAAAGGAGGCGCAAGGATTTGAGGAAACCAAGCCTATCCCTATATGCTTGAGTGATGATGTGGTACCAATCCCATGTGAGTATGAGAGCCACTTAGCCCACTTGAGTGAGAACAAGAGTGAGATGAGTGACTCCACCTTATGTGAGATTGAGTGCTCCCACTTTGAGGGCATGAGTGATACACCGAGTGAGTTGAGAGTTGTAGTTGATAGGTCAAGTGAGACCATTTTGATTTCTAACGACTTATCATCTACCTCTAGTGTGTTCTCTTATGTTGTGCTAGGTTCCATGAAAGAAGACGCCCCAAGCCATGAAGCAATGATGCCTCGAATGGAGAAGATGTACATGGTGGATGAAGAGGATGCTAGTACATTGCTACATCAAGAAGACGAAGTCGTCCACGAGGAGGCCACTACTACCACAACACCCACTTCATATGAGATGTATGACCAAGGTAACAATAATGGTGTTGATTATGCCATGATCCCACTAGTGGACATGATGAATTGTGAGGATATGCATGCCATGGATGATACATGTGACATTACATATGCTTCACTCATAATCCCATGTGATGCTTTTCCTTTGCATAATATTGATCATGTGGAATTGTTTGAGTGCGATAACATTGCCATAAACATGCCATGCTATGCATCTTGTGTGTATCCTCCAATTGCTTTGGACATGTGTTGTCATGATAGTCATTAAATTTCTCTCGTTGCTTGCAATAAGATGAATGCTTGCTATTTCACTTGTTTTGCTTGCAACAATATTGATCACATGCGTTATAATGAGATGGCCCCCATAGCTTTCTCAATTTTTGGAGATTTTGATGATTGCCATTATAAGCATGTTCCCCACTTGCATACTCACCATGCATCTATTTCATACTTGATTGACATTAATGGTGATGTGCACAAGAAGAGATACGTAATGATGGATGATGTGTATCTCTACCATTCACACACGTTCTTCCTTTTGTGTATGATGTGTGTAGGTACCCGCACTATCATGTCAACCTCGGTTGATCATGAGTTGACAAAAAGAACTCTTGAGAGCATCCCACAAGTGAGTTCAAGATCGAACCCAGCTCTGATACCCTTTGGATGCTTTACATCTTTCATGTTGACAAATTTCTCTTTCCTATGGTTTGCTTGAATGCATGTTAATGGTATTATCTCCTCTTATGACAATCATGTTCTTTGCCATTAGATTTTGATGCTTTGTGTGTTGCACCAAAATTGTTGAACAATTTTCCTTTCCGATGTTTTGTGTGCAACCATAATGCCATAAGAGCATGTATTGTCATGAGAGCTTCCAAGAATCTCGTCTTGTTGTTGCAACAAACATAAGGACCACTAGCTCTTTCATTTGGTTTGTTTGCAAACATGTGGTTTTTGCTTCCGTTTGGGATACTCATATTCCCATGAAATTTGCTTTCGATGATTTGTGTGTGACATCCAACATGTCGAACAATTTCTCTTTCCAATGGTTGGTTTGCACACATAATGATGTTGCTTTGGACATTCTGTTGGAGATATGCCCTAGAGGCAATAATAAATATAGTTATTATTATATCTTTGTGTTTATGATAAATGTTTACATTCATGCTATAATAGTATTAACAAGGAAACATTAATACTTGTGTGATTTGTAAACTTAATTTGAAATCCCTAGTAAAGCCTCTATACATCACTAGCTTGTTGGTTAATGAATGATTGTGGTTTCCCTGTCATGAACATTGAGATGTTATTATAAACAAGATCATATTGTTAGGAGAATGATATGGTGGACATACTCCTATAGATAAGCGTATCATAAAGATCAAGTCATTTTAATAGTTCAATTGCTATATGCTTTCTGATACATAGTAACCTAATTCCTTCGACCATGAGATCATGCATATCACCTTTACCGGATGGATGCTTTGATGACATCAAACACCACACCGTAACTGGGTGGCTATAAAGGTGGCATTGAGTGTTCGGAAAGTATTGGTTGAAACACATGGATCAAGAGTGGGATTTGTCCATCCATATGACGGATAGATATACTCTGGGCCCTCTCGGTGGAATGTCATCCAATTAGCTTGCAAGCATGTGACTGGCTCACAAGGGATCACATATCACGGGAACAAGAAAAGAGTACTTATCGGTAACGAGGTTGAACTAGGTATGCAGAGATACCGACGATCATAACCTCGGATGAGTAAACTATCGTGAGACAAGGGAAATTGGTATCGTATGTAAGTGGTTCATTCGATCGCAAAGTAATCGTAGAAATATGTAGGAGCCATATGAATTTCCAGATTCCTCTATTGGTTATTGTTTGGAGAAGTGTCTCGATCATGTCCGCATAATTCACGAACCGTAGAGAGACACACTTAAGGATTCGACGTTGTTTAAGTAGTTATGGAATGATGAGAAAGAGTCCGAATTTTGTTCGGAGTCTCGAATGGGATTCGGGATATCACGAGGAGATCCGGAATGGTCCGGAGAATAAGATTCATATAAGGAAAGTCCCGTTTCGGAGTTGGAGAATGGTTCCGGTGTTTTCATCGGGAATGTTCTAGAAGGTTCCGGAATATCCGGCACTCCGGAGGGGAAGGGTACATGAATGTGTTATATCAAGTTGGTATGATTGCATCATGTACTCGGTGTCATCGCTGAACAAAATAGAGGGTTTATTCAAATCCTAGTTTGAAAATTCAAACGCCAAGTTTGAAAGTCAAACGGCTATTTTTCGGAAGTGGAGAGGGAGGTGGAAACCGACTTGGGGGAGGAGTTCCTCCTCCCACCGCCAGCGCACCACCAAGCCGAGTTGGGGAGGGACTCCCCTCCCCTTGGCCGGCCCCCTCCATCTATAAAAGGAGGGGCAGGGCTCCCCTCCTATACACAAGTTCCTACACCTCTAAACCCTAGCCCCAAGCCGCCGCCTCCATAGCCGCCGCCGGCCCTAGGGCACTCGCCGCCGCCTAGGTGAAACCCTAGCCGCCGGCCTAGCCCCCTCCTCGGCGTATCTAAACCCTAGATCGTCGAGGGACTCTCTCATACTCCACCATACTCGCTCCGGCTTAAGGCGAAGCCCTGCGAGATCTTCCCTCTACTTCCGGTACCACGCCGTTGTGCTGCCGGAATCACGAGGAGAGTGCTACAACCTCCGCTGCCTGCTGGAACAAGGGAGAGGAAGGTCTTCGTCGAGTACCGAACGTGTGACCGACTGCGGGAGCGCTGCCGGAACGCAGCGCCGGAAGGATTGTCTACGCGATCTTGAGATCGGGAAGAGTACGACTACATCACCCACGAGAATCCGCTCTCGTTAAACACTTTGGAATCTTCGAGGGTGAGTTATTCCATCGACTCGTTGCTACAATCTAGTAGATAGATCTTGGCTTGTTTGTTTGTATGCGATAGAAAATTTTTGTTTTCCATGCTACGAATCCCTACAGTGGTATCAGAGCCGTGTCTATATGTAGATCTGTTACACGAGTAGAACACAATGGTCATTATGGGCATTGATGCTTTTATTGTCGATTGCTTCTTGTGTACTTTGCATCTTGCGGGATGTTGGGATGAAGCGGCCCGGGCTAACCTTACATGACATCGTTCATGAGACTTGCTCCACGCTTGACATGCAACTTGTATTGCATAAGTGGCTTTGCGGGTGCCTGTTTCTCCTAGCATAGTTAAGATTCAATTTACAACGGGTGATTAACAATGCTAGTATCAATGTTGTGGTTCTTGTTCGTAAGTTAGAACGACACTTATTGAAAGCCCTAAACCACGTAAAATATGCAAAGAAAGTAGAGGCGTCTAACTTTGTTTTGCAGGGGTGTGCTGTGATGTGATATGGCCATGATTGTGATTATATTTGATGTATGCAATGTTCCTTATTGTAAGTTGGCAACCGGCAGGAGCCATATGGTTGTTTTTAATTTATGTTAAGACCCGCGTGTCTATTCAAAGTAGTTGTAATAGTTGAAGCCGGTGGACGACAACCATGGAGAAGCGTCATTGACCTTGATGCAATGCCGGTGATGATGGAGATCATGTTCGTGCTTGAAGATGAAGATCAGAAGCACAAAGAAGAAAGGCCATATCATATCACATATTATGAATTGCATGTGATGTTAATCCTTTATGCATCTTGTATTGCTTAGTAGACGATGGTAGCATTATAAGATGATCCCTCATACACATGAATTTCAAGTCATAGAGTGTTCACCCTTAGTTAGCACCGTTGCTAAAGCTTGTTGTTTCGAAGCACCACGTGATGATCGGGTGTGTTAGATTCTGCAAGTGCATACAACGTGAGCAAGCCAGATTTGCTCATGCGGAAACTAAGGTTTGATCTTGACGAGCCTAGCATGTACATACATGGTCTCGGAACACGGATCACCGAAAGGTAAAGCATGAATCATATAGTAGATATGATGAACATGTCGATTGTTCGCCATTGAAACTATATCAACTCTCGTGATGATCGGTGTTGATGTGGTGGATTTGGTTCGTGTGGTCACTAAAACAATGTGAGGGATATTGTTTTGAGTGGGAGTTCACCTAGATTAATTTTATTATTAATTTGAACTCAATTTGTCATAAACTTAGTCTAAACTATTGCAAATATGTTGTAGATCAATGGCAGCCCCTACCATCAATTTTAATGCATTCCTAGAGAAAGAAAAGTTGAAAAACAATGGAAGCAACTTCGCGGATTGGTTCCGCAATTTGAGGATTGTCCTCACAGCTGGTAATTTGACCTATGTGTTGGATGCACCGCTGGGTGACCCACCTGCAGCTGATGCTGCCGATGAAGTAAAGAATGTTTACCTCACTCGGAAGACTCAGTACTCCACAGTTCAGTGTGCTATCTTGTATGGTTTAGAATCGGAGCTTCAGAAAAGGTTTGAGAATTCAGACCCATATGATATTGTCGAGGATCTCAAATTGATCTTTGAGACTCATGCGGCAATTGAAAGCTATGAGGCTTCTGAAAAGTTCTTTAACTGCAAGATGGAAGAGGGCAGCTCCGTCAGTGAGCATGTGCTTAAGATGTGGGCACGCAAACAAACTTCAAAGCTTGGGTATAGTGATTCCTAATGCTTTGGGGATTTACCGCGTCCTCCAATTACTACCACCAAGTTACAAGAACTTTGTGATGAACTACAACATGCAAAACATGAACAAGACATTGCCAGAACTCTTTGCCATGTTGAAATTTGCAGAAGTGGAGATCAAGAAAGAGCACCAAGTGTTGTTGGTCAATAAGACCACCAAATTCAAGAAAGGCAAGTCTAAGCAAAAGTGACACTTCAAGAAGGGTGGTAAGAAAGTTACCACGCCAACGAAGAAGACCAAGGCTGGACCTAAGCCTGATACTGAGTGCTTTTACTACAAGGGAGAAGGTCACTGGAAGCGGAATTGCCCAAAGTACTTGGCGGATTTGAAGAACGGCAACATCAAGAAGAAAGGTATATCCGATATACATGTTATTGATGTGTATCTCACTAGTACTCGTAGTAGTGCCTGGGTATTTGATACTGGTTCGGTTGCTCATATTTGTAACTCGAAACAGGTGCTGCAGAATAAACGGAAGCTAGCGAAGAACAAGGTGACGATGCGCGTGGGAAACGGATCAAAGGTTGATGTGATCGCGGTCGGCACGCTACCCCTTCATCTACCATCGGGATTAGTTTTATACTTAAATAATTGTTATTTGGTGCCTGCTTTAAGCATGAACATTATATCAGGATCTTGTTTATTGCGAGACGGTTACTTGTTTAAGTCCGAGAATAATGGTTGTTCGATTTATATGAGTAATATGTTTTATGCACATGCACCTTTGATAGATGGTCTATTCTTATTGAATCTTGATAGTGGAAATACACATATTAATAACATTGAGGCTAAACGTTTGAAATCGAGCGATAACTCGACCTATATGTGGCACTGTCGCCTTGGTCACATTGGAGTGAAGCGTATGAAGAAACTCCATTCCGATGGACTTCTTGAATCACTTGATTTCGAATCACTTGAAAGATGCGAAGCATGTCTGATGGGTAAAATGACTAAGGCTCCATTCTCTGGTATGATGGAGCGAGCTACGGACTTATTGGAAATCATACATACCGATGTGTGTGGTCCAATGAGTGTAGCATCGCGCGGTGGTTATCGTTATGTTCTTACCTTCACGGATGATTTGAGTAGATATGGGTATATCTATTTCATGAAACATAAGTCCGAAACTTTCGAGAAGTTTAAGGAATTTCAAAGTGAGGTAGAGAATCAACGTAACAAGAAGATTAAATTTCTACGTTCTGATCGTGGAGGTGAATATTTAAGTTACGAGTTTGGCGAGCATTTGAAGAAATGCGGAATACTTTCACAATTGACACCGCCGGGAACACCACAGCGTAATGGTGTGTCCGAACGTTGTAATCGAACTCTCTTAGATATGGTTCGTTCTATGATGTTACTTACAGATTTACCGCTATCATTTTGGGGTTATGCATTAGAAACATCCGCATTCACTTTAAATAGGGCACCATCTAAATCCGTTGAAACGACACCGTATGAATTATGGTTTGGGAAGAAACCTAGATTGTCGTTCCGTAAAGTTTGGGGTTGCAAAGCCTATGTAAAGAAGTTACAACCGGACAAGCTTGAACCCAAAGCGGAAAAATGCGTCTTCATTGGATACCCGAAGGAAACTATTGGGTATACCTTCTATCATAGATCCGAAGGCAAAATATTCGTTGCCAAGAATGGATCTTTTCTAGAGAAGGAATTTCTCTCGAAAGAAGTGACTGGAAGGAAAGTAGAACTCGACGAGGTTGTCGAACCTTCTCTCGAAATTGCGAGTAGCGCAGCACCGGAAGAAGTTCCTGTGGTGCCTGCACCAGTTAGAGAGGAAGCTAATGATGATGATCATGAAACTTCGGTTAAAGTTGCTACAGAGCCTCGCAGGTCCAGATTGGTATGATCCCGTTATGAGTGTCATGTTGGTGGACAACACCGATGAACCTGAGACATATGAGGAAGCAATGATGAGCCCAGATTCCAATAAATGGCAAGAAGCCATGAAATCCGAGATTGGATCCATGTACGAAAACCAAGTATGGACTTTGGTGGACTTACCGGATGGCCGGAAGGTTGTCGAGAACAAATGGATTTTCAAGAAGAAAACAGATGCTGATGGAAATGTTACTGTCTATAAAGCTCGACTTGTCGCAAAGGGGTTTCGACAAATTCAAGGAGTTGACTACGATGAGACTTTCTCACCAGTAGCGAAGCTAAAGTCTGTGAGGATTATGTTAGCAATCGCTGCATATTATGATTATGAGATATGGCAGATGGATGTCAAAACAGCATTCCTCAATGGAGACATTGATGAAGAGTTGTATATGATGCAACCCAAAGGTTTTGTCGATCCTAAAGATGCTAACAAGGTATGCAAACTTCAATGGTCCATTTATGGATTGAAGCAAGCATCCCGAAGTTGGAATCAACGTTTTGATAAGGTGATCAAAAGTTTTGGGTTTGTACAAACTTATGGAGAAGCTTGTATTTACAAGAAAGTGAGTGGGAGCTCTGTAGCATTCTTAATACTATATGTAGATGACATATTGTTGATTGGGAATGATGTAGACCTTCTTAATAGTGTCAACGAATATTTGAATAATAGTTTTTCAATGAAGGATCTTGGCGAAGCAGCTTACATACTAGGCATAAAGATTTATAGAGATAGATCGAGACGCGAAATATCATTGTCACAAAGTACATATTTGGACAAAGTTCTAAAGAGGTTTGGAATGGAAGATAGCAAGAAAGGGTTCTTGCCCATGTTGCCCAATACGACCTTGAGTAAAACTCAAAGTCCGACATCGGCAGAAGATAGAGAAAGGATGAGTAAGACTCCCTATGCCTCAGCCATAGGATCTCTAATGTATGCCATGCTATGTACTAGACCCGACATTGCATATGCTGTTAGTTTAACTAGCAGATATCAAAGTGATCCAGGAGTGGATCATTGGACAGCGGTCAAAAACATCCTTAAGTACTTAAGAAGAACTAAGGATATGGTTCTTTCTTATGGAGGTGATGAACAGCTCGTTGTCAATGGTTACATCGATGCTAGTTGGAACACCGATCCGGATGATTCTAAATCACAATCTGGATACGTATTTATTTTGAATGGTGCAACAGTTAGCTGGAGGAGTGCAAAGCAAAGCGTTGTGGCGAGATCTTCAACTGAATCGGAATACATGGCTGCTTCGGAGGCTTCACAAGAAGTGATATGGATGAAAGAGTTCATTACAGAGCTGGGTGTGGTTCCTAGTGCGCTGGACCCAATGTCTATCTACTGTGATAACATGGGCGCCATAGACAATGCGCAAGAACCAAGGTCACACAAGAAGCTGAAGCACATCAAGCTACGTTTTCACGCTATTCAAGAACATATCCAAGATGGGGATATAAAGATTTGCAAAGTACACACAGATCTGAATGTGGCGGATCCGTTGACTAAACCTCTCCCGAGGGCAAAACATGACCAACACCAAACTGCCATGGGTGTTCGGTATATTACCATGTAATCTAGATTAGATGACTCTAGTGCAAGTGGGAGACTGTTGGAGATATGCCCTAGAGGCAATAATAAATATAGTTATTATTATATCTTTGTGTTTATGATAAATGTTTACATTCATGCTATAATAGTATTAACAAGGAAACATTAATACTTGTGTGATTTGTAAACTTAATTTTAAGTCCCTAGTAAAGCCTCTATACATCACTAGCTTGTTGGTTAATGAATGATTGTGGTTTCCCTGTCATGAACATTGAGATGTTATTAACAACAAGATCATATCGTTAGGAGAATGATATGGTGGACATACTCCTATAGATAAGCGTAGCATAAAGATCAAGTCATTTTAATAGTTCAATTGCTATATGCTTTCTGATACATAGTAACCTAATTCCTTCGACCATGAGATCATGCATATCACCTTTACCGGATGGATGCTTTGATGACATCAAACACCACACCGTAACTGGGTGGCTATAAAGGTGGCATTGAGTGTTCGGAAAGTATTGGTTGAAACACATGGATCAAGAGTGGGATTTGTCCATCCATATGACGGATAGATATACTCTGGGCCCTCTCGGTGGAATGTCATCCAATTAGCTTGCAAGCATGTGACTGGCTCACAAGGGATCACATATCACGGGAACGATAAAAGAGTACTTATCGGTAACGAGGTTGAACTAGGTATGCAGAGATACCGACAATCATAACCTCGGATGAGTAAACTATCGTGAGACAAAGGGAAATTGGTATCGTATGTAAGTGGTTCATTCGATCGCAAAGTAATGGTAGAAATATGTGGGAGCCATATGAATTTCCAGATTCCTCTATTGGTTATTGTTCGGAGAAGTGTCTCGATCATGTCCGCATAATTCACGAACCGTAGGGAGACACACTTAAGGATTAGACGTTGTTTAAGTAGTTATGGAATGATGAGAAAGAGTCCGAATTTTGTTCGGAGTCTCGAATGGGATTCGGGATATCACGAGGAGATCCGGAATGGTCCGGAGAATAAGATTCATATAAGGAAAGTCCCGTTTCGGAGTTGGAGAATGGTTCCGGTGTTTTCATCGGGAATGTTCTAGAAGGTTCCGGAATATCCGGCACTCCGGAGGGGAAGGGTACATGAATGTGTTATATCAAGTTGGTATGATTGCATCATGTACTCGGTGTCATCGCTGAACAAAATAGAGGGTTTATTCAAATCCTAGTTTGTAAAGTAAAATGCCAAGTTTGAAAGTCAAACGGCTATTTTTGGGAAGTGGAGAGGGAGGTGGAAACCGACTTGGGGGAGGAGTTCCTCCTCCCACTGCCGGCGCACCACCAAGCCGAGTTGGGGAGGGACTCCCCTCCCCTTGGCCGGCCCCCTCCACCTATAAAAGGAGGGGCAGGGCTCCCCTCCTAGACACAAGTTCCTACACCTCTAAACCCTAGCCCCAAGCCGCCGCCGCCTCCATAGCCGCCGCCGGCCCTAGGGCAATCGCCGCCGCCGCCTAGGTGAAACCCTAGCCACCGGCCTAGACCCCTCCTCGGCGTGTCTAAACCCTAGATCGTCGAGGGACTCTCTCATACTCCACCATACTCGCTCCGGCTTAAGGCGAAGCCCTGCGAGATCTTCCCTCTACTTCCGGTACCACGACGTTGTGCTGCCGGAATCACGAGGAGAGTGCTACAACCTCTGCTGCCTGCTAGAACAAGGGAGAGGAAGGTCTTCGTCGAGTACCGAACGTGTGACCGACTGCGGGAGCGCTGCCGGAACGCAGCGCCGGAAGGATCGTCTACGCGATCTTGAGATCGGGAAGAGTACGACTACATCACCCACGGGAATCCGCTCTCGTTAAACACTTTGGAATCTTCGAGGGTGAGTTATTCCATCGACTCGTTGCTACAATCTAGTAGATAGATCTTGGCTTGTTTGTTTGTATGCGATAGAAAATTTTTGTTTTGCATGCTACGAAACCCTACACATTCTTCCTTGCGTGTTTTGCCGAATTCTCCTATTCTCGCATCAAGGACGTTGATCAAAATTCTAGTCAATTGCCTTGAGTGCCACACTAAAACATTGTATGGAGTTTTTGAGTTCCCACATTTTGATGATGTTCAAACGATTTCCATGCACTTTGACCTTGCATATGCATTCCATTTGCTATACATGCATTGTGCTAATAGTGTTGTGAACAAGAATGGACATGCCACATTTGACATGCTTCTCTATCACGCACGAAAATATTTTGCTTGGTCTTTGTTGTGTGAAGGTACAAGTGCATACACGTCAACCTCTACAAACCACGTGTTGACAAGAAGAACCGAAGAGAGTTACATATGGATACCCTTCATAGAGCCATCTCTACACGCTAAGGTGACTTCTCTCTACTTGAGGACTCATGTTATAATGTTCATGAATTGGCTACGCTTTGAGTGTTGCTTCACTTTTGTCGTGAGCTTTGTAGGATTCATGGAGGGTGAAGGAACATTAAAGTGTTGTCAAGTCATTCTTCCCGAGGACGACTATATGGTGAACCCCGGGATCAAGGATGTCCTTCGACCTCTTCTACTTCGTGATGAACATGGAGAGTCGAGGACGACTCTTTTTGAGGGGGGCGGCGAGATGATGCAGCCCGACCTATGGGCGTTACTACATCAAGGTCTCCAACTTACACCAAGTCGTCATGGACTCCAAAGGTGAATTCGTTCCTCTATGCGAGCCCACTTCCTACCCTATTGAATGGTATGCTACTTCATACTCCGTCACATATGCATGATAGGTTCACACAGACCAGTACGGAGGCATGGGAGGAAGCCCGGAACATCAAGCCCAACAAGACGGAGGCTTGGAAGAGGAGACAGAAGAAGATAGATCGGCAGCTGCCAGGTCCAAGCGGTACTACCGGTCATCGCAACCGGTACTACCGGTCAGCGGTACTACCGCCCCTACTACCGCTTGCTACTGACGGCTCCAACCCTCGCTCCAGGACCGCAAGCGGTACTACCGGTCATGTCCGAACCTGCACGCGCCAACTCGGCCCAGCGCCATGTACCCCTTAGTATACTTTCTCGTTTCATTCCCAAACTACCCCCTGTTTATGTGGCTGGCCTATAAATAGAGCCCCCACCCCTCATGTATCCCTTAGGCATAGATGATAGACTAAAGACAACCCCCATTGTGGAATCTCTAATTTTGCCTCATCCCCTTTACCAAGGGGACCAATTATCGTCACCAACCTCGATTGGACTTTGCATCACGCATCCATCGTTGAACAAGACCTTGGAGTTCGGTGTCTCGTCTCCAAGTTGTCAAGACCCTCCCCAAGGTGTTCTTCCCTCTCCAATGTGGATTTGAGGGAGAACGTTGGCTGATCTTTCCTTGCGAGGATTCTATCGAACCGATGGCCGCCGTTCGGGAGCAATCGGCCTTGTATCGTGTGAGTTTTGCGTGTGTTCATCGTGTTCTTCGCGAGGTGTGTGTTCGCTTCCGCTACTGTCTCCCTTTCCCCTCACTTTCCCATCGATTTGACCACGAGATCCGTGAATATCGGGGCACCCACGAGGTTAACCCCTTTATCACGGGGACTCCAAAGGTCCAGGTGCAGTCTTCTGAGTGACGACCACTCGAGCCTCCTACGGAGAGGGGTTTGGAGCACCGCCCCCAGAGGTGGCCACCGTCTGAAAGGGAGGGGCCGTCAGCTTCGACTCCCCTATGGCCTCCTGGGCGCCCTCACTAAAAGAGCCCTCCGAGGAGTGGATACAAGGAAAACATCCATCAAAGACAAGAAGACAAGAAAACAATAACGAATAGCATCCGAAGGTACTTACGAGTCGATGTCGCTAGAATCAAAGATGGGTAGCACCCTCTTCTCCTTCTTCTCTTTCTTCTTCTTCTTGGCCGGCGGCTGTAGCGCCATGGCCCGCAGAGGCACGACCGGAAATGGTGAGGAGGAAGCGATGTCATCCCCGTTGTGGCGCACAAGGAAGGACGGGTCCCTAGGCATTGGCGGAATCGAGGCATCTGAAGACTCGCCCAAACTCCATGTTCGCTTACGGGTCTGCCCCTCGCTCGCCTCGGGGGCTTCATGAGTTGGCGACTGCGCCAGCGGAAGCTCGGACTCGGAGTCCACAACTTCGTTGTACGGCACAATCGGAAACTTTTCGGGAAGTGGAGGCACCATGCCAGCCACCTTGAGCTCCTGTGCAATGAATACATCAAAGATCAGTACAAGAAATCATAAGGAAAAGCACTCAAAAAAGGCGTAGCGCGCACATCGCAAATCTACACCTGCGGAACTGGTTTCGTGGCACTAAAGGGGTACGTCAATGACTTCCCCGGAAGATCCTCCTCAGACTTTACTTCAGCAATGGTCAAAGAACTTTGTCGAGGTCGCCTCGGGATAACTCCTGGGCTGAGACCCTTGTCAGGTCATTGTGGCCAGCATAAAGAAACATCGGATGCGCCCTCTCCTGGAGTGGCTGCACCCGACGTTTGAGGAAGGTGCGGATTATATCCACACCATTGACCTCCTTCCCAGGCTCCATCTAAGAGCCTCCACCTGACGGTAGAGCTCCTCTACCTCCGCCACCTCGCCCTCCAGGATATGGTTCTTCCAGGATCTCTTTGACAGAATGTCCTAGGCAGAGTCAAAGGGGGCAAGGCCAAAATTTTGCCCGTCCACTGTGGAGTCGCGGATATAAAACCACTTCCTCCGCCAGTATTGGACGGACTCAGACATAGAAAAGGAAAAGAAGAGAACAGAAGATCGAAGGGAAATAACGCAGCCGCCGAGCGGGTAGACCCCGCCGGTGCCAAACTGCCTCTTCACGGAATAGAGCTTCCAGAAGAGGCCAAACTGTGGCTCGATACCGAGCCAGCACTCACAAAAAGTAATGAAGCAGGTGATGTGGAGAAGAGAATTGGGCGAAAGATGATGGAGTTGGACGCCATAGAAAAACAAAAGTCCATGAAGAAAATCGTGGACTAGGAGAGAAAGGCCACGAAGAACGAAGGCGACAAACATCATCTGAAACCCTACAGGTGGATGGGGAATTACCTCATTGCCGGGGATTTTGACGGCCTCCTAATCCTGCGGGATTAAACCCGCATCACGCAGCTTGCGCAGGTCGCCCTCGCACGTCTCCGTGCGCCGCCACCCGCCATCGGTGATGCGAGCGGCGGTGGTGCTTTTCTTGCCGCCGGTAGCAGCACTTGAGCCCGCTTCGGCGGAGGCCTTCTTTGACTTAAACATCGTGGCGCGTCGATGACGGTGGTGTGCGCGCAAGAACGAAGAAGGAAAGGACCGGAGAACGTCCAGCGCGCAAGAAGAAAGTTCGTGAAAATGGAAGCAGTGAAAGCAAATGGCAAGGGGTGAAAACAAACCAATGTTTTCCCCACGATTATAAAGATGAAGACGACGAACAGGAACCGTTCATCCAGAAGGCCTAACGCTCGGGTCAGATCCAACCGTCCACGTGTCAACACAGCAGCAAACCGTCACCGGCACGCCGTCCACTACGCACAGAAACCGAGGAGACGTCGTAATTCTCGCCACGTCGTGACGACCAGTCAACTCCAAGTCAGAAAGTGGGACCCGCATTCATCCAGTGACGTCACCTCTGGCGCCGCAGACGCTTGAGGTCACCGATCGTCAGCACTGACGTCATCAAAACCACGCTAGCAACAGTTAGAAATCCTCGGCTTATAATTAAAAGTACTCACTCAAATCTACGATTCGAGCAACTACTCGGGGGCTACTCCTATCAGGAGCGCTGGCCGCGCACCTGAGGCATGATTAAGGTACTACACCAATGTTAATTCTTTGAGTCATACGTCGAGTCTACGACTCCACTACGGATTCAGGGGCTACTCCCATAGGGAAGATCGATCAAGCATCCGAAAAAATTGTGTACTATGGACCTGAAGATCAATTACCTGAACTAAAGTATCTGCTCGAGTCCACGACTCGAACAGACACTCGGGGGCTACTCCCATAGGGAGCGCTGATCGCGCACCCTATGAATTCTTCGACTGCGATCTTTCAGATCAAAATGCAAAAAACTTTCTGGCAACTTTGCCCAAACCAACGCTAAGTGAGAAGCAATCTCCTTGGCCACCCAAAACACCTCTGCGGTGATAAAATTTCGGATGTCGTGTCTGCGACGCAAAGATAAGACCTACAGATATCATCTGATGGCCTGGTAACGCAGCTGACTATGCTCTACTAGTAAAAATCTGTGCCAACAGGCGCGATGAAAATCTCGACGGATGCATTGGGTACATCACTCAAAAACTACTGGGATTCGACTCCTGTAAGACCTCAACGGCCAGAGTCGAATTACGCCAGCATCCGTTCCAGATTCAAGTCTAGGGACTCGAGTCTGAAGAAGATCCTGTTGTTTTGTCCTAAGACAGTTAACTGACACTGATCCGTCGGGAGAGTCAGGCACGCGCATCAACAATTCCTATGAACTAAAATCATTCTTTTATGAACAGAAGCAGCTGCACCTGAAGGATTGAAGAGTCCTCAGCCGAATCTATGATTCGATTGAACACTCGGAGGCTACTGACATGGTTATACCCTACGGGTACACAATATTAGCATACCTGGTCCAGCCCAAGGAAGGCCCACAAGAACATACGCAGCCTGTGGAGACTTTCGGGTGGCCCAAGCCCATGGCGTCTTCGGATCCTTGGAGAGAAAGACTAGGGTAGATAGAATATTCAAAGGGGCAAACTCTAACTTGTAACCGATTCGATCTGTGCCCGAGACCTGCCTATCTCTATATAAAGGCTAGGAGGACACGGCGAGGAGGAAAACTTCTCACCGCATACACACCTCCATGCCAGATTATATCTGCGCACCCCTGTACTTTTCGGCTCTGCCGTAATCAAGAGCAGACAAGCAGGAGTAGGGTTTTCCCTCCGGGGGCCTGAACTTGGTGAAAGGATACAGATGTCGCCTAGAGGGGGGTGAATAGGCGATTAAAACTTTTCCGAGAGTGGCTCGACAAAGGCGAAATTAAACTAGCGTTTACTTTGTCAAGCACAAAACCTAGAACAATCTAGGGTTCACCTATGTGCACCAACAACTTATGCTAAGCAATACAAGCAACAATGTGATAGCAAGATATATATTACTTTAAGCACGAAGGCTATCACAATGTAAAGTGCATAAGTAAAGAGCTCGGGTATAGAGATAACCGAGGCACGCGGGGACGACGATATGTTACCAAGTTCCTCCCAACATGGAGTATGTCTCGTTTGGAGAGGGGGTGATATCTAACCACCTACGCCACAAAAGGCCTCCCTTATTCTACGGTGAATCTCACCCCAATGGGATCGATCCACGCTTCCACTATCGGTGCACTTGTCGGTGGCAACCGGAACCTCTCACAAGGTTGGGGCACTTCTCCACAACTTAATTGGAGGCACCCAATAAACGCCACAAAAGGCCACAAGGTTGGGGCACTTCTCCACAACTTAATTGGAGGGCCCCAACAAACGCCACCAAGGCCACAACCTACAACACAATAAACCGTCTAGGGTTCCGAAGAGTAAAAAGCTTCTCAACTTTCACTCACCAAATCCTTCGGGGAGAACTCAAACCGATGCACTGAATGCAAATGGCAAGAACACCACAAAGGTGTTCCAATCCCTCACTCTCAAGTTCCAACAAAGCTACTAAAGCTATTGGTGTAACAAGAGAGAAATAACACAAAGGGAACACAAAATCCCCTAAAGTCTAGATCCCCAAAGATACACTCACAAAGAGATGAATCGGTTAGGTCAAAACATGGGTCTATGTAAGGGTTCGTAGCATGGAAAACAAAAACATGCTATCGCATGAACACACACAAGCCAAGATCTATCTACTAGATTGCAGCAACGAGTCGATAGAGTACTAACCCTCGAAGATCCAAAGCGGTTAACGAGAGCAGATTCTCGTGGATGATGTAGTCGTACACTTCCGATCTCAAGATCGCGTAGACGATCCTTCCAGCGCTGCGTTCCGGCAGCACTTCCGCAGTCGGTCACACGTTCGGTACTCGATGAAGACCTTCCTCTCCCTTGTTCCAGCAGGCAGCATAGGTTGTAGCACTCTCCTCGTGATTCCGGCAGCACGACGGCGTGGTACCGGAAGTAGAGGGGAGATCTCGGAGGGCTTCGCCTTAAGCCGGAGCGAGTATGGTGGAGTAAGAGAGGAACTTGGTGATCTACGGAATAGAGGGCACCAAGGGGGTGGTGTAGCCGGCAGCTGGAGCTTGGGAAATCCCTAACTCGGTGACTTGGAGGATCCCTAGGCGGCAGCAGCTGCACTTGGGTGGAGGCGCCAGGAGCTAGGTTTTTGGGTGTCGAGAGGTGTAGGCTAGAGGGGCAGCCCTGCCCCTCCTTTTATAGGTGGGAGGGCGCAGACAAGGGGGAGGGAGTCCTCCCCCAAGTCGGCCTCCTTGGCCGGCAGTGTAGGGAGGAGGACTTCCTCCCCAAGTAGGTTTCCTACTCTCCCTCCACCAAGCAAACTTGCCGTTTGACTTTTCAAATTGGCGTTTGACTTTTCAAACTAGGGTTTGAATTATCCCTTTATTTTGCTCAGCCATGATACCTAGTACATGATGCAGCCATTCCACATTGTCATTACACATTCATGTACCCTTCCCCTCCGAAGTGCCGGACCTTCCGGAACCTTCTAGAACATTCCCGATGAAAACACCGGAATCATTCCCCAACTCCGAAACAGGACTTTCCTTATATGAATCTTATTCTCCGGACCATTCCGGATCTCCTCGTGATATCCCGGATCCCATCCGAGACTCCGAACAACATTCGGTCTCTTACTCATCATTCCATAACTACTCAACAACATCGAATCCTTAAGTGTGTCTCCCTACGGTTCGTGAATTTGGCGGACATGATCGAGACACTTCTCCGATCAATAACCAATAGAGGAATTTGGAAATTCATATGGTTCCCACATATTTCTACGATTACTTTGTGATCGAATGAACCACTTACATACGATACCAATTTCTCTTTGTCTCACGGTAGTTTACTTATCCGAGGTTTTGATCGTCGGTATCTCTACATACCTAGTTCAACCTCGTTACTGATAAGTACTCTTTTCTCGTTCCTGTGATATGTGATCCCTTGTGAGCCAGTCACATGCTTGCAAGCTAATTGGATGACATTCCACCGAGAGGGCCCAGAGTATATATATCCGTCATATGGATGGACAAATCCCACTCTTGATCCATGTGCCTCAACACATACTTTCCGAACACTCAATGCCACCTTTATAGCCACCCAGTTACGGTGTGGTGTTTGATGTCACCAAAGCATCCTTCTGGTGATGGTGATTAGCATGATCTCATGGTCGAAGGAATTAGGTTACTATGTATCAAAAAGCATATAGCAAATGAACTATATTAAATGACTTGATCTTTATGCTACGCTTAACTATAGGAGTATGTCCATCATATCATTATCCTAATGATATGACCCTGTTGTTAATAACATCTCTATGTTCATGATCAGGAAATCAGGATCATATATTAACCAACAAGCTAGTTTAACAAGAGGCTTTACTAGGGACTCTTTTATGTCTACAAATCACACAAGTATTAATGTTTCCGTTTAATACAATTATATCATGGTATGTAAACATTTATCATCAGCATGAAGATATGATAATAACCACTTTATTATTGCCTCTTGGGCATATCTCCAACAGTCTCCCACTTGCACTAGAGTCAATAATCTAGTTTCAAACCTTTGTGTATTCAACACCTATGGCTTTCCGATGTTGCATGTACACGATTGCTAGTGGTCAACTGATCTCCGGATCTGACACTTCCAGGTCCGTGTGTAATTGCATGTATTTGCGTCTCTACGCATCACTCATTCTTTAATGAGATGGCTTTGTACAAATTTTGTCATTTGGTGTGACCTTTAGTTCTTTGGGGTTAAAACATGTTGATAATATTCTCGTACAATATATCTTCATAGTATTATCCCTGCTGTGAACTACACCTAGTTTGATAACAAACTACTTGACACAAATGCCCTCTTTTGCTGCTATAATAGCAGTTATATACTTAGCCTTTTGTTGTAGTATCTGTCACAATGTCTTAACTTTGGAACTCATCCAAATTCATTATAAAACTCAGATTCCATCATATTGTGCCACCCTTAGTTTAGATTGAGATAAACTTAATTTGTACTTCGTGACAAAACTAGTATCAATGTAATTCATTTACAATGAACTAACCATCTATTTGTCAACAAAATAATATATTCTTAGTTCTTTTACAAGATCATAAGAATATCTTTACTATCATCCAATAATCATCTTATGAATCATTCTGGTATATGCTCATAACATTTAGAGCATAGGACATATCTGGATTTGTACACATCATAGTATGATTGATATAAATACTCTTTGTGATTTCATACATCAAGTATCAATCTATACTTGAATCTTTGTTTCACTTACCAAGTGTCAATACACTTGAATATATCATCAATATTGAACTCATTCAATCCTTTCTATGCGACAAGAACCTTTCTTGTAGTTTCTATAATGAACTCATTCAATATATCATCTATGTACTTTCGGCACAACCATATTAGCGTCTATTGATGCCAAATATTTGAGTTTTGCCTAAGTCTTTTATCGGGATGAAATTCTTAATATGTGTTAATAAAAGATACATCATTTCCAATCAACAATATGTCTTCCACATAATGTATTAGAAATATGTCTTAGCGCTCCCACTTAATTTCTTGCAAATGCAAGCATCTTCATCGTTTCCGACGAATTTAAACAGTTTCATCATAGTGAAGATTCCAACTCTGCAATGCTTACTTCAACAATTGAAGTTTGCATATGCTTTTAGCATCCTTTGAATTAACAAAACCCTATGGACCGTGTTATGCACATGTCCTAGGTAATAATTCTATTAGAAGAACTTGTTTTGCTTATTCAACTACCACATAACAAAATTATATATAGTGGTTGCGACATTAATCCGTCTAGACTAAATATCGCTATGAAAGATCAAATCTTGTCATAGTCAACCTTTGAACATTGTTGTGAACTCTTTCCCAACATGTCGACTATTTCATAGATGTGAAACATCCATGCCTATTTCTTTATAGATCCAAACACAACTGTAAGGTCTTACACCTTTCTCGAGGGTCCTTCAAGTTCGAAGCTTGATTTCTTGTGTATGGAACTATCATGGATTTTATGGCTTCAAGCCATTTTACGGAGTCAGGGCCCATCATCGCTTCTTTGCATGTAGTCCGTTCATTATTCTCAAATAATGATTCGACCCTCAAATCTTGGTATTTGATTGTTTACTCGACCTACTTGGTTCAATAGAAACTTTGACCTCCGTAACCACAACCTTTGAGGCACGTGAGCCATGAGCATTGTTGTTGCCTCCGGAACACTTTTCGGCACTGCGCAACTTTGCACACATAGCTAAGGTTCTTTCAACCTTATCAAAGTTCTATTGTCCTCTCACTTATCTTTTCACGAAAAATTCCTTCTCAAAGAAACTTGACGTTCTAAGTGACAAACACTTTTGTCTCCGTTGTTATGGAGGAATACTTAAAAGTTATTCGAAATAACATACAAAGACAGGTTCATCCGACCTTGGTTGCAAACATCTTTCTTATGCATAGCATACCAATGTTTAAGAAAGGACAACTTGGGTTTTATCCCGAACCATAACTTTATATGGTGTCATTTCAACGGATTATGATAGAGCTCTTTTCAGTGGAAAAACGGCAGTCTCTAAAGCTTTTAATCTTTAAAAATAATGGCAGTATTATGAATTACACCTTTGATCTTACCATGTCAAACAAGGTTTAATTACATATCTCGAACGCTCCATACTCTTATGGTGTTTCGGGAAATGCAAATCCACGGAACGATTCTTTAAATCTTAGGTATTATGCTAAACTTGTAACTCAAATATCTTCCTTTATGATCTAATCATAAACTATTTATATTCTTGTTACAATGATTTTGCACTTCATCTTAAAAGTCTTTGAACTTTTCAAATGTTTCATACTTCATCCTTATTAAATAAATATTCATATATTCACTCAAATTTTCGGAGAAAGCTTATGAAGTTGAAATCCATCGCTCTTGACTACACATAATGGACTTCATACAACAATATGTACAAGTTCCAATAAGCTAGTCATCCGTTCCCTTTTTAGCCTATGAACGAAGTTTTAATTATCTCTAGGAAAGTTTCACAAGCGTCATTTGATCAAAAATCAAAAGACTCCAAAATTCCATCCACATGGAGTTTCTTCATGTTTTCTTTCCAATATAATTTAAACGGCAATGTCACTTCCTAAGTGATCTTTCAATCATTTTGTCTTTCGACATTTTTAGCACTAGTTTTATGGATGTGATTTCTCCAACGAGATTTGTAAATCATCCATGCGCTCTCGCAAGTCAACGCGGGAGCTGGCACAACATGCGCGCAAGGCAGGAGCGAGCGGCGGCAGCGGGCACGCGAGGCAAGCTGGCGCGGGCGCGCGCGGGGGAGTCGCAGCGGCTCCGTGCGTGGCCAGCGAGCGCGCGTGGCGGTCGCGGGCTCAGCAAGCAGCGGCTGCAGTGGGGCCTAGCGCGCGGCAGGCAGGCGCAGCGCACGTGCGAGCGCTAGCAAGCAGGGTCAACGCAGGCTGGTGCGCACGGCTTGCACAACGAGGCCAACAGATAGAGAGCAGGCAGGGAGCTGGGCAGATGGGCTGGTGGTAAGGGCTACCTGGGCCGGCCGGTAGTACGGGCCCACCCGGGCGGTACTACCGGGCCGGTCCGGTAGTGCCGGATGCGGGAGCTGGGACAGGCAGTGGGCGAGCGGGCTGGATCATACATGTTCGGTACTGGGTACGGTAGTACCTTCTTTTTCTTTTTTAAATCGAATAACAGCAAATATTCAAACTGCGATAACTTTTGATTGGTAGCTCCGATTGATCCGATTCCAATTGCATTAGAAAATATTGGTTATCACTAAGTGAGAATGTATCAAGTATAATAATATGAAATACCTCACTTGGTGAGAAACCGGAACACCGCATAGATCAAAATCGCAACAATATATAAAAAAGAGATCTGATTTTGATGAACAAGAGCTTGTTATGTAGATTACCACAAGCTCTAAATCGTCACATGATAAGACCAAATAACAACCAAATATGGTGATGCAAGTATGCAAAGTTTAAGCTCTCTCCGAACGATGTGATCAAGTTACCCATTCGAGAGTCCCTCTTGATAGTACGGCTATCTATCCTAAACCCAGTCTCCCACTAACAACATGAGACCGGTAAAAGGAAAAACCTATCAAGATTATACCTTTGTCTTGAGCATTCCACTTGAGCTCGATGTAGACAAACTTGACCTTCTCAATATGGAACGTCTTTCTTTATTTCTCATCATCGATCCATGATCACCGAGGATGGCAAGCATCAAACATGAGATCTTTTATAGATGGCGCATTTTTAGCTTGCACAACACATCTTCTTCTCATTTCATCTATCTTGAAGCCAACACATGCTCCAAGCAATGCCAATGGACAATTCCTATAAGTACAACTTAATACACACATTAGTCTATAAACATTGTCATTAATTACCAATACCACACATGGGGGACCACATGTTCTTTCACCTGGGTAAATCTCGTGTCCCCTGGTTGCTTGTCTGTTAACCGTCTCACGATCTCCAGCATCCCCATCTTCTCCAAAACCCAAGCTCATAACAATGGGCATTGATGAGATCGGACCTCGTCAGCGGTGGCTACTATGATGGGAACGACGGGGGTGCTCCCTGCGGCAGCCGGCTTTGCTCCCTATGGCGAGCGGTGTTGCTCCCTAACGGCGGCAGCCGGCTTTGCTCCCTATGGAGATCGGCCTTGCTCCATGTGGTGGGCGACGTTGCTACAAGAGGCGGCCAGAGTTGCTCCCTGCTGAGGGCGGCGCTGCTCCATGCGACGACCAACCTAGCATTTGATTTTGCTACATTGATTTTTTTTTGCTATCTCTGTTTTTTATTTTGCTACAATACCATAAAAAATTTGCTACAAGTTCTCCGACGAGGTTTTCCAGCTAAATTCTCTGGCGATGTCTCCAGCGAAGTAGGATTTTTCTACATTAGAAGAACTTTGTTGCTACAACCGTCTTGTGGTTTTGCTACAACAGTGTCAACTTTTTGCTACAAGATCTCCGGCGAGAGTCATCGGCGAGTTTTTTCCGACGATGTCTCCGGCGAAGTCGGTTTTGCTGCATTAGCACAATTTTTTTTGCTGCATGGTCTCTGGCGAGGTCTCCGCCGAGATGTTCTATTTCTAAAACGAACCGTTTTTTTGCTTCCGAAGCAAAAGCGGGGACATATGTAGCAAACGCGGGATATTTTGCAGCAAATGGACACGTGTCAGCACGGGAAGCAAGACGATGGGATCTCCCCAATCGTTTGGGGGACGCCTAGCACTTGCCTTTTACTTAAGTCTATCATATTTAACTTAATCAATAATAATCAGTACTCCCTAACGAGTAGGACATATATGTGGTGGCGTAAAAATTTGCTGAAATAGAAATAAATCAACATTTCGGCAAACATCCATGCACACATCGAGGCAAACAAGCAACAAAAAAAACTTATTCTCATACAAACATGCATGCACCATACAACCTTCATGTACAAACATCGTCTTGCATCGCACACAGTTCGCGCGACAAGCTTTACCTACAAAACATGCATATTCATGGCCAATTACTCATCTAATAGATTCAATACCGAGAAAAGACCGCAATGAGAGAGTGTGGACAAAAAGATCTACAACTTGGAGAGATAGTGGTGGACAAGATGTGAAGAAGAAAAGTAAGTGTGTTTTTGATCTACAAGTTGGAGAACGAGGCTTCCCCTAACCAATCTATCAACTATAGTAGATTTAAATACAAAAAAGGAAAAAAAAAATATGGGCATAATGGGATGGGAGGGAGGAGAAAGACGAGCTAGAGGAGGGGGAAGAAGGATGTGAAATGGGTGGTGGTAGGTAAAACCGTAAAAGGTTGCAAAAGTTACCATATTTTTGCATATCTGGACGCGCACTTCTGTGACGCATATGGTTACATGCACCACAGATGGTTGGTCAAAGTGCGGTCAACAAGGTTATGTGGTGGGGTCCACCCTCACTTTCTGTGGCGTATATACGGATATGCGCCACAGAAAACAAACATTTCTGTGGCACATATCCATATATGATTCACAGATGGTTGGACAAAGTGCGATCAACAAGATTTTGTGGTAGGGTCCATCCTTATTTTTTGTGTGACGCATATGGTCAAATACGTCACAGACATTGCAAATTTTATGGCGCATATGCCCATAGAAAGTTGGTAGCCCAATCCCGATGGCGAGGCCCATCATATTTCTATGGCGCACATAGTGAAGATCTATGTGGTGCAATTCGTGTAATGCGCCACTGAGTTATTTCTGTGACACATGGTCACGCATATGGCCACAAATGATCCATCTATCTATACTTGTTTTCCTAATGGTGTTAGTTAAAAATATAAGACGTTTAGCTTTGTGAATCGTATCTGGTTATTATAAGTTCGTAGAGATTCAGAGTGAATCCATATACTAAAAGACGTCTAGATATATTTATTTTACTCCCTTCGTCTCAAAATAGATGTCTTAAGTTTTTTAAAATTTGGATAAATCTATATACTAAATAGTGCCTAGATTTATTTAAATTTTGGTAAATTTGAGACATCTATTTTGAGAATAGTGTCTAAATTCATTTTAATTTTGATAAATTTAAGACATCTATTTTGAGATAGAGGGAGTACAAAACTAAAATATATTACATTTCTAAACGAAGGGAGTAAAATATAGGTTGTCTTCTGAAAATGTCGAATTCCTAATCGGAAAAAAATATCCCAATGCTAAACATAATACTAGCATCAAGTGATGCATGCGTTGGTCTTGTTTCCATATATACTCCCTTTGTTTGGAAATATAACATGTTTTAGATTTATAAAAAAGATATATCCAAATATATTTTATTGTCTAGATTTTTTTTTGCGGGTAAGTGTCTAGATGTATTTAAACCTACACAACGTATATAAATACATTTTTTTTATAAATTTAAAATATCTTATATTTCTAAATGAAGGGAGTATGTGATAAGGTGTTTCCGTATGTATGCCATCCGGCCGTTGCCATCACACTTGAGCATCATCCATCGGTCATGTGTAGCTACCCGTATTTGTTATTGCCACTGCACGCTGTGTTTCATACCTCATACTCTCGATGTTTTAAAATATAAGATATTTTAAGTTTATAAATAAAAAATTTCTAGACTTGTATTAGTGTATAGATTTATTCTAAATATAAATAAACCTACGTACTAAAAATAGTCTGAATATATTTATTTTATAAAGCTAAAATGTTTTGTATTTTTAAAAATCGGAGGGAGTACTTAGTAGCCACCCATCGCCGCCACGCAGGAGCATTCATCCGCCGGCCGTCAATGTCTGTTGAGACCAAGTAGGAAAATCGAAAGAAGTACAAATAACCCCCCTATGTTACATGTTTAGGACGGAGAACCCCTTATGTTTAAACTGAAACAAATAACCTCCCTATGTTTTCAATACCGGACAATTAGCCCCTCGACGAGTGGTTTTGATTGTATGGTAGGCGGTTTTCGTGACGTGGACACGCGGCTTCTATTCCAGCGTGGCATGAACCGAGCAAATAACTTCCTGATGCATTGACCACAGCGTGGCATCCCTCTGCTCCGCTTCCTCGCCTCGCGTCGTCGCCGGCGGCAGAGGCCAGCCTCCCCGTCCACCTCTCTACTATGCTTCCTCGCCTTGTGCTAGCAGCCACGAACATCAAGGCCCTAAAGGATATCAAGGTGCCCCTCTTGGACGCTTCACAGCCGCCGCCACGAAGATGCTCTTGCTGCACCACAGTCACCGGAGCGGCGGCGTGCCGTGGTCGCAGGCCAGCAGCAGAGAGAGCTGGAACGTCACAGTGGACCACGCGCCGCCCGGCGGTGCCAGGAGCTGCAAGTAACTAGACTTTTTCTCCGTCTCCATGGATTCCCCTAGCAATCCTTCTGATCTTGGTGGCGTGAGACTGCCTGGAAGTGGTGTCGAGACTGCCGCGACGAGAGCCATCGGTGCTAACCTGCGAAAGTGCGGAGGATGTCCTGGAGCGAGGTACTGGTCGAGCGCCCGAGCCAACAAGGTGAAGGACTGTAAGGAGACGTGGAAGTCTATCGTTGGCCTTAGGGATGGAATTATAACTCGAAACTCGCGAGCTAAATGAGTAACTCGTGATATAGCTCGACTCGGCTCGAACTCGGTGTCTAACGAGTCGAGCCAAGTTTTTGATTTAAGCTTGTTTGTTCACCCAAGCTAAATGATCTACTCGCGAGCTACTCATTTAGCTTATTAAACTCGTTCAAATATAGAATTTGAAAATTTTCATAGATAAGTGTCATACTATAAATGTTTCTTGAAGCTGTAATGGCGTAGAGTTACTATATTTTTTATTGATCTTCCTTCGTGCTATTATGGAAGTACTATTATTGTTCTAGTTTCAAATTAGTAGAATAATTACTAGTTTTTTTATATGTGCTCATATTCATAACTTATAACAATCTAAACGAGCTGCTCGCGAGCTACTCGTGAGTTTACCGAGTCGAGCCGAGTTTCAAATATGAGCTCGTTCTATAAATGAGCCGAGTCGAACTAACTCGTTAGTTGAACGAGCTTTAGCGAGTCGAGTTGGCTCGACTCGGCTCGAATTCTAGCCCTAGTCGGCCTCGGCCTGATCGTTGGGAAGACGGATTGATTAATCAAGTCAGATTCGAATCCACAGCATGCAAACAATTGTGATGGATTAGTTTTCTTCTCTATGTCTCTTCGCTTTTTTCTTCACTTCATACTCACTTACAGTTTCTTGCCTCCGTCGCGTGAAGCAAGTCTCACCGTCGCCTATGCTTGCAGCTTGTAGGACGTGACGCTCTATCACTAGCCTGATTGTTTCTCCAGTTTAGTTCTTCTGTGTTTGACAAACATGGATTCCTGAATTTTTACTGACGGCCAAAACGATCACCCCATGTATTAGTTGTCTTTAAGGCCCTCCACGTCAGCAAAACCACTCTCCAATACCACTAATGACGTCGCCGGGGGTAATTTACCTGGTATTTGATTGTTAGGGGGGTTATGTGTCCCACTTCAAACTTAGGGGGTTCTCCGTCCAAAAACTAATACATATGAGAGGTCGTTTGGCATCCAGGTAGAAATGAAATGAATACATGGATTCATTTCATTTATATTATGATTTTAAAAACACTCATATGTTTGGCTGCCATCGGAATTTGAAATGACAGGTCTGAGATAGAAATCAGGTTTACACATGGAGATATTTGAATGGATTTGCCAAATGAAATGACAACTCGATTCCGTGCCAACTAAGCAACATAGGGATAGAATTGCAAAATGAATTCCAGACCCAAATGATGGATACTAAACGACCTTTAAGGATTATTAATCCATTGCGCATGTGTCCGACATTAGCACGTTTCAGTTCTCGCGATACTGGCAAGAGAGCGGCTACACATCCGACGATTTTCCATCCGATGCGTGTACGAGGTGAAATCCAGCCGTGTCAAACTTGGTTGTTTGGTTGTTGGCCCATGTGAGGGTGCACATGAAGTGTCGGATGTTAGTTGTACATGAAAGATCATATGCAGAGCAATTCCGCACTGGCAACCACTCAATTCACGAGAGCAAATCTTGAGGAATTCATGGACTGCAATGGCTCCATAAAAGAAAGAAATACCATGATGTATCTGCGCATGTTTTTTCTACGGGGTAATGTAACTGCATGTTTATTATAAAGGATAAACAACAAATTTGCATGGTGCATGCATGTAAATCACGGCAGACACAACTCATCCTGTAATTGGGCATGGGCTGCCCACGGGGTCCCCAGCCCAAACCCATTTAAATTGCTAAGTGAACACCCAGAGACATGTACGGAATCGTGGCGGAGACTCACGACCTGACCGCTACCGCCGACAAGCCTCAACCATATCGAGGGCATTGGCGTCGGGAGCCATGGTTGGAGAAAAATGTCCCCTCTGCATCGAGGCCCCATCGGTCCGCCGCGCCTTCCCTTCGCTCCTCTCCTCCGGCTACATCCACCCCATCTCTCGAGCAGCAGAAGTCCGGCGAGATCCGTGAGGAGAAGACGGCGGCCGGTGAAGTCCTTGGAGATCCACACGCGTCTGGCGAGCTTCTTGGGTTCCGCACGTGACCGGCAAGGTCTGTGGGGGAGTCGCAACCACAAACGTCCGACGAGGTCCACGGGGTGACGCAGGGCGGCAACGAGTTCCGGTGGAAGAAGAGCCGGAAGAAGTTAATTGATCTTGTTTTCCATCTAGCAGCGATGCACTGGACATGCTTCAGACAACACACTGTAGCTAATTCTTGCAATTTGTTCAGAGCAATTGAATGGATAAATTACAGTTCATTTAGATGTCCTGCTGCCTAACGCTGATGCTTATTTATCCTCTGATTTACACCCTAATTGAGATCTATGTATAGTAATTTCGTATTTGATACTCCCTTCGTTTCAGGGCTTAAGGCGTTCTCGTTTTGCGTGTTTTTTCTTTGACCAAGAATTACTCTTAATACGTAAAGAGTTTTGGTATAAAACTAGTATCACTGGAAAGTATTTTTTAATATGAATCCAACAGTACTAATTATATACAATATAATTAAGATTTTGTTGCTCAATTCTTTCTATTAAACTTTGCTTTGAAAAGCGTATGCGTCTTAAGCCCTGAAATGAAGGTAGTATTGCGTTCAAGATATGCACACGCTGAAATTTATTTCCCCGCGAGGGCAATCTATACACTTACTGATTGAAATGCATTCCCTTTCCAAGTTGAGTTTTTTAATAGAATCAGAACTATTGTTTGGGGCAACAGGGTACTATACCTGGTTACTCCTACTCCGAGGCACACAAGATCTGGGAGGGATTCCACTTTATATAACTACTCCCTCCGTTTTAAAATATAAGATGTTTTAGATTTGTGAAGAAAATGAATCTAGACTTGTTTTAGTATGTAGGTTTACCCAATTTTAGGATGAATCTAAACACTAAAAGAAGTCTAGATTTATTTTCTTTACAAACCTAAAACATCTTATATTTTGAAACGGAGGGAGCACGTACTTAATCATAAGAAGGTATGTTCTTTGAAAATACACAACAACATTAAGTTCACACCATTCAGGCTAAACTATGGCATCAGTTTGCCAGCAGCAGGGCTAGACCTACGTCACCCTTTCCGGATATTCTTGCTTGAGATTTATTCAGCAAAAAAATAATTTGTGATCATTCTTTCATGTTGATTCAGATAGTACAATTAAACCTATACATTTCAGATAAATTAGACTGCACAAAATCAATTTAATCAAAGCAATTTGGTGGTACAAAGACGCTGGCGAGTGATTTTCCCGGCTAATCTCGTAGTGTCCTAGTTCTAACCTGAAGTGACACTTGAAAAACATTTGCACTGCACGTCATCCCATGAGATGACTGAACTAATTCGATAATGGAGGCTACGCACATTTCTTGGATAAATTGCATTCTCTGTTCGTTTGGAGCAAATCATGTTCTGTTCTAGGATAGAAAAGGGTTTCCATAGGCTGGCTGAGCTCTTTGTTTAATGTTCTTGTCTACAATACAAAAGATAAGAGCATCTTCACTCGCCTACCCAGAAGGCCGATCTGGACGCCGAAATCACGTCCGGACGCCGAAATCGGCGCAGTCGCGTACTCATGGACCTCTTTTCGGCCGGATTTGGGTCAACTTTGTTCCGGACTACCCAGGACGAACCCAGGATCCCGGGTACGCCCTGGGGACGCCGGACGAAGCAAATTCAACGAGTGGACCAGCCTGTCAGCGACAGACCGCCATCCTTCCCGTCGTTTTCCTTTTCCCGCTCTCGCCGCTACACCCCTCCCGCCATTCTTCCGGCCTATAAAGTCGTACATCTCGTCGTCTCTCTTCACAGTCCCTCACACCACCACAACTCCGGCGAACTTCACACCTTTCTTCCTCCTCAACTCCGCCGAGAAGCCATGGCCGAGGGACGACGCACGCTGTCGTCGTGGGAAGCCCGACTGCTCCACGAGGCGCGCTATACGGCGTCGCCGGACACGCGTCTCTCCGTAGGCTGGAAACTCAGCGCCGGCGGGATCCCCGTTCCACCGGTGTCGGACGGAGACGACCTCTCCTGAGAGATCCAGGCCGCCATCGCCGCCATGGAAGACCCAGAACTGGCTAGAGAGATCCAGACCGCCATCGCCGCCGTGCAAGGCCCGGATCTCGCCGAGGATCAGGGCAACCTGGTCTTCTGGAGGCAGTTTTTCGCCAACAGGCGCCTCGAGGAACTCGCCCGACACGACGGACCGCCGGGCTCGCTGCTGCAGCCGCGTGACAATACGGCTTACCACCGCCGCTGGTGGAGCGTTCCAGGGCGGACTCTCGCCGGAGTCATGGCGCACATCGAGGTCGGCAACAACCCCCGCCTCGGCATGTAGTTGCGGCGTCCGGCGTCGACCACGGCGGCGACCTTTTCTAGTCATGAATTCCGACGTACTATGTACCCCTTGCCTACTTTAATGAAATTTCGCCTATATTCGCCCATATTTTGCCGAGTTTAACTGAATTTAGCCGGACTTGGGTACTCGGCCTGGGTACGTGAGTGGGAAACTAGGCATACCCAGGCCGAAAACGCGATTCGTCCAGCTGAAAATTGGTCCGGTTTTCGGCCTGGGTTCGCATAATGAGTGGAGATGCTCTAATAGTCTGAAGTGTCTAACTTAGAACAGTACCTCAATAACAGAAAATTTTGAGCTACTTCATTAATTTCTTACACGTAATATCTCTCTGCTTGGCACTTGCATATACTGGCGTCAATTTAGACAGGAATAACTGGAAATTGCTATCAGGATTGTAGGTCATTTCTAACGAGGAAAAGGCGTGTCTAGGGAGGGCACCGACGACGTCCCGGACCAAGGCGCCGAGAGGCACGGATAGGGCGGTGGTGAGCGCAGCCAACGGCGAAAAAGGCATGTCTAGGGAGGGCACCGACAACGTCCCAGACCATGGCACCGAGGGGGCGCGAACAGGGCGGTGGTGAGCGCGGCTGACGGCGACGGTGTGGTTGTCTAGGAAGAGGAGCCTAAAGCTCGAAGACCAACAGCGGCCTGCTCGGTGATGGAGGCGCCGTTAGGGCTGAGCTGGATGAGGTCTCCCACGAGAGAGTAGTGTTGTTCTTGTAATATTTGAATCGTTTGGGTGATTGCTTCCTTTTTTTGTAGTCCTGTCGTTTGAATGATCGCTATTTAGAAATATATGCTACTACTTAGCATAGTTTGTGAAACTAGCATGCATAGCATCCGGCATGCTAGCATATCTGGACACAACTTAACCTGCACAAATTAAGTGGATTTATTTGGGCACCGTAGACGCCATGTAACCTGGACAGATCAAATGGGGGCAAACTGACATCCCATGTAATTTTTCTGGACATGGGCGGCAAGTTGGTGGGCAGCCGTGGACATGCCCACCCTAAGGACAACCACAATATTGCTATAGCTAAATCTGACAAAAAGCTGAATTTGGCTTCACCATGCAATTTGGCTATAGCTCCACAATGTAGCTATTCTAAATTCCTGCACCATGCGGTTCCACTTCTGATAAGAATAGCCTTATTTTTTGTCTAAGATATGACAACAGAGGACACATGTCACACGCAGGTTGGCTAATCAATTTGGAACCACATTTGGCATCGGAGCACCCTTTTGCTCCGGTTTCCTCTTTTGCTCAATTTGGAACCACCCCACAATGTAGGAAACTAGTTCCAAAAGCCAAAAAGCAAATATGGAACCACTTTTGGCTACACATTGTGGGTGCCCTAAGCCTGAGACACAACCAACCCTTTTCTATTCTCTCTGTCGGTGTAATTTTTTCTTTGAAGCTTTTGATTCACGTGAAGAAGGAGAGATAAGTTATATTTTGTTATCTATATCCGGGGAGGTAGAGTTCGGACTCAACTAACTCGTGCTACCATGTAAAATAAATAAATAATAATAACTCGTGCTACAATTTCTTAACCGCTAGCAAAACACGTGAGTGTGGTAGTATTTGTTGTGTAAATAGGAGGAAGTGTGACAACTATTCACGATGGGTTTCATCTTCATACTCCCTATGTACTAAAAAAGATGTCGCAAATTTGTCGACAAATTGCAACAACCTTTTTGTATAGAGAGAGTAGTAAAGATTAGAGCATCTTCAATCACAATCTCCAAACAACGCCTCAAACGGCTATTACGGGCGTTAGACAAAAAGATCACGCCTAGCCGTGTGCCAAAAGGGCCGCGCTGCCGAGTAGCATGCCTGACATGCCTAGGGTGCCCAAGCCCCATAGGGCTCCTTATGGCGCCGGACCACGTCGTGTTGTGGGTGCTCGGCGACTCGACAGACCAGTGGTTCGTGGAGGCGCTATTCGACCGGTACGGGCAGATATACCCCGCCAACGGTTGAAGAGAGTTTGCCCGCGCGCACCAAATCGAAGTCGGACACTTTCTCGTCTTTAAGTATGACGGCGAAGCCATGCTCACTGTCAGTGTCTTCAACAACACCACGTGTTGTCGCTACTACTATTCCGACTCTGATAACTAGATGAGGATGAGAAGAAGACCATTGCTCAATGCTTATCTTATGTTCTTTCACACATATTTGCTCAAAGTCTCCAAACTATGTATGCAACTTGCTTGCAATAATCAAACAAGTGTGGCAACATCCATTGCAATGAAAAACTTCCATTAATAATAGGCATATTACAAGCGGTTGAACTTGATACAACAATCTAAACTTGCGTGGGCTATGCCGTTGGTGGCGACGGGGCAACATGACCTCACTCCTCTTGAAGAGAGCGGTAGACTGCCCTCTGCGTCTCTAGGTGGTCATGTTGCGTGGTATCAACTTGTGGTAGCTTCCGAGAGCCGTCGGCTAGCGTGACCACCCTCGCACCGATTGGATGGAGACGAGGGCCGTCTGCTAGTCCGACACTAACAACTCCCCTGGCTCTTTCCCGCTGTGATTGCAAGCGCCAGTGACGGGAAGACAGAGACTAGACATAGTCGTTGGGAGAATGGGAAATCCATCGCCGCTGGCCTCTCCTGCATGCTGGACGCGGCGGGAGGTAGCCATAAGCGATGAAAACAAGGGCGGGAAACGACAGACAAACGGTAGAAAGACGCTGAAAACACACCGACATCGACACAATAATGGACAAATTTTGTCCACATCGAATAGAATATATCGTACCAGTGGACGCATTGAATAGGCGACGAACCGTGAACTTCTGAGTAGCTGATTTGGATGGGCCGCTAGAGATGCCTCTACTACTCCTACGAGACTGCTCTACGGACCCACCTGTCATTTTCGACGGGGCCATGTATTCTATCGCGTCCTCTCCTGTGCCCCCATCAGAACAGCGGAGCCAATCACAACGCCAGAGCATTCTACCCGAGGATCCGTCTGAAAACAAAACGACACCAGCCAATCACATCGCGCCAACCCCACTCCACGGATCGTGATGCCAGCCGTCCATATCCCACCGATCCAACGATCCGAACTCCATCTCCCTCCTCCAGTCCACCTCCCGCGCCTTCTCCCCCGAAAATTTTCCGTTAGCCCGCCCAGCCCTCCCGGCCTCTCCCCTGTTAAAAGCCCCCGCCGACCCCATCCACTCCCCACCCAAACTCAAATCCCACACCGGCGGCACAAACAAACCTAAACCCTAGCCCCCCTCCTCCCCGATGGCCCGCACGAAGCAGACGGCGCGCAAGTCCACCGGCGGCAAGGCCCCGCGGAAGCAGCTGGCGACCAAGGCGGCGCGCAAGTCGGCCCCGGCCACCGGCGGAGTGAAGAAGCCCCACCGCTTCCGCCCCGGCACCGTCGCGCTCCGGGAGATCCGCAAGTACCAGAAGAGCACGGAGCTGCTCATCCGCAAGCTCCCCTTCCAGCGCCTCGTCCGGGAGATCGCTCAGGACTTCAAGACCGACCTCAGGTTCCAGAGCTCCGCTGTCTCCGCGCTGCAGGAGGCCGCCGAGGCGTACCTCGTCGGGCTCTTCGAGGACACCAACCTCTGCGCCATCCACGCCAAGCGCGTCACCATCATGCCCAAAGACATCCAGCTCGCCCGCCGCATCCGTGGAGAGAGGGCCTAGGCCTCTGACGCTGGCGCTGTTTGGTTGTAGGAATGTGTTGGTTACTCCTGTTTGTCGTGTTGATATGGTGTGTCGTCTGGTGTCATCGGGACTCTGTCCTTGTCCTATGTAGCCTCATGCTGAAATGAAATGAAATGAAACTGCAGTGCAGCATGTTATCCTAATTGTCATCAGTTGCATACTTTTCCTGCATGATTATTCTTTTTATCTTGTGGCCTCCTGTGTTGTTTCATGTGGCACGCTGTTGCTGTGATTGGAATGGAGAATGCATGATTACCGTATGGATTTGGTTATATGGCCTGCCTAATCTGTAAATTGGTTCAACATTGTGATGTTAAATGTTTAATTTTTCTAAAGGTTCTTTGTTCATGGATTTGCTGGTCAATTCGGGCCTTCTGCTCTTTTCAAGTGATTTTGTGTTTTGTTTGTGCTAGCTGATGTTGATTAGATTGAGTTGGACAAATGTTACTTCTCTGTTCATTTTGGTTGTTCACCAAATTTTGGATAACCAACGCAGCACTTGACTAAGATTTTGCTAACGAGTTTATACTGTTGCAATAGCACTGGCGAGTGAATCTGGCAATGCCATTTCTTTATCTTCCATAGCCACATTTACAGATTTTTTACCCTGGCCAGATTTACATAGTTGGGTTTCTTTGCGATGCTTTTTTACAGGTTCAGAACATAGTTGAAGAGGCGATGACAGATGTTAGTTTTCTACATTCTGGTTGTTACTTCACCAAGATTATGGATTACCAACCAAGTGCTGGACTAAGATTTTGATAACGAGTTTATATCGTTACCAAATACCAATAGCATAATCACTGGTGGTTGCAATTAGTTTGACATGCCAATTTTGTTGTCTTCCATAGCCACATTTATAGTTTTCCCCCCTGGCCACATTTACATAGTTGGGTTTCTTTGCAATGTTTTTTACAGGTTTAACACATACACTCAGTTAATCAGTTATGTATCTGGTGTTGCAAACTTGAGAAGTACTTACTATCTGAAAAGTAAAATCTATTAGTGAAGATATTCTGTGTGAGGCTGCAGAGAGCACACTCATATCAGTGAAATCAGGATACCCCGACCTCACCTAGCAAACAGCAAGCACTTATTTTGTTAGATTTTTTTTGTAATTTTTGCTGAGCCTAGAATATAAGATATTTCGTATTGAGAATTGCATAATGTCTTATATTTAGAAACGGAGGTAGTAGAATAAAGCATTGACTACATCCACGTTTTTTGTCGAATTGTTTTGAAACTTTTAAATCAAGTTTTCGTATTTTCAAGAAAAAACAGGCTCCCTGTCGATCATGCTCTAAAACGCCACACTTGCTGAGGGCTGTGTTTGGGTGTCCACAAGTTCAATTTCGTGACTAAAAAAGAGGGACATGAACCAGTAATTGGCTCCAAAGGAACAGGATATCTCACATCCATCGAAGCAGGAATATGAAAGCTCATCATCAAGCAAGATTAATTATGAAAATTCAGTCTTCTTCTTTAGCTATTGGTTGTTTATCTTCAGAAACAGGGTAATGTCCGAGTAAGGACATATTTTCTGTATCTTGTGTGTCTCCGTACACGCTTCTGTCTGTAAAGTGATCTTGTATGAATAGAATCTCTTGTTGATACAAGAAAAAACAGTATTTGGCAAGCATTCCTTCACGAGGAACCTTACCACGTGGCAAGCAATCCCAAATCAAATCTTAGTCGTCCTATTGACCATTCGTGTTTTTGTATGTCTTTATTAGAATTAAAAAGCGCCTGCAAATTCATTGCAAAAGATATGCTATTAAATGTATTGTCGATCTATCCTAGGCGGAAACGATGACCTGTTGAGGTCTCGTGTTTCGTGTTATATAGTGTCGGAATAAAGCCTCCGAAGGCATGTACATGAGAGAGAAATACAGGGAGGTATACAAGGGGTATAGAAAGGGGATCGGTGTACTACACCGTATCCAATACAACACGTGACAACCCTTGTGTACAAAGATGCCTAACATCCCCCCTTAATCACAACCTTGGGAAAGGTTGAGATTACGCCTAAACTCACATAGTTCTTTAACTGCCAGAGCCTTTGTAAAACCATCTGCAACTTGATCTTTGCTTGATATGAATTTGATATCTAGCAGTTTGGTTGTAACTCTCTCACGAACAAAATAGTAATCAATCTCTGTTTGGTTCTTGCATGAAAAACAGAATTGGCTGACAAATAGGTAGTACCTAAGTTATCACACCATAGACATGGCTTTACCTTGAGGGACACACCAAGTTCACCAAGAAGGGCCTCAACCCAAATCAATTCAGCCATGACATTTGCTAGAGCTTTGTATTCAGCTTCAGTACTAGATCTTGAAACTGTAGCCTGTTTTCTGGCACTCCAAGAGACCAAGTTGGGGCCTAGAAATATCGCAAAACCTCATGTGGATCTTCTATAATCAAGACAACCTGCCCAATCTGCATCTGAAAAGGCACTAAGCAAACTAGAGGAAGACTGCTGGAAAGTAAGTCCAACTTTTAGTGTACCCTAAATATATCTCAAAATCCTCTTGGCAGCTGTCCAGTGTGCAGTAGTAGGAGCATGTAAATATTGACAAACCTTATTTACTGAGAAGAAAATATCAGGCTGTGTTAATGTCAAATACTGTAAGGCACCCACAATGCTTCTATACTGTGTACTATCATCAGGGCCAAGAGGTGAACCCTTAACCAGGGACAGTTTTTCAGTGGATGATAACGGTGTAGGGGAGGTTGTACAGTGGCGCATACCAACTTTAGCAAGCAAATCAGTGGCATACTTTTCTTGAGTGAGCAATAAACCATCATTAGTCTTTTTTACCTCAATTCCAAGGAAGAAGTGCAAGTCACCTAAATCCTTGAGAGCAAAATCATCATTGAGATCATGAAGTAAAGCTGATATGGCTTGATATGAGGAACTGGTTACTATAATGTCATCAACATAGATTAGGACACATATCATAACACCAGCTTTGTTGTATAGGAAAAGTGAGGTATCTGTCTTAGATGGAGTAAAACCAAGATCTTGTAACTTTGTACTAAGTCTAGCATACCATGCACGAGGCGCCTGTTTGAGACCATAAAGAGCTTTATCTAATTTTCATATAAAGTGAGGAGCTTGAGAGTTTTCAAAATCTGGGGGTTGTCTCATGTAAACCTCCTCTTTCAGAACGCCATTTAGAAACACGTTCTTCACATCTATCTACCGCAAACTCCAGCCCCTAGAGACAACAACTGCCAGAACAAGTCTGATGGTGGCTGCCTTAACTACAGGACTGAAGGTGTCTTCATAGTCGATGCCATATCTTTGCTTAAAACCTTTTGCTACCAATCGTGCTTTATACCTGTCAATGGTACCATCAGCATTTTTCTTAACACGGTATACCCATTTGCAATCAATAACATTCTTTATAGAACTGGGAGGAACAAGATGCCAGGTCTTGTTTTCCATCAGGGCACTGTACTCCTCTTACATAGCTTTGCACCAGCAGTCATCTTCTAGAGCCTCTGTGAGTGTGGAGGGATCACCTGTACAAGTAAAAAGACCACAGCGAATTGTTCCATGAGTGTACTGTTTTGGTTGCTTGATACCTTTTTGTAACCGGGTCTGAGGTTCAACAATCTGAGTCATAGGAGGTGCCGCAGCTGAACCAGACATGGACAATCTTGAATTGCTGGTGTTGGCAGCATGCAGAGAGGGTCGCTGGGGAGTCACAGCGGGAGGAGACACATCGACGGAGGAAGCATGTGGTGGCGCCCGCGACAGAGGCCGTTCCCTCTCCAGAGGAACGTGGCGCGTCGGCCGTCGCGAGTAAACACGGACAGACGCGGGAGACAGGCTCGGTTGACGAGGATGATGCACGCCAGGCGAACCAGCATCGTGATCCAGCGGCGGCTGATCCGAGACAGCAGGAGAATCATGCTCGGGATCAGAATCAGCTTCATCTTCTTGTGAATATTCAGAGGCATGATCAGAACTCATATCTGTATCATTTTCACCCAAATTTTCAACATGTTCTTGCTGTACACCAGAGGTACCTATAGGCATATGTGATTCTGTAGTACACTGAGGTTGATTAGTAACAACATGTATAATAGGCATATGATCATCAACATGGGCATCCTCAGTATTTGATGTAGTGGAAGGAAAATCTAGAGGTAAAAGGACGATGTCATTTTTGAGTCTAGACCCAGCATTGGGATGGAGTGATACAAAAGGGATTTTTTTTCATCAAAAACAACATCTCGAGAGATATACACACGACCAGTTTTGATGTCTAGGCATTTTACCCCCTTATGGCGAGGACTGTAGCCCAAGAAGACGCATTGAGTGGATCAAAAAGCAAGTTTGCGTGTGTTGTAAGGATAAAGATTTGGCCAACAGGCACAACCAAATATTCTAAGTGAATCATAGTTGGGTGTAGTGTGGAGGAGACGTTCAACAGGTGTCTCAAAATCTATGACTTTACTAGGAAGTAAATTTATGAGAAAAGTGGCTGTGACAAAAGTTTCATCCTAAAACTTGAGAGGCATAGATGCATGAGCAAGAAGAGCAAGTCCAACCTCAACAATATGACGGTGTTTGCGTTCAACAGAGTCATTTTGTTGGTGAGCATGAGGAGAAGAAACATGGTGAGTGATACCAACTTTTTGAAAGAAACCATTGAGTTTTTCATATTCTCCATCCCAATCAGTTTGTATAGTGATGATTTTTCTATCAAATTTGCGTTCAACAAGTTGTTGGAAGTTCAAAAACACTTGATAGACATCAAAATATTTCTTGAGTAAGTAAATCCATGTAAATTTACTGAAATCATCAATGAAGCTTACATAATATAGATGTTTTCCAACAGAAACAGGTGCTGGACCCCATACATCAGAGAAAAATTGTTTCAAAGGAACAGTGGAAACACTAGTAGAGAGAGGATATGGTAATTGATGACTCTTAGCTAGTTGACAAGGATCACATATGTATGGATTTATTTTAGGGGTATAAGAAATATTGTTTTTTCTAAGAACTTGTTGAACCACAAAAGAAGAAGGATGTCCTAAGCGGCGATGCCATGTCGAGGAAGATGGCTTTATTGTGACGAATGCTTGCTTGGAAGACCCGGTAGAAATAGGCACTAGCGGGTAGAGACCATCATGACATGGTCCCTCAAATAGAGTTCTCCTTGTGGCCTGATCCTTAATCAAGAAAAAATTTGGGTGAAACTCAAGAAAAACATCATTGTCAAGTGTAAGCTTATGATCAGAAAGCAAGTTTTTGGTGGCACTAGGAACATGAAGGATATTTTTGAGTTTTAAGGAGCTATGAGGAGTGCGCAATATTGAATGACCAATATGTTCTATTTGCATACCATTGCCATCGGCCGTGTGGACACGGTCGCGTCCCATTTACTTGTCGTGGATGGAGAGCTTATGCAACTCGTCAGTCAGGTGGTTTGTGGCACCAGTGTCTGGATACCAGTTGGTATCCACGCCATAGGAGGCCACGTTGGCTCTCTTGTCACCATCTTCATTGCGATTGTTGTTGTCCTGGAACCTCCACCAACAGTCACTCGCGGGGTGACCTTGAATCTTGCATATTTGACAGATGACGTCAGCATAGCGAGTAGGGGCACGTCCATGATGGCGACCACCCCCATCACCACACCGCTGCTGACGGCGTCCTTGACCATCATCGCGCCGATCACCATCATATCGATCACGACGGTCATAGCCACGATTATCTTGACCACGGTACCCGCGATCTTCCTGGCGGTACCCGCGGTCATCCTGGTGGTATCCACGATCATCCTGTTGAGGGCACGGTCATCACCACGGCGATTCCAGTTGTCCTGGCGTCCACGGCGATCATCACGACCACGGTCATCTTGGCGTCCTCGCTGCTGCCCGCCCCCACGGCGAGCCAGGTTGGCAGAGGAGGTGAATTCTGGTTCTTCTGGAGATTCTTGACGAAGATCATAAGCACATAATTTACTATATAGATCAGGAAGTGTTGTACCCGGGTTTGCGTTTACAGCAGCAACGAGGGAGTTGTAGCTGTGGTCGAGTCCATGCAAGATGTATCCAATCAGCTCATCATCATCAAGGGGTTTTCCAGCCGCAGCAAGTTCAGAGGCGAGAGCCTTCATCTTCGCGTAGTACTTGGCGGCGGTGAGGTTGTTTTTCCTTGCATCATTGAGCGAGGATCGCAGGCTCTGGATCTTGGACCGAGAGGGGGTCGAGATTGTAGTTGTCTATCCTAACAATCTGACAATTCATCGCAGAATTCAGAGAGGATAAGCGATAGATAGATCTGGATTTTTGTGCTGCCAACGTTGCAGCGTTTTTTGTTGTTCTCATTCCTTAAGTATAACAAGACTAACGATCTCCTGATCAGCTGGGTGTGATCCAGTTTAGTCGCGCCATCCCACGACCTGGACCTCAACGACAGCTTGACCAGGAGCAAACTAAGGAGGTGGGGAGAACGTGCATAGCTGCACTTCTCCACTAACTACGCGAGCCACGGATCACAGGTGATGCCACGGCTCGTTATTTGACAGAAAAACGAAAAACACAAATGCTGACACTTGAGCTTAGCTAGGCTAACAATTCTCCCCCTTAAGCTCAATGTCCTTTATTGATCTCCACGACGCCAAGCTTCTGACGCAGTTCGATGAAGCGCACTCGCCCTAGAGCTTTTGTCAGTATATCTGCGAGCTGATCCTGAGTGCCAACATGAGCCACCTCCACTTGTCCAGCCTCCATACTTTCTCTGATAAAGTGGAACTTGACATCGATATGTTTGCTGCGATCATGATGAACTGGATTTTTGGCCAGGGCTATAGCCGATTTGTTGTCCACCAGCAGCTTGAATTTTTCTGGCTTCCGTCCCTGCATCTATCCGATCGGGCGACTCAGCCAAACTCCCTGACAGGTTGCCGCCGCCGCGACGTACTCAGCTTCACACGAACTGATCGCCACAATCTTCTGCTTCTGAGATGTCCATGTGACGATGTTGTCACCGAGGAAGAATGTCTGTCCCGACATGCTCTTCCTATCTCCAGCATCACCAGCATGATCACTGTCACTATAGCCTAGCAGAATTGGTTCACCGCGCCCAGCTCTGTACCTGCACCCGTAATGCTGCGTCCCGCGAACATATCGAAGGATTTGCTTCACGGCAGTCCAGTGCACTGAGCTGGGCCTCTCCATAAATCTGCTGACTATTCCAACAGAGTGTGCGATGTCTGGTCGTGTATTAACCAGATAGCGCAGGCTGCCTATGATGCTGCGGTAGAGTGTGGCGTCGAACCCAGTTCCTCCATCGTCCTTGATCAGCTTCAGACGACACTCCATTGGTGTCTGACAGCTGTTGCAGCCAGCTAGTCCTGCTTGCTCGATGATCTTGGAGGCGTAGCTTTGCTGACAGAGAGTAATTTCGCCGTCAGACTGACACACTTCGATCCTCAGATAATATGTCAGAAGGCCCAGATCGCTCATTTTGAACAACTTCTGCATTTGAGCCTTGAACTCCCCAACTGCAGCTGCCTCCGTGCCCGTGATGATTAGATCATCGACATACACGCCAACAAGGAGGAAAGAGCTGTCAGATCCTCGCCTGTAGACGGCATGCTCTAGCGGGCTGCGGCTGAACTCGAGCTTGCAGAGTGTGTCATCCAGTTTGGCGTACCAGGCCCGCGGTGCCTGCCGCAACCCATACAGTGCCTTTTTCAGCTTCAGAACCAGCTTCTCTCTGCCATCGATGATGTAACCTGGTGGCTGCGCAACGTACACTTCCTCAGACAGTTCGCCATTGAGGAAGGCGGACTTGACGTCCATGTGGTGTACCTGCCAGCCTGAGTGAGCTGCGAGAGCAAGTAGCAGCCGTACTGTCTCCATTCGAGCGACTGGCGCGAAGACTTCCTCGAAGTCCACTCCCTCGCGCTGTGCGTATCCCTTAGCGACGAGCCGTGCTTTGTGCTTCACAATTCTGCCATCAGGTCCGCGCTTCACTTTGTACACCCACTTGATACCAATTGCCTTATGCCCAGCTGGAAGTGGACATAGTGCCCAGGTGTCATTGTCGAGGATTGACGCCATCTCGTCGTCCATGGCTGTCTTTGAAGGGTTTCGCAGCATAGTAAATCAAAAAATTTCTACGGATGCGAACGGGAAAGCCAAGATCTAATCTAGGAGATGCAAACAACGAGGGGGATTAGATGAGATCTTCATACCCTTGAAGATTCGCACAGCGGAACGTTCGTCGGAACGTGGGTGATGTAGTCGTACTCGCTTCTCCTCCTTGCGATCCGATCCGATCTAGCACCGCAAGTGGCGATGCCTCCGAGAGATGCACACGTGCAGCACCTCGACGTCTCCTCCTTCCTCGGTCCAACAAGTATGGTGGAGAGATGGATTGGATCTACAACGCGACGGCGCGGTGCAAGTGGTGGAGAGTTTCTGCAGCAGGGCTTCGCCTACGTGCAGTCGGGAGGGAGAGAGAGAGAGGAGGGCAGCAGGGCGGCTAGGGTTGTGGAGGAGGTGTGGGGGGGAGGGTGTGCCCCAGACCTCTATATATAGAGGGGTGGGCGCCAGCCCTAGCCCCTCCCCCAAGCCCTAGGCCGGCGGCCAAGGAGGGAGGAGTGGGGGGCAAGTTCCCCCCTTCTAGAAGCTTTCCTAGGGTTTGCCCTAGATCTGGCCGGCTGGGCCCTATGGGGCCTTGTGCCCCTGGCCCAATGCGGACAGGGCACTCCCTCATAGGACCATGCCCCCTCCCGGCAGGTGGGGCCACGTTGGTCCCCCTCCGGAAGGTTCTAGAAGCTTCCGGTACAATACCGATTAACCCGAAACAATTCCGAACTCCAAAAACTGCATTGCCTTATATGAATCTTATTCTCCGGACCATTCCGGAACCTCTCGTGATGTCCCGGATCCCATCCGAGACTCCGAACAAAAACTCATAAACCAATTATCCAATCTATCCTAGCATCGAGACACGTTAAGTGTTCGACCCTTCGGGTTCGAGAACATGCAGACATGATTTTATATCAATAATCAACAGCGGGGTCTGGAAACCCATATTGACTCCTACACATTCATCGATGATCATATCGGATGAACCACGATGCCAGGATTCAATCAATCCCATATATATATTCCCTTCGTCTCGCGATATTTTACTTGCCCGAGATTTGATCGTCGGTACCTCGTCATACCTAGTTCAATCTCGTTCACAGCAAGTACTTTACTCGTTCCGTAATCCGATATCACTTTGTGATTAAGTCCTTAACCACATGCTTGCAATCGATGTTGATATCGATTACCGAGTGGGCCGGAAGTCTCCTCGACTTGGGAGGGACAAATCCCATCTCGATACATACAACCCAACAGGTACTTTCCGATCACCTGAGAGACACCTTTATGATCACCCTCTCATAGGATGACGTTTGATGACCTCAAAGCTTTCTTCCGATACCAGGGAGTAGTATTATCTCATGGTCTAAGGAATACAATATTTGACATAAGAAAAGCTTCGCAAAGATGAACACGATGACACGATCTAATTGCTCCGCTCAGTTTGGGTCTGTCCATCATATCATTCTCCCAATGATATGATCTCATTATTAATCGACAACTCATGTCTATGTTTAGGAAAACTTAACCATCATTAATAAATGAGCTAGTCCATAGAGGCATACTAGGGACACGGTGTTGTTCACAAACCACACAAGTATTAAAGTTTCCGCTTAATACAATTCTAGCATGGAATATAAACTTTATCATGAACAAGAATTATAATAATAACATCTTTATTATTGCCTCTAGGGCATAATTCCAATAGTCTCCCACTTGCACTAGAGTCAATAATCTAGTTTACATTTGGCAACAACCTCACACCCATGGCACTAAGGTGCTGATCATGTTTTGCACGTGGAAGAGGTTTAGTCAATGGATCTGCGACATTCAGATCTGTATGTACTTTGCTAATCTTCAGATCTCCATCTGCTATATAATCTCGGATTATATGAAACTTGCGGTTGATATGCTTGGTCTTTGGATGATATCTTGGTTCCTTAGCGAGTGCTATGGCGCCAGTGTTGTCACACAATATCTCTAGTGGGTCCAATGCACTTGGAACCACGCCAAGCTCAGTGATGAAGTTCCTGATCCAAACTCCTTCACTTGACGCTTCTGCAGCAGCCATGTATTCCGCTTCTACTGTAGATCCCGCGATCACGCTTTGCTTGCAGCTTCTCCAGCTCACAGCTCCTCCATTCAAAATATAAACGTATCCTATCTGAGACTTAGAATCATCCTTGTCGGTGTCGAAACTAGCGTCGACGTAACCCTTTACGACGAGCTGTTCATCACCTCCATAGACTAAGAACATTTCTTTAGTCCTATTTAGGTACTTTAGGATGTTCTTCACGGCTGTTCAGTGTTCCACTCCTGGATCACTTAGGTATCTGCTCGTCAAACTAAGAGCATTGGACACATCCAGTCTAGTACACAACATGGCATACATGATAGAACCTATGGCCGAGGCATAAGGCACTTTGCTCATAGCTTCTCTATCATTTACCGTAGCTGGACACTGAGCCTTGCTCAATATCTTACCTGACAACATAGGCACTGAACCTTTCTTTGCCTTATCCATTCTGAACCTTTTCAGAACTTTGTCTAGGTATGTACTCTGGCTTAAAGCTATCAGGCGTCTTTGTCTATCTCTATAGATTTTGATGCCCAATATATAAGCAGCTTCACCTAGGTCTTTCATTGAAAAACACTTGTTCAAATAACTCTTCACATCGTTAAGCATGTTAATGTTATTTCCAATAATCAATATGTCATCCAAATATAGTACCAGAAATGTCACCGAGCTCCCACTCACTTTCTTGTAGATACAAGCTTCGTAGCAATTTGGAAAAAAATCCAAAGCTCTTGATCACTTGATCAAAACGAAGGTTCCAACTCCGAGATGCTTGCTTCAGTCCATAAATGTAACGCTGAAGTTTGCATACTTTATCAGCATCCTTAGGATCGACAAAACCTTCAGGTTGCATCATATACAACTCTTCATCAATGTTGCCATTGAGGAACGCAGTCTTGACATCCATCTGCCATATTTCATAATCATGAAACGCAACAATTGCTAATAAAATCCGAATGGACTTAAACATCGCTACGGGAGAGAAAGTCTCATCATAGTCAACACCTTGAACTTGTCAAAAACCTTTCGCGACAAGTCGTGCTTTATAGACGGTAACATTACCATCCGCGTCCGTTTTCCTCTTGAAGATCCATTTGCACTCAACGGCCTTTCGGTCGCTAGGAGGGTCTACCAAAGTCCATACTTGGTTTTCGCTCATGGATCCCAATTCGGATTTCATGGCCTCTAGCCATTTCTCAGAGTCTGGGCTCATCATCGCTTCCTCATAGTTCGTAGGTTCACTGTCTTCTACCAACAAGACAGTCAAGACAGGGTTGCCGTACCACTCAGGAGGGGCACGCGACCTTGTCGACCTGCGACGTTCAGTAGCAGCATCGTCTGAAGCTTCATGATCCTTGTCATTAGCTTCCTCTATTGTAGGTGCAGGCAGAACTGGAACAATTTCAGGTGCTGCGCTACTCTCCAATTCAAGAGAAGGTTCAACAACCTCGTCTAGCTCTACTTTCCTCCCACTCACTTCTTTCGAGAGAAACTCCTTCTCAAGAAAGGAACCGTTCTTTGCGACAAACACTTTGCCTTCGGTTCTGTGATAGAAGGTATACCCAATAGATTCCTTAGAGTATCCTATGAAGACACATTTCTTCGCTTTGGGTTCGAGCTTGTCCGGCATCAACTTCTTGACGTAGGCTTCGCATCCCCAAACTTTAAGAAACGACAACTTAGGTTTAGCACCAAACCACAGTTCATACGGTGCCGTCTCAACGGATTTAGATGGTGCCCTATTTAAAGTGAATGCAGCGGTTTCTAATGCATAACCCCAAAATAATAACGGCAAATTAGTAAGAGACATCATCGATCGGACCATATCTAATAGGGTTCGATTCCGGCGTTCAGACACACCATTGCGCTGTGGTGTTCCGGGTGGCGTGAGTTGCGAAACGATTCCGCTTGCTTTAAGATGTGTGAGAAAATCATAACTCAAATATTCACCTCCACGATCGGATCGTAGAAACTTAATTTTTATGTTACGATGGTTCTCCACTTCATTCTGAAATTCCTTGAACTTTTCAAATGTTTCAGATTTATGTTTCATTAAATAGATATACCCATATCTACTTAAGTCATCGGTAAAAGTGAGAAAATAGCGATATCTACCGCGCGTCAAAACACTCATCGGTCCGCATACATCGGTATGTATGATTTCCAACAAGTCCGTTGCTCGCTCCATCATACCGGAGAACGGGGTTTGATCATCTTGCCCATGAGGCATGGTTCGCATATGTCAAATGATTCAAAATCAAGAGACTCCAAAAGTCCATCAGAATGGAGTTTCTTCATGCGCTTTACACCAATATGACCTAGACGACAGTGCCACAAATAAGTAGTATTATCACTATCTACTTTGCATCTCTTAGCCTCAATGTTATGGATGTGTGTTTCATCCCTTTCGAGATTCAGAAGAAATAAACCATTCACAACAGGTGCATGACCATAAAAGATGTTACTCATATAAATAGAACAACCATTATTCTCCGATTTAAATGAATAACCGTCTTGCAATAAACACGATCCAGAAATAATGTTCATGCTCAACGCAGGCACATAATAACACTTATTAAGGTTTAAAACTAATCCCGAAGGTAAAACTAAGGAGAGCGTGCCGACGGCCATCACATCAACTCTTGATCTGTTGCCAACGCGCATCGTCACCTCATCCCTCGCAAGCCGCCGTCTATTCCGTAGCTCCTGTTTCGAGTTACAAATATTAGCAACTGAACCAGTATCAAATACCCAGGCACTACAACGAGGGCTAGTAAGGAAAACATCAATAACATGTATATCAAATATACCTTTGATGGTGCCAGCCTTCTTGTCCGCTAAGTAATTCGGACAGTTGCGCTTCCAGTGACCCTTGTCCTTGCAATAGAAGCACTCAGTGTCCGGCTTAGGTCCAGACTTGAGCTTCTTCTCAGCAGGGGCAACGCGCTTGCCGCCGCCTTTCTTGAAGGGCTTCTTTGCACCCTTACCTTTCTTGAAGGTGGGGGGCTTGTTGACCATCAACACATGATTATCCTTTTTGATGTCCACCTCCGCAGCCTTCAGTTTTGCGAAGAGCTCAGTGATCGTATCAGTGGAACCAATCTGATTGTGAGTCACTACAAAACTTTTGTAGCTGGGAGGGAGTGATTGCAGAACCCTGTCAATCTTGAGCTCCTCTGGAATCTTGCAGTCCAGTTGCTCAAGGCGTTGAGTGTAGCCCGACATCTTTATGGCATGCTCACTAACGGAACTCCCTTCCTCCATCTTGCAGTTAAAGAACTTCTCAGATATCTCATATCTCTTAGAACGGGCCTGAGTCTGAAACATAGTTTTCAGCTCCCCAAGAATCTCAAAGGGCCCGGGATAGTCTTCAAAACGATTTTGAAGGTCCGATTCCATAGCAAACAACATGATGCTCTTAATCACACCATAATCATCTTTGCGCGACTGATAGACAACTTTCTCATCAGCCGGCGCATCTACAGCAGGGGCGTCACCTAGCGCATTCTCAAGGACATAGTCCTTTTGACCGCCAGAGAGAATGATTCTCAGATTGCGGAACCAGTTGGTGAAGTTAGACCCATTGTTTCTAAGCTTTTCCTTCTCAGCAAAAACGTTGAAGTTGAAGTTGGACTTAGCCATTTGATCTACAATGTTCGCAAGTACAAATTAGACTATGTTCATAATAACTAGTTCAACTTTAATCAAATTACTAGATGAACTCCCACTAAATTCAACATCCCTCAAGTTGTTTAGTGAACATGATCCAAATTCACCACACCTAATCCGATCTTCACGAGAAGAGATGTGGTTTCAATGGTGGACAACGAAGTGTCGATCATATCATTCATATGACTCATGCTTAACCTTTCGGTTCATGTGTTCCGAGGCCATGTCTGTACATGCTAGGCTCGTCAAGTTAGACCCAAGTATTTCCGCGTGTGCAAAACTGGCTTGCACCCGTTGTATGTGAACGTAGAGTCTATAGCACCCGATCATCACGTGATGCTTGGACACGACGAACTTTCACAACGGTGCATACATGGGGAGAACATAGTTTTATCTTGATCTTTAAGTGAGGAATCATCTTATAATGCTACCGTCGCGATCTAAGCATAATAAGATACATAAAAGGATAAACATCACATGCATATAACTTTATGTGACATGGTATAGCCAATCTTCGCGCAATTATCTCCATATTGTGCGTGCCGGCATGATCTCCATCACTTCACCATGATTGCCTCCACCACGAATAGCAACTACAACTATTGCTAACTACTTAGCGATAAAGTGAAACTATTACATGGCGTATAAGAAGTTGACACACAGGTCATACACAATTATAAAGACAACCATATGGATCCTGCCGGTTGTGTACTCATCGACATGCAAGTCATGAAACATTACAAAACATGATCATTGCATATAACATACACATCACATCTTGGGCCATACCATATCACAGAAAACACTCCCTGCAAAAACAAGTTAGACGCCTCTACTTTGTTGTTGCATGTTTTACGTGGCTTATGGGAGTAGCAAGCTAAGAACGATTCTTACCTACGGAAAGCCACAACGGTGATATTATGGTTGCCAAACTCCGGTGTAAATCCCATGACAACTATAGTGAGAGAAACTGGCATCCACCAGCCGCATGTGTGGAACAAGCCACACGTCAAGTGCGGAGCCGGTCTCGCGAACGACGTCGCGTAAGGTTGGCCTGGACCGCTTCAATCTCACTATCCCACGTCATAAGAAGAACACAAACAAGAGGCTTGCAACAGAAAACATCAACGCCCGCAACAACCATGTTGCGTTCTACTCGTGAAACACATCTACGCATAGATCTAGCTCTGATACCACTGAAGGGTTTTGCAACATAGTAAATCAAAAAAATTCTACGGATGCGAACGGGAAAGCCAAGATCTAATCTAGGAGATGCAAACAACGAGGGGGATTAGATGAGATCTTCATACCCTTGAAGATTCGCACAACGGAACGTTCGTCGGAACGTGGGTGATGTAGTCGTACTCGCTTCTCCTCCTCGCGATCCGATCCGATCTAGCACCGCAAGTGGCGAGATGCACACGTGCAGCACCTCGACGTCTCCTCCTTCATCGGTCCAACAAGTATGGTGGAGAGACGGATTGGATCTACAACGCGACGGCGCGGTGCAAGTGGTGGAGAGTTTCTGCAGCAGGGCTTCGCCTACGTGCAGTCGGGAGGGAGAGTGAGAGGAGGGCAGCAGGACGGCTAGGGTTGTTGGAGGAGGTGTGTGTGTGGGGGGGGGGGGAGGGTGCGCCCCAGCCCTCTATATATAGAGGGGTGGGCGCCAGCCCTAGCCCCTCCCCCAAGCCCTAGGCCGGCGGCCAAGGAGGGAGGAGTGGGGGGCAAGTTTCCCCCTTCTAGAAGCTTTCCTAGGGTTTGCCCCAGATCTGGCCGGCTGGGCCCTATGGGGCCTTGTGCCCCTGGACCAATGCGGCCAGGTCACTCCCTCATAGTCCCATGCCCCCTCCCGGCAGGTGGGGCCACGTTGGTCCCCCTCTGGAAGGTTCTAGAAGCTTCTGGTACAATACCGATTAACCCAAAACAATTCCGAACTCCAAAAACTGCATTGCCTTATATGAATCTTATTCTCCGGACCATTCCGGAACCTCTCGTGATGTCCCGGATCCCATCCGAGACACCGAACAAAAACTCATAAACCAATTATCCAATCTATCCTAGCGTCGAGACACGTTAAGTGTGTGACCCTTCGGGTTCGAGAACATGCAGACATGATCTTATATCAATAATCAACAGCGGGGTCTGGAAACCCATATTGACTCCTACACATTCATCGATGATCATATCGGATGAACCACGATGCCAGGATTCAATCAATCCCATATATATATTCCCTTCGTCTCGCGATATTTTACTTGCCCGAGATTTGATCGTCGGTACCGTCATACCTAGTTCAATCTCGTTCACAGCAAGTACTTTACTCGTTCCGTAATCCGATATCACTTTGTGATTAACTCCTTAACCACATGCTTGCAAGCGGTGTTGATATCGATTACCGAGTGGGCCCGAAGTATATCTCTCCGACTTGGGAGGGACAAATCCCATCTCGATAGATACAACCCAACAGGTACTTTCCGATCACCTGAGAGACACCTTTATGATCACCCTCTCATAGGATGACGTTTGATGACCTCAAAGCTTTCTTCCGATACCAGGGAGTTGTATTATCTCATGGTCTAAGGAATACAATATTTGACATAAGAAAAGCTGCACAAAGATGAACACGATGACACGATCTAATTGCTCCGCTTAGTTTGGGTCTGTCCATCATATCATTCTTCCAATGATATGATCTCATTATTAATCGACAACTCATGTCTATGGTTAGGAAACCTTAACCATCATTAATCAATGAGCTAGTCCATAGAGGCATACTAGGGACACGGTGTTGTTCACAAACCACACAAGTATTAAAGTTTCCGCTTAATACAATTCTAGCATGGAATATAAACTTTATCATGAACAAGAATTATAATAATAACATCTTTATTATTGCCTCTAGGGCATCATTCCAACAGTCTTCCAGGACGCGTCCGCCAGCACTGTGGCAACATCCCGTGGCTCTTCTGCGCTGAGAAGGCATCGCTCGAATGGCTCGTACACTGCCTCCTCCTTGGTCTCGTCTAGAACTGAATCAAGGCGCTGATAGCGTATCGGTCCTGAATCAGTGTCCAGTGCGTCGTCGTGAGACGGCGGTGAGACCCAGCCCAGGGAGCGTGCCGTGCCTGGCGTCCCTGGATCCATGCTAGGAGAGGCGTGTGTGGGTGTTGCTGGCGAGCTGGGCGACGCAGCGGTTGGTGTCACCGCTGCTTCACCAGCGTCCACCTCCTGAACGCCGTTGTCAGTGGTGTAGACCACCGTGAAGGTGGACGTTGCGCTGGCTTGGGCGTTCCCGCTCTGTGCCGCTGGCGCATCCCAGCCCCACGGCTTGTGCTCCTCAAAGATGACGTCGCGCGTCACCTGGACCTTCTTCGTCACTGAGCTTGGTAAGGTTATCAACTGTGCGTTGCTGAGGGTTTATGCATGAAGTAGTTTTGATGCTATTTATAGTTGACAATATGCAGAGGTGTCTTTTCATAAGATAATGCATGCTAATAATTTTCAACCCTTTTTTCAAGAGTGTATGTTCTCAGTTGAGACCAATGCCTCAGTTGAGCGACCTTATTTAACGATCCTTTCTTCCACTATCAGTGTGTTATTTTCATGAGTTATACGCTAATAGATTTAGACCCTTTCTCAGAAAATGCCCTTTCTTACCAGTTTATGATGCAAGGGATAATAACTTATAAGTTTAGTATGCTGACTATTATTTAAACTTGATGTGACTATGTTATCTTAAAGAAAATACTTGCTTTTTTCTGTTATAAAATGAGCTCTTTTGTGGTACCTTCAAATGAATAGGAACTATTTATTTCTGTCCATCCAAAGGCTGGTATTAATTCATACTGCTGTCAAAAACACTGACAAGTAAGATTCGTACTGGTGGCTTCGCGGGGCAAAACTGACATCGGACCGTAGACGGGCCCTGGCCCAAGAAAGCCCAACTCCTTTTGCCGGTTGCGTGATACCGTTCGTAGAAAAACAAAACACAACTCTTAGGATTTTTTTCCGACATCCACGCCCAACCTCCACGCCGCCAATCTCCCGATGGGGAACTCCGGCACCACCGCCGCCCCGGTCCTTAACGCCGGCATGTACGGATCGTACAAAAATATCACCACCTACCCTCTACCCTCGTCCTCCTACCCGAATCCTAGCCACGTCTCGCACGCACGCCATGGCCCTCGGCCCCGACCCCGTCCCCGTTCCCACGAGCCCACGCCGTCCTCGTCCTCCCCTACCCCAACAATAGCACGGTCACGCCAGCGGCGTGTTCGAGGCGAGAAGGTGGCGCCGCTGGTGTCCAGGCTGATGCTTCATCTCTACTTCGGCACCTGCGGGCTACACACCGATGTCAATGTGGACATGTTAGGGGCGTGGCGGGGGTGGGGGATGGTCGCGCTCGCGGCGACCATGGCGGTGGCAGGGAAGTTTGCCGAGACGTTCATAGTGGTGTTCGCTGGATCGGCATGGCAAGGCACGAGGACATGAGCGCCAAAAATGATTACGATCTTCAAGCTTTTTCCCAGCTCCCTTACACCAGACCTCTTGCCGAAACATCTGGTGCAGCGGTAGCTAGTTACTGACTGATCAAGCCACCGGTGCTTCATATGCAGGTTGTATACTAGCATCCATGCGCTCAGGCCCCAGAACAAGTCCAAGACTAGAGCTATCTCTGAATCTGCCACAACTCTGAATAAGGATCAGGCTCATGCTATCCTTGCACCCATATATGCGCATTCTCCACCAATTTTACCGGTCTATTTTTTGCCATTTAAGCTAGAACAGTGCAATATAGATTTAGCTTGTGCTTCTGAACTTCTGAGTATCATTTATGTAGTTATAAGTTTCCTTTGCTAGATGTGATATAAGTGATAGAGTTATTATATGTTCGACTGATTGTCGATTCGACATTATTGCCTTAGACCTACTATATTGCTGCAAATTATAATTAAATAAAGTACAAAACATTGCTAGTTGCAATGTCTAACTATATTGATAGAAGTTTGTTACATGCAAACAAGTACGTACCGTGAGGCATAACTTCCGGAAACAAACAATGAAACGCCGGGTGTTAGGGTTCTGCAGAATGGCCGCTGCCCCTCCGCTTACACACCGCGTGTGCAATCTCCGCCTGAGGGTACATGTTCCTCACCATCATCTCTCTCTCTCTCTCTCGTATGAACAACCTGACCCTTCTCCATGGTATTATTTCTCCATTTTTTGCTGTTAGTCTATGTGTTTGTTCATGGGTGTTGTGATTTTAAATGACTAGTCTACATTTTTCTTGTTCATTCTAGTCTTGTATGTAACTAGAGTAATGATTCCCACTGTGTTACATTATTTGTACCCAAGTACTACAAAGATCAGTTCAGAAGATAATTGAATAGAAAGGATAGCATGAATGAAAGGTGTCCGTGGAAAAAACCTTCAGTAACATTGACATTCAAAGGTCTTGACAAAACATAATGCACTCCACAGTATCTGATTATGATTAAATCCATCTACTGTATTAATATGTAAAAATACTTGACCAATTCATCTTCCATTTAGATAGTGAAATAAGGAGAATATTACAGTAGCACTGAATAAGAATTTTGTTTCTTCTCCACAAAAGGAATAATTAACAGAATGTCAGAAATGTACAGCTAAAGTTTGCAAGCAGATGCTATCTGCAATTCAGTATATTTTGGTACACCATGCAACTGATCACCATGTAGCTAAGTGTCAAGTAAATAGAAAACAATGGAGAAGTGGTAAGTTCTAACTAAGATAATTTGTGTGTAACCGTGGATGCCTGGGAATCATGTAACATCTCAAAAATACCAAACTTAGATCATCAAACACTAATCATCAAGATTAGGGTTAACAAAAACTTTTCTAAATAAACTCATGAATGCATGTATATGTGTATGCATGGATTTTGAATTTCTTTAAAAACCACCTTGTTTGTGTGATCCATTGCTTGTAAAATGTTTCTTAGGTGAAATGAACATCATCTAAAACATTTCCCACACTTTCCTTAAAGACAAGTAAATCAAAACAAATATATTAAGTGAATGGTCATTTTGACCAATTTAACTCCCATGCCTACTTTGGCTGTCTCAAACTTTCAGAACCTAACAGAAACTTTTCTGGATCTTTGCACCCCTTGAATGTACTCATAACAGAGTATCAAGGCCCACTTTGTGATTATCCAGAAACTTTCAAATGCATAGTTTAAATGACAATTCAAAATTGAATCTTCTTCATATGGGAAGATCCCACTTTTTCAAAACCCACTCAAACAAGCTCAACTTTCAAAACCCAAGCATCTGCAGACTCACCAGCACCAATCTAGCAAACCCACCAAAAATCATTTCAAAATTCAAAACTTGATTTCATGCGGCCATTTCATCAAACAGGTTGCAGACACAAATCAAACAAAACATCAAACACTATAGTGTGCAGTGATTCTTGCCTAACTTGTTCCCTAGTTAGCTACACACAGCTCAGTAGATCATCAAGAAAGATTAGCCCAACACTAGCACCCCTGTGAGCTTGCCATTGCCATTAATGGTGAACAGCCGAGCACCCCAATGTCACCCCATTGTGGACAGCAAGCTAGAGGAAGAACTAGCCGTGCCAACCTTGTCTAGGAGGCAGCCCACCGTCCACCGCCACCCACTGTCCCAGCCGCAAGCGTTGCCAAGCCCTGGACCACGCGCACAAGCCGCGCCCAGACCATGCCAAGCGTGCGCCAGAGCGCCACCCTCGACCAGCATCCACAGACCGCGCGCCGCCCTCGCCGCGTGCATACACGATCGCCATCAACCCAGGAGACCGCCAGACATCCCCATTTGCCGCCCCGTGCCGCACAGCCACCGTCAGCCGTCGAAGACGCCGCCTCTGCCGCGCAGAGCACCGACCGTTCCAGACCAAACCACACCGCCCCATGCCTCACGACCATGTCGTTGAGCATCGCCAGGAGATACAGCACTGTCCCCTACCCTTGCCCATGCCAATAGCCGCCTGTAACGTCGACCCCGACGAGCTCACCGTGCGCCCCGACGGTCCCCTCGCTCGACTATAAATAGAGGCCACCCCCGCTCGATTTCTTCACACCATCTCACTCCCCTCTCCTCACCGATCGTGCCACACCATTCTCAGAGCAAGGCGAGTACCACCTCGCCGGAATTTCACTGGAGCCTGCCGCCGCTGGAGAAGAAAGGAGCCAGCGATTGGAGCCGCCCCAGGAGCTGCCGCGACCACCCCTGAGTTCGCCGTCGTCGACTTCGTCGTTCGCCCGCCTCGCCGACCCTCGCCAGTACCCCGGTGAGCCCCCAGCGACTCTCACTGGCCGCGCTAGGTTTCGTTCTCGCCGGAGTTGTCTCGCGTCAACGATGACTCCCAGCCGTTAGATTAGAACTAGATCGAACGATCCACGTTGCCCCATACCGCTTCGCCCAGCCCCGTGTCACTGATGAGTGGGGACACCCACTTAAGCAGCCCGCAGGAGCACTGCGCTTAGCAGGCCGGCCCGTTAGAATTTCCCGCGCAGCCTAGTTATTCAAATTAAATCTTTTTCTATTTCAATTCAAACACACTTCTGTACTCAACTTCAAAAATCAACCCAGATCGATTCAGTGCACCAATTTGAATGAAACCAATTTTGTTGGAAAGGTCTGTGAATGCTGAATCCAAGCCCGTTGGATTCAAGTCATTTGGATCTATAGATCACCCCTGGTAAAAATAACAAGGCAGAAGCTTTTCTGCATTCAAACATTTTTCAAATTTAAACCATAATAGCTTTTGAGTTGATTCCAACTCTCAAAAATCACATTTAACCATACCTTTCAGAATATATAAAAATATATAGGTTTACTTGCAGAAATATTGTTCAAGTAATAAAAGAATGCTTCATAAGCATTTCTAGCCACTTTAATTAATTAAAATAAAAGGGTAAAACCTTATTAAATTGTGACACCACTTTAAATCACATTCCCATGGACTACAATGTGTGGTGATGACATGTGTCAACATGATCCCATGTTTAGTTTGGAGAATATTAAATCTTAAGTAATTTTTCAATGAGTAGAAATTACTTTTCTGAAAATAAAAAGATTTAAACCAAGCCTTAACCTTGTAATGTTAGAGATGATGCTAAATCATCTATAGGACCCTTGTGTGTGATGATTGCAAGTAGTTAAGTATTGTTTGGTGATTGTGTACCTCGTATTTATTCATAGACGCTAGTACCGACCAAGGATACGAGGAGGAAGGAGGATACTACGAAGAGGAAGCCGAGGAGAACTTCAACCACTGCTCTGCACAAGGCAAGCTTATATTGACACTGGTGCAAGCTAGTAACTATGCAAGCTTATACTGATATTGATGCAAGCTAACCCTTGCAAGATACCCTACTGATGCCACAAACCCATACTTGTGATATGACTACTATATGCCTTAAGCATATGTGATCATACCCACTTGGTAAACCAAATCCTAGTTTTATGTGCAAGCTTCTTACTTTATTTCTTTATCAAAGCTTACTTAGAGTCTACCTAAGAGTTTGGTAGATACTAGACAGTTGTGCTGAAGGTTGCATAAAGAGCATAAAATCTGGCCTAAGCTAGATAACCTTGATGTCATCCTAAGGCATGAGTTTGAACTTAGTTAAAACCCCACTAGTTTACCACCCCTCATCAGTGCTTACCCCCACCTGTAGATGCTAGTGCTAAGCATAAAACTTGATCAACTTTAGATGGGAATACTTGGTGGAAAATGGTTATGAAAACCTTGGAATGATGGATCATTCTATTGAAATGTTTTGGACATGTGTTTCCAAACACTTGATGATTTTGGTGATGAAAATGTTGAGGCATGAGCCTTAGCCCTTTATAAAACTGATGGTTGTCTGGATGCGATACCATTCCAATTTTATCGTACAACCACAATACCCGAAGATTGGGTAGGGCTTGACTGGAAACTTATATTCCTTAGTATTAGTTCCCTCACGGCCAAGGTCTGAGCTGAGGCTACCTTGTGAAGATTGTCCACCTGTGCATTACCCAAGATGACAGTTGGTCATGGTTGGGAGGCCAAACTCACAGGAGAGGTGCTTATACTAGGGCGTGTAATCGAAATGTTAGGATTGATTATCCGCATACTGAGTATGTGAATTCAGGATTTGTTCCTGACGGATGTATCGAATGTTGTGGTGAAAGTGTACAATCTCTGCAGAGTGTCAAACTATTCGAATAGCCGCGTCCGCGGTTATGGATAGTTGGAGTGGCCATACTGTTCCCCCGTCAGACTTTTCAAAATGACTTGTGAAACGAATTGAGACTTTGACTTGACCACAACAGAGTTGTGACCTGAATTACAAGATCCCACTTAGGAGTTATAAATTGTGACTAGCTTTGGAACTGAGTAGAGATAAACCTAGCTTTTTGCAAAACAACCCTAGAGCCTAGTGTCCTATTATCCAAAAACCCCTTACCTGTTAGTATTAGTTTGCGAGTACTTAAAGAGTACTCATGGCTTTGTCCCTGGCTATTCCCATGGCCAGACTATGAAGAGGAGTACCTGGAAGATGGACCCCAGGAAGGTTACGACAACTAGGATCATCTCCCATCGTCAGCATTGCCTGTGACCCTGAAGATGGAGCTTCGCCTACGCTACCGTTATTATTACGTATTCCGCTGCTTGAAGTGTATTAAGAACTGGATCATGAGATCCATATTTGTGTAAGAACTTATGTATCGTTGTAACGGATGATGTACTATGGTATCCAATTCTGTTATGTCTCGCAAAAATGGTAATCCTGGGATTGCGATGTATGGCATAACAGGCATCTAGTATTCAAAAATCCGGGTGTTGACAAGTTGGTATCAGAGCCATCCTGACCATAGGAGACCCTAGTTAGACTGGACGTTGAACCAAAAACTTAGTTTCAAAACCAAAGAAAAACAAATATTTACAAAAACCTATTCTCATTCTTATCTCTTTGATTCTTTCATAAAAATTCATGTTCCTCAAAAACTCCTGCAAAATACATAAAAGTTTGACACACTTGATCACTCTGCTAATCTACTCATCCTCTATTTTTATAGATGGACGTGAAGTAAAGCAAGTTTTATCAGTTGGGGAATGGAGGAGACCTTATCTTTGAGAGGGATCTGGATCAGCTTTCGGAACTTCTGGAGCGTCCACACCCCAAGTTCTTCGAAGCTCAGCTCAATGATCAAGGAGGAGAAGATCTGCAGTGGTTAATTGTTGCAAGTCTCCGAGGAAAGATTGAACCTCCCACTACGGAAGGAATTCAGTTTACCTTAAGAGAGAACAACTGGCTCGATGGACTTGCCAGAGCAATGCAGGAATCTCTCTCCCGTCTGTGTGGGCAGAGCATCAATAAAATCAAGGGAACCCGCTTTGAGTTTTTCCCAAGGCGTGATGCAAATGGACAACCACTGGAAGCCCCATACCACCCCGAGCTGAAGACTCAATTGGACCACCTTAGCTTCATGATGTATGATCGTCAGCAGGAGTTGGACAACTGCCGTGACTATTGCAACCACAAGTCTACCATCATCAAGACGAAGGATCAGACCATAGCCATGCTAGCAAAGGATCGCAAGTCTCGTCGCCGTCAACTCGACAAGAAGGAGCGCGTTATTGTCCGTCTTCGCCACCACATCTCATCTCTGGAAGAGACCATCCACGAGAGGGACAGGCAGTTGGAGGAAAGGGAGAATGCCGGAGAGGATCTTCGTGGAGACCCTTACTCTTATCTCAGTGATGCCGATGATTTTCTGGAGGATCAGGCCATGGACTTCTTCACCGATGAGGATGATTTCGCCTTCATCGATGATAATGAAGATGATGAAGCCACAGACTCCGACGAGTAGTAGCACTGAGCACTAGCGTAGTGAGTAGTAGTCGGTCCCACTGTATCGTAGATTTCAGAATGGTTCTTAAAACCATCTGTTTTTCCTTGTTGTGGTGTGTGTTGTACTGTGTGCTATGAATGAATGAATGAAAAAGCAAGTTTCTAGAAAAATCTGAGTCAAACCTTTAAAACTTTTCAAAGACCCCAAACCTTAGAAAATTTCCCTCTTTTCTCATGATTATCTAAATCTTCAGATGCCACGTGGAGGAAGTGGTTCATCCCCGGATCCGATGTTGCAGATTCTGCAAATGTTGACCTCTGACCGCGAAGCTGAAAGAGCGGAACGTCAAGCCAACCTAGCCACTCTGCAACAGATAGCCCAGCTAGCCCATAACAACCAAGGCCATGGAAATCAGGACAACCATGGATCTAAGCTCAAGAATTTTTAGAATACCAACCCACCTGTTTTCATCAAGTCAGAAGAACCCCTAGACGCCGATGATTGGCTGCAAACCATGGAAAATAACTTAGAAGTAGCAGGAGTCGAAGCCAACGATAAAGTTCTATTTGCCACCCACTATCTAGCCGGGGATGCCAGGGCATGGTGGAACAGTGTTCGTGCCATGACCGGAGGCCAGATGATGACCTGGGAGGAATTTAAGGTCAAGTTTAGCAGAACCCATGTGCCACCAGGTTTGATCAATAAAATGAGAGACGAGTTCAGAGAGCTGAAGCAAGGGAGGATGACTGTAGTGGAATACCGTGACAAATTTTTGTCATTAGCTAGGTATGCCCCGGACGAGATAGACACCGAAGCCAAGAAGAAAGAAAGATTCCTGAATGGTCTGCATGACGAGATGCAGACGGTGTTAGTCAATATCCCCTTTGCTGATATTGAAGCCCTTGTCGATTCAGCCATCCAGATGGAAGGAAAGATCAACCAAGCCAATGAGAACCGCAAGCGTCGTATGATGCATCAACCAGGAACCCATCAGACCCCAAAGTATCGCCCCAACCCATCTCCAGGATTTGCCCCAAGAACCAACAGACCCCCTATGACCCGTCCAACCTATCCCAACCGTGGAAACCCTAAAACCGAAGGAAATCACAACAACCCCGGCAACTCTAGCAATTTCACCCGTGCCCCACCCAAGTTCAACACCAACAATGCTACCACCAATCCCAACACTGCCCCGAGGACTGGAAGCAATGTTGTGCCTGTCGCAGCCAAGGACAAGTCACAAGTGACCTGTTATGACTGTGGAAATAAAGGCCACTATTCCAACGAGTGCCCCAACAATAAGAATGCTATAGCCCCTAATACCAATGTCCCAGCTCAGCAACAGCGTCGTGTCCAGCCAGGAAGGAGATTTGCCCCAGGAAATTCACTCAACCGCAATGGCCGTCTTTTTCTCATGCATGCTGAAGAAGCTCAAGAAGCGCCAGACGTCGTGCTGGGTATGTTTTCTGTTAATTCAGTACTTGCAAGAGTGTTGTTTGATTCTGGTGCATCGCATTCATTTGTCACCGAAGAATTTGCCTGCACTAGTAAAATTCAACCAACCAAACTGAAGCATGTTATGATTGTGCAAATCCCCGGATCCACCACCAAGGCTAGGTAAATTTGCAAAGTCATCCCTATCCGAATCCATGGCATAGATTTTTATGCTAATCTAATAGTACTCGGAACTAAAGGTTTGGAAGTAGTACTAGGAATGGATTGGATGTCCAAACATAAGGGATTGATTGACTGTGCTAAGAAAGCCATCACCATGACCAGTACCGCCAGAATAACAGTCGAGCATATATCTGAAACCTTACCTCGCCAATTAAAGTGTAACAAGAGTCTAGCCCAACCTACCATTGACCAAGTTCAGATAGTCTGTGAATACCCCGATGTATTTCCAGATGTTTTGCCCGGTATGCCCCCAGATTGGGATATCGAGTTTATCATTGAACTAATCCCCGGAACAGGACCCATAGCCCAGAGACCCTATAGTATGCACCCATCGGAGTTAGAAGAACTGAAGAAGCAACTGGATTCCATGCTAGAAATTGGACTAATTCAACCAAGTGCGTCACCATGGAGATCACCTGTCTTATTTGTGGACAAGAAAGATGGAGGTAACCGTTTATGTACGGATTATCGAAAGTTGAATGATGTCACCATCAAGAACAAGTAACCCTTGACTAAGATAGAGGATTTGTTTGATCAGTTGACCGATGCCCAGGTGTTTTCTAAGATTGATCTTAGAACTGGCTATCATCAACTCAAGATTCGTGCAGAGGATATTCCAAAGACTGCCTTTACCACCAGATATGGATTGTACGAGTATACAGTCATGTCTTTTGGATTAACCAATGCCCCCGCTTATTTCATGAATCTCATGAATAAGATTTTTATGGACTTCCTGGATAAGTTTGTCGTTGTTTTCATCGATGACATTCTGATTTATTCCAAATCAGAAGAAGAACATGAGCTACACCTAAGGACCATTCTTGGAACCCTTAGAGAGCATCAGTTGTATGCAAAATTTAGCAAATGTGAATTCTGGTTACAGGAGGTAGGATTCCTCGGTCACATTGTATCAGTCGGAGGAATTGACGTTGACCCTGCCAAAGTGAAAGATGTAGAAGATTGGCAAGCCCCAACCACTCAAACCCAAGTTCGTGCTTTCCTTGGATTGGCGGGATATTACCGCAAATTCGTAGAAGGATTCTCGAGTATCGCCCGACCCATGACCCAATTGCTGAAGAAGGACAAGAAGTTTGAATGGACAGACAAGTGTGAAGCGAGTTTTCAAGAACTCAAGAGGAGATTGATCTCAACCCCAATCTTGATCATGCCGGATATCACGAAGCCCTTCGATGTGTATTGTGACGCATCCAAGATTGGTCTCGGATGTGTGCTAATGCAAGAAGGCAAAGTTATATCTTATCTATCTCGACAATTGAAGCAACATGAGCAAAACTACCCAACCCATGACCTCGAACTCGCTGCAGTAGTTCTAGCCCTGAAGACATGGAGACATTACCTGATGGGAAATCGTTGTGAGATTTACTCGGATCACAAGAGCCTAAAGTATATATTCACTCAAAAGGAGTTGAATATGAGGCAGAGAAGATGGATTGGGCTAATCAAGTATTACGACCTGGACATTCACTATCACCCTGGTAAAGCCAATGTGGTAGCCGATGCCCTTAGCAGATTGCCATGCCGCTTGAACTCCATGATTTTAGAGGAGCAACCAAGTCTGCACAAGGAGATGGAAGATTTTCGAATAGAATTAGTAAGTGAAGGATTTTTGGCTAGCATAGAACTTCAGCCCACTTTGATGAGTCAGATTAAAGAGGCGTAGAAGGGAAATGCTAGTATCGACGGAATCAAGCGTCGTATCGGTACAGGCAAAGTACCCGGATTCACCGAGGACGAAGAAGGAGTTCTGTGGTACAAAGGACGCCTTTGTGTACCAGCAGATTCAGAGTTGAAAGAAGTTATCTTGAAGGAGGCTCATGATACTCTTTATTCTATCCATCCCGGAGGAACGAAGATGTATCAAGATTTGAAAGAGCAATTTTGGTGGCATAAGATGAAGAGAGAAATCGGAAGCTATATCGCCAAATGTGATATATGCCAGCGAGTCAAGGCAAGACATCAAAGACCCGCTAGATTGTTGCAACCTTTGCAAATTCCGGAATGGAAATGGGATTCTTTAGGAATGGACTTTATCACTGGACTACCTACTTCTAGTAGGGGAAATGACTCTATCTGGGTCATAGTGGACAGATTGTCCAAAGTCGCCCATTTCTTGCCCGTCAAAACCACCTATCAGAGTTCGAAGCTAGCGGAGTTGTACATCGCTAGAATAGTTAGTTTGCACGGAGTCCCCAAGAACATAGTATCGGATCGAGGAAGTCAGTTTACCTCGAGATTCTGAAAGAAAGTCCAAGAAGGTTTAGGAACCCGCCTAGATTTCAGTACCGCGTATCACCCTCAGACCGATGGACAAACGGAGCGAGTAAACCAAATACTCGAAGATATGCTTAGAGCATGTGTGCTAGAATATGTATCCAAGTGGGAAGACTGTCTGCCATTTGCAGAATTTTCTTACAACAATAGTTACCAAGCCAGTTTGCAAATGGCCCCATTTGAATTCATGTACGGAAGAAAGTGTCGCACCCCTTTGAACTGGTCGGAAGTAGGAGAGAGTCAGATCTTCGGACCCGACATCCTACGAGAAGCAGAAGAGAAGGTTCACAAGATTCGTGAGCACCTCAAGACCGCCCAATCCCGACAGAAGAGTTATGCCGACAACAGACGTCGAGACCTCACCTTCAACATCGGAGATTTTGTTTATCTGAAAGTGTCGCCATTGAAGGGAATGCAGCATTTCCAACTCAAAGGAAAGTTAGCCCCCAGATATATCGGACCTTTCAAAATTTTGAACCATCGAGGAGAAGTATCTTATCAACTGGAACTACCTGAAGAGATGTCAGCTGTGCACAATGTGTTCCATATCTCATTACTTCGCAAATGTCTCGAAGTCCCCGAGAAGACCGAAGTGTTCAAGAATATCGATCATCGGACCATAGAGATCAATGATGACCTGACCTATCCCGAAGTGCATATCCGCATTTTGGAAGAAGCTTTTCGAACTACCCGAACCCGAAGCATCAAGTTTCTCAAGATTCAGTGGAGCAACCACACAGAAGAGGAAGCTACCTGGGAACGCGAAGATCACATCAGGACGGAGTTTCCCGATCTCTTCAAATCCTAGGTAATCTTTTCGTCCTTTTTCAAATATCGGGACGAGATTTTGTTTAAGGGGGGGAAGGTTTGTAACATCCCAAAAATACCAAACTTAGATCATCAAACACTAATCATCAAGATTAGGGTTAACAAAAACTTTTCTAAATAAACTCATGAATGCATGTATATGTGTATGCATGGATTTTGAATTTCTTTAAAAACCACCTTGTTTGTGTGATCCATTGCTTGTAAAATGTTTCTTAGGTGAAATGAACATCATCTAAAATATTTCCCACACTTTCCTTAAAGACAAGTAAATCAAAACAAATATATTAAGTGAATGGTCATTTTGACCAATTTAACTCCCATGCCTACTTTGGCTGTCTCAAACTTTCAGAACCTAACAGAAACTTTTCTGGATCTTTGCACCCCTTGAATATACTCATAACAGAGTATCAAGGCCCACTTTGTGATCATCCATAAACTTTCAAATGCATAGTTTAAATGACAATTCAAAATTGAATCTTCTTCATATGGGAAGATCCCACTTTTTCAAAACCCACTCAAACAAGCTCAACTTTCAAAACCCAAGCATCTGCAGACTCACCAGCACCAATCTAGCAAACCCACCAAAAATCATTTCAAAATTCAAAACTTGATTTCATGCGGCCATTTCATCAAACAAGTTGCAGACACAAATCAAACAAAACATCAAACACTATAGTGTGCAGTGATTCTTGCCTAACTTGTTCCCTAGTTAGCTCACACACAGCTCAGTAGATCATCTAGAAAGATTAGCCCAACACTAGCACCCCTGTGAGCTTGCCATTGCCATTAATGGTGAACAGCCGAGCACCCCAATGTCACCCCATTGTGGACAGCAAGCTAGAGGAAGAACTAGCCGTGCCAACCTTGTCTAGGAGGCAGCCCACCGTCCACCGCTACCCACTGTCCCAGCCGCAAGCGTTGCCAAGCCCTGGACCATGCGCACAAGCCGTGCCCAGACCATGCCGAGCGTGCGCCAGAGCGCCACCCTCGACCAGCATCCACAGACCGCGCGCCGCCCTCGCCGCGTGCATACACGATCGCCATCAACCCAGGAGACTGCCAGACATCCCCATTTGCCGCCCCGTGCCGCACAGCCACCGTCCGCCGTCGAAGACGCCGCCTCTGCCGCGCAGAGCACCGACCGTTCCAGACCAAACCACACCGCCCCATGCCTCGCGACCATGTCGTTGAGCATCGCCAGGAGACACAACACCGTCCCCTACCCTTGCCCATGCCAATAGCCGCCTGTAACGTCGCCCCCGACGAGCTCACCGTGCGCCCCGACGGGCCCCTCGCTCGACTATAAATAGAGGCTAGCCCCGCTCGATTTCTTCACACCATCTCACTCCCCTCTCCTCACCGATCGTGCCACACCATTCTCAGAGCAAGGCGAGCACCACCTCGCCGGAATTTCACTGGAGCCTGCCGCTGCCGGAGAAGAAAGGAGCCAGCGATTGGAGCCGCCTCAGGAGCTGCCGCGACCACCCCTGAGTTCGCCGTCATCGACTTCGTCGTTCGCCCGCCTCGCCGACCCTCGCCGGTACCCCGGTGAGCCCCCAGCGACCCTCACTGGCCGCGCTAAGATTCGTTCTCGCCGGAGTTGTCTCGCGTCGACGATGACTCCCAGCCGTTAGATTAGAACTAGATCGAACGATCCACGTTGCCCCATACCGCTTCGCCCAGCCCCGTGTCACTGACGAGTGGGGACACCCACTTAAGCAGCCCGCGGGAGCACTGCGCTTAGCAGGCCGGCCCGTTAGAATTTCCCGCGCAGCCCAGTTATTCAAATTAAATCTTTTTCTATTTCAATTCAAACACACTTCTGTACTCAACTTCAAAAATCAACCCAGATCGATTCAGTGCACCAATTTGAATGAAACCAATTTTGTTGGAAAGGTCTGTGAATGCTGAATCCAAGCCCGTTGGATTCAAGTCATTTGGATCTATAGATCACCCCTGGTAAAAATAACAAGGCAGAAGCTTTTCTGCATTCAACCATTTTTCAAATTTAAACCATAATAGCTTTTGAGTTGATTCCAACTCTCAAAAATCACATTTAACCATACCTTTCAGAATATATAAAAATATATAGGTTTACTTGCAGAAATATTGTTCAAGTAATAAAAGAATGCTTCATAAGCATTTCTAGCCACTTTAATTAATTAAAATAAAAGGGTAAAACCTTATTAAATTGTGACACCACTTTAAATCACATTCCCATGGACTACAATATGTGGTGATGACATGTGTCAACATGATCCCATGTTTAGTTTGGAGAATATTAAATCTTAAGTAATTTTTCAATGAGTAGAAATTACTTTTCTGAAAATAAAAAGATTTAAACCAAGCCTTAACCTTGTAATGTTAGAAATGATGCTAGATCATCTATAGGACCCTTGTGTGTGATGATTGCAAGTAATTAAGTATTGTTTGGTGATTGTGTACCTCGTATTTATTCATAGACGCTAGTACCGACCAAGGATACGAGGAGGAAGGAGGATACTACGAAGAGGAACCGAGGAGAACTTCAACCACTGATCTGCACAAGGCAAGCTTATATTGACACTGATGCAAGCTAGTAACTATGCAAGCTTATACTGATATTGATGCAAGCTAACCCTTGCAAGATACCCTACTGATGCCACAAACCCATACTTGTGATATGACTACTATATGCCTTAAGCATATGTGATCATACCCACTTGGTAAACCAAATCCTAGTTTTATGTGCAAGCTTCTTACTTTATTTCTTTATCAAAGCTTACTTAGAGTCTACCTAAGAGTTTGGTAGATACTAGACAGTTGTGCTGAAGGTTGCATAAAGAGCATAAAATCTGGCCTAAGCTAGATAACCTTGATGTCATCCTAAGGCATGAGTTTGAACTTAGTTAAAACCCCACTAGTTTACCACCCCTCATCAGTGCTTACCCCCACCTGTAGATGCTAGTGCTAAGCATAAAACTTGATCAACTTTAGATGGGAATACTTGGTGGAAAAATGGTTATGAAAACCTTGGAATGATGGATCATTCTATTGAAATGTTTTGGACATGTGTTTCCAAACACTTGATGATTTTGGTGATGAAAATGTTGAGGCATGAGCCTTAGCCCTTTATAAAACTGATGGTTGTCTGGATGCAATACCATTCCAATTTATCGTACAACCACAATACCCGAAGATTGGGTAGGGCTTGACTGGAAACTTATATTCCTTAGTATTAGTTCCCTCGCGGCCAAGGTCTGAGCTGAGGCTACCTTGTGAAGATTGTCCACCTGTGCAGTACCCAAGATGACAGTTGATCATGGTTGGGAGGCCAAACTCACAGGAGAGGTGCTTATACTAGGGCGTGTAATCGAAATGTTAGGATTGATTATCCGCATACTGAGTATGTGAATTCAGGATTTGTTCCTGATGGATGTATCGAATGTTGTGGTGAAAGTGTACAATCTCTGCAGAGTGTCAAACTATTCAAATAGCCGCGTCCGCGGTTATGGACAGTTGGAGTGGCCATACTGTTCCCCCGTCAGACTTTTCAAAATGACTTGTGAAACGAATTGAGACTTTGACTTGACCACAACAGAGTTGTGACCTGAATTACAAGATCCCACTTAGGAGTTATAAATTGTGACTAGCTTTGGAACTGAGTAGAGATAAACCTGGCTTTTTGCAAAACAACCCTAGAGCCTAGTGTCCTATTATCCAAAAACCCCTTACCTGTTAGTATTAGTTTGCGAGTACTTAAAGAGTACTCATGGCTTTGTCCCTGGCTATTCCCATGGCCAGACTATGAAGAGGAGTATCTGGAAGATGGACCCCAGGAAGGTTACGACAACTAGGATCATCTCCCATCGTCAGCATTGCCTGTGACCCTGAAGATGGAGCTTCGCCTACGCTACCGTTATTATTACGTATTCCGCTGCTTGAAGTGTATTAAGAACTGGATCATGAGATCCCTATTTGTGTAAGAACTTATGTATCGTTGTAACGGATGATGTACTATGGTATCCAATTATGTTATGTCTCGCAAAAATGGTAATCCTGGGATTGCGATGTATGGCATAACAGGCATCTAGGATTGAAAAATCCGGGTGTTGACAAGTTGGTATCAGAGCCATCCTGACCATAGGAGGCCCTAGTTAGACTGGACGTTGAACCAAAAACTTAGTTTCAAAACCAAAGAAAAACAAATATTTACAAAAACCTATTCTCATTCTTATCTCTTTGATTCTTTCATAAAAATTCATGTTCCTCAAAAACTCTTGCAAAATACATAAAAGTTTGACACACTTGATCACTCTGCTAATCTACTCATCCTCTATTTTTATAAATGGACGTGAAGTAAAGCAAGTTTTATCAGTTGGAGAATGGAGGAGACCTTATCTTTGAGAGGGATCTGGATCAGCTTTCGGAACTTCTGGAGCGTCCACACCCCGAGTTCTTCGGAGCTCAGCTCAATGATCAAGGAGGAGAAGATCTGCAGTGGTTAATTGTTGCAAGTCTCCGAGGAAAGATTGAACCTCCCACTACGGAAGGAATTCGGTTTACCTTAAGAGAGAACAACTGGCTCGATGGACTTGCCAGAGCAATGCAGGAATCTCTCTCCCGTCTGTGTGGGCAGAGCATCAATAAAATCAAGGGAACCCGCTTTGAGTTTTTTCCAAGGCGTGATGCAAATGGACAACCACTGGAAGCCCCATACCACCCCGAGCTGAAGACTCAATTGGACCACCTTAGCTTCATGATGTATGATCGTCAGCAGGAGTTGGACAACTGCCGTGACTATTGCAACCACAAGTCTGCCATCATCAAGACGAAGGATCAGACCATAGCCATGCTAGCAAAGGATCGCAAGTCTCGTCGCCGTCAACTCGACAAGAAGGAGCGCGTTATTGCCCGTCTTTGCCACCACATCTCATCTCTGGAAGAGACCATCCACGAGAGGGACAGGCAGTTGGAGGAAAGGGAGAATGCCGGAGAGGATCTTCGTGGAGACCCTTACTCTACGTGACCAGTAAAAGATACTATAAAACTTGCCTAAATAATAACTGTTTTTACCTTTTTTTCTCTGTCATAGGATATATTATGTAATATCATATCACGACTGCAAATAAAAGAGGCTGCAAGGACAAGTATATTATCAAAACACTGGAAATATGTCTGGTGTTCCCTCACAAACTTGGAGTTTTCTTATGGATCAATGACGCCATGGGATTATTTCAGAAGAACTGGTAACAACCGCCAACTAGATTTTCATGAGATAGTCGATACAGTAATAAAACAACACTCTGGTGAAGGGGTTGAGAAAATGGAAGTTAACTACGCAGTGCTAAGCAACGAACATGCAGATCATATACTAGATAAATGGTTGAACTTTGCTATTGTGTCGAAGACAAAGCAGCTGATTCTTGATTTGACATCTTATTCTCCTAAAAGGGAACTTATAAAGGAACTATATAAGTTCCCTTTTCAGTTTTTCGATGCTACTAATAGTTTCCACTTGCAATCTTTAAAGCTCTGTTGTGTTTCCCTAAATAAGGCTGGAAACTTCGAAGCTTTTCAAAAACTTAAAAGGCTTGAGTTAGTAGATGTGGATATTACTGATGAAGAACTTCAACTCCTGTTGTCAAACTGCATTGTGTTGGGGTTTCTTTCATTAAAACGCTTAGAAGTCTACGGACACCTCATCCTTGAAAGCACTTTAAGCATTTGATTGTCAGTTACTGCTCTTCTCTTTAGGAGATAAGAGTTAAATTCTGGCCTGAAAACACTTTAAACATTTGATTGTCAGTTACTGCCCTTCTCCTCAGGAGATAGAGTTAAATTCTGGCCTGAAAACACTTGAATATGAAGGTCCATTAATCCCAGTAGCACCTCCTGGAACATTGACAAACATATCTGTGAAGCCATCAGATATTTCCTCAGCTCTTGTATATATCTCCACTGAATTGCCAAGTACTGTGCCTCGACTGGAGATGCTGACTATGTGAAGAACTTGAGGTTTGAACTGCATCTACTCTTTCATATTTCCAGTATTTACATGCATGTGTTTTGGTTTGACTCTAGTAATTTGTTCATCTTGTTTTTGCGGGTGTGAAAGAGTTACTTTACCAGAGAAACATGCCAGATTTATTTATCTAAGGCATCTGAGACTGGAAGTAACCTTTTTCTCCCTGGAAAAAGGAGCACCGATGTCCTTGATTTTGCAGTTTGCACCCCTCTTAGAGGCTGCTCCTTTAATGGAAAAGATGGAGTTTCATGTAAGTTTGTATTCTTAATATGTATAATATTTTACGTTTATCTTCAGCAAACTGGGTACATCCTTAGTTAACTGTTGAATATGCTTGGAGAGCAATTTCTTTTCTTGATCCTTCTGGGAAAAGCCTCTATGTCTGTCTCTGTCTTTTGTTTAAGTGGCATTCTCATGTAGATGACAACATGACACATCCTTAATTTTGACAGATGTGGATGAACTGTCATCGTATGCGGTATCGCAAGCGTCAGGGTGAGCTAAGGGGCCTTCCTTCGAACCCTCACTCCCATCTCAAGTTGGTGGACATCACTGGATTTTAGGGTCAGAAAGATCGACTGGAGTTGGCACTTCATATCCTTAGGAACTCTTTGGTGCTCAAGGGAATGCAGATAGATCGAAAGCCAATGGTAGCTGCTAACATTAAATATTTGACAGATGAAGACATGTGTTCTTTTGTGGAAGGCTACAAAGTTGGCGAGAAATATCTCCGCAAAGCAGACCACCGTGGTGTTCTTGATCTTATAAAAGTGCGGAGTAGAGATGTTTCATTTGAACCTACACATTAAAAGGTGTCTAGATACATTAGTTTCACTAACCTAAAACATCTTATATTTCTAAACGGAGGGAGTACAAGCTAGTGTGTCCAGTTTGGGTTGAACGCCAGCAAAAGATAGCTTAGGCTAACGCTGATTCCTTCTGTAACGTGCCTTGAGCTAGGTTTGGTCACACCTCTAGGTTACGGAGATTTGCTTGACTGTGTCTTTCTTTTCTTTTCAGTTTCCTGGAAGAACATATTGATTCCAATCATCTAAGTTATTCGCTATCATATTAACTTCTTGCTGTGCTGAGCTCAGCTGTATCATTGTATTATTAGTACTACATTATAGTGGATCATGGAGTTTCTTCCCACTTGTTGTCACACTTAATGGTTTACAGTTGTTCTCTGCATTGAGCTACCACGGTGATGCAACAAAAACATGTTTGATTGATATGTGATACGATGCCTTCTCCAAGGACTCAAACAATTATTGCCACAAAGTGATGATGGTAGTTCTTGGTCGTTTGTATGAACAAAATTAAGCACTACTGCAAGCCCTTGTACGGGTAGCACTTTTTTTTTTGCACAACGGAACGCCCCAGAAGGGGCTGGAGCCTTTCATTAATTATCTCAGAGGGTGTACAAGGAAAATACAGAAGACCCCATGAAAACAGCAAATAACGCATGGGTCCCTGACATTTGTAGATAGGACCTTGCTAAAAAATCGATCCTTGCAATCTAGTCCTATCTCTTCCCCGCTGTGGAGCAGAGGAAGCCGAGCGCTGCAGCCGTGGTCGGAGGCAGGGACGAGACCACTTGTCTCCGGCCTAGCGAAATCCTCAGCGCCCAACTCCGAAGGGGGCCTCCGAGTGGAGGTTGACTTAGTGCCGGAGCTCACCGGCTTCGAATAGGCCGCATCGGCCAAGAGGATCGGCGTCTTCATGGGCGCCGATGAAGTGCTCCAGAGAGGATAGGCTCCTGCGCTCCTATGCCGACCTGGCGAGAAGCTGGCTCCACTCCCTTGTTCCCCCATCCCCACCGCGGAGATCAGAGAGAAGAGGGGAAGCAGAGCAAGCAGCGAATCCAGAGCAGCAGTGGCGCGCCAGCACCGAAGCAGAGAAAACGGCTCACCTTCGAACCCTAGGAACCTGCCACGGACCAGGGGGGGTGGGCGTAGATGATGGCGGTGACGACGAGCCGGGGCAAAGCACCGCTTATTGAAAGAGGCTCCACCAGATCTGCCTTCAAAGCCGAGCTTCCACCATGGGAGCTTCTTTGTCAGCTGATGGGGATGCGCCTACCGGGGTATACCCAGCAGGACGTTTCCGACTGGCCCAGGAACCGGCGAGTGGGCCTGCAGAGCGGCGACTGGATCAAGGCCCGGCGTGGATCCAAGCGACTGGAAGTTGAAGGCCCGGGCGAGTAGATAGGCCCAGTCGGATTAGGTTAAACGAGTACCGAAGCTTTAAACTGATTCGGTTAAGATATGTAAACCCTAGGGAAGGTGAGCCTATATAAACCTCCCTGCGGGGCGTGTAGAGATACGTTCCACCATACACCCAAGCGACTCGCCGCCTAGCCGCCGAGCTCGCCCATTGTACCACCTTCATAATACAATCTAGCAGGAGTAGGTATTTACCCTCCGGGGGGCCGAACCTGGGTAAACCCTATGTCTCCGCCCTCATCTCGCACCGCAAATGGCTGGCCGCCCTTGCCCCTCGTTCTACTACTCGCTGCCGATTGCAGCATCTGCCATGACCATTCCCACGACAGTGGCGCCCACCGTGGGGCCTGGCCGGTGTTCTGCGGCGAGATCCAATCTGCCCATCAACGAGACGGTCGCTACCGGCCGCATGATAGCGATCGGCAAGATGCTCCAAATCTTGCCGAGCAGCTACGTCCCGGCGGCGCGACCCGTCGCGCACAGCGTGATCCTGTCGGTCGGCACGATTAGCCTCTTCCTCGGCCTCACCGATGTCATCGTCTCGGAGGACTCAGCTCGCATCCGCGAGTCGCCGCCACGCGATCGGCTCTCCGAGAGCCAGGTCCGCACGATTCATCGCCTCGCCTCCGAGTACAACTTGGCCCACAGCGACGTGGCCGAAAACTCAGCGGCCGCAGAAGACGCGGCCCTCAACGACGACGTCGACTCGGCGACCCCGGCGTCACTCGCCGGATCCATCACCGCGGCTTCACCCGCGGGCTCCATCACCCAGGTCTCCAATATGGGAGACTTCGAGGACCCCTCCATCCTCGAGATCTTCGACTTCGACTCCGGGTCGGAAAACTCCGCCGACCTCCGCGACGGTACCGGCCGCCACGCCGCGACCTACATGGCGACCGGCACCGAGCCGCCGGAGGACCCCTTCTCCACCCCAATCCCTCCTAACGCCACGACAACGGAGGTCGCGGAACTCCGCCTGAAACTGGCGGAGGCAGTGCGCAAGGAGCAAGCCGAGCGCGAAAAATTTCGCCTCGAGCAGGTAACGGCGCAGGAGCTATCGCGCTACCACCAGCAGCGGATCAGGTCACGCCTGAACCCCACCGTTCAGGGGCGCGCCCTGAACTTCGACGATGAAAACGACCCGGCCCGCGTGGCCGAGCGCGCGATCTGCGAGAACGCGCCACCAGGAGGAAGCGCCCGGCCCCCGCCAGGGTCAACGGCTATGGGCGCCCCACCTCCACCCAACCGCACACACCCCCCAGGGACCAGCCGCGGATAGTAGTCTCCTCACGGGAGCGAGACGCTAACGGCCTCCCACTATTCTCCACCCCGATGGACAACCTCGTGGCGGGCCGAGCAGCAGCCGACAACATCACGTCCACCGGCGACGGCGCCCTACAGATCCAGTACGTCAGGGCCCTGCTCGCAAAGGCCGTTGAGCAGCAAAACGCGGGAGCCGACTCGCAGTGTCGAGTATACTCGCGTTCTTCGGGAAGTAGAGCTGCCTCAAGCGGCCGCCCAATGGCGGCAAACACCCTCAACTGCCCGCCACCAGAGCCACTGCATCTCCAACACCGACCCGCGAACGCGACACTCTCCACCAACGACCCTAGGCCAGCGACCAACTTTGTCGCCGCCAACGGTCAACCCATCGACGCCCGCACCCACATCATCAACAACCAAAGCTGGCGCGCACGCCAGCCCGACGACCTGCGACACACCCTAACCAATCGCCGCGACGGCGAGCCCATGGGGTCGCTCAGTCGACTCGGCCCCAAGTGCTTCGGACCAATGATTCGAGGCGAGAAGTACCCGCCAAACTTCAAGGCGCCGAAGGAGATAGAAAAGTACGACCCCTCGTATGATCCCGCCGTTTGGCTCGACACATACCTCATGGCGATGGGGATCGCAGGCCACACCGACCTGCTAGCCACCCGTTACCTCCCCCTGATGATGGAGGGGACGTGCAGGCAGTGGATCAACACCCTCCCCCAGGATAGCATCGACTCCTGGGAGGATATGCGCGACGCCTTCGTCAGGCACTTCGAGTGCTCCTACACCCGCGCCACCACCATCGAGGACTTGGAGCAATGCGTCCAGGGACCTCGCAAGTCGACCCGCAACTGGGTCCAACGGTGGCAGGAACTCTGGTACAATGCGGTCGACATCCACCCGGACACCGCGATCCATTGCTTCAAGACCTCGTGCCGCTATGAGCCGCTGGTCGCCAAGCTCAAGCGATACTCTCGCACACTCAACAACATACCGGACCTCCTCGAGATCGCCAAACGGTACACGGAGGAAGATCCAAACCAGGAAACCGACGACGAGTCGGGAAGTCAACGCCGCACGAGCGGCAACGACGGCGGATGACGGTCCGACCTACCTACAGCAACACTCGCCTCACCGGCAAGCGCCGCAGTGACGGGCGAGTCGACTTCGTCGCCAACGCCGGGCACGCACAACGCGAGCCCAAGAGCTTCCGCCGCGACGGAGGACAACGCCGCGACGGCGGCAACTACAAGGCCAAGCCAAGGTTCGACCCCGCGGCCCTCCTTAACCAACCTTGTGCGTTTCACAGCAGGGAAGGGAAGCCCGCAACGCACACAACCGCCGACTGCCACACCCTCAGGGAGATCGAGAAGGCACGGCGAGCACGGGAGGACCCCGACAACGACCCGCCAAACGGCGGAAAGTTCGGCAAAGTGGCCGGCTCGCTCCATACCTTCACAGGCTTCAACACGAAGCACGAGAAGAAGGTCATCGCCCGCGCCGTCGCCGTCAACGCAGTGGCTCAGGTGGACGTTCCCCAGTTCCTCAACTGGTCGGAGCAGCCCATCACCTGGAGTCGCCAAGACCACTCGCCACGCATCGAGTACCCAGGCCGAGTCGCCCTGGTGGTCAAGCCCAAGGTCGGCGACTACTGGCTCACCAAGACATTGATGGACGGCGGCAGCTCCATCAACATCCTGTACCTAGACACCTTCAGGAGGCTGCGGCTCCCGCAGTCGATGGTCGAGGCGATCCACACCACGTTCCATGGCATCGTCCCCGGCCGGAAGGTGTACCCGATCGGCAAGGTCACATTGCTAGTCACCTTCGGTACACCAGCAAACTTCCGCACCGAGCGGATCGTCTTCGAGATGGTACCCTTCGACAACCCCTACCACTGCGTCCTGGGGCGCCAGGCGTTCGCCAAGTTCATGGCAGCGCCCCACTACGCGTACAATGCGATGAAGCTCCCCGGGCCGTGCGGTGTCATCACCATCAACGGCGACCCCGACATGGCCGCCGAGTGCGAGGCCAAAGGAGCCGAACTCGCTGACGCCGTCATCGCGGCAGAGACCAACCACGCCGATGAGCTCGCCAAGTACGCGAGCGGGGTCAACAACGACGACCCCACCATACTCAAGAAGCCCAACTCGGAGGGCGCAAACACCTCAACCTTCGAGGCAACGACGCACACCCGCACCGTCGAGCTGGTCCCAGGCGACTCCAGCCAGACGGTGACGATCGGGACGGGCATGAGCCCAGCCTAGGAAGGCGCGCTCATCGAGTTCCTCCGTGAGAACAGGGACATCTTCGCATGGAAGCCCTCTGACATGCCTGGTGTCCCTAGGGAGCTCGCTGAGCACAAGCTAAACGCCGACCCCAAAGTGCGACCCGTCAAGCAGTCGCTGCGGCCCTTCAATGAAGAGCGCCGCCGAGCAATCGCCGAGGAGGTGCAGCGTCTACTCGCTGCAGGCTTCATCCGGCCAATCAAATACTCCAAGTGGCTGGCAAACCCAGTCCTGGTCGAGAAGAAGAACGGGACCTGGAGGATGTGTATCGACTACACAAACTTGAACAGCGCCTGCCCAAAGGAGCAGTTCGTCCTCCCGCGGATCGACCAAATAATCGATTCCACCGCGGGCTCGGAGTCGCTATGTTTCCTCGACGCCTACTCTGGGTACAACCAGATCAAAATGGCTGTTGAGGACGAGGAGAAGACGGCGTTCATCACGCCATTCGGAGCCTTCTGCTACACCGCCATGACCTTCGGCCTCAAGAACGCCGGGGCGACCTACCAGCGGTGCATGCAAGAGTGCCTCACGAGCCAAATTGGCCGCAACATCCACGTCTACATCGATGACGTGGTCGTAAAGTCCGCTCGCCAGGGTGACCTACTCGCTGACCTGGCGGAAACGTTCGCCAACTTGCGAAAGTACAAGATAAAGCTTAACCCAGGCAAATGCACCTTCGGTGTACCAGCAAGACAACTACTGGGGTACGTCGTCTCCAAGCGAGGGATCGAGGCAAACCCCACGAAGATCGACACGATCGCCCGGCTCGGCAAACCCGAGTGCCTGCGCGACGTCCAGAAACTGGCCGGGCGAGTAGCGGCTCTCAGTCGCTTCATTCCCCGCCTGGGCGAGAAGGCGATGCCCCTATACCGCCTGATGTGCAAGAACCCCACCTTCCAGTGGGACAAGGAGGCGGATGACGCGCTTCGCGACCTCAAGAAGGTGCTACTCGCCGCCCCCGCCAACAAAGAACCCATGCTGGTTTACGTCGCGGCCTCCGAGCGCGTCGTCAGCGCCGTCATGGTCGTCGAGCGACCGGAGGAAGGAAAGGAGCGCCCAGTACATCGGCCGGTGTACTACATCAGCGAGGTCCTCACCGAGTCGCGCCAACGATAGCCGCAGTACCAGAAACTCGTATATGCGGTCTTCAGAGCGCAACGGCGCCTGCCGCACTACTTCCAGGAGCACCCGATCACGGTCGTCTCCTCAGCACCGTTGCAGGACATCATCCGCAACCGTGAGGCGACCGGGCGAGTCGCTAAGTGGGCCGTTGAGATCGGCGTCCACAATATCAAGTACGAGCCACGAAAAGCGATCAAGTCGCAAGCTCTAGCGAATTTCATCGCCGACTGGGAGGAGGCCCAGCAGCCAGAGAAGCTGCCATACCTCCATTACTGGAGCCTGCACTTCGACGGCTCCAAGAACGCAGACGGCGCAGGGGCAGGGATCGTGTTGACTTCCCCAAAGGGCGACAAGCTCCGCTACGTCCTCTGCCTCGACTTCACACCCTGCACCAACAACATGGCCGAGTACGAGGCCTTACTCCACGGCATGCGAGCTGCCAGGGAGATGAACGTCAACCGCCTACGCTGCTACGGAGACTCCGACCTCGTCGCTGGGCAAGTCGCTGGCACCTGCGACGCCGTTTCCCCCACCATGGCAGCGTACCGCCAAGCAGTGGACAAACTGGGCGGACACTTCACAGGCTACTCCGTCGAGTGGATCGACAGACGGAAGAACGAGGAGGCCGACGCACTCTCTCGCATCGGGTCGGCTCGAATCGCACCACCCGCCGGCGTCTTCCTCGACACGATCACCAAGCCATCAATCTCTCCCCCGAGGGAGATCGACATCGGAGTCCCGCTCCAACCAGAGGCAGCCCTGGTCGCACTCGTCAACGAGCCAGACGACTGGACCAAGCCCTACATCGCCTACTTGGAGACCGACACCTTGCCGGCAGACGAGACGGACGCTCGGATGATCGCACGCCGATGCAAGTCCTACACCATCATCGACGGCGAGCTCCACAAGCGCAGCGTCACCGGCGTATTCCAACGCTGCGTCCAACCCGCCGAAGGACGCAAGATCCTCCACGACATCCACTCCGGCGACGGCGGCCACCACGCCGGCGCCCGCTCTCTGGTCGCCAAGGCTATGCGGCATGGTTTCTACTGGCCTACCGCACACGCCGATGCCGTCGACATTGTCCAGCGGTGCGCCGGGTGCCAGAAGTATGCCAACCAGACGCACGTGCCGAGCTCAGCGCTCAAGACAATCCCCATCACCTGGCCATTCGCCGTATGGGGCATGGACATGGTAGGCCCCTTTAAGAAGGCTCCCTCCGGCTACACCCACCTCCTGGTCGCGGTTGACAAATTCACAAAGTGGGTGGAGGCCAAGCCAGTCCGGAAATGCGACGGGAAGACCGCCACTAAATTCCTACGCGAGCTCATATATCGCTACGGGTTCCCAAACAGCATCATCACGGACAACAGCACCAACTTCGCCAAAGGAGCCATGGCCGAATTCTGCGAAGAACACCACATCCGGCTCGACCTCGTGTCGGTCGCCCACCCGGAATCCAACGGCCAGGCAGAACGGGCCAACCAAAGCATACTCCACGGCCTGAAGCCGCGACTCCAAGTACCACTCGAGCGCACCGCCGGGTGCTGGGTCGAGGAGCTACCCTCCGTCATCTAGGGCATACGCACCTCGGTCAACAGGTCGACAGGATTCACCCCCTTCTTCATGGTGTACGGCGCCGAGGCAGTCATGCCCACCGACCTTGAGCACGACTCGCCGAGGGTCGTCCACTACACGGAGGCTGCGAACGAACTCGCCTGGCAGGACGGAGTCGATCAACTCGACGAGGCACGTGACCTCGCTCGGTCTCACACCGCAATCTACCAACAGGGACTCCGCCGCTACCACAGCCGGCGGGTGAAAACTCGCACCTTCCAAGAAGGCGACCTGGTGTTGCGCCTCATCCAGGACAAGAAGGGCATGCACAAGCTCTCCCCTCCGTGGGAGGGACCATTCGCCATCGGGCGAGTACTTGGCAACGACGCCTATTACCTCATCGACGTCCGTGGGGATGGCGAACTCGACGTCAAGCGACCATGGAATGTAAACCTCCTACGGAAGTTCTACCCCTAGAACCCCACATATGTACTCTCCAGTCGCTATGAAATAAAAAGAATCGGTTACTGCAAATTGCGCCTACTCTCCGTGTCTTGTGCCACTCGCACTCGTAGTAACAGCGTCCAGCTAACCGCAGAAGTCAACCTTTGGTACAGTGATCGGCACGGCTAAGTAGTGCGGTGCAAGAGCACTGAGTAACCTCAGGTCTTGCATCGTCCATGAAAAACGTCTACCCGGAGCCCCATTGGAGTCGCCCAGCCCGACTGGCTCTACGAGCCAAGACAACTGCTTTCGCTTCTTACAGCGACCATGGTCCTCCGCATCCTCGACATAGCGACTCGAACGGCCAAGTACCACGCTCGGGGACTGATGACCAGTTCATCGCGAGCGGCTCGGGAAAACGCCAAGTATGAGAGCATGCCCAGGACTCGCCACGCGACTGACCCAACGGGCCAGGCAGGAGTGATGCGCCCAAACTAACGCGCCAAGTCCTCAACCACTCTCGAGTCGCGCCTAGAACAACCAAGTACCACGCTCGGGGACTCGGCCACCCGACCCCCGTTCGCGCAAGGGAAAACGGTGAAGTATAGAGCGTTCAAGGGAGTCGCCCTGCGACTGGATCTTCGAGTCCGGGCGAGTAGACCACAACAACAAAACGTTCAAAACCAACAAACAAATCACACACGAGGTAAACCCCATAAAAGGGCGGACGCGCTCGGGGACTCGTTCAAACCTCAAACACAAAATACATGACAAGTCACAAAACAGACACGACGTCTCATTCAATAGCATTTAGCATTGTCTCAAATTACAAAATATGCCTAACTGGCAAACCGGCTACTAACGCCCTAGAGCAAACTATCCTATTCTGCAGGCTTCGACGACGACTCGCCAGCACCCTTGCGATTGCGGATGAACGGCGTGTACGGGTTCGACGGTAGGTCGTCAACTCACCCGCCATCGCCGCGCGGAAGTGATGCTCGACCTTGAAGTCCCGATGCTGCGGCTCGGGGTCGTTGGGCGCGACGACCGTCTCCTGATACGGAAGGAGGTCGCCCATCGCCCAGACACGCTCGGAGTACATCGCGGCGCGGTCCGTCAACTTGAGCACCTCGGAAAGCTCCACTGCGCCAGTCGACGACAGGTAGCCACTCGTCACGTCGTCGAGGTCGAAGACCTCTAGGAAGTGAGCAAGACCAAGGCTGAGCGCCGTCGCTGCTCCGTGCCGAAACGCCGATCGCGTCATAAACTCAACGACCGCGGGCGCCTTCTCCAAGTACTTCCACACCTCGAAGAGGTCGCTGGGAATTACTTCCGTGGGTGATATCTCCTAGAGTAGGCTTGGATGCACGTCGCCGACAACGTCGCCGAGTCGACGAGAGTGGCCACACACTGCCGCGCGTCGAACGAGCTCGCCTCTTCCGCGCTATCAATGATGCGACCTGTGAGTAGAAGACAACGATGAGTACGCCGGACATCACAAAAGGCACACGTTACTGGCAGAGGCAGATGCACTTACCAATCAACGGACGGGCGAGATCCGTGATGAAGCGTTGAAGAGAAGTATGGTCGTCCTGAAGCCCAGCAACAAGGGTGTCCGACACTTTACGATCCTCTTCGGCGGCTGTAATGGCGGCCTTGGCTCGCCCATCAGCCGAGCTCGCTTCCTCCTTCGCCTCCCGCAGCTCGCGCTCGAGATGGGCGATCCGCTCTTCAGCCGAGCTCAAAGCCGATTGCGCCGCCGCCAATTCACCCGCGGGGACAAGTCCCTGGCGAGCTTCCTCCGCCTTCGCGGCAACCGCCTGAAGCCCCTTATTCGCCTCCTGGACGGCGGCCAGTTCCTTCTCCGCGCGATGCTTCGCGGCCAATCGGTCAGCCGATTCACGTTGCAGACCCTGCACATTATTCAAACGGTTAATTAAAGCAACATCCTCAGCGCCCACCCGCTGAAATTCAGCGAGTGCGCACTCGGGGACTGGCAATCAAAAAATTCATAAGTGCCCACCCGCTGAAATTCAGCGAGTGCGCACTCGGGGACTGGCAATCAAAAAATTCCTAAGTGCCCACCCGCTGAAATTCAGCGAGTGCGCACTCGGGGACTGGCAATCAAAAAATTCCTAAGTGCCCACCCGCTGAAATTCAGCGAGTGCGCACTCGGGGACTGGCAATCAAAAAAAATTCCTAAGTGCCCACCCGCTGAAATTCAGCGAGTGCGCACTCGGGGACTGGACGCGCAAAATAACAATTATACACCAAAAGAATCAGACCGCTGCAATACACCGATCTGATCCTCGGGGACTGGACATACCTGGATGGCTGCGCCAAGCATGCCATGAAGTTGTATCGCGTCCACGGACGCGAGGAGAGCTGGCGTGTGTCCACGACGCTGCTCGACTTCCGCATCAGCGACCCCAGGTGCACGGCTCGAGGGTGAAGTTCCACTCGCTGCGGCCGCCCAAAGGAGGTCGGCTCGGCCGCTCCAGGCGAGGGAGCGCCCTCCTTCATGGACGCGGCCGCCTCTGTTGCGGGTTCAGACGGCGCGACCGCCGTATCGTCAGAGATCGTGACGACATCATCGCCCTTGGCCTTCTTGCCGCCATCTGTAGGGACGACGACCTCGTCCGCCTTCCGCTTACGGGAAGGATCCTCATCGCTGACGATGGGTGGCACCTTAGCCACGGTCGGGTGGCCCATCCTCTTCACTCCGGTCCTGTAAATCAATCACGTAAGCAAGATAATTCAAGCTGCTGTGGAAGACAAGGGCAGGTGAGCAAACTCACTTGACGACTGGAATGAAGCGTAGCCCCGTGCGGAGGCTGGCCGGCTTCTCTAGTTCAGGGCCCAGTCGGCGGCTGAGCCCCATTTCCAGGACGCCGCGTGCCCAAGACACGGACGGCTTCTTTGTCGTCGAGGCCGCAACGGGAGCCTCTGGAACATCTTCGGCAGGAGCTTCCCTGCAAGGTGAAGCCGCCGCAGCCGGAGCATCCCCCAGTCCAGAAACTGGGGCGAATGGTGGAGGCATCGAAGCCAGTGGCATTTCAACAGTGGCCGCGTCCAGCGCGGCTGCCTTCGGTGGTGCCTCGTCCTTGGCCGGGCTGGGGGCGTCGGAGCTGCTCGCCGAGTGCGATGGCGACGCCGGCCTCGTCGGCTTCGTCTTCGTCTTTGGAGGGGCCTTTGCCTCTTTCTCCTCCTTCTTCTTCTTCTTCTTCTTCTTCTTCTTCTTCTTCTTCTTCTTCTTCTTCTTCTTCTTCTTCTTCTTCTTCGACGGAGTGGCCTGGCGGCGCGAGGTGGTCTCCGGAAGTTCTTCGTTGTCATCATGACGCTCGAGGCTTTTGCTCGCCTCAAGCTCACGTTGATGCTGCCCGCGGGTCTTGCGGACCAGCGGGGCGACTTCCTCTTTGGACTCGTCGTCACCGTCGCTCTCGTCGCTCCCGGCATCGCCCTTGGCGGGAGGCGACTCGCCCATGTCCTGGACGGACGAGCTCGAATTCTCGTCGTCCGAAGGCGGAAGCCATCCTTCCACCACTTGGAATAGCTGCAATGAACGCAAGATGAAATTAGAATGACCGCGACTGCAAAAACTGCGACTGCGAATGAAGCGAGGTGATTACCGTTGGGGCCTGACGCTTTGCGGTGTAGGGAGCGACACCGGCTTGTGCGTCCAGGTACACCGCCTGGGTGATCTTCTTCGGTGCTGCGGTGTAGTCCTCGATCTCCCATTCGGCGAGGCAGGACTTCGTCGAGTCCTCCCGGCCGGCGTACTGGTACATGTAGTGCTCGCGCCGAGCCAGCGGGACGAGCCGCCGCCCGAGCCAGCAATTGTACAAGTTGATCGTCTGGAGGCCCTTCTTCTTCTTCAGACCGCGGATGGTTTGGAGCATTTCGTCCACAACCATCCGCTGGTCGCTGGGGAGCTTGCCGGCTTGAAGACGGCGCGACTCGGACCGGTTGGCGGAGTACCGTGGGATCGCCGTCTCGCCCTCCGGGGTCGCCTCGGCAACATAGAACCAAGATTTTTTCCAGTCGCTCGCCGCCTTGGCGGGCAGCATCAAGTCGAAGAACGAAGCCTTCGTCTTCAGCTGGAAAGTTAGGCCGCCCGCGGCAAGCATTGGGCCACCCGCTTCCTCGTGGCTGATCCGTCCGTGGAACAGATCTTGCCAGAGAGGTAAGTAGGGCCGGCAGCCCAAGTAGCACTCGCAGAACGCCACGAAGATGGCGAGCTGCTCGATGCTGTGAGGACCCAGATCCGATGGTTGGATCCCGTAGTAGGCGCAGAAGCGCCGGAAGAACAGGGACGTGGGGAATCCTAGCCCCCGTTCTAGATGACTGGTGAAGCAGATGAACTCCCTTTCGCGCGGGCTTGGGGTCACCTCTCCAGCCGCGGGGATGCGCCAGCAGCCGGCTCGCAGGATCCCAATTGCGCCCTCGTACACTTAGATCTACCCCAAGGTTTGGTGGAGAGGGCCATGGCGGAAGGATTTGTGGGGGGGGGGGGGGTCGGAGGATTTCCGATCGGCTGGATCGCGATGCGAAGGGAGGCGAAAGTGCGCGCAATCAGAAGGAATGGCGAGAAGGTGGTTTTCTGATCGCCTGCCATTCCCCTTATATAGCGGTTGTTACCCGCCAAATCAGGGAACCGTTACCGCGCGATGATTACGCCAAAACTTCAGCCACTCGACTCGCCGACCCGATCACTATGACAGTGTTTCGCCGACTCGACTCGCCAAAGCTGCGATCAGGATGACTAGTTTTCTCCTTTATACAGGAGCCCACCGACGATTCGACTGGATGTCTACTTTGCAGCCATATACTCCGACTGCCAGCAGCCACCTACGCCTAATCGACGACGGTCTCGGGGACTACTGATGGGGATGCGCCTACCGGGGTATACCCAGCAGGACGTTTCCGACTGGCCCAAGAACCGGCGAGTGGGCCTGCAGAACGGCGACTGGATCAAGACCTGGCGTGGATCCAAGCGACTGGAAGCTGAAGGCCCGGGCGAGTAGATAGGCCCAGTCGGATTAGGTTAAACGAGTACCGAAGCTTTAAACTGATTCGGTTAAGATATGTAAACCCTAGGGGAGGTGAGCCTATATAAACCTCCCTGCGGGGCGTGTAGAGATACGTTCCACCATACACCCAAGCGACTCGCCGCCTAGCCGCCGAGCTCGCCCATTGTACCACCTTCATAATACAATCTAGCAGGAGTAGGTCTTTACCCTCCGGGGGGCCGAACCTGGGTAAACCCTGTGTCTCCGCCCTCATCTCGCACCGCAGATGGCTGGCCGCGCTTGCCCCTCGTTCTACTACTCGCTGCCGATTGCAGCATCTGCCGTGACCATTTCCACGACATCAGCAGTGGTGGTGACCGTCTGTCACCGCGGCGGAGCACCAGACCAGCAGGCCTCTGAAGGAAGGGGAGGACGGCCTTATTGTCGGAGATGCCATACTCCATCCTTCTCCCAAGCCACTGCTTCTGCCACCAAAGTAGGGCAGCGAGGACAGTGGGGCCATGGACGCACCGAGCTCGGCCGATGGAGCTCGGCGACCTACTCCCAGACGGCACTAGGGCACAAGATCTACAAAAACTAAACCTAGATCCTACTCTACTGAAGCCGGCGCCTCTCTTCAGCCTCCACCGGCCGGCATCGCCGCCCGAGGGAGCATCAGATCGGCCCGGAGGCGGTGGGTCGACTCTCAAGGGGAAGGGTGTGGAAGACGCGAGAGAGGGGGGGAAACCAGCATCATCGTATGGGTAGCACTTAACATATAGTATTGATAACAAAAGGCTCAAGATATTACTGTGGTCCACACGAAAAATGTCATTGTGGATTACTGTAGTCCATTAGGATCTGCAGTATTGATAACAAAGCCATCTCGTCAAGCCCTTGATCTCTACCATCATGCTTGCCTTAGATCTTCCATCAAGCTGCCAAACAACAGAGATGGCTTGACGAGAACCCAGTATCTTGATCCGTAAGAACACTGCAGTTATTTGCACAAACATTGATCTTTACTAAGATAATGGTAGCGATCCTTAATCATGTGCAATCCACGGCATGACATCATTAACCCATATCCTCAACATCCTTCTTCGATGACATGGGCCAACCTTCATAGTCCAATTTCACTCCTAAGGTTCCAGTGATCATCCTGAACTTTACACTTATTTTCTCCATGATTTCTTGAATTTTTTCATCCTCTGGATCAGACACAGAGTAGCTCCTCACCAACGCAGACATCTGCTCAATGTTCTTCTTCATCTGAACCGAAAACACGCCCGGATCGATGAGAGATACCGATGTCCAGACGTGGAGGCAGCCCTGGTAGAAGCCCAGCTCTTCGCCTACCTGAAAACCTGTCTTTAGACCAACTTCCCTGGCATCCTCCTTTCCTGATACCAAGCCATCGGCGTGTCCATTTCTGAAACCCTCTTGATAGTGTGTCTCATCTAATGTTTCAAGAAGATCAAACGCACCAGCAGATTTCTGATCCATTGATATGATCAAAAACAGATCTCTACGGGTGGCAACCTCTGAGCAAATCCAATTCAAAGGAACCTGATTCATATGAGAAAAAAAGGTTTTATGAACAAAAAACCGAACAAACACAGTCATATCAATGGCTCGCACAAATAAATAAATCAAGTCATCTAAGAGGTGCTAGCTAGTATGAACTAGAAAGGACGATGCACCTCAATGGGACGGGCTTTCCAGATTGCTATTTCCAAAAGAAGGCACACAAGAAAACAAGCAGTGGTTTATTCGGTCTGATGAAAGATGAGCAGCTGAGCACCAAGCTTGTGAGGGCACCGGACCAATGAGTTGACAGTTCAGTTTTCAGTAATTTTCAGGAAAATTAGCAATGATCATTTTGCATGAGACCATCGATCCTGTGAGCTAATTAATAATTAATGCTGTGAAATTCATAGTTCCAGATTTTTTTTCCGAATAGGGGAGTAACCCCAGCCTCTGCATCAAAGCCATGCATACGGCTCTTTATTTCATTCATAGTTCCAGATACACTGTAGTCTATATAACAAGTAGCAATCGATGGCAATCAGAGAAGGATGTCTGCGATCCTCCAGACGCAGCTCCCGCGAACCTGAAGCTACGAGCTACTAGTCCAGGAGGGAAGAAAATCCACAGGAGACTTACCAGCCGCAGCGCGGAGTACCGCTAGGGCTCATCGCTTTTCTCCACTTCCCTTCAGTCGCCTCCTTCACGCAGGTTCCGAGGAGACGGACCAGTCTGCGAGTAGATTTCCCCGTCCAATTCCGGGCCTCAAAACCCGAACTAAAGCCCATATGAATCCACAGCTAGAGCCTAACCAAGCCCAGCCCGTCAAGGATAGTATAGCGTAAGTGCCCCCATGTCCCACAGCACACACCCCAATCCAGCCAGCCATCCCCTCTGATGGCGTCGCTGCTGCGCCTCCCTTCGCGCCTGTTCGCGCCGGCGGCGGCAAGGCCGGGAGCCCTGCTCCGCCACCGCGGACGCTGCCTCCACGCGTCTCCGGCGAGGTTCTGCGCTGCCGCGACGACCACGGGCGCCTCCGCGGCGGCGCCCGCGCAGACGGAGACCCGCGGCGGCGACAGGGAGGGGCAGGTGACGCCGCGGTCCACGGACTTCAACGCCTGGTACACGGACGTCATCGCCGCGGCCGAGCTCGCGGACTACGGGCCAGTGCGGGGCACCATGGTCATCCGCCCCTACGGCTACGCCATCTGGGAGGCCATCCAGGTTGGTGCTCATGTCCTCCTTCCTGCAGCACGCGGGCGTTAATGCCTGTGCTTGTTAGGTTGAGTTTAACATTGCTGGTGCAATCAAAGAATTGTAGCTGCCTGTTCTTTTTGAGTGGAGATGCTTGAACATTCTTGTGAACTGTTAACTTACTTCTGGTGTTATGTATGTGCAAATTGGGACAATTGTAGCGCTTCCTCGGCCTCTTAGACCTGCTGTAGATTCCATTCTTGGGTTTCTAGTTCACAATTCCTGGCATGACACTCTTAGCAGTTTATTATTGGTTGTGCACTCATGCAATATTTGCCTTGTAGTAATTCACTGCTAGTTCTTATAGCGTGTTTATACTCTTTGCTGTGAACTTCATATCTTTGCATTGGATGTGAAGTTGCACCATCTGCTATTTTTAAGCTAAGAAGCTTGAATTTAATTTTTAAATTGGCAATCTTGTACCTGTATTAGTTTGGTTTAGTTTTATACTCTTGTTATATTCGTAGATTTTTTAAAGTCGTCTTTGGTGATGAAATTGAATATATTCGTTATTTTATTTGTCGTTGTAGGATTATTTGAATGTGAAGTTCAAGGAGACAGGACACAGCAACATGTACTTCCCTCAGGTATGCACATCATAATCCCCATCTGCTTTGTGCTATTCTTCCTGTCGTGCTGATGCCAGAGTCTTGATCGATTAATAAGTTTGTTTGTTTCTGCTGTTCTATGTTGTCATCTGATTCTGATGGATATGCCATTGGTTAGCACAGGAAAACTTATCTCTTATTACTATGTAATATACAGAGGCTATATGTCGCTATCGCTTACTGTAGTTTAGCTCTGTTTTTTTTCATAGATGTTATATAATACTTTTGTAAAATTCGCAGTTTATGTCTTGACTAGTCCATTGCTGGTGTTCTGCTCTTAAAACCTGATCTGTAGGATGCTAGCTATTGTTAACTTGTTTGGGTGTAAAATAGGCACTAAAATTTGCAGAAGTACTTGAATACGTACCATTTGATGTCGCATTGATGGAAATTTTGTTCTGTTGATACTTGATACGTGGTAGGATATCAATCCTAACTGTGCCTCCAAATAATTATCTTCCAGTATGTGCAAAGTGGTGCTTGGAAAGTGAAATTTGCATGATCTCATATTCAGAGGATGCATGCACATATGTTCCTTTTAAATAGAGTTTGAGGATCCAGTCATTACCTTTCTTATAGCTATATCTATTTTATAGAACTTGTTCTGTACTTGGTTGTGATCATTTCTTCACACAGAGCTTGTCTCCTTTTTATCTGAATTAGATTTTGTTCTTGCCATTCCTCTTTCTGTAGTTTCTTATCCTCGTCCTTTTTGGTGTATCAGTTCATACCGTACTCATTTATAGAGAAGGAGGCCAGTCATGTTGAAGGGTTTAGTCCAGAGCTTGCAGTAGTTACCATCGGAGGAGGCAAGGAACTGGAGGAAAAACTTGTGGTAATACATTGATCTAGTCTTGTGAGGTTTTTGTACATAGGCCCACGATATTCAGTAGGAACAATGCTTATGAATATAAGATCGTTTCTTCTGCGAGTGGATTGTCTCTAAAGCTGAACCTCTTGCACTTCCATTCTTGAGGGCTTTGTAGGTAAGACCAACAAGTGAAACCATCGTAAACCACATGTTCACTAAATGGATTCAGAGCTATCGTGATCTTCCTCTCATGATTAATCAGGTAACTTCATTGCCAGACTTGGATCAACAGGTTCACTATCATTCAATGTATTAAATTTCTTGAAAAAAATCAATTTACTAAATACCTTTTGTTATTCTAGTGGGCTAATGTTACAAGATGGGAAATGAGGACTAAGCCATTCATCAGAACTCTTGAATTTTTATGGCAAGAAGGTCATACAGCCCATGCCACCCTTGAAGAGGCAGAGAAGGAGGTTTGTGCAAGTTCCATTTGTTCCTGCACTTACATTTTTTTTTCAGTACCATTTATGTAACGTTACATATCTGAAAGAATGAAATGTTCTAATGCGGCTCCGTTTCTTATCACTCTGCAGGCCATGCAGATGATTGATGTATACACCAAATTTTCTTATGAGCATGCTGCTATCCCAGTTATTCCGGGCAGGAAATCAAAACGGGAGACATTTGCTGGTGCTGATCGGACCTACACTATAGAAGCTATGATGGGTGACAAGAAGGCCTTACAAGCTGGAACTAGTCATAACCTTGGACAGAACTTCTCCCGTGCCTTTGAAACACAGGTTGCTGTTTGTTTACCAACTGACTCCTGTTTCTTGGCTCCTTGCATGCTGCTTGTACTCGATCAGTTATTTAACATGGATTTATATGTTGTCGCTGTTATTATAATCTCCTACTGCAATCCTTTCAGACAGACCGCTTCCCAAATATTGCATTTGGCGTCACCTTCATTGTTTCTGGTCTGCTGAATTCTGTTATTGCTTTGGTTACAGCCATGATTTTGATTTTCGCCATTTGCTGCAGTTTATGGACGAAAATGGTCAACTTGAACACGTTTGGCAGACTTCTTGGGCTATTAGCACTCGGTTCGTTGGCGGAATTATCATGACGCATGGTGATGACGCTGGTCTAATGCTTCCACCAAGGATTGCACCCATTCAGGTATTTTCCCGCTGATTGCTTACATGTTTTGTGCACATAGCTCAGGCCCATCTACCTGTCTTAATTTTTTTCCTTCCTCTAATCCTCTGTCTTGTATCTACTCAATACTATTCCCCTTTGGAAATTTGGAGGAAATGCATTAGCTCTGTTCGAAAATTGATGATGCTCAAAAAGTGTTCAGTCAAACCTTTCAATCTTTGACTGATAATATACATGAATAGTTTGGTTGTGTAAGAATAGTATCACTATCACTAGATTCGTCAGACAGATATTCTTTTTTCCTCCTGATAACACATTGCGCAGACACGCTAGTCCATTAACGATTGCTCGCCGCAAGCCACCCAGAGATCTTACACTTTAAAGGTACCCCACCCTCTCCAGATCGATATCCACAGCAATGATTGGGCCATGCCTGCAAATAGAGTTGAGTATGCTGATTTCGCCATATGTTGCCCAACGCTGACAGCCTCCAAATGATTTGATCCTCCTCTTGGGGCAGCAGAACTTGGGCATTGATGATCTCAGTGGGATGAAGGAATATCACAATTCCTTGAACGTTGAGTGTTCCTGAGATCTCCCTCGTAACACTAAAGATATTCTTATAATATCGTAATTTGTATTTTTTAACTACTCCCTCTGATCCAATTTAATTGTTGCTGTTTTAGGCACAGCTTTGCCTAAACCTTGCCCCCAAACCTGTGACAATTAAAACGGATTGGAGGTTGTAGTCCCTCCGACCCATATTAGTTGACTCAACTTTGTCTAGATACGGATGAATCTAGACTACATACTTAACTAGATACATATGAATCTAGACAAAGTTGACTCAACTAATATGGGTCGGAGGGAGTAACATATTTTTTATGAAAACTAACAATCGAAGTTGCATATTAGAGAATGTCCGGAACAACATGTACTTATGAACAGAGGAAGTACATTCTGTTTTTGGCAAAAAGGTCAATTAAAGTTTATGCCCTTTTTTCTGCAGAATTTTGTTTAATGTTTTCTGCTATCAGCATCTAAACTGATACACTTACCAGTAGGATTTGACATATTTTTTTGTTTAATGCAGGTTGTAATAGTGCCTATTTGGAAAAAAGGTGACGAGAAAGGTGTGGTTATGGAAGCTGTAACTTCAGTCCAAAACACGCTCAAGGAAGCAGGCATTAGAGTCAAACTGGATGACTCGGAGCTGCGAACACCTGGATGGAAGTTTAACTTCTATGAGATGAAAGTAATCACGTTTTCTAGTGGAATTCCACTTCAGTTATTTCTTCTGTTTTTACCATGTGGAGATATTTAGATCTGTATGCTACTATTACTTATGTCATGTATTACATATGTGCATCGAGGTCTGCTTGAGTTCAAAAGAGAAAAAACAGGATACATTAGCTTACTTATTTCTTGATCGGAGAAAGTACTCCATTCTATACATTACCCATAGCAGTATACCATGCAACCATGTGGAAAATACCCTATATAGTCTTGTTCTTGACATTTTCTCTGTTGTTCGACAGGGAGTTCCTATAAGGATTGAAATTGGTCCCCGTGATGTAAAAAACAGGAGTGTCGTGATTTCTAGGCGAGATGTCCCTGGAAAGCAAGGAAAGGAGTTTGGAGTATCTATGGAACCATCAGCATTGGTGGACCATGTAAAAGGTCGTCTAGAGGAAATTCAGGCATCCCTTTTACAGAAGGCCATTGAATTTCGTGATAGGTATTCTTATGTCCAACCTTTTGCTTTCTGTATTAACGTACTACCCTTTCTGCATAAGCATAATAACATATTGGATTCTTTCGAGGATTATTTTCTTGTTCTTGAACCAATATGAACCTTTTTAATCGTGCAGTAACATAGTTGATGTAAGCTCATATGGAGAACTAAAGGAGGCCATTGCTGAAGGGAAATGGGCTAGAGGTCCATGGTCAGCTAGGTGGGTCAAGTTTGAAAAAACTTTGTTTGTATTACGTGGCGAGCATTGTTTCCCTTTTTGTAATCTGATTGGTTTGTGATAAACTTCAGCGATGCTGATGAGCTCAAGGTGAAAGAAGAGACCAGTGCTACCATCAGGTGCTTCCCGTTCGAGCAGCCAGAGGGTGTGAAGAAATGCTTTATGACTGGCAATCCAGCCGATGAAGTTGCCATTTTTGCCAAGTCATATTAGGTTACCTTTGTGCTTACCAGAGATCAAAACAGTCAGTTTGAGGATTTTGTTTTCTTGTTTCCACAGTTTCTCTGTGGCATTAACTGATCAATCAAATGCTGATATTTTCCTTGTAAATTCGTGATTGGCTAGATTATATTTTGTGCCATGATTGTAGTCCCATCTTATCAAAACACCAGAGTGCCACTGTATAACCAAAGTTAGTTGCCAAGATAATACGTACTGGTTCTGCTGGTAAATATCATGTTCTTCCAAATGTGTACTATTTGCTGACAAAATTTACTCTAAGATCATTAATCCAGAGGAAAGTTAGATCGGGAGCATTGCAACGTTGAACAAAATGGAAAATGCAATCATCACAAGTGATTTGAAGAGAGTATGGCATGTCTTTCAACGATGTATTTTCCACTTCAAGGGTTATCCAAAATTAATGGCGCCTGCTAGGGAAGAATCCTCTCAAGGAGATTTCTCATTTTCAATGAAATGATATTCGGTGTAACAAATTTTATTGCTCTAACATACTAGGAATTACTACGGCAATATGTAACTGGAACTGCGGTCTGCGCTGACAGTATCCATGAGCAGGCGAATGCCGCATTGCCACTGCTCATGGGATGCTACATGATACGTTCAGACATAGAAGGCAACCGCCGGAAGAAGTTGATTACCGGCGCCGGCATCCGGTTCCGGAACATGGGGTGCCGGAGGTAGTAGAACCCGGCGACCACGGCCACCACCTTCATGGGAACCATGTACAGCATCATGGCCACCACGACGCAGAGCGCCACGAACATCCCGGTTGCTCGCGGGTCTCGCCACGACACGAGCGCCTGCAGCCTCTCCGCCTGCGTCGCCACGTCGCCCACCATGGCCTGCAGCCGCGCTCCGACCATCCTGGCGCGGTCGTACCTCGCGCGGACAACCTCCGGCGGCCTTGCGCTCGGGATCGTGTCGAACTCTTCGTCCAGCTCCTCTCTGTCCGGTGCCTCCGCCATGGACGCGCGCACGCACGGGTGCGGCGCCGGGGTGCGCGGTCTGCGCCGGTACTTCCACACGCCGACGGCGGCGACATGGAGCGTGAGCGTCGGCACGACGAGGTCTGGGTGCCACGCGAGGAGGACGAGCACGGCGTGCGCCATCATTGTCGCAGTCGGGTTCCGCCACGACCGGGTGTCCTCCGCCCACCGTGCCGCGTCGGCGACCCAAGACAGCGCTGCCACGGCGCGGTTCCAGTTGGCGCGCAGCTTCCGCATGCTGAACCCGCGGGGCTCCGCCGCGTCCAGCATCCACGTCGACACCTCCCGCCGCAGCGGTGGCTCGGCACGCGCCAGGTGCGCAGCCGAGATGCGCGCCGCCGCTAGCCGCAACGCGTCGCGGCTCGCGGCCGGGATGGGCCGCAGGTGGTGCATCGCCGGCAGCGCCGGCTGCCCGTACATGTGCAGCACGTCGAGCACCGTCCCGGACGTGGCGAAGCGCACGGCCAGCTCCACGTCACCCATCCTCTTCGCGCCGGTGGGCAGCATCAAGATCAGCGGGTACGTGCCTCGGTACACGCGCCCGTTCTCCAGCGTGGACAGCCGTATCCGCACCTTCCCCATCGGTCGCGAGCACACGGCGTCCTTCCCGCCGTCCGGTGATAGCGACGGCAGCGGGTCATCGAAAACGCCGACAGTGAGCACGGTGCACGGGTCGTACACGGGCCACGTGTACTGCTCGTTCCACGCCGGGTCGAAGCTGTCGGCGATGGTGCGTGTGCGCGCCCACTTGGGGCCGTACTTCGCCACGGCGTAGGCGTCCGTGCACCCCTTGCCGTCGGCCGTGCGCATCGGCAGGAGGCCCTTGCACCCGACGATGCCAAGCTCCAGGATGCCGACGGGTTGGCGCCACAACTGCCGCGCGGACGGTCTGAAGTCGCTGCTCGCATACGGTGGCTCGTCGGCGACGTGGTAGCCACCGTCTAGGCACACGCGCACGTGCAGCCGGCCGCCGTGCATGTGCATCGCGGCCCTCTTGCCCACTTTCCTCATGGCCTCGTCGGACGGGAGCAGATCGAGCCACTTGGACGCCACCTTCCGGTCGTCGACGCGCCGTTCGATGGCCGCGAGCGAGATGCTGGCCGAGCCCACGGGGAAGGCCTCCTTGCCGTGGCGCACCTCGAGGGAGATGACGAAGCAGTCATCGTCGATGAACGGCTCGGCGGCGACGAACACCAGGTCCTCGTTCCACGCCGGCCCGCCGTTGCGGTTGACCACCGTGGTGCGGGTCTTAAGGGTCTGGAAGCCCAGGGTCCCGCGCACCGCGATGCCGGCATCGCGGGGCGGCGCCGCAGTGAGCGTGTCCTGCGCCTCGATGACCGTCAGGCGCAGGAGCCAGAGCTTGGGCGAGACGTACACCTTGGCGCGCGATGCGGCGGCAGCTGAAGACGACGACGACGCTGGGGAGTCCGCCTTCCACGCCTCGGCGAAGGCCTCGTCGGCCTGCGTGCCCGCCCACGTGGCAACCATCAGGTCAGCGCCGGCGAGACGGCGCCCGCCTTCCAGCCTGTACCACTGTGTGGCGAGCGGCCCGTCTGGCGGGTCTCGGGCGTGCACGTCGGCCGTGTCGAAGCAGAGCCCACCAAGGAAGCTGCGGTCGTCGGCGATGGAGACGTCTGCGTCGGGCGGGAGGTCCCACACGGAGACCTCCAGCGTGGGGCCCGGGGAGTCGGTGGTCGGGTCGCGCGCGAAGGCGAAGGTCTGGTCCCACTCGAAGAAGGCGCCGCGTCGCGCCTCGCGGGTGCACGCGTGCCGGCCGCCGGCAGCCACGCGCACGTGCGGCTGCGCCCTCGCCGGCAGCCCCCTCGCGCGCACCACCCTCACGAACAGGTACGGCATCTTGTCCACCAGGTCGTGCTTGGATCGCTCCATCGGCACCTCCGGTTGCGGCGGCGCCGGACGCGACGGCACGGGCACCTGCCTTGGCATTGGCGTCGGGATCGGTGGCGGTGGCGGTGGCGGGGTCTCTTCTTCCGGCGGCCTCTCCGACGCCGCTCCATCCGAAGCTGGCAGCGCTTCCGAACTCATTACCGGTGCGTCTTCTGTCGCCGAAGTCGGCGCTGCCGTGTCAGCTTCCGGTGGCATCTCCGTGCTGGCTTCGTCGCCAGGTGGTGGCGCTCCTTGTGCTGCCTCTGCTGCTGGCACTTCTGCCGGTGGGCTCGGCTCCTCTGTCTGCACCGGCGGTGGGTCCGCAGGCGCGGGCACATCTTTCGCCGCATCTGCATCGGCTGCTGGAGGATCACCGGCAGGAGGATCCGGCTCCGGCGACGCGATGGGCTCGTCGACGTAGTAGACCTTGAGGCCGATGTCGCCGCGCACCCAGCTGAAAAAGTTCTTCTTCTCGAGCGGGAAATAGATGAGCGCCTCCTCGCCCTTGCGCACGAACTGGCGTGCGTCGAGGCGGACGCGGCCGAGGAAGTTGTTGCGGCGGCTGGGCCCGACACGCACGTCGTGGAACACGGCGATCTCGAGCGGCTCGCCGGCGACGGGGTCGACGCCGCAGGATCCGGGGCCCGGGAAGTTGAACTCGAGCGGCTCGTTCCACCCCGGGTTGAGGTCACGCGGCACGGTGCGCGTCTTGCGGCGCTGCCCGTCGAAGTCGGCGCGCGCGTACGGGCTGGACGTCCCCGTCCCGTCCTTGGGCAGCAGGTTCCGCGCCTCCACCATCTCCACCACCAGCTTCCTCACCGTCGCCGCCATCCAGCATGCGCGCGTCCGTGCCGGCGATCGATCGATGGATCGAAGTCGTCTAGTCTACTAGCTCAGAAGGCATGGAGTGGTGCATATCGAGTGTGTCAGTGACTCAGACCGGAAGGCTATAAATAGAGCTTGGAGATGAGCAATTGAGAATTGCATGGCACGCGGTGTCAAACTACAAAATGATCATGAGGGAATTGTTTGGTTGTTTAATTAAGTGTGAAAGGGAAAAGGAGTATAGGCTTGTAGGGTATGGAATGAAGGTGCTTATCTTCATGTGCAAGCACCTTATTTATAATGAAAAGTGGAGTATAGTCTTTCCCAAATAAAAGTGGGGTATATTATCTGTGAGAAAATAGACAATGATTTTATGAACGATCTACACATATTATTCGTTTAAGTACACATCCATATAGAAAGAATATGGAATACTTTGTGTTTGATTCCGAGGATCTGATAATGGTGGTGTCCATGGGGTCACTAAGGAGAAATGTGTTTCTGCCGTGCATGCTACTTCCTCCGTTTTAAAATATAAGATGTTTTAGGTTTGTGAAAAAAATAAATCTAGACTTTTTCCAGCATATAAATCCAACATGAATTCCTGAAACGTGATAAAACTTGCAGCACAGACCATTTTGAAACGACCTGTGTTAGAATCTTCACGATCGGTCAATTTTTTTAAAACGAGCCAAAATATTTGCCATTTTCATTAATTAAGAAAAAGTCTTTTAGAGAGTTTACAAACCGAGCCTTGGTAATCAAGGCAAAACATATAATAATTACTCTCGCGGCATGATACTACTAAGATCCTTAGCACCGGCAAGACACCACAGAGAGGCCTCTTCTTTGATTTTCCTCACTAACATGTCAACAGTTATGAATTGGTTTCGAAAAAATCTCGCATTTCTTTTTTTCCAAAAATCCCAAGAGACCAACATAGTCATTGATGCCAACGCCTTCCGTTGTGGCCCCCTTTCGCGAATCTTGTCCTTCTACCACTCCTTGACGGATTGAAACCGGTGCCAACTTGCGGTGTCGATATCTTGGAGACGAATCCAGTCCTTGATCTTGTTCCAAACACGCATGGAGAAGCGGCATTTAAAGAGTAAGTGTGAGGAAGATTCTTGTGTTTGATTGCAAAGTTTACACCGGTCGCTGTTGGGCCAACCTCTACTAGCAAGCCTATCTTCCGTCCACACTCGGTTTTGAAGGATCAACCACGCGAAGGACTTGCCTTTTGGAGTTTCCCAAGGCTTCCAAACAAAAGTAGGCATCAATGAGTTGGTTTTCCCCAAGAATTGCATCTTGTATGCCGATTTAGCCGAGTAGGCTTCATTGTTTGTGAGCTTCCAAGTGATGTCATCCATTGCATGAGGGTCTAGATGAATGTTGGCGAGCTTTTCCCACAACTTGTAGAATTGTTCGATGTGTTGAACGAAGAGTCCATGTCGTGTATTGATTTGAGAAACACAAAAGTCCTCATGCAAAGCTTTATGAACCGAACACCGCTTCTTTTTTGAGATGTCAAAAAATAAAGGAGCTACATCCTTAGGTCTCACTCCATTAGCCAACTTGCCTCCCAACAGAGGGCCTTCTTACCATCTCCAATAGTAACCTTCATAGCCGACGCAAAAAGATCATGGTATTTGGGGGTACATGGATTGTCGATCCCCACCCATGGCTTGTCATCGTTCTTCCATTCTTTCCATAGCCATCGGAGCCTAAGAGCGCCGATGAATTTTTTGATGTTCAAGATTCCGAGGCCTCCCTTTTCCTTTGGCTTGCAAACTAACTCCCACTGCACTTTACATTTCCACCAGTGATTTTGTCGCAAGCCGCTCACAAATAAGCTCTTATCAACCCATCAATCTTCGATAGCACCTCGACGGGGACGTCAAGCACCGTGATGTAGTATATGACAATGCTCGTGAGGAATGAATTGACTTGGGTGGCTCTCCCAACCATAGAAACATGATTCCCAACCCATGTCATGAGTTTGGCCGCCACCTTGTCTTCAAGTGGTTGGAAGTGGATTATTATAAGATGATTCACCGATAAGGGGAGCCCAAGGTACTTCATTGGGAAGGTAGTGGAGAAGCCGGAAACGCCCGAAGAATGTCCTCAAGATCAATGTTGTCGCATCAGATAGGTTCCACTTGACTTTTATTGCAATTTGTCACAAGACCGGTGACATCACCGAAGCATTGAAGCGTTGCGGCAAGGAAGTCGATGTCCCTCTTTATAGGCTTCACAAAGATGGAGGCATCGTCGGCATAAAGAGAGGTCCTCACCGTAGGATCTCTCCCATGTAGCCTCTGCAGAAGTCCTTGGTCCATAGCCTTACGAAGGATGTGGTGTAGAGGGTCTATTGCCAAAACAAAGAGGAGCGGTGAGAGGGGGTCTCCTTGTCTTAGGCCCCTTTCATGCTTGATTGGGTCACTGACAACACCATTAAGGAGTACTCTTGAGGTGGCGGTAGTAAGGAGCACCAAGATCCATTCTCGAAATTTGCTAGGGAAACCCAAATGTTGGAACATGTCCATCAAGTAGTCCCATCTCACCGAATCGAAGGCCTTTATAATGTCAAGCTTTAATAGTAAAATTGGGTACTTTGTTTTATGAAGCTTCCTTGCAAGGTTTCTAACATACAAGAAGTTATCATGGATACTTCTTTTCTTGATGAATGCACTTTGGGAATTTGAGACAAGATTGTTCATATGTGGATCAAGGCGGACCGCCATCATCTTTGAAATAAGCTTTGATATCGCATGCTTTGGCACCTTCTTTCTTGGGAATGAGAGCAATATTTGCGGAGTTTAACCAATGGAGGTTACTTGAGTGGAGGCTTGTGAATTGATTGACGACTGCCATGATATACTCTTTTATGGTGCTCCAACAAGACTTGAAGAAGACTCCGTGAAGCCATCTGGTCCCGGAGCCTTGTCACAAGCGGTACTATCCACTGCGGCCTTTACCTCCTCCTCCAAGAATGGTGCATCAATACCGGATAGGTCACATTGGGGGTAGGGATAACATTCCAATTGAAGTTATTTGTTCACGTATGCCCTTTCTTGATGATCTTTTGGAAGTGGCTATGGATGATCTCTTCCTTTTGTCTATGCTTCGTGACCTATCCATTATTGTGGTTTAAGAGGTGAATGTGATTCTTCCTCCTTCTAGCATTCATTCGAAGATAGAAATACAGAGTCTTGGAATCTCCCTCCTTCAAGTTTGTCACTCTAGAGCTTTGCCTTTTGACATGGACATACCCCACGGGTACACGACATTGGTATACCTGATCCATCCCAAGGAAGTCCCACGTCAAAACATGCGGCCCATGAAGACTTTGGGTGGCCCAAGCCCATGATGTTTTCGACTCCTTGGAGGACAAGTCTAGATTAGATAGAATTTCAAAGGGTACCGACCCTAATATGTAACCGACTCGACCTAAGCTCGGGACCTGCCTATCTATATAAAGGCCAGGAGGGTACGACGAGAAGGATCTCTTCCACCATCGCATACACACCTCCACGCCAGATTGCATCTGCGCACCCGTGTAACTTTTGGTTCCGCCGTAATCAAGAGCAGACAAGCAGGAGTAGGGTTTTACCTCCGGGGGCCTAAACCTGGGTAAATCCTGTGTCCCACGTTGCTTGTCTGTTAACCGTTCCACGACTTCTAGCATCCCCATCTTCTCCAAAACCCAAGTCCATAACAATGGGCATTGACGAAATCAACCCTCGTCAATTGGCGCCGTCCGTGGGAAGCGGGGACGCTGATCGTGCGGTCGTGACAGTTCCATCCAGATCGATCTACAACTCATCAGCAACAGAGAGTAACCTCCTCTTCGGCGCCTTCGACTTCAGCGCCCACTCGCCGGCCACCCTGAAGGATTTCGAGTCCGTCGGCGACGGGCTCGAGATGCTGTTCGGGAGCTTCTGCTTCCAGGTGGGGCAGACCGGCACCGTCCGCCTCCCAGAGCGGGTGCCACCACTGTCCATCAGGCCCGCTTCATGGGTCCCACCTATCGGCGCATTACACACGTCGACGCTGACAGACGAGTTAGATGACATCTGTAGCTGCAACTTAGATCTGTGCGGCCCTCCCTCAGATGAAGGAACCTATGGTTCTGGATCCGAAAGCTGCGGTAGCAGCGATCCAATCCGCGGGTGCTACCTATGCGACGTCGTCATCAACAACATAACAGACCTTCCGCCAGGTTCGAGTGCACAGCAAACACCCAACCCTCCTCTCAACCCGCAAGCTAAGAACGGAGGAAACGGGGGAGATCCGCCTAACAGGCCAAACGAAGGCGACGCTCACGCCTACAACAAGATCAACCTCAACAAGGAAGGCTGGCGCCAAGCACGCGAAGCCTTGGCAGGCAACACCATCCTACCTGTGAATGCTTCATGGGATCTACTGATGGCCTACCACCTCCTCCTCATCGACGAGCACAACCGACAGGTGAAGCTGATGGAGGAGCTTGACAAGCGCAAGAAGGTAGCTACGGAATCCAGCGCGCGGCGAGCTGCGCTCTCTGCCGCCGGCGGCTCCAGTTCGCATGGCAACAACGCCAACAAGTACCGCTCCCGCACGGAGCACATGGACCCCGCCGCGCGACGCGAGGTCACCCGGGCCCTTAACACGTCCTTCATGACGATGGACTCGCACAACAACGTCATGCCGAAAACACCGCAGGCTGCGATCATGGCAGCCACTACATATCTCGCGTCCCATTCACCTCCGGTGGGTGACCCGAAGAGTGCCATGCACAAGTCTGCGCTAGCTGGCCTCGAACTCGTTGGAGCCGCGCTCCACGACGAGGCTCCTGTGGAGCCGAAGAAAAAAGCTGCGGTCAAGTTCAACCGCAGCCCTACGCCCTCATCCAAAGACGATGAGCACGACCTGCCCCGACGCCGCAAGAGCCCACGGCGCCGTAGTAGCAACTACGACGCTCGCAACGAGCTCACCTAGCGCAAGATCGACAAGGCACGCGCCAAGCGCGCGTGGTCAACTAAGTCCGACGAGGAAGACGATGGAGAGCTGCGCGGCGCTAGATGCTTCAGCAGATCCGTTTGGCGAACGAGGATGCCGACAAATTTCAAGCTCCCTTCGGACAACAAGAAATTCGATGGCACGCATGAACCAAAGGCCTGGCTCGACGATCACCTGTCATCAGTCAAGCTCCACGACGGAAACAAGAACACCGCCCTACAATGCCTTCAGCTGCAGCTGACAGGCGCGACCAGAGTCTAGCTTATAAGCCTATACTCTAGATCCATCCGAAGTTGGGAAGAGCAAGCATACAACTTCATCCGCAAATTCAAGGGCACCAGCAAAAGTCCAGCATCGATCAAAGAGCTACGAGCCTGCACCCAACGGTCCAACGAGTCCATCCGCTCGTACATACTCACATCTACACAAACACGGAATAAGCCAACATACAGAGCTGCACCCAAAATAACATCAGTTCGTGACGACTCACATTGCAGTTGCTCACCCATCTGCTGCAATTCCCCAAGCAAGAACTCCTCCCTCGCAGTGGCTCGCTCGGTCTTGGACTTCCACACATCCGCGTGGCCTCGAATGCCAAGGATGTCCTTTTCCAAGTTGCAGACATGATCGTGCAGAAAAGCCAATTGCGACGCATCATCCAAAGATGGTCGTGGCTCAGGCACAGTCGGAGTGACAACTGGAAACTCACCCGAAGGACCCTAAAGGAAAATAAGCAAGCAAGAACATCACAAACACTTCTGGCAGCAGCTCAAAAGCCAAACTTATATACATAAATAAAGCCACCCCATGGCATCATTGGATTTGTTCATCAACAAAGATGTTACAAAACGAAGCAAAAGAAGAAGCTATACTAGCTACAATACATAGGCCTAAGCGCCAAATCAGGGGCAGTCTCGGAGCCAGACATCCTGCTCTTGGCCTCATGCTGCTGCTTCGCCGCATAGTCAGTTAGGAGATCAATGAGCTTAGGCCCATAGCGCTTACAACGAGAAGCAAGGAGGGCGAAAGATATCTCAGAGCCATCCGCCGCTGTATGCATCCGAGAGGTGATATGATGAAGGTCAAGCTCGGCTCCAGATGCCATCGCTGGCCATCCCCATGGAAGCGCCGATGCCCTTCTGCTTGCACTTGTACTCCGCCGGAGCATCCTCCGATAGCGCATCTGCAAGGGCATCGACATCGTCAAGGGCAGCGCCCTTCGGGACGATCTCCTTGTAGAAGCATGCGAGCACCTTCTTGGCTCTCTACAAGGAGCCAGTGGCAGTGGCGCAGCGATCCTCGATCGTAGTGGCGGCATCAGCCAAAGCATCTCCGTGCTCCAGCGCACCATAATCAAACGTGATACCTGAAGCATCTGAAAATAAGAAGGAAACACGCTCGAATGAGGAAGGATAAAGTGTTGGAGATATGCCCTAGAGGCAATAATAAAAGTGGTTATTATTATATCTTTGTGTTTATGATAAATGTTTACATTCATGCTATAACAGTATTAACCGGAAACATTAATACTTGTGTGATTTGTGTAACACCCTCAGAATCGGCCCTATGCAAGTTTCAGCGCTTCCCGCCAAAACCCGCATAGAAACGATTCAAAGGTGCCCACCAGGCACTTGTGTGCGGGTGGAAAACGAAGTAATACCATTACACAATAGTCCTCGATGGAACCCACAAAACATATAGATACAACAGCGACTCAAAGAGTCAGGAATACGGATATACAATACAAAGATCCAAATCACCTTGAAAATGATACAGCGTCCGACTACGGACAAGATGCAAATGGGGCTAAGAGCCCTGAAGAATAACCAATGGCATCCATAACCCTGCCCAGGCCAAGCCGGAAGGGTAACACTGCTAACAACGTCGATCTCAAAACCTGCTTAAACAAAAGGGGTGCCAACAAAGGGCAAAGGAAAAAGAGAGAGCGGTCAGTACTGAGGCCAGTACACGGCGAGGCTAGAATTCGGCGGTCCTCGCCTACATAGGTATGGTGGTCTGAAGCGGCAGCGCAGCATGCACTAAACAACCTATAGAGACTCGAGATAACTGTCGGCTATCAGAGAGGGATAAGAAAGGCCTATTCGGATCCAACCTGATTCTACCACCAAACATACCCATCCTGGTATTTCCCCCTCGAGACCAAACGAGGAAGTCAACCGAGGAACTCAAACAGTTGGCAGTTTTATTTATTCCGTTGTAGTTCCGGCAATTACTAGTCAGGTATAGATAATCATCCTGATAAAATAAGCAGTGGGCAGTTTTAGTTAACCATTCCGTTGTAGTTGCGACACTTACTAGTCAGATACAATTAGCATGAGATATCCCAAAACCCAGCAGTTGTTGGTACTTTTATTTAGCCATTCCGTTATAGTTGCAATACTTACTAGTCAGATACAACGGTAGCAAGCGACAACCCAAACAAGCAATTGTTGGCAACTTTATTTAGCCATTCCATTATAGTGAAGCTGATTACTAGTCATTATAAAGTCAAATTTATAGCACTACTTTAGTTATAGTTGTCTATGATCGAGATACTGTGCCCCAAGTCGTCCATAACCGCGGACACGGCTTTCAGAAAGTTTTACCCTGCAGGGGTGCACAAATAGCAACACACACTCGATCAACCTCGGAAAAACCAAATCAAAACCCAACGAGGCAGTCACGACAAAGCAATCACAAGATTCAGAAATATTTCAGGGGGCCACCCCATTAAGCTACCCGCAACGGAACTGGCCGGCTCCGAGACGGACTCAAGGTTTGCGCCAATGGCTGTAAACGACTAGGAACCCGAAAATGTGACTGGGCTTGTCGATACCGCGAAAACACTCCGCTTACCTAAACAGTACAGGTGCAGTACCTCGCACAATTTAAAATAAAGCAGTAAAGCATGGCATAAGTACAGGATAGTAATAAAGCCCCAAACTAGTTTGTGGCCCCAAGAAATAAGAATGAATCAAGCTCTGGCTCAGGGGGGTCCCATAATCCTCCCGGATGTGGATAGCGCGAATATTCAAGGAACAGGTATCAAGTACTCGGGGTCCTACGGGACACAAGTGGACGGTTAACAACCAAATAACATCTATTGCCCACATGTGCCTCTGCATTTACCTACTTCAATTTTAGTTGTTAAACAGTAATTAAAGTTATGATCATCTCCAACAATAAACATGCGGCAATACTCCAACAACTGTGGTACTTGACGACACGCAACGGCACTTGAGCAAGCGACTACGACGCGCGGTCCAACTATCTACCAAACAACAGGTAATAGGAGGTGTCCAAGGTAATATAAGGCTGCAAGGGATATCACGGGTACGAAAACTAGAGCAACGCAACACAGATAGCAATAGATCAACAGGAGGGAAATAAATACTATAAAAGTAAGATAGGTAGAAAGGGGGAGGTGCTCGCCTGAAAACATTGCCGAAGATTCATCCAAAGATCGGGTCGATACTCGCATCAACTCATCGGCCTAGTCCGTGAAGAAGCAAAGCACTAGAGGAAACACCGGATACACTATTTAATACTACGGCAGAAGATCGGGCATGATGCATGTATGATGTATGGCATGGTAAATATGCGGTGCAATTAGGCCATATTAAGCGGAACCGGGGTCCCGACAATTAGTTAGATGGTTCAAGTTGTTTATCTACCCCGCAAATTTAAATGTTGTTTTAACATGGCAAAAGATAGCACCGGTTCGCTACACAAATTTAAATGGGACCAATATACGACTAGATTTGCCCGCATATGGATCCCATATTTAATTTAGGTGAATCGTCCTAAGGCCCCCAAACCACACACAAATATGCATGCGAGATGAATGATTTAATGCAACAAGTTTATATCATATATTATAAAAATACGGGGCTTGGAAAAGCATCACACATCTGGGTTCGGCAGATCTTGGGTTCGATGTGGGTTGGGTTCGGTCTCGCCGGGATCGGTCTTCAAATCGGGGCGTCGGGGATCTTTGGTGTTCCATGATGGCGATCTTGGCGTGGTTCCTGGGGTTTGCCCGGGTGGATGTCGATCTTGTCGTCGATGGCGAACTTGAGTGGATCGGGTACCGGGGTCTTCGGATCCGTGTAGTCGGGTCTCGACGCCTTCGGTTCCAAGAAGGGGATCTTGTCAAGCTCTTGTGGCATCCATGACGAAGGCCTTGAAATTCCACCTCCAAGGAGTATGGCAGACTTGATTCGAGCACCGACACACTTCGAATTCTCGGGTTCGGTTGTCGGGCTTGACCTTGGACATCAACGAAGCGACAAAGAGGATTACCGATACAACCAAAACAAGGCTCACATTTTGTAGGAGCAAACAACTGATCCGCAGAGGCAAGCTCCTTCACGAGAACAACCAGGCACGGAGGCAAGCACGCAGAGGGAGAAACGCTAGGGGCGCGGTCCTGCGAGACAGAGACGAAGGCGGCCGGCCGGAAGGAGCAAGGAAGCCGGCATAAGGAGGCCTGAGAGGCAGCGTGCCTGCGACGAGGGGACCGAGGGCGGCGGCGCCCGGGCTCGAGGACGAGAGGCAGAGGAGGCGAAACACGGTGGCGGACAGAGGATATGCACGAGGAGGAAGGAGCTGGCAGGGCTCGCTGGAGGCCAGCGGGAGAAGGGGGTCGCGGCCAGAGGAGATGAGGTCGACGCGAGGGGAGGCGACGGCCTGTGGCCGGAGGAGGCCAGCGGCAGGGGGTTCTCGCAGAGGGTGGCGGCGGCCAGAGAGGGAGAGCGACGGAGCTCGCGGGCGCTGGAGGTGGTCGTCGGGGCAGAGAGGAGAGCGCGCGACGGCGGTCGCGGGCTCGGGGCCGCGGGTCGGGGTGGAGCGAGGAGAGCGGGGGTATCGCGTGGAGGCGGCCGGGGATGCGTAGAGCTGGGGCTCCGGCGGCAGATGCTCGAGCGTCGGGGCGCGCGGCGGGCGTCGAGCGGCCAAGGGCGGCGCGCTGCAGAGAAGGAGGGCAGGCACATGGCGGCGGGTGGCAGAGAAACGAGGGAGGCGGCGGCGGGCTGGAGGTTGGGGACGAGGCAGGGAGGTGGGTGAGAGAGAGGGGATCGTGAGCGGGTGGGGTCGGGCGAGTGGGGAGGTGGGGATCGAGGGGATCCCGTGTGGGGAGGGCGTGCGTGCGTGGTGTTGTGTGGTGGGTGAGGGAGTAGGTGGTGGCTGGGGGGTGATGTGGCAGGCTGGGAGTGGGTGGAGGAGAGATGAGAGATGAGGTGGCGAGAGGGGATTGGTCAGGGTGAGGTGGAGGAGGGGGCTGGGTAGGTTATCTGGTAGCATAGGTTTCGGGTGTTCTGGGTAGGTAGGGTTTTTGAACTGGGGTGGCCGACTGGGTCGGATCGGCCCGGTACGGCTGCCCCCTAAAAATATTTAAACATTTTATTTATTTAAAATAGGGCGTTTGAAATCCGTTGGCAGACAAAACAAAATAATCCGGAGACCCGGGTTTTGGATTTTGAAATAAAGACGGGAGTACTTAGAAAACAAAATATGTTTTTCGAAAGTAGTTTAGACAAAAACCATGCATGATGATGACGATGCTCAAATGCAATGTGGCATGATGACATGATCTTGCGGTCATGATGATGCAATGCACAAAAAAACAACGCGATTTTCTAGTAGTGGTTTTGCGGGATGCCACAATTCGACACCACTAACAATGGATCTCGCCCTCGAGATCCGCCTCATGGTACAGGGAAGAAGGCCGACGATCTGATCCTTCGCGCTTCATGTAGATCCTCGCGACACCACTAACAAGGGTTCTTTCTCAGCTTGAAAATGGCGACACCACCAACAAGGATTGTTCCCCATTCGTTGAGAGAACACTCCGGAGAAACAAGGATGAAGGTAAAGGTCTCAAAAGGGTAAAGCCACCTCTAACTTTCGCGGAAGGAGTATAACTGCAATGATTCACCATTCAATGTGCAAGAGCGAATGATAAGAGTAGTCGGATGGTGATCAGTCCATCGCGCACCCAAAGCATTACTCTGCACATGAATAGGAAATTATGCAACCAACTCTCAGAATTCAGATTGTAGATCTCGACAAGCGAGGTTCGGAAACAAAGGAGTGATGCAGACTCTGCATCGGATCTGGCGTAGATGATGTCGTCGCGTCGGAAAAACACCGTAAGGCACGAGGAGGAGCAAAGAGAAGTCCACCAGACGAAGGATTCCTCGGATAGCATGAAGACCAGATGTAGCAACACCGTTACCAAAAGAGGAAGTGAAACCCTGAAGGTACGACGAAAACCCAACCACGAGAATTCCTGGACTCGAAGAAAGAGAAGGGAGCGGATTCAAAACGCGTAGAGGTAAGAGGAGAATAGCAGAGGGGTAAGGAGTAAAATTAGACCTAATCAGAACTATCCAACCGATTTTGCAAAATAGTTTTGACACTCTACTTCGGCCGTTAGCTAGGTTATCCTACAGGCTGGACTTGTGGGGTATCGTAACTGCTGAGCTCTGATATCACTCTGTAACACCCTCAGAATCGGCCCTATGCAAGTTTCAGCGCTTCCCGCCAAAACCCGCATAGAAACGATTCAAAGGTGCCCACCAGGCACTTGCGTGCGGGTGGAAAACGAAGTAATACCATTACACAATAGTCCTCGATGGAACCCACAAAACATATATATACAACAGCGACTCAAAGAGTCAGGAATACGGATATACAATACAAAGATCCAAATCACCTTGAAAATGATACAGCGTCCGACTACGGACAAGATGCAAATGGGGTTAAGAGCCCTGAAGAATAACCAATGGCGTCCATAACCCTGCCCAGGCCAAGCCGGAAGGGTAACCCTGCTAACGACGTCGATCTCAAAACCTGCTTAAACAAAATGGGTGCCGACAAAGGGCAAAGGAAAAAGAGAAAGCGGTCAGTACTGAGGCCAATACACGGCGAGGCTAGAATTCGGCGGTCCTCGCCTACATAGGTATGGTGGTCTGAAGCGGTAGCGCAGCATGCACTAAACAACCTATAGAGACTCGAGATAACTGTCGGCTATCAGAGAGGGATAAGAAAGGCCTATTCGGATCCAACCTGATTCTACCACCAAACATACCCATCCTGGTGTTTCCCCCTCGAGACCAAACGAGGAAGTCAACCGAGGAACTCACACAGTTGGCAGTTTTATTTATTCCGTTGTAGTTCCGACAATTACTAGTCAAATATAGATAGTCATCCTGGTAAAATAAGCAGTGGGCAATTTTAGTTAACCATTACGTTGTAGTTGCGACACTTACTAGTCAGATACAATTAGCATGAGATATCCCAAAACCCAGCAGTTGTTGGTACTTTTATTTAGCCATTCCGTTATAGTTGCAATACTTACTAGTCAGATACAACGGTAGCAAGCGACAACCCAAACAAGCAATTGTTGGCAATTTTATTTAGCCATTCCATTATAGTGAAGCTGATTACTAGTCATTATAAAGTCAAATTTATAGCACTACTTTAGTTATAGTTGTCTATGATCGAGATACTGTGCCCCAAGTCGTCCATAACCGCGGACACGGCTTTCAGAAAGTTTTACCCTGCAGGGGTGCACAAATAGCAACACACACTCGATCAACCTCGGAAAAACCAAATCAAAACCCAACAAGGCAGTCACGACAAAGCAATCACAAGATTCAGAAATATTTCAGGGGGCCACCCCATTAAGCTACCCGCAACGGAACTGGCCGGCTCCGAGATGGACTCAAGGTTTGCGCCAATGGCTGTAAATGACTGGGAACCCGAAAATGTGACTGGGCTTGTCGATACCGCGAAAACACTCCGCTTACCTAAACAGTACAGGTGCAGTACCTCGCACAATTTAAAATAAAGCAGTAAAGCATGGCATAAGTACAGGATAGTAATAAAGCCCCAAACTAGTTTGTGGCCCCAAGAAATAAGAATGAATCAAGCTCTGGCTCAGGGGGGGTCCCATAATCCTCCCGGATGTGGATAGCACGAATATTCAAGGAACAGGTATCAAGTACTCGGGGTCCTACGGGACACAAGTGGACGGTTAAAAACCAAATAACATCTATTGCCCACCTGTGCCTCTGCATTTACCTACTTCAATTTTAGTTGTTAAACAGTAATTAAAGTTATGATCATCTCCAACAATAAACATGCGGCAATACTCCAACAACTGTGGTACTTGACGACACGCAACGGCACTTGAGCAAGCGACTACGACGCGCGGTCCAACTATCTACCAAACAACAGGTAATAGGAGGTGTCCAAGGTAATATAAGGCTGCAAGGGATATCACGGGTACGAAAACTAGAGCAACGCAACACAGATAGCAATAGATCAACAGGAGGGAAATAAATACTATAAAAGTAAGATAGGTAGAAAGGGGGAGGTGCTCGCCTGAAAACATTGCCGAAGATTCATCCAAAGATCGGGTCGATACTCGCATCAACTCATCGGCCTATTCCGTGAAGAAGCAAAGCACTAGAGGAAACACCGGATACACTATTTAATACTACGGCAGAAGATCGGGCATGATGCATGTATGATGTATGGCATGGTAAATATGCGGTGCAATTAGGCCATATTAAGCGGAACCGGGGTCCCGACAATTAGTTAGATGGTTCAAGTTGTTTATCTACCCCGCAAATTTAAATGTTGTTTTAACATGGCAAAAGATAGCACCGGTTCGCTACACAAATTTAAATGGGACCAATATACGACTAGATTTGACCGCATATGGATCCCATATTTAATTTAGGTGAATCGGACTAAGGCCCCCAAACCACACACAAATATGCATGCGAGATGAATGATTTAATGCAACAAGTTTATATCATATATTATAAAAATACGGGGCTTGGAAAAGCATCACACATCTGGGTTCGGCAGATCTTGGGTTCGATGTGGGTTGGGTTCGGTCTCGCCGGGATCGGTCTTCAAATCGGGGCGTCGGGGATCTTTGGTGTTCCATGATGGCGATCTTGGCGTGGTTCCTGGGGTTTGCCCGGGTGGATGTCGATCTTGTCGTCGATGGCGAACTTGAGTGGATCGGGTACCGGGGTCTTCGGATCCGTGTAGTCGGGTCTCGACGCCTTCGGTTCCAAGAAGGGGATCTTGTCAAGCTCTTGTGGCATCCATGACGAAGGCCTTGAAATTCCACCTCCAGGGAGTATGGCAGACTTGATTCGAGCACCGACACACTTCGAATTCTCGGGTTCGGTTGTCGGGCTTGACCTTGGACATCAACGAAGCGACAAAGAGGATTACCGATACAACCAAAACAAGGCTCACATTTTGTAGGAGCAAACAACTGATCCGCAGAGGCAAGCTCCTTCGCGAGAACAACCAGGCACGGAGGCAAGCACGCAGAGGGAGCAACGCTAGGGGCGCGGTCCTACGAGACAGAGACGAAGGCGGCCGGCCGGAAGGAGCAAGGAAGCCGGCATGAGGAGGCCTGAGAGGCAGCGTGCCTACGACGAGGGGACCGAGGGCGGCGGCGCCCGGGCTCGAGGACGAGAGGCAGAGGAGGCGAAACACGGTGGCGGACAGAGGAGATGCACGAGGAGGAAGGAGCTGGCAGGGCTCGCTGGAGGCCAGCGGGAGAAGGGGGTCGCGGCCAGAGGAGATGAGGTCGACGCGAGGGGAGGCGACGGCCTGTGGCCGGAGGAGGCCAGTGGCAGGGGGTTCTCGCAGAGGGTGGCGGCGGCCAGAGAGGGAGAGCGACGGAGCTCGCGGGCGCTGGAGGTGGTCGTCGGGGCAGAGAGGAGAGCGCGCGACGGCGGTCGCGGGCTCGGGGCCGCGGGTCGGGGTGGAGCGAGGAGAGCGGGGGTCTCGCGTGGAGGCGGCCGGGGATGCGTAGAGCTGGGGCTCCGGCGGCGGATGCTCGAGCGGCGGGGCGCGCGACGGGCGTCGAGCGGCCAAGGGCGGCACGCCGCAGAGAAGGAGGGCAGGCACATGGCGGCGGGTGGCAGAGAAACGAGGGAGGCGGCGGCGGGCTGGAGGTTGGGGACGAGGCAGGGAGGTGGGCGAGAGAGAGGGGATCGTGAGCGGGTGGGGTCGGGCGAGTGGGGAGGTGGGGATCGAGGGGATCCCGTGTGGGGAGGGCGTGCGTGCGTGGTGTTGTGTGGTGGGTGAGGGAGTAGGTGGTGGCTGGGGGGTGATGTGGCAGGCTGGGAGTGGGTGGAGGAGAGATGAGAGATGAGGTGGCGAGAGGGGATTGGTCAGGGTGAGGTGGAGGGGGGCTGGGTAGGTTATCTGGTAGCATAGGTTTCAGGTGTTCTGGGTAGGTAGGGTTTTTGAACTGGGGTGGCCGACTGGGTCGGATCGGCCCGGTACGGCTGCCCCCTAAAAATATTTAAACATTTTATTTATTTAAAATAGGGCGTTTGAAATCCGTTGGCAGACAAAACAAAATAATCCGGAGACCCGGGTTTTGGATTTTGAAATAAAGACGGGAGTACTTAGAAAACAAAATATGTTTTTCGAAAGTAGTTTAGAAAAAAACCATGCATGATGATGACGATGCTCAAATGCAATGTGGCATGATGACATGATCTTGCGGTCATGATGATGCAATGCACAAAAGAACAACGCGATTTTCTAGTAGTGGTTTTGCGGGATGCCACAATTTGTAAACTAAATTAAGAGTCCCTAGTAAAGCCTCTTTGTAATACTAGCTTGTTGGTTAATAGATGATCGTGGTTTCCCGATCATGAACATTGAGATGTTGTTAACAACAAGATCATATCATTACGAGAATGGTATGATGGACATACTCCTATAGATAAGCGTAGCATTAAGATCAAGTCATTTCAATAGTTCATTTGCTATAAGCTCTCCGATAAATAGTAACCTAATTCCTTCGACCATGAGATCATGCTAATCACCATCACCGGAAGGATGCTTTGATGACATCAAACACCACACCATAACTGGGTGGCTATAAAGGTGGCATTGAGTGTTCGGAAAGTATGTGTTGAGGCACATGGATCAAGAGTGGGATTTGTCCATCCATATGACGGATAGATATACTCTGGGACCTCTCAGTGGAATGTCATCCAATTGGCTTGCAAGCATGTGACTGGCTCACAAGGGATCACATATCACGGGAACGAGAAAAGAGTACTTATCGGTAACGAGGTTGAACTAGGTATGCAGAGATACCGACGATCAAACTCGGATAAGTAAACTATCGCGAGACAAAGGGAAATTGGCATCATATGTAAGTGGTTCATTCGATAGCAAAGTAATCATTGAAATATGTGGGAGCCACATGAATTTCCAGATTCCTCTATTGGTTATTTATTGGAGAAGTGTCCCGGTCATGTCCGTATAATTCACGAACCGTAGGGAGACACACTTAAGGATTCGATGTTGTTTAGTAGATATGGAATGTAAGTAGGGAGACCGAATGATGTTCGGAGTCTCGGATGGGATCCGGGATATCACGAGGAGATCCAAAATGGTCCGGAGAATAAGATTCATATAAGGAAAGTTCGATTCCGGAGTTCGGGAATGATTTCGATGTTTTCATCGGAGAGGTTCTAGAAGGTTCACCGGACCGGAAGGGGAATGGTCCATGAATGTGTCATGGGTAAGTGGAATGATTGGATCATATCCTAGGCCACTTGGTTTGGACATTTGCAAGAGAGAATTAAAGCTCTAAATTAAAAGTCAAAAGGGAGGTTTGAAAAGTCAAACTGGAACAATGGTTTCCTAGTGGAAGAAGGAAAGAGTCCTTCCTTCAATCCAACTTGGGTTTGGGTCTGGATTCAAACTCTCCCCTCCCAAGGCTTCCCCCTCTCATAAATAGAGTAGGAGGGCTGCCCCAAACCACCACCAAACCAGCCCTCCCCACCCCGTGCGCCGCCGCTGCCGCCTAGCCGCCGCCACCACACGCCGCCGCCTCGCGCCGCCGCGGCCCGTCGCCGTCGCCCTAGCCTCCGCCGACTCCTCCTCCTCCACTCCGTCCTTCTAAACCTAGATCACCGGAAAACCCTAGATCCACCATAACTCTCACCGGCTTAGGCGAAGCCCTGCGGGATCTTCCCTCTACTTACGACACCACGCTGCCGTGCTGCCAGAATCACGAGGGGAGAACTACAACCTCTGCTGCCTGCTGGAACAAGGGAGAGGAAGGTTTTCATCGAGTATCGAATGTGTGACCGACTGCGGAAGCACTGATGGAACGCAGCGCCGGAAGGATCGTCTACGCGATCTTGAGATCGGCAAGTGTACGACTACATCACCCATGAGAATCTTCTCTCGTTAACCGCTTTGGAATCTTCGAGGGTGAGTACTCTAATCGACTCGTTGCTACAATCCAGTAGATAGATCTTGTCTTGTTTGTTTGCATGCGGTAGAATTTTTTTGTTTTCCATGCTACGAACCCCTACAGTGGTATCAGAGCCATGTCTATATGTAGATCTGTTGCACGAGTAGAACACAATGGTCATTATGGGCGTTGATGCTTTTGTTGTCGATTGCTTCTTGTGTACTTTACATCTTGAGGGCCCGGGCTAACCTTACATGACATCGTTCATGAGACTTGCTCCACGCTTGACATGCAACTTGTATTGCATAAGTGGATTTGCGGGTGCCTATTTCTCCCAACATAGTTAAGATTCAATTTACAACGGGCGATCGACAATACTAGTATCAACGTTGTGGTTCTTGTTCGTAAGTTAGAACGACACTTATTGAAAGCCCCAAACCACGTAAAACATGCAAAGAAAATTAGAGGCGTCTAACTTTGTTTTGCAGGGGTGTGCTGTGATGTGATGTGATATGGCTATGATTGTGATTATATATGATGTATGCAATGTTCCTTATTGTAAGTCGGCAACCGACAGGAACCATATGGTTGCCCTTTTAATTCCGTTAAGACCTGCGTGTCTATTATTCAAAGTACTTGTAATAGTTGATGCTGGTGAACGACAACCATGAAGCGGCGCCATTGACCTTGACGCCATGCCGGTGATGATGGAGATAATGTTCGTGCTTGAAGATGGATATCAGAAGCTCAAGAAGAAAGGCCATAGCATATCACATATTATGAATTGCATGTGATGTTAATCCTTTTATGCATCTTGTATTGCTTAGTTCGCGACGGTAGCATTATAAGATGATCCCTCTAGCACAAAAATTTCAAGTTATAAAGTGTTCACCCTTAGTAAGCACCGTTGCTAAATCTCGTTGTTTCGAAGCACCACATGATGATCGGGTGTGTTAGATTCTGCGAGTGTATACAACGTGAGCAAGCCAGATTTACTCATGCGGAAGCTAAGGTTTGATCTTGACGAGCCTAGCATGTACATACATGGTCTCGGAACACGGATCGCCGAAAGGTAAAGCATGAGTCATATAGTAGATATGATGAACATATTAATTGTTCGCCATTGAAGCTACATCAACTCTCGTGATGATCGGTTTTGATGTGGTGGATTTGGTTCGTGTGATCACTAAAACAATGTGAGGGATATTATTTTGAGTGGTATTTCACCTAGATTAATTTAACTATTAATTAGAACTCAATTTGTCATAAACTTAGTCTAAACTATTGCAAATATGTTGTAGATCAATGGCGGCCCCTACCATCAATTTTAATGTGTTCCTAGAGAAAGAAAAGTTGAAAAATAATGGAAGCAACTTCGCGGATTGGTTCCGCAATTTGAGGATTGTCCTCAATGCTGGTAATTTGACCTATGTGCTAGATGCACCGCTGGGTGACCCACCTGCAGTTGATGCTACCGATGAGGTAAAGAATGTTTTCCTCGCTCGGAAGAATCATTAATCCACAGTTCAGTGTGCTATCTTGTATGGTTTGGAATCGGAGATTCGGAAAAGGTTTGAGAACCATGACCCACATGATATTGTCCGTGAACTCAAAATGATATTTGAGGCTCACGCGGCAGTTGAGAGTTACGAGGCTTCTGAAAATTTCTTTAACTGCAAGATGGAAGAGGGCAGCTCCGTCAGTGAGCACGTGCTTAAGATGTATGGGCACGCAAGCAAGCTTCAAAGCTTGGGTATAGTGATTCCTAATGCTTTGGGGATTCACCGTGTCCTCCAATCACTACCACCAAGTTACAAGAACTTTGTGATGAACTACAATATGCAAAACATGGACATGTCATTGCTCGAACTCTTCTCCATGTTAAAGTCTGTGGAAGTGGAGATCAAGAAAGAGCACCAAGTGTTGTTGGTCAATAAGACCACCAAATTCAAGAAGCAAGGCAAGTCTAAGAAAAAGGTAAACTTCAAGAAGGGCGGTAATAAAGTTACTACGCCGGCGAAGAAGATCAAGGCTGGGCCTAAGCCTGATACTGAGTGCTTTTACTGCAAGGGAGAAGGTCACTGGAAGCGGAATTGCCTTAAGTACTTGGCGGATTTGAAGAACGACAACATCAAGAAGAAAGGTATATCCGATATACATGTTATTGATGTGTATCTCACTATACTCATAGTAGTGCCTGGGTATTTGATACTGATTCGGTTGCTCACATTTGTAACTCGAAACAGGTGTTGCAGAATAGACAGAAACTAGCGAAGAACGAGGTGACGATGCACGTTGGAAATGGATCAAAGGTTGATGTGATCGCGGTCGGCACGCTACCTCTTCATCTACTATCAGGATTAGTTTCATACTTAAATAATTGTTATTTGGTGCCTGCGTTGAGCATGAACATTATATTCGGATCATGTTTATTGCGATACAGTTACTTGTTTAAGTCCGAGAATAATGGTTGTTCGATTTATATGAGTAATATGTTTTATGCGCATGCACCTTTGATAGATGGTCTATTCTTATTGAATCTCGATTGTAGAAATACACACATTAATAACATTGAAGCTAAACGTTTGAAATTGAGCGATAACTCGACCTATATGTGGCATTGTCATCTTGGTCATATTGGAGTGAAGCGTATGAAGAAACTCCATTCCGATGGACTTCTTGAATCACTTGATTTCGAATCACTTGAAAGATGCGAAGCATGTCTGATGGGTAAAATGACTAAGACTCCATTTTCTAGTATGATGGAGCAAGCTACGGACTTATTGGAAATCATACATACCGATGTATGTGGCCCAATGAGTGTAGCATCGTGCGGTGGTTATCGTTATGTTCTTACCTTCACGGATGACTTGAGTAGATATGGGTATATCTATTTCATGAAACATAAGTCCGAAACTTTCGAGAAGTTTAAGGAATTTCAAAGTGAGGTAGAGAATCAACGTAACAAGATGATTAAATTTCTACGATCTGATCATGGAGGTGAATATCTAAGTTACGAGTTTGGCGAGCATTTAAATAAATGCGAAATACTTTCACAATTAACACCGCCGGGAACACCACAACGTAATGGTGTGTCCGAACGTCGTAATCGAACTCTCTTAGATATGGTTCATTCTATGATGTCACTTACAGATTTACCGCTATCGTTTTGGGGTTATGCATTAGAAACAGCCGCATTCACTTTAAATAGGGCACCATATAAATCCGTTGAAACAACACCGTATAAATTATGGTTTGGTAAGAAACCTAAATTGTCGTTCCTTAAAGTTTGGGGTTGTGAAGCTTATGTAAAGAAGTTACAACCCGACAAGCTTGAGCCCAAAGCAGAAAAATGCGTCTTCATAGGATACCTAAAGTAAACTATTGGGTATACCTTCTATCATAGATCCGAGGGCAAAATCTTCGTTGCCAAGAATGGATCCTTTCTAGAGAAGGAGTTTCTCTCGAAAGAAGTGACTGGAAGGAAAGTAGAACTCGACGAGGTTGATGAACCTTCTCTCGAACTTGCGAGTAGCGCAACACAGGAAGTAGTTCCTGTGGCACCTACACCAATAAGAGAGGAAGCTAATGATGTTGATCATGAAACTTCGGTTGAAGTAACTACGGAACCTCACATGTCAACGAGAAATCGTACCACTCCTAATTGGTATGATCCCGTTATGAGTATCATGTTGGTGGACAACACCGATGACCCTGCGACATATGAGGAATCAATGATGAGCCCAGATTCCAATAAATGGCAAGAAGCCATGAAATCCGAGATTGGATCCATGTACGAAAACCAAGTATAGACTTTGGTGGACTTACCATATGGACGGAAGGCTGTCGAGAACAAATGGATTTTCAAGAAGAAAACAAATGATGATGGTAATGTTACTGTCTATAAAGCTCTACTTGTCGCAAAAGGGTTTCGACAAATTCAAGGAGTTGACTATGATGAGACTTTCTCATCGGTAGCGGTGAGGATTTTGTTAGCAATCGCTGCATATTATGATTATGAGATATGGCATATGGATGTCAAAACAGCGTTCCTCAATGGAGACATTGATGAAGAGTTGTATATGATGCAACCCAAAGGTTTTGTCGATCCTAAAGATGCTAACAAGGTATGCAAACTTCAATGGTCCATTTATGGATTGAAGCAAACATCCCGAAGTTGGAATCAACATTTTGATAAGGTAATCAAAAGCTTTGGTTTTATACAAACTTATGGAGAAGCTTGTATTTACAAGAAAGTGAGTGGGAGCTCTGTAGCATTCTTAATATTATATGTAGATGACATATTGTTGATTGGGAATGATGTAGACCTTCTTAATAGTGTCAAGGATTATATTTGAATAATAGTTTTTCAATGAAAGATCTTGGTGAAGCAGCTTACATATTAGGCATAAATATTTATAGAGATAGATCGAGACGCCTAATATCATTGTCATAGAGTACATATTTGGACAAAGTTCTAAAGAGGTTTGGAATGGAAGATAGCAAGAAAGGGTTCTTGCCCATGTTGCCCAATACGACCTTGAGTAAAACTCAAAGTCCCGCAACGACAGAAGATAGAGAAAGGATGAGTAAGACTCCCTATGCCTCAGCCATAGGATCTCTTATGTATGCCATGCTATGTACTAGACCCGACATTGCATATGTTGTTAGTTTGACTAGCAGATATCAAAGTGATCCAGGAGTGGATCATTGGACAGCGGTCAAAAACATCCTTAAGTACTTGAGAAGAACTAAGGATATGGTTCTTTCTTATGGAGGTGATGAACAACTCGTTGTTAATGGTTACACCGATGCTAGTTGGAACACCGATCCGGATGATTCTAAATCTCAATCTGGATACGTATTTACTTTGAATGGTACATCAGTTAGCTAGAGGAGTGCAAAGCAAAGCGTTATGGCAAGATCTTCAACTGAATCGGAATACATAGCTGCTTTGGAGGCTTCACAAGAGGCGATATGGATGAAGGAGTTCATTACAGAGCTCGGTGTGGTTCCAAGTGCGCTGGACCCAATGTCTATCTATTATGATAACATGGGCGCCATATCCAATGCGCAAGAACCAAGGTCACACAAGAAGCTGAAGCATATCAAGCTACGTTTTCACGCTATTCGAGAGCATGTCCAAGATGGTGACATAAATATTTGCAAAGTACACACAGATCTGAATGTGGCGGATCCGTTGACTAAACCTCTCCCGAGGGCAAAACATGAACAACACCAAACCGCCATGGGTGTTCGGTATATTACCATGTAATCTAGATTAGTTGACTCTAGTGCAAGTAGGAGACTGTTGGAGATATGCCCTAGAGGCAATAATAAAAGTGGTTATTATTATATCTTTGTGTTTATGATAATTTTTTACATTCATGCTATAACAGTATTAACCGAAAACATTAATACTTGTGTGATATGTAAACTAAATTAAGAGTCCCTAGTAAAGCCTCTTTGTAATACTAGCTTGTTAGATAATAGATGATCGTGGTTTCCTGATCATGAACATTGATATGTTGTTAACAACAAGATCATATCATTAGGAGAATGGTATGATGGACATACTCCTATAGATAAGCGTAGCATTAAGATCAATTCATTTCAATAGTTCATTTGCTATAAGCTTTCTGATACATAGTAACCTAATTCCCTCAACCATGAGATCATGCTAATCACCATCACCGGAAGGATGCTTTGATGACATCAAACACCACACCGTAACTGGGTGACTATAAAGGTGGCATTGAGTGTTCGGAAAGTATGTGTTGAGGCACATGGATCAAGAGTGGGATTTGTCCATCCATATGACAGATAGCTATACTCTGGGCCCTCTCGGTGGAATGTCATCCAATTGGCTTGCAAGCATGTGACTGTCTCACAAGGGATCACATATCACGGGAACGAGAAAAGAGTACTTATAGGTAACGAGGTTGAACTAATTATGCAGAGATACCGATGAACAAACCTCGGATAAGTAAACTATCGTGAGACAAAGGGAAATTGGTATCGTATGTAAGTGGTTCATTCGATCGCAAAGTAATCGTTGAAATATGTGGGAGCCATATGAATTTCCAGATTTCTCTATTGGTTATTGATCGGAGAAGTGTCTCGGTCATGTCCGCATAATTCACGAACCGTAGGGAGACACACTTAAGGATTCGATGTTGTTTAGTAGATATGGAATATAAGTAGGGAGACCGGATGTTGTTCGGAGTCTCGGATGGGATCCGGGATATCACGCGGAGATCCGGAATGATCCGGAGAATAAGATTCATATAAGGAAAGTCCGATTCCGGAGTTCGGGAATGATTTCGATGTTTTCATCGGAGAGGTTCTAGAAGGTTCACCGGACCAGAAGGGGAATGGTCCATGAATGTGTCATGGGTAAGTGGAATGATTGGATCATATCCTAGGCCACTTGGTTTGGGCATTTGCATGAGAGAATTAAAGCTCTAAATTAAAAGTCAAAAGGGAGGTTTGAAAAGTCAAACTAGAACAATGGTTTCCTAGTGGAAGAAGGAAAGAGTCCTTCCTTCAATCCAACTTGGGTTTGGGTTTAGATTCAAACTCTCCCCTCCCAAGGCTGCCCCCTCTCTTAAATAGAGGGGGAGGGCTGCCCCAAACCACCACTAACGCCAGCCCTCCCCACCCCGTGCGCCGCCGCCTAGCCGTCGCCGCCGCCGCACGCCGCCGTCAGCCCGTTGCCGTCGCCCTAGCCGCCGCCGAGTCCTCCTCCTCCACTCCGGCCTTCTAAACCTAGATCTCCGGAAAACCTTAGATCCACCATAACTCGCACCGGCTTAGGCGAAGCCCTGCGGGATCTTCCCTCTACTTTTGACACCACGCCGTCGTGCTACCAGAATCGCGAGGGGAGAACTAAAACCTCTGTTGCCTGCTGGAACAAGGGAGAGGAAGGTCTTCATCGAGCATCGAACGTATGACCGACTGCGGAAGTGCTGCCGGAAGGATCGTCTACGCGATCTTGAGATCGGCAAGTGTACGACTACATCACCAATGAGAATCTGCTCTCGTTAACCGCTTTGGAATCTTCGAGGGTGAGTACTCTAATCGACTCGTTGCTACAATCTAGTAGATAGATCTTGGCTTGTTTGTTTGCATGCGTTAGAATTTTTTGTTTTCCATGCTACGAACTCCTACATAAAGCACACTCGAAAAATAGAAGACCAAAAGAATACAGGCATAACTCACCAGAAATAGCCTTGGCACCAGCCATGAGCTTATCAGCCATCTCCTTCTCCCGCGCAGCTGCAACGGTCGTGGGCTGCTGCTCGCGATCCTTAGCCTTCTTCTGCAGGAGCTCCTTAGCCTCTGCAGCATCCGCGGCCTTCTTCTCCGCTCGACCGAGACTCTTTTCTAGAGCATCCAGTCTTCGGAGAGCAGCATTATTATCATCTGCAAAATGAAGAAGTTTTGGGCGAAGACAGGAAACATAGTTGATGAACTCAAATACCAAACAAAGAGACAACTACGCACCTTGGAGCTGCTGCAGCTGACCCTCCAGCGCTAGATGCTGCTGGATGAGAAGGTTGGCGCTGTGTACAAAAGGCTACAGAAGAAACAGAAACAAATCGATGAACAAAAGGCTCGGGGGCTCTCCCCGAAAAAACCAAAAGATCAACAGATCAAACAAAAGGACTCGGGGGCTCCCCCATGAAGTAAAGACAACACTTACATGTTCAGGCATGGACTCCGAAGGTCTACATACTGTAACACCCCAGGTAACTTCGGACCGATGGCTGTCACGTATGGCAGCTCAATAGGATCTCTAGACTAACCCCACAGACCAAGACTAGTCTTTTCTACGCACTTTGTCCTCACTCGTGCGCACCCGGTTACCCACTTCCCGGTCGGTCACCCATCCTAGAATTGCTCTAGGCCAAGAACGCTTAACCTTAGAGTTCTTTTCAAATGAGCTTCCAAAAAAGAAGTTGCAACTTGTTGGTATGGGTTTCCTATCAATCCTATTGAGACATGCACCAGGGTCTCACACATATTGCCTTCTGAGTTGCGACTGCCCGAGCTTCTCTCCTAGAGGAGTTCGGGCCATCGTCCTTAGAGTCGGCCACCACGTGGGGGACGGAAGCCGTCAGCTTCGACTCCGCCATTAATTCTTGAGTGTCCCCGTCAAGGGACTCCTCCAAAGGATTGGTGCAAGCAACCAATCGAATCAACACAAGCTAAAATTACAAAGATGAAAAGAAAAACAAGACTCAAGTGCAGTGACTTATGACTCAATGTCTGATAAGTTGAAGACATGAGCTGCCCTCTCCTTCTTCTTCTTGGCTGGCGGCTGCGGAGCCACCGCCCGAAGGGGCACGGCAGGGATAGGTGCAGAAAACGCACCTTCTTCCACAACGTGCTGCTCAAGGAACGGTGGACCCCTTGGAGTTGGAGGAGTAAACGCATTCGAAGACTTGCTCCGGGTGCGCTTTCGGGTCCACCCTTCGCTTGCTTCGGGAGCGTCCGCAGTAGGAGACCGTGTCGGAGGAAGCTCAGATTCAGAATCCACAACTTCGTTATCCGGCGCAATCGGAAACTTCTCAGGCAGAGGGGGCATCATCCCCGCTACCTTGAGACCCTGCAAACAGAAGACGCAAGAAAGCATGATTAGTGATACTAACAAGAAGCAAAAATCACTCAAAAAAACACAACGCGCAAACTACAATTTTCCACCCGTGGAACCGCATTTTTGGCGCTGAAGGGGGAGGTCAACGATTTCCCCGGGAGGTCCTCATCAGCCTTGTACTTCAGCAGAGGCCGAAGGGCTCTATCAAGATCACCCTTGGACAGCTCCTTGGGTGAGTCCCTCGTTGGGTCCCTGCGGCCAGCATATAAAAACATCAGATGCGCCCTTGCTTGGAGTGGCTACACCCGACGCTTGAGGAAGGTGCAGATAATGTCCACGCCGTTGACCTCTTTCTCAGCCACCATCTGGAGCGCCTCCACGAGACGGTAGAGCTCCTCCACCTCCGCAGTTTCACTCTCCAAGATGTGGTTCTTCCACGACCTCTTTGGGACGATCTTCTGCGAGGAGTCGAACGGGGCGAGACCATATTCTTGTCCGTCCAATTTGGCGTCGCGGATGTAGAACCACTTCCTTCACCAGTACTGGACAGACTCGCACATGGAAAATGAGAAGAAAAGAATAGAAGATCGAATAGAGATGATGCAGCCGCCGAGCGGATAGACTCCGCCGGTGCCAGAGTGCCTCTTCATGGAATAGAGCTTCTGGAAGAGGCCAAAGTGCGGCTCGATACCTATCCAGCACTCGCAAAGAGTGATAAAGCAGGCGATGTGGAGAAGAGAGTTGGGAGACAAATGATGCAATTGAATCCCATAGAAAAAGAGAAGTCCGCGAAGAAATTCGTGGACAGGAAGTGAAAGACCGCCGATGACAAAGGCATAAAACATCACCCGAAACCCTTCAGGTGGGCGCGAGATTACCTCGTCACCGGGGAGGACGGTGCCCTCCTTGTTCTGGGGAATCAAACCAGAATCGCGCAGCTTGCGCAGGTCCCCATCGCGCATATCTGTGCGCTTCCACCCGTCGTCTATGGCGCGAGCGGTAGTGGCGACCTTCTTGCCGCCGCCGGCGACGCTCGAACCAGCTCAGACAGTGGTCTTCTTTGGCTTGCCCATTTTGTAGCAGCGGCGGTGGAGGTGCGTGCGCAAAAAGGATGAAGGGAAAGTGCGAAGAGCGTCCAGAGCACAGAAAATGGCAGGAAAGCTCGTGCAAATGGAAGCAACGGAGATGAGGAAAATAACGAAGGGTAAAAGAAAACTACTGTTTACCTACGGTATAAAAGGAAGAAGACGATGCACATGAGCTGTTGATCCAGAAGCCCTAGCGCGCACCTCAAATCTAACCCTACACGTGCCAACACTATATCGAACCATCGCCAGCACGCCGTCCACTATGCACGGAAATCGAGGAGACGCCGTAATTTTCGCCACGTCTGCGTGTGACTAGTCAACTTCAAGTCAGGCAGTAGGACCCACGATCGTCTCGTTACATCACCTCTGCTGCCACAGATGTTTGAGATCACCAAGTGTCAGCATTGACGTCATCAAGGCAAAGCCAGCAACGACCCGAAGTTTTTGGTTGATTAATTAAGTACTTACTCAAATCTATGATCCAAGAAACTACTCGAGGGCTACTCCTATCAGGAGCGCTCGCTGCGCACATAATAAATGACTAAGGTAACTAAACCTCGCAATTATCTTCGAGTCCTATGTTGAGTCTGCGACTCCACTACGGACTCGGGGGCTACTCCCATAGGAAGCGTCGATTGAAGCATCCGAAAAACTGTGTCCTTTGGACCTATGTTGAAAACAACTGAACTAAAGTCCCTGCTCGAGTCTACGACTCGAACAGACACTCCGGGGATTTTCCCATAGGGAGCGCTGGCCGCGCATCCTATGAATTCTTCGACTGCGATCTTTCGGATAAAAAACTACAAAATCTTTTTGGCAACTTTGCCCAAACAAACGCTAAGTGAGAAGCAGTCTCCTTGGCCACCCGAAACACCTCCGCGATGATAAAACTTCGTATGATGTGTCTGCGACGCAAAGATAAGCCCTACAGATATCATCTGATGGCCTCGTAACACACCTGACTGCGCTCTTCCAGTAAACTTCTGTGTCAACAGGCACGATGAAAATCCTAACGGACGCGTTAGATATATCACTATAAAATCATTGGGATTCGACTCCTGTAAGTCCGCAACGGCCTGAGTCGAATCACACCAGCAATCGTTCCGAATTCGAGTCTGGGGACTCAAGTTTGATGAAGATCGTGTTGTTTTGTCCTATGATAGTTAACTAGCCCTGATCCGTCGGGTGAGCCAGGCACACACATCAACAATCCCTATGAACTAAACATTTCTCCTTGCAAGACAGGTTCAACTACATAGCACCCGAAAGATTGAAGAGTCTCTAGCCGAATCTATAATTCGACTGAACACTCGGGGGCTACTGACATGGACATACCCCACGGGTACACGACATTGGTATACCTGGTCCAACCCAAAGAAGGCCCACGTCAAAACACGCGGCCCATGAAGACTTCGGGTGGCCCAAGCCCATGACGTTTTCGACTCCTTGGAGGACAAGTCTAGATTAGATAGAATTTCAAAGGGTACCAACCCTAATCTATAACCGACTCGACCTAAGCCCGGGACCTGCCTATCTATATAAAGGCCAGGAGGGTACGGCGAGAAGGATCTCTTCCACCATCGCATACACACCTCCACGCCAGATTGCATCTGCGCACCCGTGTAACTTTCGGTTCCGCCATAATCAAGAGCAGACAAGCAGGAGTAGGGTTTTACCTCCGAGGGCCTAAACCTAGGTAAATCCTGTGTCCCGCTTTGCTTGTCTGTTAACCATTCCGCGACTTCCAGCATATCCATCTTCTCTAAAACCCAAGTCCATATCAATGGGCATTGACGAAATCAACCCTCGTCACCTTTTCCTAGTCTTCTCGAGGACTGCAATGCCAATGACTCGTCTTTTTAATCTAGCTCGAAGCTCCCTCTCCTCCACACTTAGGCTTCGAATTTCTTGTGTGATGTCAAACTGAAGGATAATCTCCAAAGCCATATGGATCTCCACTTTTGCTTTTGAGAAGATAGTTTTGCTCCACTTTCTTAATCTTTGCCCGGTTCTCTTAAGCTTGTGATATAGTCGCTGGCATGGTTCCATATGTCGTGATTGCTCGGCCCAAGCATTTTTAACCTCTTCTTCAAACTTTGCCATCTTTACCCAAAAGTTCTCAAAGCAAAATGCTTTAGGCTTTTTAGGGCCACTATCGTTTGCAAGGAGAAGGGGGCATTGATCTAAAAGCGAGGAGAGAGCATGAAGGATGTTCTTAGAGAAGGTGACATCCCACTCTTCATTGCAAAAGAAACCATTGAGCTTGCTAAGGATTGGATCTTGTTGTTCATTGCTCCAAGTGTACTTTTGGTTCTGGAGATGGATGGCTTTGAGGCTGCAAGTGTTTAGCGTGTTTTGGAACCTCACAATTCTTCTCCTATTATATTGCCACGGTTGTTGTCTCTAGCTCAATGAATTAGATTGAAGTCACCGGTGATAAGCCATCTCGATCCTCGAAACAGGCATACGCCCAACTATATTAATATAGCAACGGATGAGATTGCTACGTGCCCATCTCGATCCAGCAGGGGGATTTGCGGCAAGGTGTTCCTCGAAGAAGGCATCTTTGAGATTGCTACCAGTTGGTCCATATACATTTGTAAGCTTGTACTAGATGTCGGTGTCTTTGATTTGGATGGAAGCGGAAATGCAATACGTGCCCATTGTGATGCTGGTGACAGATAGAAGCCTATCATCCCAAAGGATCAACATTCCTCCTCTCGTTTCCCTCACAAGGTCTTTGGGCAAAGTTTCTCAATCTTTGTCCACCAAGATAAGCGGCCATAAACGCGTCGACCTATTGTAGCTTTGTCTTCTGAAGGAAAACAATGTGGCAAGAAGAGGACGTTACAAGGTCACTGACAACATCACAGCATCGTTGGGAGAAAACCATATTTGACGGTTTTGAGACTTTATCATCTAATATATGGCTTGGAGACTTTAAATCTATACGTAATAATAAAGAAAGGAGTCGCGTGACAAATTGGATTGGAGACTTTATCATCTAATATAAACTCGGTTATTTACTTCAAATCTTGTGTTTGTTGGCGTTCCTTCTGTGGAATGTGCAGTTTAGTGTTTTTTTTTTTTGAACAGATGTGCAGTTTAGTGTTGGTGTTTGTTGCTTAGGTACATCCTTGGTAGTAACATGTTGCATGGTTTTTTTAAGTGTATCAGCTTGACACAGTAATAAGATTGTCCCTTTCTAAAATAGTAATGTGTTTTTTTTTTTGACAATTTCCCTCAGATTTGCCATATGACCTAACAATTCGATCACAAGAGATTATATGGTAATTGTATAATTGGTATCTTTATGAACGAATCTCCTATGGATTATTTTTCTATGTTTTGTTATATATTTTTCACTTATTCTTGTGCTTTGCTACTTCGTTCCGAATTATAAACCATGGGAACAAGGAAATATTGACGAGACGAATCATTTCCAATGTAGTATCAGGCATTCTCTAATATTGGAGGTTCCAGTCTGATCTATGTTCTGTAAAGATGTACTTCCTTCATTTTAAAATATAAGATATTTTAAATTTGTAAAAAAAAAATATCTAGATCCCTTTTAGTACAGTACGTAGGTTTACTCCAAATCTACACGAACCTACACACTAAAATGGGTTCACATACACTTTTTTTTATAAAACTAAAACCTTTTATATTTTGAAATCGGAGGAAGTACTAGACTGAACATCTCCTCAACGAAATCCACAAGTGTCTGCATACATGCACGCACGACACATCCCCTGAATAAAGACTGAAACATACTACTAGGCACCAAGCCGGGCCGAGAATATGGATGGCAAATCCTCCCAACTCAAAGCCGGTGATAAAATAGCAGCTAGCTAGGGCCCCCACAGAGGATCTGGAATCTACGAGGCACGATACTTTCACCACTAGACCTCATCTTTAAAGTTTACAAAGTTCAGGAGGAGAACAAGATTCCTCGAATCCTTTTCTCCGAGGATATATTTCTAAAAGAAATACTACTCCGTAGTACGTAGTATTATCTTGTGAACAAAGTAGATCCCCTTGTATACGTGACAGCAGTGTGTGTGTGTGTGTGTGTGAAAGGAGCAGGCGCTACGTGGAATAACCGAGCGCCTTTTGCCTACTATACCTTTTTGACGTTGCGGTGCGGTGCTGCTCATGCTTCGCTGTAAACAAGATGCGACCTGGGAAGTGCAAAGCAGTGAGTCAGGAAAGGCGAAAAGGTGGAAGTGAAGGCCAATCTACGCCGACCATTGCCTTTCTTTGTCCCCATCCTGCCGCCCACGCCCCCACCGTTACCACTCACGTGCCCTGCACTGCACATGATCCTCACTTCTTCTCTCTTTTTTTTGGCGGGGAACATATGATCGTCACTTCAACACAACACCCATTCCGATTCAGTTCAGGAACCGCGGTTAGCAGAAACCATTTTGTTCTGAACGAGTTCTCTAAATGTTGACCGGGATGAAAGCAATTTCAAAGGTGGGTGCCGACACGTGAGGTAGTTAGCTTAGGTTCGGTCACTTCATAAACCTAAACAAACAAAACATTTCCGCTACGTAGCTGAATTCTTCAGTAAATATTATTTTTTTAAACGGTGGGCAAAAGGTTTGCCCCATTCCATTAATAGAGAAGAAGAGTCATGACATGACAAGGAAAAAAAAAGAACTGAAAAAAGAAAAACTAGGTAATTACTCTCCCCAAATTACAAGACTCAAAGAAGTGGCGCCGCGGCGACCCAAAGTCTAGCCTCCCGTTTGATTGTCTCAAGAAGAAATTGAGGTGGCTTTGCCTTGTTATTAAAGACTCTCGCGTTTCAAGGTCCACCATTGTTTGATTGTCTCAAGAAGAAATTGAGGTGGCTTTGCCTTGTTTTCGCGTTTCAAGGACGAGGGAAACAAGGGCATTGTGATTCTCCACCGTGTTGGCCGTCATCAAGGTCCACCATTGTTTTATAGAAAGTGTCATGGTGGTGGCACGGCAGATGCCATGGGTAGGCTTAAGTTGGGGGCCGAATGGGTGCTTGTGGTCACCGGGGAGGGAGTAGACGGTCGAGCCATGCACGAAGAACAAGAAGAACTCTCCAGACTTGGCAATTCGATTGATTCCCCAAAGATTACAAGTGCTTCTTGAGCTGTTTAGGCTAGAGTTCACAGCACTAGTTCCCTACTTGGTCCAACCTTCTTCTACTACTGCTATGCCCTCCCTTATATAGGCAGTGCTAGCTAGCTAATACCCCTTTGAGTTCTAGGGTTTACTGTTTGGATCTTGGTCCCTACAATATGGGCCGGGTCATGGGCTTGCCCTAATCCCAGAGGCCCGGTCCATAAAGCTTGACATCTAACGTTCTTCTGGTACGCTGCTTCTTGTTCTTTTGGCGTCACGCTGTTACTTTGTACGTCAGCGCATGCTTTGGACGTCACCTGGCTCCTTTTGTGTCACCCGGTGTCGCCCTTCTCTTTTGACAATGCTTTACCATGGTCCCTCCTGAACCTTACTTGGAAAGGTGCCACGTGTCCTTCTTGACTCGGCCCTTCCTCGGTTGACTCGGCTCGTTGGTTTCTGCAAGGGTTACAACTTTGTCCTATGCGGGCCGACATAGTTTGTATGTCGGCTTTCATGCTTATCTTACCCGGCCTGGTTCTTTCTTTACTCGGAGCCAACCCAGTTGCGCTATGTTTCCCCTCTCGTGACCCTACCGAGGGTTATCCCCCCGACATTAGTCCCTGAAGCTGGTGAGGTCTAGCAGTTCAAGCTGTTAGGCATCTCCAGGTTCCTTTTGTGTGAGTGGAACTAAGTTTTTGTCTTTATCTGTCGCAACTTCGCACCTTGCCGGGTTAGTCTGACAATTTCGGGTCAACTCTTTGACTTCTTGGCTCATTCTTGCCTCGAGCCGAGTTACTTTGGCCAATTCTGAGTCATTTTCGGCGCGCTTCAGTCATTGACAGCCGATAATCATGATTACTTGCCTCAATTTTTGTTCCAAGCTCTGGCGGCACAGTGATGGCTGCGCAGTTATTCCCCGTCACTGTGGCAGTCCCATTGACCTGCACCTCTTGTCCTTCTAGTCATGACGTGGCACGGGACTTTTCGTGTATCCTTGGCTACGTGGCGCTTGCTGACTGGCTTTCCTGGCCTGGTACACGGCCACACGCTGGCCACACGGCACAGATGGATCCCATGACCGGGTTTTTTACTGCCCTTAAGTAGGGGTTGGGGGTTTCCACTTCCCCCACGCCCGTTCAGTTCTCCCTTTGCCTTTCTTCTTCCTCGCGCCCGCAAAATCGAACTGCCCCCTTTGCGGTTCCTTCTTCCTCCTGCTCTTGCGTTGCGATTGCCCCTGTCTTCTTTCCATTCCAGCACGGGTCCACGCTGTTCCAAGCCTCTTCCTACTGCGGAGGAGAAGGACTCTGCTGATCTCATGGATGCTCGCGACGGCGCTGATGGTGCTGAGGAGCAGGAGATTCCCGCCGGCGAGCGCGGCGGCTGGGAAGGCTTGGAGGTCTCCATCGAGGAGGTGGAGTGGCTCCGCTCCACCAGACGCATTCCGCTGCAGGTGGATTGTCGTCTCCCTTCCGGTGAGATCTCTCCTAAGCCCCAAGCTGGCGAGCGGGTGGTTTTCCTTTCCCATTTTGAACGTGGTTTCGCTCTTCCTGTGAGCACCTTCTTCTCGTCGTTTCTTTCTACCTTCCATCTGCAGACCCACCATCTTCCTGCTAATGCGATTGGCTCTCTTTCTTGTTTCATCTCCGCTTGTGAGGCCTACCTTGGAATTTGGCCTACAGTTCCTCTGTGGGCCAAATATTTTGGCTTTAAGGTTCAGGTTGTTCCCCAGCCTGGTGCTCCTCGATCCGAGAAGAGGCCAACCCGGTGCGGTGCTACTAGCATCACGCCCAGGAGAGATTCTATCTTTCCTCGGGTTACTGGTATTGACTCCTGCAAGAAGTGGCATAGAACCTTTTTCTATGTCAAAAACAGCGGGTCCACTGATAACATCCGGCTTCCCCCTTTCTCGGATGAGGTCCCCAAAAAGAAGCACTGGCAGCTTGACCCGCGCGACCAAGACGCTGCGGTAAACGAGGCTAACGCAATCTTGGAAAGGTTGCTGTCGCCGGATGAAAACTTTCATCTCGCCGACTCTGACCTCATGTGCACCTTCGTCTCATGCCGGGTTATCCCCATCCAAGCGAGGAGACACAATATGTGCTTCATGAGTGGCTCTCACGATCCCACTCGGCACTCCACTATGGAGCTCACCCAAGACTCCATTGCCCGCCGAGTAAGCTCAATTTTTAAACTGAACTTGGCGGATGATTGGGCTTGGAGTTGCCCGCCATTTAGCCAGGTCAGGCTTGTCCCCTGGGTAAGTTTTCCGAATCACTTTCATGCCTAGTAGGCTTTAGCTCTTTTGCCCCTCTTAGTGTAGTTTTTTATTTTCTTATTTTGTTTGTCCTCTGCAGAATCTCCTTCACCAGGTTGATGACAATACTGTCCCTCCTGCTGGTTATCACGGGGATCGCTCCGACTCGGATGAGGTCGAGTATGATCTGGAGTGCTTCATTCCCATCCCGCATGCCGCGGCTGCTTTAGCTTCGGGTGAGAGTCAATCTCGCAATCCCTTACAAGATTGGTCTGACGATGATGAGGATGATGATCGTACGCTTTTGGAGGTATATGCCTTGTGACCTTAATCTCTTTGCTTATCCGAGTAAGCCCGTTATTTACTTATGCATCTGGCCAGGTACATAACACTCCTCCTCTCGCCGTGGGTGGAGTCGGCAAGATCCCCGTCGCCAAGCCGAAGCGACGCGGAGCCTCCTCCAGCACTCAGCCGACCAAGAAGAACAAGCCCACTCCGACAGCTCCTGCTGCCCCTGCTGTTGCCAGCCTGGGTGAGACTCGCCAAGCTGCTGGGCGCCGAGTCACACGCCGAGTCGTCCGTGACCCGGTTGTCACCGGGTAAGCTTTTTGTACTCTGCTTGCTCCATTCTTTTCTTTTTCATCACTGATGTTCTCTTATATATGTCTCGTTGTTTTCAGTGTCGCACCTTTGACGGCGAACCAGGCTGCTTCTAGCATTGCCTCGTCGCTTAGGCCTGCACCTCCTCCAGCTGACTCGGCGGCGCCGAGTCCCGTCCGGGTTGAGGCTCGCACTGTTGAGGCTCACGCTTCTCAATGTCAGTCAGACCCGGTGGGTCATTCGGCTAGCGCCCCTGGCACTGGTCAGGAAAAACTTCCTGATCTTGGTGCCCGTGAATCTGGCACCGAGAAACCTTCTACCACCAGTTCCTCTTGCATCAGCCCTCAAGCTGATGCGAATGAACAACCTCCTGATCTTGGAGCCAGCAAAACTGCTGAGCCCAGTCAGGCGGCTCCGCGTTCTTCTCCAAATCCTTCTGCTCTCTCTCCAATTCTGTCAAAGGGCCAGACCCAGCCCAAGGCTTCTGGCTCTACTCGCCCCTCATCTGGTAAATCCACCTCTTTCAAGCAAATAACACTAGTCTGCGCTCCGGGTTCTGCTCCTCAGATCCGGCCTCCGACATCGGCGACAATGATCTCTTCAACAAGTAAGAGGGACGAATAAGCGGCTGCCGGTTCAGGTGATGGCTCCAGGGCTATTACCCTCCATACTTCTGCTGCTGCGACCCGTGCCACTATGGGAACCGCCCTGAAAACGGGTCAAGTTCTCACTCGGACGCTCAGTGGCAAGAGCCTTGGTTCGGCTGAGCCTTACGCCGTGGCATGGAATGCAGCAGGCGAGCAGGAGGTCAGCACTCGTGTCGGCAAGAAGATGAAGCTGGGCCCCAAGGCCGTCTCCGACATGACCCAGCATGCCATTACTCTGATGGCCAGTGCCAACGAAGTAAACGAGGTAAAGTAACTTCTTACTCTTTTGTACTGTTGAGTATTTCTTTTATACATATCACCTAGTCCCCGAGGTTACGATTGAGTAAGGCACTTACTCGGCCGTAAGCTCTCACCAATCACTTTAATCTTTGAATCCCAAGCTTGCATGTTAGAGCTTCGATCCCTAGCCCTCGAGGTTACTGTCAAGTAAGGAACTTACTCGGCTATAAGCTCTTAAGCCTTTTGATTTCTTTATGCCAAACTCATGTTAGAGCTTCAATCCCTAGCCCTCGAGGTTACTGTCGAGTAAGGAACTTACTCGGCTGTAAACTCTTAAGCTTTTTTATTTGGCAGGTTGCCTGACTTGACTCTTCCTTATTGTCTGTCTTCTTTGATTAGCTCATGCATAACGAGCGCACCAAAGTGCACCAAGCTCTCTTCCTGGCGCATCGCAAGCTCGAACTTGCGTATGAGAAGCTACAGACTGACACCCACGACCAAGGTAATATCTTTGCTCTTCCTTTTTTCTATTCAGTGTAATTTTCCTTGGTTCATCTTCTCATTTTTTTCTCTCGCTCTTGTTCCACAACCACTACTCAGTCTACCATCAATGATCTTCACTCGCAAATCAGCGAGGCCGAGAGTAAATTTCTTGCCTCCCTAAGCCAATAGCTGAAAGTTTTCTGTTGGTACTAACAAATATTTGTTCTGAATAAGCAAATAAGCACCAAGCCAAACTCCAGAAGGAGCGCGATGAGGTGACTCGGCTGAAGAAATTGATGGCCGATACAGAGCAGAAGCACTTGGCCGAGGTGAAAGGGCTGACGGAAGAACTTGCTGAGAAGAATGAGCAGCAGGCCGCCAGCGCTGAGAAGACCAAGAGGCTGCTCAACGAGGCCGAATCATCGGTCGAGTCGGCAAATCTGAACTTGGATTCCCTTCAAGCCAAGGCCAAGACTTGGCATAGCAAACTCGCCGCCATCAACTTCTTTCTCGGTAGTGAGTTCTTACTCTTTACGCACCGCATAAGTCCTTCTGGACTTCTTCCATCTTCTCTTTTTGCTTGCAGAGAATTTTCCTGAGGCCAACATGTTTGCCATCCAAGCCATGAATAAAGTGAGAGCCGAAGCTGGTGCTCCTGCTGACGGCGAGGTGTCCATGGAGGAGCTTCTCACAGCGGTGTCTGAACGGGTCAAGACCCTCAGGTCTTGCGGTGTGGACTTGCTCAAGTCGGCTATCCATGCGTTTCGCATGCTCTGGCCGGATGAAGACCCACCCAAACTCATCGAGCCACTTGCCGACAGATTACTCCTTACTAAAGACCGGCTGGATCAATGGCGTGAGTCGTCCGGCCGAGCTGCAGCGGACAAGGCTCTCTCCTTCATGCTTTCATGGTACGAGGACATCAACCTTGATGTTCTTGCTTGCATAAGGGGGGATGGCAAATGGCTGAATGACCCGGAGCTGATCAAGAAGCGCTAGGAGCATGCTTATGCCATGATTGAGTACACCATGGTGCACGCTTGGTGTGAAGGCCCCAGCTTCCTTGACCTTGGCGACCCGCTCGTCGAAGTTGCTGATGAAGAGGGTGGCGACAGCGAAGCAACCGAGTCAGATGATCTGGATGACCCGGCCACGGATGCCCCTCACCCGGCCGATGCTCCAAGCACTACTCTTGGCTCTGAGAGTGCTCCTCCGAGTTCTTCTGTTCCTTAGGCCAACAAATACTCGAACTTTTATTAGATCCCCGGTATGCCGGGTACAGATGTAACATACATTGCACTTTAAGTTTGACTATGTGCTTTTTTGATAAGCTTCATATGTTTGCATTATGCTCTAAGTGCGAATCATTCAAGGGCAAGTCCCCGAGTTTCATTTTGTCGTGTCACCTTTCCTTGCCTTTGGCCCCTATCTACCTTTTTCGGTGTTCAACATTAGAGTCTCAAAGTACTAAGGATATAGTTAACGGGTATGAAACTTGGATAACTTGGCCGAGATTACTCGACACGTAGTATAACACGACCTGCAAAGGGTTAGGCAAAAAACTAAAACCGACTCACGTTTCTCCTTTGTCTTTATCCGACGTTCGTGTTTACCCGTCTTACATCTTTTTCTCTTGCTTGCCATGAAGCCGTGTTTTCGGACAACAGCACAGTCGAAGAGTTGATTTCTTCCGAGTAAACAGTACTTGTTCCGAGATAAATTTCGGGTATCACGCCAGCCGACATAAAATAATCGAGATGGAGAACTTAAGGGGTAGTCCCCGAGTCAGTTTTTCGAATCATACCATTTTATTATCAGCACATAGCCGACACACACGTCCGACATATGAGAGTTCGAGTGATACATGCATTGCTTCTCCTAAGTATAGAAAGGACGAAGTAGTGCCACATTCCATGGCCTTTTGGTCTCATCTCCTGACCTGTCCGCCTTGTTCTTTTGCACTTCACGAGCGTCTATGAGATAATAAGAATCATTGTGCAATGCTTTGCTTATAATGAACGGACCTTCCCATGGAGGTGATAATTTATGCATTCCTGCTGTGTGCTGCACCAGCCTTAGCACCATATCTCCTTCTCGAAAAACACGAGGTTGCACTTTCCGGCTATGGTAGCGTCGGAGATTTTGTTGATATATAGCGGATCTGGAGAATGCCAGTTCCCTTGCTTCTTCGAGTAAGTCTACTCCATCTTCTCGGGCCTCTTTTACCTCGGCTTCCGAGTATTGTCTTATCCTTGGCGAGTCATATTCTATGTCGGCAGGCAAAACCGCTTCCGCCCCATATACGAGGAAAAATGGCGTATAACCAGTTGACCGATTCGGAGTTGTTCTTAGGCTCCACAGTACTGAGGGTAGTTCCTCTATCCAACAACCAGGTGATCTCTGGAGTGGTTCCATTAAACGGGGTTTTATCCCGGACAGAACTTAGTCATTAGCCCGTTCAACTTGTCCATTTGATTCTGGATGGGCGACTAATGCTACATCAAGTATTATTCGGTGTTTTCCACAGAAGCGAGCAAAAGCTCCTTCGGCAAAGTTCGTGCCATTGTCAGTGATCACAATGTGTGGGTAACCCGAATTTGCTCTGTAATACGCCTCATTCAGCATGTTGGCTGCTTTTACTAGCTCATTGACTCGTTCTTGCTGCCTTTTCTTTGCTTCCCCCTCCAAGTGGGGTAATTCTGCCATTGCTGCTTCTGCTGCTCGCAGATTAGCTGCTGCTGTATTGTACGTTGGACGCATGGCTGTCTCATTGCTGTTCTCCGGTGTTATCTTCGATGTCGCATATTCCAGCTCTTCGTTGAGGTTCCTTCCTATCAATCTCGTTGCATCAAGCCGGGTCTTTGCGCCCTTGACTCGATTTGCCGAGTTAAGCTCTCGGATGGTGATATCCACGTCCTGCTGTAACTGTGCTAGCTCTTTGGATTTCTCCAGGACTTTTATCCTGGCTTCCTCCAACTCGGCTTGCACATGCGCCGGGTCAGTTGCATGTGCCACTGGCTCTTCCAACTTGTCTATCGCTTCCTGCAGCTCCTTAGCCCTCTTGCTCCTAGCTATGTTCTCTGTTTTTTCAAGCGGCGCCTTTGCTGTTCTTGCAGCCCTTGGCGTTTCCTCATTATTTCCTCCCTCTGCGTTCTCATTCACCACTGGAACTACTGGAGGAGCTGTGGGGTTTGGGGCTGTCATCATTACCTCCATGGAGACAAGTTGACGTGGTTTTCCCGCGACAGGAGCCGTTGGAGGATCCGGCGTCAGGACGACGTGCTCAGGATATGCGTGCTCCACGCGCACCGCGACGTAGACCTGGTGCTCGCCGAACTTGATGAAGCGACCACCCCTAGGGAACGGCTTGGTCCCGAAGCAGTCCGCGTTTTCGCTGACAAAGTTGAGCGCTCCAAACCTCTGGATGAGGCCGGAGTAGACGCGCTCGCCGGTCTTGGCGATGATGTTGCCCGTCTGGATGAAGACTCCATCAAGCACCTGCTTCTGCCCCAAGGTGGGCGCCAACTATCGTGGTGGTGGCACGGCAGATGCCATGGGTAGGCTTAAGTTGGGGGCCGAATGGATGCTTATGGTCACCGGGGAGGGATTACACGGTCGAGCCATGCACGAAGAACAAGAAGAACTCTCCAGACTTGGCAATTCGATTGATTCCCCAAAGATTACAAGTGCTTCTTGAGCTGTTTAGGCTAGAGTTCAGCACTAGTTCCCTACTTGGTCCAACCTTCTTCTACTACTGCTATGCCCTCCCTTATATAGGCAGTGCTAGCTAGCTAATACCCCTTTGGGTTCTAGGGTTTACTGTTTGGATCTTGGTCCCTACAATATGGGCCGGGTCATGGGCTTGCCCTAATCCCAGAGGCCCGGTCCATAAAGCTTGACATCTAACGTTCTTCTGGTACGCTGCTTCCTATTCTTTTGGCGTCATGATGTTACTTTGTACGTCAGCGCATGCTTTGGACGTCACCTGGCTCCTTTTATGTCACCCGGTGTCGTCCTTCTCTTTTGACCATGCTTTACCATGGTCCCTCCTGAACCTTACTTGGAAAGGTGCCACGTGTCCTTCTTGACTCGGCTCATTGGTTCCTGCAAGGGTTACAACTTTTTCCTATGCGGGCCGACATAGTTTGTATGTCGGCTTTCATGCTTATCTTACCCGGCTGTTCTTAACCGGCCTGATTCTTTCTTTACTCGGAGTCAACCCAGCTGCGCTATGTTTCCCCTCTTGTGACCCTACCAGGGGTTATCCCCCCGACAGAAAGGTCCGATGCCCAAGCTTCGTATGGATGGTAGATAGACCAAGCCACTCCTTGACAAGGTTCCAAACCCTCTTGGTAAAACGACAATGGGATAACAAATGCGCCGTTGTTTCTTGCGTTTGCTTGCAAAGTGGGAAAAGACTACAATTGTCCCAACCTCTTTTCTCTAACCGGTCCGCGGTCCAAAGTCTATTTTGAATAGCCAACCAAGCAAAGAACTTGACCTTTGGTGGCGCCCATGCCTTCCAAACTAACTTATTCATGGAAGTGAGAGTGGCTCCGAAGAATTGCGCATTGTAAGCCGACTTGGAGGAGTACTCACCATTGCTTGTAAGGTTCCAAACAATTGAGTCGTCAACCTCTTCTCTAAGGTGTACTCGACTCAACTCACTCCAAAGCTTGATGTATTGGTGTATGTGAGTGACGGTCAAGCTAGTGCCCATCTTAATCTTGGAAATCCAAGCATTATTGTGGAGGGCTTGTTTGACATTCCATTTCTTCCTTGTTGAGGCCTCGAAGATTAATGGGGCAATGTATTTTGGCGCCACTCCATGGAGCCATGGGGATGTCCAAAAAGGCGCAATATTTCCATTCCCAATGGTGATGGTGGTAGCAGCATAGAAGAGGCTCATATCAACCTCATCGCAAGGGTTGCCCAAACCGACCCAAGGCTTTTTAGGGTCTTTCCACTCAAACCATGGCCACCTCAAACGTAGAGCTCTAGCAAATTTCTCAAGGTTAAGAATCCCTAGTCCACCGAGGTGTGTTGGTCTACAGACCGTCTCCCAATTGATTTTGCATTTGCCTCCGGAGATCTCTCTTGTGCCTGCCCATAGGAAAGCGCGCTCGATCTTGTTCATGGTAGCGTAACATCCCGGCGGAATGGTAAGAGGTGTGAGGTGGAAGATTGCTTGGGACGTGAGGACGGATTTGACGAGAGCACCTCGGCCGGCAATGTTTATATTCTTCCCATCCCAAGCTACTAGCTTGCCGGCCATTTTGTCTTCCAAGGGTTGGAAATCCACCCTCTTAAGTTGCCACACCGATAGTGGGAGACCAAGGTACTTCAAGGGGAAGCTTGCATGAATCAACTAGAGGCCTTGGAGAACATCATTGACATCAACTTCGTTACAACAAATTGAGACAACCATGCTCTTTTAAAAGTTGGTTTGAAGGTCGGATACTTCACCAAACAAAGCGAGGATTGAGGCTAAGTTTTGGATGTCTTACTTGTTTGGGTGCACAAAGATTGCGGCATCAGTAAATCTCTACTATATAATTTATGTTAAGGTGGTTTTCGTCCCACGTGTTTTCGTCCGTCGAACTATCTTGATTCGTTTCTCGTACGTCCTGGTGTCCAGGACGGATGCGGCAGTATCATCCCTCTTGAACCCGATCGATAATGTCCTCAAACTAACCATCATGGAACACGCGGCAGTCGAGTCCGGCTCGAACTAGATCGCTATTGTCCTCAGATAAATACTCATAGAAGCTGATCAATCCTCTCGTGGCCTCGCCGTCGGGCGCCGCAGACCGAGATAGCCACCGGCCACCGGGAGCGCCTTAGGTTGAAGAGGTGAAGATTTTCTATCTCGCGGTCCAGAGAAGTTCCAACGCCGTGGAGGGTCGATCGACGGCGTATCCAGGTGGCTGGGCTGCAGCATGCGGCCATTCTTTCCTGTAATCCAGCCGGTCTCTGCCAGGAATCGACGCGAAAAGAAGAGGGGAGGGCCTAGCCGCGAGGAATTGTTACGAGAGGCGTCGGTTTGCCTGAATCTGGGCTGCACCAGAGGCTGCAGGTGTCTGGGCTGCACCAGAGGCTGGTGAAATTCAGAGCTAGGTAAGGAGTGGTTCCGTCGCGAGTTGAGGGCCATCTCTATCCCCAGCGCTCATCTCCATCCAGCACCGGCGACTGAACTGCAGTTTGAGAAGAAACACTGAACTAAACTTAAGAATATGACTGCACCGAGTCTCGGAAAATCAAAAAAGCACTAACTCAAGCTCGAGGAGGGCATCAGCGACCAGCAGTCCACGATCCATATTATGCTCACGGATTAGCTGGATGATATGGTCGCAGACTCCCTCGAGATGGCCATCCGTTCGTCCTGCAGTTCGACGAGGGTCGGCCGTGAGGCGTAATAACTGGTGCAGATTTGAAAATGTGATGCGTCGCTGGCTTTTTTGACCTTGACTACACGGTTTTGCTTTAGTCCATCACTAATCTATCAGCAGTATCACAAAGCTTAATTCTTTACTTTGTAATAGGCAAAAGAGGAACAAACATACCAGGTACTGCAAAATTCAGTGGAATTGAGTAAACTCTGAGGAATCCTTGAAAAACTTGCTGAAATATTCACATGCTCCGATTGGATTCACTTTCTTAGATCAATTATCTTAGTTGGAAGACTTGATTTTCTTATTTGGTGTCGCCGGCAGTTGGTTATGTTATTGGCATCAGTATGTGCAAAAGCACTGATTTTTTTCTAAAACCAGCGTCAAGCTACCCATGCATATTTTATTAGTGAAGGAGATTTTAAAGATTCAGGTTAATGGTAGTCCGTTGTACGTGCATGTTTAACACGCGAGGTTTCACTATCGGTTTGGCAGTCCAAGAATTAGGAGAAAACTGAATATTTTAGTCACAGTTATTTGGTATTGTCACCCGTATGCATCTTGATTTGTTTACAGGCCCATATTTATTTTCACCTCTTCCAAATTCCTTGATCAAGTCAGATTGGTATAATATGATTTAGATACAGTTTACATGAAGCACTGCACCTTTATCTACCAATGGGCATGACCAGATGGACCTTCAACATCTTGACGGCTTAACTGGGTAAGTTGACAGATCAATTTGTTATTTTTGTTTAAGAACTTCTACATGAATCAGACTATGCCAGCTCTTACCTGCATATTGTGTTGCAGCAGATATCTGTGAAATTCGACACTACATACATGATAATGATGATTTTGTTAAACTTTTAATAAGTATTTAATTAGGCATGCAGCTTAGATAAGAAAATAGTCATTTCTTTTGTATGGTAAAAGTAGCATGAGGTTAGCCAATAATTATGCACAGATCTTCCTTTGTGATATACATACGAGCAGAAGAGGATAAAGTTTGTCCTTTTGTAAATTAAGGGTGCCAGCTTGGAAATGTGCTCCGAGAAAGCATACCACTTATTAGCTTTGCTCTTTTTACTAACAAATTCTTCAACGCTTAATTCTTATGGTGAAACGGATTTGAAATGTTGTTTCTAGGAATATAATTGATGTTGTGTAAAAGCGCACGGAATATTCAGATTTTTTAAAGCATTTGTATTTGTATGAAACAGATCTTGTATATCTCAACGCACGTGCAATTTGCTAGGTAACAGACCCCGCGATGGCATTGGAACGAAACAAAAAACAATTACACAATGAAAACACTGCAATGAGAGAACTATCTATTTCTACAAACCATACTTTTATTCAAAGGCTTCGTTGCAAACTAAAAAATTAAATTTTAAAACACCAAGAGGCTAACTTTTATACGTGCATTAATATTTACATATATTTTATATTTAAACATGCTAAAAAATATAATGTAGCAACGCACGGGCATTCAACTAGTATAATTATATTGCGTTGCACCTGTTGCGCTGTTGGATTGGACCCGATCGAAACAAGACAAACACCGACCGAGCTAGGGGTTGGTGCCCATCACCAGCCGGTAAATGATGGACAGTAGGTTAGAAAAGCATGGGTACGCGACATTATTGGAGCACATGACACGTCTTTGCGGCTTTCACTTTCATGTCAAAAAGATACAGTGCAACACATACACAGACAGACAGACACGCAGCATATAGACCCAACCATCCAACAAGAACTATACTATCAGCTATACTCAACGGACATGAGAAAAGCAAAGTCACCATAGCTGGCTTTTACACTTTCCCAGCGTGACAAGAAAGAAGTTCGAAGGATGGAAAACCTGATCAACAGTTCACACCAGCCAAAACCAAAGCGGGTAGCCAAACCGAGACTTCAAATAGGTGAAAGCCTGAGCGCAAAACAGCACCCAGTTTTGCCAGACGGTTTACACCAGCCACAGCCACAGCCAAGCAGGGTGATCAGATCTCACAGCCAAATGAGATGATTTCTGGAAAAAAACAAAAGCCCGGAGAAGCCTCGGAACTTTATTTGAATTTAGAGACTGACTGTGCACTCTGATTGTACACTGCAACAGGATGGTGAGCCTAAACAAGATCGGTAACTCTCTTTGGAGATCGACACCATGGCTGCTTAGACCTGTGGCTTATCATTTTTTCCAAAGCTTTAGTGAGCTTTCGCCCCATTACATTAATATATCAACCGCACGGAATAAAGAGTTCACTCCTAGGAAAAATAGCACAAGCAAGCCCAATAGGAGAAAACAAGAAAAAGAAAGAGAAAAAAAATGCTAACAACGCCAGATCAATAAACACTGACGACCCTCAACCGTTGCGCTCTTTGGAAGTCACTCCATGCTCCTATGCTCTGAATTTCCACTAGCAAGCAACAGCTTCAACAAGGAATGTGACAACGACAACATTGTTGCCCGAACTGGTCCTAGAATTTCTCTCAATACACATAGGGGAGTGAGGAAGGGGTACACTCGACGCCCTTCAAAAAGGAAGGGCAATGCCCGCAGGCATCACCGTGTCGGTGCCGGCCAAGCCGATAGGATTTCTCCCGACCCCCAAAAAACCACAAATTTGTATAATCCTTCGCGCTCCACCGGCTTGCCACACCCCAACATGCGCCACTATGGTCTTGCAGTCACCATCGTCGTCTCACCAAGGAAAACACTACAAGGCCGACTAGACCGAGAAGAAACAACCATAGACAAGCAACGAAAGTACCACCGCCATGCGAGACGGAACAACCTCCATCACCATAGGTGGTAGACGGACGGACGTAGCAGCGAGAGCACACCAGGCCACTTAGAGCCGGAGAGCGGCAGCAACATAACCACTTGGAGGACAACAACATAGCAACAAGGACATACCAGGACGGGAAGGCTCGGCTAGGCCCCAGAAGGGCTCGTAAAGCCCCCCCCCCCCCCCCCCCCCCCCCCGCCGCCGTCGCGCTGCTGCTACCCTCTTGTACGAAGCCATATACCCGGCTAGGCCCAGATGGGCCCATGAAGCTCCCGCCGCCACGCCACAGCAGGCGGGGCGATGTCGCCACCACTCCCATCATGATCCCCTCGTCAATCCAATCAGAGGCAGAGAGGACGAGTCACCCTCGACACGCCCTAGCCTAGATCGGGCCCAAAGGGCCTAGATCTGTGCTTGCGGGTTCCGGTTAGCTTCCTAACCCGTCGTCATCACTGCCAAGTAAAAGCTCTGCCGCCTTGGTTGCCATCCACACCAGAACCGGGAAGCCCCGCCTCCTGAGGACACCCCTCCGATTCGCGCAGCCCCACGCGTGTGATCGTCAAGGGGGAGATGGCCGGGGCAGACGCCCGAGCCTAGCCCGATGTAGGCCGACGATGTCGGGGGAGGGGAGCGGAGGGGGCGCTGAGGACGGAGGGTGGCGGCTCGTCCTGGTCACCCGCGTGGGTGAGGGAGGAGGGCAAGTCACGAGAGCGTTTTCGAACAAACCAAATAAGCACAAGACTATTTCTACGTGAGCACATAGAATGTAGAAATGCACAGACGATATATTTTTCAATTTTTAGCCTATGCTAAGATCAAAAGTGAATTTCTGTGTCTCCGTAAGGATTTTACCCCTAGGCTAAGTTCAAGGTGCATAGATCTATCGTAAGGTTCCATAAAATCAATATTCTTTACATAATGTGGTTTTGTTTTCTCACCTTATTGATTTCTTAAATGTCTAACGAAACTAATTAAATAGAGAAAAGTGGGAGGGTGTAATCATACAAACTAGCCCGTTCTTACGTAAATAAAGTCACTATTGTAAAAAAAAGATTGTGTTGCAGGCACCAAGCCTTTGGATTGCATGGCTTGGCAATATATCCAATTGACCTTTAGAGCATTTCTAGCGGACACCATAAAAGGACGAACCAGAAAATGTGTTTTCAGGTCGCGTTTTACGGGTTTTTTCAGGTCGCGAACGGCGGAGCGGAACAGAAACCAGAAACAGAAAAGGAAATATTTCATTTTCCCAGTTTCACGCATACGATGTCTGTTCCGCCACAACAAGGGTCGAACCCATAAATTAAACTATTTTCTGTCAATTTCACCACATATCTCGCATTTTCAAACAGAAATATGATACCAACGTAAAATAAAATCCCGAAATTATTAATTATACATTACAACAATTATCCGAACAAATTGAATAAACAATAATCCAGTTACAACAAATGAATAGTTCCGAATGCAAATAATGTTTCACACACATGAATGATAAAATGTGGCAACCTAGTTCCTCCCAAATAGCTGCCAGTGATGCTCAATGAGGTCATGCTGCAGCTGGTCATGGGTGGTCATGTTCTCAATGTCTCGGTAGGTTTAAAGGAAGGTTTGGATGGCATTTGTGTTTCTAGCTGGCTTCACACGGCTGCCAACATTGTCGTAGAAGATGTCCAAGTCTAGATCCCTCTCATCCTCAACAATCATGTTGTGAAGAATGACACAACATGTCATTATGTTATTGAGAGTTTTCTTGTCCCAAAAATGAGCTGGACCTCGCACAATTGCAAATCGAGCTTGAAAAACACCAAAGGCTCTCTCAATGTCCTTTCGGGCACTCTCTTGAGCCTTTGCAAATTCAATCTCTTTTCTAGTTTGAGGATTCGAGATGGTCTTGAAAAATGTAGCCCAACGAGCAGCTAGATAATACCCCTTGTCACAACTAAAACCATTGACAGTGTAGTTGCAAGCGGGTGCTTCACCACTAGCTAGCTTGCAAATAGAGGAGATCTATGGAGCACATTGATATCATCGAGGGTACCAGGCAAACCAAAGAAACAATACCAAATCCACAAGTCCTCAGATGCAACGGCTTCTAGCACAATTGTTGCATCTCGGCTTTTGCCACAATATTGTCCATGCCATGCCTTCGGGCAGTTTTTCCAAGTCCAATGCATACAACCTATGATTCCTAGCATGCCCGGCCATCCTCTTCTCTCATTCATTGCCATCAACCTAATTGTGTTCTGCTCGTTCGATGCTCGCAGATACATCGGGCCAAAAATGCGAAAAACCGCATTGGCATCTACGAACACTCTCCATAGTTGTATCTTCGCCGATGCGAATATACTCTTCGGCATAATTGGCCGGGATCCCATATGCGAGCACTCTCATGGCCGCGGAGATTTTTTGGTATGGGCTGAATCCAAGCATCCTCGCGGTATTTCTTCGACGCTTGAAGTACCGCGTCTTGGCCTCGCAAGCTTTCACTATCTTCACGAACAGCAAGCGGCGCATTTGGTAGCGTCTACGAAAGAGGTGAGGCGGGTATGTGGGTACCTCGGCGAAATAATCTCACATGAGCATGTCGTTGCCCAACTTGCGGTTGCGAGGGATGCAAAGGCGTCCGACCGTGGAGCCTCGCCGCCTCTTCCTCCTGTCGCCGTCCTCCTCCTTGAGGGCGAGAACGGCCACCATCATGTGTTGACGGTGGTTCCCGAACAGCGTCTCCACATCCGAGTCGTCGGAGGAGGACGAGTCATCCAACAAAAATTGCTCGCAAGGGTCCAAGTCCATCTACAAATCACGGACGATATTTAGAGCTTGCGGAGAGGAGATCTACGAGCTCGAACTCGAGTGGCGGCGGATTTTACCTTTACGGGCGGCGGAAGGACGGCGGCGGTGGGGCGCGACCGGATCTGCGTCGGGGGGAGTTTTCCGACCCACAACGACTGGGGAATGGGGTCGGCAAGATCAGACGACCTTCTGCACGCGAGGAATCGAGCAGGAGGGTCCTAAATCTACAGCGGCGGTCGACGGCAGGCGGCGGCTGTGCGGGCGGAAGGGACGGGAATGAGCTGAAAATTCCCTCTCGCTAACGAAAACGGAGGATATGGTTCGCATCCAGGTCGGACTCGAAACCTGGGTTTTTCTGGTTCCGCGGGGGTGTTTTCTCGGGAGCCCTCGGTTCGGTCCATTTTAGTGTTCTACTCACTTTTATCACGCGAAACCAAGTTTCGCCCTTTTACGATGTCTGCTAGAGATGCTCTTAGACCATAGCATCTGTAAACTAAAATGGTCGTATTGACATCAAGCGAGAGAACAGGGATGAAACGTGGCACAATATAACAACAAGAGTTGATGTGAGTGGAAGCAAAATCTAGGGAAACTACAAACCTTCTACTTAAGTGTGCCGTAATTCATTGAAGTTTTGGTGACTTGCACGCAAATAACCATTTGCATTGTTCTCTTTCTTTCAGTTTATTGCAGAAACAAGTTGTGGAGCTCTTTTGTAGGGATGCCTCCGGTACTTCAACCTTCTTTCTTTCTAGCGTTTGGATCGATTACTGACCATAGGAAAATGACACAGTATTTACTAAATACTAATCAGTTCTTTGCTTGCCTTTTGTCAGGCCTCCTACGGACAACTACTGTCGAGCGCTTTAACTCTGTTGCACACCTCGGAATGGTAGTAAGATATCTAAGGTAGAGAATGCTTCTTTGTACAAAAGTAATACTCTCAATTTGCATGAAATGCAAGAGAAAAATTCTATAACATGGCATAGGCCATTTCGAACAAAACGGGTAGGGAGCACTAGTAGAAAACATGTCATCCGTTCGCGCCCCATCAGAGCATTAGTCCCGGTTGCGCCACCAACCGGGACTAATGCTGGCACGCGTCCCGGTTCGAGCGGGCACGGGGCTAGGAGGCATGCGTCCCGATTGGTAAGGGGGCATACGTCCCGGTTGGAGCCACCAACCGGGACTAAAGGTTTGGCCATAGCCACGTGGCGTGGCACATACCTTTAGTCCCAGTTGGTGGCTCCAACCGGGACGTATGGTCCCGCCCTCTATAAATGCAACGCCCCAGCCCCATTTGCCTCCACTCTGTTTTTTCTCTTGGTGGAAGGTGTGAGGGGTGTGCTAGTTTTTTCTCTCCTATGCATGCATTCAAGGTGTTTGATGAAATGCTTGAGTGAATAATCCCGTTCAATTTCTCATAGAACAAAAATATAGAAGGTGTCCGAGACGCACTTGAGATTTCTCCTCTTTATTTCCCTCGATCGAGGTTAGCAATCTTATTTTTTCTCTGTCATTGATACAATGCATGTGTCGATGTGAATTGGTCATTTTACTATTTATGATGTCCTTTTTTTATAAACTTACTTATATGATACAGATGAACGGTCGGAAATGGATGTACGATGACCGGCACGTAGCCGGGTATATGAAAGGCGTGGATAAATTTATCGATGTGGCTACGGCAAACAAAGAAAATGGTTTTATACGTTGTCCATGTGTTCAATGTCGGAACAACAAGGAGTACTCTTCCTCGAAAATCATTCACGGCCACCTGATTATGAAAGGTTTCATGCCCAACTATAATTGTTGGACCAAGCACGGGGAAAGAGGGGTTATGATGGAAGATGGTGAAGAAGAAGATGATGATAACAACTATCATCATATGTTTCCTGAATACAGTGATACTGCAATGGAAGACAATGGAGAGGAAAGAGGTGAAGAACGGGCATCAGATGAGCCGGCTGATGAACTTGGTAGGGTCATTTCTAATGCAAAGCGAGACTATGAAACAGAAAATGAGAATTCGAAGTTAGAGGGCATGTTAGAAGATCACAAGAAATTGTTATACCCAAATTGTGAAGATGGCAGCACAAAGCTCGGTACCACACTAGAATTGTTGCGATGGAAGGCAGAGTGTGGTCTAACTGACTCCTCATTTGAAAAGATGCTGAAAATAATGAAGCCGAAGTTTCCAAAACATAACGAACTTTCCGAGAATACCTACGAAGCAAAGAAGACTCTCTGTCCTCTAGGATTAGATGTGCAAAAGATACATGCATGCATTAATGACTGCATCCTATACCGCGGTAAGGAGTATGAGAATTTAGATAAATGTCCGGTATGCAATGCGTTGCGGTATAAGATCAGACGAGATGACCCTGGTGATGTTGAGGTAGAGCCCCTCCAGAAGAGGGTTCCTGCTAAGGTTATGTGGTATGCTCCTATAATACCAAGGTTGAAACGCATGTTCAGAAACAAAGAGCATGTCAGGTTGTTGCGATGGCACAAATAAGACCGTAAGAAAGACGGGAAGTTGAGACACCCTGCTGATGGGTCACAGTGGAGAAAAATCGAGAGAGACTTCCCAGACTTTGCAGGTGATGCAAGGAACTTATGGTTTGGTCTAAGTACGGATGGCATGAATCCTTTTGGGGAGCAGATCTGCAGTCACAGCACCTGGCCCGTGACTCTATGTATCTACAACCTGCCTCCTTGGTTGTGCATGAAGCGTAAGTTCATTATTATGCCAGTGCTCATCCAAGGCCCGAAGCAACCGGGCAACGACATTGATGTGTACCTTAGGCCATTAGTTAAAGAACTCTTATAGTTGTGGGGCAAACCAGGTGTACGTGCGTGGGATGAGAAAAACAGGAGCCATTTGATCTACGATGGTTGTTATTCGTAACCATCAATGATTGGTCTGCTCTTAGTAACCTTTCAGGACAGACAAACAAGGGATATAAGGCATGCACACACTGTTTAGATAAGACTGAAGGTACATATTTGCATAAATGCAAGAAGGTTGTGTATCTGGAGAATCGACGATTTCTTCCGACTAATCATCTCGTAAGAAAGAAAGGCAAGCATTTAAAAGGTGAGGCAGATCACCGGAAGAAGCCTGAACTCCCTACTGGTGATGATGTATTTGGTATGGTCAAGGACATAGAAGTAATCTTTGGAAAGGGTCCCGGCTGTCAATCATTCCGAAAGACGTCGCTACAGGACACGCACCCATGTGGAAGAAGAAATCTATATTTTGGGAGCTGCCATATTGGAAAGTCCTGCGTGTCCGCTCTTCAATCGACGTGATGCACGTGACGAAGAATCTTTGCGTGAACCTTCTAGGATTCCTAGGCGTGTATGGGAAGACAAAAGATACACCAAAAGCACGGGAGGACCAACAAATTATGAAAGACCCAAAGAACATGCATACACATAACAAGACCGATAAAGGGCGTCACTTAAGTCGTGCCAGCTATGCTCTTACCAAAGCAGAGAAGGAAATCTTTTTTAAGTCCTTTACAGTATCAAGGTGTCGCCGGGCTTCTCATCTAATATAAAGGGGATAATAAATATGGCAGAGAAAAAGTTCCAAAACCTGAAGTCTCATGATTGTCACGTGATTATGACGCAGTTGCTTCCGATTGCATTGAGGGGGCTTCTACCGGAAAATGTTCGAGTACCCATTGTGAAGCTGTGTGCATTCCTCAATGCAATATCTCAGAAGGATCAATCCAGATTCTGCCAAGGTTACAGAAGGATGTGGTACAATGTCTTGTTAGTTTTGAATTGGTGTTCCCACCATCCTTCTTCAATATTATGACGCATCTCCTGGTTCACCTAGTGGAAGAGATTGCCATTCTCGGTCCGGTATTTCTGCACAATATGTTCCCCTTTGAGAGGTTCATGGGAGTCTTAAAGAAATATGTTCATAACCGTGCTAGACCAGAAGGAAGCATCTCCAAGGGATATGGAACAGAGGAGGTCATTGAGTTTTGTGTTGACTTTATTCCTGACCTTAAGCCGATTGGTGTTTCTGACTCGCGACATGAGGGAAGACTAAGTGGAAAAGGCACGCTGGGAAAGAAAGCAATGATATGTAGGGACGGAGATTCTTTCACTAAAGCACACTACACAGTTCTACATAATTCCACCTTGGCAGCTCCGTATATCGAGGAGCACAAGAATATTGTACGCTCCAAAAACCCGGGGAAGCCTGAATCATGGATTACAGATGAACACATGAAGTCTTTCGGTGGTTGGATGCGGACTCATCTCTTGAATGACACCACTGTTGGAGATCAGCTATACTTGTTGGCCGCGTCACCATCTTCTACTGTATTGAATTTCCAAGGGTACGAAATAAATGGGAATACATTCTACACGATCGCCCAAGATAAAAAGAGCACCAACCAAAATAGTGGTGTCCGCTTTGATGCAATAGACGAGAATGGACAAAAGGACACATATTATGGTTACATAGAGGAGATATGGGAACTAGACTATGGAGTCTCTTTTAAGGTCCCTTTGTTTCGCTGCAAATGGGTCAACCTGAATAGGGAAGGGGTAAAGATAGACCAGTTGTACGAAATGACAACAGTGGATCTCAACAATCTTGGTTATAGAGATGAACCATTCGTCCTAGCCAATGATGTGTCTCAGGTTTTCTATGTGAAGGACATGTCCTCCAGACCGAAAAAAAGAAAAAATATGCAAACGAATACATCATATGATGAGCCAAAGCGTCACATAGTTCTTTCAGGGAAAAGAAACATCGTGGAAATGGAGGACAAGACAGACATGTCAGAAGATTATAATAAGTTTGATGAAATTCCGCCCTTCATAGTGAAAACTGACCCAAGCATTCCGTTAAGTAAAGAAGATGCTCCATGTTACGTCTGAAGCGATCATAAGGAAGGACATATGCCAAGAAGTTCATGCTCATATTATGTAACTCTAGTTCATGTCTTTCGCGGTTTGTGGCTTGACTGAAGGATATCTTTCGCGGTTTGTGGCTTGACCGGGACTATATATAGGGGGGCCTTTAGTCCCGGTTTTGTAGTCTCAGTTTTTAATATTAATAAATGTATTGAGTGTTAGTCTCGTTTTGTGGCTGGACCGGGACTATGAAGAAGTTGTCCCGATTCGTACTTACCATTAAGATCTGATCTCCAAACGCGCACGGTCACATATTAGGGAGTGCCTCTATGACCAGTTTCTTGGAGATGTCGGAGGACTGAGATCCGGCGGCATCTCCCTAAAACTGGTCGTAGTGGTGTCCCTGCTCTCGAAAACCATCTTGCAGCTTGTAACTTCTCTAACTAGATCAATACACCTGGGAGCTAACTAATTTCACATATTAGTGAGTGCCTCTATGACCAGTTTCTCGGAGATGCCGGAGGACTGGGCTCCGTCGGCATCTCCCTGAAATTGGCCGTAGTGGTGTCCCTTCTCTCAAAAACCATCTTGCAGCTTGTAACTTCTCTAACTAGATCAATACGCCTCGGAGCTAACTAATTTCACATATTAGGGAGTGCCTCTATGACCAGTTTCTCGGAGATGCCGGAGGACTAGGCTCCGTCGGCATCTCCCTGAAACTGGCCGTAGTGGTGTCCCTGCTCTCGAAAACCATCTTGGAGATTCCTCAAACTGGCTAGAGGACTGGACTCGCAAGGATGCCTATTTATAGTACAAGTAGCTCGGCATAGTGTCGACACTTACGAAATAATGTCGACACTCACCCCTATTATTAGTGCTGACTCGTGTTTTGTCACGGTTGGTGTCTCCAACCGGGACTACAGGTTCATCTTTAGTCCCGGTTGGTGACACCATCCGGGACAAGGTACACGCCGCACGGCATAATGTCGACACTCACCCCTATCATTAGTGCTGCCTGGCCCAGCCTGCCGAAATCCCTCCGCGTGGTGTCGACAATGAAAATCCTGTTTCAGAATGCTATCGTCCCATTTTTAGAACAATCCGAACAATTAAAATCCTTCGCGTGGTGTCATATTATGTTACATAGTTGAAAGGAAAAATACCAGACTTGGTATATTGATCATGTTTCGAAAAAACCTTCACAAAATGATCTATCATGTTCGAGGTTTCATGGCTTTCGGTCCAAATGACCGATGTTATGTGCTGAATCACGGCATAGTTTATGATGTTGTGCCCATATTATGCATGTGTGTGGACATTGGTATGGAGAACAATGTTGCAGGAGGAAGTTTTCCTTTTTGTCGCACGGAAAAGCCCTTTTCCATTTTCCGAGCGCAAAAAATGGGTCGTTTTGTGAAGTAACCACCAAAATGCCGTTTCAGAATGCTACCGTCCCATTTTCCTAAAATACTAGACCACCTTACATGGACTATCTCCCAACCAGGACATCTCAAACCTTTTCGTCCATCCCGGGTAAAAAGGAGTCTGCCGAATCGGCAGGAAGTGAGTCTGGTTTGTACTACAGGTACATGATCTATCGCCCGTGATTTTTTGAAAAAATCATTTTTAGACTCGCAATATGTGGTTTCTTCAGAGATCCAATGCAAGTTCTAACGATGCTCGTCCCCTATCTTCATGCACACCGGTTCGACCATAGTTAGAAATTCAGATAATTCAAAACGGGCATAATAAATTAAAGAAAATCCGAACAATGAAAATCCTTCGCATGGTGTCATATTATGTTACATAGTTGAAAGGAAAAATACCAGACTTGGTATATTGATCATGTTTCGAAAAAACCTTCATAAAATGACCTATCATGTTCGAGGTTTCATGGCTTTCGGTCCAAATGACCGATGTTATGTGCTGAATCACGGCATAGTTTGTGATATTGTGCCCATATTATGCATGTGTGTGGACATTGGTATGGATAACAATGTTGCAGGAGGAAGTTTTCCTTTTTTGTCGCACGGAAAAGCCCTTTTCCATTTTCCGAGCGCAAAAAACGGGTCGTTTTGTGAAGTAACCACCAAAATGCTGTTTCAGAATGCTACCGTCCCATTTTCCTAAAATACTAGACCACCTTACATGGACTATATCCCAACCGGGACATCTCAAACCTTTTCGTCCATCCCGGGTAAAAATGACAAATGTCTGCCGAATCGGTAGGAAGTGGGTCCGGTTTGTACTACAGGTACATGATCTATCGCCCGTGATTTTTTGAAAAAATCATTTTTAGACTCGCAATATGTGGTTTCTTCAGAGATCCAATGCAATTTCTAACGATGCTCGTCCCCTATCTTCATGCACACCAGTTCGACCATAGTTAGAAATTCAGATAATTCAAAACAGGCATAATAAATTCAAAAAAAATCCGAACAATGAAAATCCTTCGCGTGGTGTCATATTATGTTACATAGTTGAAAGGAAAAATACCAGACTTGGTATATTGATCATGTTTCGAAAAAATCTTCACAAAATGACCTATCATGTTCGAGGTTTCATGGCTTTCGGTCCAAATGACCGATGTTATGTGCTGAATCACGGCATAGTTTGTGATGTTATGCCCATATTATGCATGTGTGTGGACATTGGTATGGAGAACAATGTTGCCGGATAAAGTTTTCCTTTTTGTCGCACGGAAAAGCCCTTTTCTATTTTCCGAGCGCAAAAAACGGTTCGTTTTGTGAAGTAACCACCAAAATGCCGTTTCAGAATGCTACCGTCCCATTTTCCTAAAATACTAGACCACCTTACATGGACTATCTCCCAACCGGGACATCTCAAACCTTTTCGTCCATCCCGGGTAAAAAGGACAAATGTCTGCCGAATCAGTAGGAAGTGGGTCCGGATTTTCCCGCCATTTTTTCCCACCATTTCTTCCCGCCAGTTTTTCCCGCCGGTTCTTCCCTCCAGTTATCTTCCTGCCATTTCTCACTATATATATGTAGGGTTGGCCTCCATTGTCATTGCACATCTCTAGACTCATATTTGCAACCTCATCACTCTTTTCCATGACTTCCAACGTAGCACTAACTCCCAGGGAGGCGGAGGCGCTTTGCGCCTCGAACTACCCCTGCCTGTCGGGCTACTGTGTCCCTGTCGGCTGGATGCTGAGCGCCGGAGGCGTGCCGGTTCCTCCTGTCCCTCTAGGTGTGGCGCGTCGGATGTCCATCACGAACCACTACTACTTCGAGATCACGCCGGAGCAGCGGAGGAATCCCAGATGGCATCCCGACTATTTCCCGACTTGGGAAACCTTCTTCGTGTATCGACGTGAGAGGGCGCTCGCCAGGCACGAGGAGGACGACCCACCTCCTCCGAACTTTAACGAGGCCGGCCGTCGGCTGTGGTGGCACGGCCGGACTCTCCAGAGCGTCATGGCCTACGACACGGCTGCCGTCTCTAGCCCCCGCCTGCGCTACCCTCAAGTCCAGCCCACTCGTACTCAGCCTTCAAGGTTCAACTACGGCGACCCCGACGACGACAGCGACGACGGCCGCGGCGAGTACGACGACTACAGTGGCGAGTATTACAGATGTAGGCAGGAGCATGACTGAATCATTCCAACATTGCAAAACAAGTTCGGCCGATTGTGGCTTAATCTGGCCATGTATCTTAATTTTCAGTTCTTCTAAGTAACTTAGTGTTAGTTGTGTTATGTACTTTAATTCCAGTTCTATCCTAATCAAATTTTCTTTCCGCCCATTATTTTCCGTACTTTTTATGTTTAAAGTTTTTCTAAATTCCAAATTAATATTAAAAAAATATAAGTTAATTCATTTTTAATTGTAAATGGTTCATATTTTAAATGGTTACATTAATCATTTTTTTAAACATAAAATGGTTTTGAATTATTTATTCAAATCCAAACACTTTTTATGTTTAAAGTTTTTCTAAATTCCAAATTAATATTCAAAATATATAAGTTAATTCATTTTTAATTTTAAATGGTTCATAGTTTCAATGGTTACATTAATTATTTTTAAAAACAGAAAATGGTTTTGAATTATTATTCAAATTCAAACACTTTTTATGTTTAAAGTTTTTCTAAATTCCAAATTAATATTCAAAAAATATAAGTTAATTCATTTTTAATTTTAAATGGTTCATATTTTAAATGGTTACATTAATTATTTTTTAAAAATAGAAAATGGTTTTGAATTAGCTATTCAAATCCAAACACTTTTTATGTTTAAAGTTTTTCTAAATTCCAAATTAATATTCAAAAATATAAATTAATTCATTTTTAATTTTAAATGGTTCATAGTTTAAATGGTTACATTAATTATTTTTAAAAACAGAAAATGGTTTTGAATTATTATTCAAATTCAAACACTTTTTTTGTTTAAAGTTTTTCTAAATTCCAAATTAATATTCAAAAAATATAGGTTAATTAATTTTAAATTTTAAATGGTTACATTAATTATTTTTTAAAAATAGAAAATGGTTTTGAGTTAGTTATTCAAATCCAAACACTTTTTATGTTTAAAGTTTTTCTAAATTCCAAATTAATATTCAAAAAATATAAGTTAATTCATTTTTAATTTTAAATGGTTTATAGTTTAAATGGTTACATTAATTATTTTTAAAAACAGAAAATGGTTTCGAATTAGTTATTCAAATTCAAACACTTTTTATGTTTAAAGTTTTTCTAAATTCCAAAGTAATTATCATTTAAAAAACATTACAAATTTAAACCCCAAAATAAAAAATAAGGCGGAAACAGAGAGAAAATTCCTGAAAATTTTTGAAAACAGGGTCATATGTCCCGGTTGGGGCTACCAACCGAGACTAAAGACCCCTGCGCGCGCCAACCCTTGGTCTGCTGAAAAAATTGGAGTATACGTCCCGGTTGGTGGCTCCAACCGGGACGTATGACCCTTTAGTCCCGGTTGGAGCCACCAACCGGGACTAAAGGTCCTTTGGTTATAACTAACGCGCCTCCTCTTCTTCTTCTCCATCTCACTTCTCTGCTTCTCACCGACGCGCGCACAGGAACCGCCCCCGACGCCGGCAGGCTGCCCGAGCTCGCCGCCGCCCGCGCGTTCCGTCCGCCACCACCGCCGCCTCTGTCCGTGCGCGCCCCAGCTACTCCCCCCCCCCCCCCCGCCCGCCCGATGCCGCCGCCGCTCGAGCTCGACGGAGGCGACGCTCCGGTGACCAAGAAGGAGCGGCGCCGTCACTATCTTGCTCCCTGCATCGCCCTCTATCTAACACGCGGTGAGCCTCTGCACCTCCCAGTGCCCTCCGTTTGCCTGCTTGCTTGTTGTAGCCGCCACGCGTCGTGTCCCTGCAAGCACCGCAGCCGCTGCCCGCCGTGCGCCCAGCTCCGGTGACCTTCTTCGAGCGGCGCTGCCACTTTATTGCTTACCTCGACGCGTTGCTTCGATCAAGCCTGGCCCCGTCGCCCCGCACGCCTCACAGTGCCGTCCCCGGTGACCACCCGACGATGGCCGTCGAGATGATGTCACCCCGGCGTCACGCTGACGTGGCCCACGGGCCCGCTGACCTTTGACCACCACGGTGGCTTGCTGATGTGGCCTAGGGCCCAGCAGTCAGTCACAGTGGCTAGGTTCTGTCTGGGTAAAAAAACCAACCCTTTGCTAATGTCATATTGACACAGTAATTCAATTTTAAATGATTTAATAATTCCAGAAATTGATATAAACTTGTAAATTCAATATCTTTTTATTTATAAGTCAGAAAAATACAAATAGTATATCAAATTGTTCAGAAAAATGAAACCTATCTATTTAACCTATAATCATTAATTGTTCAACAACTTAAATGACAAGTATAATTAGAAGAACAAATGCACCCCTCTCATATGTTCCGGAGTTTCCCCGAGTTAGGGTTTTCACCCCTCGGAACCCCGATTAAATCGTCGAGCATGTCTTAGGGTTACATTCCAATGCAAATTAACTTGTCATATCATCATACTTGCTTGAGCATTGCATCGATGCCATGTGTTGATTGTTTCCCTTTCTTTTCGATGTTTGGATTATTAGGTTTATTATTAGTTAGGTATTATTAGGTTTATTAATTAGTTTGGTATTATTGGTCTTTGGCCCCACTGGTCAGTCACTGTGGGTAGCCCCAGACCCGATTCACATTGTCAAGCAACTTAAAAACCCTATCTTAGATAAGGAATCATTAATACCCCTTAGGTGCATGTGGGTTCGACGATGTGCCTTCGCCAGGGCATTCCGAACCCTCTTAAATCAATTCCAATATGGTATTTTGTTAGTATCTAGTGTTACCTATCTGCTGGATAGTTTCCCTTTTGTAGCCTTATACTCATGTTCCCCTCTTAGGTGCATGTCGGTTTAGGGTTTCTCTTCATTTTTATTATTGTGTATGTATATATTAGGGTTTCTCTGAATTAGGGTTTATATCTCTCAACACCGTACCTAACTTTCTCCCTTAGCCGCTTCGACTTATTCATTTTTTCCACCTATGCAGAAAATATGGACCCACACGTCAGAGACGAAGAAAAGGAAGAGTTGATCCAAGGTGTGATCCGCGGGGAAGAAAATTTAGATGTATCAACGTTTCTGAACAACTCCGGTGAGGGTGATCCTCTTTTTGCCGGAATAGACGACTTGTTTGAGGTTGAAGGTGTTGCCTTCCGCGAGGGAGAAGGCGATGCCTTGTGTAATCGAGAAGACAACCGCTCCGGCGAGGTCCATGTAATATAATTAATTCATTAATTAATCATCTGCTATCTATATAGAAATAGTAACGACGATCTTTCTTCTTTTAGCCCTCCAGATCGAACAAATCTACTAAAAAGAACAGACGAGGCCCAACCGAAAAGTTGCAAGACCATGAGAGGTTCAGGATCGAAGATGTCGCTGAAGACGGCAAACCGACGGCTCCGAAGTTGTCGCAAACAAATTTGTGGCACAATGCGGAGTAATCGTTAGGGACTTAATCCCGATCACCATTCGAAATTGGAATAGGCCTGCTGATGCGAAAGAAGAGGGAACATGTTTATTTGTCCCTAACCACACCAAAGATTTACTGTGGAATAGGCTCATGGTTAATTTCAAACTACCGAAGATAGAGCTGGACCCAAATGCGGAGGATCCAGTTGAGGACGCCTTAGAACATGGGAGAGCCATGGAGGCTAAGGTCAGGGAGTGGGCTTTGAAGAAGATGGCCCAGTGTTTCACCAACTAGAAGAAAATATTGCACCTTGACTATGTCGTGAAAGAGAAGACTCCCGATTTCAAGAATATTCAGTTTGAGAAGATAAAACCATTCTGGGCTGAGTTTGTGGAATACAAGACATCAGAAAAAGCTAGGGGTGTTTGGAAAAAGGCTAGGGGTGTTTGGAAAGAGGAGCTTACATTTGAAGCACTAGATGTAAGCACCACTAGCTATATCCGCGCATCTCTTTGATTCTAGTTTTGATACAGTTATTATCATGCTTGATTATTATTTTGATTGAACTATGTTCTCGTAAAGTGCCTGACGCAGGGATCAGGTAACAATCTATGTGGATACTATGTTTGCGAGTTCATCCGGTAGACGTGCGATGAGAAGGGCAGAAATTTAGAGCAACTCCACGTGCGTAAACAATTTCCATAGTTTTTAATTACAATCAAATTGTGTTTAGTTTCATTCATATAGGCTGACTCCTTTTTTAAATTAGATCGAACGTCTACGGGACGGTCTTCTGCCAAAGGATCGTGTACGAGCAATTCAGGAGGAATTGGCGGGATTCTTGGATGCAGAAGTCCTAGACCCAAAAGGGAAATACTATTCGGCTGTATATAGACAATAGGGATTGTACAAAGAGCAATTTTTGTATGTAGTGCATGAACTCGATCCGTGTATCGAATGTAATATTGTCATGATGATCTTGTGTAATATAATGGTTCCTTCATTGATGAGTGCAAAACACTAAATAAATAATAAATCAACCTAAATGAATTCTCTGCCGCGGCACAAAAAGTGGCCAAAATGCTGTCGCGGCAACAAAAGTTGCCAAAATGAATTCTCTGCCGCGGCAGAGAAATGTGCCAAATCTCTGTCGCGGCAGAAGGCTATTTGTCCCGGTTCGTGTTACGAACCGGAACGGTTGCTCCACCCCCCTCGCCCTCTGCCGCTGCCACGCGTACACCCATTTGTCCCGGTTGGTGGGGCAACCGGGACTAAAGGTTAGGGATTTAGTCACGATTGCCCCGTCCCGGTTGGGCAACCGGGACTAATGCCCCTTACCAACCGGGACGCATGGCACGCTTTCTACTAGTGGAGTAAAAATGTGGACTGTCCGCTGTTCCCACATCATAGCAACGAGTTCCGCTCGGCCCCCGCGTCGCCTAGCCCTAGGCGGCGATCCCACCGGTGGTGCCATGATCCCCTCTCCTGTTCCCTCCCCTTCATCGCCGCCGCCAGGGTCATCATCAGGCAAGGCCCTAGGGTTAACGGCGGGGAGGAGGAGGGGGGTCCTCTCCCTCGCGCGAGGTAGTGGTTCCCTCTGCGGCGGCGGCGTGGAGCTGTGGCTTCCCGGCGGCGAGCGGGGCTCAATGGCATCTAAGGAGGGGCGACCTCGCGCGGCGAATGCGTCCTGCCGCTGCGGCATGGGGCTTCGGGCCTGCTCGGCCCATCCGGGCCTAGACGGGCCATCAAAGCCGGGGTTGTGGCAGCAGGGAGGCGTGGTGGTGCCAGTTGGCGGCGACTTCTGGGCGTCGTGGTGGTGCCAGTTGGCGGCGACTTCTGGGCGTCGTGGTGGTGCTGGTGGCCGGCCAGTCTGCGGTGGGCTGGATCCCAACTTCAGTCCATCCCGCCGTGGTCTTGGTGGGAGGTGATCAGTGTCTTCCCATGTTTCGATGACGTCCACGGGTTGTCTCTTGATGGTAGTATGCCATATGTTTGTACCAATTGATACCTTCGATACGGATTTATGGATGCAGTATAGTAGCTTTTTCTTTAGTAGATCTATGTTTAATTGAACATTGGAAAACAATGCTAAATGGAAATTAACATGAGACACATCTATAAGACTTGTTTGTTCGTTTTACCTTTGTTTGGCGGACCTTTCTAGTTTACTTTAGAACTTTGCTTGTTACAATGGATGTAGATATGCCAGGGTTAAAGATTCACCCGTGACTGCACATCATATGTGATAAAGATAGTAATACACATATTCATGTGTAATGATTTAATAAAGATCAAATTTATGGGCAACACGTCCTGATATACTAGAGCCTCTACGAGTCACATGCATAGCAATAATCTTTTGAACCAACCATTGTACCACGGAATACCAGGCTCAACAATTATTAAGTAAAAACACAGATCGAGGCCTTAAGAAGTGATGTTGCTGTTGTTCCCAAATGGATCAATAATCGAAGACCGTACTCCCCTTTCTGTCACTGGGTTTTCTACGAGATCGCTGCTCACCAAGTATCTTACCTCAAGCCTTTATCAATCTCTGGGATCTTGAGTACAAGTCCATAGATCGAGACAAGAGACAAAAAAAATAAAGATATAAAATCTCTATTCAATCAATACACAATACTCCCATGAATTATATGCATATAATCTCTGCGAGGTTTCACCCTTACCCGCATCCCGTGAGGACTATTAACTCATAAGAATAAGATCAAGGATAGAAAATATTGTGCAAAATATTTATATTGAAATAAAATATTCTTACAGTGGTCGCCAAATCACAATGAGACCTCAAGTACAAGCTAATAAAGGCTATGGCTATGGAGAGATGGGGAGGATGAACTATGGTGGTGGATCTCCTTCGGTGGTGTTGTGATGCAATTTGAGAATGACGGTCCTCTGCGCGGTGGCTGGGATCTCGAAATATATAGGTGCCTTTACAAAAGTTGTAGGGTTTGACTTGACGATGTCGCTGCCACCTGGTGCGGGCGGGCGGTACGGGCGGATCTTTGCCCATACCAGTGGTCGTTAAGCCTTCTGGAGGATGGGTTTCGACCCTGATTTTTCTTGGCCGTGTAGACAACCTCAAAATCTTCATTAATAGCTCCTGGTTTCTCCTTAAAAGTGTGACTTCCTGCACAACACGATTCAAAACAAAGGATTGCACATTTTTGCAATAATTAGTCATTATTAGCAAGGCTAGAGAGATTCTTGGTCATTTGTTTGACTAAAAATACGATTTAAACGCGGAGAAAGATGACTAATTTCATATCTATCACCCATCTGCTCAGTTTTAGACAGACTTTGGGGTCGAAGGCCGGGCCGGGATAAATCCTTGCTTTTGCTGACAATGGCGACGCCTTTGGACGTCGTCTCCCTCCTTGGAGGGTTCATCATGGCCCTGATTGTTCTTCCCCATCTCAAACAATGAGGGAAACCCTTGATCTAGCTGTTAGATTGGGCGACAACGGCACCAGGATGTCGCTTCCTTCTTGAAGGCGCCGCCTTGGTTGATCGAGGAGTCCCTAAAACGGCGGATGGTGTCAACATAGGAAGCTTCTTAGAGCGTGAGTCCCCGATGCGCAATGTATTCCGTGGTTGGCGCTTCTTGGTCGACAGCTTCCTTTGGACTAGTCGGGTCCCGCCATCTACTTGCCGACTTCTTTAGGCGCTTATGAGTATGCAATACGTTGATCCGGTTGTTCTTGGAGTTGGTCTACCGAGGTCTCCATCTTTTGGCGTGACGCAGTCTTGGGCCTCTATGTTCCGCCTCTAGCCTTCTTGGTAGGTGGCGGTGCAAGGCAAGTCTTCATAGTCATTTGTCTTGGGTTTGCGTTGTAAGCCGTGTATCATATTGTGTTGAGTTGTAGCCATTCTTGGTGTTGTTTCGGCCGTCTAGGCCTTTCTTTTATATGATTAATACACCTTTTATGATGTATTCTAGAAAAAAGAAGGTGGATTTTATCCCCGTGAGGTAGAGATGTTTTTGATAATTTCAATAACTTTCACACATGTCTATATAGTGTTTTATCATTCCGCAGAAGAGTGTGGTATTTCGTACATATTTTGAAGTACAAATGTTTTGATCAATATATTAAGATCTAATTTTTTGGGTTATGGCTACGCACGGGTATTCAACTGGTACCTGTAATATAGGGACATGTAAATATGGTTACCGGGCAATTAATCAAAAATACCATATCCAATAGCCATGGGCCGGGTTATTTTTTATCACCCTGCGCATGAGTTGGCATTATTGTAGCGCATTATGCCGATCATATAAAGTAGCTTTATATTCCTGGCCAGTTACTTTATCAGCAGAGGTAAATATGGACGCAAAGCTTGATGCAACGTATTCTCTTTCAGTTACGTGCATGTTTTCTACGGATCAATTCTACAGAAGTGTGAAGCAGAGAGAAGAAAAAGAGGACCGTGTTGCATGAATTGTGCAAACTTAGCCTCGGCTGTCAGTCATACCAAACGCTGAAATACTTAACTGTGTACTCGTTAGTCAGTGCTTTGCATCTATTATAAGCGATCGTTTTGTTGTTTCCAGTTGTAGATGCGATACATGCTACTACCTCCGTTTAGAAATATAAGATGTTTTAGGTTTGTGAAGTAGATGTATCTAGACACCTTTTAGTGTATAGGTTCAAATGAATCTAGACACTAAAATATGTCTAGATACATCTTATTCATAAACCTAAAACATCTTATATTTCCAAACGGAGGGAGTACATGTAAATGTCTTTTAGCTAAGCTACCCAAATGTTTGTAAAGGAATGTTAGGTTGCTCCACAGATTTCTGTAATGTCTGTACAATTTTCTCATTTTTAATTGGCTATTTGCTTGCTTAGTTCGATATGAGAGCAAGAATATACTCCCTTCGTTTAGAAATATAAGATGGTTTAGGTTTGTGAAAGAGATGTATCTAGACATCTTTTAGTGTATAGGTTCAAATGAATCTAGACACTAAAATATGTCTAGATACATCTTTTTCACAAATCTAAAACATCTTATATTTCCAAACGGAGGGAGTACAATCGTATACGTTTAGTTTGTAAGCTTCATTGCGTCTCGAACAATGCACTCATCTAGGTACGTGTGACTATACAAATTTCATGCATTAATTCAACTAGAAAGAAGAACCCAATGGCGGCCGGTCTATGAATAGGAATCTCTCCTACTATGAAAAACAAGATGTTCATCAACCGTATAAGGAGATGAAACACCTAAGGGAAACAACATATGAGAGGAATATCAGTGCAGAGATGCATGAAAGCGGTTCCCCATGTCTCTCAATTCCAATCCCACTGGTTGCTAATTGGTTCCCGTCCACAGGCCATGTCGAAACCGTAAAAATTTGGTGAAAAAATCTATCACAGCCAACTTGCTTTGTTTTTCTCCCTTCTCTTCCACTTTGCCAGTGTTATAGGTGGTGGTCTCATTTCTGCTCCATTCTCCATGATCCACTATTTATAACATGGTTTGGCTCGCTATGGGATGTGACTCTTTCCACACCTTCTTTTATTATTCCTCAACCATAATGATAGTATCCTATTTAAGTATATGCTACTCTTTCCGATCCTAAATAAGTGTCGCGGTTTTAAAATAGAGTTAGTTTAAAACTCCGATACTTATTTAGGATCGGAGGAAGTATTAATTATTTATCGTGGGCATGAGCCTGAAGTAGGTGGCTCTTATCGAGACCCTCTTTTATTTCCTACTGTAAAGTTTTCTGCTTCTATTTACGAAGCTTCAATGCAAGGGGATACGACATTATTAAGCTTATGTTGCTGAAAGAGGAAACTGAAAGCTGAACACTAGAGTTACCTAACATATTTTTGATGAAATTATTATAAGAAGAAGTGAAAGGATCGTATAGGCACCTAGAGGGGGGGGGTGAATAGGTGCTACTTCAAATTTTCTTTTTTTTTCAAATTAGGGTTTGACAATAAGGTAAATTCTCTAGATAATGCAACTAAGATGAATTTGCCTATATGACAAACATGAACAAGATAATGCACAACTAAGTAAGAGCAAGTAAGTAAAGTGCGGTAAAGGATAGAAGTAACCAAAATGGTGGACGCGGAGACACAAGGATTTGTTTTCCGTAGTTCCTTCCTTTTGAGGGGAAGTACGTCTACGTTTGGAGAGGGGGTGGTTTCAAACCACCAACGCCACGAGAGGCCTCCCTTGTTCTCCGATGAATCTCACCCCAACGGGATCGATCCACCTTTTACTATATCGGCAACCTTCAAGGTGGAAGCCGACACCTTTACAAGTTTGGGACACACATCCACAACTGAATTGGAGGCTCTCAAATACAAGCAAGCTGTCAAGACAATCAAAGACAAGCTTGTAAGAACCAAATCTAGAACTAGAGTTTTCAAGAAAACACTAGGGCAAAGGGGCCCTCAATGAAATGAGGGGGAAATGAAGATCTCTTTTGGTGAAGTAGTAGATCGGGGCCTCCTCCTTCGATTCCCCAAAGTTCAAAGACTTTGGGTGGTGGATTGAGGAGATCTTAAAGATTTGGTGGCTCCAATGGTGGTCTTGACTTTAATGTGGATGAGCACTTTGTCCCAAGGTAGGTGGAGGGTTATTTATACCCCTCCAAGAAATCTGGCCGTTGGAGCCTTTAATGCAGCGGTAGTACCGGAAGTTTAAGCGGTACTACCGAAAAACTCCGGTACTATCGGACCTGGTACCGGAAGAGCAACCTTCAAAAATCATATGCCCTGGCCACAGCGGTACCACAATGTGGTGCTACCGTAAAGCGGTAGTACCTCTTATGGGAACCGGTACTACCGGACGGGCAATGGTATCTGCAACTTGGTCGAGAAACTCTCTGTCACTCCAGGTACCAAAATGCGGTACTACCGCATTTTGGTACCTAGGCAGCCAGTGGCTTTTGCCAACATACAAAAGGCTACTGCCATGCTAGGTACTAAAATGCGGTACTACCGCATTTTAGTACCGGGTTGAGCAGTGGCCTTTTATAGGTTGAAAAAGCGTCTGCCGCGCTAGGTACTAAAATGCGATACTACCGCATTTTAGTACTGGAGCGGGCAGTAGCTTTTGACAAGTGGTCAAAAAGCTTATGTCGCTATAGGTACTAAAATGCGGTACTACTGCTTTTTAGTACCTAGCCCGGCAGTGGCTTTTTGACAACTAGTCAAAACCTACTGCCGCGTCCGGTAGCAAAAAGCGGTACTTTTTGGTACCGCGCCAGGCAGAAAGTTCTGGACTGTTGTTTAACCATTGCAAAACCTTTTTCAATGCACCTGCGATACACTTGGCAAATAATTAGTCCGATGTGTGTGTTGTTATAGAACACCAAAATCACTAGGGATAGGAAATGCTCTTTCAATCTCCCCCTTTTTGGTGTTTGATGACAACACACATTTTGCAGGGTAATCCAATGATGACAAGATAGAGATGGGGCTCCCCCTAGATATGTAGAATCAAGCCTCATTCTATCTAATAAGCTACCTGGGAGTAGAAGTCGCACTTAGAGCACATACCTTTGCTAAATAACATGTGATGACCAATATTGATTAAGAATGGGGAAGGTCGTCACATACACCACATAAGATGGATCCAAATGAGAATAGCCATATTACACACAAGATGGATCCATACGATAACCACATAGTCTCACCATACATAGCACAAATAGTTAGTTCACACATAATAAGAGGCAAGCAAATAAAGTTCACAAGCGAATAAAACTCAATGGCAAGAACGAGCTTGTGACTTTTCCCTCGCAAGTCCCGCATACCTAATGTGCAACTTCTCCCCCTTTGGCATCAAGACGCCAAAAAGGGACAAGAGCAACACTAACGTCTCGGAGATCACTCGTCATCATCATCATCATCCCATGCATCCCATGCATCATCATGAGTTGGCGAGGCACGGAAGGAGGAGGTGGCATCATCATCCTAGTGTCTATGCTTGGAGATCCATTGGTCTTCTGGGGTAATGTTGTTCTCGAAGACCTTGGAGACGGTCAAACCTTGAGCCTCCATCATTTACTTATGACGAGCACATGACTTCTTGGCATAGACATGGGCCTCGTACATGCGTTTTTGATTGTCCACTTGGAAGCAGAATACCTTCTTGAGTTTGGCCTCAATCCTCTTGGCCCAAGATGGCTGAGCAGGCTTGCGACGTGAGACCACAAAGTCAGCATCCTTCTGAGCATCATCAGCATCACCGGATCCCTCCTCAGCAGGGTTCCCATCCTCATCAACAATATGACCATCGGCATTGCGTGGTTTGAGATGGGTCTTGATCAACAGATTCTTGTGGCGGTGAGTGACAAGGCAAAGAGAAGGCATGTCACGGGCAATCACGGGGCACTTGCTAATAATGAGAGCCATGATATACGGAGCAAAAGGAGGCACCCTCCTTTGAAAAGTGGCACAGACCATTTCATTCCAAATAACATCCATCACATCCATAGGTTGGCCAGAGTCACGGTGGTGAAAGGTGGCGAGCATAATATCCACCATGAAGGCATGTATCTCATCAACATTCCCAGCTCGGGGGGCGACAGTCTCACGGAAAATGCGATGCAAGATGCCATATGTAGGTAGGAGCCCTTTGATCTTTCCAGGGATACCGCGCCCCCGGATGTACAGTGGTGCAAGAGCATCCTTCTTCATGGGGCGATCATTGTTGTGGCACCGAAAGCCAACGGGAGTGTCATTGCCATGGTCTTCGTACTCGAGAATAGCCGCGAACTCAGCCAAAGTTGCTTGCTTGACAACACCCTCGGTCATCCAGGTGAGTGTCTGAGTCTGATTCTTGGCAAAGTTAACGGTTGCATAGAACTGAGTAATGAGCATTGGGTCATAGTTGCATCGGAACTCCATAATGGGAAGCAAGCCAATGTTGGTGCAAATCTCAAGAGCTTCACCAAAGTATTGCAGGTTCTTCTTCACATGATTCATCTCGATCCACTTTTGAGGGACCACAAGTTTGTCATCTTTCATGGGTATCTCATGGAACACCCGCTCCTGGAAATCCGTATAGAAAAGGCTACCTTGCCGAGCTTGAGAGCGAGCAGCCACATATGGATTGACAATCCGCAGTTCATGAAATTCGATCTCAGAAAAATCAGATAGCAGCTTTGGCCCAGATGGCCCTGAACTGTGGCTCTTGCGAGGGCCGGAGGGAGGAGGAGGTGGAGGAGCCTTACCACGACCATCACTTTGCTTGACCCCCCCACCCCGACGACCACGAGTTGTTTGCAGTTTCAGACGGGTGCTAGGTTGAGGCATGATCTCTTCTTCTGACTCAGTCTCTGACTCTGACTCATAGTCCTCAATCTCATGGTGAGCTTTGGAGAGTTTGCGAGATCCCCGGGAACCCCCTGCACCTGTGAACGAACGAGGGAGATAGCATAGGGGTAAGGGCACAAGAACCCAAGACAAACAGATGATGGAACTCTTGGTTTAAAAAAATTGTTGTCTGTACAGGGAGGTAGTACCGGATCTGCACAGGCGGTAGTACCGCACAGCGGTAGTACCGGAAAAAGATTCTCGGTACTACCGGCCAGCGACCACAGTGCAGATCTAAGACATAGATCCATGTACGGGCAGTAAAATTGATGTAAAACAGGAATTCCATCGGTCTAAGAGGTAGATCTTGTAGATAGCACACGGTACAACCTCAATAATACGTGTTTTAGCCAAGAATCAAAGTCACCCTAGATTCAATGGAGAAAACAAGTGAGAAGAAGAGGGGGCGGTGGAGAATGAGGAGGAGCCCACGAGGAGGCCGGATCCGGTGTGGATCTGGGAAAAGGAGAAGGGGGCGGGGCTCCGGCAGCGTTCTCCTGCTCCGGCGGCGGCGGTGGTGAGGAGTGGAGACGGGGGACTAATGAGGCACTGAGAGGTGCCTCTCCCACGTCTCCAATCTTAACCGAAACGCAGAGCGGTAGTACCGGAGCCACGAGCGGTAGTACCGCTAGGCAGTAGTACAGTAGAAAACTACCGGTAGTACCGCACCTGGGAAGTTTCCAGACATGATCCTGGAAACTGATCCACAAGCGGTAGTACCGCTAGACTTTTACGGTAGTACCGTTTGGCGGTAGTACCGCTAGTTAGCACCGGTAGTACCGTAACCACCAGAACAGAGAGCCAGGATACATAAAGTGGAAGGTTCTTGTGCAGAGTAGATGAGTTTTGTCGAGGGATAAGAATGGCTTGGGTTTAAAGAGTCACACTGATATGGGCCAATGCACTCAAAAATTACTAAAAACATATGAAGAGCCAAATGTGAGTGCACGACCAGAAGAACAAAACCAACTAGAGGATGACAAACACGAGTAAGCACAAACCTCTCAAATGAGAAGGGGGCGGTGGCCTAAGCCACCATATATGAGTATACTCGGCTTGGCACCACGAAGATATATCTTGGGTCCATTATCGAAACTCATCATTTAAGCTCACATATCACAAAATGATATTAAGAGGAATGATTTTTATTGCTTTGGGCATAATGGGGGGAGGGATAGTCCAATCAATTAGAACCGCACTCCCCCTATATCCATGCCTACACCTAAACCAAATATGGGTCGAATTATAGGTGAGAGTGCAAGATAATCAAGTCAAGCTCCTTGAATCTACGATATTTAGTTCATTCCTCAAATAGCAAAACCTTGCTTCATCAAGAGGCGTCGTGAAGATATCGGCAAGTTGATCTTTGGTTGACACATATGATAGATCAATATCACCTCGAGCAACATGATCTCTAATGAAGTGATGGCAAATCTCAATATGCTTTATCCTTGTGTGATCCACCGGGTTGTAGGCAATCTTGATGGCACTTTCATTGTCACATAGAAGAGGCACTTTGTCACAATGGACACCGTATTACTTTAAAGTTTGCCTCATCCATAGCAATTGGGTGCAATCACTAGCAGCTGCCACATACTCGGCTTCGGCGGTGGAGAGAGATATACAATTTTGTTTCTTAGAAGACCAACATACCAAGGACCTACCAAGGAATTGGAAAGCCCCGGAGGTTGATTTTCTATCATCCTTATCACCCGCCCAATCCGAGCCCGTGTATCCACAAAGAGCAAATGTTGAGCCTCGAGGATACCAAAGACCATAAAACGGGGTATGAACTAAATATCGAAAGATTCTCTTGACCGCCATTAAATGGCTTTCCTTAGGAGCCGCTTGATATCTTGCACACACACCTACACTCAACACAATATCGGGTCTAGATGCATAAAGGTAAAGCAAAGAACCAATCATACACCGGTATACCTTTTGATCCACATCTTTACCATTTGGATTTTGTTCTAGATGAGTCTTTGTAGCCATGGGAGTAGGAGCTCCATTTAAGTCTTGCATATTGAATCTCTTGAGCATATCTTGAGTATACTTGGCTTGATTGAAGAATGTCCCTCCTCTCACTTGCTTGATCTCAAAACCAAGAAATACTCTCAACTCCCCCATCAAAGACATCCGAAACCTACTAGTCATAAGCTTTGAGAATTCATCATTGAAAGCTTTGTTAGATGAGCCAAAGATAATATCATCAACATATATTTGACATACAAAAAGCTCCCCATTGACTCTCTTAGTAAAAAGAGTGGGATCGATTTTTCCAACCTCAAATCCATGGTCAAACAATAACTCTCTAAGGTGCTCATACCGCGTGCGTGGGGCTTGCTTGAGCCCATAGAGTGCCTTATCAAGTTTGTAGACATGGTTTGGGAAGTTGGGGTCCTCGAATCCCGGGGGTTGCTTAACATATACCAATTCATTTAATGGACCATAAAGAAATGCACTCTCTACATCCATTTGTTGTAACTTGAAGTTATGATGTGCCGCATAAGCAAGAAGGATACGGATGGACTCAAGGCAAGCCACGGGTGCATAAGTTTCTCCATAGTCAATCCCTTCAATTTGAGAAAACCCTTGTGCAACCAATCTAGCCTTGTTCCTTACTATAATTCCATGCTCATCTTGCTTGTTCTTTAATATCCACTTTGTTCCAATAACATTGCGGCAATCCTTTGGCTTCTCAACTAACTTCCATACTTTGTTTCTCTCAAAATTGTTGAGCTCTTTGTGCATAGCTTCTAACCAATCCAAATCTTTAAGAGCTTCCCACACTTTCTTAGGTTCAATCATGGAGATGTGTGCTTGATGTTCACTGAACCTCTTCAATTGTGCTCTTGTGAAAATGCCTTTCCTTAGGTCACCAACAACATTTTGGAGAGAGTGGTCTCTTAATTCCAACATTCTTTCCTTTCTAGCTTCGCGATGAGCGTGGATCTCCGAGTTGTTTCTTGGAGGACCCTCTTCATCATTTTGATCCTCGTCTTGACCATCATATTGACCTTGATCATCATCGGAATCATCCTCATCATTGGGAGGCAAAGATTGACCTTGGTCTTGATCAAGTGCCCTTCTAGCATCAATTTGAGCTTGTCTCAAAGCAGTTTGTATAGATCTTCCTTGAGTAATTGCCTTGGCACCACTTGACATCCTGGCGAATGGATCAAGCTCCCCTTGACTAGAATTTCCACTAAGATCATCATGTTGAGGGTCAATATCTTGTCTTTGGCTTATGTCATTGCCCTCCTCGGTGGATGGAGCTTGTTGATGTTGTGAAGATGAGGGCTCCACTTGAGTGGAGCATAGTTCTTCTTGATCCGCCATAAGGGGTTCCTCAACGGGGCGGATATATCCCACACCCATTATTCCTATGGCATCCTGAGGCATTTCATCATCTGCATCACAAGCATCAACACGCCCCCCTTGGGGACCATCATATTCTTCAAAGGTCACACTACAAGATTCTATGACGACTCCGGAGAGCTTATCATAGATTCTATAAGTGTGAGATTCGAGACCATAGCCAACAAAAATACCCTCTAATGCTTTAGACTCAAATTTGGACAACCGAACACCTTTTATGAGATAGAAACACTTAGAACCGAACACCCGGAAGTAGGATATGTTGGGCTTGTTGTCGGTAAGTATTTCATATGGAGTCTTGTTGATTTCTTTGCGGAGGTAGAGCCGGTTTGGAGCATGACAAGCGGTGGAGATGGCTTCGGCCCAAAAGTTGTATGGATATTTAAACTCCGCCAACATGGTCCTAGCCATCTCAATAATAGTCTGGTTCTTCCTTTCGTCCACACCATTTTGTTGAGGGGTGTATGCAGCGGAATATTGATGTTTTATCCCCTCATCACTAAGGAAATCATTCAAGGTGTAGTTCTTGAACTCGGTGCCGTTGTCACTCCTTATGATCAATACGGGAAGGTTGTATTAACGTTGGACCATGTTGATGAAGTCGATGAAGGTCTTTTGGGTCTCACTCTTCAACTTGAAGAAATACACCCACGAATATCTTGAATAGTCATCAAAGATCACCAAGCAATATTTCTTCCCACCAAGACTTGCATGAGATGGTGGACCGAAAAGGTCCACATGGAGGAGCTCCAAGATCTTGGTAGACTTGATGTGGTTCTTAGGCTTGTGAGGAGCGTCATGCATCTTCCCTAGAACACATGCCCTGCAAACACGATCTTTGGCAAAGGAAATATTTTCTTTTAGTCCAACAATATGGCCCTCCTTATGGAGACTTTGCAAAGTTCTCATATTGACATGGGCTAGTCGGCGATGCCATAGCCAACCCACATCGGCCTTTTCGAATAAGCACATCGGACCTATAGTGGCTTGCCCCAAAAAGTCCACCACATACAAGTCATGTTCGACGTACCCAACGAAAGCGACCTTGAGAGACTTTCTCCACCAGAGGACCACAATATCAACATCAATAAAGATGGCAAAGCCCATCTTTCCAAGAGCACGGACTGAAAGTAAATTGTATCCAAGGGTTTCAACAAGCATGACATTCACGAGCGTAATGTCGTGAGCAACCACAACCTTGCCGAAACCCATTACCTTATACTTTGACTTGTCAGCATATGTCACGGTGATTTGATCATCATTTGGCTTTAAGTCCTTAACAATAGACGAGCTTCCGGTCATATGACTTGTGCAACCACTATCAAGCACCCACTTTGAACCCCCGGAAGCATATGTCTACAAAATATCAAGCTAATTTTTTAGGTACCCATTTTTCAATGGGCCCTCTTTTGTTAGCAACAAGGGTCTTGGGAACCCAAATAGACCAAGCAATATAACCATCATATAGGCCAACGTATTGTGCATACACATCACCATAATAATCACGCATTAGAACATAGTGAGGGTTAGCACTTCCCGCAAAGTCATCATGAGACATAGTTTTACCACTTGTGGACTTACTATCCACAATGGCCTTGTTAGTCTCACGTGTGGGCTTGGGCTTATTCTTCTTGTTGTTGTTCTTCTTCTTAGTATTGGAGACAAAACCAATGCCCCCTTTATCACCACTAGGCCTTTGCTTGCTCAAAAGATCATCAATGGACTTGTTGCCTTGTGGAAATGTGGCCTTAGCAAGCTCCCCCTTCAACCTAGCATTCTCTTCAAGAATAGTTGCACTACTAGATGGAATGAAGTTACTAGGTGAAGGAATATTGGCCAATTGAGTTTGAAGCGTTTCATGGGACTTTGTGAGTGACAAGAGTTCACTCTCCAAAGCCTTGTGGGCCTTGTTAAGAAAACTAAAGTCCTTGGCAAGTTTTTCATGAACCACACCAAACTCAATCTTGTCCTTTTTAGCCCTTTTGTATTTAGCAATAGCATGATCACGCTCTTTGATGAGTTTGTTAACAATAGTGTCATTTGCCTCATCAAGCCCTTCAAGTTTTAATTCAAGTGACAACCTAGTTTCTTGTTCTTCTTCTAGAACATTGTTTAAAGCCTCTAGATCAATCATGTGTTCATGCCCAAGTTTACATCTTACATCTAGAAGCTCTTGTCTATGGGAAAGTTGATCTAGGATGTTTCCAAAATGTATCTTAGCATCTCCTTGTAGGTTAGTCATAAACTCATCAAAGGCAATTAATTCCTTTTTAACATCAAGAGACATCTCATCTTCAATTTCATCATTGTCTAAGGGAGTAGAGTGAGATGATGAGGATACCTCCGTTTCTCTTGCCATAAGGCAAGTGACGTTCTTGATGGGAGAATTCTCATTTGGAGAATCAAAGATGAGAATGTTGGAGTAGAAGTAGTGGCTAGAGCCGCCACACCATTAGAAGTTTCCTCTACCTCATCTTCATTGTCGGAGGAGTATTCTTCATGAGTGATCAAGACAATTTCTCCTGACTTCTTGTTGATGGGATTCTTCTTGATGAAGGGTTTCTTGTAAGGTGCTTTGAGAGTCTTCTTCAACACAAGCTTGCCCCCATGATCTTCTCTCTTCTCATAGGGACAACTTGCCACAAAGTGATAGCGGTCACCACAATTGAAGCAAGTTCTCAATCTAGTAGTATTTTATATTTTCCCATTTGGGTTGCTTCTTCGTTGCATTTCCATCTTGGCCTTGGCGGGGTTTTCCAAAAGTTTTTTGCATAGAAGGCCGTATATTGACTATGAGCAATCTTGACTTCATCGGGATAGTCCATGGACAGTCCTTCATCACTATCATCTTCATCCCCATGATCCACAACTTTGGCCTTCAAAGCAACATTGACAACATTGCTCATACCAAGGGCCCGAGCACGGGCATCTTTGGCATTCTTGGCGGCAACCTTGAAAGCGGCCATCTCTTGCATAACTTCATTGGAGGTCATGAGATGGTAGTTGTGTCTTCCTTGTAAGCTCTTCAAGTCCGTGGGCTCAAAGGGCATGAGTGCACTCACATATTTCCTCTTTATCCATGCATCATCCACATGTGAGGCACCCACATTTCTAAAAGCGGTGGCGGTGGTCTTTAGCCTTCGGTACATGTCTTCATGATCTTCTCCTTCCATCATGTAGAAGACTTCGGCTTCATTGCATCACACTGGTTCCTCCTCATACTCTCATTTCCAACAAACAATACCGTGAGGGCATCCCCAGCTTCTTTGGCAATGCTAAAGTGCTCAATGTGTGGGTAATCCTTTGTACCCAATCCTTGTTGAATCATGTGCAAGGCAGTGGCATTGAGTTGACTATTTACAATCTCTCTTCTTGTCAAGTTGGTTGGATCCCCAATAAAGAGTCCATGCTGGATGATGTTCCATATTTCAATGCAAGAGCTGCGCACATGAGTTCTCATTAGTGATTGCCATTGAGCAAAAGTAGCAGATTCTTCAAGCTTAGGTGGGTCACCTCTATTGTACACATGAGGGTGAGGAATTGGAGGGTCGGGAGAGTACCAAGAATCACGGTGCTCACCCTTCCCCCCATCAATTTGTGTGGAGGAATTAGCGTTGTCTTGTTTACCCCCCACCATCATACCCTCGGGGGAAACCGACGTATTCCCTTTAGGTAAAACAGATGGTGGATCCTCTTGGGGAGATGGGGGTGATGAGACATCTTTGTCTTTAAGAAGTTGCCCAAGCATCTTCTTGACTTCATTGAACAAGGAAGAGCTTAATCTTGTTTCCAAGTTTCTGAGATCTTCCATGGTCACCGTGGTCGGCTCACCACCACCATCCCCTTCGTGGCTACCCATATTCCCTTAGGCGGTAAAGCCCAAATAAAGAGCCGAGGCTCTGATACCAATTGAAAGGATCGTATGGGCACCTAGAGGGGGGTGAATAGGTGCTGCTTCAAATTTTCTTCTTTTTCAAATTAGGGTTTGACAATAAGGTAAATTCTCTAGATAATGCAACTAAGGTGAATTTGCCTATATGAAAAACATGAACAAGATAATGCACAACTAAGTACGAGCAAGTAAGTAAAATGCGGTAAATGATAGAAGTAACCAAAATGGTGGACGCGGAGATACAAGGATTTGTTTTCCATAGTTCCTTCCTTTTGAGGGGAAGTACGTCTACGTTTGGAGAGGGGGTGGTTTCAAACCACCAACGCCACGAGAGGCCTCCCTTGTTCTCCGATGAATCTCACCCCAACGGGATCGATCCACCTTCCACTATATCGGCAACCTTCAAGGTGGAAGCCGGCACCTTTACAAGTTTGGGGCACACATCCACAACTGAATTGGAGGATCTCAAATACAAGCAAGCTGTCAAGACAATCAAAGACAAGCTTGTAAGAACCAAATCTAGAACTAGAGTTTTCAAGAAAACACTAGGGCAAAGGGGGCCTCAATGAAATGAGGGGGAAATGAAGATCTCTTTTGGTGAAGTAGTAGATCGGGGCCTCCTCCTTCGATTCCACAAAGATCAAAGACTTTGGTTGGTGGATTGAGGAGATCTTGAAGATTTGGTGGCTCCAATGGTGGTCTTGACTTTAATGTGGATGAGCACTTTGTCCCAAGGTAGGTGGAGGGGTATTTATACCCCTCCAAGAAATCTGGCTGTTGGAGCCTTTAATGCAGCGGTAGTACCGGAAGTTTAAGCGGTACTACCGGAAAACTCCGGTACTACCGGACCTGGTACCGGAAGAGCAACCTTAAAAAATCATATGCCCTGGCCACAGCGGTACCACAATGTGGTGCTACCGTAAAGCGGTAGTACCGCTTATGGGAACCGGTACTACCGGACGGGCAATGGTATCTGCAACTTGGTCGAGAAACTCTCTGTCACGCCAGGTACCAAAATGCGGTACTACCGCATTTTAGTACCGGGTTGAGCAGTGGCCTTTTATAAGTTGAAAAAGCCTCTGCCGCGTTAGATACTAAAATGCGGTACTACCGGAGCGGGCAGTAGCTTTTGACAACCGTATTTTGGTACCTAGGCAGCCAGTGGCTTTTGCCAACATACAAAAGGATACTGCCACGCTAGGTACTAAAATGCGGTACTACCGCATTTTAGTACCGGAGCGAGCAGTGACCTTTTATAGGTTGAAAAAGCCTCTGCTGCGCTAGGTACTAAAATGCGGTACTGCCGCATTTTAGTACCGGAGCGGGCAGTAGCTTTTGACAAGTGATCAAAAAGCTTCTGTCGCGCTAGGTACTAAAATGCGGTACTTCCGCTTTTTAGTACCTAGCCCGGCAGTGGCTTTTTGACAACTAGTCAAAACCTACTGCCGCGTCCGGTAGCAAAAAGCGGTACTACCGCTTTTTGGTACTGCGCCAGACAGAAAGTTCTGGACTTTTGTTTAACCATTGAAAAACCTTTTTCAATGCACCTGCGATACACTTGGCAAATAATTAGTCCGATATGTGTGTTGTTATAAAACACCAAAATCACTAGGGATAGGAAATGCTCTTTCAAGAAGAATATGGTTAACATCAGATTGAGAATTTTTTACTAATCATTGTTTGACAACAATTGTTTTTGGTGAGGAAGGAATCATTAAGGGATTCATCACAAGTCATGGATATATGGGTCTACAATAAAATCCACAGAAAAGACAGTTTTTAAACTGGAATACAATATACGAACAAAGACTCGTATGTATGGAGGTTATAGCGGAGTATGTTCTTGATCATATGAAATATCAACATACATCAATCGTTGTACCAAATGGTACAAACATGTGGCTAGGATGCCCATTTATTATCTATGATGAGTACCCATCGGGAACTCACATTCAATGTTATAATTGCAAATATATCTGTCATAATTGCATATATATGTGTCGCACGATAATGTACAAAACATGGTACTCTTCATTAAGAGGCCTATCTCGTAGCCACTAGTCATTTCAGAACCTTGTACTAGAGCCATTCCCCACCACCAAAGACCCCACAAGAAGAACTCGTCTTTCACTCATGCGAGACCTTTCCAAAAAAGGTGAGGTAATAGGTTTTAAGGTAGCATGTGATTGACTTTTCATTAATCATTAGGATTGGCGAGAAATTCATTCGAAGTGGGTACACGAGCATATGCGTGGAAAACAATAACGAAAATTGTCTAACTAAACAAAGGCTAGTGTTTTTATAGGAATAATTCAGCCCAAACCATATATGTGTACTTGTGTTTTAACTCTCAGTAAAAAATCACTATCGTAATAAACAAGTCCTAGTAAAAATTATGTGTATCCTAAGTGAAATCTTACAATTGGTGTAAAAATCACCTTTTACCATTTAGTGAAATTTTAGAATTGGTATATATGAGTAACCTTGATGAATTTGTTCTCGAAGACATGCCAAAATCAAGCAAATTTAGAGAATCACTAGCTAACCCAGTCGAGATGAGAGCTGAGTCAGTCCTGCTAGACATGTGTTGATTCACATATTCGAGGATATCATGTTACTTTAGAATAATCGATTGCAAGATCTCTTTCACTTGTATTGTGCATTATCCCCGACACAAACCAATATCCTCTAATACCCGTCCACCCAACCATTTGAACTCTCAATTTTTTGAACAATAAAAGGGTCTCAACGACCCTAGAAGCTGCGATAAATGACGTGTCAGGTACAAGGATTAGGGAGGCCTCTAGTAAAAAGCACCCTAGCCAGGCTAGAAAACAAGAAAAGGGGCCTCCACTTTACACAAAGCACCTCAACCCAAAAAGAAAGATTACAATCCAGACCCTGGGTGCCTCCGCCACCGAACTCCGACGATCTCCAGCCAAAGGCGAGATCGAAGACTCTTGCTCGTGACGCTTTCTGAGCCGGAGAAGCATTGCCGCCGGCCAAATCGCACTTTCCGGGGATGAACCACTTGTCGAGAACGATCCGTCGAGCTCATGGTTCCACGAAGGTAGTGTGGTATGCTGGATGACCAAAGCAAGAGAGCTATGCGGGCTATATGGTTAGCGTACTGATGAATATAATAGCTACTGATGAATATAATAGCTAAGACGATGTAGTAAGAGAGAGATACATGGATTCAACATGATATGGGGGTGCACGATGTAGATCCGGTGATCCATCGGTAATTTCCATTGCCTTCGATTCACATAATTATCAAAATTCATGTACTTACTATGTAGAGGCAGAATAAATTTGTGCACGATGGATTGGATATTCTAATGCGTAGAAGTAAACAAAGGAATAATAATATTCATCAATTTCTCAAGGAAAGCCCCGCATCTTATAAAGACTTGGGTTGTAGGCAACGACATGAAGACATTTGTTATTTGATAGGTGTGTAGCTAAAGAATCTACTACTTATGAACTTCGTCCCTAGGTAGGTAGGTAGCTATGAGAGATTTATCAAGCTTTAAACAAACAATGAATTTCCTCAATTTCAATGCAAAACTCAATTATCCGTATAAACTAACAATATCAAGATAAGACTCCTCTAACATGGTTCGAGTGCATTCCTCTCAATGGTGAGGTCATAGATCTATGTGCCGAAGGGCTCGGCTTCTTCGAAGAGTCGACGAATAATTCGTTGATGTATCTATGAAAGATACATAGAGGTGGACGCTGAGTTTTGGGATGACGTTCGAGATATCAACTGCATTGCGTACCTCAAAACGTTCGGTGCCTAATGGTACAAAGCAAGGATTGCTCAGATGGAGGAGAATCGTAGATGAAGATGAGTTGGTCGATTACCACTTGCCATGCATGTAAATATTACTGGTGCTAAATGGATGTGATAAGGCAAAATAGATGCAACTTGATAGATTTTATGTAGGGATATGGGTAGGCTACACTAGCGCTCACGGTGGGCATAAAACCCGAAACCCGAACCCCGAACCCAAATTACCCGAGCCCAAACCCGAATAGCCCGAATCCAAAAAACCCGATCACTATATCGGGTGTCAATTTCAAAAACCCGAATCAAATTAGGAAAAACCGGGTTCCTATTTATGGTACCCGAACAGCCCGATTAACCCGAAATAGTTGAAGCCCACGTGAAAATCCTGCCTCCTTTTAGCCTGTTAGCGCGGGCCAGCCCAACTTCCCATGTACAAACCTAATCCCTGGCATGGTCGGCCGACCTATCACACTCCCATAACTTAGGCACCCAGCCGCCATTTACTAAAAAAAGGCATGCAGCTGTCAATGGATCTTGACTGGGACCTCCATAGTCTGTATCGTCGGCTGTTGCAGAAGTGAGGAGCCGGGGAGGAGGCTCTCCTAAGCGTCCACGCTCACTGATGCTCCACCGCCTCTAATCCTAGGAAGCCCAGTAGTCCCAGCGGCGGGACGGGATGCCCGACCTCGTTGCCTCCGGGCTCCGGCCGTCGCCACTGTTGCTCTTCCTCTCCTTCGCCACGCAGCCTCCAGCCTACACGGCCCCATCCCCTCAGACTCGAGCCGTCTCCACGGCCTTGGTATCTACCAGCGCCCCATACTTTTTTGATGCATAGCGCGCTGCCATTTTCTAGTTACCGAAGGAGAACGACAATGCATCAGGTTTTCTGTTCGGGAAGATCGGGCAGAACCCGAACCCGAACCCGAAATGTCGGGTACCCGAATTTTCAGCCTTTATTTTTCCGAGGAAAAATTCGGGTGTTAGTTTCAGAAACCCGAAATTTTAAAAACCCGAATTACCCGACCCGAATTTTCGGGTAAACCCGAACGCCCAGGCTAAACTTGATGAAGCGCGTAAATCAGGATTACTGTTGTCATAGATCACGGGATTACCACTAGACACGCAGTTGCGGAACTTGATGAAGCGCGTTGAGGCAGTGTAGACGTTCTACGTCTCCTTCTTGTCCTTGTCCCACGAGCAGCTCCCCTTACGCGGTTCATCCAAGTGCTACTGCTGCAGCACCTCCGAGGTATCCACACGTACAGGATGAAAGCGTCAGACGTCGGACTGCTAGATCCGCGCGTGCGACACATGCGCGAGGAGTGGCGGCTGGGTGGAATGGTCTAACTCTGGTCAGTGATGCAGCGCTGAGTTAATGTAGGAGCGCTTCGTTGGGAACCCCAAGAGCAAGATGTGAAGCAGCATAGCAGCAAGTTTTCCCTCAGTAATAAACCGAGGTTATCGAACCAGTAGGAGGAAGAAAACGTCACACAGGTGTGCAAGCAACGCGGAGACCTGCACAACACAAACTCAAGACTTTGCCCCAACGAATTAGTGAGATTGTAAAGCTCACCGGTTTGCTGTAACAAAGGATTAAACGTATGATGTGAAAGGTAATGGTTTGCAACAAGTAAGCAAGTAATAGTGAAAGATGTATCAATGGTAAAGACTGGACCGGGGTCCATAGTTTACTAGAGGTGCTCTCCTTAGATAAACAACATGGCATGAAGGATAAACAAATTACAGCAGGGCAATTGACAGGAATTGAGCAAGGCATAACAATGCAATTACTAGTCAAAAAGATCCTATGAGATTTGATTGGACAATGCAACAAGATACATAGACCGCCATCCAACTACATCTATGACTAGAAGTCCACCTTCAGGTTATCATCCGAACCCCGTCTAGTATTAAGTTGCAAGCAACAGACAACTGCTTTAAGCAAAGTGTGTAAGGTAAACAGCCACATGTTCCATGAACAAGAGACCATTGTTTTCTCCCTAGTGGCAACAACACATCTACAACCGAAGAGATTTCTGTCACTTCCCTTGGAAACTAGAGGCATGAACTCACTATCGAGCATAAATACCTCCTCTTGGAGTCACTAGCAACTACTTGGCCAAGATAGCTACTAACAACGGAGAGAATGCAAGATCACAAACAACACAGACATGATAGAATCATAAAGACAAAACCATTAATCAAACCAACATAATAATCTCAATATCCATCGGATCCCCGCAAACACAACATGCATGATTACAAATATATTAGATCTTGATCATGAACAGAGCTCACAAGATCTATACATGAAAGCACAAAGGAGGAGATACAACCATTAAGCTACTACATGGACCCATAGTCCAAGGTGGAACTACTCACGCATCATACCGGAGAGAAGGCCTCCGGGATGATCTCCCCTCCGACAGGGTGCCGGGAAGAACTTCAGATCCCCCCGATCTAGGGACGATGGTGGCGGCGGCTACAAAAGGTTTCGTGGAGATTTGATCGGGTACTTAGGGTTTCTGCATCGGGGGCTTCTTATAGGCGAAGGGGGAGGCCGAGGAGGCGGCCAGGGTGGCCAAACCTAGCCAGGTGTGGGGATGGGCCCACCCGCGCCTGGGGTGGGTCTGGCCCTCCTGGCTGGCCCCTCTGGCTCTCCTCTGGACTTCTTGTTCCCCACAGAAAGTAACTGACTTTGACGTTTGTCTTGTCCAATGCCGAGAATATTTTTTTACTAACTTTTCTAAAACCAAAAACAACAGAAAACAGGCATCTGACATTGTTACAACTTGTTAATAGGTTAGTACCAGAAAACATGTAAAAAGCACCTCAAAGTGTAGACAAGTAAAGCAAAGTAGATACTAAACAAGCATGGAGCATCAAAAATTATAGATACCTTTCCAACGTATCAGCATCCCCAAGCTTAACTCCTGCTCGTCCTTGAGTAGGTAAGTGATAAGCAGAATAATTTTTGAGGTGACATGCACCCTCACAATAGATCCAACCATTTGCAAGCATTGAAAGCTGGGATCAAAGAACTCTAAACATGTGCATGAAAGATGGAGTTCTAACAATAGGACATAGCAACTATGCATGCAACATGACAAACTACAAATAAAGATCATGAATAACATGCATTGAAAAACGTTTGTTTGTTTCATATACAGAAAACATAGCATAGTGGTAATCAGCTTGTCCCTCATAGAGTAGCAAATAGATGCATAGGACACCTGCAAAGTTCACCGGGGTGACTAGAAACAAGTAGCACAAGAACAAGTATTATCACAATATGCATCAATTAATAAGCTTTGGAACACTGCACACAAAATGACAACTATGCTCTCTTAATGGTGCCTAAAGGTAGAAGGTGGAGACTCAATAATGGTGGAAGAAAGTCTTTTTTTGTAAAGGAAGCAGAGATTACAAGTTTCAAAAAGAGCTTCCAAAAATTATGGTACTTGTTAGCTTTCGGCCTTCATTGCCCCTATCATAAGCATCTTGAAGTGGTTAAGGTTAAAGTGGCAAAGATGGAGTATATGCTTGACAAAGTATAAGTTGGCAATCTAAAGTCCCTTGAATACGAGGGACACACCTCATGCATACTCAACTTTGGGTCCAGGTAAGTTCTTGTCATTGTAAGTATTTGCATATCATTAAAAACCGCCAACGGGGTACCCCTTGCACATGGTACAGGAGCTTTCTCATAACCAAAATGACAAGGAAAGCAGACAATGAGCATCTCAGCAATCTTTTTATTTACCATATGCATAGCTTTTTATTGAGGATGCTTCATAGATAGCTCACTATGGTGATGCTGCAGGTTTCCACCATGATTAGGCATGGCTTAGGCTAGTGGCCCAGGCGTTTCTCTAACACAGGATACAAAACTCCATGGACTTACAACCTCCCTTTTTATTTCACACCAGTGACATCCATAGACAAAAGAGCATGCTATCAACTGTGTACAAAGTACAAGTGCAATGTTGAAAACGTTACCCATGAAAACATGGTTCGGCTAATTCCAACGTATAAGTGCAAGCATATACAACATAGATGACACAATGGTTCAAGTTTATTAGGGGCAAGGAATATAAAGTTTGCCATCAAGTTCATGAGGGCTTTAATCACTAAGTTTTCACATAAAAAATACTTTTAATTGGAAGATAGCTGAAAACAAGAATATACTTGGAATGGTGTAACACACCATGCATAGGAGTTTATAGTGGAAACTTTGGAATAACTTGGTTTCTTGGAAGTCGGAGGCATGAGTAGAACTTACTCACACAAGTGGAGGCTAGCAAAAGACTGGGAGCAACCAACTAAGAGAGCATAATGGCCATAATCATGCAGAGCAACAAAGCATACTAATCAAAGCAAAGAGTGGTACTACAAGTCAAGGACTAAATGATCATATAGGCTAATGGTGACTTGTGAGAGTCATAACATGGTGTGAGCATGTGCCAAGTCAACCCAAGCAAAGCATCAAAGGAGAATACCACAGTACTATGCTTTTGCATGCTAAAACAACGCATAATTTCTTCAAGGCACACTAAGCAATCCCAATTGTTTGGAACAAGACATGCTACAACAATAATCACTAAGCATAAGGTCAAAACAACACCTAGCATGTCATGCTGAAGTCTAAGTCCCAGTCAATGCAAGCTCCTCTTGCACTTCAAGCAAGAACTTACTACTCCTTTCCAACACCAAGCAAACTTATTTGCAAAACAACACAGCGAGAACGGGGGTCCAAACTACTTTATTCAAGCAAACTAAACAACTTAATCAAAGAAAACGACAACCAAGACGCTCCAAGAACAACACAACTGTGCATGAAACAATAAAAACGAAGTGTCTAGACAGACCTGAGATTTTTGTATTGATGAAGAAGGGGATGCCTTGGGCATCCCCAAGCTTTAACACTTGTACCTCTTGGATATTTCTTGGGGTGACACCATGGTGGCATCCCCAAGATTGAGCTTTTGTCCATTCTTCATCTCATTGCATCATTCTCTCTTTACACCTGAAATTTTTTCTTCATACAAAACTTCACACAATCTTCATTAGCAACATTAGTGTATTCAAAAGATATTAGACCTCTGGCAAAGCTTTGGAATAGCAAGGCTTTTCACTAAAAACACAAGTTACTGTAGTAACTCCTTCAAAAAGCTCAATTCACCTAAAGAGAACTCAAAAAGGAATCAATAAGAAGCAAATGCAAATAATGGCAGAAATCTTTCAAAACAGACCAGCGGGTAGAAACCGATTTTTTCGAACATCTTCTGTTGCTCAAATAAAAAGTGTTGAACTAAATAAAGTTAGCCAACATACTGGAGGATTTATTCGTAAATTTTGAGCTCAATCGGAGTTACAGAGACTCCTCACGAATGTTTGGTGGAGGACAGAAATCTGTTTCGGGATAGCAACTTTCCAAATCTTACTTCCCTCTCATTAGAGGTTATTCTTGGCACAAAAATCAAACAAAAAGGATAAGTAGAGGTCATTACTGAAGTAATAACTTCCAAGACTCAAGGAAACTCTTGGGTTATCTCCCAACAAGTACTTTTCTTTAACGTCTTTAAGTTAGGCACAAGAAACAAGAAGAATCAAGTATTTTCAAATGAGGAATTGATATCCATACTTGCAAAGTCTTCAACTATGAAAGGTATTTGTAACATCCCAAAAATATAAAACAATGATCATCAAACTCTAATCACTAAAATTAGGGTTAACAAAAACTTTGATTAATTAAAAGCATATGAATGCATGTGTGTATGTGATGATTTGATAAATGCATGAATGAACTTGTGTGATTAAACTAAATAGCAAGAAATTGTTTAAAGGTGAAAATAACATCATATAAAACATTTCCAAGCAGAAACAAATAAATAGAAAATCAAAAACAAATCAATTAAGGCAAATGGTCATTTTTGCCAATCTTGTTCACTAGGTCACTTTGAGTGTTTCTAGTCCAAGATTTCAAACAGAAACTTTTCCAATTATTTTCACCCCTTGCTAGACCAAGTAAAAGTGAACCTAAGCCCACCTTTAAAATTTGCAGAAAAATTTGACAACCTCATTCAAATGACAATTCAAAATTGAACCTTTATCATATGTGAAAATCACACCTTTTCAAAATCCAACCAAACCAGTGCCCCTTGACTAATCCAACTAACCAGATACTCCCTAGTATGTGCCTAGCAAACCCACCAAGTTTGAATCCAAAATTCAAATTTGAATTTCTTTCGGCCATTTCATCAAACACCTTGTTAGAAACAAACAACAAAACAACAAACACTATAGTGTGCAGTGATTTTGGCCAACCTTGTTCCCTCTCTAGCTCTCACTACACTCCCAGTAGATGAACTAGCCAAATTAACAAGCCTTAGAACCACCGTGAGCTTGGCATAGCCATTAATGGTGACCATGCCGATCCCCTTTGCCACCTCCAATGTTGCCAGCAAGCTAGATGAAGAACTAGTTGCGCCAACCTTGTCTGGCATGCTGTCTGTGCCTCACCGCCCCCTCTAGACCAGCCCTAGCTCGAAGATAGAGACAGGAACCACCGGAAACATCGTGTCCGCGTCGCTGTCGACCATGTCGACGCGCACCACCGTGCACGCGCTGTTCCCACTCAACCCGACCACCTCGATCCCTTGCCGCCCGCCAGCACGAACCCCACCGGCCCAAGAGACCACTAGACATGCTCGTTTCCTCGACCGTACCCCGTAGCCGCCGCACGCCGCGAAGTACGCCGTCGGTACCGCGCAGAGCACCGGACGTTCCAGACCAAACCCCACCGCCCTACGCCTCGCCTTTAAGTAACAACGATCGCTGGGGGACCGCGCACCGTCCCCTAGCCTCAGCCACGCCAATAGCCGCATGTACCGTCGCCTCCGATGACCTCTGCCCACGCCGTGCTGCCCCTCTTGCTCGCCTATAAAAGGAGGCCTCCCCAGCTCGATTCCTCCACACCATCTCACTCCCCACCTCTCACTGATCCTTCCCACTTCTTCCCTGAGCAAGGCGAGCTCTCTCTCTCTCGCTGGAATTTGGTCGGAGCCCGCCGCTGCTGGAGGAGAAGGGAGCCGTCGATTGGAGCCGCCCTAGGAGGAGCCGCCGGTACCAGGAGAACCACCATCGTCGACTTCGTCGTTCGCCCCCGTCGCCGACCATCCCCTGAGCCCCGGTGAGACACCACAGACCCCCACTGGCCGCGTTAGGGTTAGTTCCTCCCCAGAATAGCTTGTCGTCAACAACGACCCTCAGCCGTTAGATTAGAATTAGATCGTAAGGCTCAGATTCATAGATACCGTTTCGTTTAGTTAGTTCCGCTGACTTGTGGACCCCATCTGTCAGCAGCCCGCACGCGCTGTGCGTAGTGGGCCGGCCCAGTAACTCTCCCGTGCAACCTAGTTAGTTTAAATTTAGATTTTTCATTTAAACTCAAACCCTAGTTCTGTCTGTTGATTCAAAAATCAATTCAGGGAGTGTTGCTAAACCAAATAGCATAAAAACAATTTTGTTAGAAAGGCATTGAAATTTTTAATCCAAGCCTATTGGATTCAAACCATTTAGAATTATAGATCACCTATGGTAAAAATATCAAGGCAGAAGCTTTTCTGCATTCAAACATTTCTCAAAATTCAACCATAAGAGCTTTTGAGTTGATTCCAACTCTCAAAAATCACATTTGACCATACCTTTCAGAATATATAAAAATATATAGGTTTACTTACAGAAATAATGATCAAGTAATAAAAGAATGCCACATAGGCATTTCTAGTCACTTTAATTAAATAAAATAAAAAGGTTAAACCTTATTAAATTGTGACACCACTTTAAATCACATTCCCATGTACTGAAATATGTGGTGATGACATGTGTCAACATGATCCCATGTTTGAGTTGGAGAATATTAAATCTTAAGTAGTTTTTCAATGGGTAGAAATTACTTTTCTCAAATAAAATAAATGAGACAAGTGTTTTAATTCTTGTAATGTTAGTGATGATGATAGATCACCTAGTGTGAACCTTTGTGTGATGATTAGCAATAGTTAAGTATTGTTTGGTGAGTGTGTACCTCGTATTTATTTGTAGACGCTAGTACCGACCAAGGATACGAGGAGGAAGGAGGATACTACGAGGAAGAAGTCGAGGAGAACTTCAACCACTGCTCTGCACAAGGCAAGCCAATACTTGCAAACCTATACATGCAACCTTGCAAGCTAACACGCTTGCAAGATATCCTACTTATGCAAGCTATTACTTGCTTGTTACTATGCCAACTATATGCCTTAAGCATATGTGATTATTCCCACTAGACACACCCTCCTAGTTTTACTTGCAAGCTTAATACTTTATTTTTCTTTATCAAAGCTTAGATTCTAGAAAGAAAATTGAAGGTAGCATAAAGAGCATAAAACTTGGCCTAAGTTAGATAATCTTGATGTCATCCTAAGGCATGAGATTGAACTTAGCTAATCCCCACTAGTTTATTACTCACCATTAGTATTTACCCCCACTTGTAGATGCTAGTGCTAAGCATAAAACTTGATCAACTTTAGATGGGAATACTTGGTGAAAATGGTTATGAAAACCTTAGAATGATGAGTCATTCTACTAAAATGTTTTTACATGTGTTCTTGAAACACCAGATGATTTTGATGATGAAAATGTTGAGGCATGAGCCTTATCCCTTTATAAAATTGATGGTTGTCTGGATGCGATACCATTCCAATTTTACCATACAACCACAATACCCAAAATTTGGGTAGGGCTTGACTGGAAATTATATACCTTAGTATGGGTTCCCTTGCGGCCAAGGTCTGAGCTGAGGCTACCTTGTGAAGATTGTCCACCTATGCAGTACCCAAGATGACAGTTGATCATGGTTGGGAGGCCAAACTCACAGGAGAGGTGCCTATACTAGGGCGTGTAATTGAAAGGTTAGAATTGATTATCCGCATACTGAGTATGGTGAATTCAGGATTGTTCCTGATAGATGTATCGAATGTTGTGGTGAAAGTGTACAATCTCTGCAGAGTGTCAAGCTATTCGAATAGCCGCGTCCGCGGTTATGGACAGTTGGAGTGGCCATACTGTTCTATCGTCAGATGTTTTCAAAATGACTTATGAAATGATTTATGACTTTAACTTGACCACAACAGAGTTGTGATATGAAATTCAAATTCCCACTTAGGTGTTATCAAACTTTCAACTAGCTTTCTTTGCTTCTGAACTTAGTAGAGGTAAATCTGGCTTTTTGCAAAACAACCCTAGAGCTTAGTATACTACTACAAAACCCCCTTAACTTGTTAGTATTAGTTTGCGAGTACTTAAAGAGTACTCATGGCTTTGTCCCTGGCTATTCCCGTGGCCAGAATATGAAGAGGAGTATCAGGATGACGGACCGCAGGAAGGTTACGACAACTAGGATCATCTCCCATCGTCAGCATTGCCTGTGACCCTAAATATGGAGATTCGCCTACGCTATTGTTACTATTACGTTATTCCGCTGCTTGAATCGTATTAAGAACTGGATCATGAGATCCTTATTTGTGTAAGACCTTATGTATGGTTTGTAATGGATGATGTATTGTGATATCCAATATGTTATGTCTCGCAAAAATGGTAATCCTAGGATTGCGATGTATGGCATAACAGGTATCTGTGATTAAAATCCGGGTGTTGACAGTATCTCATCCAAATGGGTTTTGGAGGATCCTTTCTCATCTCTCTTGGGTCTACTACTTTCATCAGAAAGATTTTTAGGAGCAATCCAATAAAAGTTCTTTTCAAAGGCTTCATGCATTCCAACAAGCTTAAAGGGTATGGGTATCTTAAATTCTTCTCTAGGCTTAGTTTTATCAGAAATACCCACAACATCTACACTTGATCCTAGCATATTGAAACGCTCAAAGACCTTTTTGGCCTCCCTAGCAACATCATGAAATTCTTTTGATAAAGTTTCAAGGATGAATTATCTCTTTTCAGCATTCTTTTCTTATTTTAGTTCTAGGAACAAAAATTGTATGAAGGGGTTAAGGCTAACAAACCTAGCCTCCAAGATATGAACTAAAGAAGCTGCAGCAATCTCATAATTAGGACCAAGTTCTTCTATAGATTTATCCTCAATATCCTCATATTTGCTAACATAATTAAAGAATTCTTCAATGTTATCTTTCCCAATTATGGAGCCACTACCTATTGCAAGATATTTCAGGGCAAACTTGGGGAGCAACATGGTGAGCTAGAGCAAGGTGGCAACTAGAGCAGGAACTATTTTTTTGTGTTCTTGAATAAAGCAAGCAAACCAAACTAGACTAATTTTTTGGTTTTTTTTTAAAGGGGCAAATAAAACCAAGCAAAAGAAACAAAGCAAACTAAAAACAAAGTGAAGAGAAAGGAAGTGAAGGACTCCCTAGTGAAGATGTCTATAGCCTCCCCGGAAACGGCGCTAGAAAAGCTTGATGCAACGCTGAGTTGATGTAGGATCGCTTCGTTGGGAACCCCAAGAGAAAGGTGTGAAGCAGCACAACAGCTAGTTTTCCCTCAGTAAGAAACCAAGGTTATCGAACCAGTAGGAGGAAGGAAACGTCACACATGTGTTGCAAGCAAAACGGAGACTTGCACAACACAAACTCAAGACTTTGCCCCAACGAATCAGTGAGGTTGTCAAGCTCACCGGTTGCTGTAACAAAGGATTAAACGTATGGTGTGGAAGGTAATGGTTTGCAACAAGTAAGCAAGTAACAGTGGAAGATGTATCAATGGTAAAGATTGGACCGGGGTCCATAGTTCACTAGAGGTGCTCTCCTTAGATAAACAACATGACATGAAGGGTAAAAAATTAGAGCAGGAAAATTGACAGGAACTGAGCAAGGCATAACAATGCAATTACTAGTCAGAAAGATCCTATAAGATTCGATTGGGCAATACAACAAGATACATAGACCGCCATCCAACTGCATCTATGACTAGAAGTCCACCTTCAGGTTATCATATGAACCCCCTCCAGTATTAAGTTGCAAGCAATAGACAACTGCTTTAAGCAAAGTGTGTAAGGTAAACAGTCCACATGTTCCATGAACAAGAGACCGTTGTTTTGTCCCTAGTGGCAACAACACATCTACAACCGAAGAGATGTCTGTCACTTCCCTTGGAAACTAGAGGCATGAACCAACTATCGAGCATAAATACCCCCTCTTGGAGTCACTAGCAACTACTTGTCCAAGATAGCTACTAACAACGGAGAGCTTGCAAGATCACAAACAACACAGACATGATAGAATCATAAAGATAGAACCATTAATCAAACCAACATAATAATCTCAATATCCATCGGATCCCCGCAAACACAACATCCATGATTACAAATAGATTAGATCTTGATCATGAACGGAGCTCACAAGATCTATACATGAAAGCACAAAGGAGGAGATACAACCATCTAGCTACTACATGGACTCATAGTCCAAGGTGGAACTACTCACGCATCATACCGGAGAGAAGGCCTCCGAGATGATCTCCCCTCTGGCAGGGTGCCGGGAAGGACTTCAGATCTCCCTGATCTAGGGACGATGGTGGCGGCGGCTACAGACGGTTTCGTTGATATTTGATCGGCTACTTAGGGTTTCTGCATCGGGGGCTTCTTATAGGCGAAGGGGGAGGCCGAGGAGGCGTCCAGGGTGGCCAAACCCTAGCCAGGCACGAGGCTGGGCCCACCCGCGCCTGGGGTGGGTCTGACCGTCCTGGCTGGCCCCTCCGGCTCTCCTCTGGACTTCTTGTTCCCTACGGAAAGTAATTGACTTTAACGTTTGTCCCGTCCAATTCCGATAATATTTCTTAACTAACTTTTCTGAAACCAAAAACAGCAGAAAACAAGCATTTGACACTATTGCAACTTGTTAATAGGTTAGTACCATAAAACATGTAAAAAACACCTCAAAGTGTAGACAAGTAAAGCAAAGTAGATACTAAACAAGCATGGATCATCAAAAATTATAGATACGTTTCCAACGTATCAGTCAACTCGCCCCACCCTCTCTTATATAGGTGTCCCTAGTGGGCTTCTACATTAGCAGCCCATTAGTAGCCTAAGCCTGGTCTAATTCAGATCTAATCCTTATTAGGCTTCCAGCCCCTTAAGTGTGTGACCTTATAGGTTCATATACGTATAGACATGACACGAATACACTTATTCTGTCAATAGTTGGTAGCGGCCTCTAGCAAGACGTGCCAACTCCTAAACGCATACAAAGATCATATCGGACAAACCACCACAAGGTTTAGTACATATCTTTCCCTTTGCCTCACGATATTTGGTCTAGCTCCGAGCTGACTCTCTTTCTCGATACTGTGATTCGGAATCCCTTTACTAGGTTAACTCTTAACCTTATGCAGCACGGCTATGCATTTCTAGATCCGATCACTCAAGGGCCCCAGAGATATCTCTCTTAAGTAGAGAGGGACAAATTCCATATTTATTGACCATGTCTTGCAGCATGCTTCAGGACAAACCCGAAAGCTACCTTTATAACTATCCAGTTACGGAGCAGCGTCTGATAGCCCCAAAGTAGGTCGATCCACATCTCAAGTACATACGATAATCTCAGGTCTAAGGACAAAACGTACACGATGTATAGAGAGAGCTGCAAGTCTAATTGCCAATCTCAAGTTGGGTCAGTCCAACCCCATGTTCATAACATGTGTCCACATCATTGGTTTGACATCTCCATGGCTATGACTTGCGAAACATAGTCATCAACCAATCGATGTGCTAGTCTAATATTCACGTGTCTCCTCACATAAACTCCGACTAGGGACAACTATTTGAATAACCATACAATTAAAGAGTTTCACAAACAATTCACATAATTTCCAATCAATACAAGTCGCCTAATATGGATATTCAAGGAACATTACAATAACTCATGGATACATAAGAAATATAATCATCTCTATGATTGCCTCTAGGGCATATTTCCTTCAGTCTCCCACTTGCACTAGAGTCAATCTAGATTGTATCTAATACCCATTGCTCTTGTGTGCGCCTCATGTGAAGGCTGTGGGAGTGGCTTTGTAAAGGTATCAACAACATTTGAGTCCATATGTATTTTGCATATCATGACACTACCATCCTCAACGAACTCACAAATCTGATGGTAACGCATATGAATATGTTTGTTCTTCTAGTGCTGTCTAGGCTCCTTGGCTTGTGCAATAGCATAATTGTTGTCACAATAAACATCCATGGGATTGGACGCGCCCTGAACCACACAAAGAGCGATCAGGAAATTCCTAATCCAAACAGCTTCCTTTGCAGCCTCCGAGGCGGCAATATATTCAGCTTCTGTTAAAGAGGAGGCCACCGTGTCTTGTTTGGAACTTTTCCAACTCACAACACCACCATTCATGACAAACACATAACCAAATTGCGATCTGGAGTCATCTGAGTCGTTAAGGTAACTTGCATCTATGTAACCCCTTACAATGAGTTCATCCTCACCTTCATAAACTAGGAACACATCCTTAGTCCTTTTCAAGTACTTAAGGATGTTCTTTATCGTTGTCCAGTGACCTTCACCTGGATCAGCCTGGTATCTGCTCATAACACTTAGAGCATAGGAAACATATGGGTGAGTACATATCATTTCATACATGATGGAACCAATAGCTGAAGCATATGGAATCCTGCTCATGCGCTCACGCTCATCAGTAGTCGAAGGACATTGAGTCTTGCTAAGTTTTATGCCGTGAGACATGGGCAAGACCCCCTTATTAGCCTCTTCCATGTTGAACCGTTTCAACACTTTGTCAATATATGTACTCTGGCTTAATCCAATTAGCCTCCTTGATATATCTCTATGGATCTTTATGCCTAGAATATATGCCGCTTCTCCTAAGTCCTTCATCGAAAAACTATTTTTCAACGAGGTCTTAACAGACTCGAGCATGGGAATGTCATTTCCAATCAGCAATATGTCATCTACATATAAGATTAGAAATACAAGCGCTCTCCCACTTTCCTTCTTGTAAACACAAGGTTCTTGTTCGTTTTTTATGAAGCCAAACTCCTTTACAACTTCATAAAATCGAATGTTCCAGCCCATAAATGGACTTTAGAAGTTTGCATACCTTTCCAGCATTGTTTGGGTTGACAAAACCTTCGGGCTGCATCATATACACGTCCTCGGTAAGGATTCCATTTAAGAAAGTCGTTTTGACATCCATCTGCCATATCTCATAGTCGAAATGTGCATCAATGGCTAGAATAATCTGTATAGATTTAAGCATCGCTACGGGCGAGAAAGTCTCGTCGTAGTCAACTCCTTGAACTTGTCGAAAACCTTTTGCAACAAGTCAAGCTTTATGGATGTGAACATTTCCATCCATGTCAATCTTCTTCTTATAGATCCATTTGCACTCGATGGATTTAAAACCATCAGGCAGGTCAACCAAGTTCCAAAATTTATTGTCTCCCATGGACTCTATCTCGGATCTCATGGCGATCAGCCATTTCTCAGAGTCTGGTTCCACCATCGCTTCTGCATAGGTCGCAGGCTCATCATTGTCCAACAATAATAATTCCCACGCCTCGCGGAGCCTCGCCGACCTTCGTGGTTGTGGTACTTCTATTGCCACGGGTTCCTCAACTTGTTCTGCTACAATAGCATCACTCGTAGAAGCATCCCCGACTGGATCATCTTGAACTTCTTCAAGTCGCACCGACCTTCCACTCGTTCCCTTTGTGAGAAACTCTTTCTCTAGGAAAACACCGTTACGAGCGACAAACACTTTGCCCTCTTCTCGGTTGTAGAAGTAATACCCTAAGGTTTCCCTCGGATATTCCATGAAAATACACTTATCCGATTTGGGTATTAGCTTGTCCGACTAAAGTCGCTTGACAAATGCATCACAACCCCAAATCTTTAGAAAAGACAAACTGGGATTCTTTCCAGTCCACATCTCATATGGTGTCTTAACTACGGATTTAGATGGTACCCTATTAAGCGTGAAAGCTGTCGTTTCTAGAGCGTAACCCCAAAATGATAATGGTAAATCCGACTGGCTCATCATCGATCGAACCATGTCCAACAGAGTTCGATTGAGCCATTCAAAGACCCAATTTCTTTGAGGCGTTCCGGGCAGCGTGAGATGTGGAACAATTTCACAACTCTTAAGATGATTGCTAAATTCGTGACTCAAATATTCACCTCCATGATCAGATTGCAAGACCTTTATTTTCTTGCCACGTTGATTCTCTACCTCACTCTGAAACTCCTTGAACTTTTCAAAGGTTTTAGACTTATGCTTCATCAAGTAGACATAACCATATCTACTGAAATCATCAGTAAAAGTAATGAAGTGGTGATATCCTCATCTAGCTGTCGTGCTCATTGGTCCACATACATCAGTATGTATGAGTTCCAACAAGTATATCGCTCTCTCGGGTAAACCTAAAAAAGGCAACTTGGTCATCTTTCCAAGTAAACAAGCTTGACATGTCTCGTATCATTCAAAATCAAACGAAGTTAGAAGACCATCACCATGGAGCTTATTCATGCGCTTTTCACTTATATGCCCCAAACGACAATACCATAAATAGGTAGGACTCAAATCATTAGGCCGAAGCCTTTTAGCACTAACATTGTAAATAGATGCATCATCAAGATTTAAAATAAATAACCCATTCACAATGGGAGCATCAACCATAAACATAGCATTCTTAGAGATTACACAGCCATTGTTTGCACCCGCGAATGAATAACCATCCCTCATCAAACATGAAGGTGATAAAATGTTCCAACCCATACTAGGAATGTAATAACAATTATTCAACTCCATAATAAATCCTGACGGAAGATGAAGTTGCATGACACCGACGAACAATGTAGCAACCCTTGCTTTATTTCCGATGCGAAAATCCACTTTGCCTTTCTGTACTTCTCTAGTCCTTATTAGCCCCTGCATAAAATTTTAAATATGAGCAACTGATCCGGTATCAAATACCCAAGAGTTAACATAAGAATAAGTGAGAAGAATGTCCACAATATTTACAACAAGTGTACCTGAGTGGGAAGTACTCTTACTTCCACTCTTCTTCAAAGAAGCCCGGTACTTGCTGCAGTTTCTCTTCCAGTGGCCATGTTCATGACAAAAGAAGCACTCAGTGTCTTCTATAGATCCAGCCTTTTTCTTGGGTGCAGGCTTAGGGATTGTATCCTTTGAAGGGTTTCGCGGCATAGTAAATCAAAATTTTCTACGGATGCGAACAGAAGGAAAGCCAAGATCTAATCTAGGAGATGCAATCAATGAGAGAGATTGGATTAGATCTTCATACCCTTGAAGATTCGCACAGCGGAACGTTCGTCAGAACGTGGGTGATGTAGTCGTACTCGCTTCTCCTCCTCGCGATCCGATCTGATCTAGCACCACAAGTGGCGGTGCCTCCGTGAGATGCACACGTGCAGCACCTCGACGTCTCCTCCTTCCTCGGACCAGCAAGTATGGTGGATAGATAGATTGGATCTACAACACGACGGCGTGGTGTATATGGTGGAGAATTTCTGCTGCAGGAATTCGCCTACAAACAGTCGGGAGGGAGAGAGGAAAGCTAGCAAGGCGGCTAGGGTTTGGAGGAGAGGTGTAGGGGGTTGGTGCGCCCCCACCCCTCTTTATATAGAGGGGGGGCGCAGCCCTAGCCCCTCCCCCAAGCCCAAAGGATAAGGAGTGGGGGGCATGGACTCTCCCCTCTTCTAGAAACCCTATCTCTAGTTTAAACGATTTAAACTCTCTAGGATCGGCTGGGCCCTATGGGGCCTTGTGCCCCTGGCCCAATGCGGCCAGGACACTCCCTCATAGGCCCAGGCCCCCTTCTGGAAGGTGGGGCCACGTTGGTCCCCTTCCGGAAGGTTCTAGAAGCTTCCGGTACAATACCGATTAACCCGGAACAATTCCGAACTCCAAAAACTGCATTGCCTTATATGAATCTTATTCTCCGGACCATTCCGGAACCTCTCGTGATATCCCGGATCCCATCCGAGACTCCGAACAAAAATTCATAAACCAATTATCCAATCTATCCTAGCGTCGAGACACGTTAAGTGTGTGACCCTGCGGGTTCGAGAATATGCAGACATGATCTTCTATCAATAATCAACAGCGGGGTCTGGGCACCCATATTGACTCCCACACATTCATCGATGATCATATCGGATGAACCACGATGTCAGGATTCAAACAATCCCATATATATATATATTCCCTTCGTCTCGCGATATTTTACTTGCTCGAGATTCGATCGTCGGTACCGTCATACCTAGTTCAATATCGTTCACAGCAAGTACTTTACTCGTTCCGTAATCCGATATCACTTTGTGATTAACTCCTTAACCACATGCTTGCAAGCGGTGTTGATATCGATTACCGAGTGGGCCCGAAGTATATCTCTCCGACTTGGGAGGGACAAATTCCATCTCGATACATACAACCCAACAGATACTTTCCGATCACCTGAGAGACACCTTTATGATCACCCTCTCATAGGATGACGTTTGATGACCTCAAAGCTTTCTTCCGATACCAGGGAGTTGTATTATCTCATGGTCTAAGGAATACAATATTTGACATAGGAAAAGCTTCGCAAAGATGAACACGATGATACGATCTAATTGCTTCGCTTAGTTTGGGTCTGTCCATCATATCATTCTCCCAATGATATGATCTCATTATCAATTGACAACTCATGTCTATGGTTAGGAAACCTTAACCATCATTGATCAATGAGCTAGTCCATAGAGGCGTACTAGGGACACGGTGTTGTTCACAAACCACACAAGTATTAAAGTTTCCGCTTAATACAATTCTAGCATGGAATATAAACTTTATCATGAACAAGAATTATAATAATAACATCTTTATTATTGCCTCTAGGGCATAATTCCAACAGTCTCCCACTTGCACTAGAGTCAATAATCTAGTTTACATCTGGCAACAATCTCACACCCATGGCACTGAGGTGTTGATCATGTTTTACACGTGGAAGAGGTTTAGTCAATGGATCTGCGACATTCAGATCTGTATGTACTTTGCTAATCTTCAGATCTCCATCTGCTATATAATCTCGGATTATATGAAACTTGCGGTTGATATGCTTGGTCTTTGGATGATATCTTGGTTCCTTAGCGAGTGCTATGGCGCCAGTGTTGTCACACAATATCTCCAGTGGGTCCAATGCACTTGGAACCACACCAAGCTCAGTGATGAAGTTTCTGATCCAAACTCCTTCACTTGACGCTTCTGCAGCAGCCATGTATTCCGCTTCTACTGTAGATCCCGCGATCATGCTTTGCTTGCAGCTTCTCCAGCTCACAGCTCCTCCATTCAAAATATAAACGTATCCTGTCTGAGATTTGGAATCATCCTTGTCGGTGTCAAAACTAGCATCGACGTAACCTTTTACGACAAGCTGTTCATCACCCCCATAGACTAAGAACATTTCTTTAGTCCTATTTAGGTACTTTAGGATGTTCTTCACGGCTGTCTAGTGTTCCACTCCTGGATCACTTTGATATCTGCTCGTCAAACTAAGAGCATTGGACACATCCGGTCTAGTACACAACATGGCATACATGATGGAACCTATGGCCGAGGCATAAGGCACTTTGCTCATAGCTTCCCTATCATTTACCGTAGCTGGACACTAAGCCTTGCTCAATATCTTACCTGACAACATAGGCACTGAACCTTTCTTTGCCTTATCCATTCTGAACCTTTTCAGAACTTTGTCTAGGTATGTACTCTGGCTTAAAGCTATGAGGCGTCTTTGTCTATCTCTATAGATTTTGATGCCCAATATATAAGCAGCTTCACCTAGGTCTTTCATTGAAAAACACTTGTTAAAATAACTCTTCACATCGTTAAGCATGTTGATGTCATTTCCGATAATCAATATGTCATCCACATATAGTACCAGAAACGTCACCGAGCTCCCACTCACTTTCTTGTAGATGCAAGCTTCGTAGCAATTTGGAACAAATCCAAAGCTCTTGATCACTTGATCAAAACGAAGGTTCCAACTCCGAGATGCTTGCTTCAGTCCATAAATGGAACGCTGAAGTTTGCATACTTTATCAGCATCCTTAGGATCGACAAAACCTTCGGGTTGCATCATATACAACTCTTCATCAATGTTGCCATTGAGGAACGCAGTCTTGACATCCATCTGCCATATTTCATGATCATGAAACGCAGCAATTGCTAATAAAATCCGAATGGACTTAAACATCGCTACGGGAGAGAAAGTCTCATCGTAGTCAACACCTTGAACTTGTCGAAAACCTTTCGCGACAAGCCGTGCTTTATAGACGGTAACATTACCATCCGCGTCCGTTTTCTTCTTGAAAATCCATTTGCACTCAACGGCCTTTCGGTTGCTAGGAGGGTCCACCAAAGTCCATACTTGGTTTTCGCTCATGGATCCCAATTCGGATTTCATGGCTTCTAGCCATTTCTCAGAGTCTGGGCTCATCATCGCTTCCTCATAGTTCGTAGGTTCACTGTCTTCTACTAACAAGACAGTCAAGACAGGGTTGCCGTACCACTCAGGAGGGGCACGCGACCTTGTCGACCTGCGACGTTCAGTAGCAGCATCGTCCGAAGCTTCATGATCCTTGTCATTAGCTTCCTCTATTGTTGGTGCAGGCGGCACTGGAACAATTTCAGGTGCTGCGCCACTCTCCAATTCAAGAGAAGGTTCAATAACCTCGTCTAGATCTACTTTCCTCCCACTCACTTCTTTCGAGAGAAACTCCTTCTCAAGAAAGGAACCGTTCTTTGCGACAAACACTTTGCCTTCGGTTCTGTGATAGAAGGTATACCCAATAGTTTCCTTAGGGTATCCTATGAAGACGCATTTCTCCGCTTTTGGTTCGAGCTTGTCCGGCATCAACTTCTTGACGTAAGCTTCGCATCCCCAAACTTTAAGAAACAACAACTTAGGTTTAGCACCAAACCATAGTTCATACGGTGTCGTCTCAACGGATTTAGATGGTGCCCTATTTAAAGTGAATGCAGCGGTTTCTAATGCATAACCCCAAAATGATAACGGCAAATCAGTAAGAGACATCATCGATCGGACCATATCTAATAGGGTTCGATTCCGGCGTTCAGACACACCATTGCGCTGTGGTGTTCCGGGTGGCGTGAGTTGTGAAACGATTCCACTTGCTTTAAGATGCGTGAGAAAATCATAACTCAAATATTCACCTCCACGATCGGATCGTAGAAACTTAATCTTTCTGTTACGATGGTTCTCCACTTCATTCTGAAATTCCTTGAACTTTTCAAATGTTTCAGATTTATGTTTCATTAAATAGATATACCCATATCTACTTAAGTCATCGGTAAAAGTGAGGAAATAGCGATATCCACCGCGCGTCGAAACACTCATCGGTCCGCATACATCGGTATGTATGATTTCCAACAAGTCCGTTGCTCGCTCCATCATGCCGGAGAACGGGGTTTTGATCATCTTGCCCATGAGGCATGGTTCGCATGTGTCAAATGATTCAAAATCAAGAGACTCCAAAAGTCCATCAGAATGGAGTTTCTTCATGCGCTTTACACCAATATGACCTAGACGACAGTGCCACAAATAAGTAGTATTATCACTATCTACTTTGCATCTCTTAGCCTCAATGTTATGGATGTGTGTTTCATCCCTTTCGAGATTTAGAAGAAATAAACCATTTACAAGAGGTGCATGACCATAAAAGATGTTACTCATATAAATAGAACAACCATTATTCTCTGATTTAAATGAATAACCGTCTTGCAATAAACACGATCCAGAAATAATGTTCATGCTCAACGCAGGCACATAATAACACTTATTAAGGTTTAAAACTAACCCCGAAGGTAAAACTAAGGAGAGCGTGCCGACGGCCATCACATCAACTCTTGATCCGTTGCCAGCGCGCATCGTCACCTCATCCCTCGCAAGCCGCCGTCTATTCCGTAGCTCCTGTTTCGAGTTACAAATATTAGCAACTGAACCGGTATCAAATACCCAGGCACTACAACGAGGGCTAGTAAGGAAAACATCAATAACATGTATATCAAATATACCTTTGATGGTGCCAGCCTTCTTGTCCGCTAAGTACTTCGGACAGTTACGCTTCCAGTGACCTTTGTCCTTGCAATAGAAGCACTCAGTGTCCGGCTTAGGACCAGACTTGAGCTTCTTCTCAACAGGGGCAACGCGCTTGCCGCCGCCTTTCTTGAAGGACTTCTTTGCACCCTTACCTTTCTTAAAGGAGGGTTTGTTGACCATCAACACATGATTATCCTTCTTGATGTCCACCTCCGCATCCTTCAGCTTTGCGAAGAGCTCGGTGATCGTATCAGTGGAACCAATCTGATTATGAGTCACTACAAAACTTTTGTAGCTGGGAGGGAGTGATTGCAGAACCCTGTCAATCTTGAGATCCTCTGGAATCGTGCATTCCAGTTGCTCAAGGCGTTGAGTGTAGCCCGACATCTTTATGGCGTGCTCACTAACGGAACTCCCTTCCTCCATCTTGCAGTTAAAGAACTTCTCAGAGATCTCATATCTCTCAGAACGGGCTTGAGTCTGAAACATGGTTTTCAGCTCCTCGAGAATCTCAAAGGGCCCGGGATAGGTTTCAAAACGATTTTGAAGTTCCGGTTCCATAGCAAACAACATGGTGCTCTTAATCACACCATAATCATCTTTGCGCGACTGATAGACAGCTTTCTCATCAGCCGACGCAGTTGCAGCAGGGGGGTCACCTAACGCTTTCCCAAGGACATAGTCCTTTTGTCCGCCAGACAGAATGATTCTAAGATTGCGGAACCAATTGGTGAAGTTAGACCCATTGTTTCTAAGCTTTTCCTTCTCAGCAAAAACGTTGAAGTTGAAGTTGGACTTGGCCATGTGACCTACAGTATTGGCAAGTACAATTTAGACTATGTTCATGATAAATAGTTCAACTTAATCAAATTACTAGATGAACTCCCACTAAATTCAACATCCCTCAAGTTGTTTAGTGAACACGATCCAAATTCACCACACCTAATCCGATCATCACGAGAAGAGATGTGGTTTCAATGGTGGACAACAAAGTGCCGATCATATCATTCATATGACTCATGCTTAACCTTTCGGTTCTTGTGTTCTGAGGCCATGTCTGTACATGCTAGGCTCGTCAAGCTATACCCAAGTATTTCTGCGTGTGCAAAACTGGCTTGCACCCGTTGTATGTGAGCGTAGAGTCTATAGCACCCGATCATCACGTGATGCTTGGACACGACGAACTTTCGCAACGGTGCATACTTGGGGAGAACACAGTTTTTATCTTGATCTTTAAGTGAGGAATCATCTTATAATGCTACCGTCGCGATCTAAGCATAATAAGATACATAAAGGGATAAACATCACATGCATATAACTTTATGTGACATGGTATAGCCAATCCTCGCGCAATGATCTCCATCTTGTGCGTTCCGGCATGATCTCCATCACTCCACCATGATTGCCTTCACCACGAATAGCAACTACAACTATTGCTAACTACTTAGCGATAAAGTAAAGCTATTACATGGCGTATAAGAAGTTGACTCGCAGGTCATACACAATTATAAAGACAACCATATGGCTCCTGCCGGTTGTGTACTCATCGACATGCAAGTCGTTAAACATTACAAAACATGATCATCGCATACAATATACACATCACATCTTGGGCCATACCATATCACAGAAAACACTCCCTGCAAAAACAAGTTAGACGCCTCTACTTTGTTGTTGCATGTTTTTACGTGGCTTATGGGAGTAGATGCTAAGAACGATTCTTACCTACGGAAAGCCACAACGGTGATATTATGGTTGCCAAACTCCGGTGTTAATCCCATGACAACTATAGTGAGAGAAACTGACATCCACCAGCCGCATGTGTGGAACAAGCCACACGTCAAGTGCGGAGCCGGTCTCGCGAACGACGTCGCGTAAGGTTGGCCTGGACCGCTTCAATCTCACTATCCCGCGTCATAAGAAGAACACAAACAAGAGGCTTGCAACAGAAAACATCAACGCCCGCAACAACCATGTTGCGTTCTACTCGTGAAACACATCTACGCATAGATCTAGCTCTGATACCACTGAAGGGTTTCGCGGCATAGTAAATCAAAATTTTCTACGGATGCGAACAGAGGGAAAGCCAAGATCTAATCTAGGAGATGCAATCAACGAGAGAGATTGGATTAGATCTTCATACCCTTGAAGATTCGCACAGCGGAACGTTCGTCAGAACGTGGGTGATGTAGTCGTACTCGCTTCTCCTCCTCGCGATCCGATCCGATCTAGCACCACAAGTGGCGGTGCCTCCGTGAGATGCACACGTGCAGCACCTCGACGTCTCCTCCTTCCTCAGACCAGCAAGTATGGTGGAGAGATAGATTGGATCTACAACACGACGGCGTGGTGTATATGGTGGAGAATTTCTGCTGCAGGAATTCGCCTACAAACAGTCGGGAGGGAGAGAGGATAGCTAGCAAGGCGGCTAGGGTTTGGAGGAGAGGTGTAGGGGGTTGGTGCGCCCCCACCCCTATTTATATAGAGGGGGGCGCAGCCCTAGCCCCTCCCCCAAGCCCAAAGGATAAGGAGTGGGGGGCATGGACTCTCCCCTCTTCTAGAAACCCTATCTCTAGTTTAAACGATTTAAACTCTCTAGGATCGGCTGGGCCCTATGGGGCCTTGTGCCCCTGGCCCAATGCGGCCAGGACACTCCCTCATAGGCCCAGGCCCCCTCCTGGAAGGTGGGGCCACGTTGGTCCCCTTCCGGAAGGTTCTAGAAGCTTCCGGTACAATACCGATTAACCCGGAACAATTCCGAACTCCAAAAACTGCATTGCCTTATATGAATCTTATTCTCCGGACCATTCTGGAACCTCTCGTGATATCCCTGATCCCATCCGAGACTCCGAACAAAAATTCATAAACCAATTATCCAATCTATCCTAGCGTCGAGACACGTTAAGTGTGTGACCCTGCGGGTTCGAGAATATGCAGACATGATCTTCTATCAATAATCAACAGCGGGGTCTAGGCACCCATATTGACTCCCACACATTCATCGATGATCATATCGGATGAACCACGATGTCAGGATTCAAACAATCCCATATATATATATTCCCTTCGTCTCGCGATATTTTACTTGCTCGAGATTCGATCGTCGGTACCGTCATACCTAGTTCAATCTCGTTCACAGCAAGTACTTTACTCGTTCCGTAATCCGATATCACTTTGTGATTAACTCCTTAACCACATGCTTGCAAGCGGTGTTGATATCGATTACCGAGTGGGCCCGAAGTATATCTCTCCGACTTGGGAGGGACAAATTCCATCTCGATACATACAACCCAACAGATACTTTCCGATCACCTGAGAGACACCTTTATGATCACCCTCTCATAGGATGACATTTGATGACCTCAAAGCTTTCTTCCGATACTAGGGAGTTGTATTATCTCATGGTCTAAGGAATACAATATTTGACATAGGAAAAGCTTCGCAAAGATGAACACGATGATACGATCTAATTGCTTCGCTTAGTTTGGGTCTGTCCATCATATCATTCTCCCAATGATATGATCTCATTATCAATTGACAACTCATGTCTATGGTTAGGAAACCTTAACCATCATTGATCAATGAGCTAGTCCATAGAGGCATACTAGGGACACGGTGTTGTTCACAAACCACACAAGTATTAAAGTTTCCGCTTAATACAATTCTAGCATGGAATATAAACTTTATCATGAACACGAATTATAATAATAACATCTTTATTATTGCCTCTAGGGCATAATTCCAACATCCTTAGCCTTGCCAACGATTGTACAGGGCATAGGATGGTGCAAGGTTTGGTTGAGAGGGCATGGATTAACTTAAACTTGGTGAGGGATCGTTCTACTTCTATCATCTAAGCATGCATAGAGTAAAACACATAAGAATAGCATTCACATATGATGTGACACAATATGGCCCATTTTCTCATGGTGATCTCCATCGCCATAGAACCTGTCCACCATGATGATCTCCATCTTCATGTTCCATGTGAGCCATCCTCCAAGTGATGAGTCCTCCAAGAACTAATACAAGCTATTACTCCTAACAGCTAGTAATCAAAATTACATAGTAAGGGATCATCACAAGTTGGCACGTAGGCCATTACAATAATTGACAATACATATGGCTCCAGCCGGTTGCCCTACTCATTACACGCAGGTCATGAAAAATCCATACATGCATCACATACATATAGGGCCATACTGATATACATCCTACAAAAACAAGTTATGCATAGAATCGCATTCTACCGGATCATGTGATATCGCAGCACCTAGTTACCTTAACGAGATACAAAAGAGGATACGATTAAGGAGGGTCTAGGGGGTCTCCCTCTGCGGGGTTCGAAGGGGCAGTACCCCTCGCGGTATCTCCTTAAGGATTTTGATCGGCAAATCAAATTTACCATAAACCGACTATTGTTCCGATTCAATCAAACTCCTTTGATCACGGTACATCGATTTTAGATCTAGGTTCCGATTCGATCAATCATATTGAGCTTCGCGTGATTCAACTGGATTTATGTGTCACTGTCTACCCCGATGGCGGAAATCGACCGGTAGGGGTAAGTCGTTCGACGACCTCAGAATCAAGATCACGGAAAGCAAGATAATAGATCAATCCTAAACCGCCGCCATATAAATGATCACATCATTCATATCAATCTACATATCACCATATGCAAACTTCCCGAACCTATAACTGAACAGCATCGGCTCTGATACCACTGAAGGGATACAGGTAGGCTACACTAGCGCAAATAAAAAATTTCTACCGCGTAAACCATGATTACTGTTGTCAACACCTGGATTTTTAATCCCAGATGCATGTTATGCCATACATCGCAATCCCAGGATTACCATTTTTGCGAGACATAACAGATTGGATATCACAGTACATCATCCATTACACACCATACATAAGGTCTTACAACAAATAAAGGATCACATGATCCAGTCTTAATACAAATCAAGCAGCAAAATAACGTAATAATAACGATAGCGTAGGCGAAGCTCCATGTTCATGGTCACAGGCAATGCTGACGATGGGAGATGATCCTAGTTGTCGTAACCTTCCTGCTGCCCGTCCTGCTGATACTCCTCTTCATAGTCTGGCCACGGGAATAGCCAGGGACAAATCCATGAGTACTCCTTAAGTACTCGCAAACTAATACTAACAAGTGAAGTAGTTTTTGAGTAGGAAGTACTAGGCTCTAGGTTGTTTTGCAAAAATCCAGATTTATCTCTACTGAGTTCAGAAGCAAAGAAAGCTAGTTGAAAGTTTTAGAACACCTAATTGGGAGCTTGAATTTCATATCACAACTATGTTGTGGTCAAGTCAAAATCATGAATCATTTCATAAGTCATTTTGAAATCATCTAACGACGGAACAGTATGGCCACTCCAACTGTCCATAACCGCGGACGCGGCTATTCGAATAGTTTGACACTCTGCAGAGGTGGTACACTTTCACCACAACATTCGATACATCCGTCAGGAACAATCCTGAATTCACCATACTCAGTATGCGGATAATCAATCCTAACATTCCAATTACACGCCCTAGTATAGGCACCTCCCCTATGAGTTTGGCCTCCCAACCATGACCAACTGTCATCTTGGGAGCTGCATAGGTGGACAATCTTCACAAGGTAGCCTCAGCTCAAACCTTGGCCGCAAGGGAACCCATACTAAGGTACATAATTTCCAGTCAAGCCCTACCCAAATTTCAGATATTGTGGTTGTATGGTAAAATTGGAATGGTATCGCATCCAGACAACTATCAGTTTTATAAAGGGCTAAGGCTCATGCCTTAACATTTTCATCATCAAACTCATCTGGTGTTCAAGAACACATGTTCTAAGGTTTTCATAACCATTTTCACCAAGTATTCCCATCTAAAGTTGATCAAGTTTTATGCTTAGCATTAGCATCTACAAGTGGGGGTAAACACTAATGAGGGGTGGTGAACCAATGGGAAATGATCTAAGTTCAATCTCATGCCTCAGGATTACATCAAGATTATCTAACTTAGGCCAAGTTTTATGCTCTTTATGCTACCTTTAAATATATTTCTAAAATCTACAAGTCCCTAAGTAAACTCTAATAGAAAGCTTTGATAAAGAGATAAAATAACTAAGCTTGCAAATAAAACTAGGATTGGGTATTAAGTGGTGTAAGCTTGCAAGTATTATCTTGCTAAGTCAACTTGTATAGTGAGGCTTGCAAGGTTGCAAGTGTAGGCTTACCTTGTGCAGAGCAGTGGTTGAAGTTCTCCTCAGCTTCCTCTCCGTAGTATCCTCCTTCCTCCTCGTATCCTTGGTCGGTACTAGCGTCTATAAATAAATACGAGGTACACAATCACCAAGTAATACTTAACTATTTTTACTTATCACGCCAAGGTTTTCACTAGATGATCTACCATCATCACAAATATTACAATCATTAAGGCAATAATTTTATTTCCTTTATTTTAGAAGAGTAATTTATACTAATTGAAAAACTACTTAAGATTTAATATTTTCCAACTAAAATAGGGGATCATGTTTACACATGTCATCACCACATATTTTAGTACATGGGAATGTGATTTAAAGTGGTGTCACAATTTAATAAGGTTTAACCTTTTTATTTTAATTAATCAAAGTGACTAGAATGGCCTATGGGGCATTCTTTTATTGCTAGTCCAATATTTCTGCAAGTAACCCTAGATAATTTTATATATTCATAAAGGTCTAGTTAAATGTGATTTTTGAGAGTTGGAATCAACTCAAAAGCTTTTGTGGTTGAATTTTGAAAAATGTTTGAATGCAGAAAAGCTTCTGCCTTGTTATTTTTTTACTATAGGTGATCTATAATTCCAAATGAATTGAATCAAACGGGCATGGATTAAGCATTCCAGTACCTTTCTAACAAAATTGTTTTCATGCATTTTGGGTCAGTGAATCGACCTGGGTTGATTTTTGAATCTAGGTACAGAACTACGTTTAAAAATAAATTGGAAAATACAAATTCAAACTAACTGGGTTGCGCGGGATGCTAACTGGGCCGGCCCATGGTGCACAATGCACACGCGGGTGGGTTTAAGTAAATGACCCACCAGTCAGCAAGACATAGGGGTGCGAAGCGGTACGGGGCGATCTAGGCCATGCGATCCAACTCTAATCCAACGGCTGGGACCTATCGTCTCCGTCAGGCAACTCCGGTGAGACAGAACCCTAGCATAGACAGTGGGGGTCTAGGAGGGCTTATCGGGGCTCAGAGAGGGTCGGCGATGGAGGCAAACGACGAAGTCGACGACGACGAACCTCCTCGTACCGACGGCTTCTCCTGGGGCGGCTCCAATCAACGACTCCTTTCTTCCTCCACCGTGGCATACTCCGGCCAAATTCTAGCGATGTGCTGTTCGCCTTGCTCCGGGGGTGAGTGGGTGTGATCAGTGAGAGGTGGGGAGTGAGATGGTGTGCTGAAATCGAACGGGGGAGGCCTCTGTTTATAGTGCAGCAAGGGGACCAAAGGGCGCGGGTGGAGCTCGTCGTGGTTGTCGGCACAACGAGCTACTGGCATGGGCGAAGGTAGGGAACGGTGCCATGCTCCCCGGCGAAGCTCAACGGCATTGTCACGCGGCGTGGGGTGGCGGTGGACGGTGGAGTGCCTGCTAGACAAGGTTGGCGAGGCTAGTGTTGCTCCTAGCTAGCTAGCGACATTGGGGTGGCAAGGGTGCTCTCCGCATGCTTGCCATTGATGGCATGGTCTGATTTACAGTGAGCTAAAGGGGCTTAAACAAGTTAGATGATCTACTGAGGGTGTAGTGTGAGCTAGATAGGGAACAAGTTAGGCCAAAATTACTGCTCACTATAGTGTCTAATGTTTGTTGGTTTGGTGTTTTTAAGGTGTTTGATGAAATGGCCGAAAGAGATTCAAATTTGAATTTTTGATTCAAACTTGGTGGGTGTGTTAGTTACATACTAGGGAGTCTCTGGTTAGTTGGAAAGGTCAAGGGATACTGGTTTGGTTGGGTTTTGAAAATGGGTGATCTTCACATATGATATAGATTCAATTTTGAATTGTCATTTGAATCAAGTTGCCAAAAGTTTCTGTAAGTTTGAAAGGTGGGCTTTGATTTAATTTTACTTGGTCTAGCAAGGGGTGAAAAGAAATGGAAATATTTCTGTTTGAAATCTTGGACTAGAAACACTCAAAGTGGCCTAGTGAGCAAGATTGGCAAAAATAACCATTTGCGTATTTACTTTGTTTTTTATTTTCTCTTGATTTGTTTCTGCTTTAAAATGTTTTAGATGATATTGTTTTCATCTTTAAACCATTATTTGCTATTTAGATCAATCACACAAGTCCATTCATGCATTCATACAATCATCACATCCACACATGCATTTATATTTATTTAATTAATAAAAGTTTTTGTTAACCCTAATTTTGGTGATTGGAATTTGATAACCATTGTTCAATATTTTTGGGATGTTACAACTGTTGTCATAGATCATGGGATTACCACTAGACGTGCAGTTGCGGAACTTGATGAAGCGCGTCGAGGCAGTGCAGACGTTCTACGTCTCCTCCTTGTCCTCGTCCCACGAGCAGCTCCCCTTGTGCGGTTCGCCCAAGTGCTACTGCTGCAGCACCTCCGAGGTATCCACACGTACAGGGTAAAAGCGTCAGACGCCAGACTGCTAGGTCCGCGCGTGCAACACAGGCATGAGGAGTGGCGGCTGGGTGGAATGGTCTAATCCTGGTTAGCTCGTCCCACCCTCTCTTATATAGGCGTTCCTAGTGGGCTTCTATATTAGCAGTCCATTAGTAGCCTAAGCCTGGTCTAATTCAGATCTAATCCTCATTAGGCTTCCAGCCCCTTAAGTGTGTGACCCTATAGGTTCATATATACATAGACATGACACAAATACACTTATTCTGTCAATAGTTGGTAGCGGCCTCTAGCAAGACGTGCCAACTCCTAATGCATACAAAGATCAAATCGGACGAACCATCACAAGGTTTAGTACATATCTTTTCCTTTGCCTCATGATATTTGGTCTAGCTCCAAGCTGACATCTCTTTCTCGATACTGTGATTCGGAATCCCTTTACAAGGTTAACTCTTAACATTATGTAGCACGGTCATGCATTTCTAGATCCGATCACTCGAGGGCCCCAGATATATCTCTCTCAGATAGAGAGGGGCAAATTTCATCTTTATTGACCATGTCTTGCAGCATGCTTGAGGACAAATCCGAAAGCTATCTTTATAACTATCTAGTTACAGAGCAGCGTTTGATAGCCCCAAAGTAGATCGATCCACATCTCAAGTACATACGACAATCTCAGATCTAAGGACAAAACGTACACGATGTATAGAGAGGGCCGCAAGTCTAATTGTCAGTCTCAAATTGGGTCAGTCCAACCTCATGTTCATAACATGTGTCCACATTATTGTTTTGACATCTCCATGTATATGACTTGCGAAACATAGTTATCAATCAATCGATGTGCTAGTCTAATATTTACGTGTGTTCTCGCATGAACTTCTACTAGTGACAACTATTTGGATAACCATACAAGTAAAGAGTTTTATAAATAATTCACATAATTGCCAATCAATACAAGTTGTCTGATATGGATATTTAAGGAACATTACAATAACTCATGGATACATAAGAAATATAATCATCTCTATGATTGCCTCTAGGACATATTTCCTTCATTTTACATTATTAATATCAATAATATTTTTCTAAATATGTGGCTAGAGTTTACAAATTTTTACTTTGAGTAAACCTAGAACGCGAGGTAATTATGAATTAGTCAAATACTAAAATATCTGAAAAATATTTTATCGAAACAAGGTTATAATAATCCACAGTTGTGACAAATTGTGTATAAGAAATCAAGCAAACTTTGTTTTCATGAGGGAACCAAACAAACTTCCTTAAAGTATCACAAAGGAAAAAATATTAAATACAAGAATACATTTATTTTTTGGGGGAATAAATTTAGGTTATGTTCTTTTCCGAGAACCCGAGGCATAAATAAAGTAGTAGTAACTAGTAAGGACCGTTTAATGTTTTATAACAATATTTTTTTGAGGATATATATCAATATTTTTTTGAAGAGATATAACAATATATAATAAGTTAGTACAAAAAAGTGATAAAAGCCCACAAAAACTATGTAAAGAAAAATAGCACCAGCTTGGGCTTTAGGCCCATGAGACCATCACTTCGCTTACGACCACGACCCTAAGCCCGCCGGCAGCGATCGGTTATATAAGAACTGGAGAAGCGCTAGGGTTTTAACCCCCTTCTTTCCGCCCTCCTAGCGCCGCCGCCTCCGTCGTCGTAGCAGAAGAAGCGATCCCCCATCGCCAACAGCCGAAGAAAGGTTCTTGTTCTCTCCCTCCCCTTCTCCCGTACCTCGCCGGATTCAGAGTCTAGATCTATCCGTGTGCGTGTGATTAGTTGTAGTGATTGACGATGCTGTTACCCAGTTTCGTTGGGATTTTATCCCAATCTGTCTAGTTAGGGGCATCTTGATCATCCTGGGAGATTATTCGCTTAGTTTCGACTTGTATTTCTATGTGTTTGCCGATATGGGTAGCTGCTGTTTAGATCTCAAACAGGCGTCGGGTTCTTATTTGCAAAATTTGCGATATATTTCAGTTGCTGATTCGTGTTGAGTTTTTATATAGGATGACCATTCATCTGTTATGTCTAAAAATTTGTTTAATTGGAGCTATATTGGCACTCGACCGTAGTCAGGGTAAACATGATATTTATTTTGCTATCGATTGCTTAATTTCCCGGAAAACTTCTCTGCTTTGACGTGATATGTTACCTTTTCAATTACAAAGCATGGAGTCTACGAATGTATCCACCACTGGAATACTTTTAGTATCTAGGTATTCGTTTCTACTTTTATTTTGGTCTACATACATGGACATTGTGTAGCTGGGTGTGTGATTCGGAGGAATTGTGAACTCAAAACTTGTTCCTGTACCATATGAATTGAATTGTACAGTAGCTGTTCCTTTTGGTGCTCCTGCTATGTCTAATGAAAATCCTTGTGTTTGTGCAGGATGGACACCCAGGTCAAGCTTGCTGTTGTGGTCAAGGTGATGGGCCGCACCGGCTCCAGGGGTCAGGTGACCCAGGTCAGAGTGAAGTTCTTGGATGACCAGAACCGTCTCATCATGAGGAACGTCAAGGGCCCTGTCCGCGAGGGTGACATCCTCACCCTGCTCGAGTCTGAGCGTGAGGCCAGGAGGCTGCGATGAGCGGTTGTTTTTTCTGGAAGTAAAATGCTGTTGCCTTATTACTGTACCGCTTTCGAATCAAGTTCTTGAACTTTGGTTTCTTCTTTAGGCTATGGATGTGTAATGAGTACTTCACTGGTTGCAGTTTTGTTATGTTGCCTAAATTAAGTTGCACTGTGGTTTGAGACCTGATTATGCTGTCACCCCTTCTATATTGGATCCTATTATTTGGTTGCTGCTACAAATCTGAATTGTTTTATGTAGTTGTGAAGTTATGATGTGCCTCTCGTCGGTTCTGCTTCTTGTAACATCCTGAAAGATGGAGTTTCATAAGTCTCCAAGAATTGTCCACCCACTTTAGAAATGTAAATTTCTGGTTTGCACTTTGTGTGTCCACAGAATTGTTTTTGGCAGACCTATTTGTTTGTCAACTTAAGACGTGACTGACAACTTAGCAACAATGCCTGGAGCTGAATAGCATTTGGCACCTGAGCTTGAAGGCTGCCTTGGTTACATCATCACATCTCTCTTTATCAAAGACACTGCTTCCCGTATCATCGCAAGGCTTAAGGCTTCTTTGAGACACAACAGAGCCCTTTTAGATATCTCTGTTCTGTTGCTGTAACTGATCACCAGCCCTTTTAGATATACTAAAAGTAGTCTAGATACATTTGTTTTACAAAGCTAAAACATCTTATATTTTGAAAAGGGGGGAGTATTTGATTGTTAGGTTGGTATACTTTGCTCTCCAGTTGAGGCCTGATTGCTAAGTCCTCCGTGACATGGCCAGGATTCCTTTGTACTCCCTCCGTTTCAAAATATAAGATGTTTTAGATTTATGAAGCAAATGTATCTAGACTTGTTTTAGTATATAGGTTTACTCAACTTAGTGGGTGAATCTATATACTAAAAAATGTCTAGATTCATTTTCTTTACAAATCTAAAACATCTTATATTTTGAAACGGAAGGAGTAGCATATATCGGATATGGAGAAGTCATCATGTATGTATATGGTATGCTCGAAAAGTTCTAGCAGCACCTGATAGGCTTGTGAAACAACATGAAACATTATCACGGTCGGATCTACTATCCCTTCAGCCCGGGTAGCCGCCTTTGCTTGCCGCTGCACACTGCCTTGTGTTTTTAAACTTTGTAGAGTGATTTTGTTCATAAAAAATAGCTTGATAGACATGTTTGTTCAGGATCAATTCAAGCCAGTTTTTTATAGTACCAATATTATAATTTACAAATTCTATGGACCGTAGATTAGGTCAGCGCGACACGTCAACATGTCTTTGCGGCTTTCACTTTCATGTCAAAAGATACAGTGCAACACATATACAAAGACAGGCACACATATAGACCCGACCGTCCAACAAGAAAAGCAAAGTCATCGTAGCGCTTTTACACTTTCCCAGCATGACAAGAAAGAAGTTAGAAGAATGGAAAACCTGATCAACAGTTCACACCAACCAAAACCAAAGGGGGTGGCCAAAGCGAGACTTGGAATAGATGAAAGGCTGAGTGCAAAACAGCACCAGTTTATAAACATTTCCAGACGGATTACACCACCAGCCAAGCAGGGTGATCAGATCTCACAGCTAAATGAGATGATTTCTGCAAAAAAACAAGAGCCGGGAGAAGCTTCTTCGGAACTTTATTTGACAGTATGAGCCTACAGTTCATTTAAGACTGACTGTACACTTTGAATGTACACTGCAACAGGATGGTGAGCCTAAACAAGATCAGTAACTCTCTTCAGAGGCCATCGCTACTTAGACCTGTGGCTTCATGATCCTCACGCTGGTGTAGAAGCGCTTGAAGTCCTTCATCGCCTGCTCCTCAATCTGGATCGAGCGGATGGAGGACGGGGAGTCGGTCTCTGGCTTGAACCAGCGATTGGGGACATTGTCCTTCGTGCTACCAACCTCTGTCGCTGTGCCCTGGGATGGTATGGCAAAGCCTGATGTCCGGGTTTTCGGGCTGTGGGAGACAATGCCATGGTGCCGTTTCTCCTGCTCAAAAGATTATCAGTATTGGATCAGCGCCATGCCATTGAAAATGTGAGTGCTTTTGCTATTTCTTTGATCTCCACAAATTTAAAAATTATCATATTAGGTACCTGCTGCATCTGTATGTCCCTGAGTGAAGGCCGAGATACTATCGGTGAGGTAGCTGAAGATGACCAGGGTGGTGTGCTCTTGTCACCTTCATGAGCAGGAGCTGCACGAGCAGAAGTAACAGATATTGGACTCGAACACGAATCTGGCATGAACGAAGAAAGTCGCACACGCCCAGTACTGTCAGGTGAATCCTCATGGCGATCTTTTGGTTTGCTTGTCATGAGATTAGGCGTTTTCGACTTCTGCTCACTTTGAATATCCCGAAGGGAAGCAGGTCCCTTTGTTATCTTAGCCCCACCCCAGGCAGGTCCTTCTTGCTTTGGCGTGACAAGCACAACAGGAGTAGGCAGGATTGGTTTTGGGGTGTCATCAAGAGCACCACTCAGAAACAACGACAAACCACCTTTCTTATTCTTCTTCTTTGAGGAAGTTGGCCGGGAAGCTTTGTTCCCTAATGGACAAGAGATGGCTTTTGGGTTACTGAAAGTGACATCCTCCGATGGTTTGATTGGATCAGTAGCACGCGCTTCCTGCTTGAATATACTTTTATCAGTGACACTGCTTTTTTAAAATAATAGACAAAGGATGATTAAAAAGAGTACTACAACGAAATACCAACACAGATAGGATCCTACTTAAAAGAAAGAAACAAGATGCTCTGCAGGATCAAATACTTAGCCTCCCATGGAAGCAACACACAGAACAGGTACAAAAAGAATAAAGTTAGGCATGGCTTCTCACTTTCTCAGCACTAGGTCTCAATAAGACCACAAAATATAAACTTGGCATCAAGAAAAGCAATGATGAAAAATCTTAGTCAAACGAACACACCAAAACAGTCTAACATATACTGAAATGATGCTAGCAGCTTAGGATCAGGGATACTATCAGTTCCAAAATTATACCAGCGGTCACCAGTAGGACCATTGGCCAGTACAACCTGAACTTCTTTTCTAACCTCAAATTTGAAGCCTAGTGAATTTTTTTTGTTTTGTGGACAAGTTATAAAATGTAATACATCAATGGAGATGAAAAAAGTAGATGATACTTGCACAGAAATAAATGCACACACCGCTATGGCCAAGTAGATGATACTTGCATTGAGATCTTTCACTGGCTAGGATTCAGGCATGATACTTTATATTAAGCACATTTGCATAGACACAACATATGATTCTGAAAGAACATAAGAAACATGAAGCCATATAGATATCATCAGATAAATGTGCACAAACCTTTTCTGAAGAGCCCTGGGCTGCCAAGACTTCTGAAAGCTCCTTAATATGGTTTTGCTCCTTGTCCTCATCTTTTATAGAGGAGGTATCAGATTGTGATGCCGGCTTGCTTTTCTTCTGTTTCTTAGAACCCTCCTGTTTTTTGTTTGACCTTCCTTCTGGCACATAAACCGAAGGTCTTGAGAATTCCAATGGAAAGCCAAGCTCAGCAAGCTCACTTTCGAGGGCAGCTCTAGACTCGAGCTTTGCTAGCTGTTGATCGTCAAGATTATGACCATCCAGTTGTTTAGCCTCAAGCATTTCAATCTGCTGCAGTTTCTTGCGAAGTGCCCTGATCTGCTTAGAGACAGCTTGTTCAGCATTGCTTTCTTTCTGAAGGAAGTTACCATAACTTGACATTCCATATGACTTCAATGCAGGATTCTGACTGTCCCTGAGCCTAGGGAATCCTCCGGCACCATCTCCCTCTGCATCACTGTCAATCACAGCAGGATAAGTCGCTGTCATTGTGGGAAGATGACGGTGACTCCAGGGCTCCGAGGATTTTTCGTCCAGCAATCTCTCCAAGTTTGCAAGAATGTCAGGAGAGGCATTCATAATTGAAGGAGTTGCCACTGTGAAAATGTAATCAAGGTTGCGAATAGCTGTATCCTGCATCACATTGAACAACAGAGTACCAGAAATCACTATATGAAAATAAACAAGCATAGACAAAAGATTGAATACATATCGGCATGTGACAAATGTATAGTGCATGCAAGCTGCAGCACACCAATGTATTACCTCACAGTGCTTCTTGAGCTCCTTGGCTTCCAGAGAATCAGCAACTTCAAGAAGTTGTATAGAATTCTTTGGCTCCATTATATACTGAATAGCAACTTTTTCACAGAGGCTTTTCAGACTAGGTATGCCTTTGTTCACTGCACAGTTATTTCCAGATGGATCAGTTTCAGGCTGGACATCATTGAACAGGATGTCTTCATCCAACTCTTCCATCATACCACTCCATTCTAATGAGGACTTTTTATCTTGGATTTTGGGTTTGGGCGGATACTCGGGATGGTAAATACTAGAAAGCACAAGCATATGTGTTTCACCAACACAAACTGATGATGCTCGCTTAACACCATTCACTCGAGTAAACACTGGAGTTTCGTCCTTTCGTTTCTTTGCATCCCACATGAAAACATCACCAGTTGATGTAGCCAGTGCAGTCCAGTACTTTCCAGCCGAGATGCTCACAACATTCCTTCCACACATTGAGAATATCTGTGCAGACACAGTTTAAATGTAAATATGGAACAAGTAGTTTAGCTTTAGAGGTAGTAAGTCAACATGTAACAACTGAACCTGTTGGCATCTTAAATCAGGATCCGAAGAATTCCAGTAGAAAAGAGCACCATCCGCTGTTAGAGCGGTACTGTGCATCACTCCAGCAGCCACTGATATCACCTGAAGTCGCTCCATACGATGAAACTTCACGTTTGTATTCCCACCCTTCTTAAGACATCTAGCTATTACAACACGGCGAGGGGTCACAAGCCGATGGCCCCAAGTGAACACCTAGAAAAGAGGATGACATCGCAAGAACTGTTAACTTTCTTGGTGTTAGAAATTGTGTATAAAATGCAGAGCTCCAACAAGTATCAACTTACCTCGCCATCAGCTCCTAAAACTAGTGTATGGTATTTTGCTGCAGATACACCTTTCAATATTTTTCCTTTCAAATATTCAACCATCCTTGGAATGCAATTGGATGCTGAGTTCGAAGTGCCATAGCCTAGCTGACCCTCTTTATTGGAACCCCATGTGAACACTTCTCCAGTCTCAGCAACCGCTGCTGAGTGCTTGTTTGCAGCGGCTACAGCAATTATCCTTTGTTTGAGCGAACTAACACGCCTTGGTGTCGGTTGGGTATCGACCGAAGGGTAACCAAGCTGACCCTCTGCATCACGAAGAACATTTTGTTATAGGCCATCAGAACACCAGAGCAGTATCAGTGTCTAAAACAACATAACATGTGTGTGTTGCTCTAATCTTTGAAGTTCCTTGTTGCTAGAAATGCATTCAAGATGCATCACACATACCTCTGTTTGATCCCCAGGTAAATAGTTCCCCAGACTCTGTAGCAATCACAGTATGATGTTTAGCTGCGGCAACAACACTGACTTGTTTACGGCCTAATCCTACTGTCACTTGGCGAGGGGTAATCACAGCTGTTGTCTGGCCACTGCAACAAAACAGTCGTTGTAGCAACGCAAAATAAACTTCACAAACAGCACGAGGAATGTGAATTCTAACACCAAAAATGCCTGCCACCTTGGTGCTCAACTAGTTTAAAATAAATTTTAGCAACTTTAGGTTTCATTGTTGCCCTTTAAAATCTATACAAGACAAGTTACATATAAAGTCATGTAGGGATACTCATTTTTGTCCTTTCTATAGAAAAACTTCTTTTATAATACCGTGGAACTGCTTACCTCTGAATATCTGGATGACCAAGACGACCACCTCGACCAAATCCCCATGTGTATAATTCACCATCAGAACTAAGTGCTACACTATGGAACTTTGATGCAGCAACAGTTTTGATGCATGACCCATGCAGGGCATCTACTTTGCAAGGTAGTTTCTGTATGTGGGCATTGCCAGTTCCCAGTTGATAGTTTGTTCCGCTTCCCCAACTGAAGACTTCCGTTGCAACTAAAATGAAAAAGATTTAAAGGATTTTGTAAAGCATACCCTAAAGAAATTGCCAAAAGGACATAATCACGTCAGTATGAAAGTACTGGATAAACAACAACAACAACAACAACAACAACAACAACAACAACAACAACTAAGCCTTTTGCCCCAAGCAAGTTGGGGTAGGCTGGATATGAAACCCAAACAGAAACTAGTGGGAACTGCAAGTACTGGATAAAATTAGAGACAAATTAACTGTCCCTTGAAACCAAAGGAGAGTTATGCTACCTGAATCAGGAGAATCCCCATTGGCCTGTGATACAGGGCCAGAGAGAAGATCAATAGGTGTACGACCCTTGCTGTCCTCCAAGTTCAGGGATGCACCAAACTGCAGAAGAACACCAGCAATACACAAGTGGCCAAAATGAAGTGCTCTGTGGAGGCTGCTCCAGCCTGATTCCCCATCCTGCAAAAACGGTGTTTTAGAGAAAAAATTAATATTACACTTAATAATGCAATCAAAATGTACTAAGCATAGATAGATTCTACTTCAAACTCAAAACAATGTGGATGTTATGTACATATGTTTTTCAATGTCTTTCTCGATGAAAATCATTTTTTACAATTCTTTTGTGGTCTCTGCACTAAGCTCCACTTGATAAGGAGAATTTGTGGAATGCCCAATTCAATAACATAGTAATTTGATGAATTCAGGCTAGGTGAACAAATGTTCAATCAAAAGGATAAGAAACAGACTACAGAAAGACAGCTGTACATACCCTTGCATCTGGATCAGCACCAGCATCTAGGAGCCGCCTGACGATTGGAAGGTGATTTCTCCATGTTGCAAGGTGGAGGGCACTAAGGCCAAATGCATTTCTACCGTCAATGCTTGCACCACTCTTTTTCAACAAGACCAAAGCAGATTCCACTTCAGCTATTGAACCTTGTTTTGAAACAAGGCACAGATCCTTCAGAGAGCTTCCAGGACATAGTCTACGAGCAGCTTGCTTCGATGTGCCTGGCGGAGATACGGAAGTCTCCATGACACTTCAGGAACACAAAAGTGTCTACAAGGTTATTGAGGCAAATTAGTACTATGTCACAACAACATGAGACGATAACATTTCTTTAATTTAAAATGCCAAAGTACCTAGAACGGCAGCTTGGCTGCTGAACTGCTTGCCACAAGTATTTCAACACAGCAACACTGTTCCAGTACTGTGTTTGACAAATGACAACTAAGTTTATGTTGATTCTAAACAAAATACAAGTCTGGTATAATCACAGCTCTATCTCTGCAAGGAGAACTGGCAGAAAACTTGGATGAATATCATCTCCACTATCTAGGACTGTTCTGCTATCCTAAAAACTAACCAAGTGACATAGGACAGCATGGCACTAGATCTTCATCCTGAGCCCAATTACTTTATTAGAGTCTAATAAGGTTAGGACGCTATTCCATGTCAAAATGGGATGCTAGATAATGAAGCATCCATAGAATAGAGATCAACCTGCAAAGTAAAATGGATGTAAATTAGTAAAAGGATCTGATGTGCAAACTGATGTATATATGAAAGACTGCACTGAGTTCCACTGTAGATAAGTTGAATGATGGAACTGGCTCTTTAAGATACAGGAAAAGTATACAAATATTGTGAGTTGATATATCTCAGTTTTAAAATAGCATCAAGTAACAGAACAGGTATTAACAAACAGACAATATAATAGTGTGAGATTGCTAATTGCCAAGAATACCAGTGTTTAATGAGAAAAAGGCCAGCATAAAAGAATTGACGTTGAAGTGTAAAATCAAATAGCAGGAGTATTTGGTCATACACAAATTTATATTTGTATTAGAAGTCAACCTACAAAAAAAAAACTCAGAAAATTGTATCTAACACAACATAGAAATAGAATTTCCCCTAAGCACTGACCCCTTATATTCTTGTATTCTTGTTCTTGTTTTTCAAGGAAAAGAACTATCCCATCCTAGTAAAAATTACAATGTAGCACATCGATTGCTCCATCTAAAAAGTATAGGTGACCAGGAGGTCATTTTAAAGCTCCAGTTAACAATGTGGTAGATAATATATATTTCATTTGGTATAACTGTTTTTTGTCCAGTAGCTTTTGTATTACAAAGTTGCAAAAGAATATATTAGCCTGCCGCTACATATGAGAGGACCATGATTGGACAACATTAGCGAAATTGATCTGATTTACCAAAGTACCAGACGGAGGAACAGACTTTCCACAGCTTCTTTCTTCATAGGAGCTTTAAAGATAAGGATAGGAACTGTAAACTGAGCCTATACTGAAACTAGAAAAAGGAACATACTAGTTCATATCGAAAGAGTCATCTACTGATCCAGGCTTGAACTAGTAAGAATGGTTCAGACAAAACAGAACAAACAATTAACCAAAAGACCATCTTACGGCATGTAAAGGTATACATACAAACATGATACATTTCAAGTTTACTGACTAATTTCAACACAATCCAATGAGTCCTGAGTAATGTTTGAATGATCTGCTAAAAACATAAAAACCAATGAGATCACTTGTAGCAAAATGATCAACAACGCACACCCCATCACCCAAATAAATTTGACCCACTCAGAATACGACATTTCCCCCCCAACCATATGTAGTATCACATCTCCAAAGAGAAAAGAAGGTCAAGCAAAAATTAACAGCAAAAGCAAAGTTCACATGAATCGGACAGCCCAAATCATATCAGCATTTGCACCTACAGATTAATCGGACACTGCATCAAACAGAACTGGACATCATCAAATGCCCCCCAGAAACTCAGGAATCTCCACTGGAATTTCCAGGAAAGCCCAAATGAAGAGCAATTGAACATCGGAATACCGGACTAAAATGAAATTCCTTCAGTAGAAAAATCATATCCTTCACAGATAATATGAGTAACCGTTCACAAAACAAAAAAATCGCGCATTTACAACTGCAGAAGCTGCCGCGCAAATCGGGCCAAACAACCGGACCGGACCGGCATTGCGCCGAGCAACCGCCGTCGAAATCCTCCCTCTCCTACCAAGAAAGGGATCTACGACCAAACAGAGCCGCGCATAGCGCCGCGGAAACCAAATCCAATCTCTCTCTCCGCGCAAAACCGACGCCCCGAGCGGCATCAATCAGTATCTCTATCTCTCTCGTGCAGGAGAAGATGAATCCAGTAGGAAGAAAATGGAAGAATCCACTGACCTTGGATTGGATTGGACTCCCCGTCAAGAACACATGCTGTCCTATCTCCTCTCTATCTCCCCGGGGAAGGGCTGCGTTTATGTGGGAGGGAGGGAGGGGATCCCGGCGTGGAATATGCTCCGGTTCGGGCGCGACGCAGAAGGGGGAACTGCTCCCAAACTCCACCACCACCCTCTCTCTTGGTTTCTGGTGCGCGTGGTCTCTCTCTCTCTGTCTGAGGTGGGGGGAAGAGCGGTGAGATACGTGGTGATCTCACGGGAAAATGGATATCCGGGGAAATCTTTTATTCCACGGTACGTCATTCACGAGTTTGTTCGTTTTTCGTTGGGGATTTTGTGGTTTGCAATTTAGCCCCTAAGATCGTTTGCATTGTCGCGTAAGTGCTTTTAGCCGTCAAATGGAACAGTGTCGTGTACGGTGAAGGAATGAAAGTGAATTCTTTGAGGGGATCAAATGCCTAAATAGTTCAAATTTGTAGCATTTCGAACATCTTAGGGCCTCTTATAGATTACATTTCCCTTCTTTCGCGGGGGAGATCCTATGGAAATATTTATTCGTGTATTGCATAGATAGTCACTCTTTTATTCATCATATCTATATGCCTTTGAATATGAATTGTTTCGGTTTTTTATCTTGTATGATTGTGTTTTCATTCTTATGTAATGTGTGCTATTTATTTTTCGACCTTCCATATCCGCAACAAAGGTCTAAGATCATGAGATTTTTTTTCATTTTACAAACGGATTGATAAAAAAATCAATGTGTGAGAGCTCTCGGTATTGGGATTTTTATCGAGAAAAATTCAAACTTGAAAACAAAACAAGCTAAAGTTGTTCGCCGGCTCGACTGGGCTATATTTTATAGACCCGATATGGGTAATAGCCAAGCCTACGATCTTGGTTGGAACTCAACATAAGATCTACAATTAAAAAACATCTTCGTAAAGAGTCTACTCTAAAGAAAAAGATGAGCGGTGTTTTGGCTCTTGGGTGCATATATTCCTTTTAATTGAAATAGATTTTAAATATAAAAAACCCCAAAAAATGCACATCTCCACATTCTATGTGCGTAAAAAGTCATTTCACAAAAAATCAACTTTTGTGTGGATTGTGTAAAAACACAAAATTCGGTGTCAAAATAAGTCTTATCACGAGACAATTGTTTGTCTTTTACACAACTCACAAAAATATCATTTTTCTCAAAGCTTTATGTGAGCACATAGAATGTGTAAATGGACATGCGAAACATTTTTAGTTTTTGCTTTTGATAAGAGAGCATATGTACCTGGGTTCAAAAGTGAATTTCTGTGTGTCGTTAGAGAATAAGCACTAGAGAGAAGTGAATATATGCTAGAGTAGGCGACAATTCGGCTCATAGGTGCAAATGCACCCATTGTAAGAAAACATATTTTAAAATATCAAAAAATTTGAAAAAAAAATTATATATACATTCAAACATTTTATGTTGGTTCACAAATTTTTAGAAGGAAAGAAAATTTTATTTGTTTATTTGTCGTGTATAAAAAGATAAAAAATGTCACGTGAATAGTCGTATTCCTGTGACATATTTTGTCTTTTTTATACACGACATATAAAATTGTTCTTTCATCCTGAAACTTGTGAACCAACATAAAATGTTCTAATGTATATGCGAAACTTTTTTGTAATTTTTTTAACATTCCAAAATATGTTTTCTTATAATGGGTGCATTTGCACCTGCGAGCCGAAGTGAATATCCGCTAGAGAGAAGTGGTTCAAGTGTTTCAAGTGTCCCAAGTCTTCCTAGCCGGCTATGGCGGCGAGGGGAGGGGGGACATGGGCTGCTCGATGTGCTTTGGAGCTCTTAGGTGGCTTTGGAGGCTTTGGGAACTTGTGCCTCCCAAGCGTCAACGTTCCACCGCCGCTATTCAAGGCCATAGGGATGGCCCTACCGTGCTATGTAGCGGTGGCTGCGAGAGCGTTTTTCTTCCTTTTCGCGAGAATCTTCCTGAGCTCACGCATGGTCGTGCGTGCTTGATACGTTTAAAATGTATCTACTTTCTCGAATACTTTGCTATTGTTTTTTCTCTAAACTTGTGTGATTTGGATACAAATAAAACGGTCTGACACTGTTTTCAGCAGAATTACCTTGGTGTCTTGTTTTTGTGCAAAAAATAAACTATCAGGAAAAATCCCGGAAAATATGCCAAAAATTATTTCTCACCAGAAGATCCACGGAGCCAGAAGGGGAGACAGAGAGTAGGCCTGGGGGCCCAGACCCACCCCAGGCGTGGGCCCACTGACCCCGCTTCTCGAGGAGGTTTGGCCACCTCTGGCAGCTCCTTGGCCTCCCTCCGCGCCTACAAATTGCCTTCTGACCTAAAAACAGAGGGGGGTTAATAGTTTTCCAGAAAGAGTTCCGCTCCGCCGCCACTACCAGAAACCAAGATTCGGATCCAAAAACTCCATTCTGGCACCCTGGCGGGACGGGGAATTTGGAGAGGATCATCGCCATCGTCATCACCAACGCATCTCCATCAACCACCGATGTTTCCCTCATCCATGAGTGAGTAATCCCCCGCTGTAGGCTTGAGGATGGTAGGGATTGGATGAGTTGTATCATGTAATCGAATAAGATCTGTTAGGGCATAATGCCTAGTATCTCTATTAGTGCTATTTGACTTTGTTGCAGCTTGTTGTGCTTAATGCTTGTCACTAGGGCCCGAGTGCCATGATCTCAGATCTGAGCTTATTATTGAATCATTATGATAGTATTGTTTATGATCTTATCTGCAAGTTGTATACACATATCATTGTCAGGATCCAAAGGCCCTAAAGTGATAATAATTGGGACAACCGGAGGGGATGGTTGTGGTGTGAGGATCACATGTGTTCACGGAATGTTAATGCTTTGCTCCGGTGCTCTATTAAAAGAAGAACCTTAATTGCCAATAGTTTCCTAGAGGCCTCGCTGCCACGGGCTGGCTGGACAGAAGATGTTGTGCAAGTTCTCATTGCGAGCACGTATGACTATATTTGGAGCACATGCCTAGGATTGTTTAGTACTTGGATGCTTGTTATTATTTATCTGCAATGCCCTAGATCTTAAAGTTACATGTTTAGACTCGTCCATGCAACGCCCGTCATCCATCCCTATGCCTACCGCACTCGAATCCTACCGTTACCGTTACTGTTACTACGGTTGCTGTTTCACTATTGCTGTTGCTGTTGATTTGCTGTTGCTACAACAAATTGTTGCTACTGATAAACTTCTGTGAGCAATAACTATTTCCAGGTGCAGCTGAACTGACAACTCAGTTGTTAAGGCTTGTAAGTATTCTTTGGCTCCTCTGTGTCGAATCAATAAATTGGGTAATACTACCCGTGAAGACTGTTGCGATCCCCTATACTTGTGGGTCATCAAGACTATTTTCTGGCGCTGTTGCCGGGGAGCATAGCTTTATTTGTAAGTTCACTTGGATCTATTATTGTTCACTGCTACTCATTTCATCATGGGGAAGTCTCGTGATGGAAAGTTCTTTATTTTACCATCCACTACAAGAAGAGGTGCAGTCCTAAACACCTCTGCTGCTCTTGATTCACCGTCTGTTATAAGTAAGCTTATCACACCACCACCACATGCTCATGCTACACACAGTGCTACTACTGTTGAATCTGAAACTGCTTTTAATACTCATGATGTTACTTCTATTGTGCTTGATAAGAGTGGTTCATTAGGTCCTTTTCTAGATACTACTATGGCTAGTCTAGGAAATACCGAAACTCCTAATGAATACACTATTACACATGTTAGCTCACATGAGTCTAGTGAGAGTTATGATATTAATGATGGTTACATAGAGCTCACTGATGAATTTGTTGAAGAGTGCCGAAACACACATGGTGCTAGTTCTATTAAGAGTCTCCTTGCTAGACGTACTATTATGCCTAAGAAGTCATATGATCCTAAGTTTGCCACCTCTTCCATAGATATTAAAGATAAAGATTATGATTTCTCTCTTGATTTATCTTATTTAGATATTGTTGAGAAAGAACCTTTTTGTGGTACTGAAAATGAGAGTGTTGTGGCTCATTGAATGAGCTTTCTACTATGAGTGCTTTGTTCTCTGATGATTTTAAAATGCGCAAGTACTTTGTTGCTAAGATCTTCCCCTTTTCACTAAAAGGAGAATCTAGGGCTTGGTTTAATAGATTACCTCCTGGTTCCATTGATAGCCCTGATTGCTCGATTGCTTCTTTCTTCCATAAATATTTTCCTCCCAGTGCTAGACATGCTGCTTTGTAGAGACTTTTTGATTTTAAACAGGAAGAAGAAGAGAAATTGCCTGAGTCATGGAAAAGATTTTGTTCCTTGATTCATGCATATCCTGGATGTCCATTACCTCAGAATGAGCTTCTTGATATTTATTATAATGGACTAACTGATGATTCTAGAACATACCTAGATAGCTTTGCTGATTGTGTTTTCAGGAAAATGACTCCTAAAGATGCTGAAGAATTAATGAACAAGATAAGCAAGAATTATGATGATTGGACTTCAACTGAGCTGAATACACCTGGGCCTATTACTCCTGAACCAATTGTTCCTGAACCAGTTCCAACACCAACAACAAAGAAGAGGGGAGTTATTGCATTAAATGATGAAGTGATGAAGGAAGCTAAAAAGTGTCTAAAGGAGAAAGGTATTAGAGATGAAGATGTGAAGAATCTACCTCCTATAGAAGAATTATGTAAATCAATTCCCCACTCATCTACTATTGAGGTACACTCTCTCCAATTTAATGAAGGTGATATTCCTTATGGTAAGCCTCCTGATCATTGCTTAGAGGAACTTGACACATTTATTGTTAAACAAGGTAATTTTAATAAACAAGTTCAGAATCATTTATTGGAAAACTCTAGAGCTATCCATAAGTGGAAAGATATTGTGGAAAGAAATTCTAATGATATTAAAATGCTTTGTAAACACTTTCAAATGGTTCAAACCCAACTTTATCAACTTGCTAAGGTGCAAAAGGATATGCTAGTTAATGCTTCAGGAAATAAACATGCTTATGGAATTAGAACTAGGAGTGGTGCAGCTACTCAAGATCCTTTATATCCTGAAGGACACCCTAAAAGAATAGAGCAGGATTCCAAACAAGGTGAGGATAGTGGTAGTCCTCGTAAGAGGAAGAAAAAGAAACATAAGAAAGTTGAGGAACCACTTGAACCTACTGTAAATCCTAATAGTATATCTGTCTCTGATGCTGAAACTAAGAGTGGTAATATTGATGAGTCTCCTGATAAGGAGGAAGTTGAGGAAGAACCTGAGAAACACACTAAGAACACTAGGTACACAAAGGAAGATTTTATTTCTAATAAACATGGTAAAGAGAGAGAACCTTGGGTGCAGAAACCTATGCCTTTTCCAGGTAAGAAACACAAGTCAAAGGAGGAAGAACACTAAAACAAGTTTTGTGAGTGGATGAAGCCTTTATTTCTGCAAATTCCTTTGACTGATGCTATTAAATTGCCTCTTTATTCAAAGTATATGAAGGATATTGTCTCTAATAAAAGGAAGATTCCTAATGAGGAGATTTCTACTTTGCTTGCTAATTACTCCTTCAATGTTAAGGTTCCAATGAAACTTGGTGATCCAGGTATACCAACTATTCCTTGCTCCATTAAGAATAATTATGTTAGAACTGCTTTATGTGATTTGGGAGCTGGAGTTAGTGTTATGCTTTTTTCTCTCTACAAGAGGCTCCAGCTAGAAAAGTTGATACCAACTGATATATCTTTGCAAATGGCTGATAAGTCAACTACTATTCTTGTTGGTATATGTGAGTATGTTCCTGTTCAAGTTGTTCATAATTGCATGGTCTTAACTGATTTTGTTGTGATTGAAATGCCTGAAGATGATAATATGTCTATTATTCTTGGGAGACCTTTTTTTAATACTGCAGGTGCTGTCATCAATTGCAATCAAGGAAAAGTAACATTCAATATTAATGACAAATAGTACACTGTCTATTTCCCCAAGAAGGTTGTTAGAAGCTATTGCCTGAATTCTATTGAAAATATTGAAGACATCAAGGTTGGAGAAATATATTGTCCCATTCCACAAGAAAATATTGAAACTATTATGATTGGGACCATTGCTATCAAGTATGAGGTAACATAATCACCTTGTGGAATGCAAAGGTTTGTTTCATATAAGATTGTTTTGGTAACAAGACTTGATCAACCTTGTTAACAAAAGGATTTTAATGAAAAAAATAATGTTTCCACTGTGGTTATACTTGCTTTCTTTTTCCTTTCTCCTTACTAGTATTTGCTCTAGATTTAGTTTTGCTAATTGTTTGCTTGTTTGAGTTTCTTAGAGCTCCTGCAGTTTGGCTTTTGGTTTGCTCTTTCTTCTTCTGAAAAACTGCTTCTGCGAGAAAATCAATTTTCATACCCTAAAAATTGGCCAAAAATAAAAGTTTCCCAAAAAATCCCAGAAAATTCAAAATAAATTTTTCCTCGAAAAAAGGGACAGAGTAGCACCTGAAATGACCCAGGGGTCACCCCTAGGCCCTACACCCATGGTAGGCGCGGCCTACCTAGTGGTGGCGCCTAGGGGAGGGGGTCTGGCCCACCTGGGCCCCTCTAGGCTACCTCCTCAAAGCCACATTCTTTCTCTCTCCCGAAAAACACCGGAAAACTTGCTCAAGCTCGAGTTCTTGCTGTTCTTGCTCGTGATTTTTGATCTCCTTGTTCAGCCCATCTCAAGTGATGATTTTTGGAGGGATTTTTCCTTGGTATGTGCCTCCTCCACTTGTCCAATTAGATTTGTGGTTGGTAGATTGTATCTTGAGTATTTTGCTACTGTAGGTGACAGGTTGTTTGAGCTTGCATGCTTGTTCTATGTTTAGAAACTTTGTTTTTATGCATGTGTAGTCCTCTAGCAAGTTCCTATAGTAGTTTCTCGTCATTTATCAACTTAGAAATCACTTGGTTTGATGGTTGTCTAAAATTTCAGCAAAGAAGATGAGTGCTTATCCACTGAATCAATATGACTTGATGGTGCATGAGCCAATGAAGGTTCATCGTGAGGAGGCAGTTTTTCCTTCCATATATACATGCCATGAATTTATGAGAGCTGCGGGGATCCTCCAAGATTTCTAAACTTTGGTTACAAATGCAGGGTTGGAGCACTTTGTTGAAGGTGAACCAATCCAATATGTTAAGCTAACCATGGCTTTTGTGCAGGACTTCCGGTTCACTTAGTCTACTTCTAATCCCATGGTCCATTACAAAATATATAATATACTTGTCGACCTACCTTTTGCTGATTTTTGTGCAGCAATTAGAGTACCTCAGTGGGGATCTTGTGAGAAGATCAAGGAGAGGCCCAAGTCACTTGTTGATTTGTATGCTGAGGTTTGCCAAGGTTTTGACTTCTCAAAGGAGAGTGGTAAAATTCGGAACATCCAGCTCCCAGCTATTAGATACTTTGTCTATTTCATTATCAAGTGTGTTCTTGCTAGAAAGTTGTCTTCTTTTGATCTAGCTTTTATTGCAGCTGCTCTGAATAGGAATAGTTCTTATAGTTTGGGTGCTTTGATAGCTCACCGTCTCACCACTAACCGTGCGAAGGGTGGAATTTGTGGAGGTCTCATTGCTTCTAGGTTGCTAGCTTTCCATGGTTTAGAGCCTCATTATTCAGATTTTCAGTTCCCCATAGAGAGGCTTGATATTGAATCTATGATTCAGCATGGTTTTGTTTCCTTGGGGGATAATGTGAGAAGTTTACCATGTGAATTATCTTTTGCCCAGCAAGGTCGGAGAAAGGGTAGGACTGAGAAAATAGTTTATTTGCCTGCACCTGCTTTGTTTAACTTTGATAACAGGCAAGGATGGTCGCTTACGGAGGAGAAGGTTGGCACTTATGTGGGGGAACTCTCCTAGTAAGAGGAGAATGTTGAAGAGGATGCCGAAGACAATTCGGTTCAGCCCTCTAACTTGGAAGAGTCTTCATACCAGCAACCCTCATTTGATTGGGGTGCGTCTTCTTCTTTATCGTAGGTGTCTGACTATGATCATTCCTATGATGACCCACCAGCATGGGGTTACCATCCGCGTTATTGAGCCCCACTTAGGCCAAAAGCCTAAGATTGGGGGAGGTACATCGACATCACACTCATATATATATATATATATATATATCATGTTCGGTCGGTTCTTTGTATATCCATTGTTTCGCTTTCTTTTTGGTTCTTATTGCTGCTTTCTCAAAAACCCAAAAATACCAAAAATATTTTCGTTGTTTCTCTTGGTTTGTTTCTTTGTTTCTTTGCTTTGGTTTGCCTTAAAAGAAAAATCCAAAAATATTTTGCTTTGTTTTGTTTCCTTTATTTTTGTTTGGTTTTTCTTTGTTTGCTTGTTTCTAAAAAAATAGAAAACACCAAAAATATTTGTTGTTCTTCTTTGGTTTTGTGAGTTCTTCGCAGGGTTCATCCATCCCCGGTGGATATTGGTTTTCATGTTAATTATTTAAGTCACACAAGTGAAGGGCAATAATGAAGATTAAGACAACTCGAGGTGTGGTAAGAGGCTGGTAACAAACTCTATTTGTTTCATTTTTGTACATATACTAATCATTGTGAGCATGCTTAGCCTGTTTGTGTAAAGTGTATGCCATTATAGATGCTTAGTAGTTCTTGCTTGTCTATGATTAGCTCCAGCTTGCTAATAGTTTGTAGCATATCATATGAATGTTTGTTTGCATTGTTTTATTCATACTTTGATATGGCATTGTGTTATCCTCCTCTGACTGTTCATGTGAATCGACTTGGCACATGCTCACGCATGCATATGACTAATTAATATTCAGTAAGCCTCGATGATTTATTTTGCCTCAGAGTTCTTGTATCACTTTCATGCCATAGTTAGTCATGTTTTGTTGCAAGCATGATTATGACAGCTATTGCTCTCTCGTTTATCGCTCCCTCTCTATTGCTAGCCTTCACTTGCACTGTGTACGTGCTCTACCTGTGCTTCCAACTCCCCAAAACCAATATTGCCAGCTGTGTCCATCATACCTACCTATTAGAATCATTTGCTATTTCAGTGCATATTCCATATGTCGTGTTTTCTTCCAAAATAAAATGTTTGTCTGTTTTGAGAAAGTTAGTTAGTAAAGCTCTCACGAACTTGATGGCACACTTTATTCCTTGCGCTTAATAATTCTGAACCATTGTGACTAGTCCATAAAAGTTATATGCTTGTTAATTATATACTGGGAGTCAGCAGAACCGTGCCGTCACGGGGAACGCTTTCAACACCTTTTTGGACACCTCATCCAGTTGATTCCTTGCTCTTTTGTTTATGGATGTCGACGATGTGAAATAAAAGGGGAAGTTGTTAGTTCATGGAGTTTATACATTGTGTTAGAGAAACGCCTGGGCCGCTAGCCTAAGCCATGCCTAATCATGGTAGAAACTTGCAGCATCACTATAATAAGCATCTATGAAGCTTCCTCAATAAAAAGCTATGCATATGGTAAATAAAAAAGATTGCTGAGATGCTTATTGTATGCTTGCCTTGTCATTTTAGTTATGGGAAAGCTCCTGTACCATGTGCAAGGGGTATCCCGTTGGCGGTTCTCGATGATATGCATGTATTTACAATGACAAGAACTTTTAGGTGACCAAAGTTGAGTAGCATGCGGAGCGACCCTCGTACTCAAGGGACTTGGGATTTTCAGTCTATGGTCTATCAAGCATATGATTCAGAGTGGACCTCACTTTCACCTTAACCACATGAAGATGCCTATGATAGGGGCAATGGGAGCTCAAAGCTAATGAGTACCTTCCTTTCAGCATTGGGAAGCATTTCAAACCTTCACAAAACCGTTTTCACAACTTTGTTGAGTCACCACTTATTCTACGAGCACTTTCTTGAGAGCATAGTTGTCATTCTCGTGTTTGTTCCAAAACTTGGTTAATTATGTCATGACTTTGATGCTTGTATCTCTGATATCTTTATCTCTAGTCTTCATGTGAACTTCAGAGGTGCCTTGACATTTATATTGTGCTCTTCAAACAAAGTCAAGCGAGATACCACTCTATTATACCTTATTATGAGCATTGCAATGTTGCTTATGTTTATGTTTCATGCTACTTATTATTATTGAGTTGGTTTCTCGTCATAGCTTGCAATAACTATTGAGTAGACTTAGTTGCATACTCTTTATTATAAATTGTCTAAGCATCTACTCCTGTGCTGAGAATATATACATCATACGAAGCAAAGTGTTTGTGAAAGTTCTTTTATCGCACTCAGTTTTCAACTAAATTGCTTAAGGACAAGCAATAAGCTAAGCTTGGAGGGAGTTGATACGTCCAAAACGTATCTACTTTCTCGAACACTTTGCTATTGTTTTTCCTCTAAACTTGTGTGATTTGGATACAACTAACACGGACTGACGCTGTTTTCAGCAGAATTACCTTGGTGTCTTGTTTTTGTGCAGAAAATGAACTATCAGGAAAAATCCCGGAAAATATGCCAAAAACTATTTCTCACCAGAAGATCCACGGAGCCAGAGGGGAGACAGAGAGTAGGCCTGTGGGCCTAGACCCACCCCAGGCGTGGGCCCACTGACCCCGCTCCTCGAGGAGGTTTGGCCACCTCTGGCAGCTCCTCGGCCTCCCTCCGCGCCTACAAATTGCCTTCTGACATAAAAACAGAGGGGGGTTGATAGTTTTCCAGAAAGAGTTCCGCTCCGCTGCCACTACCAGAAACCAAGATTCGGATCCAGAAACTCCATTCTGGCACCCTGCCGGGACGGGGAATTTGGAGAGGATCATCGTCATCGTCATCACCAACGCATCTCCATCAACCACCGATGTTTCCCTCATCCATGAGTGAGTAATCCCCCGCTGTAGGCTTGGGGATGGTAGGGATTGGATGAGTTCTATCATGTAATCGAATAAGATCTGTTAGGGCATAGTGCCTAGTATCTCTATTAGTGCTATTTGACTTTGTTGCAACTAGTTGTGCTTAATGCTTGTCACTAGGTCCTGAGTGCCATGATCTCAGATCTGATCTTATTATTGAATCATTATAATAGTATTGTTTATGGTCTTATCTGCAAGTTGTATACACATATCATTGTCCGAATCCAAAGGCCCCAAAGTGACAATAATTGGGACAACCGGAGGGGATGGCTGTGGTGTGAGGATCACATGTGTTCACAGAGTGTTAATGCTTTGCTCCGGTGCTCTATTAAAAGGAGCACCTTAATTGCCAGTAGTTCCCTAGAGGCCCCGCTGCCACGGGCTGGCTGGACAGAAGATGTTGTGCAAGTTCTCATTGCAAGCACGTATGACTATATTTGAAGCACATGCCTAGGATTGTTTAGTACTTGGATGCTTGTTATTATTTATCTGCAATGCCCTAGATCTTGAAGTTACATGTTTAGACTCGTCCATGCAATGTCCGTCATCCATCCCTATGCCTACCACATTCGGATCCTACTGTTACCGTTACTGTTACTACTGCTGTTGTTTCACTGTTGCTGTTGATGTTGCTGTTGCTTTGCTGTTACTACTACAAACTGTTGCTACTGATAAATTTTTGTGAGCAAGAACTATTTCCAGGTGCAGCTGAACTGACAACTTAGTTGCTAAGGCTTGCAAGTATTCTTTGACTCCTCTTGTGTCAAATCAATAAATTGGGCAATACTATCCGCGAAGACTGTTGCGATCTCCTGTACTCGTGGGTCATTAGTGCTCTACCTCTCCCAAGTGGTTCCTTCCCCGGTGATAGATGGAGTGGCCGCGCCTGGAGACTCGTGGTCACCGACATCAAGCAAGGATCCAATCGTGTTTCTGTGATCCTTTTTGGGATGTTCGTTGTAAAATCTCAGGACCTAGTTATTTTTTACTTATTGTTTGAGGTCCTATCTATAAATTTTCACCCTACGCCGTGGTAATTCAAGCTCGGGGTCCTTCAGGACCTTTCATGTTCCAAAAAAAACTAGAAAAAAGTGGGAGAGCCTAATCATACTAATAAGTCCCCATGTAAAGTTAGAGATGTCAAAAAAGAGGTTGTGTTGCCGCATGGACCAAGCCTTTGGATTACATGGCTTGGCAATATATGTAATTGACCTTAGATCATAGCATCTGAAACCTTATTCGTTTATGTACAACTATGTACTCTATCAGTAGCCTAAAAGAAACTCAAAATGGCTTCTCTTTTATGGAACTAAAATTGACATCAAGCGAGAGAACATGGATGAAACGTGACACAATATAATAACAAGAGTTGACGTGAGTGGAAGCAAAATCTAGGAAAACTACAAACCTTCTATACATAAGTGTGCCGTTTCATTGGAGTCTTGGTGACTTGCACACACATAACCATTTGCTTTGTTTCTCTACTATCTAAAACATACAAAGCTGTTCCGTTTTCTGCCAAACATGCACTACGTCGTCGTCTTTCGTCAAGCATACGGCTGCCTTTCCCGTTGTGGGCCACTAGCAATAAATCACCCGAAACTTCTGCCTTTGCAATAAATCACCCCAAACTCTTGCCTTTGCCAGGATCACGTCGTACCACAGTATATCAGGCTCCTTTGATCTCGCTTTCCTTTTAACTCACGGCAATTAACTCACAGGAAACTCCTGCCTTTGCCTGGGTCACGTCGTACCACAATACATCATGCTCCTTTGATCTTGCTGTCCTTTTAACTCACGACAATTAAGGCCAATTAACCAGTACCACTAATTCCGTCCATCCCATCGCATATAAAACATACCCACATCATGTCACACCTGGTACCATATCACACTCCGACTATACTCATACCATATTTTGTCTCAGTACTGAAAACTAAAACCATGCCGTCGCAGTACAGCCTCGGGCGCATCGGCTCGAAGAGGATGATGGCGCCGAGACCGGAACCTGTACCAGAACCGACTCCCTTCGTCTGGCCTCCGCTCAGAAGGCAAAGTATTTGGTTCCTGCATAATTGTTTTATATATCAAATCATATTTTATTGATACATGTTTTTTTGGCGTAGGCATGTTAGATTCTGATGGGTTGAAACCTTACACATTCATAGCAGATCCTGGGAGACGACGGCCAAAATTCTTTATGGACGGATCAAACAGACTCGACGGGGAGATGTGATCTACCGTGCCATCCTTGCCGACCAATCTGTAAGAAAATCATACAATTGCTAAGTAACATGCATTCCTAATTTTTATATTGCTTTCTATATTCCGAACATGCAATATTGTCAAGGTGACCTTCTGTCCCGTTTCCTGCCAACATGCGCCAATACACTGTTCGGTTAATCTATACATAACTACTGCAAGCGTACCTGCACAACGCTGTCACTGGCAGACGTAGTATCTCCATCGGTGTTCTGAACAGTGTCGCTAGAGTTCGGCAGCTCTGCATTCTGGTTACAAGTTCATTCTTCATCTAGCTAGGATCCCAAGTCTGATAGACGTAAGAAATCACGCGCTGACAGTGCTTACTGTAATAGACACAATTCGACACAGTGCACTACAGACTCAATTTTAGAAACCTTAGAAAAGTAAGGATGGAGTCGGTCTCTGCGGTTACATTGTTAGCTCAAGGTGATGAAGCATCATCCCTAACCTCTTTATTCACTTGATATTTGTAAGGTTATAAACATGTAATATAATCTGAAAAGGGGAGAGACTTCCTCTTTACCTCATCACCATGTTTAGACTTGGTTGATTGATTCATAGTCAGGATACAAGATAGATCAAGATTAAACTTAAACTGAGAGGAGATATACCTAATCTCAGGTTATAGAAATAGTTGTATCCTTAGTTGCTGATACATGTGTAGATACAAAAACAATGAAGAAGAAAAGTAATTGGACGACACTTCTTCAGCCTAAACTGAGAGGTGAACCATGGAAGTGTAATACAATATAAGATACCATTTTTGTACAGCTTGGTCTTTGGTGAAAGGTTGCAACATCAGTTGTGCTGTTCAATGCATTCCAGAACTTTGATCTTGAATTTAGGGAAAATATTTTATTCACTAAAACAATTTCGATATTATAATTTTTTTGATAAGGCTATTTTTTTATCATTCAGTTAAACTTAATGCTTGGTGAAAGTATCCAATATGTACTGATTGTTTACTACTGAATCATTCCCACTTGTTATTTTCCTCTCTTCCTTTGACTGAAACAACTGTAATGTGTGCTTGTTGAATGCTTCACTTGGTGATAGTGCTGAAATTTTATATGAATAAACTAAACTTGACTGTTTGGCCAGGGGATAAAATGGACGCAATAGCATACGGGCAGCAGGCAATTCGTTTCAACCGCGAGCTGCGTGTCGGTGAGGTGTACTTTTTCAAATATGTGGGTTTTGAGCCGACTGATATGCCATCAACATTTCCATTGGCCATACCAACCGAGTACTACGTCATCATGCATGCTCGGACCGAGATTCATCATGCTGGAGCTAATGTTTTCATACCTACACTGCCGTCACGGTTCATGGATTTCATTGACACATATAGACTTAGAAATAGAAGGTGCGTACTTGTTTTATGTCATGTGTAATTCCAGACCATGCAACAAAAAAATGAAGGACTAATTTATATTTGGTACATTTGTAGATATCATTGGTATTGTAGTGCATGTTGGCTCTGTAAGATTCAGCAAGTCATTCGAGCGTAGCACGCCATGCCGAGATGTCATACTGATGAACATTAGGTAGGACAAAATAAAATCATTCATTGATGCTACTTTTGTATTTGTGATGGCTAAATGAGTGATACTTTAAAGGGGGAGTTCATTGTTCTGCGCATATGGGACAAACATGTAGCTCGTCACATGACAAAGTGGCGACTTGCTGAACAGGGAATGTGGACCTTAGCTGCCACCCTCCTTGAGAAAGATAACATGCAAGGTGTGTTATCATGACAAGTAGATTTTACTGAGAAGTTTAAACATATATTTGTGTTGTAACTCTTACATTTTTCCAATACATAAATGTTGTAGGGGCTTTGAAAACAACACACGAGACCCCGAACTTTAACTGGATATGCTGGTGGGCTTCAAAACAAATATTTTAGTGTCAATTTTGCGACTAACCACAAGTCTAGCCAGTGAAAACATACTCATTACAGAGTATAAATGAGAATCCTCTGTTATGTTCTCCTTTGACACTAAAATGTATCACAAAGGGAAACTCGAGTAGTATTCATTAATCTATATTACCTATACCATTAATATTTTAAGTGGTGTAACCTTCACAGAAAATGACACAGAAACAATGAGAAGAATATTTTAAAGTTATATAAATATTTCGTAGTGAATATGGGACTAGCATCTAATATGTAGCTAGAGAATACGCACAATCTAATATCCTGCTACATATCCACACTATTATGTACATCGTCTTCTTTTCATTCAGTTTGCTTGATGTGTGTTACCGGATTAAGCAGCTTCTATAGGTTCTCAAGCAACGACAAAGGCCCTTGTAGACAGAGAACATATTAGTTATTGTATTCCTTAAAGGCATTGATTAAATTAACAAAAATGTTGTCAGGCCTCGCCATCAGGTATTTGTTTAAATGGACAGAACAAGTGTCAAAACGTCAATCAATCGCAGAAAAGATCTGGTGACTTGCTAAACGTAACATTCAATCATAGAAAGGCGGTCAAAATATTGAGCACTTCCCACAGTATGGTCAAGGTTCTAGGACTGACCTGTAATCAAAATAGCGGTGAAGATTGTCTAATGATGCAACATAATCATCATGGCTCAGAGCATTCAAGTATTGCAAGAATTGGACCTGGCAGGTACAATAAAGGCAGAAAAATAAACCAAAAGTACTGGGAGCTGTTCACTGTCCTGTATAGTCAAGAATGAGATGTATTATACTGTGCCATAACTTACACGATGAAGCTCTGGAGCTAATGTCTGAAGTTGTGTCATAGTTGCATTAAATGCATTCAAAGGCACCGAGCTGGGATTCCTGCAGCAAAAAGGCTGTTGTTAAAGAATCTGCACATATCCTTTAGTTTTCAGTAAGTACTATAAGTTCATGGTGGTATTAGCTGATTAAATGTAAGAAGCGACACTCACCTCTCAAGAATGTCAGCTTGCTGGTTAAGATATGCCTCTAATTGCCACCTTGATCTCAGACAAGCCGGATTATCATCTGCTTTGAAAATATTGGCTGGCAAAAAAGATATAAATACTTCATATAAATAGGTTTGCCCGTTTGGAAAAATAAAAATTAATTCTCACAAATAGATTGCATATATTTGGTCCACCTTTCAGCACACAAATGGCATGAGAAGCAGCATGGATGTTTTACCAAAAACATTATGCCACAAAAAAGCAAGTGCAACAATTGTGACCTAGCTAGATAGTTACATTATTCAAATACGTGTTGGGAGGAAATTGGTGTCATGGTTGCATGCATTTTTCTATTATAAGATGTCAAGATGGCATCTTAGGCAGCAAACATTACAAGCTTGGAGTAAAAAATGTCCTTATATTAACATTAATATCAGTACAAATTCAGGTTATGGATAGCTCTTTTCATGATTGCATATGACAGTACACAATAAAAAGACTAAATGCTAGATTTTCTTCCATGTTGTGCTCGCTGCATTCTGTTTTCCTAATCAGCTGTGATTAATTCAGAAAATTCTGGTGTGCCTTGTATTCTTTCTTCCATGGCTTCTTACAAAAAATCCAGTCCCATCAAAATGAAAAGGTTAAAGGGTTTAGGGTTCAGTTTACCTTCATCAAAATCATGGAGTGAAATTGGTGCATGGATAAAAGACGTAGAGCTCTCTCCCATATGGCTCTCAGAGGCATAACCTTGACCGTATTTATCAAATACTCCAGCTCTAACACCTATATCTGCATCCATCAGGTCACTCATTTCCATTTCACTGTTAAAATCCTCATCTTATGCCATATCATATGAAGTGTCAGCAGAGTTACGGTACGCCACGAGATTTGCCAACAGATGGCAGACACCCTACAAGAATTTTCAGCGAGCACACTTAGTAACCTAACCCTAAATAAGAAAAGAGATGGGCATAAAAGTATCAAAAACAGGGGTTGTGAATGCCATATTCTACTTGTAGCACCTCAAAAGTCATTGAATTGAAGGCAAGTATACAACAACGAAGATAAACTCCAAGATGACTGTTAGGATCCAGAAAGATAAACGCATGTGTTAGGCTGAACCTTTGTGCCTCCACCTACCACACTCCACACCTTTTATGTCCTGCCACACTAATTTGTATCCTTAGCAACTGTCTCAATGCTGCTCCGAACACGACCTCGAGTGTTTACAGTTGAGATGGCAAGGCCACATAAGCGCTCCCAACTGTCGAGCTGAACAACACTGGTCCAAAGCCATAAATCGCAGCCTGCATCCGCAACTCCCCATAGATTGTCCATATGATCATCACCAATATGCACAACCTCTTAAATTTGGAATCAATGAGGGGGCTGAATTACCAGTCGCAGGCTGCTTGTGTTCGCTCCAACACTCCGGAGTGGGTCATCCTCGAAGGCGTCCTTGCAGCTCGCTCTGATTCACCACCCAGACCACCGGAGGAGGAGGCCACCGCTGTGCTCCCGTCGAGCTCTGGTAGAGCAAAGGTCGGCCGCTTGAACTCCCGTCGAGCTCTGGGTCACGGCCTGAGGCGAGAGACGGAGACGAGAGGGCCCGTGACGTCGGAGCGAGATTGTGACGACAGCGGCGGGGAGAGCACGGTCATCGAGTGGGCGGGGAGGTAGGCAAGTGGCAGACCGGTTGCCGGCGCTGGGTAGGCAGGGGAGTGGCGGTCAGGTTGCCGGCGGTGGGGAGGCAGCAGGTGAATTCTTGAGGATAGAGATAGAAGATAAGGAAGATAGAGAGCGAGGAAGTAGACCGTGACTGACTGTCCCTATTCTTTATCTTTACATTCTTTTAGAGGACATGTTCCTATTTTTTTAGTAGAGATAGGAGGACATATTAAACAAACTTGTTTACTTTACCATCGATGAGGTTGGGAGAATTGTTGCCATGGGCTTCAGTTTCCAGCTACTCCGCCATGCGTTACTGCACCACGCCGTCATGTTGAATGGCTTGAAATGTCGGATAAACTGCACGTTTTGATAGTTGATACTGAAATAATTTGCTGCGTTCAGTAGTAGGCAGGCCGTCTGCTTGTCCGAAGGAAACCGGTCCAAGCATGGTCTTAGTGACTCAACAAATTTTTATATTACTCCAATATACGATGACCGCATTTACAGAAGCCACCTCAAGCCTTTTCAAATATCAATTCACAGTTAGTGCCATATTCACTTTTTTTCTCCGCCTACTTAGTCGTTCTCAGTTTTTTCTCCGCCATCCCAACATCAGCGCCACCGCAAAGGTGTACACCACCAAAGACAAAGAGTTTGCCCCGAGTGCCGCATATTCCCATAGATCGTTGTTGCCGCTGACGCATCTGCAAGTTGTTGCGGTCGACGCATTACTATGGCCCAAAAAAATCCCACACGTGCGAATTGGTGATGAATCACTGGATATGATCGAATTTTGACACATCTTTTCACATGAATATTGAGGCATTTGGATTTTGTCCAATTATCTTGTTTGTATTTCCTATACACGTGATTTTTTATATACATTATGTTTACATGTTAAAGCGAAAAAAATTAAAACCCGTAGCAACGCACGGGCATTTTACTAGTTTCTCTAAAAAAAACATTTGCAATTGTTCTCTTGCTTTCTTTTCATATTTCCATGTTTACTTTTTTTTTTCTCTTTATGGTCTCACAGAGCATATCATTTTGAAGTCGGTGCTCCCACGAAGGAGAAAAATAAAAATCATGGCCGCTCATTTCAGGCCAATATTACAGTATTGGCTTTGGACTATCAAAATTACATGCTCAACCGCTCAAGTTCAAATCTCAGAGAAGGCCATGCGGAATCACTCTTACATACGTAGATCATAAATCCGTAACCGTGTTACAACCTCCAATCCGGTTTTTGATTGTCACGGGTTTAGACAAAATCTAGAGCATAAAAGATTAGACTAAAATTAGCTCACCAGGGGAAGTCCTTATCTTCGTTTTCCATTTGAGGGAGCACGTGCACGCGGTGCCCTAAATCTGGATCTGCGATGTGGATCGATGGACAGAGTGGCCATGCCTGCATGAAGCGATCTCCAGCGAAACTAGGGAACGATGCCAAGCCGGTTATTCCTTCTTAGTTAAAATGTGTTCATTGTGGCCTTAACTATTATTAGTCGGTGGGTGGCCTAGACTGGCTAGGCATATGCACGCAGCAGGGTAGCCGGTTGATAATGGTGTACTTAATTTGGTGTGTGGTGTGGTTAAGCCGATTGACCTAACTAAGCTCTGGTTGCAACTATAGCTAAGCTTAAATTGAACTTTGGCCTAGCTCGCGATCAGTGGATCAGATAGCCTATGTGTCTAGATTTATTTAAATCTATACACTAAAATGTGTCTAGATACATCTCCTTCACAAATTTAAAACGTCTTATATTTTTAAACGGAGAGAGTATACATGAAAGTTGCTTGTGAATCCAACGCCGTCGATCGTCGGTCGTCACAGTACCCCAAAAAAAAAAACTAGAACGTTACTTGATATCCTAACGTTACTGCAAAGAAAAATCCGTACGCTAAGCTTAGCTATGATCGTTGAAATACGGCATTAGCTAGCTACCGGCTGGTAGATCAGTAGATCCCGACGAGGTCATTGATCCGGAGCCAATTCATTATATATATAAATATATATAAACTAGTATCCAGATTTCCTTAGGCCAGTTGGATCTAAGAAATTAAGAGCCTTTTTTTCACGGGAATAAAGATCAACAACTTGGTGTATAGTATGTCGTGAAGGTACAAATTAAATCCAAATTATCCGAGGTAGGGACTGCTAGGAATTAAGTCTTAGGTAACTCCCATCTAAGTACATGCATAGTCATCCTCGGCATATCTCACAAAATTATTATAAGTATGAGAAATTAAAGAACATACGATTAAGTTTGTATAGTTCTTGGTGTACACAAGAGCTGATTCTTGTAGTTTTTCTTCCAGGATACGTGATAGATGGAAAGCCGTACTCCCTCCGACCCATATTAATTGACTCATATTTGTTAAATTTGGATGAATCTAGACACTATTTAGTATATAGGTTAATCCAAATTTTAACAAATCTAAGTTAATTAATATGGATCGGAGGGAGTATCTGTTTTATAAAAAAAATGCCAAGACACCAAGTACAACGCATTCGACGTAGGCATCGGAAGGCAAGAGCCACTCCACATTGTCAAAGACAGTTTACTAAAACAACAACAAAAAACTACTCTCCCAACCTCCACCTCTCTAGGGACGCTAGAAGAGCCTAGCGTGTTCCGGTGCGTATTTTGCCATGATTTTAGTGACCACTAAATGTCGTTTCGATTCGATTATACCACAGGCATTAGCAAACAAGAGCCATAATCGTCCGCCCGTGCGGAGGCTAGCATGTCTTACACTAAGGGCATCTCCAATGGTCCACCGCATTTCAGACACCGAATCGGCCTGATTCGATCCATTTGCACGGTGGAGGACATATCATTCGGAGTGAGCCTGCCACAACGATCACCCCCTCCCCCAAAAGATTGGAGAAAGAACTATGTAGAAAATAATTATACAAATTATATATAGTGTGGTCCGAGGCAGTCAAAATATCCAAAAAAAAAGAAAAACACCCAATATTATGGGTGGCCATAGCTTGGAGGGTTGCGGTGCAGCTGGCCGGCCGACGCTGGTCCTGCTGCATGCCGCCTACTTCTCGTTGTCGTTCTCTTCGTCGATGACAATGAAGACCTAGGGTAGTGGCCACGCGCCGCTAGGGGCCGCTGGAGCGGTAGGAGGCGCCGGGAGTGCGACCAGCGCTGGGAGCATGGGCGGCGCCGTGAGTGCGAGCAGCGCGGGCGAGCCGGTGCGACAAGCATCTAGACATGTACGGCCACCCAGGAGTCGTGCAGGGCCTGCCCCATGCCGTCCCACTTCCTCTCCTCCTCCAGCTGCGATGTGAGGGCGGCGGCCTCAAGCTCCTCCGTCATTGGACGAGGCTGCGGCGGCGGCTCTGATTCCTCTACCTTGATAGCCACCTAACGGTGTCGGGGCCCCTATAGCGCGACCAATCAGGGAGGCCGGGCTGCGTCGGGCCGCAGTACTCGAGGTCGACGACATCCTTGACCTCCACGCCGGAGTTCGTGTCGAGCTCCTCCCAGTAGTCCTCGTCAGCATCGTCGAGGTTCTTGAGGTGGGTCTAGATGGCCTCGCGGCGCCTCGTGCTCCGTCTCAAACTAGTGGTCCCAGAGGTCAGAGTGGATGGCGTAGGCCGGGTCCCGCCAAAAATCTAGCGGCAGGAAAACCCGGTGGCGGCAAATCTCCTGTCGGCCTACGGGCCCCGAGACGCGGATAGCCGACATAGGCACGCGTTGGATGACATTAAGATTCAATCTATCTCTTTGTCCTAAAACGTCTCCAATAGCATAGTCACTAGCATCACATATAATTTCAAATGGTTCATCCCAATTTGGTGGTTGAATGACTGGTGCAGAAATCAGTGGTTTTTTAACTATTCAAAAGAATCATTGCAATCTCTATCAAAGGCAAAAAAAAGGGTGTATTTATCTAATAGACGATTTAAAGGGGTAGCAAATTTAGCGAAATATTTAATAAAACATCTATAAAAACCAGCATGCCCTAGAAAATTCTTTACCCCCTTTATATCTTGCGGAATTGGAAGTTTTCCTAAGGTGATCAAGTTTGATTTATCGATCTCAATGTTCTTTTTGGAAACTTTATGCCCCAATTTTCAAAACACACTCTTGAAAAGTAACAGTTCCATTACACAAACCAAAAGGCATTAGTCGATAAGCATAGGTTCCATAGAGGCATGTAAAAGTGTTTTTTCTTTATCTTCAGGCTGAATAGTTTTGAGAATATCCGGAGTATCCATCAAGAAAACAAAAATAAGAGTTAGCGGACATCATTCCGTAATATCATTAATGAAAGGCAGTTGCTTATGAATTTTTATGGTTTCTTTGTTTAACTTTCTGAAGTCGATACACATCCTATAACCTACTATTGTTCTACCCAGGATTAATTCATCCTTATCATTATTAATTATGGTTATACATTCTTCCTCAGGTATGCAGTGAGTTGGACTCACCCGTTTACTATCTGAGATTGGGTAGATGATACCGCTATCCAACATATGTATAACTTCTTTTCTCACTACATATTTCGTTTTAGGATTCAATCTCTTTTAATTGTCAACAAACGGTTTAGAATCTTCAATCATGGATATCTTGAGAGTCATGATGGAAGGGTCTATGCCTTTTATGTCATTAAGGGTGTACCAAAAGGTTTCACGCTATTTTCCAAGTACCTCTAATAATTTTGTGTTTTCCTTAGGTGAGAGCTTATCATCTAAAATCATCGGGCACTTACCTTCCTTATTTAAGAATTCATACCTGAGGTTCGTAGGAAGAGGCTTCAAGACGAGAGGTGGTGGATTCTCATCCCCTTTTCTTTCAAGCTCTTCAAATTTGTCCATGAGGCGAGTTTCAACCTCGGGTCTAGTATTGAGGATCTCATCCAAATCTTCTTTTGCAGATTCGTTTGGAAGCGAATCATTGCTTCTCAAACTTCTCTCCAACTCAGATTGTGGGGTGCAAAAATAGATTGCTGCAAATTCTTCAATAGTCCTCTCCTCTTTGATTTCAACTTTCTTTTAATAAGGAAATTTTGTGAATTGGTTATAATTTATTTCTATACCTTTTTCACCAACCTGCAAAGACAGAGCCTGTTTCTTATTTTCAATATCAATGCTCATAGAGTTGTAAAAATGGTTACCAAAAATAACAGGGCAGGAGGAGTTCAAGGGTATTTTAATAATATTAAAATTAAGGGATTTCTATTTTCGTGCTCCTGGTTCGTTAGCTGTACTCACTTTTCCTCGTCCGCTTAACTTTTCCTCACTTTTGCCCAGCCCCTTGTCCAAAACTCTCACATCGGTCTGAAACTCGCTCTCTGTCGGGTCCTGTTAGTGGACCCTCGTCGTTATGTGCTGACAAGTGGGGACGCATTCAGGTGGGTCCCGTAGTGGACCCTCGCCGCTACGTGATGACAAGTAGCCCCCCGTTACGTGCTGACAGGTGGGGCCACGTTCAGTTGGATCTCGTGGTAGGACCCCCGCATATTGGACTACGTGGGGCCGGCTTGTTGGGAACGCATTTTGAGACATGTGGTGTGGGACCATGTGGGGCGCGTTTGGTAGTTACGTGCGTCCTGTCGCCTAAATTAGAAGATTTATTTTTTGTTATTTTTATGATTGGCCTTTTTAAGAGCGCCTTTTCCCCTTTATGTCGCTAACAGTTGTTATTTTTGCCCAAAAAGGCAACGAATCTAGAACAACTTCTCTCTTCATTCATTGTTTCTTTTGGCCCTCGTATTTTTCCAGTCTGGTAGCAAATCTAACCAGCACCATAAATATGTAGATAAACAAAGCAGATGTAGATAAAGAAGCTAATATAGGATTATATAGTACGGTACTTAAACGAGGTTCGGCAATTAGGCTGCTCAGCAGCAGCTTACAAGTTCAACACAGACAACAAAACAAAAGAAGCTGCTTTACAACAACAACATCAACACAATATCAGTGGCCCCTCATGGCCTCCGCTAGGAGGGCCTCCACCTCCTCGCTCTGGCGCTTCCTCCACTTCTTGCTGCCTAGTCCCTTGACCTTGGATGCCTTGGGCTTGATCAGCGGCATGTGACCCTCCTCGATAGCCACCTTCTGGAGGTTGCGGAGGTGAAAACCGAGTGCTTGGTGCTTGGCTCTGAAGGCGTGGACGTTCTTTGACAGGCCGCAGGTCTTCACGTCCTCGGCATGCCTCACGAGAGAGTTGAAGTCGGTGGCGAGGCCTCTGGTGCAGAAGGGGCACCTGTAGACGTCACCGGCGAAGAAGCCGTCGATGATGCCTGACGCGACACTTCGTTGGTAACCCCAAGCGTAGGGTGCGAAGAGCAAGCAACAAGTTTTCTTCAGTTGAGACCGAGGTTATCGAACCAGAAAGAGTAAGGAAACGTCACACAGGTGTTGCAAGCAATACAGAGACCTACACAATACAAACTCAAGACTTTGCCCCAACGAATCAGTGAGGTTGTCAAGCTCACCGGTTTGCTGTAACAAAGGATTAAACGTATGGTGTGGAAGGTAATGGTTTGCACCAGATAAACAAGTAACAGTGAAAGATGTATCAATGGTAAAGATTGGACCGGGGTCCATAGTTCACTAGAGGTGCTCTCCTTAGATAAACAACATGGCATGAAGGGTAAACAAATTACAGCAAGGAAATTGACAGGAACTGAGCAAGGCATAACAATGCAATTACTAGTCAGAAAGATCCTATGAGATTCGATTGGGCAATACAACAAGATACATAGACCGTCATTCAACTGTATCTATGACTAGAAGTCCACCTTCAGGTTATCATCCGAACCCCCTTCAGTATTAAGTTGCAAGCAACAGACATCTGTTTTAAGCAAAGTGTGTAAGGTAAACAGTCCACATGTTCCATGAACAAGAGACTGTTGTTTTCTCCCTAGTTGCAACAACACATCTACAACCAAAGAAATTTTGGTCACTTACCTTGGAAACTAGAGGCATGAACCCACTATCGATCATAAATACCCCTCTTGGAGTCACTAGCAACTACTTGGACAAGATAGCTACTAACAACAGAGAGCATGCAAGATCACAAACAACACAGACATGATAGAATCATAAAGACAAAACCATTAATAAAACCAACATAATAATCTCAATATCCATCAGATCCCCGCAAACACAACATGCATGATTACAAATAGATTAGATCTTGATCATGAACGGAGCTCACAAGATCTATACATGAAAGCACAAAGAGGAGATACAACCATCTAGCTACTACATGGACCCATAGTCCAAGGTGGAACTACTCACGCATCATACCGGAGAGAAGGCCTCTAGGATGATCTTCCCTCCGGCAGGGTGCCGGGAAGAACTTCAGATCCCCCTGATATAGGGACGAAGGTGGCGGCGGCTACAGACGGTTTCGTGGAGATTTGATCGGGTACTTAGGGTTTCTGCATCGGGGGCTTCTTATAGGCGAAGGGGGAGGCCGAGGCGGCGACCAGGGGGGTCAAACCCTACCCAGGCGCGGGCCCATCCCTGGTCGCGCCTCGAGGGGGGGGGGTTGTCCACCCTGGCACGCTTCCTTGTCTCCCCTCTGGACTTCTTGTTCCCCACGGAAAGTAATTGACTTTGACGTTTGTCCCGTCCAATTCCGAGAATATTTCTTTACTAACTTTTCTGAAACCAAAAATAGCAGAAAACAGGCATCTGGCACTGCTGCAACTTGTTAGTAGGTTAGTACCAGAAAACATGTAAAAAGCACCTCAAAGTGTAGACAAGGCAAAGCAAGGTAGATACTAAACAAGCATGGAGCATCAAAATTATAGATACGTTTTCGACGTATCAACATCCCCAAGCTTAACTCCCGCTCGTCCTCGAGTAGGTAAGTGATAAAAAGAATATTTTTTGAGGTGGTATGCACCCTCACAAAGATCCAACCATTTGCAAGCATTGAAAGCTGGGATCAAAGAACTCTAAACATGTGCATGAAAAATGGAGTTCTAACAATAGGATATAGTAACTATGCATGCAACAAGACAAGCTACAAACAAAGATCATGAATAACACGCATTGAATTTTTTTATTTGTTTCACATATAGAAAACATAGCATAGTGGCAATCAACTTGTCCCTCAGAGAGTAGCAATATAGATGCATAGGACACCTTCAAAGTTCACAAGGGTGACTAGAAGCAAATAGCACAAGAACAAGTAATATCACAATATGCATCAATTAATAAGCTTTGGAACACTGCACACAAAATGACAACTATGCTCTCTTAATGGTGCCTAAAGGTAGAAGGTGGAGACTCAATAAGGGTGTAAGAAAGACCTTTTTGTAAAAGAAGCAGGGATTACAAGTTTCAAAAAGAGCTTCCAAAAATTATGGTACTTGTTAGCTTTCAGCTCTCATTGCCCCTATCATAAGCATTTTGAACTGGTTAAGGTTAAAGTGGCAAAGATGGAGTATATTCTTGACGAAGTATAAGTTGGCAATCTCAAGTCCCTTGAATACGAGGGCCACACCTCATGCATACTCAACTTTGGGTCCATGTAAGTTCTTGTCATTGTAAGTATTTGCATATCATTGAGAACCGCCAACATGGTACCCCTTGCACATGGTACATGAGCTTTCTCATAACCAAAATTACAAGGCAAGCAGACAATGAGCATCTCAGCAATCTTTTTATTTACCATATGCATAGCTTTTTATTGAGGATGCTTCATAGATAGCTCATTATGGTTATGTTGCAAGTTTCCACAATGATTAGGCATGGCTTAGGCTAGCGGCCCAGGTGTTTCTCTAACACAAGATACAAATTCCATGGACTTACAAGTTCCCTCTTTATTTCACACAGGTGACATCCATAGACAAAAGCATGATATTAACTGAGTACAAAGTACAAGTGCAATGTTGAAAATGTTCCCCGTGACAACACAGTTTTGTTAATTCCAACGTATAAGTGCAAACATATACAACAAAGTTGTCACAATGGTTCAAGTTTATTAGGGGAAAAGAATATAAAGTGTGTCATCAAGTTCGTGAGGGCTTTAATCACTAAGTTTTCACATAACAAAATAGTTTTTAATCAGAAGATAGTTGAAAACAAGAATATACTTGGAATGGTGTAACACACCATGCATAGGAGTTTATAGTGGAAATTTTGGAATAATTTGGTTTCTTGGGAGTTGGAAGCATGAGTAGAACTTACTCATACAAGTGGAGGCTAGGAAAAGACTGGGAGCAACCAACTAAGAGAGCATAATGGCCATAATCATGCAGAGCAACAAAGCGTATTAATCAAAGCAAAGAGTGGTATTACAAGTCAAGGACTAAATGATCATAGAGGCTAATGGTGACTTGTAATAGTCTTAACATGGTGTGAGCATGTGCCAAGTCAACCCAAGCAGAACATCAAAGGAGAATACCACAATACTATGTTTTTGCATGCTAAAACAACGCATAATTTCTTCAAGGCACACTAAGCAATCCCAATTGTTTAGAACAAGACATGCTACAACAATAAGACATGCTAAAACAACACCTAGCATGTCATGCTAAAGTCTAAGTCACAGTCAATGCAAGCTCCTCTTGCACTTCAAGCAAGAACTTACTACTCCTTTCCAAACACCAAGCAAACTTATTTGCAAAACAACACAGCGAGAACGGGGGTCCAAACTACTTTATTCAGCAAATTAAACAACCTAAGCAAATCAAACGAAAACTAAGACGCTCCAAGAACAATACAACTGTGCATGAAACAATAAAAACGAAGTATCTAGACAGACCTGAGCTTTTTTATTGATGAAGAAAGGGATGCCTTGGGCATCCCCAAGCTTTGATGCTTGTACCTCTTGGATATTTCTAAAGGGAATATGCCTTGATAGGCAATAATAAAGTGTTTATTATGTGTATTCCAAGTATATGATAGATGTTTATTTTGCATGCTATAATTGTATTAATACGGAAATGTTAATACATGTGTGTTTAATAAACAAACAGAAAGTTCCTAGTTATGTCTCTCTCATAAACTAGTTCGTTGATTAACAAGATGATCGCAGTTTCCTGATCATAGACATTGGATGTTGTTAATAACGAGATCATAACATTAGTGTAATAGTGTGATGAACATTCATCCGAAGTATATCATTACTATCAAAGTCATTGAGTTTATATTGCTATAAACAACTTACGAAGTAATCCTAATCCTTAAACCATGAGATCATGCCAATCACTAACACCGAAAGAGTTTCTTGTTGACATCAAACGTCACACCGTAACTGGGTGATTATAAAGATGGCTTCAAAGCTACTAAAGTGTTATGTTGAGAATCATGGATCAAGAGTGGAATTTGTTCATCCTGATGATGGATAGATATACTCTGGGCCGTCTTGGTGATATCACATTGGTTAGCTTGCAAGCAAGTGATTTGATCACTAGAATGTTATATCATGGGAACGAGAAAAGAGTGCATGTCAGTAACGAGATCAAACTAGGTATGGAGATACCGATGATCGAATCTCAGACATGTAATATATTGTGAAACAAAGGGATTAAGATACAAGCATAAAAGGTTCCGACTATCACAGGAAAGTCATCGTTGAATGTGTGGGAGTCAGTATGGATCTCCAGGTCCCGCTACTGATTATTGATCGGAGAAGGGTCTCGATCATGTCCGCATTATCCGTGAACCATAGGGTGACACACTTAAGGGACACTGACATCCAGTTGGAGCAAATGTTTCATGCCGAAAGAATAAACAAGCGCGGGAATTTATTTCACTAGATACCGAAACAGGTTTTTGGGTGAAATTGCATAAAGAGGTTATGCATGTGAAATAGAATTCTAGCAAGGGGTTATATGTGAATGTTTGTCATTAAAGTAATTGACAAAATTCTGAATAAATAAAAGAATTTTATTTAATGAGAGTTTGCATTAAATTTGGTGGAAATTTAATAGCAAGTTTGAGTGGGATTTTGAGTGGAGGGATTTGAATGGATTTTTGTGAGTGGAGTGTCCATCCACATGAAGAGGGGAGGGCAAGGGGGCAGCCCCCATGCGCCGGCCACCCCCTTGGGTTCCCCCTCCTCCTATAAAAGGCACCCCTCTCCTCACGTCTCACTCACACCTCCTCGTGAAGGATCTCTCTCCCCTTTAGAATTTATCCCCCATGGTCTCGGACTAGCGAGATACATGTTCCCGGTGGCTATTCGGCAAGAAAGAGTTGTTATTCCGCTGCATCTCTGGAGCGAGGAGGCAGAGGTTGCTCGGTGTCTAGTACGTGTGTGCGAGCACGGATGCGCTGCTGCTTTGCGGCGCTAGGACTTTCTCTCGATCTTGAGATCGGCAAGAGATCGTCTACATCAACCACGAGTCGAACTCGTTAAGCTTTGTCGGTCTTCAAGGGTATGTTCTCTACGGATATACATCCGCCCGTTGTTTGTATCTAATAGATAGATCTTGGTACATAGTTCACATCGTAGGAAATTTTTTGTTTTCTATGCTGCGAACCCTTCAGTGGTATCAGAGCCAGGTCTATGCGTATATGCTTTACACGGGTAGTACACATATGAGTATTGTAGCATCCCATTTGTCTAACAACTGTAATGCTACTTGGTTTAGTAATATAATGGCTACTTCATAGATATAATTGTTGCATCATCATTATATCATGCTCATGTCATCATGCCACCTTGCATTTGAGCATCATATAAAACCCTTTTTGTGTTGGTTCTTCTCTCTTATGCATTGTAAATTGTATTTGCCTCTTGATATTGTATTTGGTTCTTGATATATTGTTTAAATGCCCAAGTTGAGTTGGGGGCATATCTTTTATTGACTCCACCACCTTTCTTGTCATTCCACCATTCCACCATATATGAGCATTGCAACCTATTTGGTTTTACCTCTAGCTCATGTGGGTTGGGATGGATCCAATTCTATCTCCACATGCTCTCATCTTAGCATCATGTGGTTTGCACATTATTGATATGTGGGAAGCCACATGGCCACCTTTGCATGCTATGATGCAGATTTGCCTCTACTAGCTTCCATGTGGGAATTATCCAATATGTGTACATGCATGGAGCTATAATTTGGCCATGTGATGATCTAGTGGAGAAACACACACTAGTATGGTCATATAGCTCCATATATGTGCATAGGATCAATATTTTCCATATTGCATGGTAGTATTCAAATTTGGGTGCATGCATGAGATAAATGCCCATGTGTATTTCTAGTTGTTTTCACAATTAGCAATGTGGCATTTAATGCTTATGCATGGGCCATGCAACCTTCTCCAACTTTGGTCCTCCTTTGTCTTTATTTGAATCTTTGAGTGGATCATCCCCCATATGTCTCTCTACCCCTCTTCATGCTTGATCTTGCTTGATGCATGCAAGCATCTAAAACCCTACACTCATCTCCATCCATTCCATCACCCCATCATCTCACCCATATCTTTTCTTTTAATAAAACTCTTATGCTTGATCATATGAGGCTTATTCTTTCTTCTCTCTTTCTCTCCTAGCCTAGTATCTAAACCCTAATCCCTCTCTTCTCTCTTTTGCCACCTCTTGTTTTGGGCATGTATCAAACCCTAGTTACCACCACATCTCTCTAATCCCTCCACTCTCTCCAAACCTTGACCCTAACCATCTACACCTCTACCACCATCTTACACATAAGCTAAACCCTAAACCTACCCCACCCTCTCTCTCTCGGCCTTCCTCCTCTCTCTGCCCTGCAGGCCCCACCCTGGACCCATCTACCACCTCTCTCTCCCCACCCCAACCCTAGCTCCAACCCGAGCCACTTTCCCCTCTCTCTAGCTCTCTCTCTCTGCCACCCTGGCCCCACCACCCTCTCCTTCCTACCCTACCCCACCTGGTAGCCTCTACCCCTGCCCCAGCCCGTGCCTGCCCTGTACTTCCATGCTCGAGCATGTGAGGAGGAAGGAAAAGGTGGCCGAAGCCACCTTTATCTCCAACCCACCTCCCCACGGCACCTCCCCTCTCCCGTCCTTATCTAGTCCCTCACACAACCCCTCTGCCTCTCCCAGATCCGCCCAGGACCTTGCCCTCCCCTCTCCTTCCTCTCCACCACCGTCTACCCCCAATGCCGGCCACCGTCGGTGCCCACCACCGATCCCTCGAACCAGCAGGCGGGCGTGGCGTGGAGGTTGTCGAGGGAGCCGAGGAGGTCCTCTGCGTCGCCCCGTACACGGCAACGAGGAGGAGGACCAGGAGCCCCAGGACCGACGCCGCTCCGACGAAACCCTAGCTCTCGCCGGCCGCCAGCTCCGTCGACGATCTGCTGCGTCCCGCCCCGATCCGCTGCCGTCAACCACCTCGCGGTGAGCCAATCTCCCTCCTAGACATCCTCGCGGCCACCGTCGTTTCCTGGACACGCCGATCGTTGCGTCGAGCACGCTCAGTGCACCGGCGAGCGCGCGCATCTGCTCGCTCCCGCGTCGCGCAAACCCTATCTAGGCCCCAGCCTCCATGCTGACAACTACCCCAGCCTAGCCTAGTGGCTGCCGCCCCGCAGCGCGCACCCCAGGTCGCGAGTTCGAGCCCGTGCGCCGCGCTCTGCCGCTGTCGCGCACCGTTCTGTCGTCAGTGAGTTTCAGAGAAGATCTACAGGGGCCGTGGTATCTTTGCATTTAGCCCCCTTTTTTTTACCCTACGCTCAACCCGCACTCCTCGCTAGCCCCACCTGTCAGCCGCACTAACCTTTTTGCAGAGAGGCCCCTCTGCTTTTGTAACCCTTAACCCGCGCTCCAGGCCAGCCCACCTGTCAGTTCGATGCCCAGTCAGCGGGTGGCCCACCTGTCGCTGACTATGGCTAAGTTAGCCTGAGTAGAAAAAGCTTTTCTGTTTTCTGTTTTTAATTCAAATCTTTTCAAATTTAAATCAATTCAAAATTCAAATCAGATTTATAATAACTTTTAAAATACAAATCCAAATAATACAAATGATATATGTTTTTAGATCAAAAAAATGTGAGGATTTCAAATATGACATTCAAAATATATTTTGGACACTTTAATTTCCAAGTTAATCAAAATTACAACAAATTGCCCTTTTGCATTAATTAATTAATAACTTTTGACTTATAACTTCAAATTTAACAAATGATATGTCTAAAATGATTAGCTCGACGAGACCTTTCTGTTTATGCATTCCATGTTCTGTTTTGCAGCATGCATCATATAAATATAATGTAAACAGCAACTAATATGAGGATAAAATGTGGCCAAAACTCAATAAAATGTTTATTTCTTGTATTCTACACCTCACCCATGCCATGCTACATTATTGCCATGCAACTTGTGCATCATTCATCATGGCATGATTGTTTGCTTGTCGCATTTTATTCATATGCTTGTGCACTGTATTTATGTTGGCCCTTGTTTGTTTGGTTCTTCTTCGAATAGACGCTGAGCAGGGGATATATCAAGAAAACCAGGAGCACTACCCAGATCCTTCTCTCGCTTCAACTGAGCTGCCAGGCAAGCACTACCACATGCTTGCATACATATAGTACCTATTGCCTCTATCTTATTCTTGCATCATTGAGTCACGATTGCATTAAATTGAATCCCAAGTATTGCATAGCCTTTACTTTTAAACCCCACCGAAGCTTGTTCCTCCATCCCATGAGCCATTACTACAGGAGTTGTTTGAGCCATGCGAGTCGTAGAACAGCATGTGTAGGGTATGTGAGTGTCTGATGGATAACGAGGTACCTAAACAACTTAACCTGAGTAGTAATGGGATAACTTATGAAAGTGGCACCGGTGAGCAATATCTGCTATTTGGTTTTTCATGCTCACTTGTGTCCCGTAGGACCCCGAGTACTTGATTCCTGTTCCTTGAATATTCGCGCTATCCACATCCGGGAGGCTTATGGGACCCCCCTGAGCCAGAGCTTGATTCATTCTTATTTCTTGGGGCCACAAACTAGTTTGAGGTTTTATTTACTATCCTGTACTTATGCCATGCTTTACTGCTTTATTTACGATTGTGCGAGGAGCACCTGTACTGTTTAGGATCGTGACCCGCTTTCGCGGTATCGACAAGCCCAGTCACACTTTCGGGTTTCCAGTCGTTTACAGCCGGCCCCACAAACCTTGAGTCCGTCTCGAAGTTAGCTAACTTCGTTGCGGGTATACTTAATGGGGTGGCCCCCTGAAATATTTCTGAATCTTGTGATTGCTTTGTCGTGAATGCCTCGTTGGGTTTTGATTTGGTTTTTCCAAGGTTGATCGAGTGTGTGTTGCTATTTGTGCACCCCTGCAAGGTAAAACTTTCTGAAAGCCGTGTCCGTGATTATGGACGACTTGGAGCACAGTTTCTAGATCATAGACAAGCATAACTAAAGTACCGATTTTAATTTGACTAAGTAACTGACTAGTAAATAGTGTAACACTCATGGTATGGATAATAAAACTGCCAACGGATGGGGGTTGTTCGTCTGCTTCCTCGTTGGTAAGCGAGGAGGAGGATGGATCTGTTGATATTACTGTTATAACTGTTGTCATTTTTAATTCACGGACATCCGTCTATCTTTGGGTTAGGCGGATGGTTAGCGAGTATCTATAGAATTGTTAGGGTTTATCTTTTGCTGCAATTGTGTCACCCCAGGTTGTGTCCCCTTTAGAGGCATAAAGACTTGCTGAGTACCCCTAGGGTCTCACACGATAAATTATTTGATTCAGATGGACAGGTACACTCACCAGAGGGATACTGGGTGGAGGAGGCGGACGATGTGGGCAACGACATTCGGTGTAGAGATTCCGGGAACGGGGATCCGTGAGATCTGTGGGCGGGATGTGTTTAATTATGGGGCATCCTATGCCGATTTTCTTCTTATCCGTACTCGGATCTTGTTTGCCGCTTCCGCCTGATACTCTGATGTTTGATGTATGAGGAGATATCCTAAACTATTATATTTATCTAGGATATTTGGATCTTGCCGTATGGCGTTGCAATATTTCCTTTCTTTTTAGATGGAATGGCTCTGATGTACTGTTGTATGGTGGCTTGCATACATACTCATTTGTGTATGTAGTTGATCCCTTCGCCTGCCGATTACGCCGCCCTTTCTTGTCCCGATGTTTGGAAATGGTTGGGACGGCCGAAAGGTCTACCTGTGAGTGGCATTTGGGCCCCACCGTACTATTTCAACCATTTTCGCTCATCCAGGCTTGTAACTAGGAGCGTAATTCACCGAGGTAGTTACAAGTATGTGGGCGATGATGATCATGTTGTTGCTCCTTAGTTGTAATTTTGGATATTGGTGGCATATTGGGATGAAGCGGGCCGAACAAACTTTACATGTCCTCGCACATGAGACCTGTTCCACGCTTGACATGCAACTAATTTGCATAAGTGGCTAGCGGGTGTCTGTCTCTCCTACTATAGTCAATATCTATTTTGCAACGAGTTGTCAATAGTTTGGTTATCCTCGTTGTGGTTCATGTTCGTAGGTAAGAACAGTTCTATCTTCGAAAGCCCTAAGCCACGTAAAACTTGCAATGGATAAATTAGAGGCGTCTAGTTTAGATTATTGCTGGGCTAGTGTCATGATATGGTGATGTTGTAAGTATAAGTATGAGATGATACTCTTACAACACACATAGCGTGTAAACTCCATAGACCTTGGACTTGCACATAAAGGTATGATAGTGATCATACCACGATGCGCATGATAGAGATCATATGCGAGAACCATATCATTTCACTAATAAACATGTGATGTTTGATAGCATCTTATATTGCTTGTTTAGCGCTTTGTTAGCATAATAAGATGATCCCTCATTTAAATATCAAGATAAGAATGTGTTCTTCCTTTAGTATGCACCGATTATGTTTTCATCGCTCCAAGACATCACGTGATGATCGGGTGTTCTTGGATCCACGACTATATATCGGGTGTAAAACAGTTACACACACGAATACTAAGGTTCTAACTTGGCGAGCCTAGCATGTACAGACATGGCCTCGGAACACAGACCGAAAGGTTAAGCATGAGTCATATAGTAGATATGATGCCCATTTGATGCTCGCCTTTGAAGCTACACCGACTCACGTGATGATCGGACTTGGTGTAGTGGATTTGGTTCATGTAATCACCAAAAAGGCACGAGGGATGTCGTTTTTGAGTGGGAGTTTATTCGTAATATGGATTAGTCGAACTCAATCTATCATAAACTTAGTCTAAACTTTACAAATTCTGTTGTAGATGGCACCACCTGCTTTTAATTTCAATGTGTTCATGGAGAAAGAGAAACTTGCAACGAACGGTAGCAACTTTACCGAATGGGCCATGAATTTGAGGATTCTCCTCTCTGCTGCACAAAAGCAATATGTGCTAGAAGCGCCGCTAGGCCCCCCACCTTTTGAGGATGCCCCTGACGAGGAGAAGAATGTCTATCAGACTCGTCAGGAGGACCACAACTTAGTTCATTGCGGCATATTGTATGGGATAGAGCCGGAACTTCGAAAGCGTTTTGAAAATGGCAATGCATTTGATACAATGGGTGAGTTGAAAATGATTTTCGACACACATGCTGCTGTAGAGAGATACAACGCTTCAGAAAAGTTCTTTAGCTGCATGATGGAAGAGCACATCTTCGTTAGTGAGCATGTACTCAAGATGTCGGGCTACTCCGATAAGATTGTGTCCTTGGGAATAACGATTCCCATTGACTTAGGCATCCATCGTGTTGTGCAGTCTCTGCCACCTAGCTATAAGAGCTTCGTGATGAACTATAATATGCAAGGCATGAAGAAGTCTCTCCCCGAGCTTCTGTCAATTCTTAAAACTGCAGAAGTGGAGATAAAAAAGGAACATCAAGTGTTGATGATCAATAGGAACACTGGTTTCAAGAAAGACAAGAAGGGAAAACGGAAGGGAAGTAAGGGCGGCAAGCCGGTTGCCGTGCCTGAAAAGAAACCCCGAGTTGGACCTAAGTCTGATACCGAGTGCTACTATTGTAAGGGGACTGGCCACTGGAAGCGCAACTGCCCCCAAGTATTTGGCAGACAAGAAGACCGGCAAGGCAAACAAAGGTAGATATGATATACATGTTATTGATGTGTACTTGACTAGTGCTCGCAGTAGCACCTGGGTATTTGATACCGGTTCAGTTGCTAATATTTGTAACTCGAATCAGGGGCTGCAGAACAAGCGACCGCTAGCAAGGGGTGAGGTCAAGATGCGTGTCGGCAATGGATCAAGAGTTGATGTGATCGATGTCGGAACGTCGTAATCGTACTTTGTTAGATATGGTTCGATCTATGATGTGTCTGACGGACTTGACGTTGTCATTTTGGGGTTATGCACTAGAAACTGCTGCATTCACTCGGGCACCATCTAAATCCGTTGAAAAGACAAAGTATGAATTATGGTTTGGAAACAAACCTAAGCTGTCATTTTTGAAGTTTGGGGATGCGATGTTTATGTGAAGAAACTTCAACCGGATAAACTCGAACCCAAAGCGGAAAAATGTGTCTTCATAGGATACCCTAAGGAAACAATTGGGTATTCCTTCTATCACAGATCCGAGGGCAAGGTTTTTATTGCGAAGAATGGATCCTTTCTAGAGAAAGAGTTTCTCATGAAAGGCGTGAGTAGTCGGAAAGTAGAACTCGAAGAGGTTATTGAACCTTCTCTTCAAAGTATGGCGAGTAGCGCAGCGCCGGAAGTTGTTCCGGAGTTGGCTTCACCAGTTGAAGAAGGAACTAATGATAATGATCATGAAACTCCGAAAGAGAGTACTACCCAACCTCGCAGGTCTAGCAGGACGCGTGCAACTCCCGAGCTGTACGGAAATCTTATCATGAATTTCATGGTTGATGAAAATGATGACCCTGCTACATATGAAGAAGCAATGATGAGCCCAGATTCCAACAAATGGTTTGAAGCCATGAAATCCGAGATGGAATCCATGTATGAAAATCAAGTTTGGAACTTGGTGGAATTACCTCACGACCGAAAGGCCGTGGAGAACAAATGGATTTTCAAAAGGAAAATTGATGCTGATGGTAATGTAACCGTCTATAAAGCTCGACTTGTCGCAAAGGGGTTTCGACAAATTCAAGGAGTTGACTACGATGAGACATTCTCTCCCATAGCGATGCTAAAGTCAGTTAGGATTATGTTAGCAATTCTTGCATATTTAGATTATGAGATATGGCAGATGGATGTCAAAACCGCGTTTCTCAATGGTAATATTGAAGAAGAGTTGTATATGATACAACCAAAGGGTTTTGTCGATCCCAAGGATGCTAACAAGGTGTGCAAGCTTCAGCGATCCATCTATGGATTGAAGCAAGCATCACGAAGTTGGAATCTCTGCTTTGATGAGGTGATCAAAGAGTTTGGATTTATCCAAACTTATGGAGAAGCTTGTATTTACAAGAAAGTGAGTGGGAGCAATGTGGCATTTCTGATACTATATGTGGATGACATATTATTGATCGGAAATGATATAGATCTTTTAAACAGTGTTAAAAGTTATCTAAGCAACAAATTTTCCATGAAGGACCTAGGTGAAGCGTCATACATATTAGGCATAAAGATCTATAGAGATAGATCTAGGCGCCTAATAGGGCTATCGCAAAGTACATACCTTGATAAGATTTTAAAGAATTTTAAAATGGAAGATAGTAAGAAGGGGTTCTTACCTATGACACAAGGCACGACTTTGAGTAAGACTCAAAGTCCGGCTACGACGGAAGAAAGAGAGAAAATGGACAAAGTCCCCTATGCTTCAGCCATACGCCCTATAATGTACGCCATGCTATGTACAAGACCGGATGTGGCACATGTTATTAGTTTGACTAGTAGGTACCAATCGGATCCAGGTTCGGAACACTGGAAAGCGGTTAAGAATATCCTTAAGTACTTGCGAAGAACTAAGGATATGTTTCTTGTATACGAAGGTGAAGAAGAGCTCGTCGCTAAGTGTTATGTCGATGCTAGTTTTGACACCGATCCGGATGACTCTAAGTCTCAATCCGGATACGTATTTCTCATGAATGGCAGAGCGGTTAGTTGGAGGAGCTCCAAACAACCTGTGGTGGCGGGATCAACGACGGAGGCCGAATATGTTTCTGCTTCGGAAGCGGCTCAGGAAGCAGTTTGGATGAAGGAGTTCATATCCGAACTAGGTGCGGTTGCAAACGCATTGGACCCAATGGTGATCTATTGTGATAACAATGGTTCCATTGCCAATGCCAAAGAGCCAAGGTCTCACAAGCATTCCAAGCATATTAAGCGCCGGTTTCACTCCATCCGCGAGCATGTCAAGGATGGAGATATAAAGATTTGTAAAGTACATACGGATCTCAATGTAGCAGATCCGTTGACTAAAACTCTCCCTAGAGCAAAACATGATTCACACCAGAACTCCATGGGTGTTAGATACATCACTATGTAACTAGATTATTGTCTCTAGTGCAAGTAGGAGACTAAAGGGAATATGCCCTGAGAGGCAATAATAAAGTGTTTATTATGTGTATTCCAAGTATATGATAGATGTTTATTTTGCATGCTATAATTGTATTAATACGAAAACGTTAATACACGTGTGTTTAATAAACAAACAGAAAGTTCCTAGTTATGCCTCTCTCATAAACTAGTTTGTTGATTAACAAGATGATCACAGTTTCCTGATCATAGACATTGGATGTTGTTAATAACAAGATCACAACATTAGTGTAATGGTGTGATGAACATTCATCCGAAGTATAGCATTACGATCAAAGTCATTGAGTTTATATTGCTATAAAAAACTTACGAAGTAATCCTAATCCTTAGACCATGAGATCATGCCAATCACTAACATCGGAAGAGTTTCTTGTTGACATCAAACGTCACACTATAACTGGGTGATTATAAAGATGGCTTCAAAGCTACTAAAATGTTATATTGAGAATCATGGATCAAGAGTGGAATTTGTTCATCATGATGGCAGATAGATATACTCTGGGCCCTCTCGGTGATATCACATTGGTTAGCTTGCAAGCAAGTGATTTGATCACTAGAATGTTATATCACGGGAACGAGAAAAGAGTGCATGTCAGTAACGAGATCAAACTAGGTATGGAGATACCGATGGTCGAATATCGGACATGTAATATATCGTGAAATAAAGGGATTAAGATACAAGCATAAAAGGTTCCGACGATCACAGGAAAGTCATCGTTGAATGTGTGGGAGTCAGTATGGATCTCCAGGTCCCACTACTGATTATTGATCGGAGAAGGGTCTTGATCATGTCCGCATTATTCGCGAACCGTAGGGTGACACACTTAAGGGAAACTGACATCTAGTTGGAGCAAATGTTTCATGCCGAAAGAATAAACAAGCGCAAGAATTTATTTCACTAAATACCGAAACAGGTTTTCGGGTGAAATTGCATAGAGGTTATGCATGTGAAATAGAATTCTAGCAAGGGGTTATATGTGAATGTTTGTCATTAAAGTAATTGACAAAATTCTGAATAAATAAAAGAGTTTTATTTAATGAGAGTTTGCATTAAATTTGGTGGAAATTTAATAGCAAGTTTGAGTGGGATTTTGAGTGGAGGGATTTGAATGGATTTTTGTGAGTGGAGTGTCCACCCACATGAAGATGGGAGGGCAAGGGGCAGCCCCCATGCGTCGGCCACCCCCTTGGGGTTCCCCCTACTCCTATAAAAGGCACCCCTCTCCTCACTTCTCACTCACACCTCCTCGTGAAGGATCTCTCTCCCCTCTAGAATTTATCACCCATGGTCTCGGACTAGCGAGATACATGTTCCCGGTGGATATTCGGCAATAAAGGGTTGTGCTTCCGCTGCATCGCTGGAGCGAGGAGGCGGAGGTTGCTCGGTGTCTTGTACGTGTGTGCGAGCACGGATGCGCTGCTGCTTTGCGGCGCTAGGACTTCCTCTCGATCTTGAGATCGGCAAGAGATCGTATACATCAACCACGAGTCGAACTCGTTAAGATTTGTCGGTCTTCAAGAGTATGTTTGAAGGGGTTTCACGGCATAGTAAATCAAAATTTTCTACGGATGCGAACAGAGGGAAAGCCAAGATCTAATCTAGGAGATGCAAACAACGAGAGAGATTGGATTAGATCTTCATACCCTTGAAGATTCGCACAGCGGAACGTTCGTCGGAACGTGGGTGATGTAGTCGTACTCGCTTATCCTCCTCGCGATCCGATCCGATCTAGCACCACAAGTGGCGGTGCCTCTGTGAGATGCACACGTGCAGCACCTCGACGTCTCCTCCTTCCTTGGTCCAGCAAGTATGGTGGAGAGATGGGTTGTATCTACAACGCGACGGCGTGGTGCAATTGGTGGAGAATTTCTGCAGCAGGGCTTCGCCTACAAGCAGTCGGGAGGGAGAGAGGAGGGCAGCAGGGCGGCTAGGGTTGGAGGGGAAGGTGTAGGGGGTTGGTGCGCCCCTAGCCCTCTATATATAGAGGGGTGGGCGCAGCCCTAGCCCCTCCCCCAAGCCAAGGCCGGCGGCCCCAAGGAGGAAGAGTGGGGGGCAAGGAAACCCCCCCTTCTAGAAGCTCTATCTAGAGTTTAAACCTCTCTTGGCCGGCTGGGCCCTATGGGGCCTTGTGCCCCTGGCTCAATGTGGCCAGGGCACTCCCTCATAGGCCCATGCCCCCTCCCGGAAGGTGGGGCCACGTTGGTCTCCTTCCGGAAGGTTCTAGAAGCTTCCGGTACAATACCGATTAACCCGGAACAATTGCGAACTCCAAAAACTGCACTGCCTTATATGAATCTTATTCTCCGGACCACTCCGGAACCTCTCGTGATGTCCCGGATCCCATCCGAGACTTTGAACAAAAACTCATAAACCAATTATCCAATCTATCCTAGCGTCGAGACACGTTAAGTGTGTGACCCTGCGGGTTCGAGAATATGCAGACATGATCTTCTATCAATAATCAACAGCGGGGTCTGGACACCCATATTGACTCCCACACATTCATCGATGATCATATCGGATGAACCACGATGCCAGGATTCAATAAATCCCATATATATATATTCCCTTCGTCTCGCGATATTTTACTTTCCCGAGATTCGATCGTCGGTACCGTCATACCTAGTTCAATCTCGTTCACAGCAGGTACTTTACTCGTTCCGTAATCCAATATCACTTTGTGATTAACTCCTTAACCACATGCTTGCAAGCGGTGTTGATATCGATTACCGAGTGTGCCCGAAGTATATCTCTCCGACTTGGGAGGGACAAATCCCATCTCGATACATACAACCCAACAGATACTTTCCGATCACCTGAGAGACACCTTTATGATCACCCTCTCATAGGATGACGTTTGATGACCTCAAAGCTTTCTTCCGATACCAGGGAGTTGTATTATCTCATGGTCTAAGGAATACAATATTTGACATAAGAAAAGCTTCGCAAAGACGAACACGATGACACGATCTAATTGCTTCGCTTAGTTTGGGTCTGTCCACCATATCATTCTCCCAATGATATGATCTCATTATTAATTGACAACTCATGTCCATGGTTAGGAAACCTTAACCATCATTAATCAATGAGCTAGTCCATAGAGGCATACTAGGGACACGGTGTTGTTCACAAACCACACAAGTATTAAAGTTTCCGCTTAATACAATTCTAGCATGGAATATAAACATTATCATGAACAAGAATTATAATAATAACATCTTTATTATTGCCTCTAGGGCATAATTCCAACAGTCTCCCACTTGCACTAGAGTCAATAATCTAGTTTACATTTGGAAACAATCTCTCACCCATGGCGCTGAGGTGCTGATCATGTTTTACACGTGGAAGAGGTTTAGTCAATGGATCTGCGACATTCAGATCTGTATGTACTTTGCTAATCTTCAGATCTCCATCTGCTATATAATCTCGGATTATATGAAACTTGCGGTTGATATGCTTGGTCTTTGGATGATATCTTGGTTCCTTAGCGAGTGCTATGGCGCCAGTGTTGTCACACAATATCTCCAGTGGGTCCAATGCACTTGGAACCACGCCAAGATCAGTGATAAAGTTCCTTATCCAAACCCCTTCACTTGACGCTTCTGCAGCAGCCATGTATTCCGATTCTACTGTAGATCCCGTGATCACGCTTTGCTTGCAGCTTCTCCAGCTCACAGCTCCTCCATTCAAAATATACATGTATCCTGTCTGAGATTTAGAATCATCCTTGTCGGTGTCAAAACTAGCGTCGACGTAACCTTTTACGACGAGCTGTTCATCACCCCCATAGACTAAGAACATTTCTTTAGTCCTATTTAGGTACTTTAGGATGTTCTTCACGGCTGTCTAGTGTTCCACTCTTGGATCACTTTGATACCTGCTCGTCAAACTAAGAGCATTGGACACATCCGGTCTAGTACACAGCATGGCATACATGATAGAACCTATGGCCGAGGCATAAGGCACTTTGCTCATAGCTTCCCTATCATTTACCGTAGCTGGACACTGAGCCTTGCTCAATATCTTACCTGACAACATAGGCACCGAACCTTTCTTTGCCTTATCCATTCTGAACCTTTTCAGAACTTTGTCTAGGTATGTACTCTGGCTTAAAGCTATCAGGCGTCTTTGTCTATCTCTATAGATTTTGATGCCCAATATATAAGCAGCTTCACCTAGGTCTTTCATTGAAAAACACTTGTTCAAATAACTCTTCACATCGTTAAGCATGTTGATGTCATTTCCAATAATCAATATGTCATCCACATATAGTACCAGAAATGTCACCGAGCTCCCACTCACTTTCTTGTAGATGCAAGCTTCATAGCAATTTGGAACAAATCCAAAGCTCTTGATCACTTGATCAAAACGAAGGTTCCAACTCCGAGATGCTTGCTTTAGTCCATAAATGGAACGCTCAAGCTTGCATACTTTATCAGCATCCTTAGGATCGACAAAACCTTCGGGTTGCATCATATACAACTCTTCATCAATGTTGCCATTGAGGAACGCAGTCTTGACATCCATCTGCCATATTTCATAATCATGAAACGCAGCAATTGCTAATAAAATCCGAATGGACTTAAACATCGCTACGGGAGAGAAAGTCTCATCGTAGTTAACACCTTGAACTTGTCGAAAACCTTTCGCGACAAGCCGTGCTTTATAGACGGTAACATTACCATCCGCGTCCGTTTTCTTCTTGAAGATCCATTTGCACTCAACGGCCTTTCGGTCGCTAGGAGGGTCCACCAAAGTCCATACTTGGTTTTCGCTCATGGATCCCAATTCGGATTTCATGGCTTCTAGCCATTTCTCAGAGTCTGGGCTCATCATCGCTTCCTCATAGTTCGTAGGTTCACTGTCTTCTACTAACAAGACAGTCAAGACAGGGTTGCCGTACCACTCAGGAGGGGCACGCGACCTTGTCTGTCACATCCCAAGATTTTCCAAATCTTGTAATGTGAGAATAAATTAATAAAATAAAACTTTGTTTGATTTACAGAGCCAGAAGAAACTTTTTGAATTCAAAGGGAACCTCAAACCAATTTGAATCAAATAAATCCTAAAGAGATTTAAAAAGATAAACTTTTATTAAAGGAAAATAAAAATATTTAAAATACTATTTTGGATTTCTTAATAAAAGATTTGGTATTCAAAAGAAAAGATGGATTTATAAATAAAGATTATTTTATAAAACTAATTAAACCTTGGCCAAGCTTTTATTAAAACATTTTATTTTAAATAAAATAGCAAAGGTTTAATTAAAAATAATAAAGGATTGTATAAATAAAATAATAAGGATTTAATATCCAACTTTATTTAATAAAAGGTTTTACCATTCTAATTAAAACATCAAAGCTTGTTAAATTATTTTAAATAAGTTTTCTAAGTATTTTATTTTCTTAATTAAAACCTACTAAAGTGTTTTAGCTTTATTTTTTTTAGATTTCAAAATAAATATCTCAATAAAATAAAACCTATTTGAAATAGTAATGAAAGCCTATTATATTTAATTAATAATGGACCCTAAAATGTTATTTTATTTCAAAACAAATCTCCAAATATTCTTTATTTCCAAATAGAACCTACTGTTTAGATTTGAAAACACCTTGGATTTTAAATGAAGATTTTATTAAATAAAACAAACCCTATTTTATTAAATAACTAATGATCCATTTATTTAATTAATAAATGGAACCTAAAAAGATTTAAAAGAATATTTTATGTGAGTTATAATGTTAAACAGAACCAAAAACACAATGCAAAGTTTAAGGATTGTTTGAATTGTTTGAAATATTTGAATGCTTGAATAATTGTTTGAAATAACAAAACAGGAATAGAAATAGAAAAGGAAAAAGATTTAGACAAAAAAAAATGGAGCAGCCCAACCATCTGGCCTAACTCCAGCCCAACAGCCCACCTAGCCCATCTGTCCTTTCCCCCCCCCCCCCGAACCGTTTTCTTCACCGCAGAAAGAGCCCGCTGAGCAGATGACAGGTGGACCCTCCCTTCCTTTCTTTTCCCACTGACCAGCGGACCCCACTCTCCCAGCCGTCTTCTTCCTCGCGCGAACCACGCCTCTTCCCCCTCGCTGCCGTTGCAGGCCTTGATTCCGCGCGTTTAATTCGCCTTAACGCCGCGTTAATCCCTCGCCGCGACCACGCCCTTTTAATCGCCTCGCTCTCTCCTCCGTTTTCCCCCAGACACCGCCTCCCCTCTGCCTCCAGGCCGCCCCAATTTCCCTCTGTGTCGCTGCTACTCCGACGAACCTCCTCGCCAATTCCGGCCAAGACTCGCCGCCCCTCTTTCCCCTGACCAAGCTCACAGCATCCCCACTCTCAGGCGCATCTGTTAGTGCATCCAGATCGACCGCGGGTACCCTGTAACCTCGCCTTCGACAACGACCACCGTCGCCACCGTCTGCTTCATCTTCGGCGAAGCCCACAGGTAGTATCTGACCGCCCCGACCTCTCTCGTTCACGCACCCATCATCACCTTGCTCTTGCGCATCTAAATATGCTCCTGTTTTACCTTAGGGCGATCTGCAGCGACGACTCCTACCGCCACTGTCGTCTGCCTCAACTCCGATGACACCCACAGGTTAATTCCGACCACCCCGTACCCTCTGGATCACGCACACATCTTTGCCATGATCCTACGCAGCTAACCCAACCCTCCGTTTGTCTTCTCGTGAACCACAGAGCCGTCTTCGACCTCGACCGAGCGCGTCCGTCGCCAGAACCAACTCCGGCGAGGAATTCTGCCCGACCCCGAGCGCCCCTTGCCTCGTCAACCGCACGTTGAGCATCGCCGTATTCTCCTGAGCCTGGTAAGCATCTCCCCCCTCTTTTTCGCGTCCTATTTCGCTAGCGCCGCCGCCAGCTAGCCGTTCCGCCGCTCGCCGTCGACCTAGCGCCGCCAGCTTCTAGTCAAGCACACGAGAACCGTTAGATTCCCATCCAGCGGCGTAGACAGAGTGACTTAAGCGAAACGGTACAGGAGCATCTGAGCCGCACGATTCACATCAGATCCAACGCTCCACAGCGTGATCCGCAGCGAACCGGTACCGGCCAGTTAAATTACGACGCGTGTCCCCTGTTCTGTTTAAAACAGATTTGAAATCTGATTTAGTTGTGATTTTCAAATCCTTATAACTTTAGATCCACACGTCCAAATTGGGCAAATTTTATATCAATGGATTCAGGAGAACAAACCCTAGCTAACCATGGCCTTAGTTTTGAAAATAGTATCTGTTAGCTTGATTGAATTTGCAGAAACATTTGTGTACTTGTTTAGAGTATAAAAATTATTTAAAATTGATTTAAGGATTAAATATTTTGCAAAATGGAATTGTGTGACCTTACTGACCCTAGGAACCAACCCATAGTGTTAAAAATGATTTTGGTAAAATATAGGTTGAATTATTTAACTTAGCCATTTTTCTAACCAAATAAACCCCTTGATTTTATCATGGAAATGTTTTTGCAAGGAAAACTTTGGGAAAATGTTTTAGACCAAAACTTACTGACCCAAAACATCAAACCTTGCCAAGAGCAACTTACTTGGTGCAAAACCTAAAGTTTTCCTTGGATAAGAATAATTTTCACCACATAAAATGATGAATGAATTTTAAAATAGTCTTAGGATAAAACTCAATTGCAAATGACTTTGCCATTTTGGTAAATGACCAATGTGGACCTTACAAAGTTTATAAACCTAGTAGAGACCAACTTTGCAATAGAACCCTCTTTTTACAAGACTTAGGAACCATTGCTTTGTGTATATGAAATTATTGTTTGAATGGTGGAATGCTACTTGATACTATGCTTGTTTGATTGTAGTGAAATTAGCAAAGTGTGAGACTAGCAAGATCAAGAAGTGACTATCATTCCCTAAACAAAAAGGCAAGTTACACTATCATACAAAAGTCCTACTATTTTCATTATACTTAGTGGATTTTGAAAATATGCATGAAAAGATATTTTATACTTATGCTATGCTAAATCCTAATAGGATTCCCTAAACACTCCTTAGTGAAAATATTAAAGTTGTACATGCTTAGCCATGCTATATGCTAAAATTTGAAAAATAGATACATGTTGAGATTTTACAAGGATTGAGAAAAGGACTTGTGTTTTACATAATAAAACAAGGACTCAATGAACCACCTAGGTGGAGGATACTTTAAGTTTTGGAGAAGGTGGCAACAAAAGAGAACCATGTCTATGGCAATCACTTTGTGTTGTGCTCCAAAATAAAACCACCTAGGAAACTTAGAGATCAAACATGCTTCTCCAATTGTGGCTTTCGTGTGCAACCACATGCTATTATGGCTCTGGCTTAGTCAATTACATTAGGAAGACCCATACATTGTCTTTAGTTACTGGAGATGGGGATCTGGAATGCTTCATGGGGGCTGAAGACAAAGCTAGCAATGATGTATGGGAGGACCTTTTGGAAAGACTTCGTCACATTTTCAATCTGCCAGTACTCCAACTTGGTGAGCACTAATCCAGTAGGCCACTGGTGGCAACAAGATGGGATTGTGTCATGTGGGTAAAGTGTACTCCTTCTGCAGAAGTAAATAAAATCTAAGTACTTAGCCGTGTCCCCGGTTATGGACAATACTGAGCAACTAAAGTTTGAACTATGGGAGATCTCGACATTCCAACTTCTAATATAAAAACTTGATGCCCTTGTGTGTCTACCAAGGAATTCAAAGAGATTTTGAAAAGCTTGTTGCACTTGGGGTTACCAAGGTGCTCAAGAGCATGATGTACTTGGGGATACCAAGGAACTCATGAGTTTTGATAAAACTTGTTGCACTTGGGGTTACCAAGGTGCTCAAGGGATTTTGGACAAGGATTTGAACACTTGAGTTTCTACCAAGGAGTTCAAGAAACTTGGAAAAGAAATTTGACAAAAGACTTTAAAATCCTTTTGAAAAGATAGGATAAAATATTGCTTTATGCAAATAAGCCTTAACTCTACTTAGCCAAATATGCATATAAGGATAGGATCCACTCTTATTATACATAAAAGTGAAGCTTGCCAATACAATTCAAAATGTATTGACCCTTGTGGCTGTAACTTGTAATGTTGCAGGTCGATTGTTTTAAAAATGAAGATTGTTTGATTGACTAGGACTACAAAATCTACAACCAACATCTGCCTGTGGCACTTTCAAGATGATGGACCCATACTTATAGTTATTCCGCTGCAAATGTAATGTAATAGCCAAATGAGCTATGTTTGATGTAATAAACTTATGTTATTCCTGGTTATAAATTTATATTATGACCTTTGTATCTTGATATTACATCTTAACTGTGGAAGCTAGCTATTGATACAGGGACTAGCATTGTAAAACACAGGAGGACTCTACCTTATTGGGTTGGGACCTCTACATTGTCGACCTGCGACGTTCAGTAGCAGCATCGTCCGAAGCTTCATGATCCTTGTCATTAGCTTCCTCTATTGTTGGTGCAGGCGGCACTGGAACAATTTCAGGTGCTGCGCTACTCTCCAATTCAAGAGAAGGTTCAATAACCTCGTCTAGCTCTACTTTCCTCACACTCACTTCTTTCGAGAGAAACTCCTTCTCAAGAAAGGAACCGTTCTTTGCGACAAACACTTTGCCTTCGGTTCTGTGATAGAAGGTATACCCAATAGTTTCCTTAGGGTATCCTATGAAGACGCATTTCTCCACTTTGGGTTCGAGCTTGTCCGGCATCAACTTCTTGACGTAAGCTTCGCATCCCCAAACTTTAAGAAACGACAACTTAGGTTTAGCACCAAACCACAGTTCATACGGTGTCGTCTCAACGGATTTAGATGGTGCCCTATTTAAAGTGAATGCAGCGGTTTCTAATGCATAACCCCAAAATGATAACGGCAAATCAGTAAGAGACATCATTGATCGGACCATATCTAATAAGGTTCGGTTCCGGCGTTCAGACACACCATTGCGCTGTGGTGTTCCGGGTGGCGTGAGTTGCGAAACGATTCCGCTTGCTTTAAGATGCGTGAGAAAATCATAACTCAAATATTCACCTCCATGATCGGATCGTAGAAACTTAATCTTTCTGTTACGATGGTTCTCCACTTCATTCTGAAATTCTTTGAACTTTTAAAACGTTTCAGATTTATGTTTCATTAAATAGATATATCCATATCTACTTAAGTCATCGGTAAAAGTGAGAAAATAGCGATATCCACCGCGCGTCGAAACACTCATCGGTCCGCATACATCGGTATGTATGATTTCCAACAAGTCCGTTGCTCGCTCCATCATACCGGAGAACAGGGTTTTGATCATCTTGCCCATGAGGCATGGTTCGCATGTGTCAAATGATTCAAAATCAAGAGAATCCAAAAGTCCATCAGAATGGAGTTTCTTCATGCGCTTTACACCAATATGACCTAGACGACAGTGCCACAAATAAGTAGTATTATCACTATCTACTTTGCATCTCTTAGCCTCAATGTTATGGATGTGTGTTTCATCCCTTTCGAGATTTAGAAGAAATAAACCATTCACAATAGGTGCATGACCATAAAAGATGTTACTCATATAAATAGAACAACCATTATTCTCCGATTTAAATGAATAACCGTCTTGCAATAAACACGATCTAGAAATAATGTTCATGCTCAACGCAGGCACATAATAACATTTATTAAGGTTTAAAACTAATCCCGAAGGTAAAACTAAGGAGAGCGTGCCGACGGCCATCACATCAACTCTTGATCCGTTGTCAACGCGCATCGTCACCTCATCCCTCGCAAGCCGCCGTCTATTCCGTAGCTCCTGTTTCGAGTTACAAATATTAGCAACTGAACCGGTATCAAATACCCAGGCACTACAACGAGCGCTAGTAAGGAAAACATCAATAACATGTATATCAAATATACCTTTGATGGTGCCAGCCTTCTTGTCCGCTAAGTACTTCGGACAGTTGCGCTTCCAGTGACCCTTGTCCTTGCAATAGAAGCACTCAGTGTCCGGCTTAGGACCAGACCTGAGCTTCTTCTCAGCAGGGGCAACGTGCTTGCCGCCGCCTTTCTTGAAGGGCTTCTTCGCTCCCTTACCTTTCTTGAAGGTGGGCTTGTTGACCATCAACACATGATTATCCTTTTTGATGTCCACTTCCGCGGCCTTCAGCTTTGCGAAGAGCTCGGTGATCGTATCAGTGGAACCAATCTGATTATGAGTCACTACAAAACTTTTGTAGCTGGGAGGGAGTGATTGCAGAACCCTGTCAATCTTGATCTCCTCTGGAATCGTGCATTCCAGTTGCTCAAGGCGTTGAGTGTAGCCCGTCATCTTAATGGCGTGCTCACTAACGGAACTCCCTTCCTCCATCTTGCAGTTAAAGAACTTCTCAGAGATCTCATATCTCTCAGAACGGGCCTGAGTCTGAAATATGGTTTTCAGCTCTTCGAGAATCTCAAAGGGCCCGGGATACTCTTCAAAACGATTTTGAAGTTCCGGTTCCATAGCAAACAACATGGTGCTCTTAATCACACCATAATCATCTTTGCGCGACTGATAGACAGCTTTCTCATCAGCCGGCGCAGTTACAGCAGGGGGGTCACCTAACGCTTTCCCAAGGACATAGTCCTTTTGAACGCCAGAGAGAATGATTCTCAGATTGCGGAACCAATTGGTGAAGTTAGACCCATTGTTTCTAAGCTTTTCCTTCTCAGCAAAAACGTTGAAGTTGAAGTTGGACTTGGCCATGTGATCTACAGTATTTGCAAGTACAACTTAGACTATGTTCATGATAAATAGTTCAACTTAATCAAATTACTAGATGAACTCCCACTAAATTCAACATCCCTCAAGTTGTTTAGTGAACACGATCCAAATTCACCACACCTAATCCGATCATCACAAGAAGAGATGTGGTTTCAATGGTGGACAACAAAGTGTCGATCATATCATTCATATGACTCATGCTTAACCTTTCGGTTCTTGTGTTCCGAGGCCATGTCTGTACATGCTAGGCTCGTCAAGTTAGACCCAAGTATTTCCGCGTGTGCAAAAACTGGCTTGCACCCGTTGTATGTGAGCGTAGAGTCTATAGCACCCGATCATCACGTGATGCTTGGACACGACGAACTTTCGCAACGGTGCATACTCGGGGAGAACACAGTTTTTATCTTGATCTTTAAGTGAGGAATCATCTTATAATGCTACCGTCGCGATCTAAGCATAATAAGATACATAAAAGGATAAACATCACATGCATATAACTTTAATGTGACATGGTATAGCCAATCTTCGCGCAATGATCTCCATCTTGTGCGTTCCGGCATGATCTCCATCACTCCACCATGATTGCCTCCACCACGAATAGCAACTACAACTATTGCTAACTACTTAGCGATAAAGTGAAACTATTACATGGCGCATAAGAAGTTGACACACAGGTCATACACAATTATAAAGACAACCATATGGCTCCTGCCGGTTGTGTACTCATCGACATGCAAGTCGTGAAACATTACAAAACATGATCATCGCATACATTATACACATCACATCTTGGGCCATACCATATCACAGAAAACACTCCCTGCAAAAACAAGTTAGACGCCTCTACTTTGTTGTTGCATATTTTACGTGGCTTATGGGAGTAGATGCTAAGAACAATTCTTACCTACGGAAAGCCACAACGGTGATATTATGGTTGCCAAACTCCGGTGTTAATCCCATGACAACTATAGTGAGAGAAACTGACATCCACCAGCCGCATGTGTGGAACAAGCCACACGTCAAGTGCGGAGCCGGTCTCGCGAACGACGTCGCGTAAGGTTGGCCTGGACCGCTTCAATCTCACTATCCCGCGTCATAAGAAGAACACAAACAAGAGGCTTGCAACAGAAAACATCAACGCCCGCAACAACCATGTTGCGTTCTACTCGTGAAACACATCTACGCATAGATCTAGCTCTGATACCACTGAAGGGGTTTCGCGGCATAGTAAATCAAAATTTTCTACGGATGCGAACAGAGGGAAAGCCAAGATCTAATCTAGGAGATGCAAACAACAAGATAGATTGGATTAGATCTTCATACCCTTGAAGATTCGCATAGCGGAACGTTCGTCGGAACGTGGGTGATGTAGTCGTACTTGCTTCTCCTCGCGATCCGATCCGATCTAGCACCACAAGTGGCGGTGCCTCCGTGAGATGCACACGTGCAGCACCTCGACGTCTCCTCCTTCCTTGGTCCAGCAAGTATGGTGGAGAGATGGGTTGGATCTACAACGCGACGGCGTGGTGCAATTGGTGGAGAATTTCTGCAGCAGGGCTTCGCCTACAAGCAGTCGGGAGGGAGAGAGGAGGGCAGCAGGGCGGCTAGGGTTGGAGGGGAAGGTGTAGGGGGTTGGTGCGCCCCTAGCCCTCTATATATAGAGGGGTGGGCGCAGCCCTAGCCCCTCCCCCAAGCCAAGGCCGGCGGCCCCAAGGAGGAAGAGTGGGGGGCAAGGAAACCCCCCCCTTCTAGAAGCTCTATCTAGAGTTTAAACCTCTCTTGGCCGGCTGGGCCCTATGGGGCCTTGTGCCCCTGGCCCAATGCGGCCAGGGCACTCCCTCATAGGCCCATGCCCCCTCCCGGAAGGTGGGGCCACGTTGGTCCCCTTCCGGAAGGTTCTAGAAGCTTCCGGTATAATACCGATTAACCCGGAACAATTCCGAACTCCAAAAACTGCACTGCCTTATATGAATCTTATTCTCCGGACCACTCCGGAACCTCTCGTGATGTCCCGGATCCCATCCGAGACTCCGAACAAAAACTCATAAACCAATTATCCAATCTATCCTAGCGTCGAGACACGTTAAGTGTGTGACCCTGCGGGTTCGAGAATATGCAGACATGATCTTCTATCAATAATCAACAGCGGGGTCTGGACACCCATATTGACTCCCACACATTTATCGATGATCATATCAGATGAACCACGATGCCAGGATTCAATAAATCCCATATATATATTCCCTTCGTCTCGCGATATTTTACTTGCCCAAGATTCGATCGTCGGTACCGTCATACCTAGTTCAATCTCGTTCACAGCAAGTACTTTACTCGTTCCGTAATCCGATATCACTTTGTGATTAACTCCTTAACCACATGCTTGCCAGCGGTGTTGATATCGATTACCGAGTGGGCCCGAAGTATATCTCTCCGACTTGGGAGGGACAAATCCCATCTCGATACATACAACCCAACAGATACTTTCCGATCACCTGAGAGACACCTTTATGATCACCCTCTCATAGGATGACGTTTGATGACCTCAAAGCTTTCTTCCGATACCAGGGAGTTGTATTATCTCATGGTCTAAGGAATACAATATTTGACATAAGAAAAGCTTCGCAAAGACGAACACGATGACACGATCTAATTGCTTCGCTTAGTTTGGGTCTGTCCACCATATCATTCTCTCAATGATATGATCTCATTATTAACTGACAACTCATGTCCATGGTTAGGAAACCTTAACCATCATTAATCAATGAGCTAGTCCATAGAGGCATACTAGGGACACGGTGTTGTTCACAAACCACACAAGTATTAAAGTTTCCGCTTAATACAATTCTAGCATGGAATATAAACATTATCATGAACAAGAATTATAATAATAACATCTTTATTATTGCCTCTAGGGCATAATTCCAACAATCTCCCACTTGCACTAGAGTCAATAATCTAGTTTACATTTGGAAACAATCTCACACCCATGGCGCTGAGGTGCTGATCATGTTTTACACGTGGAAGAGGTTTAGTCAATGGATCTGCGACATTCAGATCTGTATGTACTTTGCTAATCTTCAGATCTCCATCTGCTATATAATCTCGGATTATATGAAACTTGCGGTTGATATGCTTGGTCTTTGGATGATATCTTGGTTCCTTAGCGAGTGCTATGGCGCCAGTGTTGTCACACAATATCTCCAGTGGGTCCAATGCACTTGGAGCCACGCCAAGCTCAGTGATGAAGTTCCTGATCCAAACTCCTTCACTTGACGCTTCTGCAGCAGCCATGTATTCCCATTCTACTGTAGATCCCGCGATCACGCTTTGCTTGCAGCTTCTCCAGCTCACAGCTCCTCCATTCAAAATATACACGTATCTTGTCTGAGATTTAGAATCATCCTTGTCGGTGTCAAAACTAGCGTCGACGTAACCTTTTACGACGAGCTGTTCATCACCCCCATAGACTAAGAACATTTCTTTAGTCCTATTTAGGTACTTTAGGATGTTCTTCACGGCTGTCCAGTGTTCCACTCTTGGATCACTTTGATACCTGCTCGTCAAACTAAGAGCATTGGACACATCCGGTCTAGTACACAGCATGGCATACATGATAGAACCTATGGCCGAGGCATAAGGCACTTTGCTCATAGCTTCCCTATCATTTACCGTAGCTGGACACTAAGCCTTGCTCAATATCTTACCTGACAACATAGGCACCGAACCTTTCTTTGCCTTATCCATTCTGAACCTTTTCAGAACTTTGTCTAGGTATGTACTCTGGCTTAAAGCTATCAGGCGTCTTTGTCTATCTCTATAGATTTTGATGCCCAATATATAAGCAACTTCACCTAGGTCTTTTCATTGAAAAACACTTGTTCAAATAACTCTTCACATCGTTAAGCATGTTGATGTCATTTCCAATAATCAATATGTCATCCACATATAGTACCAGAAATGTCACCGAGCTCCCACTCACTTTCTTGTAGATGCAAGCTTCATAGCAATTTGGAACAAATCCAAAGCTCTTGATCACTTGATCAAAACGAAGGTTCCAACTCCGAGATGCTTGCTTTAGTCCATAAATGGAACGCTCAAGCTTGCATACTTTATCAGCATCCTTAGGATCGACAAAACCTTCGGGTTGCATCATATACAACTCTTCATCAATGTTGCCATTGAGGAACGCAGTCTTGACATCCATCTGCCATATTTCATAATCATGAAACGCAGCAATTGCTAATAAAATCCGAATGGACTTAAACATCGCTACGGGAGAGAAAGTCTCATCGTAGTCAACACCTTGAACTTGTCGAAAACCTTTCGCGACAAGCCGTGCTTTATAGACGGTAACATTACCATCCGCGTCCATTTTATTCTTGAAGATCCATTTGCACTCAACGACCTTTCGGTCGCTAGGAGGGTCCACCAAAGTCCATACTTGGTTTTCGCTCATGGATCCCAATTCGGATTTCATGGCTTCTAGCCATTTCTCAGAGTCTGGGCTCATCATCGCTTCCTCATAGTTCATAGGTTCACTGTCTTCTACTAACAAGACAGTCAAGACAGGGTTGCCGTACCACTCAGGAGGGGCACGCGACCTTGTCGACCTGCGATGTTCAGTAGCAGCATCGTCCGAAGCTTCATGATCCTTGTCATTAGCTTCCTCTATTGTTGGTGCAGGCGGCACTGGAACAATTTCAGGTGCTGCGCTACTCTCCAATTCAAGAGAAGGTTCAATAACCTCGTCTAGCTCTACTTTCCTCACACTCACTTCTTTCGAGAGAAACTCCTTCTCAAGAAAGGAACCGTTCTTTGCGACAAACACTTTGCCTTCGGTTCTGTGATAGAAGGTATACCCAATAGTTTCCTTAGGGTATCCTATGAAGACGCATTTCTTCGCTTTGGGTTCGAGCTTGTCCGGCATCAACTTCTTGATGTAAGCTTCGCATCCCCAAACTTTAAGAAACGACAACTTAGGTTTAGCACCAAACCATAGTTCATACGGTGTCGTCTCAACGGATTTAGATGGTGCCCTATTTAAAGTGAATGCAGCGGTTTCTAATGCATAACCCCAAAATGATAACGGCAAATCAGTAAGAGACATCATTGATCGGACCATATCTAATAAGGTTCGGTTCCGGCGTTCAGACACACCATTGCGCTGTGGTGTTCCGGGTGGCGTGAGTTGCGAAACGATTCCGCTTGCTTTAAGATGCGTGAGAAAATCATAACTCAAATATTCACCTCCACGATCGGATCGTAGAAACTTAATCTTTCTGTTACGATGGTTCTTCACTTCATTCTGAAATTCTTTGAACTTTTCAAACGTTTTAGATTTATGTTTCATTAAATAGATATACCCATATCTACTTAAGTCATCGGTAAAAGTGAGAAAATAGCGATATCCACCGCGCGTCGAAACACTCATCGGTCCGCATACATCGGTATGTATGATTTCCAACAAGTCCGTTGCTCGCTCCATCATACCGGAGAACGGGGTTTTGATCATCTTGCCCATGAGGCATGGTTCGCATGTGTCAAATGATTCAAAATCCAGAGAATCCAAAAGTCCATCAGAATGGAGTTTCTTCATGCGCTTTACACCAATATGACCTAGACGACAGTGCCACAAATAAGTAGTATTATCACTATCTACTTTGCATCTCTTAGCCTCAATGTTATGGATGTGTGTTTCATCCCTTTCGAGATTTAGAAGAAATAAACCATTCACAATAGGTGCATGACCATAAAAGATGTTACTCATATAAATAGAACAACCATTATTCTCCGATTTAAATGAATAACCGTCTTGCAATAAACACGATCCAGAAATAATGTTCATGCTCAACGCAGGCACATAATAACATTTATTAAGGTTTAAAACTAATCCCGAAGGTAAAACTAAGGAGAGCGTGCCGTCGGCCATCACATCAACTCTTGATCCGTTGCCAACGCGCATCGTCACCTCATCCCTCGCAAGCCGCCGTCTATTCCGTAGCTCCTGTTTCGAGTTACAAATATTAGCAACTGAACCGGTATCAAATACCCAGGCACTACAACGAGGGCTAGTAAGGAAAACATCAATAATATGTATATCAAATATACCTTTGATGGTGCCAGCCTTCTTGTCCGCTAAGTACTTCGGACAGTTGCGCTTCCAGTGACCCCTGTCCTTGCAATAGAAGCACTCAGTGTCCGGCTTAGGACCAGACCTGAGCTTCTTCTCAGCAGGGGCAACGCGCTTGCCGCCGCCTTTCTTGAAGGGCTTCTTCGCTCCCTTACCTTTCTTGAAGGTGGGCTTGTTGACCATCAACACATGATTATCCATTTTGATGTCCACTTCCGCGGCCTTCAGCTTTGCGAAGAGCTCGGTGATCGTATCAGTGGAACCAATCTGATTATGAGTCACTACAAAACTTTTGTAGCTGGGAGGGAGTGATTGCAGAACCCTGTCAATCTTGAGCTCCTCTGGAATCGTGCATTCCAGTTGCTCAAGGCGTTGAGTGTAGCCCGTCATCTTAATGGCGTGCTCACTAACGGAACTCCCTTCCTCCATCTTGCAGTTAAAGAACTTCTCAGAGATCTCATATCTCTCAGAATGGGCCTGAGTCTGAAATATGGTTTTCAGCTCTTCGAGAATCTCAAAGGGCCCGGGATACTCTTCAAAACGATTTTGAAGTTTCGGTTCCATAGCAAACAACATGGTGCTCTTAATCACACCATAATCATCTTTGCGCGACTGATAGACAGCTTTCTCATCAGCCGGTGCAGTTGCAGCAGGGGGGTCACCTAACGCTTTGCCAAGTACATAGTCCTTTTGAACGCCAGAGAGAATGATTCTCAGATTGCGGAACCAATTGGTGAAGTTAGACCCATTGTTTCTAAGCTTTTCCTTCTCAGCAAAAACGTTGAAGTTGAAGTTGGACTTGGCCATGTGATCTACAGTATTTGCAAGTACAACTTAGACTATGTTCATGATAAATAGTTCAACTTAATCAAATTACTAGATGAACTCCCACTAAATTCAACATCCCTCAAGTTGTTTAGTGAACACGATCCAAATTCACCACACCTAATCCGATCATCACAAGAAGAGATGTGGTTTCAATGGTGGACAACAAAGTGTCGATCATATCATTCATATGACTCATGCTTAACCTTTCGGTTCTTGTGTTCCGAGGCCATGTCTGTACATGCTAGGCTCGTCAAGTTAGACCCAAGTATTTCCGCGTGTGCAAAAACTGGCTTGCACCCGTTGTATGTGAGCGTAGAGTCTATAGCACCCGATCATCACGTGATGCTTGGACACGACGAACTTTCGCAACGGTGCATACTCGGGGAGAACACAGTTTTTATCTTGATCTTTAAGTGAGGAATCATCTTATAATGCTACCGTCGCGATCTAAGCATAATAAGATACATAAAAGGATAAACATCACATGCATATAACTTTAATGTGACATGGTATAGCCAATCTTCGCGCAATGATCTCCATCTTGTGCGTTCCGGCATGATCTCCATCACTCCACCATGATTGCCTCCACCACGAATAGCAACTACAACTATTGCTAACTACTTAGCGATAAAGTGAAACTATTACATGGCGCATAAGAAGTTGACACACAGGTCATACACAATTATAAATACAACCATATGGCTCCTGCCGGTTGTGTACTCATCGACATGCAAGTCGTGAAACATTACAAAACATGATCATCGCATACATTATACACATCACATCTTGGGCCATACCATATCACAGAAAACACTCCCTGCAAAAACAAGTTAGACGCCTCTACTTTGTTGTTGCATATTTTACGTGGCTTATGGGAGTAGATGCTAAGAACAATTCTTACCTACGGAAAGCCACAACGGTGATATTATGGTTGCCAAACTCCGGTGTTAATCCCATGACAACTATAGTGAGAGAAACTGACATCCACCAGCCGCATGTGTGGAACAAGCCACACGTCAAGTGCGGAGCCGGTCTCGCGAACGACGTCGCGTAAGGTTGGCCTGGACCGCTTCAATCTCACTATCCCGCGTCATAAGAAGAACACAAACAAGAGGCTTGCAACAGAAAACATCAACGCCCGCAACAACCATGTTGCGTTCTACTCGTGAAACACATCTACGCATAGATCTAGCTCTGATACCACTGAAGGGGTTTCGCGGCATAGTAAATCAAAATTTTCTACGGATGCGAACAGAGGGAAAGCCAAGATCTAATCTAGGAGATGCAAACAACAAGATAGATTGGATTAGATCTTCATACCCTTGAAGATTCGCATAGCGGAACGTTCGTCGGAACGTGGGTGATGTAGTCGTACTTGCTTCTCCTCGCGATCCGATCCGATCTAGCACCACAAGTGGCGGTGCCTCCGTGAGATGCACACGTGCAGCACCTCGACGTCTCCTCCTTCCTTGGTCCAGCAAGTATGGTGGAGAGATGGGTTGGATCTACAACGCGACGGCGTGGTGCAATTGGTGGAGAATTTCTGCAGCAGGGCTTCGCCTACAAGCAGTCGGGAGGGAGAGAGGAGGGCAGCAGGGCGGCTAGGGTTGGAGGGGAAGGTGTAGGGGGTTGGTGCGCCCCTAGCCCTATATATATAGAGGGGTGGGCGCAGCCCTAGCCCCTGCCCCAAGCCAAGGCCGGCGGCCCCAAGGAGGAAGAGTGGGGGGCAAGGAAACCACCCCCCTTCTAGAAGCTCTATCTAGAGTTTAAACCTCTCTTGGCCGGCTGGGCCCTATGGGGCCTTGTGCCCCTGGCCCAATGCGGCCAGGGCACTCCCTCATAGGCCCATGCCCCCTCCCGGAAGGTGGGGCCACGTTGGTCCCCTTCCGGAAGGTTCTAGAAGCTTCCGGTACAATACCGATTAACCCGGAACAATTCCGAACTCCAAAAACTGCACTTCCTTATATGAATCTTATTCTCCGGACCACTCCGGAACCTCTCGTGATGTCCCGGATCCCATCCGAGACTCCGAACAAAAACTCATAAACCAATTATCCAATCTATCCTAGCGTCGAGGCACGTTAAGTGTGTGACCCTGCGGGTTCGAGAATATGCAGACATGATCTTCTATCAATAATCAACAGCGGGGTCTGGACACCCATATTGACTCCCACACATTCATCGATGATCATATCGGATGAACCACGATGCCAGGATTCAATAAATCCCATATATATATTCCCTTCGTCTCGCGATATTTTACTTGCCCGAGATTCGATCGTCGGTACCGTCATACCTAGTTCAATCTCGTTCACAGCAAGTACTTTACTCGTTCCGTAATCCGATATCACTTTGTGATTAACTCCTTAACCACATGCTTGCAAGCAGTGTTGATATCGATTACCGAGTGGGCCCGAAGTATATCTCTCCGACTTGGGAGGGACAAATCCCATCTCGATACATACAACCCAACAGATACTTTCCGATCACCTGAGAGACACCTTTATGATCACCCTCTCATAGGATGACGTTTGATGACCTCAAAGCTTTCTTCCGATACCAGGGAGTTGTATTATCTCATGGTCTAAAGAATACAATATTTGACATAAGAAAAGCTTCGCAAAGACGAACACGATGACACGATCTAATTGCTTCACTTAGTTTGGGTCTGTCCACCATATCATTCTCCCAATGATATGATCTCATTATTAATTGACAACTCATGTCCATGGTTAGGAAACCTTAACCATCATTAATCAATGAGCTAGTCCATAGAGGCATACTAGGGACACGGTGTTGTTCACAAACCACACAAGTATTAAAGTTTCCGCTTAATACAATTCTAGCATGGAATATAAACATTATCATGAACAAGAATTATAATAATAACATATTTATCATTTCCTCTAGGGCATAATTCCAACAATGTTCTCTACAGATATACATCCGCCCGTTGTTTGTATCTAATAGATAGATCTTGGTACATAGTTCCTATCATAGGAATTTTTTGTTTTCTATGCTGCGAACCCTTCAATTTCTTGGGGTGAAACCATGGTGGCATCCCCAAGCTTGAGATTTTATCCATTCTTCATCTCATTGCATCATTCTCTCTTTACACCTGAAAATTTTCCTTCATACAAGACTTCACACAATCTTCATTAGCAATATTAGTGTATTCAAAAGATATTAGACCTCTGGCAAAGCTTTTAAACAACAAGGCTTTTCACTAAAAACACAAGCTACTGTAGTAACTCCTTCAAAAAATCTCAATTCACCTAAAGAGAACTCAAAAAGGAATCAATAAGAAGCAAATGCAAATAATGACAGAAATTTGTCAAAACAGACTAGCAGGTAGAAACCGATTTTTTTGAACATCTTTTGTTGCTTAAATCAAAAAATGTTGAACTAACTAAAGTTAGCTAACATACTGGGGGATTTATTAGTAAATTTTAAGCTCAATACGAGTTACAGAGACTCCTCACGAATTTTTTTGGTGGAGGACAGAAATCTATTTCGGGACATCAATTCCCCAAATCTTACTTCCCTCTCATTTCAGGTCATTCTTGGCACTAAAAGCAAACAAAAAGGATAAGGAGAGGTCATTACTGAAGTAATAACTTCCAAGACTCAAGGAAACTCTTGGATTATCTCCCAACAAGTACTTTTCTTTAACGCCTTTAACTTAGGCACAAGAATCAAGAAAAATCAAGTATTTTCAAATGAAGAAGCATTAACATCAAACCTTGCTTTCAAAGGGGGAGCAAAGAGCAACTTCTCTATCCTCATAGGTAAGTGTTCAATACCTTTATTTAATGGAAAATGATATTTAATGGAGTCTTCTTTCATATTTAATAATGGCACCAACTATTCTAAGAAAAGGTCTTCCCAAAGTAATAGGACAAGAAGCATTGTATTCAACATCCAAAACATAGAAATCCACAGGGACATAAGCATTGTTAACCATAATGAGACCATCATTAATACTCCCCATGAGTTTCTTCTTAGCATTATCATTGAGTGGGACATCTAAATAGCAATCTTCCAATGGTGGAAAATCAAGCATTTCATAAATCTTCCTAGGCATAATAGAGACACTAGAACCAAGATCACATGAATCTTTGATATCAAAGTCATTCACTTGCATATTAATAATGAGTGCCCAACTATCTTCTACTTTCCTAGGAATAGAAGCTTTGTGTTTTAGCTTCTCTTCCTTAATCTTAACAAGAGCATCTGTAATGTGTTTGGTGAAAGCAACATGCATATCACTAGCATCAGGACTTCTAGCAAGCTTTTGTAGGAACATAATCACTTCAGAAATATTGCAACCATCAATATCAAAGTCAAACTTAGCATCACTAGTAGTAGGATCAATAGGCTCAGGCATAGTAGGAGGAGGAATAGGGACTACTTGTGGTTTAGTGGTGATGGTGCACACACTATTGTTTCTATCAATTTCAGCTTCCCTTTCCCACTTAGCATGAAGTTGAGCTAACAACCTAACATTTTCATCAATAGTAACTTGTATGGCATGAGCAGTAGGAAAGGTATTTTCCATGGCTTCAGGTTTAGCAGTCATTTTATTAATCAAAGAGGACTGAGCTTCAGACAAATAGGATATATTTTTCTCAACAGTTAAAAGCTTTTCCTCTATAGTCTTATTGAAAGTGGTTTGTTTACTAATAAAGTCTTTGAGCATGACTTCAAGTTCATAGGGGGCACTTCTAGCATTATTGTAAGAGTTTCCATAGGAATTGCCATTATTAGGAGGGTAAGGCCTATAATTGTTGTTGCTACCAAAATTGTTCCTATAGGCATTGTTGTTGAAATTGTTGTTTCTAATGAAGTTCACATCAACTTGCTCTTCTTGAGAAACCAAAGAGGCTAGGGGAACACTATTAGGATCTAAAGGAGCTTTCCCATTAATAAGCATAGCCATAATAGCATCAATCTTTTCACTCAAAGAGGAAGTTTCCTCAACAGAATTTACCTTCTTACCATGTGGAGCTCTCTCAACATGCCATTCAGAGTAGTTAACCATCATATTATCAAGGAGCCTTGTTGTAGCACCCAAAGTGAGGCCCATAAAAGTACCTCCAGCAGCTGAATCCAACAGATTTCTTGAGTAGAAGTTCAAACTTGCATAAAAAGTCTAGATAATCATCCAAGCAGTGAGTCCATTGTTTGGACATGCGAAGATAAAACAAAAAAATTCCTCTAACATGGTGATCCCAAGATCCAGCTGAGGTAGAAGGCCACGAGGTTTACCACTAGACGCGCAGTTGCGGATTACTGATGTAGCGCGTCAGTTGATGCAGTGCAGTCCTCACGATCCGATCGTCCTGGTGCTGATCGCACAACACCTCTGCTGGTATCCACACGTACAAGGAGGAGCACCGGCGGCGAACTGCTAGGTTTGGTATGGCGGCAGGACTGCTGTGGAGCTAGGGTTTCCAACACATGGAATGACCTAACCAAACAACGATTAACCTTTCTAGGTCACGGTGCTCCACTATATATAGGAAGTGAACGTGGGCTCTGCTCGCGTGACCCATTCACTAAATCCCATATAACACTAGTCACCGTGAGTCCAACTCACTAACTCAGTCCTAATCCGGTTTAGGTCCAACCCAACCAGATTACAGGTTCAGACCCAATCCGAACATGCTCCCGCTCTTAAGTGTGTGACCCCGTAGGCTCATGGCTACTTAGACACGATTGGAGTCCGACTCTCAATCGATCAGTCGGTAGCGGCTCCTAGCAGAACATGCCGACTCCCAAGTATCAAAGAGTCATGACGACTTGCCTTTCCAATGCGACTTACGTCTGAGTCCCTTTTGCCTCACGATATACCTTGTCAGACTACAGGCGAATAATTGTCATCCCTTAAATAGTTCGACTCTCTTCTCGATCCGAGATAAGTGATTCACCCGACTAACTCTTAGTTGATCGCCTCGGTTAACACTTAACCGAGTCGTGCATGGCCATGCTTTCCGAATCATATCTCACAAGAGGGCACAGAGAATATCTCTCTGAGTGGAGGGGCAAAATCCCATCTTGGTTATTCACATCACGCAGCTTGATTCTCAGTCGACCCGAACTCTGCCTTTATAACTGCCTAGTTACGGATCAGTGTTTGACAGAACCTAAGTCGGTGATCCTCAACTCGGACTATGCAACAACCTCAGGTCTAAGGATTACATTGATTGAGATATACAAATGACAACTTGTTCGTTGTACCTCAATATGGGTCAATCCGACTCGCTAAACTCTTTAGCCGAATCTGTGTAAGTTGGAATAGCATCTCCATGCCCATGACAAGTGGAACCGAGTCATCAAGCCAACTTTCACATTGGTCTAAGTTGTGTGTCCAGCACAACCTCAATGACCAAGGATATTTAGTACAAACAACATGAATGCATAGTTCCACAACCGAATCACATATTCAATGATACACATCAGATGTTTATACAAGGACTACTTAATATCTTTATGAATACAATGGGAAATATCATCATACATGATTGCCTCTAGGGCATATTCCCAACATCCATGAGTAGGGCAATTTTTAACCAAAGATTTCATTCTTTCCCAAGCTGGAGCAACATGTTCACTATCAAGTTGTTTAAATTTCATAATGTCACTTCTCATAGATATAATCTTAGCAGGAGGATAGTACTTTCCAATAAAAGCATCTTTGCACTTAGTCCAAGAATTAATACTATTTTTAGGCAAAGAAAGCAACCATTCTTTAGCTTTTCCCCTCAAGGAGAAAGGAAAAATCTTGAGCTTAATAATATCTCCATCTACATCCTTATACTTTTGCATCTCACAAAGTTCAACAAAGCTATTGAGAAGGGCAGCAGGATCATTAGAACCAGCACCAGAAAATTGCTCTCTCATCACAAGATTCACAAAAGTAGGCTTAATTTCATAAAAGGTAGTATTAGGAGCAAGTGGAGCAATAGGAGTGCTTAGTAAATCATTGTTGGTGCTAGTGAAGTCACACAACTTAGTGTTCTCAGCAGAGTTCATTTTGGCAAAGGTGGGCAAGCCAAAAATAGCAGCAACAGCTGTGGCATCCCGCAAAACCACTACTAGAAAATCGCGTTGATTTTGTGCATTGCATCATCATGACATCAGCATGCATCTAATTGATTAAAACTATTTTTGCTAAAAAACCTACCTTTGTTTTCTAAATAACCCCGTCTTTATTTCAAATTAAAACATCGGTCGGTTCGGATCTTTTATTTGTCTAAAAAGTATTTACAAAAAGTTTTACAAATAAAATAAATAATAAAATGTTTTGTCCGGGGAGGCAGTCCGATCAGTCAGGCCAGAGGCCCAACCTGACCAGACTACCTACCACCCGGCCCATCTAAAGAAAACCCTAAACCTTTTTCCTACCCAGTCCTATTCTACCCACCCTTCAGCCACCTCACTCCCTCCAATCCCCTCCCTCCACCTCACCCCTCCACCTCACTCCAGCCAATCAGCGCCTGCCACCTCATCCTACCCCCACCTCTCTCACCCCCACTCCCCACACCTCAACCGCTGGCCCCACCCACACTAAAATCACACACGCACACCACACAGCGGCCGATACCACCCACCCCACTCCCCTCGATGCCACACGCCACACACTCGGGCTGGTCCAACCCACGCCCTGGACCCACCACCCAGACCCCGCTCCTGAACCCGGCCCCACCCCACAGACCCCTGGCCTCGATCCCTCCCCCCTCTCTCTCTTCTCTGGCTCCACCCCGACCGACCCCGCCTCCTCCTGGCGCCCGCCGCCGCCTCCTCCGTTCCGTCCCCGCGCCCCGCAGCGAGCAGCGCCTGCGGCCGCCGCCTCCCATCCCGCGTCGTCACCAACCCTCCTCCTCGCCGGCACTCCTCTTCCTCTCCGAGCGCCGCCTCCAGCCCAGCCGTCACCCGCCGCCGCTATGCCCTCTCTCCGAGCCGTCCCCGAGCACCCTCGCCGGACCCACCGTCGGCCCGCGTCACCGACAGACCGCCGCCTCGGCCCCACCCCGTCGGCCCCGAGCTCCTCCGTCCCCGTCCTCTGCGCGGCTTCCCTACCGCCCGATCCCAGCCGGCCGCGCGCCCCTGTCCGACCGCGGCCTCCACGAGCTCCATCTACCCCGACCCTGTCGCCTCCTGCTGCTCTGCCTTCCTTCCTGGCGTCCCTCGCCGGCCGCTCCTCCCGGCGTCGATCCCGCGGCTCGCCATGTTCTGCCGTCTTTGCGGTCCAGCGTGTCACCGCTGCCCGTCGAGCTCGCCTCTCCTCCGCCCCGAGCGCTGTCGCTGTTCTCCGCCACCGCTCTAGAGGGCCGCCGACGCCCAACCTACCGCCACGCCCTGCCATGGACGCCACCGCCTCTGCCGCGAGGTCCCTGATGTCGTGCCCTGCATCCCCGGATTCGTCGTTGCGACCTACCGGCGGCCTGCCCCTGTTCTCCTATCGAGTTGGAGCGGGCACTTTGGCTAGTCGTACATCACGCCGGTTCCAGCATCTCTGCGTACATATCCCTGTTGTTGCGATTTGCAGATGTGCGGCTACCCAATATCAAGGCCAAAGAGATGTGGTCTTGCCTCTGTATATTTTGCGTTAAGGGGCTTCCCAAGAACTGTCTGTTGGTGGAACGGTGTGGTGGTGGCCCGAGGTTGCGCAACGCACACCAAGACATCCAGAACATATCGACGACAAGATCGGCCCTGACGGATGAAGTTCGACAGCGACAAAAGGCAGAGCAACAAGTACCCCCTCATGGATTCGATGTCTCCGAACCCTAGGCACGCCAAGATCGTCATCCCGGACGCCAAGAACAACCACATGGAAACCGAAGCCCAATCCAAAGCTAGATCCGAAGACCGATCCCGGCGACTGAACCCGAACCCCTCGGAGCCAAGTTCGCCGAACCCATGTGCGACCCCCTTTCCGAGCCCTATTTTATAAAATTGTAATATAAACTCGTGCATCTTAAATTGACATGCTTGCATACATATTTGGTGTGGTTTGGGGGCATTATGCCGATTCACCTCATAATTAAATATGGGGCCCATATGCGGGCAAATCTAGTCTTATATTGGCCTCATTTAAATTTGTGTAGCGAACCGGTCACTTATCTTGCCCTGTTATTACCACATTTAATTTGCGGGGCAGATAAATAACTTGAACCGTTTAAATAATTATCGGGACCCCGGTTCCGCTTAATATGACCTAATTGCATCGCAGCTTTGCCATGTCATACATCATACATGCATCATGCCCGATCTTCTGCCGTAGTATTAAATATTGCATCCGGTGTTTCTGCTAGTGCTTTGCTTCTTCACGGATTAGGCCGATGAGTTGATGCGAGTGTCGACCCGATCTTCGGTTGAACCTTCGGCAATGTGTTTCAGGCGAGCATCTCCCCCTTTCTACCTATCTTACTTTTATAGTATTTATTCCCTTCTGTTGATCTATTGCTAGCTGTGTTGCGATGCTCTAGTTTTTGTACCCGTGATATCCCTTGCAGCCTTATATTGCCTTGGACACCTCCTATTACCTGTTGTTTGGTAGATAGTTGGACCTGCGCGTCGTAGTCGCTTGCTCAAGTGCTGTTGCGTGTCGTCAAGTACCACAGTTGTTGGAGTATTGCCGTGTGTTTATTGTTGGAGTTGATCAAGACTTTAATTACTGTTTAACAACTAAAATTGAAGTAGGTAAATGCAGAGGCACGGGTGGGCAATAGATGTTATTTGGTTGTTAACCGTCCACTTGTGTCCCGTAGGACCCCGAGTACTTGATACCTGTTCCTTGAATATTCGCGCTATCCACATCCGGGAGGATTATGGGACCCCCCCTGAGCCAGAGCTTGATTCATTCTTATTTCTTGGGGCCACAAACTAGTTTGAGGTTTTATTTACTATCCTGTACTTATGCCATGCTTTACTGCTTTATTTAAATTGTGCGATGTACTGCACCTGTACTGTTTAGGATCGGGACACGATTTCGCGGTATCGACAAGCCCAGTCACACTTTCGGTTTCCCAGTCATTTACAGCCGTCCACCCAAACCTTGAGTCCGTTTCGGAGTCAGCTAACTTCGTTGCGGGTAGCTTAATGGGGTGGCCCCCTGAAATATTTCTGAATCTTGTGATTGCTTTGTCGTGAAGGCCTCGTTGTGTTTTGATTTGTTTTTCCGAGGTTGATCGAGTGTGTGTTGCTATTTGTGCACCCCTGCAGGGTAAAACTTTCTGAAAGCCGTGTCCGCGGTTATGGACGACTTGGAGCACAGTATCTCGATCATAGACAACTATAACTAAAGTAGTGCTATAAACTTGCCTTTATAATGACTAGTAATCAGCTTCACTATAATGGAATGGCTAAATAAAATTGCCAACAATTGCTTGTTTGGGTTGTCGCTTGCTACCATTGCACCTGACTAGTAAGTATTGCAACTACAACAGAATGGCTAAATAAAAGTACCAACAACTGCTGGGTTTTGGGATATCTCGTGCTAATTGTATCTGACTAGTAAGTGTTGCAACTACAACGGAATGGTCAACTAAAATGGCCCACTGCTTATTTTATCAGGATGATTATCTATACCTGACTAGTAATTGCTGCAATGATAACTGAATAAATAAAACTGCCAACGGTGTGAGTTCCTCGGTTGACTTCCTCGTTTGGTCTCGAGGGGGAAACACCAGGATGGGTATGTTTGGTGGTAGTATCAGTTTGGTTCCGGATAGGTCTTTCTTATCCCTCTCTGATAGCCGACAGTTATATCGAGTCTCTATAGGTTGATTAGTGCATGCTGCGCTGCCGCTCAGTCCACCATACCTATGTAGGCGAGGACCGCCGAATTCTAGCCTCGCCGTGTACTGGCCTCAGTACTGACGCTCCTCTTTTTCCTTTGCCCTTTGTCGGCACCCCTTTTGTTTTAGCAGGTTTCGACATCGTTAGCAGGGTTACCCTTCCGGCTTGGCCTGGGCAGGGTTATGGACGCCATTGGTTATTCTTCAGGGCTCTTAGCTCAATTTGCATCTTGTCCGTAGTCGGACGCTGTATCATTTTCAAGGTGATTTGGATCTTTGTATTGTATATCTGCATTCTTGACTCATTGAGTCGCTGTTGTATATATATGTTTTGTGGGTTCCATCGAGGACTATTGTGTAATGGTATTACTTCGTTTTCCACCCGCACGCAAGTGCCTGGTGGGCACCTTTGAATCGTTTCTATGCGGGTTTGGCGGGAAGCGCTAAAACTTGCATAGGGCCGATTCTGAGGGTGTTACAGAGTGGTATCAGAGCTCAGCAGTTGCGATACCCCACAAGTCCTGCCTGTAGGATAACCTAGCTAACGGCCGAAGTAGAGTGTCAAAACTATTTTTACAAAATCGGTTGGATAGTTCTGATTAGGTCTGATTTTACTCCTTACCCCTCTGCTATTCTCCTCTTACCTCTACGTGTTTTGAATCCACCTCTTATCTTTTCTTCGAGTCCAGGATTTCTCGTGGTTGGGTTTCGTCGTACCTTCAGGGTTTCGCTTCCTCCTTTGATAACGGTGTTCTACCATCCGGTGTTCATGCTGTCTGAGGAATCCGTCTACTGTGGTACCATTCTTTGTTCCTTGTTTGTGCCTTCCGGTGTTTTCCGACGCGACGACATCATCTACGCCAGATCCGATGCAGAGTCTGCATCACTCCATTGTTTTTGAACCTCGTTTGCCGAGAACTTCAGTCTGATTCCGAGAATGGTTGCACGCTTTTCCACTGATTGTGCAGACTAATAGTTTGGGTGCGTGATGGATTGCCCCCCATGCCGACTACTCACTCTATTCTCTTGCGTACATTGAAGTGGATGAGAATGCATCGGTTCCCTCTTTCCATCGAAGTTATAGGTGGCCTTATCTTTGGATACCTCTACCTTCGTCCTTTGTTTCTCCGGAGTGTTCTCTTAACGAACGTGAGCACCGACCTTTGTTGGTGGTGTCGCCGTTTTCAAGCTGAAGAAAGAATCATTGTTAGTGGTGTCACGATGATCTACCCGAAGCAAGAAGATTCAGACCGTCGGCTTTCTTCCCCGTACCATGAGGCGGATCTCGAGGGCGAGATCCATTGTTAGTGGTGTCGAATTGTGGCATCCCGCAAAAAACCACTACTAGAAAATCGTGTTGATTTTGTGCATTGCATCATCATGACATCAGCATGCATCTAATTGATTAAAACTATTTTTGCTAAAAAACCTACCTTTGTTTTCTAATAACCCCGTCTTTATTTCAAATTAAAACATCGGTCGGTTCGGATCTTTTATTTGTCTAAAAAGTATTTACAAAAAGTTTTACAAATAAAATAAATAATAAAATGTTTTGTCCGGGGAGGCAGTCCGATCAGTCAGGCCAGAGGCCCAACCTGACCAGACTACCTACCACCCGGCCCATCTAAAGAAAACCCTAAACCTTTTTCCTACCCAGTCCTATTCTACCCACCCTTCAGCCACCTCACTCCCTCTAATCCCCTCCCTCCACCTCACCCCTCCACCTCACTCCAGCCAATCAGCGCCTGCCACCTCATCCTACCCCCACCTCTCTCACCCCCACTCCCCACACCTCAACCGCTGGCCCCACCCACACTAAACTCACACACGCACACCACACAGCGGCCGATACCACCCACCCCACTCCCCTCGATGCCACACGCCACACACTCGGGCTGGTCCAACCCACGCCCTGGACCCACCACCCAGACCCCGCTCCTGAACCCGGCCCCACCCCACAGACCCCTGGCCTCGATCCCTCCCCCCTCTCTCTCTCTTCTCTGGCTCCACCCCGACCGACCCCGCCTCCTCCTGGCGCCCGCCGCCGCCTCCTCCGTTCCGTCCCCGCGCCCCGCAGCGAGCAGCGCCTGTGGCCGCCGCCTCCCATCCCGCGTCGTCACCAACCCTCCTCCTCGCCGGCACTCCTCTTCCTCTCCGAGCGCCGCCTCCAGCCCGGCCGTCACCCGCCGCCGCTGCGCCCTCTCTCCGAGCCGTCCCCGAGCAACCTCGCCGGACCCACCGTCGGCCCGCGTCACCGACAGACCGCCGCCCCGGCCCCACTCCGTCGGCCCCGAGCTCCTCCGTCCCCGTCCTCTGCGCGGCTTCCCCACCGCCCGATCCCAGCCGGCCGCGCGCCCCTGTCCGACCGCGGCCTCCACGAGCTCCATCTACCCCGACCCTGTCGCCTCCTGCTGCTCTGCCTTCCTTCCTGGCGTCCCTCGCCGGCCGCTCCTCCCGGTGTCGATCCCGCGGCTCGCCATGTTCTGCCGTCTTTGCGGTCCAGCGTGTCACCGCTGCCCGTCGAGCTCGCCTCTCCTCCGCCCCGAGCGCTGTCGCTGTTCTCCGCCACCGCTCTAGAGGGCCGCCGACGCCCAACCTACCGCCACGCCCTGCCATGGATGCCACCGCCTCTGCCGCGAGGTCCCTGATGTCGTGCCCTGCGTCCCCGGATTCGTCGCTGCGACCTACCGGCGGCCTGCCCCTGTTCTCCTATCGAGTTGGAGCGGGCACTTTGGCTAGTCGTACATCACGCCGGTTCCAGCATCTCTGCGTACATATCCCTGTTGTTGCGATTTGCAGATGTGCGGCTACCCAATATCAAGGCCAAAGAGATGTGGTCTTGCCTCTGTATATTTTGCGTTAAGGGGCTTCCCAAGAACTGTCTGTTGGTGGAACGGTGTGGTGGTGGCCCGAGGTTGCGCAACGCACACCAAGAAATCCAGAACATATCGACGACAAGATCGGCCCTGACGGATGAAGTTCGACAGCGACAAAAGGCAGAGCAACAAGTACCCCCTCATGGATTCGATGTCTCTGAACCCTAGGCACGCCAAGATCGTCATCCCGGACGCCAAGAACAACCACATGGAAACCGAAGCCCAATCCAAAGCTAGATCCGAAGACCGATCCCGGCGACTGAACCCGAACCCCTCGGAGCCAAGTTCGCCGAACCCATGTGCGACCCCCTTTCCGAGCCCTATTTTATAAAATTGTAATATAAACTCGTGCATCTTAAATTGACATGCTTGCATACATATTTGGTGTGGTTTGGGGGCATTATGCCGATTCACCTCATAATTAAATATGGGGCCCATATGCGGGCAAATCTAGTCTTATATTGGCCTCATTTAAATTTGTGTAGCGAACCGGTCACTTATCTTGCCCTGTTATTACCACATTTAATTTGCGGGGTAGATAAATAACTTGAACCGTTTAAATAATTATCGGGACCCCGGTTCTGCTTAATATGACCTAATTGCATCGCAGCTTTGCCATGTCATACATCATACATGCATCATGCCCGATCTTCTACCGTAGTATTAAATATTGCATCCGGTGTTTCTGCTAGTGCTTTGCTTCTTCACGGATTAGGCCGATGAGTTGATGCGAGTGTCGACCCGATCTTCGGTTGAACCTTCGGCAATGTGTTTCAGGCGAGCATCTCCCCCTTTCTACCTATCTTACTTTTATAGTATTTATTCCCTTCTGTTGATCTATTGCTATCTGTGTTGCGATGCTCTAGTTTTCGTACCCGTGATATCCCTTGCAGCCTTATATTGCCTTGGACACCTCCTATTACCTGTTGTTTGGTAGATAGTTGGACCTGCGCGTCGTAGTCGCTTGCTCGAGTGCTGTTGCGTGTCGTCAAGTACCACAGTTGTTGGAGTATTGCCGTGTGTTTATTGTTGGAGTTGATCAAGACTTTAATTACTGTTTAACAACTAAAATTGAAGTAGGTAAATGCAGAGGCACAGGTGGGCAATAGATGTTATTTGGTTGTTAACCGTCCACATGTGTCCCGTAGGACCCCGAGTACTTGATACCTGTTCCTTGAATATTCGCGCTATCCACATCCGGGAGGATTATGGGACTCCCCCTGAGCCAGAGCTTGATTCATTCTTATTTCTTGGGGCCACAAACTAGTTTGAGGTTTTATTTACTATCCTGTACTTATGCCATGCTTTACTGCTTTATTTAAATTGTGCGATGTACTGCACCTGTACTGTTTAGGATCGGGACACGATTTCGCGGTATCGACAAGCCCAGTCACACTTTCGGGTTCCCAGTCGTTTACAGCCGTCCACCCAAACCTTGAGTCCGTTTTGGAGTCAGCTAACTTCGTTGCGGGTAGCTTAATGGGGTGGCCCCCTGAAATATTTCTGAATCTTGTGATTTCTTTGTCGTGAAGGCCTCGTTGGGTTTTGATTTGGTTTTTCCGAGGTTGATCGAGTGTGTGTTGCTATTTGTGCACCCCTGCAGGGTAAAACTTTCTGAAAGCCGTGTCCGCGGTTATGGACGACTTGGAGAACAGTATCTCGATCATAGACAACTATAACTAAAGTAGTGCTATAAACTTGCCTTTATAATGATTAGTAATCAGCTTCACTATAATGGAATGGCTAAATAAAATTGCCAACAATTGCTTGTTTGGGTTGTCGCTTGCTACCATTGCACCTGACTAGTAAGTATTGCAACTACAACGGAATGGCTAAATAAAAGTACCAACAACTGCTGGGTTTTGGGATATCTCGTGCTAATTGTATCTGACTAGTAAGTGTTGCAACTACAACGGAATGGTCAACTAAAATGGCCCACTGCTTATTTTATCAGGATGATTATCTATACCTGACTAGTAATTGCTGCAACGATAACTGAATAAATAAAACTGCCAACGGTGTGAGTTCCTCGGTTGACTTCCTCGTTTGGTCTCGAGGGGGAAACACCAGGATGGGTATGTTTGGTGGTAGTATCAGTTTGGTTCCGGATAGGTCTTTCTTATCCCTCTCTGATAGCCGACAGTTATATCGAGTCTCTATAGGTTGATTAGTGCATGCTGCGCTGCCGCTCAGTCCACCATACCTATGTAGGCGAGGACCGCCGAATTCTAGCCTGGACGTGTACTGGCCTCAGTACTGACGCTCCTCTTTTTCCTTTGCCCTTTGTCGGCACCCCTTTTGTTTTAGCAGGTTTCGACGTCGTTAGCAGGGTTACCCTTCCGGCTTGGCCTGGGCAGGGTTATGGACGCCATTGGTTATTCTTCAGGGCTCTTAGCTCAATTTGCATCTTGTCCGTAGTCGTACGCTGTATCATTTTCAAGGTGATTTGGATTTTTGTATTGTATATCTGCATTCTTGACTCATTGAGTCGCTGTTGTATATATATGTTTTGTGGGTTCCATCGAGGACTATTGTGTAATGGTATTACTTCGTTTTCCACCCGCACGCAAGTGCCTGGTGGGCACCTTTTAATCGTTTCTATGCGGGTTTGGCGGGAAGCGCTAAAACTTGCATAGGGCCTATTCTGAGGGTGTTACAACAGCTAGAGCAGGAACTAAATTTTTTGTGTTTTTGAATAAAGCAAGCAAACCAAACTAGACTAATTTTTTTTGGGTTTTTTGAAAAGAGGCAAACAAAACCAAGCAAAATAAATAAATCAAACTAAAAACAAAGTAAAGAGAAAGGAAGAGAAGGACTCCCCTTGTGAAGAAATCCTTAGCCTCCCTGGCAACAGCGCCAGAAAAGCCTTGATGATGCCCGACGCGGCACTTCGTTGGTAACCCCAAGCATAGGGTGCAAAGAGCAAGCAACAAGTTTTTCCTCGGTTGAGAGCAAGGTTATCGAACCAGAAGGATGAATGAAACGTCACACAGGTGTTGCAAGCAACGCGGAGACCTGCACAACACAAACTCAAGACTTTGCCCTAACGAATCAGTGAGGTTGTCAAGCTCAGTGGTTTGCTGTAACAAAGGATTGAACGTATGGTGTGGAAGGTAATGGTTTGTAGCAGGTAAACAAGTAACAATGGAAGATGTATCAATGGTAAAGATTGGATCGGGGTCCATAGCACTAGAGGTGCTCTCCTTAGATAAACAACATGGCATGAAGGGTAAACAAATTACAGCAGGACAATTGACAAGAACTAAGCAAGGCATAACAATGCAATTACTAGTCAGAAAGATCCTATGATATTCGATTGGGCAATACAACAAGATACATAGACCGCCATCCAACTGTATCTATGACTAGAATTCCACCTTGAGGTTATCATCCGAACCCCCTCCAGTATTAAGTTGCAAGCAACAAACAACTGCTTTAAGCAAAGTTTGTAAGGTAAACAGTCCAGATGTTCCATGAACAAGAGACCGTTGTTTTCTCCCTAGTAGCAACAACACATCTACAACCGAAGAGATTTCTGTCACTTCCCTTGGAAACTAGAGGCATGAACCCACTATCGAGCATAAATACCCCCTCTTGGAGTCACTAGCAACTATTTGGCCAAGATAGCTACTAACAACGAAGAGCATGCAAGATCACAAACAACACAGACATGACAGAATCATAAAGTCAAAACCATTAATCAAACCAACATAATAATCTCAATATCCATCGGATCCCCGCAAACACAACATGCATGATTACAAACAGATTAGATCTTGATCATGAACGGAGCTCACAAGATCTATACATGAAAGCACAAAGGAGGATATATCACCATCTAGCTACTACATGGACCCATAGTCCAAGGTGGAACTACTCACGCATCATACCGGAGAGACGGACTCCGGGATGATCTCCCCTCCGGCAGGGTGCCAGGAAGAACTTCAGATCCACCTGATCTAGGGACGATGGTGGCAGCGGCTACAGACGGTTCCGTGGAGATTTGATCGGGTACTTAGGGTTTCTGCATCGGGGGCTTCTTATAGGCGAAGGGGGAGGCCGAGGCGGCGACCAGGGGGGTCAAACCCTACCCAGGCGCGGGCCCACTCCTGGCTGCGCCTGGGGGGGGGTGGCCACCCTAGCACGCGCCCTCGTCTCCCCTCTGGACTTCTTGTTCCCCACAGAAAGTAATTGACTTTGACGTTTGTCCCATCCAATTCCGAGAATATTTCTTTACTAACTTTTCTGAAACCAAAAACAGCAGAAAACAGGCATCTAGCACTGTTGCAACTTGTTAGTATGTTAGTACCAGAAAACATGTAAAAAGCACCTCAAAGTGTAGACAAGGCAAAGCAAAGTAGATACTAAACAAGCATGGAGCATCAAAAATTATAGATACGTTTTTGACGTATCAGCCGTTGAACTTGTCGGACTTCATATTCCTCAGCACCTAATGAGTCTTGGTGTCCGTGGACTCGTCATCGCTGCAAACGTTGCTGCTATCCACCTATTACAAAAAACAGTAGCGTGCAATAAGGACATGATTGAGATACCGTGATCATCGGGATTGATTACTTGCATAAATTAACTGATTGAGATCCCCTGATTATTCCCCAATCCCCAAATCTCAAACCAAATCGAATACTGATCCCAAATACAGATCGGTTCTAGTACTAATCTCAACTACAGATCGGTGCTAGTACTGATCCCAACTACAGATTGGTACTAGTACTGATCCCAAGTAGGGGCATTCATCGAAATACTAGATCCCAACTAGGGGCATTCATCAAAATACGAGATCTAACACAAGAGGATTAGCTACTGTAAAAATACCTAGCATTCGACGATTGAAAATACGAACAACCGAGCCTAATAACACACGATCTAGCATCCAATGATGGGAATGGAGGAAGAACAAAGTAAGGGGAGAAAACCCTAGTTACTTCCAACCATGGGTCGACTAAGCTGGTGTCAAAGGGGTTCTCAGGCCTGATGAAATCGTTGTCCCCGTAGGGGTCCCAGCCGTGCAGGATCTGTAGGAGAACGTCAGGGGCCTGTACGGGAACAGGGGGCCTCCTCGCCGATATCTATGGCGGAAGCGGGGATGAGGGTCTGGACGGGGATGGCGGCTGACTTCAATGCCTCGACGAGGGCCTATACGGGGATGGGGTCCTCCTCGTCGTCCGCCTTGGAGGCGACCATGGCCACCGCTCCGTTCTTCTCCATCGCTGGCGTGGTTGGGATTTTCTTGGGGGTTTGCAGAAGGTGATGGGACAGTGGATATGGTTGCGTGAGTGAGCGAGCAAGTGATGAGTGAGAGTGAGGAGGCCTCTATAAAGGTGAAGGGAGGAGACGTTTTTTTGCACCACCATGCACCGCGTAACCGCGTATACTACTGCACCGTGCATGGCCACACGCATCCGCTACCGCCCCGTGCACCGCGACACGCGTACCGTGCGTCATGTTTCCCTCCTCGTGTCTAACCTTGGCCACTTAGTTGTGCTCAGTTATACCCTCGAGTGTAGCACTGGCTATTTGGTTGTACTCAGTTTTGCCCTCAAATACTAACATTGTCGAGTGCAATATACTCACTTTTACCCTCCGGTGGCTGTCAACAGAGAGTCAACCAATGGGTTTTTGCTAGCTGATTGAGTCATTTTATGCACAACAAATTCAAAAATATCAAAACATAGTGGCATCTACCCAGGGAGTCTTATTATGTGACCTGCCACCATAAGAAATGTATATAAATCAAGTTTTAAACTAAATCACCACTTCTCAAATCACCTACTATCTATGAAGGTTCATGGCTTTCTACTCAAGCCTCTTCCCAAAACATCCCTCCCCAAAACATAATTTGTCTGAATGAGGCAATAATTGTCAAATTGATATATATTTGAATTGCAAATAGTTTGATGTATGCCAATATGTATTATATTGTATAAAAGAAGCATTTTCCATTTTTTAAATATCTTTCTGTTTTCTATTTGAACCCCCTTGTCAGTTTTGCCCTTGGTTTTTAATTTCTACTTAGTTTTTCCCTTGGTTTTTAAGTTCTACCCTGTTTCCCCCCTCTCTCTCTTAGTTACAAACTCTCACACTTGTGCTCATCTTGGCTTCTACGCTTTGATTGGTCTAGACAGTTGTCACGCGGATCATACCCACCAACCGTTGATCCTCTATAATCTAGCGGACAGGATAACCCTTGTATCTGTCGGTGGGCACCCTCTGTTCATGCAAAATAATGAGTTTGCCACCGATGCTTTAACTCCATAAACAAATAATTTTGAATGTAGTTTGAAGGGAAAGTGTTCAAATGTGTATAATTTTTGCATTATATTTCACTCCATGAAAATGATAAATGATCAGGATTTTATTAGCATAACATTATCATGTCCTAAGTGCGATTTCAAAGAGTTCAAAGGTGTATAATTTTTGCCATATGCAAGTTTATGCATTACATTCTATGAAAATGATAATTTCTCAAGATTTTATTAGCACATCATTATCACGTATTAAATGTGATTTCACAGTGTTCAAGATTTATAATTTTCGTATACACAAGTTTAGGGATCACTTTTCACGCTCTAAAAATGGTAAACACTCTTTTACATTAAGAGTTGTATAATTTTTTTTAATTTGAAAGTGTTCAAGAGTTGCGTCAATTATGAACACTCTTTTACATTAAGAGTTGTATAATTTTTTCAATTTGAAAGTGTTCAAGAGTTGTGTCAATTATAAACACTCTTTTATATTAAGAGTTGTATGATTTTTCTAATTTGAAAGTGTTCAAGAGTTGTGTCAATTATAAACACTCTTTTACATTAAGAGTTGTATTTTTTTAATTTGAAAGTGTTCAAGAGTTGTGTCAATTATAAACACTCGTTTACTCATTTACATTAAGAGTTGTATAATTTTTTCAATTTTAAAGTGTTCAAGAGTTGTGTCAATTATAAACACTCTTTTACATTAAGAGTTGTATATTTTTTTAATTTGAAAGTGTTCAAGATTTGTGTCAATTATAAACACTCTTTTACATTAAGAGTTGCATAATTTTTTTCAATTTGAAAGTGTTCAAGAGTTGTGTCAAGAGTTGTATAATTTTTTTAATTTGAAAGTGTTCAAGAGTTGCGTCAATTATAAACACTCTTTTACATTAAGAGTTGTATACTTTTTTTAATTTGAAAGTGTTCAAGGGATATGTCATTTATAAACACTCTTGTACATTAAGAGTTGTATAATTTTTTTAATTTCAAAGTGTTCAAGAGTTGTGTTATTTTCTTATTTATTATACATCCTTGTCCCTAATTTTTAATTATAAACACTCTTTTCACTTGATTGCAGCCGAGACATTAACTCGATAAACCAATTAAATCATCGAAACGGCTCGCCGGCCGCATTCTCCACAGCAAGCACCCTGGTTGCCATTTTGGTGTGAGATTTTGGTTCATTTTGGTGCGAGATATAACCCTCTTTGTGCACGGTTGACATTATCATCCTTCATATAGGTCAACGTGACGGCACCATACTGCGGCCAGGACGAACGGGAGGCCGAAGTGAAGCTCGACAAAGGGCCGCCGTCGCTGGAGAAGGGCCACTGTCGCCGGATGTGAGACCCTCACGCATGGCTCAATAGGATTGATAGGAAACCCATACCAACAAGTTGCAACTTCTTTTCCGGAAGCTCATTCGAAAAGAACTCTAAGGTTAAGTGTGCTTGGCCTAGAGCAATTCTAGGATGGGTGATCGACCGGGAAGTGGGTACCGGGTGCGCACGAGTAAGGATAAAGTGCGCAGAAAAGACTAGTGTTGGTCTGTGGGGTTAGTCTAGAGATCCTATTAAGCTGCCAGAAGTGACAGCCATCGGTCCGTAGTGACCGGGGGTGTTACAAATGGTATCAGAGTCGAACCTCGCAGTTACAAGAGTGTGTGCAGGTTAATGGCGGACATGTGTAGCATGGTGCGTGTGGCCCGGAGTGGACACGACATGGCAATGTGTCGGCTCTGGACGCACGTGTGCCAAGAGGGGACGTTTCTGGCTTGTGGTTGATCGACGAGGACGTCGATCTTATAAGGGTGGGTGTATGTGAGACCCTGACGCATGGCTTAATAGGATTGTGTCGGGGATCCACGCCTCTAGGGAGGTCGCTCTTCTTGAAGTGAAAATGCGTGGGGGGTGAATCTCCGCATCGGCCACGCATGTGTCAGAATCCCTGATGCTTCCCTAGTTGCCGATGCCTTCCTCATGGATACGGGAGGGCAAGTTTAGATCGAAGGTGTCCGATTTAACCTCGACACCATAATCGGGTCAATCTAGGCTACCGCGCTCTATAGCACGCCGACTTCATAGTCATCTCCCTAGGGCGCACTAGATGTGGCCCACTAGAGAGGAATCTTGGCCGGAGAAGCCCGTGGCAGAGGATGCGAAGCCATGTAGGAGACGGTCCGGAGGAGGTCGGTGATGGGATGTGAGAGAGACAAAGAGGGGAGAGCGCTGAAAATAGTGAATGAGTGCCGTGCGGGAAGTTATTCCGCATCATCTCATGCGCTTCCCCACACGTGCAAGGGTGGCCTCCTCAAGATAGTCTTCTGCTCAATCGGTTCTGGCTCTACGAAAACTACTGATTCGGCAGTTCCTCTAGGGCCTGGCCCGAGGTGCTTTGAGGTTCATACGGGCCACAACATGGAGGTGCCTCAGAGCCTGGCTGGACCTCATGCGGGCTATCAAGCATGCCCTAAAATCCTGAACGACATACTTTCAGGATCTGACCGGGCTATGCATGGATGTATTATCACTGTTTGGAATGTTCGCTCTAAAGGTAACACCGATGGAGTACCAATCAACAAGTCTTGTTGCAAGTTGAACAAAGGCGAGAGGGGTCCAGCGTGTGCAGACCAAGTCGCAGCCGCCGCCTCTCCTGACCTAGCCATGGCCTCCACTCTTCCTCATCCATAGGTCGGTTTCCCCTCCTTAAGACGGCCTCCCGGGATTGGGAGGGGTGGGAAACCCGATCTACGGGTGGAGTTTTCAATAAAAATAGTGGTTTCAAAAGATAACATTAGTGTTTTGGTTGCTATCTTCTTTTTGACCTCTACGTCAATGGAGATAACATTATGTACAATAAGTGATCTTCGACCCATAATTTGACGACGAGATCTTCTTCCTGGCGTCAATGGTAATATTAAAAGATTAAGAGTTTATAGGTACAATCTTTCATATCTTGCTTCGCTAGGTCGATTCTAGATTTTTTTTATCATGGTTGTCACGAGGAGGATTACCCCTCGCAATATTTGAATCGGCCGCCTCGTCCTCGACAGTGGTGATTTGTACTGTTGGTTCGCCAACGACATCGACCAGGTTGGTCGGTTGTTTTTCTCTGAATTATCAGCATTGGTACTCTTGTCGATATTGATTTTGTCGATGTTGATTGATTAGTTTAATGTCTGTGTGCATGACGACACAAATTAAATTATGGGAAAACTTTCGCTTGTATTGTCAATTTTTGGCTGCCATGCAAAAAATACTCCCTCGGCTAAAAAGATTTATATTATGGAACATAGGAAGTACAAGATTGTGTCTTAGAAAAATAAAGAATTTGACTATCTCAAAGATTTGCTAGTTTTTTTTAGACTTTATTTTATAATCGCACGAGACAACTTATGTATCTTTATTACGAATACATCATGGTATTGATTGTGTTACAAGTTCACATTCCTAGTTCAGACTAAATTCAACGAATGATTAAAAAAGTACTATCTTATTGCACAGAAACACTCCCTGATCGAGAATCATGGCTTAGAACATGCTGGATTGTTTGTTTCTTTTTGCAGGAGAGGCCGAAAATCATGTCCCAGGAGGAGGTGAAGACGATGGAATTAACTATGGTAGCTATCCCTCGTGACATATATGTATGTTAATATCAGATCAACGCATCCAGCCCCCCATCGATGGGTTCTTGCCAAAGAAGTTTACATATTCAGAAATCACGAAATCCCACAAGTTTCAAGTTTAATGCTTGGTGTTGTACAACTAGATAAAGTCTGGATTGTCAGCTTCCACCAGCCTTGGCGGATGGTCCGGCGAGGTCTCAAGCACCATGGCAATTTTACCGGACATACAGTACACGCGGCCTGCCAACACCACGAAGCTGCTAATCCGTCGTTCGCTCTCCACCTTGGTCCAGTGTTCATCGCCGGGCCTCGCAACGCCAAGCCGCTTGTGCCCGCCGATATTGATCACCACGGCCGAATCATCGGTGAGCTCCGCGTTGAAGTGGACCTCTTCGGGCCTTCTGAAGAAAATGAGATCCCGCGAGTAGCCGTCCAGCAGCGTGGTCACCGGCGGGAGATGGGCGAAGGCGCCGGTGATTGGGTTCACTACCCAGATGTCGTCGGTGTTCTTGCTTAGGAGGACGAGAAGGCCCTGGGACGTACGCGCGAGGTACGTGCGGCCGTCGCGGCCGTCCAGCCCTCGGATCGTCATCCGGATTCTCTCGGAGGTGGAGACGTTGGCGAAGCGGCTGTAGCGGTAGCGAGGCGGGACGCCACGGCGACGGCGTACAACGTCCGGGAGCATGGTCCATGAACGCGGGTGGAACCGGCGGTCCAGGGCGTCGACGTGCGGATCCGCGGTGCATCGCCGCCACGCGCTGCACGCCGCGCGGAAGCGTATGTAGTCGGCGACGTCGGCGGAGAGCAAACGGTCCGCTATCAGCATTGCCGGCCCGCACGCCAGGCTCCCCCAGTCCCTCCTGCACGTGGCCGCATATGACAAGGTGATCGGGCCAGATCGAGAGTGCGAGCGAAGGCGTGGATCGAGATCTTACCAGTCAGGCGTCGTCGACGGCTCAAGCGCGGACGCGGTGCTTGATCCATCACCGATGCGGGCGCGCTTGGCGCGGCGCCGGGGATGCCGTTTGTTCATGTCCGGCTAGATCGCTTCACCTGTCGAGGGATGGAGATCGGCCGCTGTGGCACGCCAACACCGGGTACTGTATGTACGAGTAGTAGATCGAAGCAAGTGCCCGCAAATCGCGTCTTGGATCGTTTCAAAGTCTTCGATCTTTCAACGCCGGGGACCGTCCCACGCCGAAGCCAAGTAATTGGCTTGCCAAAATTTGGGGAAAAATCAACCAATCCACACAAGAGCCTTGCGAGATTTTGGCAATCAGTCCGCACGTAGTAAGAACATCTCCAACTGGCGCCTAAAAAGCATCAGCGTGGTAAAAACCATCACTTTAGCGCGCCACCGCACCAGCAACTGCTGTAAATAAGTGCGCGGTATTTTTTTTGGACGCACAACAATATTGCTGCATCGCGTGCCACAAATTTAGTGTGCCTGCTATAGCGCGCATGAAAATGCAAACCATCCTCCTAAAGCCTCCTCACGCGCCTGCCTGCCTCCCGCGCCGCGGCCGACGAAATTCGGGCGATGGAAGGCCTCTCCGCACTCCCTCATCCCCACCCTACTCGTATGATCCTATCACTACCGGAATGGGAGTTCTGTCGCTCGCAACGCCATCTGGCGCCATCGTCATCGCAGCTAACCCTAGCATCGGCCTCGTCCATGGGCTCTTCGTGCCTCCGCGGACGCTCAGTGACCTCGCACGTACACCACCCGTAGCGAAGGTGCAGAACGCTGTCCCGAAGCGCTCGGCGACCGTGTCGGCAGCGGCCGCTCCAAAGAAGGGCAAGATGGGCAAGGGTGGCGCTGCCGCTCGCCGGGCGCAACCTTCTGTCGCCGCCGCAACCGCCAACAACTGCAGACTTTGGCGCGCCGGCCGCTGCTCCCAACGTGATCGAGCAAATGGCCAAAAGCTATGGAGGCCACTGCGACTGCAAGAAACGAAGCAAACAAGGAGAGAAATTTATCTAGGGACAAAGAGTCGGTGGACGAGGAGAGGAGAACACGGCCGAGGAGGGAAATGTGGCGTTGGAGGAGAAGAAAGTGGCCATGGAAGAAAGTCTCCTTCTCATGAAGCAAGAGAAACATATTTTCTTTATGGACACATCCAACCTTTATGAATGGCAAAAGAAATATGTAAACCTTTGTCGTGATCAAGTTTTGGCACAAAAAGGAATGATGGAAACACATATGAGAGGCTATGGATGCATGGGAGGAATGAGTGCTCCTATGGATGTATATGGAGGGATGGAAGGCATTGGAGGGATGGGAGCAACTCGTAGTGGCTATGGAGGCATGGGAGTTTCTCCAACGATCTATGGAGGCATGTGAGCATTGTGGAAAATATTGAATTTTTAAAATATTGTGTTGTATTGCAATGATCCTTGTGGAGGTTTATATAGAGTTACACGGGGTAGGTGAAGACTTGAAGTACAATATGTAGAGTCCTAGTCTATCTCTAGCCTATACACATATACATAATCTAACATCCCCTCCTAGTCGGAGCGGGAGTGAAACGGACGCTTGCTACTAGATTTGAAGTCTTGCGCTTCCATCGTCTTCACCTCCTTGTCATCGTCACCTGCGTGAACATGACCATGGCTGGAACCTAAGTTCAGAGCTCGACACTTTAGGTCCTGTAGTTTTTTTGGTCGGCGAAGGGGAATGCCCCTCACGAGCCACCCCATAGAACTTACAAGGAGAGGGCCATAGGGAAAATACGCGTACCACCTGGGCTCGATACATGCGTCGTGCGACGGTCTCAAGCACCAGAAACCATAGGAGAGGTAACTTATGGCTGGAAAGAGTCCGTAAGTTTAGAGATCGACACTTTAGGCTCTGATGATGCCGGGGAGTGACTCGGTGACGAACACCATGCCTAGCCCCCCGCTCCCGTGGTGCATGTGAGGAAACTCAAGCGGGTACATTTTTTTTGAGAAATTCTTTCCGAGGGAAAAACCAAATTGCAAGACATGTGCGGGGACCAATATCCAAAAAAGTGCTAGGAGTTCGAGCTTATTACAAGGCCTCCATGGATGACATGGGGTATGAAGCTGTAAAGGGCGAGAGTTTTTGATGTAGCCCGACCTACGGTCGTTACCACATCAAGGTCTCCAACTTATGCCAAGTCGTCATGGACTCCAAAGGTGAATCCTATCCTCTTTGAGATCCCACTTTCTACCCTATTGAATGGTATACTACTTAATTCTCCGTCATATGACTATGATAGGTTCACACCGACGAGTACAGAGACAAGGGAGGAAGCCTGAGGACTCACGCCCGACAAGACGGAGGCTTGGAAGAGGAGACGGAAGAAGCTCCATCTGGAATCGGTGACAGGACTGGCGAACCGGTTCCACCGACGGAATCGCCGACGACGACTCCGGCAAACCAGGCTCACCGCCGGAAGCCCCGATGCCGGGACTGGTGAAGCGCTTAGAGAGAGCCATTTCAACGAGCGACCGGAATATCCGGCGATGACCGGAAATCTCGGCGCCAGATCCGGCGCCGTCGGACTCACCGCGGGAAATATCCATCTGCGCGGATCTGGGTTTGATGCCCTAGAATATTCCTTTTACTTAACCCTTCGCCTAGTTTATCCCCAAAATACCCTCTTGTTTAGTGGCTGGCCTATAAATAGAGCCCCCACCCCTCATGTAGCCCTTAGGCATAGATAATAGACTAAAGACAACCCCCATTGTGGAATCTCTAGTTTTGCCTCATCCCCTCTACCAAGGGGACCGACTATCATCACCAACCTCGATTGGACTTTGCATCACGCATCCATCATTGAACAAGGGCTTGGAGTCGGTGTCTCTTCTCCAAGCTGTCAAGACCCTCCCCAAGGTGTTCTTCCCTCTCCGATGTGGATTTGAGGGAGCACGTTGACCGATCTTTCCTTGAGAGGATTATATAGGACCAGTGGCCGCCGCTCGGGAGCAATCAGCCTTGTATCGTTTGAGTTTTGTGTGTGTTTATCGTGTTCTTCGCGAGGTGTGTGCTCGCTTCTGCTACCTTCTCCCTTTCCCGTCGCTTTCCTATCAGTTTGACCACGAGATCCATGAATATCGGGCCACCCAATAGGTTAACACCTATCATCTGGTATCAGCAGCTTTTGGTTGCCACGGATTCCTCATCGATTTGGTATTTTCCCCATAAATTCAAAAATTCCACCAAAAATAGCCCCAATTCGTGTTTTGGATCGATCTGTGATTTGAGTGATTTTTGGTAGGTTTTGATCCGTGGATTACTTGTTAAACTTGTTGATCTACCTTCCACTGCGTTCCCATGGCCTAAATCCATCGTTTGCCCCTCCGATCTGAAGTTTTCCATCAAGTTTTTTCGCAGAAAATCGAGTTTTCGTGTTTCAGAACTCGTTTTGGCGCCAGATACGGCAAACCGGAGTATCCGCCGGAATTTCCGGTCAAACCAGCCCCACCACCGGAAATTCCGGCGGGATTTCCGGTCCGCCGACTTGGCCGCCAACAGATTCAGTTCCGCACCGGTTTAAGCATAACTTTTGCATTCAAACTCGGATTTTGGTGTTCTTTAGCTTGTTTCAAAGAGGAGAAGGATCTCTACATCATCATACACGTTGTTCATGCTATCTAATCCATCCAAAATCCATGAGCCAGGCGGAATCTAACAATAAAGGGTGAAGATCGTTGACGAAAGGTATAATCATTCCGCGACTTTCCCCCACTTGCATTCCTTTATGAACCCCACTATCTTTGCAACCAACAAACACCTATTGAGACTAGTTCCTCTTATGATTACTTAGGATATGCACATTTGATACCTTGTAGATTCCGAGCAAACGTTGTGAGCGTTATCTCATATAGTTATCTTGTATAGTTGTTGGCACAAGGAAGAGGCAGTGAAAAAAAGAGAAAAGAAAAGAAAAAGAAAGCAACAAGTGCCTCATAAATTAGGAAGCGCAAGCTTGATGAACATCATATAGGTGGTACTTATGGTGCATATCTTGTAGCCCACCAATTTATTGTAATCGAACTAGCGTCTCTCCTTATACTTGTGTTACATGAGCTTATAGTCTTCGCTAGGTAATCATTTGGTTCTTAGCTCACTTCCTTCGTCGGACAAGTCCCATTTATCCCACTGTGTGTGTTTCCTTGTACATATTTCCTATCTTGTGGTTTGACTTATTTTGGTTTGTGATAATTGTGGTTCTTTACTTGCCATCACAACATCTTGATTTCGGATTGGTTCTTGACATGCCACTTTCCATGCCTATCCACCATAGGCCTTGTGTGTGTGTGTGTGTGTTTTAGTTGGTAGTTGGTTTCAGTGTTCCGCGTGAACTTCACTTTGCTTGGTTTATTGCTCTCAAGTGTGGCCACTTGCACGATACGATCTTCTAAGGTAAATTAAGGTTTGATGTTGCATCCCAACACCCTCTACCACTTACATATACAACACTTGGTCTTGTGAATCATGTCTAGGGGCTCTGGAATCGAGGATGATTCCTATAAATAATCCACGATGAGCCACCGTGCCTATGTCTCCACAAGCATGTATGACATGATGGAGCACTACACCAACAATGGATCCACATGCTTGGGTGACATGGAGTACTAGAACAACAACGACTCCCCAAGCATGAACAACTTCAAGAACGACAACGACAAGCTCCCCAAGTCGTATCGGCCAAGACAAAGCCTCCACCTCGAGTGCGGCAAGGTCCACCATCAAATGGACAAGTTCAAGAGAGACCTCCACAACTTCAAGGAGGACATGGAAAATGACTTCAAAAAACCATGAGCATGGTCGCCAAGACTTATGACGCTCTGTTCTCATTAGAACAACTTACAAATAAGAGTGCCAAGGACAAGGGCCATCGTCGCGAGCGTCATATGGATGACCAAGTGCGCCACCAACATCAACCATCGGCAATACACGCCAATGACCTTCATCGACACCATCATAAGGCACCTTCAACTACTTGTGCCACCACCACAATGGCACCAAGAGCAAGCCTTCGTCCACGCCATCAAGCTTCAATGCCTACGCTTGACTTCCACGACCTCGCGAACGAGGAAAATGAAGACCTTTACTTCGCCAAGTTGGCCGAGTACCACAAGTGGATGTCTACACTCCAAGATGGAGGAAGCCAAGGCTACATATGTGATGAAGTCGATCCGAGCACCGCTCTCGACAACGAAATGAGCCGACTTCCACCACTACTACAAGATGGCCACAAGACAGTCGAGCATGGGATTTTCCCTTCGACCATGGAGGCGAGCAATGATGCTCATCTTATGGCATCCAACCGTGAAGGCGATAGAGTCAAGAATGGTGAGCATGGGATTTTCCCTTCACCAAAGGAGGCACATGGAGTTGAGGAAACCGATCCTAGCCCTATATGCTTGAGTGATGATGTGGTACCAATCCCATGTGATTATGAGAGCCACTTAGCCCACTTGAGTGAGAACAAGAGTGAGATGAGTGACTCCACCTTATGCAAGATTGAGTGCTTCCACTTTGAGGGCATGAGTGATACACCTAGTGAGTTGAGAGTGGTAGTTGATAGGTCAAGTGAGACCATCTCGATATCTAACGACTTACCCTCTACCTCTAGTGTGTTCTCTTATGTTGTGCTATCATGGATGAAGACGCTCCAAGCCATGAAGCAATGATGCCTCGAATGGAGAATATGTACATGGTGGATGAAGAGGATGCTACGCTATGGCTACATCTAGAAGACAAAGTCGCCCACAAGGAGGCCACTACTACCACAACACCCACTTAATATGAGAGGTATGAACAAGGTAAAAATAAGGGTGTTGATGATGCCATGATCCCACTAGTGGACATGGTGAATTGTGAGGATTTGCAGGCTATGTATGATACTTGTGACATTACATATGATTCATTCATATTCCCATGTGATGCTTTGCCTTTGTATAATATTGATCATGTGGAATTATTTGATTGTAATACTATTTCCATACACATGCCATGCTATACATCTTTTGTGTATCCTCCAATTGCTTCGAACATGCTTTGTCATGCTAGTCATTCAATTTCTCATGTTACTTGTAGTAAGATGAATGCTTGCTATTTCACTTGTTTTGCTTGCAACAATATTGATCATATGCATTCTAATGAGATGGCCCCCATAGCTTTCTCAATTTTTTTTGGAGATTTTGATGATTGCCATGATAAGCATGTTCCCCACTTGCATACTCACCATGCATCTATTTCATACTTGATTGACATTAATGGTGATGTGCACAAGAAGAGATACGTCATGATGGATGATGTGTTTCTCTACCATGCACACACGTTATTCCTTTTGTGTAGGATGTTTGTAGGTACTCGCATGAGAATGTCAACCTCGGTTGAGCCGAGTTGAAAAAAGAGATCTTGAGAGCATCCCACAAATGAGTTCAAGATCGAACCCAGCTCTGATACCTTTTGCATGCTTTACATCGTTCATGTTGACAAATTGCTATTTCCCATGGTTTGCTTTCAAGCATGTTGATGGTATTGTCTCACCTTATGACATTCATGTTTCTTTGCTATTGGATATTGATGCTTTGTGTGTTGCAACAAAATGTTGAACAATTTCTCTTTCCGATGTTTAGTGTGCAACCATAATGCCATTAAGAGCATGTATTGTCATGGGAGCTTCCAAGTATCTTGTCATGTTGTTGCAACAAACATAAGGACCACTTGCTCTTTCATATGGTTTGTTTGCAAACATGTAGTTTTTTCTTCCGCTTGGGATACTCGTATTCCCATGTTATTGGATTTCGATGATATGTGTATGGCATCCAACATATTGAACAATTTCTCTTTTCAATGGTTGGTTTGCACACATAATGATGTTGTTTTGGATATTCTTCCTTTTGTGTTTTTGCCAAATTCTCTTAGCTTTGCCTCAAGGTTGTTGATCAAATTTCTAGTCAATTGCCTTGAGTGCCACACTAAGACATTATATGGAGTTCTTTGAGTTCCCACATTTGGATGATGTTGAACCGATTTTTGTGCACTTTGACCTTGCATATGCATCCCATTTGCTATACTTGTATTATGCTAATAGTGTTGTGAACAAGAATGGACATGCCACAAATGAAATGCTACTCTATCACAAACGAAAATATTTTGCTTGGTCTTTGCTGTGTGAAGGTACAAATGCATACGCGTCAACCTCTATGGACCATGTGTTAACAAGACGAACCGAAGAGAGTTACCTATGGCTACCGTTCATCGAGCTATATCTACAAGCTAAGGTGACTTCCTTCTACTTGAGTACTCATGCTATAATCTTCATGAATTGGCTACTCTTTGATTGTTGATTTGCTTTTGTTGTGAGATTTGTAGGCTTCATGGAAAGTGAAGGAACATTGAAGTGTTGTCAACTCAATCTTCCTGAGGACGACTATATGGTGAACCCCAAGATCAAGAAGGTCTCTCGACCCCCTCTACTTTGATGAGCATGTAAAATCGAGGACGACTCTTTTTGATGGGGGGATCTGATGTAGCCCGACCTACAGTCGTTACCACATCAAGGTCTCCAACTTATGCCAAGTCGTCATGGACTCCAAAGGTGAATCCTATCCTTTGAGATCCCACTTCCTACACTATTGAATGGTATACTACTTCATTCTCCATCATATGACTATGATAGGTTCACACCGACGAGTACGGAGACAAGGGAGGAAGCCTGAGGACTCACGCCCGACAAGACGGAGGCTTGGAAGAGGAGACGGAAGAAGCTCCAGCTGGAATCAGCGACAGGACCGGCAAACTGGTTCCACCGCCAGAATCGCCAGCGACGACACCAGCGAACCGGGCTCACCGCCGGAAGCCCCGGCACCAGGACCGGTGGACCGAAACCACCATCGGAAGCGCTTATAGAGAGACTTTTCGGTGAGTGACCGGAATATTCGGCGATGACCGGAAATCCCAGCGCCAGATCCGGCGCCGCCAGACTCACCGTCGAAAATACCCGTCTGCATGCGGATCTGGGTTTGATGCCCTAGAATATTCCCTTTACTTACCCCTTCACCTAGTTTATCCCCAAAGTACCCCCTTGTTTAGTGGCTGGCCTATAGATAGAGCCCCCACCCCTCATGTATCCCTTAGGCATAGATGATAGACTAAAGACAACCCCCATTGTGGAATCTCTAGTTTTGCCTCATCCCCTCTATCAAGGGGACTAACTATCGTCACCAACCTCGATTGGACTTTGCATCATGCATCCATCGTTGAACAAGGCCTTGGAGTTGGTGTCTCTTCTCCAAGCTGTCAAGACCCTCCCTAAGGTGTTATTTCCTCTCCGATGTGGATTTGAGGGAGCACGTTGACTGATCTTTGCGAGGATTCTATCAGACCGGTGGCCGCCGTTCGGGAGCAATCAACCTTGTATCGTGTGAGTTTTGCGTGTGTTCATCGTGTTCTTCGTGAGGTGTGTGTTCGCTTCCGCTACCTTCTCCCTTTCCCCTCGCTTTCCCATCGATTTGACCACGCGATCCGTGAAGATCGGGCCAACCAAGAGGTTAACCCCCATCCGTTTTTGGAGGTCACCCTCAAAAGTTCGGGGAGTCAAGCGCCGTACAGAGAGGTTTGTCCACCTTCCAGCAGCTCGATCCCGCTGCTCCGCTGATACGTCGGAAACGTATCTATAAATTTTGATGCTCCATGCTTATTTTGTATATACTTTGCTTTGCTTTGTCTACACTTTGAGGTGTTTTTATATCTTTTCTAGAACTAACCTATTAACAAGTTGCCATAGTGCCAGTTGCCTGTTTTCTTCTGTTTTTGGTTCCAGAAAGGTAGAAAATCAATATTCTCGGAATTGGACAGGACAAAAGCCAAAGTCAATATTTTACCGTGGGCGACATGAAGTCTAGAGGAGAGACGGAGAGGCGAGCCATGGCCTCCACACCCCCCTAGGCAGGGTGGGCCCACCCCGCGCCTGGGTAGGGTGTGGGCCCTCCGGCCGCCTCCCAGCCTCGCCTCTTCGCCTATAAGAAGCCCCCTGATGCAGAAACCCTAAGCACCCAATCAAAACTCCACGAAACCTTTTGTAACTGCCGCCACCATCGTCCCTAGATCGGGGGGATCTGAAGCTCTTCCCGGCACCCTACTGGAGGGGAGATAATCCCGGAGGCCTTCTTCTCCGGTATGATGCGGGAGTAGTTCCATCTTGGACTATGGGTCCATATAGTAGCTAGATGGTTGTATCTCCTCCTTGTGCTTTCATGTATAGATTTTGTGAGCTCCGTTCATGATCAAGATCTAATCTATTTGTAATCATGCATGTTGTGTTTGTGGGGATCCGATGGATACTGAGATTACTATGTCAGATTGATTAGTGGTTTTGTCTATTTGATACTATCATGTATAAGTTGTTTGTGATCTTGCATGCTCTCCGTTGTTAGTAGCTATCTTGGCCAAGTAGTTGCTAGTGACTCCAAGAGGGGGTATTTATGCTCGATAGTGGGTTCATGCCTCTAGTTTCCAAGGGAAGTGACAGAAATCTCTTCGGTTGTAGATGTGTTGTTGCCACTAGGGAGAAAACAACGGTATATTGTTCATGGAACAAGTCGATTGTTTACCTTACACACTTGCTTAAAGCAGTTGTCTATTTCTTGCAACTTAATACTGGAGGGGGTTCGGATGATAACCTGAAGGTGGACTTCTAGTCATAGATGCAGTTGGATGGCGGTCTATGTATATTGTTGTATTGCCCAATAGAATCTCATAGGATCTTTTTGTCTAGTATTGCATTGTTATGCCATGATCAGTTCCTGTCAATTGCCCTGCTGTAATTTGTTTACCCTTCATGCCATGTTGTTTATCTAAGGAGAGCACCTCTAGTGAACTATGGAACCTGGTCCAATCTTTACCATTGATACGTCTTCCACTGTTACTTGTTTACTTGCTACAAACCATCACCTTCCACACCATACGTTTAATCCTTTGTTACAGCAAACCGGTGAGCTTGACAACCTCACTGTTTTGTTGGGGCAAAGTCTTGAGTTTGTGCTGTGCAGGTTTCCATGTTGCTTGCAACACCTTTGAGACGTTTCTTTCCTCCTACTGGTTTGATAACCTCGGTTTCTTACTGAGGGAAAACTTGCTGCTGTGCTCATCACACCTTGCTCTTGGGGTTTCCAACAAAGCGTCCCACAATAGTGCTGGGCGTCATCAAGCTTTTCTGGCGCCGTTGCCAGGGAGGCTAAGGACGTCTTCACAAGGGGAGTCCTCCTCAACCTTTCTCTTTACTTTGTTTGTAGTTTGCTTAATTTATTTTGCTTGGTTTTGCTTGCCTCTTTTAATAAAAAACTCCAAAAAATTAGTTTAGTTTGGTTTTCTTTATTTATTCAAAAACACAAAAATATTAGTTCCTACTCTACTTGTTGGTCTGTTATTGCCTTGCTTGGTCATGCTTTCTATCAATGGATGGTTTCTTTGAAACTAGTTCTTATTGGCAAGGTGGGTTCACGGAAGAACAAATGGATTATTATAAGGAACACCACTTGTCACAAAAGGGAAACACTTATGGGAACAAATTGATAAGTTGAATACTATTGCTAGAGAGGTGTGCTCTACTTATAATGTTACTTATTGCTTTGATAAAGCCTATTGCTGTAGGAGGTATAAACACCTCCCTTTTTAATGTGAGTATAATGATAATGTTACCATATCCTCCTATGTTAAAGGAAATTATGACTTTTATGATGTGGAACAAATTGAAGAATTTATTGCCTTCATGGGTGCATTTGAACTTGCCAGTTTGCTTGAAAATACTGATGATGCACTTTATGAATATGAGGTTTATGAGATACTTAAATTTTGCTTTGATAATTACAAGGAAGAAAATGGCTATATTCTTGAATATTTTAATAGGTGTTTTCCACAAATGGAAGAGACTAATGCCTTGTAGGAGCCTATGGAAGAAGAAATTGTTGAAACTGGAAGCTCATTAGATGAAAAAGAGGAGAGTGATGAACAAAAGGAGGAAGAATGGATCAACCCATGCCTACCTTCTAATGAGAGTAACTCTTTACCTCTTATATTATTTGATTGTTCCCCATTATTACCAAAGGAGGATGAATGTTATGTTCCTGTGGATCCTTTTGACATATCTACTTTGGGTGAAACCTGTGAAGGTTTTAATCCCACTATTTTTGAGCTTGATAGAAATTATGTGTTTGTAGATCATGAAAATCATGATTTATGTGATATCTATATTGTTGAGTTTATTCATGATGCTACTGAAAATCATTATGAGAGAGGAAAGTATGGTTGTATAATTTTTCATGGTACTGAAACACCTCTCTATGTGCTGAAAGTTTTGAAGTTACTCTTGTTTTATCTTCCTATGCTTGTCACTTTGTTCTTTGTGAATTTATTTCTGTACAATATTCTGATGCATAGGAAGAGGGTTAGGCTTAAATGTGTTTTTAATTTGCTTCTTGATGCTCTCTTTGACTTCAATTCACATTTCTTATGTGAGCATCTTCTCAAGCTTCTTGTGCCTAACTTAAAGGCGTTAAAGAAAAGTACTTGTTGTGAGATAACCCAAGAGTTTCCTTGTGTCTTGGAAGTTATTATTTCAGTAATGACCTCTCCTTATCCTTTTTCTTTGCTTTTTGTGCCAAGAATGACCTCTAATGAGAGGGAAGTAAGATTTGGGGAGTTGCTGTCCCAAAACAGATTTCTGTCCTCCACCATAAAAATTCATGAGGGATATCTGTAAGTCGGCTTGAGCTGAAAATTTACGAATACATCCCCCAGCATGTTATCTAACTTCCATTAGTTCAACACTTTTTGATTTGAGCAACATAAGATTTTAGAAAAAATCAGTTTCTACCTGCTGGTCTGTTTTGATAGATTTCTGCCATTATATGCATTTGCTTCTTATTGATTCCTTTTTGAGTTCTCTTTTGGGGAATTGAGATTTTTGAAGGAGTTGCTATAGTAGCTTGTGTTTTTAGTGAAAAGTATTGCTGTTCCAAAGCTTAGACCAAGGGTCTATTATCTTTTGAATACACTAATGTTGCTAATGAAGATTGTGTGAAATTTTGTATGAAGGAAAAGAATCAGGTGTAAAGAGAGAATGATGTAATGAGATGAAGAATGGACAAAAGCTCAAGCTTGGGGATGCCACCCCGGTGTCACCCCAAGAAATATACAAGAGGTACAAGCGTCAAAGCTTGGGGATGCCCAAGGCATCCCCTTCTTTATCAATAAAAAGCTCAGGTTTGTCTAGACACTTCGTTTTTATTGTTTCATGCACTGTTGTGTTGTTCTTGGAACGTATTAGTTTTCGTTTCTTTGATTAGTTTGTTTAGTTTGCTTGAATAAAGTAGTTTGGACTCCCGTTCTTGCTGTGTTGTTTCAAATAAGTTGCTTGGTGTTGGAAAGGAGTAGGAAGTTCCTGCTTGAAAGTGCAAGAGGAGCTTGCATTGACTGTGACATAGACTTTAGCATGACATGATAGGTGTTGTTTTAACCTTATGCTTAGTGATTATTGCTGTAGCATGTCTTGTTCCAAACAATTGGATTGCTTAGTGTGTCTTGAAAGAATTATGCGTTGTTTTAGCATGCAAAAGCATAGTGTTGTGGTATTCTCCTTTGATGTTTTGTTGGGGTTGACTTGGCACATGCTCACACCATGTTATGACTATGAACAAGCAACATAGTCTCTTTGATCATCTAGTCCTTGACTTGTAGTACCACTCTATGCTTTGATTAGTAATGTTTTGTTGATCCGCATGATTATGGCCATTATTGCTCTCGTAGTTGGTTGCTCCTAGTCTTTTGCTAGCCTCCACTTGTATGAGTAAGCTCTACTCATGCTTACAACTCCCAAGAAACCAAGTTATTCCAAAGTGTCCACTATAAACTCCTATGCATGGTGTGTTACACCATTCCAAGTATATTCGTGTTTTCAACTATCTTCCAATTAAAAAGTATTTTGTTATGTGAAAACTTAGTGATTAAAGTCATCACAAACTTGATGGCACACTTTGTATTCTTTGCCCCTAATAAACTTGAACCATTGTGTCATCTATATTGTATATGCTTGCACTTATACGTTGGAATTAGCAGAACCGTGCTGTCACGGGGAACGTTTTCAACATTGCACTTGTACTTTGTACAAAGTTGATATCATGCTCTTTTGTCTATGGATGTCAGCGGTGTGAAATAAAGAGGGAGCTTGTAAGTCCATGGAGTTATGTATTTTGTGTTAGATAAACGCCTGGGCCGCTAGCTTAAGCCATGCCTAATCATGGTGGAAACTTGCATCGTCACCATAATGAGCTATCTATGAAGCATCCTCAATAAAAAGCTATGCACATAGTAAATAAAAAGATCGCTAAGATTCTCATTGTCTGCTTTCCTTGTCATTTTGGTAATGGGATAGCTCATGTACCATGTGCAAGGGGTACCCCGTTGGCGGTTCTCTATGATACACATGTACTTACTATGACAAGAACTTACAGGTGACTGAAGTTGAGTAGCATGAGGTGTGGCCCTCGTATTCAAGGGACTTGAGATTGCCAACTTATACTTTGTCAAGCATATACTCCATCTTTGTTCACTTTAACCTTAATCACTTCAAGATGCTTATGATAGGGGCAATGAGGGCTGAAAGCTAACAAGTACCATAATTTTTGGAAGCTCTTTTTGAAACTTGAAATCCCTGCTTCCTTTATGAAAGACCTTTCTTCCACTATTATTTGAGTCTCCACCTTCTACCTTTAGGCACCATTAAGAGAGCATATTAGTCATTCTTTGTGCAGTGTCCCAAAACTTATTGATTGATGCATATTGTGATATTACTTGTTCGTGTGCTATTTGTATCTAGTCACTCTTATGAACTTTGAAGGTGTCCTATGCATCTATTTGCTACTCTATGAGGGACAAGCAGAGTGCCACTATGCTATGTTTTCTGTATGCGAAACAAACAAACTTTTTTCAATGCATGTTATTCATGATCTTTGTTTGTAGCCTTTCATGTTGCACGCATAGTTACTATGTGTAGCATCCCAATTGTCTAACAATTGCAATGCTACTAGCCTAGTCTATATAATGGCTACTTCATATATATAATTGTTGCATCATAATTGTATCATGCTCATGTCATCATGCCACCTTGCATTTGAGCATCATACAAAAACCCTTTTTGTTTTGGTTCTTATCTCATATGCATGGTGAATTGTATTTGCCTCTTGATATTGTATTTGGTTCTTGATACATTGTTTAAATGCCCAAGTTGAGTTGGGGGCATATCTTTTATTCCACTCCACCACCTTTCTTGGACACCACCTTATAATTCCACCATTCCATTATCCATGAGCTTGTATTCTATTTTCTTTTGGAATTTTAATCTAGCTCATGGGAGATAGGATGGATCTACTTCTATAAATTCTTTTACTTGGCCTTACTCCACATTTTGGGAAATGCATAGGAATAATGCCATGCTTATTATTTTGTTTTCACAAGATTAAGACATGGCATTTAATACCCTTGCATGGGCCATGCAACCATCTCCATCTTTTGACCTCCTTTGTTTTTATTTGATCTTTTGAGTGAATCTCCCATCTATCTCTCTACCTCTTTTCATGCTTGATCTTGTTGGGATCATGTTAAAACCCTACACCCATCCCCCATCCATGCAAGCCATGTGTGAGCATTTTCCCCTTTATCTCTAAAAAACCCTAATCCCTCTCCCTACCCCTCTCTCCTCTCTTTTGACACCTCTTGTTTTGGTCATGTCTCAAACCATAGCTACCACCACACTTCTCTCTCTAATCCCCCTCCTTTCTCTAACCTAGTTAACACTAAACCTAGTCTTCCTCTAACCTAACCCTAGTTACACCATCTCCCCTTCTCACCTCACCACTCCTCTCTCCCTCTGTGAACTCTCTCTATTTTTTTTCGTGTCTTCAAGGTTGGGTCCACTTGCTAGGCCCCAATATTATTTTTCCCGAAGATATTTTGTTCTATTGCAAAACCCTAAACTTTATATAATAGCATGCACAAAATTATTATAGGGCATTGATCTTGATATTACTCTACTCCCTCTAGTATCTATTTTAAAAGGCTTCCAGCTCCATATATAAAATCCCTACAAAATTTCAAATGAGTCTAAGATGGTTTCTTATAAAAAGAAATAAATAAAAATACCTAAGTGAAACACCTAATAACTAAAAGGAAAGGTCTTCCCTTTTGGCCCAACCAAAGCCCACCCAGATCCCCTTATCTTGGGCAGGCCTGATGCTCCCGCTAGCTTCCAGCCTTACCGCTTCAGGTGTGCGACGCTGCCGTCGTCTTCCTTTGCAGGAGAGAGCATCGGTGGCTCTGCCTGTCGCTGTCCAGGAGATGGGCGGACAAGCGCGCCTCCCGAGGACGATAAATAGCGCCGAGGACCATCTCCAGGAACCCTAGCTCCCCCTCTTCCCTTCGCCGCCGCCAGGTAGTTTCCCCCTTGTTTTCCCTGAACGCAAGGCCACACAGAGAGAAAGAGAGCTGCCATGGCCGTCGGCCTGGCTAGCTCTGTATCATTGTCGCAGTACCCTTCGGGAGCATTTGAGGCGCGGGTCCCCTTCGTCGGCCTCGCCCGTGCCGTTTTGGCAGAAAAAGAGGAGCAGTAGGTGCTGGAGCATCGGCACGCCAACGACCGCCGGAGAACCATGGAGTTCGTCAACGTCCCCGTCGCCTCCGACCACCTCCTGCCCCGAATCTGGCGGGAATCAGCCGAGGTGAGGATCCTCAACCTTTTCCCCACCTGTATGTGCCCTCCCAGTACCTAGCGCCGCCCGAATTTGGCCCCTGCCGTCGAACCACCCCCGCCGCGCGCGTCTCTGCAGTGCAAACAGCCGGGCGCAGACAGCAGCAATCGCAGCTTGCCGACGCTCTGTTCGTCCCTGTTTCCCGGCGATCCTCGGCCATGTCAGCCATCGATCTGCACACCACTGTGAAGAGGGCATCTCCCTCTCTCCTATGAGTCCAACCATGGCCCAGACGGAGCTCTATAGCGCTCGCCATCGTTGGTTAAAGATTTGTCCTTGTCTCTGAAACTCTGACGGAGATGACAGTCGAACGACGAGTGTGCAGTTTGTTTTTCCTCTGTTCCCGTCTATATAACGGCCGCTTTAGACCTCTTCCGGATAAAACTCAAACACCCTAGACTTTTTGTCCACTTAACCCGCAGTCCCCCACGCCCCCATGTGTCATCCCCCTCACGCCTCAGCCCAGTCAGCGCCCCAAGCCCACTTGTCATTCACTGTGGGTCAGAAACCTCTGAGTAAGAAAAGTCTCTGTTCTTTTCTGTTTTAATTCAAACCTTTTCACATTTATTTCAAATTCAAATTCAAATCAGTATTTAAATAACTTTTAAAATATGAATTCAAATAATACAAATAATATATGTTTTCAAATCAGAAAAATGTGAGGAATTCAAATATGCTATTTAAAATATATTTTGAACCCTTAAAATTTCAAGTTGATTTAAATTACAATAAAATGCCCTTTTACCTTATTTATTTAATAACTTTTGTTTTATAACTCCAAATATGACAAATGATATGTCTAAAATGATCAGCTCGACGAGACCTTTCTGTTTACGCATTCCATGTTTTGAATTGCAGCATGCATCATATAAATATAAAGTATACAGCAACTAGTATGAGGATAAAATGTGGCCAAAACTCAATAAAATGATTTATTCTTGTATTCCACACCTCACCCATGCCATGCTACTTTATTGCCATGCAAATTGTGCATCATTCATCATGTCATGATTGTTTGCTTGTCGCATTTTATTCATATGCTTGTGCACTTTATTTATGTTGGCCCTTGTTTGTTTGGTTCTTCTTCGAATAGACGCTGAGCAGGGGATATATCAAGAAAACCAGGAGCATTACCCAGATCCCTCTCTCGCTTCAACTGAGCTGCCAGGCAAGCACCACCACATGCTTGCATACATATAGTACCTATTGCCTCTATCTTATTCTTGCATCATCGAGTCGCGATTGCATTAAATTGAATCCCAAGTATTGCAAAGCCTTTATTTTTAAAACCCCACCGAAGCTTGTTCCTCCATCCCATGAGCCATTACTACAGGAGTTGTTTGAGCCATGCGAGTCGTAGAACAGCATGTGTAGGGTATGTGAGTGTCTGATGGATAACGAGGTACCTAAACAACGTAACCGGAGTAGTATGGGATAACTAATAAAAGTGGCACCGGTGAGCAATATCTGCTATTTGGTTTTTCATGCTCACTTGTGTCCCGTAGGACCCCGAGTACTTGATTCCTGTTCCTTGAATATTCGCGCTATCCACATCCGGGAGGCTTATGGGACCCCCCTGAGCCAGAGCTTGATTCATTCTTATTTCTTGGGGCCACAAACTAGTTTGAGGTTTTATTTACTATCCTGTACTTATGCCATGCTTTACTGCTTTATTTACGATTGTGCGAGGAGCACCTGTACTGTTTAGGATCGTGACCCGTTTTCGCGGTATCGACAAGCCCAGTCACACTTTCGGGTTCCCAGTCGTTTACAGCCGGCCCCACAAACCTTGAGTCCGTCTCGAAGTCAGCTAACTTCGTTGCGGGTATACTTAATGGGGTGGCCCCCTGAAATATTTCTGAATCTGGTGATTGCTTTGTCGTGAAGGCCTCGTTGGGTTTTGATTTGGTTTTTCCGAGGTTGATCGAGTGTGTGTTGCTATTTGTGCACCCCTGCAGGGTAAAACTTTCTGAAAGCCGTGTCCGCGGTTATGGACGACTTGGAGCACAGTTTCTCGATCATAGACAAGCATAACTAAAGTACCGCTTTAAGTTGACTAAGTAACTGACTAGTAAATAGTGCAACACTCATGGAATGGTTAATAAAACTGCCAACGGATGGGGGTTGTTCGTTCGCTTCCTCGTTGGTAAGCGAGGAGGAGGATGGATCTATTGATATTACTGTTATAACTGTTGTCATTAATTCACGGACATCCGTCTATCTTTGGTTAGGCGGATGGTTAGCGAGTATCTATAGAATTGATAGGGTTTATCTTTTGCTGCAATTTCGTCACCCCAGGTTGTGTCCCCTTTAGAGGCATAAAGACTTGCTGAGTACCCTTAGGGTCTCACACGATAAATTATTTGATTCAGATGAACAGGTACACTCACAAGATGGATACTGGGTGGAGGAGACGGACGATGTGGGAAACGATCATTCGGTGTAGAGATTCCGGGAACGGCGATCCGTGAGATCTGTGGGCGGGATGTGTTTATTTATGGGGCATCTTATGCCAATTTGCTTCTTATCCGTACTCGGATCTTGTTTGCCGCTTCCGCCTGATACTCTGTTGTTTGATGTATGAGGAGATATCCCAAACTATTATATCTATCTAGGACATTTGAATCTTGCCGTATGGCGTTGCTATATTTCCTTTCTTTTTAGATGGAATGGCTCTAATGTACTGTTGTATGGTGGCTTGCATACATACTCATTTGTGTATGTAGTTGATCCCTTCGCCTGCCGATTACGCCGCCCGTTCTTGTCCCGATGTTTGGAAATGGTTGGGACGGCCGAAAGGTCTACCTATGAGTGGCATTTGGGCCCCACCGTACTATTTCAACCATTTCCGCTCATCCAGGCTTGTAACTAGGAGCGTAATTCACCGAGGTAGTTACACTATGTCCTATTGTTAGGACTCCATCTTTCATGCACATGTTTAGAGTTCTTTGATCCCAGCTTTCAATGCATGCAAATGGTTTGATCTTGATTTTGATGGTGCATGTCACCTCAAAAATTATTCTTTTTATCACTTACCTACTCGAGACGAGCAGGAGTTAAGCTTGGGGATGCTTGATACGTTGGAAACGTATCTATAATTTTTGATGCTCCATGCTTGTTTTGTATATACTTTGCTTTTCTTTGTCTACACTTTGAGGTGTTTTTATATCTTTTCTGGAACTAACCTATTAACAAGTTGCCATAGTGCCAGTTGCTTGTTTTTTTCTGTTTTTGGTTCCAGAAAGGCAGAAAATCAATATTCTCGGAATTGTACAGGACAAAAGCCAAAGTCAATATTTTACCGTGGGCGACACGAAGTCTGTAGGGGTTCGTAGCATGGAAAACAAAAAATCTCTACCGCATGAACACACAATCAAGATCTAATCTATGATCAAGCCAAGATCTATCTACTAGATCGTAGCAACGATTCGATGGAATACTAACCCTCGAAGATCCAAAGCGGCTAACAAGAGCAGATTCTCGTGGGTGATGTAGTCGTACACTTGCCGATCTCGTGGGTGATGTAGATCTAGGAGGGGCAGCCCTGCCCCTCCTTATATAGGTGGGAGGGCGCGGCCAAGGGGAGGGGAGTCCCTCCCCAACTCGGCCTCCTTGGACGGCGGTGGAGAGAGAGGGACTTCCTCCCCAAGTAGGTTTCCTACTCTCCCTCCACTAAGCAAACTTGCCATTTGACTTTTCAAATTGGCGTTTGACTTTTCAAACTAGGATTTGATTTATCCCTTTATTTTGCTCAGCGGTGACACCTAGTACATGATGCCACCATTCCAACTTGTAATGACACATTCATGTACCTTCCCCCTCCGGAGTGCCGGACATTCCGGAACCTTCTAGAATATTCCCGATGAAAACACCGGAACCATTCTCCAACCCCGAAACAGGACTTTCCTTATATGAATCTTATTCTCCGGACCATTCCGGATCTCCTCGTGATATCCCAGATCCCATCCGAGACTCCGAACAACATTAGGTCTCTTACTCATCATTCCATAACTGCTCAACAACATTGAATCCTTAAGTGTGTCTCCCTACGGTTCGTGAATTATGCAGACATGATCGAGACACTTCTCCGAACAATAACCAATAGAGGAATCTGGAAATTCATATGGCTCCCACATATTTCTACGATTACTTTGCGATCGAATGAACCACTTACATACGATACCAATTTCCTTTTGTCTCACGATAATTTACTTATCCGAGGTTTTGATCGTCGGTATCTCTGCATACCTAGTTCAACCTCGTTACCGATAAGTACTCTTTTCTCGTTCCCGTGGTATGTGATCCCTTGTGAGCCAATCACATGCTTGCAAGCTAATTGGATGACATTCCACCGAGAGGGCCCAGAGTATATCTATCCGTCATATGGATGGACAAATCCCACTCTTGATCCATGTGTCTCAACCCATACTTTCCGAACACTCAATGCCATCTTTATAGCCACCCAATTACGGTGTGGTGTTTGATGTCATCAAAGCATCCTTCCGGTGATGGTGATAAGCATGATCTCATGGTCGAAGGAATTAGGTTACTATGTATCAGAAAGCTTATAGCAAATGAACTATATTAAATGACTTGATCTTTATGCTACGCTTAACTATAGGAGTATGTCCATCACATCATTCTCCTAATGATATGACCCTGTTGTTAATAATATCTCTATGTTCATGATCAGGAAACCATGATCATATATTAACCAACAAGCTAGTTTAACAAGAGGCTTTACTAGGGACTCTTTTATGTTTACAAATCACACAAGTATTAATGTTTCTGGTTAATACAATTATAGCATGGTATGTAAACATTTATCATAAGTATGAAGATATGATAATAACCACTTTATTATTGCCTCTTGGGCATATCTCCAATAAATTCCAGAGGAGAGACGGAGAGGCGAGCCAGGGCCGCCACACCCCCTAGGCGCGGGTGGGCCCACCCCGCGCCTGGGTAGGGCGAGGGCCATCCGGCCGCCTCCCAGCCTCGCCTCTTCGCCTATAAGAAGCCACCGATGCAGAAACCCTAGACACCCGATCAAAACTCCACGAAACCTTTTGTAGCCGCTGCCACCATCATCCCTAGATCGGGGGGAGGAGGGATCCGAAGCTCTTCCCGGCACCCTGCCGGAGGGGAGATCATCCCGGAGGCCTTCTTCTCCTGTATGATGCATGAGTAGTTCCACCTTGGACTACAGGTCCATGTAGTATCTAGATGGTTGTATCTTGTAACGCCCCCGAATCGGGACTATGCAGATCTTGGTATTTTCCGACAAAACCCGCATAGAAACGATTCAAAGACGCCCACCAGACACTTTCGTGTGGGTGGGATTTGAATACAAGTAGTTACATCACAGTAGTTTACAACAGAGTCCACAAAAACTTATATATACACAACATCGACTCAACGAGTCAAGAATACAAAAGGTACAATACGAAGATACAACTCAAGAAGAAAGCAAGATAGTATCTGAGTACGGACAAGATCCAAATGGGACTAAGAGTCCTGAAGAATAACCAAGCAGTGTCCAACCCTGCCCAGGCCAAGCCGGAAGGGTAACCTTGCTAACGTCGTCAATCACATACTTGTCAAGCCAAAAGGGTGTCGACAAAGGGCAAAGGAAAACAGAAAGAGAGCGGTCAGTACTGAGGCCAGTACACGGCGAGACTAGAATTCGGCGGTCCTCGCCTACATAGGTATGGTGGGCTCAGCGGCAACAAATCTTGCACTATCTAACTTATAGAGACACGCTACAACTTCGGCTATTAGAGTGAGATAAGAGAGCACTATGTGGTAACAATAATATAACACCAAACATAACCCATCCGAAGATTTCTCCCTCGAAGACCAGTCGAGGAAGTCCTCTAGCGGAACCACACGGTGGCAATTTTAGTTAAGCAGGTGTTTAGTTGATAAGGCTAATTACTAATCATATTATTAAAGAGCGAAACATTAGTGGCGTTGTCTATGATCATGACACTGTACTCCTGAGGCGTCCATAACCGTGGACACACGGCTTCTCGAAAAGATTTACCCTGCAGGGGTGCACTACTGTACCCAAACGCATGCTCAACCCATCAGGCAACATATTACGCGTGCCATCCGAATCTCACAACAAGAACTGTCCCATAACTACGCGCATATCCAGAGGCATCGCCTACTATGGGGAACCAACCAAGAGGTACGACGATTCTCAAGGAAGGCACAGCATTTGCGCCTACTGGTGGATCGGGCCCTGCGGGGCAACCTGTACTCACCGTGGGTGCCGCCACCGTGTACCGCGATTTATGTATGCAAGCCATGACAATCCACCAAAATATCAAGTCCGAAGACATATCAACTCAGCCATGTCCGAGGACATATTATGCGTATGCACCAAATGGAAAACCAATTTTGTAACCCTCTGGATATACGAATAGCGCCGGTAGTTGAGGGGGGATCCCAGAGGCCCCACATTTGGTTAGCGCGATCAACTCAGAACTGGTATCGTAGAACGAACGGGTCCTAGGTCGGCTCAAGCAGTTCCCAAAGGTGGTCACTGCCGGTGTTATCATTAGGTGAAACCATAACCATAACCAGCATCACCAATTTAATTATCTTATCACCAACAATATCCAAGTAATATGTTCCACCTGTATGAGAGCGATACTAAGCATGCCTACGACTCGCAAGGACAAAGCTAGCTAATCAAACAAGGCAATAGGATAACCAAGGCAATATAGTGGAGCAGGTAAATAAAGAAACAGTACTATAGCATCGACAATAAGGATAGCAATAGATCAAAGGAAGGAAGTAAAGACTATAAACGCGAAATAGGTAGAAGGGGGAGAATGCTCGCCTATGAGACAAAGTCGGGTAGCCGGAGGCTTGGCACATCTCGCATCAACTCGTCGTCCTATCCGGTGAAGAAGCAAAACACTAGAAGGAACAACCGGTGCAATATTTAATACTAGACGGAAGATCCGACATGTTTATGGTATGATGCATGACATGACAATATGCGATCCTACTTAGCAATATTAAGCGGAATCGGGATCTCGACATTTATTATCAGGTTCAAGCTATTTAACTACCCGCATATTAATTGTTGAATTAACAAGGCAAAACATGGCATTGGTTCGCTAGACAAATTTAAATGGAGTCAATATTAGACTAGATTCGTCCACATATGGGCTCTATATTTAATTATGAGGTGAATCGACAAAATACCCCCAAACAAATAAATATGTATGCGAGCATGAATAATTTAATATGCAACAAGTTAGATAACATTTATACAAGAATAGGAATTAGATTGGCATCTCACAGTTTGGATTGGAGTAGAATAGATGGCCTTCAAGTTATAGATGAAGTAGCGGAAACAACGTAATCCGAGAGGTAAATCTTGATGAAGAAGTAGCTCGCGGAGCATTGGTGGGTCGGTGACTCAAGTAGGAAAACGACCCTGAGAGTCTCATAGGAATTTTATCAAACACGTGCCGGGTTGTGAAGTTGAACAAAATGGTTGCCGACAAAACAATCAGCTAGGTATTGACTCCATGCGCTGAATCAAGACAAGGAACTGAAGCTAATTAATCTTGCCGATATACTTCTTTGAACAAAAGAAAAGGGAGAAGAAATACTGAATTTAACCTGTTGTTGACATTGTCTGAAGCAGAGAGAAAAAATAGCAGGACGGTAGCTCTGCTGCTGCACGGGGAACAAGAGAACAGGGGCCAGGAAACAAGGGCGCCGGCCAGCAGCGCTGCCCCATGAACGCGCGGAGGGCCACGGTCTCGCGGAAATGACAACGGCGACAGACTGCTGCTGCACGGGACAAGAGCCCACTTGGATGGAAGGCTTCGGGTGGAATTGGCTGGCTTTTGCTGCTATGAAGAGGAAAAGCAGCAGGGCGACACGGCGGTGCTGGGCAAAATCGATTGGAGCAAGGCAGCAGCTAGTCAGCTCCTCGGGCACGCACGGCCAAGTAGGGATCTGTGCACAGTGGAGCAAGGCCCTAGGCAGATTCATATGTGCGGCTGTGGATCGATGGAGTCTGGTGATGCGCTAGTATACACGGCCTGATGTCTGATACATGAAACAAGGATTAGATTAGAATTCAAAGGAAGAAGGCTAGAGGCCAGGAATGCACATGAACGACTGCTGACAGGCTCACATCAAGTTACAAGAAGAGGAAAAGGAATTGGAGATCAGATGGGACATGGCGCTGCTCGACGAGGCGAAGAAGGATGCACAGGCGGCGGAGAGGAATTGGACAACACGGATTGGGGAATTTTGGTGTGGGGTCGGTGGCTAGGGTTTCAGGGAAAAAGAATAGATTATTTATCTAGTCCAAAGTAGACTAGATGAGGCTAGTTATGGGCCACAACTTTAGACGGGCTTTTAGCCTAGTTTTATTTTTAGTCAAATAAGAATCACGTAACACCGAAAATATTATTTTGTTTCAATTTGAAAATAAGAAAAGGGAAACAGATTTAATTAAACCATAGGGATATTTTAGTAAAACAAAAATATGTTTTTAGCAAAATAGTTTGCGGTCAAAATTGCGAACAAAATATGCATGGTGATGTCATGATGATGCCAAAATAAAATAACAATCAATTTTTTAATTTTTTATATTTTCTGGGCATTACAACTCGACACCACTAACAAGGATCGCGTCCCGAGATCCAAGCAAGGACACCGGGGGGAAAAGGGGGTTGGTGGTCGGATCTTCTTGCATCAGGTTGATGGTCGCGACACTAGTAACAAGAATTCTTGCTCCTTCTTGAATTTGTCGACACCACCAACAAGGTTTGTTGCCCTCGTTCTTCGGGAGAACACTCGGGAGAGGAAAATGCGAAAGTAAGGGCCTCAAAGATGAGGACACCTTTAACTTACGTGGAAGGAGTAAAATTGCATGGTTCCACCTATCAATATAGAAGAGCGAATGATAAGAGTAGTGGTATGGTAGCTACTCCATCCCGCACCAAAGCATTACTTTGTACATGAATAGAAGGATCGTGCTACCAGACTCTCAGAATTTAGACTTAAGATCTTGACATTCGGTGTTAACAAAAGGTTCAGGTAGGTGATGTCGTCGCAAAAGTTGCAGGACACCGGAAAACATTTGAGAAGAGATTAGATAGAATGAAATCCAGATGTAGCTCCACCGTTACAAAAAGGAGAGAAGCGGAACCCTAAAGGTACGATGGAAACCCAACCGCAGGAAATCCTAGACTTGAAGAAGATATGAGAGAAGATTAAAACACGCGAAGATAAGAAGAGAAAGAATGGAGGTAAGGAGTAAAATCAGAGCTAATCGGATCTATCCAACACATTTGTAGAAAAATAGTTTTGACACTAGACATCGGCCATTGGCAAGGTTATCCTACAGGCTGGACTAGTGGGGTATCGTAAACCTTTGCTCTGATACCACTTGTAACGCCCCCGAATCGGGTCTATGCAGATCTCGGCATTTTCCGACAAAACCCGCATAGAAACGATTCAAAGACGCCCACCAGACACTTTCGTGTGGGTGGGATTTGAATACAAGTAGTTACATCATAGTAGTTTATAACAGAGTCCACAAAAACTTATATATACACAACATCGACCTAACGAGTCAAGAATACAAAAGGTACAATACGAAGATACAACTCAAGAAGAAAGCAAGATAGTATCCGAGTACGGACAAGATCCAAATGAGACTAAGAGTCCTGAAGAATAACCAAGCGGTGTCCAACCCTGCCCAGGCCAAGCCGGAAGGGTAACCTTGCTAACGTCGTCAATCACATACTTGTCAAGCCAAAAGGGTGCCGACAAAGGGCAAAGGAAAACAGAAAGAGAGCGGTCAGTACTGAGGCCAGTACACGGCGAGACTAGAATTCGGTGGTCCTCGCCTACATAGGTATGGTGGGCTCAGCGGCAGCAAATCTTGCACTATCTAACTTATAGAGACACGCTACAACTTTGGCTAATAGAGTGAGATAAGAGAGCACTATGTGGTAACAATAATATAACACCAAACATAATCCATCCGAAGATTTCCCCCTCGAAGACCAGTCGAGGAAGTCCTCTAGCGGAACCACACGGTGGCAATTTTAGTTAAGCAGGTGTTTAGTTGATAAGGCTAATTACTAATCATATTATTAAAGAGCGAAACATTAGTGGCGTTGTCTATGATCATGACACTGTACTCCTGAGGCGTCCATAACCGTGGACACACGGCTTCTCGAAAAGATTTACCCTGCAGAGGTGCACTACTGTACCGAAACGCATGCTCAACCCATCAGGCAACATATTACGCATGCCATCCGAATCTCACAACAAGAACTGTCCCATAACTACGCGCATATCCAGAGGCATCGCCTACTGTGGGGAACCAACCAAGAGGTACAACGATTCTCAAGGAAGGCACAGCATTTGCGCCTGCTGGTGGATCGGGCCCTACGGGGCAACGTGTACTCACCGTGGGTGCCGCCACCGTGTACCGCGATTTATGTATGCAAGCCATGACAATCCACCAAAATATCAAGTCCGAAGACATATCAACTCAGCCATGTCCGAGGACATATTATGCGTATGCACCAAATGGAAAATCAATTTTGTAACCCTCTGGATATACGAATAGCGCCGGTAGTTGAGGGGGGATCCCAGAGGCCCCACGTTTGGTTAGCGCGATCAACTCAGAACTGGTATTGTAGAATGAACGGGTCCTAGGTCGGCTCAAGCAGTTCCCAAAGGTGGTCCCTGCCGGGGCCTTATCATTAGGTGAAACCATAACCATAACCAGCATCACCAATTTAATTATCTTATCACCAACAATATCCAAGTAATATGTTCCACCTGTATGAGAGCGATATTAAGCATGCCTACGACTCGCAAGGACAAAACTAGCTAATCAAACAAGGCAATAGGATAACCAAGGCAATATAGTGGAGCAGGTAAATAAAGAAACGGTACTATAGCATCGACAATAAGGATAGCAATAGATCAAAGGAAGGAAGTAAAGACTATAAACGCGAAATAGGTAGAAGGGGAAGAATGCTCGCCTATGAGACAAAGTCGGGTAGCCGGAGGCTTGGCACATCTCGCATCAACTCGTCGTCCTATCCGGTGAAGAAGCAAAACACTAGAAGGAACAACCGGTGCAATATTTAATACTAGACGGAAGATCCGGCATGTTTATGGTATGATGCATGACATGACAATATGCGAACCTACTTAGCAATATTAAGCGGAATCGGATCCCGACATTTATTATTAGGTTCAAGTTATTTAACTACCCCGCATATTAATTGTTGAATTAATAAGGCAAAGCATGGCATCGGTTCGCTAGACAAATTTAAATGGAGTCAATATTAGAGTAGATTCGCCCGCATATGGGCTCCATATTTAATTATGAGGTGAATCGACAAAATACCCCCAAACAAATAAATATGTATGCGAGCATGAATAATTTAATATGCAACAAGTTAGATAACATTTATACAAGAATAGGAATTGGATTGGGATCTCACAGTTCGGATTGGAGTAGAATAGATGGCCTTCAAGTTATAGATGAAGTAGAGGAAACAACGTAATCCGAGAGGTAAATCTTGATGAAGAAGTAGCTCGCGGAGCATTGGTGGGTCGGTGACTCAAGTAGGAAAACGACCCTGAGAGTCTCATAGGAATTTTATCAAACACGTGCCGGGTTGTGAAGTTGAACAAAATGGTTGCCGACAAAACAATCAGCTAGGTATTGACTCCATGCGCTGAATCAAGACAAGGAACTGAAGCTAATTAATCTTGCCGATATACTTCTTTGAACAAAAGAAAAGGGAGAAGAAATACTGAATTTAACCTGTTGTTGACATTGTCTGGAGCAGAGAGAAAAAATAGCAGGACGGTAGCTCTGCTGCTGCACGGGGAACAAGAGAACAGGGGCCAGGAAACAAGGGCGCCGGCCAGCAGCGCTGCCCCATGAACGCGCGGAGGGCCACGGTCTCGCGGAAATGACAACGGCGACAGACTGCTGCTGCACGGGACAAGAGCCCACTTGGATGGAAGGCTTCGGGTGGAATTGGCTGGCTTTTGCTGCTATGAAGAGGAAAAGCAGCAGGGCGACACAGCGGTGCTGGGCAAAATCGATTGGAGCAAGGCAGCAGCTAGTCAGCTCCTCGGGCACGCACGGCCAAGTAGGGATCTGTGCACAGTGGAGCAAGGCCCTAGGCAGATTCATATGTGCGGCTGTGGATCGATGGAGTCTGGTGATGCGCTAGTATACACGGCCTGATGTTTGATACATGAAACAAGGATTAGATTAGAATTCAAAGGAAGAAGGCTAGAGGCCAGGAACGCACATGAACGACTGCTGACAGGCTCACATCAAGTTACAAGAAGAGGAAAAGGAATTGGAGATCAGATGGGACATGGCGCTGCTCGACGAGGCGAAGAAGGATGCACAGGCGGCGGAGAGGAATTGGACAACACGGATTGGGGAATTTTGGTGTGGGGTCGGTGGCTAGGGTTTCAGGGAAAAAGAATAGATTATTTATCTAGTCCAAAGTAGACTAGATGAGGCTAGTTATGGCCACAACTTTAGACGGGCCTTTAGCCTAGTTTTATTTTTAGTCAAATAAGAATCACGTAACACCGAAAATATTATTTTGTTTCAATTTGAAAATAAGAAAAGGGAAACAGATTTAATTAAACCATAGGGATATTTTAGTAAAACAAAAATATGTTTTTAGCAAAATAGTTTGCGGTCAAAATTGCGAACAAAATATGCATGGTGATGTCATGATGATGCCAAAATAAAATAACAATCAATTTTTTAATTTTTTATATTTTCTGGGCATTACAACTCGACACCACTAACAAGGATCGCGTCCCGAGATCCAAGCAAGGACACCGGGGGGAAAGGGGGTTGGTGGTCGGATATTCTTGCATCAGGTTGATGGTCGCGACACTAGTAACAAGAATTCTTGCTCCTTCTTGAATTTGTCGACACCACCAACAAGGGTTGTTGCCCTCGTTCTTCGGGAGAACACTCGGGAGAGGAAAATGCGAAAGTAAGGGCCTCAAAGATGAGGACACCTTTAACTTTCGTGGAAGGAGTAAAATTGCATGGTTCCACCTATCAATATAGAAGAGCGAATGATAAGAGTAGTGGTATGGTAGCTACTCCATCCCGCACCAAAGCATTACTTTGTACATGAATAGAAGGATCGTGCTACCAGACTCTCAGAATTTAGACTTAAGATCTTGACATTCGGTGTTAACAAAAGGTTCAGGTAGGTGATGTCGTCGCGGAAGTTGCAGGACACCGGAAAACATTTGAGAAGAGATCAGATAGAATGAAATCCAGATGTAGCTCCACCGTTACAAAAGGAGAGAAGCGGAACCCTAAAGGTACGATGGAAACCCAACCGCAGGAAATCCTAGACTTGAAGAAGATATGAGAGAAGATTAAAACACGCGAAGATAAGAAGAGAAAGAATGGAGGTAAAGAGTAAAATCAGAGCTAATCGGATCTATCCAACACATTTGTAGAAAAATAGTTTTGACACTAGACATCGGCCATTGGCAAGGTTAACCTACAGGCTGGACTAGTGGGGTATCGTAAACCTTTGCTCTGATACCACTTGTAACGCCCCCGAATCGGGTCTATGCAGATCTCGGCATTTTCTGACAAAACCCGCATAGAAACGATTCAAAGACGCCCACCAGACACTTTCGTGTGGGTGGGATTTGAATACAAGTAGTTACATCACAGTAGTTTACAACAGAGTCCACAAAAACTTATATATACACAACATCGACTCAACGAGTCAAGAATACAAAAGGTACAATACGAAGATACAACTCAAGAAGAAAGCAAGATAGTATCCGAGTACGGACAAGATCCAAATGGGACTAAGAGTCCTGAAGAATAACCAAGCGGTGTCCAACCCTGCCCAGGCCAAGCCGGAAGGGTAACCTTGCTAACGTCGTCAATCACATACTTGTCAAGCCAAAAGGGTGCCGACAAAGGACAAAGGAAAACAGAAAGAGAGCGGTCAGTACTAAGGCCAGTACACGGCGAGACTAGAATTCGGCGGTCCTCGCCTACATAGGTATGGTCTCAGCGGCAGCAAATCTTGCACTATCTAACTTATAGAGACACGCTACAACTTCGGCTATTAGAGTGAGATAAGAGAGCACTATGTGGTAACAATAATATAACACCAAACATAACCCATCCGAAGATTTCCCCCTCGAAGACCAGTCGAGGAAGTCCTCTAGCGGAACCACACGGTGGCCATTTTAGTTAAGCAGGTGTTTAGTTGATAAGGCTAATTACTAATCATATTATTAAAGAGCGAAACATTAGTGGCGTTGTCTATGATCATGACACTGTACTCCTGAGGCGTCCATAACCGTGGACACACGACTTCTCGAAAAGATTTACCCTGCAGGGGTGCACTACTGTACCCAAACGCATGCTCAACCCATCAGGCAACATATTACGCGTGCCATCCGAATCTCACAACAAGAACTGTCCCATAACTACGCGCATATCCAGAGGCATCGCCTACTGTGGGGAACCAACCAAGAGGTACGACGATTCTCAAGGAAGGCACAGCATTTGCGCCTATTGGTGGATCGGGCCCTGCGGGGCAACCTGTACTCACCGTGGGTGCCGCCACCGTGTACCGCGATTTATGTATGCAAGCCATGAAAATCCACCAAAATATCAAGTCCGAAGACATATCAACTCAGCCATGTCCGAGGACATATTATGCGTATGCACCAAATGGAAAACCAATTTTGTAACCCTCTGGATATACGAATAGCGCCGGTAGTTGAGGGGGGATCCCAGAGGCCCCACGTTTGGTTAGCGCGATCAACTCAGAACTGGTATCGTAGAACGAACGGGTCCTAGGTCGGCTCAAGCAGTTCCCAAAGGTGGTCACTGCCGGTGTTATCATTAGGTGAAACCATAACCATAACCAGCATCACCAATTTAATTATCTTATCACCAACAATATCCAAGTAATATGTTCCACCTGTATGAGAGCGATACTAAGCATGCCTACGACTCGCAAGGACAAAGCTAGCTAATCAAACAAGGCAATAGGATAACCAAGGCAATATAGTGGAGCAGGTAAATAAAGAAACAGTACTATAGCATCGACAATAAGGATAGCAATAGATCAAAGGAAGGAAGTAAAGACTATAAACGCGAAATAGGTAGAAGGGGGAGAATGCTCGCCTATGAGACAAAGTCGGGTAGCCGGAGGCTTGGCACATCTCGCATCAACTCGTCGTCCTATCCGGTGAAGAAGCAAAACACTAGAAGGAACAACCGGTGCAATATTTAATACTAGACGGAAGATCCGACATGTTTATGGTATGATGCATGACATGACAATATGCGATCCTACTTAGCAATATTAAGCGGAATCGGGATCCCGACATTTATTATCAGGTTCAAGCTATTTAACTACCCGCATATTAATTGTTGAATTAACAAGGCAAAGCATGGCATTGGTTCGCTAGACAAATTTAAATGGAGTCAATATTAGACTAGATTCGTCCACATATGGGCTCCATATTTAATTATGAGGTGAATCGACAAAATACCCCCAAACAAATAAATATGTATGCGAACATGAATAATTTAATATGCAACAAGTTAGATAACATTTATACAAGAATAGGAATTAGATTGGCATCTCACAGTTTGGATTGGAGTAGAATAGATGGCCTTCAAGTTATAGATGAAGTAGCGGAAACAACGTAATCCGAGAGGTAAATCTTGATGAAGAAGTAGCTCGCGGAGCATTGGTGGGTCGGTGACTCAAGTAGGAAAACGACCCTGAGAGTCTCATATGAATTTTATCAAACACGTGCCGGGTTGTGAAGTTGAACAAAATGGTTGCCGACAAAACAATCAGCTAGGTATTGACTCCATGCGCTGAATCAAGACAAGGAACTGAAGCTAATTAATCTTGCCGATATACTTCTTTGAACAAAAGAAAAGGGAGAAGAAATACTGAATTTAACCTGTTGTTGACATTGTCTGAAGCAGAGAGAAAAAATAGCAGGACGGTAGCTCTGCTGCTGCACGGGGAACAAGAGAACAGGGGCCAGGAAACAAGGGCGCCGGCCAGCAGCGCTGCCCCATGAACGCGCGGAGGGCCACGGTCTCGCGGAAATGACAACGGCGACAGACTGCTGCTGCACGGGACAAGAGCCCACTTGGATGGAAGGCTTCGGGTGGAATTGGCTGGCTTTTGCTGCTATGAAGAGGAAAAGCAGCAGGGCGACACGGCGGTGCTGGGCAAAATCGATTGGAGCAAGGCAGCAGCTAGTCAGCTCCTCGGGCACGCACGGCCAAGTAGGGATCTGTGCACAGTGGAGCAAGGCCCTAGGCAGATTCATATGTGCGGCTGTGGATCGATGGAGTCTGGTGATGCGCTAGTATACACGGCCTGATGTCTGATACATGAAACAAGGATTAGATTAGAATTCAAAGGAAGAAGGCTAGAGGCCAGGAATGCACATGAACGACTGCTGACAGGCTCACATCAAGTTACAAGAAGAGGAAAAGGAATTGGAGATCAGATGGGGCATGGCGCTGCTCGACGAGGCGAAGAAGGATGCACAGGCGGCGGAGAGGAATTGGACAACACGGATTGGGGAATTTTGGTGTGGGGTCGGTGGCTAGGGTTTCAGTGAAAAAGAATAGATTATTTATCTAGTCCAAAGTAGACTAGATGAGGCTAGTTATGGGCCACAACTTTAGACGGGCTTTTAGCCTAGTTTTATTTTTAGTCAAATAAGAATCACGTAACGCCGAAAATATTATTTTGTTTCAATTTGAAAATAAGAAAAGGGAAACAGATTTAATTAAACCATAGGGATATTTTAGTAAAACAAAAATATGTTTTTAGCAAAATAGTTTGCGGTCAAAACTGCGAACAAAATATGCATGGTGATGTCATGATGATGCCAAAATAAAATAACAATCAATTTTTTAATTTTTTATATTTTCTGGGCATTACATATCTCCTCCTTGTGATTTCATGTATATATCTTGTGAGCTCCATTCATGATCAAGATTTAATCTATTTGTAATCATGCATGTTGTGTTTGCGGGGATCTGATGGATATTGAGATTACTATGTCAGATTGATTAATGGTTTTGTTTATTTGATACTATCATGTCTTTGTTGTTTGTGATCTTGCATGCTCTCCGTTATTAGTAGCTATCTTGGCCAAGTAGTTGCTAGTGACTCTAAGAGAGGTTATTTATGCTCGATAGTGGGTTCATGCCTCTAGTTTCCAAGGAAAGTGACAGAATTATCTTCGGTTGTAGATGTGTTGTTGCCACTAGGGAGAAAACAACGGTCTCTTGTTCATGGAACAAGTGGATTGTTTACCTTACACACTTTTCTTAAAGCAGTTGTCTGTTGCTTGCAACTTAATACTGGAGGCGGTCAGATGATGACCTAAAGGTTGACTTCTAGTCATAGATGCAGTTGGATGGCGGTCTATGTATATTGTTGTATTTCCCAATCGAATCTCATAGGATCTTTTTGTCTAGTATTGCATTGTTATGCCATGCTCAGTTCCTGTCAATTGCCCTGCTATAATTTGTTTACCCTTCATGCCATGTTGGTCATCTAAGGAGAGCACCTCTAGTGAACTATGGACCCCGGTCCAATCTTTACCATTGATACATCTTCCACTGTTACTTGTTTACTTGCTGCAAACCATCACCTTCCACACCATACGTTTAATCCTTTGTTAGATCAAACCGGTGAGCTTGGCAACCTCATTGATTCATTGGGGGAAAAGTCTTGAGTTTGTGTTGTGTAGGTTTCCACGTTGCTTGCAACATCTTTGAGACGTTTCCTTCCTCCTACTGGTTCGATAACCTCGATTTCTTACTGAGAGAAAACTTGCTGATGTGCTTATCACACCTTGCTCTTGGGGTTTCCAACGAAGCGTCCCACGACAGTGCTGGGCGTCATCATCCGTTGGTAACTTATACGCTGTCGGGGAGGTGGTCAGTGTTGTACGCCCGCTGGGAAGTTCTCGGGAGCCTCTTCAGCTCTCACGAGGATATGCAGCAGCGGCCCGGCATCCCTCACGAGGGAAGGGGTGTCAGACATGGCCCGCTCCTCATGAGGCGTATAGAGGGCGGCTGCTGTGTAACACCCCGAGTAAAAACCAGTACTAGAAAATTGCATGTTAATTATATTGTGTGCATCATCATGACATCATGCATATTAATTGCCTAAAACTATTTCTATAAAACACATCCTTGTTTTCTAGATAATTCTCTTCTTCAATTCAAATTAACCCGGTCTCTTACGAATATTTTTATTTCGTCTAAAATTATATACAAAAGTTTGTAAAATAAAATAGATATAAAAATTATTTTGTCGGAGAAGGCAGCCGGCCAGGCCAAAAGGCCCAGCCAGCTACCTACAACCCTGATCTGGCCCAAAACCAAACCCTAACCTAAGCACCCCCGACCTAAACCCTAACCCTAGCTCACCCCAACAATCCTCCACCCCACTGCCGCCACTTCCCACTCACCTGCCCGCCGCACACAAGCGCACACATGCACCCGCTGCTGCTATGCACGCACACAGTGCACACCAACTCGACGCAACCCAGCCACACGACCCACCCCACTCCCGCTGGTCCCATGCACCAACCCCTGCCCGCACGCGGCCCACCATCGTGATCGCGTCGCTCGCCCGCACCCCGACCCGCGGGATCCCCGCTCTTCTCACGCGTCTTCCTCCTCTCCTCCCGCGATCCCCACCTACCTGCGCCGCCGCCACCCTCCCTGCAGTGCTCCGCCACCGCCCTTCCTTGCCTCTACTTCTCTCCTGCTCGGCGTCCTCTGCTTCTCCTGCTGTTGAGCGCCACGTCGACTGTGCCCTCCCTCTGTGCTCCGCACGTCCCTGAGGCCTCTCCTCCTTTCCCTGCCCTAGCGCTCCCTCCAACCGTCACCCGCCGCCTCCCTGCATCCGCCGTCGCCCGCGACGCCACCCTGGGCCGTCGTTCTCCTGCACCGCCACAGGGTCTTCCTCCCCCCTGCAACATCGGCCCTTGCAGCGTCACTTGCATGCGGGCGCCGTCGCGCCTGTGACCCCGGTGGACGCGTCCTCCCGTCCTCCTCGGTACCACAAGCTCCCGGCGTCGGCCACCGGCCTCCTCGCTTTCGCGCTCTCAGCCTCACGTGCCGGTACCGTTTTCCCCGTGCCTGCCTCCCCGATGTTCCTGCGGTTTTGCTTGCACGACAACCAAGTCTCGATGGAGTGCTACGTTGAAGAAGTGAGACGTTTTGGTACTGATGTGAAGAGGTGGTATGTAGATGCATAGGTAACTGTGTGGTGTGATGCCCATATGTGGATTCATGATGCCGCTGGGTGATGTTCAACAATTCCAAACACCGACAAGAACCGCCTAATATTAAAGTTCTTCCGAAGACCAACGCCGATGCAAGTTCGACACCGAAGATGAGACAGACGCCATGATCTCCTTCCCAGAATCTGGACTCCTGGAACGCCGAGCTCTCCCTCCCGTAGTCCGAAGACCGATCCCTTCGAACCGTCGAGCCCCTAAGATCTTCGATCCAAGATGTGTGATCCCTTTTCTCGAGAGCTCTATTTTTATAATATATAATAAATCACATAGATTTTTTCATATGAATCCTCCATACTCGCATGCATATTGTAGATGTTTGGGGGTATTTTGTCGACTCACCTAATAATTAAATATGGAGACCATATGCGGGTTTTTCTAGTCTTATATTGGCGCCATTTAAATTTGTGTAGCGAACTGATGATATAATTTTTGCCTTATTAAGACAACAATTAAATTGTAGGGTATCTAAACAACTAGAACCATATATTAAATTGTCGGGACCCCGGTTCCGCTTAATATTGTCTAATTGCATTGCATATTTATCATGTCATGCATCATACATGCATCGTACCCGATGTTTTGCCGTAGTAATAAATAGTGCATCCGGTGTTTCTTCTACTGCTTTGCTTCTTCACGGATTAGGCCAATGAGTTGATGCGAGTGTCGACTCGATTTTCAGATGAACCTTTGGAAGTGTTTCCTAGGAGAGCATTCTTCCCCTTTCTACCTGTATTACATTTATAGTCTTTACTTTCTCCTGTTGATCTATTGCTATCTGTGTTGCGATACTTTAGATTCCGTACCCTTTATATATCCCTACAGCCTTTATATTTCCTTGGACACCTTCTATTGCATGTTGTTTGGGTACACTGTTGGCCTTGCGAGTCGTAGTCGCTTGCTCAAGTGCTGCTTTGCGTCTTCGATGTTCCACTGATGTTAGGGATTGACATATTCATAAAGGTGGAGATGATCGTGGTTTTAATTACAGTTGGTTAATTAAATATTAAAATGAATATAACTAATGAAGAGGCACCGGTGGGTAATAGTTGAGATTTGGTTGTTAACCGCTCACTTGTGTCCACGTAGGACCCGAGTTCTTGACACCTGTTCCAAGACTGAGCGTGCTAACCACATGTAGGGTGTGTGGGCACCCCTATCGGCTTGGTACCTGATTTCTAAGTATTGTACTGGGGGCCGCAAACTAGTTTGAAGTTTTTATGCCACGTTATGCCATGTATGCCATGTTATGCCATGTTTATTACCTATTGCTCGATGAGCGTTTATTACTGTTGCATAGGTGCAGCACTCTGTCACGGGAATATTTTGTCTATGACCTCTGCTCCCGTGCAAGTGTACGCAACCCTAGAGTCCATACGGGGAGGATTAGCTATACCTCGTACGGGTAGGTCTTTCGGGTAGCCCCCATGTGCTTGGTTTGGGTCAGGGAAAGCGTCGTGTCCTAGGCCCCGCCGACATACCGATGGAAGTATGTTAATTGATCTGGCAACAAGGGTCGAAGTGTGTGTGGAAACTTTGGTGCACCCCTGCAGGGTTAAATCTTTTCGAAAAGTCGTGTCCGCGGTTATGGACGTCTTAGAGTACAGTATCTCGATCATAGACAACTATAACTAAAGTTTACTGTTATAAAATTGACTTGTATCTGATATGACTAGTTAATTGTATAACCACCATGGAACGAATGAATAAAATTGCTAATCGTGTGAGTTTCCTCGGCTTGACTTCCTCGTTTGGACTCGAGGGAAAAATACCAGGATGGGTATGATTGGTGGTAGTATCAGGTTTGATCCGCATAGGTCTTTATTACCTCTCTCTGATAGCTGACAGTTTTCTGAGTCTCTATAGGTTGTTAACGCATGCTTTGTTGCCGCTTCAGTCCACCAGACCTATGTAGGCGATGACCGTCTAATTCTAAGACTCGCCGTGTACTGGCCTTAGTACTGACCGCTCTATTTTTCCTTTGCCCTTTGCCGGCACCTCTTTTGTTATAGCAGGTTTTGAGATCGACGTCGTTAGTAGGGTTACCCTTCCGGCTTGGCCTGGGAAGGGTTATGGCTGCCATTGGTTATTCTTCAGGGCTCTTAGCTCAATTTGCATCTTGTCCATAGTCAGATGTTGTATCGTTTTCAAGGTGATTTGGATCTTTTTATTGTATGTCTGTATTCTTGAATCATGGAGTCGTTGTTGTATATATCTGTTCTGTGGGTTCCATCATGGACTAATTTGTAATGGTATTACTTCATTTTCCACCCGCACAAAAGTGCCTGGTGGGCACCTTTGAATCGTTTCTATACAGGTTTGGCGGAAATCGCTAAAATTTACATAGGGCCGATCCGAGGGTGTTACAGAGTGGTATTAGAGCTCAGCATTTGCGATACCCCACTGGTCCAGCATGTAGAATAACCTAGCTAACAACCGTGGTAGAGTGTCAAAACTATTTTGGAAAAATCGGTTGGATAGATCTAAATAGGTCTGCTTTTACTCCTTACTCCTCTACTATTCTCCTCTTACCTCCGCGTGTTTTGAATCTGCTCTCTTATCTTTGCTTCGAGTCCAGGAATTCTGGTGGATGGGTTTCCGTCGTACCTTTAGGGTTTTGCTTTCTTCCTATTGTAACGGTGTCACTATCCGATATTCATGCTACTAAGAAATTTTCCTCTATTGTACCTTTCAGTGGATCAAAATTCACTAAATTTTTTCTTTGTATCTTCTGGTGTTTCAAGACGACAACATCATCTACGTCATATCAGATGAAGAGCCTGCATCACTCCTTTGTTTCTGAACATCGCTTGTGAAGATCTATAATCTAAATTCCGAGAATGGGTTGCACATTTTTCTACTATATGTGCGGAGTAATAGTTTGGGTGCGTGATGGATTGACCCCCATGCCGACTACTCATTCTATTTGCTCTTGTACATTAAAGTGGATTAGAATGCATATTTTCTCTCCTTATATCAAAGTTAGAAGTGGACTTATCTTTTCGAGACCTTTACCTTCGTCCTTTGTTCTTCGAAGTGCTCTCTCGACGAACGTGAACAACGATCCCTTGTTGGTGGTGTCGTGGATTACAAGACGAATAAAGAATCTTTGTTAGTGGTGTCGCAATGATCTACACGAAGCGAGAAGATTTAGATCATCGGCATTATTCCCCATACCAGGAGGCGGATCTCGAGGGTGAGATCTATTGTTAGTGGTGTCGAATTGTAGAACCCCGGGTAAAAACCAGTACTAGAAAATTGCATGTTAATTATATTGTGTGCATCATCATGACATCATGGATATTAATTGCCTAAAACTATTTCTCTAAAACATATCCTTGTTTTCTAGATAATTCTCTCCTTCAATTCAAATCAACCCGGTCTCTTCCGAATATTTTTATTTCGTCTAAAATTATATACAAAAGTTTATAAAATAAAATAGAACTATAATTATAAAAAATATTTTGTCGGAGAAGGCAGCCCGCTAGGCTAAAAGGCCCAACCAACTACCTACGACCCTGATCTGGCCCAAAACCAAACGCTAACCTAAACACCGATGACCTAAACCCTAACCCTAGCTCACCCCAACAATCCTCCACCCCAAAGTCGCCTCTTCCCACTCACCTGCCCACCGCACACGAGCGAACACACGCACCCGTTGCTGCTATGCACGCACACAGTGCACACCAACTCGACGCAACCCAGCCACATGACCCATCCTACTCCCGCTGGTCCCGTGCACCAAACCCTGCCCGCACATGGCCCACCATCGTGACCGCGTGGCTCACCCGCACCCCGACCTGCGGGATCCCCTCTCCTCTCAAACGTCTTCCTCCTCTCCTCCTGCGATCCCCACCTCCCTGCGCTGCCGCCACCCTCCCTGCAGTGCTCCCCCGCCGCCCTTCCTTGCCTCTGCTTCTCTCCTGCTCGGCTGTCAGACACCTGACAGAGTAAGCGGGAGAAGAAGGATATCTTTTAGATAACGAACGACTACTGATGAGAAGACCAACGGTGGAGATGACAAGACACCGTTTCACCCTTATTACTTTGGGTGGAATCTTACCGTTTATCTTTTTACTACTGTAATAGAACGTAGTCGTTGCTCGTGGAGCTTATAATCCTAGATGCGCCTGGCATCATTATCTATCTTTGTTATTGCTTCTAGCAAACCCTAAACAATATACATATTGTAGAGGTCCCAACCCAATAAGGTATGGTCCTCCTGTGTTTTTCAATGCTAGTCCCTGGATCAATAGCTAGCATCCACAGTTAAGATGTAATATCAAGATACAAAGATCATAGTATAAATTTATAACCAGGAATAACATATGTTTATTACATCAAACATAGCTCATATGGCTATTACATTACATTTGCAGCGGATTATCTATAAGTATGGGTCCATCATCTTCAAAGTGCCACAGGCAGATGTTGGTTGTAGATTTTGTAGTCCTAGTCAATCAAACAATCTTCATTTTAAAACAATCAACCTGCAACATTACAAGTTACAGCCACAAGGGTCAATACATTTTGAATTGTATTGGCAAGCTTCACTTTTAATGTATAATGAGAGTGGATCCTATCATTATATGCACATTTGGATAAGTAGAGTTTAAGGCTTATTTGCAGAAAGCAATATTTTATCCTAACTTTTCAAAAGGGTTTTAAAGTCTTTTGTCAATTTTCTTTTCCAAGTTTCTTGAACTCCTTGGTAGAAACTCAAGTGTTCAAATCCTTGTCAAAATCTCTTGAGCACCTTGGTAACCCCAAGTGCAACAAGTTTTATCAAAAACTCATGAATTCCTTGGTAAAGCCCCAAGTACTTCATGCTCTTGAGCACCTTGGTAACCCCAAGTGCAACAAGCTTTACAAAATCTCTTTGAATTCCTTGGTAGACACACAAGGGCATCAAGTTTTTATATTAGAAGTTGGAATGTCGAGATCTCCCATAGTTCAAACTTTAGTTGCTCAGTATTGTCCATAACCGGGGACACGGCTAAGTACTTAGATTTCGTTAACTTCTGCAGAAGGAGTACACTTTACCCACATGACACAATCCCATCTTGTTGCCACCAGTGGCCTACTGGATTAGTGCTCACCAAGATGGAGTACTGGCAGATTGAGAATGTGACGAAGTCTTTCCAAAAGGTCCTCCCATACATCATTGCTAGCTTTGTCTTCAGCCCCCATGAAGCATTCCAGATCCCCATGTCCAGTAACTAAAGACAATGTATGGGTCTTCCTAATGTAATTGACTAAGCCAGAGCCATAATAGCATGTGGTTGTACACGAAAGCCACAATTGGAGAAGCATGTTTGATCTCTAAGTTTCCTAGGTGGTTTTCTTTTGGAGCACAACACAAAGTGATTGCCATAGACATGGTTCCCTTTTGTTGCCACCTTCTCCAAAACTTAAAGTATCCTCCACCTAGGTGGTTCATTGAGTCCTTGTTTTATTATGTAAAACACAAGTCCTTTTCTCAATCTTTGTAAAATCTCAACATGTATCTCTTTTTCTATTTTAGCAAATAGCATGGCTAAGCATGTACAACTTTAATAGTTTTACTAAGGAGTGTTTAGGGAATCCTATTAGGATTTAGCATAGCATAAGTATAAAATATCTTTTCATGCATATTTTCAAAATCCACTAAGTATAAGGAAAATAGTAGGACTTTTGTATGATAGTGTAACTTGCCTTTTTGGTAGGGAATGAGGGTTCACTTCCTTGATCTTGCTAGTTTCACACTTTGCTAATTTCACTACAAGTCAATCAAGCAAATCACCAAATCAACTAACGTTCCAAACCAAGGTTAAACAAACAATTTCACACACATAGCAATGGAGTCTAAGTCATGCAAAGGGGGTTCTTGTACAAGGTTGGTCTCCACTAGGTTTATAAACCTTGTATGATCCAAATTGGTCATTTACCAAAATGGCAAAGTTATTAGTTAGAGGGTTTTGCTCAAAGTATATTTTAAAATCCATTCAACATTTTATGTGGTGAAAATTATCCTTTTCAAAGCAAAACTTTAGGTTTTGCACCAAGTAAGTTACCCTTGGCAAGGCTTGGTGTTTTGGGTCAGTAGGTTTGGTCCATAACATTTTTCCAAAGTTTTCCTTGCAAAAACATTTTCCATAACAAAATCAATGAGTTTATTAGGCTAGAAAATGACTAAGTTAACTAATTTAACTTTAAATTTCACAAAAAATCATTTTTAACACTATGGGTTTGTTCCTAGGGTTAGTAAGATCACACAAATCCATTTTGCAAAAGATTTAATCCTAAAAACAATTTTAAACAATTTTTATACTCTAAACAAGTACACAAATGTTTCTGCAATTTCAATCAATCTAACAGATACTATTTTCAAAACTAAGGCCATGGTTAGCTAGGGCTTGTTCTCCTGATTTCATTGATATAAAATTTTCCAAATTTGGACGTGTGGTTTGAAAGTTATAAGGGTTTGAAGTTTGCAAATAATTCTGATTTCAAAACTGTTTTTAGATCTATTACAGGCCACGCGTCGCGTCGTGATTGGTCGATACCGGTTCGTCTGGATCGCGTGCTGCGGCGCGTTGGATCAAGTCAGATCGTGCGGCACAGGATCATCACTTACCCCTTCGTTAACGTTCTATCGTATCCGTCAGATCCAGATCCTACGGTTACTAACACGCTTGCCAAAATCTGGCGGCGCTCGTCGGCTGCGCGCGGCGGCGACGGTCGGTCAGTGGCGGCGCTGGTGAAATAGGAGGCGAGAGAGGAAGGGAGTAGGCTCACCGAGGTCGTAGTTGGTTGGGGAAGCTCAACGTGTGGTCGACGAGGCAGGGGGCGCACGGGAACGGTGGCGATTGCTCGCCGGAGACTTTGTCGGCGTCGGGTGGTTCTGTCCGCGGTCGAGGGCGACGCTGTGGATCATCCCGAAGCAAAACAATGATGCGGTTAGATGCAGAAAGGTGTGGCGAGTGCGGGAGTGTGAACGAGGAGGCGCGGGGCGCTCAGATACTACCTGTGGGTTTTGCCGGAGATGATGCAGACGGTGGCGACGGTGGTCGTTGTCGAGGGCGAGGTTACAGGGTACCCGCGGTTGAGTTTGGTGCACTAGTAGATGCGCCTGAGAGTGGGGAAGCTGTGAGTTTGGTCGGGGAGGCTCGGGAAGATGTGGCTTGGCCGGAATCGACAGAGGAAGCTCGTCGGAGCGGCGGCGGTATAGAGAGAATCGGAGGCAGCCTAGGGGCAGAGAGGAGGAGTGGTCTGGGGGAAAAGAAGGAGGGGGCGCTGGCGCTTAATAGCGTGCATTCACGGCGAGGTTTAAGGCGCGGCATCACTGCGAATTGATCGCGGCTTTGAATGGCAGCAACGGCAGCGAGGGAGGAGGCGTGGTCTGCGGGTGGGGAAGAAGAGGGACGAGGCGGTGGGGTCCTCTGGTCAGTGGGAAAGGAGGTGTGAGGAAGGTCCACCTGTCAGGGACTTTGCGGGTTGTTTCAGCGGTGAGAAAAACGGTTCGGGGTGGAGAGGAGGTGGGCTGCGAGTTGGGCTGTTGGGCCAGATTGTTGGGCTGTTCCATTTTTTTCTGTCTAATTCCTTTTCTTTTTCTATTTCTATTTCCTGTTTTGAATTTCAAACAATTATTCAAACAATCAAACAAGGTTCAAATCAATTCAAACAATCAACAAACTTTTCTTTTGAATTTGGTTCTGTTTATCAACATAATCCAAATCCAAAAATAAATAATATTTTTATACTCAATTTAGGATCCATTTAATAATTAAATAAAATGGACTATGGTTTATTAATAAAATAAGGTTTGGTTTAAGTAATAAAATTTTCATTTAAAAACCAAATATTTTCAACCCAATCAGTAGGTTTTATTTGGAAATAAAGAATATTGGAAATCTTGTTTAAAATAAAATAATCCCTTTACTTTAAGGTCCATTAATAATTAAATAAAATGGGCCTTAGTTATTTAATAAAATAGAATTTGATTTTATGAATAAAATCTTTATTTAAAACCTAAATATTTTCAAAACCAAATCAATAGGTTTTATTTGGAAATATTCAATACTTGGAAACTTTATTAAATTAGACAAACCAGTTTTTGATGGTTTATAAATGATATAACCTTTATTAATAAAACTTGGATAACAAATCCTTATTAATTTATTTTAAATAAACCTTTGCTAATTTTATTTAGAAATAAAATGTTTTTATTTCTCAAAGCTTGGCCAAGGATTAATTTGGCTTTATGAAATAATTATTTATTTATAATCCATCTTTTCTTTTGAATACCAAACCTTTTATTTTAAAAGATTCAAAATCTTATTTCCAAATTATTTATTTTCCCTTATTTAAAATGTTTATCTTTTTAAATCCTTTTAGGATTTTATTTGATTCAAATGGGTTTGAGGTTCCATTTAAATTCAAAAAGTTTCTTCTGGCTCTGAAATTCAAACAAAGTTTTATTTTATTAATTTATTTTCACATTACAAGATTTGGAAAATCTTGGGATGTGACACATATACTCTATGATAAATCGATGGGTATCTCGAAGAAGATGTTCCCATCTTCCAAGTCCCGAATCCTTCATGTGATTTTGATTCCCCTTCTGGTGTATTCGGTTTTTCCCAATTTCATGTCAAATTCATGTCGTTCCCCAGTGGGATCTAAAAAATTGGTATGAGAGACCAGTCAATTTTCGGCGGCAATTCGATTAGGCGTGACAGGGCAGGTTTGGTTCTCATGTGAAATCCCACCCTCCTTAACCTCTTCGCGGCGGCGGTGTGTTTGAGTCGACGGTGGCGTTGGGGGCGGAAGCGTCCATCTAGATGAGGTCGACGGAGGCGGCTTGGTGGTGGCTGCAAAGTTCGGGCACGGATCGAGTTCTTCATCGCGGTTGCTAGAGAAAATCCCCTCCAATGGTAAAATTCTGGTGACGTCCTCTTTCTGTGTGCTTTTGGTAGGCGGGATAGCGAGGAGGCGGTAGGATCTGGCCGGGTTTCGAGTTGCTGAACAAGTTTTAGTGTAAAATTCCTCTACTTGTTGCCAAGATCAGTATGCCTCCTAAATCCAAGGCAAGCATGGATGATGAAGAGCGGACTGAACTAAGGGCACTTCGATAGGAACTGAATGCTAATCGCAAAGATACTGATGAACTACGCAGCGACATGAGCCACATAAAAACCGCTCTCTCTCTCTCTCTCTCTCTCTCTCTCTCTCTTCTGAACCAGAAACAAAATGATGTTGTTGAGGCTATTACGGAGATGCACAATGCCATGGGTAACCTCAGCATGCAGCTTACTGCTATGACTCATGCAATCAACTCTCTCAAACAAACAACAATTGTGTCGATAGTTCCACAACCTACTGATACTACCCAGCCAAATCAGAAGTCACCGACTTTCCAACCCTCACAAAAACAGCCTGCTGGGCAGCTAACTGGCGCTTTGAAAAGGCAATTACTAGAGGAACAAGAGAAGACCCAGTACATTAACCTCGTAACATCTGGAAAGTTAGCACCTATTAACACCGACAAGCATTCAACACCTCCAGGATTTGCATGATTGCAAAGGCATGTGCAACACCATAGAGGAAACACTCCTAATCAAGCTCACACACCAGCATTTCGAACTTTCCAACATCAACAACCAAAACTGCAACAATTATGGGAGGGGTATGCCAGGGATTATGAGAAAGAAATGAGAATCAATTTCTTCAAGTCCATTACAAAAGGTCCCAGAATGTATTTCCCAAAATTTGATGGTGATAATCCTGTAGGGTGGATAAGACAATGTGAAAAATTCTTTCAAATGGCTACTGCTCCAGAAGAGTATAAGGTACATCTAGATCAATTATACTTTGTGGGATGTGCTGATGTGTGGTTGAGAAGATCAGGATTGCATAAGCAACAACTATCCTAGACACAATTTGCTAAGGAGGTAAATCAACTGTTCTCAGGTCATAGTTCTTATGAACTAGCTGAAAAATTCAACAACATCAAACATCACAATTCTAGTATCAAAGAATATACAGAACAAATTGAGGAACTCATGGCTGATATCCTAGAAGAAAATCCTGACCTACAAGAAGATTGGTTTGTCAAGTGTTATGTGAATGGAATGAGAGAGGCCATCAAGTCCCAATTACGACCATTCAAACCAACTTCTTTGACATCAGCTTATTGGCAGACAAAATAAATGGAACAATGCTTACCAGTTAATAAAATTTTTGTCCCCCAATTCTAGAAATTCAGCAGCTCCAATAATTACAAGCAACCATAGATAGCTCCTATCATCAACAAAGTCCCAGAGGCTCCTAGAAGCACTCTTGTTACTAGGCTCAAGGGCCAATGTTGGAGATGGGGCGATCCGAATTGGGCACCTGGAAGTGCAGACAAATTCTAGTCCTTAACTTCCTAGCTGACGTTCTAGATCAAGAACAGTCACACCAAGCTCCAGAATAGGAGGACATGGAGGGACAAAGAGAAGAAGGGCCAGCAAACCAACAAGAAAATTCGATGAGCATTTCAAGCCTTGGGGAGAACTATTTCCAAAAGCACTCCTACAGTCATGGTCACTGTTAGAGGAAGACAAGCCATTGCTTTATTAGATTCAGGCAGTAGTAAATCCTTCATGGATATGGGTTTTGCTCTGAAAACTGAATCTATACTCCAATCAGCTCCAATTAGAGAAGTCAAAGTAGCCGGTGGTGGTGTTCTAACCTCTGATTCTATAGCACCAGATTGCTCTTTCTATTGCAAATCACAAATGTGTAGAAACATTCAGAGTACTCCATCTTCGTGACCATGAAATTATACTAGGTTGTGACTGGCTGGAGAAACACAACCCATTCATAGTGGATTTCCAAAAATCAACTGTATCAATCAATATTCCGGATAGTGGTACCGTTTCTTTTCCAACTTGCAACTCTGCTACCAAACTAAGTGAAATACCAGCAGAACAGCTGCAGAAGCTATTGGATCAAGGAGCTGTAGCATATTTAATTCAGCTAGACACTTCCTCTGATAGTCCTACTAAAACAGCAAAGGTGTTAACTGCTTTGAAGACAATACTGAAGAAATATGAAAACATTTTTGAATCCCCTACTAAACTTCCCCCACACATACAATGTGATCACACTATACCTCTTCAAAAGGACGCTAATCCTCCACTGTTGTGACCATTACCTCACAAGCAAAAAGATGAAATGGAAGCGCAAATTAAAGAATTGCTCCACAACAAGGTGATGAGACCCAGCCAAAGTCCTTATGTTTCCCCTGCAATTTTAGTAAGAAAGAAAGATGGATCATGGAGATTGTGTGTGGATTACAGGAAATTATATGCTTTAACAATCAAAAACAAATTTCCTATTCCTGTTATAGAAGATTTGTTGGATGAACTACATGGTGCCAAAGTTTTCTCTAAACTGGGCTTAAGGTCAGGATACCACCAAATAAGGATGTCAACACAAGATATTCCCAAGACTGCATTCAGAACATGTGGTGGTCACTATGAGTACTTGGTAATGCCTTTTGGATTATCCAATGCTCCAGGCACTTTTCAAGCATTGATGAATCAAATATTAGAAAATGACTTAAGGAAGTTCATTTTGGTATTCTTTGATGATATCCTAATCTATAGTCATAACATGGCCACTCATTGCAAGCATCTAGAAATTGCAGTACAGCTATTGCATGCCAATAAACTATTTGCCAAAAGAAGCAAATGTGTTTTTGCTGTGTCACAAATAGAGTACTTGGGGCATGTGATTAAAGGCAATGGAGTATCTACAGATCCAGCAAAGATTGCTGCCATAGCTAAATGGAAGGCCCCATCATCCGTCAGTCAACTCTGAAGTTTCTTGGGATTAACAGGATACTACAGAAGGTTCATTAAGAACTATGGCATAATTTGTAGGCCATTGTATGATCTACTCAGGAAAGTACCATACATATGGTTACTAGTCCATCACAATGCTTTCAACATACTGAAACAAGCATTAATGATAGCACCAGTATTAGCTCTACCCAATTTCAACAAACCGTTTGTCTTGGAAACTGATGCTTCATGCACTAGACTGGGCGCTGTTTTGATGCAAGAGGGAAAATCTCTAGCCTATCATAGTGAAGCACTCGGACCAAGAAATACCAACCTTTCAGTCTATGAAAAGGAATCTCTTGCCATCTTACATGCAGTAAAATGATGGCGACATTATTTCTTGGGAAATTCCCTGATCATTCAAATAGATCATCAAAGCCTTAAATACATAACTGAACAAAGGGTAGCTGAAGGCATACAACACAAGTTTATGTTGAAGTTATTAGAGTTTGACTTCACCGTGGAGTATAAGAAGGGACGAGAAAATACTGTTGCTGATGCATTATCTAGAAGATTTGCTTCACTATTTGCTATTTCAGCTATCACTCCCTCTTGGATATATGAACTGGTCAATAGCTACTCTGCTGATGAGACAACTAAGACATTGCTACAGAAATTCTTAGTAACTCCACCAGCAGAAAACTTAGACTACTCCCTAAATGCTGGCATATTGAGATACAAATATAGGCTAGTAATTGGCAAAGACCAGAAATTACAAGCAACCATACTCACTTCCTTGCACCAATCTGCTTTGGGTGGTCATTTAGGGACGAGAGCAACATATCAGAGAGTCAAAAAGCTATTCTACTGGCCTGAGATGAAGAAAGATGTTGAAACTTGTGTTTCCCAATGCTCTGTCTATCAAAGATCAAAACATGAATAATGTAAATACCTAGGGTTATTAGACCCGCTACCAACACCTGATATGGCATGGACACATATTACAATGGACTTCATAGAAGGTCTCCCTAAATTCCAAGGCAAGGAGGTAATATTGGTAGTAGGTGAAAAATTGACAAAATATGCCCATTTCATACCTCTGCGCATCCTTATTCAGTTCAGTCTGTTGCCCAAGCATTATGGGATTAGAGCAACTCTAGCAGCTACCGTAAACACAAACCGTAAACGCGCGAGTTTGGTGCGCTGAAAATGATATTTCTGGGGCCGCGAGAGCCGGCGCAGTGCGGCTCCGTAAACGCAAAACGCCAAACAGCATATTCGAATATGCTGTTTTGCGGTTTGTATTTATGGTAGCTGCACCGCGCCGCTGTACTGCAAAATGAAACCACATACATAACTAAATTTTTCTATAGTTCATACTACAGCACATGCGACAGTTTCAGTTCCAATGTTTGCACACATGTTCGCATCGAGTCACACCCAAAATAAGATCAACATAGCAAATGCAAGGCATACGCATCAAGCAGCACCGTCACTCGCCGTAGCACCTCCACTTGCCGTAGCATCTCCACTCGCCGAAGCTCCTCCACCGAAAGTTGCTTGGGCCTCCTCCATGGCTTGCTTCCTCCTTGCGATGATCTCTAGTGCATGCATCCATGAAGCTTGGATCCATCATCATTGTTCTATTCTCCTCGGAAAGAAGCTCGGCGGCGGCTTTCTTATTATCTAGAGCAATCTTTCTCTCCTCCAACTCACGGATTCCTTGCCATCTTATTAGCTTCATCTCATTCTTCTTCTCCTTCATGGCCATTTTGGCCTCCAAGGTTTTCATTGTGGTAGCGTCCTTCAACTTTACCATCTCATCAATTTTGGATGCCATGTTGGAGTGCTCTTTCTCCATCTTGATCCATTATTTAGCCTTCTTGGTTCCTTCCGGTCTCCCCTTGTTCCTTCCTCCTTCCTCCTCCTCATCATACAACTTGAGCAATGCTCCCTTTCTTGGTTTTCCTTCTTCCTCCCTCAACTTCCACTTCTCCGTGTGCTCGAGCACCCTCCAAAAATGTTGTAGATTGAATGCTTTCCCTTTAGAGCCGGCCATTTCCTTGTACCTATCCGTAGCAATTGAATCAATTTCATCTATTGTTCTACCACTTGGCAAAGGTTGTGTCCGGACTTGCTCCAAAGCTCCACTCCAACGGCTACAAGCTGCCTTGATCACGTCCCACCTTCCTTGTAGTGAACGATAGGTGCGGTCAACTGGGTTCTCCACGGGTGGCAAGAGCTTGAAGAACTTATCTTCGATCCTTAACCAATAGCTCTTCCCGGTTTGATCCGTGCCACAGATCGCATCCATGGATACTTGTGTCCATGCCTTGCACAAGACCGTGTCTTCCATTGGAGTGTAGTTGATGGTCCTTATCTTCTTCTCGGCTTTGGCATCATCGTACACCCCTTGATCAACCTCTTCCAAATCATCCCCATCATCTTCCTCCTCCCCACCATCCACGGCCTCTTCCTCCTCCTCTTCCGCACCATCCAAATCATAGGCAGGGAGTGGAGGTTGCGTGATGCACACCTCGCTCTCGTTCAGCAGCTGCACATAGGACGAGGGGGATTCATCGTACCTTGAAGGCATTTCCTCGAGCTGTTGTCTGCGACAATGTGTACACGCTGTGGAGCCGGCGGGGTGCTTTGCGGAGCGGCGGCGTGCTGCACGGGCTTCTTCTTCGGCGGTGCCGCCTTGCTGCCGCCTGGCGCCGCCTTCTTCGAGCCGGTGCCGGCCTTCTTACGTGCCGCTGACGGCTTCGGGAGTTCCAGGGCGATGATGGCCCTGGCAGGAGCAGGGGATGGCGAGCCCACGGAAGCAGCGATCGGGGGCTCGACAGCGGCGGCGACGACATTCACGCGCTTCCTCTTCTTGATGGAGAAAGCGGCGGCGGCCGGCGTGCCTGCGTGGACTGGCGGAGCTACAGGAAACGCGACAGTCGACCGTGGGGCTTGTGCGGCAGCCGGCGGGAGGTCGGAGGAGTCCATGCCTTCGATTGGCGGTGGCGACGGCCTTGGAGATTCACCAGGGACAGACATCAACGGTGGCGGCTGGGTGGGAGCGGGAGGCGGGAGCTGAAACTTCCATCCCGCCAAAATCGGAACGAGGATACGTGTCATGCTCGGTTTCCCTCCGGACCCCGTAGAAGTACCGTTCCACAGAAGGAATATGCTGCGCCCCGCAAAAAAATGTCGGGTTCAGTCCGGGATACAGTAGCTGCACGGCGCGGATTTTTTGTGGGGTACGCTAAACTAACGGTTATTTTACGGTTTTGGGGCTTTTACGGTAGCTGCTAGAGTTGCTCTTATGTGCTCAAGTTACATGGACCTCCACTAGTGATCATCTCTGACCGGGACAGAATTTTCACAAGCATAATGTGGAAGGAAGTTTTGAAAGCCTTAAAAGTGGAGCTAAGATTTAGCTTAGCTACCATCCTCAATCAGATGGGCAATCAGAGCGAGTGAACCAATGCCTAGAATCATATTTGAGATGCATGATTTTCAATGAACCAAAGAAATAGATGTCTTGGTTATCTTTAGCCGAGTTTTGGTACAACATCTCATTGCATACTGTCACCCCATTCCAAGCACTTTCTGGTTTTGCACCACCTCAAATCAGTGAACTCTCGATGCCAGGACTAACAGACATGGGAGCTGTGGATTTCTTACAAGCTAAGCAAACAATGCTGGACCAACTCAAATCAAACGTGACACAAGCTACTACCAGGATGAAGAAGTATGCGGACACCAACAGGTCTGAAATAACATTTGTGGTAGGAGACATGGTCTATCTAAAAATGCAACCTTATAGACTTGCAGCCTTTGGCATGAGGGGACCTATTAAATTGCACAGCAAGTTTTATGGTCTATTCAGAATCACACAAACAGTGGGAAACAGAGCGTACAAACTACTATTACCCGATGGTGTCAAAATACACCCAGTTTTTCATGTTAGTCATTTGAAAAAGCATATCGGACCTAATGTGGTGCCTAGTGTTAATTTACCACTCATAGTTGAAGATGGAAATATCCATACTGCACATGCAGCAGTTCTACAAGTCAGGCAAATCCCAAGGAACAATGCTATAGTCGTTAAATGGTTAATACAGTGGGACAATCTATCTCCTAAAGAATCAACTTGGGAAGATGCAGATTTTATTAAGAAAATATTCCCTACTTTCTTCCAAGACACCGTCGAAGCTTGGATGAACCCCGAAGCAGTTCCTTGAGGAAAAGTAACATTCCAAGGGGAGGGCATTGTCAGACACCTGACAGAGTAAGCGGGAGAAGAAGGATATCTTTCAGATAACGAATGGCTATTGATGAGAAGATCAAAAGTGGAGATGACAAGACACCGTTTCACCCTTATAACTCTGGGTGGAATCTTACTGTTTATCTTTTTACTACTGTAACTAAACACAGTCGCTGCTCGTGGAGCTTATAAGCCCAGCTGCGCCTGGCACCATTATCTATCTCTGTTATTGCTTGTAGCAAACCCTAAACAATATACATATACTCTATGATAAATTGATGGGTATCTGGAAGAAGATGTTCCCCTCTTCTAAGTCCTGAATCCTTCCTATGTTTTTGATTCCCCTTCTGGTGTATTCGGTTTTTCCCAATTTTGTGTCAAATTCATGTCGTTCCCCAGTAGGATCTGACATCGGCGTCCTCTGCTTCTCCCACTGCTGATCGCCGCGTCCTCCCTCTGCACGCTGCACGTCCCTGATGCCTCTCCCCCTTCTCTGTCGTAGCGCTCCCCCCAACCGTCGCTCGCCGCCTCCCTGCATCGGCCGTCGCCCGCGACGCCACCCCGGGCTGTCGTTCTCCTGCACCACCACCAGGTCTTCCTCCCCCTGCAGCATCGGCCCTTGCAGCGTCACTTGCATGTGGGCGCCGCCGCGCCTATGACCCCGGTGGACGCGGCCTCCCACCCTCCTTGATACCACGAGCTCCCGGCATCGGCCACCGGCCTCCTCGCCTTCGCGCTCTCTGCCGCACATACCGGTACCGTTTTCCCCGTGCCCACCTCCCTGATGTTCCTTTGGTTTTGCTTGTAGGGTAACCAAGTCTCGATGGAATGCTACGTTGAAGAAGTGAGACGTTTTGGTACTGATGTGAAGAGGTGGTATGTAGATGCATCGGTAACTGTGTGGTGTGATGCCCATATGTGGATATATGATGCCGGTGGGTGATTTTCAACAGTTCCAAACACCGACAAGAACCGCCTAATATCAAGTTCTTCCGAAGACCAACGCCGATCCAAGTTCGACATCAAAGACGAGACGGACGCCATGATCTCCTTCCCAGATTCCGGACTTCTGGAACGCCGAGCTCTCCCTCCCGGAATCCGAAGACCGATCCCTACGAACCCTCGAGCCCCCAAGCTCTTCGATCCAAGATGTGTGATCCCTTTTCTCGAGACCTCTATTTTTATAATATATAATATATCACATAGATTTTTTGCATATGAATCCGTCATACTCGCATGCATATTGTGGATGTTTGGGGGTATTTTGTCGACTCACCTAATAATTAAATATGGAGACCATATGCAGGCTTTTCTAGTCTTATATTGGCCCCATTTAAATTTGTGTAGCAAACTGATGATATAATTTTTGTCTTGTTAAGACAACATTTAAATTGCGGGGTATCTAAACAACTAGAACCATATATTAAATTGTCGGGACCGCGGCTCCGCTATATAGTGTCTAATTGCATCGCATCTTTGCCATGTCATGCATCATACATGCATCATGCCCAATCTTTTGCCTTAGTATTAAATAGTGCATCCAGTGTTTCTTCTAGTGATTTGCTTCTTCACGGATTAGGCCAATGAGTTGATGCGAGTGTCGACCCGATATTTGGATGAACCTTCGACAATGTTTAACAGGTGAGCATTCTCCCCCTTTCTACCTATCTTACATTTATAGTCTTTAGTTCCTCCTGTTGATCTATTGCTATATGTGTTGCGATGCTTTAGATTCTGTACCCCTTTATATATCCCTACAGCCTTTATATTTCCTTGGACACCCCCTATTGCCTGTTGTTTGGGTAGACAATTGGCCTTGTGAGTCGTAGTCTCTTGGTCAGGTGCTGCCTTGTGTCGTTGATGTTCCACTGATGTTGGGGGTTGGCATATTCATAAAGGTGGAGATGATCGTGGTTTTAATTACAACTGGTTAATTAAATATTAAAATGGATATAACTAATGAAGAGGCGCCGGTGGGTAATAGTTGAGATTTGGTTGTTAACCGCCCACTTGTGTCCACCTAGGACCCGAGTTCTTGACACCTGTTCCAAGACTGAGCGCGCTAACCACATGTGGGGTGTGTGGGCACCCCTATCGGCTTAGTACCTGATTTCAAAGTACTGTACTGGGGTCCATAAACTAGTTTAAAGTTTTCATGCCACGTTATGCCATGTATGCCATGTTATGTCATGTTTATTACCTGTTGCTCGATGAGCGTTTATTACTGTTGCGTAGGTGTGGCACTCTGTCACGGGAATATTTTTTCTATGACCTCTACTCTCGTGAAAGTGTACGCAACCCTAGAGTCCATACGAGGAGGATTAGCTATACCTCGTACGAGTAGGTATTTCGGGTGGCCCCCATGTGCTTTCTTTGGGTCAGGGAAAGCGTTGTGTCCTTGGCCACGCTGACATACCGATGGAAGTATGTTAACTGATTTGGCAACAAGGGTCAAAGTGCGTGTGGAAACTTTGGTGCACCCCTGCAGGGTTAAATCTTTTCGAAAAGCCATGTCCGCGGTTATGGACGACTTGGAGCATAGTATCTCGATCATAGACAACTATAACTAAAGTTTACTATTATAAAATTGACTTGTATATGATATGACTAGTAAATTGGATAGCCACCATGGAACGAATGAATAAAATTGCCAACCGTGTGAGTTTCCTCGGCTTGACTTCCTCGTGACTCGAGGGGAAAATACTAGGATGGGTATGATTGGTGGTAGTATCAGGTTGGATCTGCATAGGTATTTATTACCTCTCTCTAATAGCCGACAGTTGTCTGAGTATCTATGGGTTGTTAGCGCATGCTTTGTTGCCGCTTCAGTCCACCATACCTATGTAGGCGAGGACCGCCGAATTCTGACTCGCCGTGTACTGGCCTTAGTACTGACTGCTCTCTTTTTCCTTTGCCCTTTTCCAGCATCTCTTTTGTTATAACAGGTTTTGAGATCGACGTCGTTAGCAGGGTTACCCTTCCGACTTGGCCTGGGCAGGGTTATAGACGCCATTGGTTATTTTTCAGGGATCTTATCTCAATTTGCATCTTGTTCGTAGTCGGATATTGTATCGTTTTCAAGGTGATTTGGATCTTTGTATTGTATATCTATATTCTTGACTCATGGAGTCATTGTTGTATATATCTGTTCTGTGGGTTCCATCATGGACTAATGTGTAATGGTATTACTTCATTTTCCACCCGCACGAAAGTTCCTGGTGGGCACCTTTGAATCGTTTCTATGCGGGTTTGGCGGGAATCGCTAAAACTTGTATATGGCCGATCCGAGGGTGTTACATGTTGCTGTGTTGGCCATGGCGCTTTCCTAGGCCACCATATGCTTCCACCTCGCGGATCACCGGATGTAGTTTAGGGCATCCACATTTTTAGGGTAGGCCGTAGCCGCTGTCTTGTAGGCGTGCTTGGGGGAGCGCAGGGCTTCGACCTCGTTGTAACACCCCATCATTTAGGAACCAACGAAGGGTAGAAATAGGAATTTGAGCATTTGCATGCATTCATCTGTAAAATCAGGGTAAATTTTTCGCTAAATAAAAACCTAAGGAGATCAGAGTTTCTTTCACTATCTAGAGGTAGGTTTAGCTCTTTATAGTGATTGCTATAAGTTTTGACACGATCTTTAGAAATTTAAACGATTTTGGGGAAACAATTTGAATTCAAGTTTGAAATTTAAATCATTTGGAAAAGATTTGAAAATTAGAAGTAATTAGTATTAAATTGTTTTCCAAAATGATTTAGTTAATAGTGTTTGCATATATCATATTTATAAATAATAAGGAAAATTGAAATGAATCTCAATAGAATAATTTAAAGAAGAAACTATCTCTTATTTCTTTTCTTTATTCAATCACAACAATACATATACAAATATATAAACAAACAAGGATATTACAAAGACAAGTTACAATAAATAGGAAACTTTATTGAATAAAGGAATGTTATTACACAGATTCTTTACAATTGAATAAATAAAAAATTACAAAGAAATTTAATAAAAGAAACTAAACTAGTTCCTATCTAATTTCTAGTCTAGTCTTCTTAATCTCCAATACATAACCTTGTATCTGTGAACACAGAAGCAAACAAAAGAGGTTAAGGTTAAATAAAATGCTCTCAGCCATGAACAGTGAAATGCACTGTTTAATTTGCATCATTGAGCAAGTGAATGTAACATGGGCAAATTTCACCAATGTATAATATGTTCTTATCAAAATATTGGTCTCAGAACCACATCATTGACCTGGGGCAAGTTTCACCTTTACAACAAAGTAAAATGGGCATCGCAGGATAGTATCAATGGCCATTCGAACTAATCCATAAGAAAAGATCTCAAACTTTTAAACTTGAGTCAGGTGGAACCCACCTGTAAGCAGCTTGGTCACTGTATGCATGCTGTGTGTTGTCAACACAGCAGCAGCAATCCAATACACTTAAAAGAGATCACATAGCCGCAACACAGCCGCTAGCTACTGCACTGGTTATATCTGTGTCATATCACCACCGAGCTCTAAAGAACACAGCCAAGACCACAACATATCCTGCTAGATATCCAATATATCAAACAACTAATCCACACAGTAAACCAACCAGATCATCCAAAAGATGGTAACCTAATGAAGGGGGTGGTGTAGGAGGACATCAAGGACAAGCAGGAGCTCACATGAGTTAGGAGGAGCAGGGAAAGTACCAGGAACTGCACAACAAGGCCAGGGAGAGGTCATAGTCCCAAAATCAAGTCAGCAAGAACAACCACCATAGAAACATCATCAACAACATCTGCTTGGTGATTTTACACAAGATCATTACTTTATGGATCTTATCCATTCCATAAGAACATGATTTGTTCTATCCATGTTCTTCTCAGAAAAACACCCAAGTGAGGTGTATATTCATCCTTGAAGAAAGATAAATAGCCAAGAATAAATCTTTATAACATCATAACCAAGATCTCATCCTTTGCATCATTGATCTTGAATAGAACTCTATAGTTTTATAACTAGATGCAAAGGAATTCATTGATTAACCATTATTGGGAACAATCTATGAATATAACACCTCAATTATGATTTCATCTTATAACTTTATCTTATATAGTAAGAGTCAACCATACCATTCTTACAAAGTTTATCCAATCATCTTCCTAAACCAATTATAGGAATCATAGTTGAGAACTATCTATCATGGTGTATATGAAAAGGGTGGCAACAGGTAAAAACATCTGCTTCTACCTAGAAATGCCTTAGACCAGCATCATAGGCTAAGAGATATATCAAATATAGCTCTTTATTTGATGGAAATTCTTCAAAGCTTACAATTTAAGCCAATCCAAAGTAGAGGTCATGAAAATCCTAGCAAAAGACAGGAATTGTGTACACATCAATAGATGGTGTCACAATAACCATGCTTGATAAGAAATCCATATACACAGGCTACGCAGTCAAATCCTCTAAAAACCGAACTTAATAGTTCTCCTAAAATAACAATTAGGAATCATTTTTGACATCTATACATTCTATCATCAGAAATTATCAGCGAACAATTGGATTAGATATCCAACTCCAATTCTTTCATACCAAAGTATATCAACCAAAACCAGAGAACTAATCTCAATCTAGATGATAGCCATAGTATCACCAATCCAATATAAGACAGTAAGTAAACGTTTAGTTAACAGCCTACTGACAGGAACCACTGTCAACACCAAAATCATAGTATAGTAGTGAACCTTACACAAAAAGATTTAGTTGGTAATCACCTCAAATAAACATTGTATCAGGGGATGAACTCCAACACAAAGGGATGAACCCTAGTACAATGGACATAAATAATTAGGGTTCATACGTTGCAAACACATAGAGGGTAGCAAGGTAAGACAGAGAACAAGGAGGGGAAAAGGAAGAACTCACCCGTGGTCCTCGCTGAGATTTTGTAGAGGAAGCATAACGGCTGACGAGGGTGTACACGGTGGCACAGGGAGCACCCGGAGGCGCTGCGACCTGCGCCAAGCCGCGAACACGGTGACCACAACAACGGTTCTGGCCACACCACATAGCCACCCGAGCACCAGAGCTACACCACAGGGACGGCGGAACACCGAATCGCCGGCAACAATCAACCCTAGGTTTTGAGATGTAGGCGGCATAGTTGAGGAAGAGCTTTATCACCAAATCACGCTCGACCAGTCGATGGAGTATCATCAAATGGCTTGTATCGTGTCATGGCGGCAGTCGGAGAAGCCAGCGGCTTCTAGAATCGTACGTGATGGTGGAGGCACCATATCGCTAGGAAGAGGAACGAGAGAGGATAACACGAGTACGCATGAGAGAGAGGGGTACTGGGCCGGCCTAGGCCAGTACCGAGTGAGCCAAGGGGTTTGACCCAAAACCTAGATGGGTCAGGTCAGGGCTGGGCTAGCCTAGTGGGCTAGGTCCAGGTTTTAAAACAAAGAATTAAAACAATTTTTTTAAAGACCAAAATAACCCTAGAACTAAATAAGCTCTAAGAAATCGAATCAAAACCCCAACAATACAAATAATATATCCATGACTTCATAAAAAATATAAGCTACCCAATAAATTTAAGAATTCTATTTTAATAGAATAAGTTTAGGTTAATTATTTTTATAATATATGTTTCTTATGGAATTTTATAAAAATAAATAAAATACCTAAAAATAAATAAAATTCACTTTGGCAATTCTAAATAGATATAGTATTTTAGAAAAATACTAAATTATTAATTAGGGTGGCAATTTTTTTTCTAAATAGAAAACATTTATTCTTAAATATAATTTTAAGAAAATAATAATAAGAGTTAAAATTAAATAATAAATTAATTTTAAACTCTTATATTAATGTATTGTACCACAAAAATTTTAATATAATATTTACAAGATTTTAGGAATTATCCATTAACAACTTTCTTTTATTAATAAAGGAATTTAAGAATTTAACAAGGTGGGTAAAACACACAAAGAAGATAAATTATAAAATGATGCATTGCATTACTATGCATATTCATTATTGCTTCTTTAAATATTTTCCTACCGAACAATAATGGGGTTTTGTAGAATAGAATCTCAAGGTCGAGTGCAAGCATCCGACTTCACTACCTTGCAATCACAAGGCAAGTTCATCACTTGCTCATGTCCTTTGATGAGTTTTATAAAATTAATTGCAAATTGTGTGTTATCATCTATGTTCTGAAGAAAAGAAAGAAAATACTATTTTATCAAACAAATAAAATGTTGTTATCATCCTAAGTGATGATAAATATAAGTTTGGCAATGGACCTTAGGTTTCCATCTTTAGTGAGTTTCATCACATAGGAATTAATAACCCATGACATCAGTGATTCTAGCGCCATATAATATGAGTTCACCATGAGATTTGGAATGGGACGGAGAAGTCAGCTGGATCTTCTTCCTTTCACATGAACGGATAACCTTATCGTGAAGCTATAGATTCCCTACAATGACTCAGCAATGGCTGGGAACCCTTATGTACCCGCGATATTGGTGTCTAGATTATCCATGAGGGACTGTCGGAGGTAGATCTTCCACTTCGGTGGGGGTTGCCAGGGACATAATTTGCTCACTAGAGTCTCCAAGGGGTTACTAAGGTTACATCTGCCTATATAGGGGTTAACAGAGGTATTCCTGCTTGGGGAGTCATGTTCTATGTGGGGTCTCTGAGACGGACAATGATTGGCTTGGATCATCTACTGGGCCCCACATCACGAAATTGTGGATGGGAAAGTATGCCTGGTTGTGCAACAAGGATTTGATCTCTTATGGGTAAAGCAACGCACCTCTGCAGAGTGTAAAGAACAGTAACTTGTTACTCCTTGTTCCGGGAAGGAACTGCAAATGCGGTAGGAAAGGAACTCCATGAAGTTCTGGTCAACCTGTGAAGGCTGATGGGCATAGTTTTTGACATCAAAATCAATCTTTGAAGAAATGTTTATGAAAAATGAATAGTGCCAAGGAGTGTTAGTCCGAGGTGGTAGTTAGAGAATCAAACTTCCCACCTTGCATATAATGAACTTCTTGGGTAACATTGTTAATCACTCTTTCCTTTGATCCCCTTCTTAGACTTTGAGGAGCTAGAATACACTCCAATGTATGACACTGAAGGACAAGAGGATGTCTACTACGAGGAACCAGATCTGTCTGGAGAAGTGGAAGGTGTGGATTACGAGATATGCTACGGAGTAGAGGGAAACGAGATAGAGTAGTTGCCTTAATTAGTTAGTAAACCAGAGGAGCCAAGCAGCACAAACTTTATAGAATAAGTTGTTGAGCTTATTTCTGGTTATGTGTTTGAAACTTGAAACATCCGCTGAAACTACTTAAGTTTGGATTGTAAGTTTGAATCAGTTGAAGTAGTGATATTCTGGTATTGTAATAATAATGTGTGTATGTTTGTAATATGGACCCGCAATGTTTATGTTGTACCACTCTAAGGGATGTGATATTTGCGGAACGGTGTTCTATGAATGTCATGTCATCGACTATAGTGTACTACACATGCAGTGATATTCTGGGTCACCGCACTTGACACACTAGATCGTCATGACTCCGCTGCTACCCCCAGGCATCTTGACGACATTGTAAGCATGGTGGATGGCTGCCATGAACTTGTCTAGCATGGATAGCCAAGGATGACGTTGTACGGTAGGGCGATGTGCACCACATCAAAGTCGATGAGCTCAGTGTGGTAGCTGTCGCGTGTCCTGAATGTGACAGAGAGGCGCACTTGCCCAATGGGTATGGTGGTCCTGTTGGTCACTCCGGAGAATGGCATGTTCGGCATTAGCCAGCCATACATAACATGTAGCTTGTCGAATGTCTCGGTGGAGATCATGTTCAGGCCCACACCTCAGTCGATGAGGGTCTTCGTGACTGCGATGTTGTCGATCATGGCAGTGTAGATCATGGGTAGTGCACCCACGCCCCTGGTGGAAGCGGGTTGGTCTTCCGCATCTGAGGTGATGGCACACTGGGACCACTTGAGCTTCGGGGATGGGACCCTAAGCCTATCGACAGCGACCTTGCGGGTGAGAATATTGAAGTGTCGATTGGACGCTGGAGCCTGGGATCCACCAAGGATACATTCTAAGGTGTGGTGCGGCTCCTGGTAGCCCCAGGCGCTCATGTTAGCATGGCTCTTCTCCTGAGGGTGTGGGTGCTGATGCACGACATTGGACTTGTGGCCCGCCTATGGAGGGTCACGGCCTCTAGAGTTGTTTCTCCAGCGCTCAACCCCTGGTAACCGCCTCGCCCTGCCTTGTCTTCCTTTCCTCTGGTTGCTGCGCATGTCATAGAGTTTTTGAGCTTGTAGCAGTTGTAGGTGGGGTGCCCATGCGTCTTGTGGAGGAGGCAGTACGGGCGCTCGTCCCGCTTCCCTTTGTCGTTCCACTAGTGAGGGCTCTTTCGGTCTGGCTCCGTGGCGAGGACAACGGTGGTCTTGCGCTTGGGGTCCTTGTCCTTGATTTTGGACGAGCTTGAGGCCTTGGGGGTAGCCTCCACCCTGGTGAGGCCAAAAATCCGCCCCGCCTCTGCCTTGGCGCACTTTTCCGCCAGGACGAGATCGGCCATTGTGATGAGGTTTTCTGCATGGATGCCTATATTCTCCCTCATCTTGACGTCCATGACACCCTCGGAGAAGGCGGTGATGACGTTGGAACCTGAGATTTTTGGGATCTTGTTGCGGATTCGGCTGAACCTCTGAAAAAACTTGAAGAGGGTCTCTCCAGGCTGCTGGTGCACCTAGAGGATGTCGTAGTATACGAGGGGCGCTCGTAAGTTACCTTGAAGATGGCGATTAAAAGGGAGCAGAGCTCTGTCCAGGAGTTGATAGACTCCATAGGGAGGTTCATCAGTTGTGCGCTGGTGGCTTCCTTTAGGCACATGGGGAACCAGTTAGCGATGATGCGATCGTGGCCTCCCAAGGCCTCGATTCCCGTGGCGTAGAGATGCAGGAATTCACACGGGTTGGTCGTCCCGTCATAGCGTGCCGGCACCACCAGGTTGACCTTGTGCGGCCAGAACACGCGACAGAACTCCTTGGTGAAAGCGAGGCAGCCGTTGGCCTGCATCTCCTTGCCGCTGGCCAGGGCCACGTGGGTTTGCTGACCCGTCACGGCAATTTCCTTGGCGAGACGGTCTTCGCGCCTATGCATCTGTGGTGTGGCCGCTAGGGGCGAGAAAATTGGGTAGCTATTGGCCGGTTGGGAAGTGAAGTTGTCAGGCTTGGGGGCATCATCATGGCACTAAGCCGGGTGCGAGCCCCAGCCCCCGGTACTCCCTCCTTGATCCTAGCCCCCTGCCCTTCCGGAGAAAGGGTAGCAATGTTGAGGAGCTCGGTGAGCTAGTCGCACCACCTTCCTTTGCCTGGTTCGGCCGGTGGGTGGTCCAGGAGCTCATACACCATGCGCTTGGTGGCCTCCGGCGTGAGGCACTCGGAGCGGCCATGCGTAGATGCAGTGCATGAGAGCGATGTGGAGCCACACGAGGAGGACAGGGGATCCCGCGATGAGCGGTAGGAAGCGCCCCCTTCGTCCTCCGTCCATGGGGTCTACTCGGAGGCGGCTCGCCGTGGGAGGAGCTCCGCCAGAGCCTTGCTCGCCGCTTGTCGCAGGGCATGCTCGGCGCAAGTCTCGTTGTGAGTTGACATGGCATCAATGTTTATAAAGTCCTTGAAAGCGCGCCTCAGCCCCCTAGCTGGCGTGCCAAATGTCAGCAATTTGTCCTGCGAAGGGAACTAGGGTCCAACGATCCCTTGGTTCATGAGGGGGCTGAACACACGGTTCCAAGAAGTGACAACGATGGAGGAGGCGGCGAGACAAGCATACGATAGAGAGGTGACACAGGGTTTTTTACCCAGGTTCGGGACCCTCGTGAGGAGTTATAGCCCCTACTCATACTTTGTTGTATTGCTCGCGTGCTTCATGGGGGTACAATGGTGGATGAAAGTCTAGGGTTTGAGATCTCTGGGATCCACCCGTTCTAAGGTAGATGAAGGGATCCTTATATAGAAGCGTCGGGCCTCTTCCCCCAATTATAGGGTGGGAAGGGCTTCCAGCCGCTCCTCGAGAGCCTGGTCTACGAGGTTGGTTTTGTTGGAGTAGGTCTAGGACACCGGGGTCTCCCCCATTCTTCTGTAAGTAGCCTTATTTAACACCATTTGTCTTCATCTGACACTCTCTGCTTTTCCTTCTTACACCTAAATGGTAAGGGGAAGAGCCTTCCACCATGAGATCATTTGTCCTCTTCCTAAAAAAGGGAGGTAGACCGGGTCTTGCTTTACCGAGGTAAACGGGGGCTGCAGGGCTGCTGCGCTCCCTGTCGGGATATGGCTCGCACCCCATACGATGAGGTTACCAAACTTCCCCTGGCACGCTCCGAAGCATCCGAGGCTCCGAGACATGGCAATTGACAGCAGCACCGTCCCTATAAGAGATATATTCTGTAGAGGTTGTTTCATCATGAAGCGGGGCCTTGCGAGGGATCGTGTGGCCGGACCACCACTACAAGCGCTACTGCCTCTTGAGGGGGGCGACATCCCCGATTCTGGACCTTTCAACCGTAGGGACGTGGAACCCTGGTTGCCAGTGCCCCGACACACATGACATGCCACGCGTGACGCATGCCTCTCGCATGTACCCAACACCCAACGTCCACTCAACCCTCCTGCTTCCTCTAATCCTACCGCCTCTCCCTCTCTACATCCCGCCGCCGGCCGCACCTCCCTTCGCCTCGAGCTCCATGGTGCGGCTATCGCCCCGGGTCGACCACCACTGCTCCTCCGTGTTCCCCTCCCTACAGAGCCACCATTAGGGCCCTGCTCACCCCGCGCCACCACCTCCACGCCTCCAACCGACGATGATGCACCAGTTCCTCGTTGTCATCCGCCTAGTTCTCCTACGCCTTGGCAGGTCATCCCCGTGCAACTCCCGTCCTCCCGTGCATCCCGGGATCCCGCGGGCGACCTCGTCCTCGACCTTGCTGTACTGACATCGACCACGTCGTCCATAGTCTCCATGGCCGAAGATTGCACGCCCCCATCTCATCCCGGGCGGCACGGCCTCACCTTCCTCTTCCACCTGCTCCGACAACCATGTGTTTGGCCTCTTACCTGTGTTCTTGGCCACCCGTGCATGCCCACCACCTGTACATGCAGCTCCTTTCAATTTTAGTGTATGTTTTGTTCCTGTTGTTCCCGACGCATTTTGCTATCATGAATGATTGGTTTTCAACCGTAACTTGTAAGGAGACCAATATGAACTAAAACCTCCTTCATGGAGACCCAAGGCGATGACGAAGGAACCTCAAATCCTTCACGGGCATCAAGAACTCCATCACGGAACGCCAAGTCCTCCTTCATGGATTAGAGACCGAACCCGAACCCCTCCGAATCCAAGATCTCCGAACCTAAACATGCGACTCCTACCCATCCCTATTTTGTATAGATGCATTATAATTTGTTTCATATTAAATCATTCATGCTTGCATACATATATTATTGTTCGGGGTTAAATGGTGATTCATCTACTAAATAAATATGGAATATATGAGATTGCGATTTGTCTTGTCCCGGTTCCATTTAATGTTGTGTAGCTCACTGATGCCATGATTTGTCATGCTAACAACATTTAATTGTGGTGTATACAAAAAACTCGAACTGTATAATAATTATCGGGACTCCGATCCCGCTTAATATTGCTAAGTGGGACCACATCTTGCTATGTCATGCATCATATCATGATCATGCCGAATCTTTTGCCATAGTATTAAATAGTGCATCCGGTGTTTCTTTCTAGTGTTTTGCTTCTTCCCGGATAGGACGTTGAGTGGATGCGAGATACAACAAGTTCTCCGGTTGGTCCTCTTTGATGTTTTGTAGGCGAGCATTCTCCCCCTTCTACCTATTTTGCATTTATAGTCTTTACTTCCTTCCTTTGATATATTGCTATCTATTGTCGATTCTTTAGTAACGCTCCTTTATTTACCCGCTCCATTATGTTATCTTATTTGATTAGCTACATTTGTCCTCGCGAGTCGTAGACATGCTTAGTATCGCTCTCACACAGGTGGAACATGGTACTTGTATATTTTTGGTGATAAGATAATTAACATGATGTTGCTGGTTCTCGCTTCACCTAACGATAAGGTCCCGACAGGGACCACCTTTGGGAACTTCTTGAGTCGACCTAGGAACTATTTGTTCTACGACACCAGTTCTGAGTTGATCACTCTAATCAAACGCGAAGGCCTTTGGGAACCCCCCCTCAACTATCGGCGATATTCATTTATCCAGGGCCTACAAAATTGGTTTTCTTGGTGCATATGAAAATATGTCCTTGGACATGGTTATTGAATATGTCTTTGGACTTGATTGATATTTTGGTGGATTACGGTCGCATGCATACTTAAAATTGCGGTATGGCGAAAGAGGATATAAATATGGCCTCTGTATCTCCTAGCCGTGGTCGCAAATACTGTGCCATCTAGAGCATCAGGCGTAACTCTTGCATGATAAAACATAGTAGGTGGTTCCCTGATGACCCACAAGTATAGGGGGTGTATCGTAGTACTTTCGATAAATAGGAGTGTCGATCCCAACAAGGAGTAGAAGGTGTTGACTAGTGGTGTGGAGCAGGAAATCTCTATAAATACTTAGCAAACGAATTTTTAGGGGTTTTCTGATAAAGCAAGGAAATAAAGTGCAAGTAAATAAAGACAGTAAATAATTGCAGCAAATGGCCCAATCCTTTTTTAGATAAGGACAAGACGGTGGAAATACTAATGAGGACCAAATGTTCTCGAGGACACATGGGAATACCGTCAAGTGCTTTCGTTTCATATAGCTGATTAATCTTCTTTGGTTTTATAAGTGTTGTGTGGGTAAACCTATGCTAATGTACCAACCTTACTTGGACTAATACATACTTGTGATTAAACCCCTTGCAAGCATCCAAAAATACAAGAAAGCAATTAAGATAAAAAACTTAACCACGACCTTAAACTCTGAGATCCTACACTCCCTTGTGCAAAGGTTTCCTAACGGGGCTTTAGGTTTCTGTCACTCCGGCAACCCCACAATTAGTAGCCAAATACACAATGCATTCCCCTAGGCCCATAAATGGTTAAGTATCATGTAGTCGACGTTCACATGGCACCACTAGAAGAATAGCACCACAACTTAAATATTAAACCATTGAATAATACCTCAACACAATTCCACTACTAACAACATGACTTCTCCCATGTCCTCAAGAACTAAACGAACTACTCACGAGACATCATATGGATCAATATCAGAGGTGATATAATGATGGATAACAATCTGAACATAAAGAATAATTAAATGGGTTCCACTCACAAGCATCAACTACAATAGTAATCAATACCGGGAAAGTTTCCCCTAAGAACTATGCAAGATTCAACACAATTGTTACAGCGGGATGGAGTGGTGACGATGATGCTGGTGGAGATGATGGTGTGGATGATGATGATGATCCCGATGAAGTATAGCTTGATGATGGTGTTTATGGCGACGATCTCCCCTCTCCGGGAAAGAATTTCCTCGGCAGAAATCTGTCTGCCCAAGAGATCTTTCTCTCTCGGTGTTTTCCGCCCCGCAGAGGCGGCGGAATATTTCTATGGTCACTCTCCTTGACTTTAGGGTTTTGAGCAGAAGATATAGGCGAGAGGGCGGAGCCAGAGGTGGGCCAGGGTGGCCACACCCCCTGTAGGCGCGGCCCAGGGTGGCCCTATTCGGAATATGCCCTAGAGGCAATCATGTATGATGATATTTCCCATTGTATTCATAAAGATATTAAGTTGTCCTTGTATACATCTAATGTGTATCATTGAATATGTGATTCGATCGTGGAACTATACATTCATGTTGTTTGTACTAAATATAATTTATCATTGAGGTTGTGCTGGACACACAACTTAGACCAATGTGAAAGTCGGCTTGATGACTCGGTTGCACTTGTCATGGGCACGGAGATGCTATTCCGACTTACACAAATTCGGCTGAAGAGTTTAGCGATTCGGATTGACCCATATTGAGGTACAACGAACAAGTTCTCATTTGTATATCTCAATCAATGTAATCCTTAGACCTAAGGTTGTTGCACAGTCCGAGTTGAGGATCACCGACTTAGGTTCTGTTAAACGCTGATCCGTAACTGGGCAGTTATAAAGGCAGAGTTCGGGTCGACTAAGAATCAAGTTGCGTGATGTGGATAACCAAGATGGAATTTTCCCCCTCCACTTGGAGAGATATTCTCTGGGCCCTCTCGGATGATATGATTTGGAAAGCATGGCCATGCACGACTCAGTTAAGTGTTAACCAAGGCGATCGACTAAAAGTTAGTCGGATGAATCACTTATCTCGGATCGAGAAGAGAGTCGGACTATTTAAGGGATGACAAATATTCACCTATAGCCTGACAAGATATATCGTGAGGCAAAAGGGACTCGGACGTAAGTCACATTGGAAAGGCAAGTCGTCATGACTCTTTGGTACTTGGGAGTCGACACGTTCTGCTAGGAGCCGCTACCGGCTGATCGTTTGGAGTCGGACTCCAATCGTGTCCAAGTTGCCATGAGCCTGCGGGGTCACACACTTAAGAGCGGGAGAAAGTTTGGATTGGATCTGAACCAGAAATCTGGTTGGGTTGGACCTGAGCCAGATTTCGACTAAGTTAGTGAGTCAGACCCACGGTGACTAATATTATAGGGGCTTTAGTGAATGGGACACGAGAGTGGAGCCCATGTTCACTCCCTATATATAGTGGAGCACAGTAACCCAGAAGGGTTAATCTTTGATCGGTTAGGTCATTCCATGAGTTGGAAACCCTAGCTCCACAGCAGTCCTGTCGACATACCGAACCTAGCAGTTCACCGCCGGCGCTCCACCTTGTACATGTGGACACCAACAGAGGCATTGTACCATCAGCGCTTGGACGATCGTCGATTGGATCGAGATCACAGGGACTTCACTGCATCAACTGACGCGCTTCATCAGTAATCGCAACTGCGCGTCTAGTGGTAAACCTCGCGGCCTTCTACCTCAGCTAGATCTTGGGATCACCACGTTAGAGGGAAAAAGTTTTATTTTATCTCTGCGTGGCCTAACAGTGGTATCAGAGCAATATTTTCTGGTTTTAGAATCGAGATCGCGCATATGTGATATGCGGTTGGCTGTAGATTGGATCTATGTGCTATTTTGGTGGTCAATCTATGAGATAGATCGGTTTTGTACGAGGTTGATTGGATTAACTGTAATCGGGGAATGGTAGATCTAATTTCCATGATTATACTGCTGAGGTAGTGGAACGACATACCCCTACCAGTTGGTTTCCGCCATCAGGGTAGACTGTGACACGTAAATCCAGAAGCGGTGATCGATGATCAAAGAGTTTGATCAAGTCGGTAGATAGTGTATCTATGCATAACTTGTTTTTGTAGGAAGTTGTGAATGGTATGGTTCATGTGCATGTGATGTATGTGTGTAATCCATACGTGATCTGCGAATCACGGTTTTTTCAGCCGGCTGGAGCCTAGGTGCTGTCATTTTATTGTATAACGACCTGCCTGTCAGATTCTCCATGTAATTTACTTTACTAAGCTAGTGTAGATGTGTGGAGAATCCGGATGACGTGCAAGTCGATGTACAAGTCGGCGACATGGTGTAAGACGGCAAGTGACAAAAGTTGGCATGAGTCGGATTACAGGCTTTGTGGAGATGGAGATCGCCATGAAGAGAGCCATACCATTTCACATTATAATTGCTTTATTTTGTGTTATTGTTATGTATCTGTTTTACCTCTATTAGATAGTCGGTAAAATTTAATCCCTCAAAGAAGGTCTAGTCGGTTTTCCGGCCAGTGTTTGCACCATCACAAGTCGAACATTTTTGGTAGTGGGCTCATCAAATTGAGGTGCTGCCAATTCTTTTCGACTAGGTGGGTTCGAGTCGGACTCTTTCTACGGAAACACTCGGTAAGCTAGACGGGTCTATCACAACGGTTGTGGGGCTCGGGGAAAAGTCGGATGGGAGCCGGGGCATGTGATGCCACCTGTTCAACAGGAGTCGTATGAGATGTGATTGACAATGAGTTGCCTACCTAGATCACTTGGCGGCTAGCGGTGATGCTAAAGCTCACTAGCCGACTTTATTATTTAGGATCCTGAATCACTAAGCAACCATCGTAGGGGTGTTAGTTCTAGTGGAAGCATAAAATATTAAAGTGTTTAATATGCTTGCTCTTTTATGAATACATGTCTTAAGTGTTTTGCATATTTTTGTTGTAGATCATGGCACCAAGTAGAAGTCACTCTCAGATATACGGTTTTGCGTTGAGAACCATTCTTAAGAAAGATAAACTAATCGACACTAATTTTTACCAACTGGTATCGAAATCTGAGAATTGTTCTCTAACAAGAAAAGAAGGACCATGTCCTAGACAACCCACTTCTAGATGAGCCGAATGAGAATGCGACTGTCGCTGCCACCAATGCCTACCGTCGGGCTAAGGATGAGTCCACGAATATTAGCTGTCTTATGCTTGCTCATATGGAACCGGACTTGCAAAAGCAGTTCGAGAATGTTGAGGCCTATGATATGATCGAAAGCCTCAAAAGTATGTTCTAGGCTTAGGCGAAGACTGAGAGGTATCAAGTCTCTCAGGCTTTGCTGAGTTGCAAGCTTAAGGATGGTGATCCACTGAGTCCGCATGTGATCAAAATGGTTGGTTACGTGCAGTCTATAGAGAGGCTTGGCTACCCCATTAGCGAAGAGTTCGCTATGGATATAATTCTGAACTCTCTTCCTAGTGCGTATGGTCAGTTCATTTCGAGCTACCACATGCATGGTATGGATAAGAAGCTCACTGAATTACATGTGATGCTCAAGCAGGCAGAGGCAGATCTCAAGAAGGGCGTCAGTCAAGTGTTGATGGTGCATAATAAGGCTAAGTTCAAGAAGAGTTCTTGGACTAAGAATAAGGCTAAGTCGGGAGGAAAGCAGGCTCAGGACCCGGTCCCAAGCGCTTCCTTAGGGACTAAGCCCATCTCCTTTAGCCGGATCCACTTGCTTCTACTGCAAGGCAGATGGCCACTGGAAGAGGAATTGCAGCAAGTACTTGGCCGACAAAGCCAAGAGTGGAGGTATGACTTCCGACTCAAGTACACTTGTTTGCAATGTTATAGACATTTATCTTGCTAATGCACCTAATATTTCTTGGGTATATGATACCAGATCAGTTATTCACATCTGCAACTCATTGCAGGGACTGGTAAGAACTAGGAGGGTAGCAAGAGGCGAGGTTGATATTCGAGTCGGCAACAAAGCAAGAGTTGATGCGTTGGAAGTCGACACGATGCAACTTCATTTACCTTCCGAATTCATTATGGAACTGAATAATTGTTATTATGTTCCAGTGCTCAGTCGAAACATTATTTCTGCTTCATGTTTGATGAGGCAAGGCTATGAGTCGAATATCAAGAATAATGGTTGTTCTTTGCATTTGAATGATATGTTTCACGGCTTTGCACCCGTCCAGGATGGGTTATTTATTTTGAATCTTGATGGTGAGTCGGTTTATAACATAAATGTTAAAAGGTTGAAACCAAATGATCTGAATATGACTTACTTTTGTCACTGTCGGATTGGTCATATAAGTTGGAAACGCATGAAGAAGCTCCATGATGATGGACTCCTAACTTCGTTCGACTTGGAGTCATTCGAGACATGAGAATCTTGCCTACTCGGCAAAATTACCAAGACACCTTTTGCAAAGAGTTGCGAAAGGGCGTCCGACTTGTTGGGACTAGTACATAGAGATGTATGTGGACCAATGAGCACAACATCCAGGGGTGGTTATGAGTACTTCATTACCTTCACTGATGATTTGAGTCGGTATGGATATATATACTTGATGAAACATAAGTCGGAAGCCTTTGAAAAGTTCAAAGAATTCAAGAATGAAGCACATAATCAACTCGACAAGAAAATAGAGTTTCTTCAGTCGGACCGAGGAGGCGAGTACATGATCCATGAGTTTGATGACCATCTGAAAAGTTGTGGAATAGTTCCTCAACTTACTCTGCCAGGAATGCTACAAAGAAACGGTGTTTCGAAAAGGCGGAATCGGACCTTGTTGGACATGGTACGATCAATGATGAGTCGGACATATCTGCCTTTATCATTTTGGGGTTATTGTCTAGAAACAACGGCGTTCACACTAAACAGAGTACCATCAAAGTCGGTAGAGAAGACACCGCATGAGATGTGGATAGGCAATAAGCCGAGTTTGTCTTTTCTTAAGATTTGGGGTTGTGAAGCTTTTGTCAAGCGACTTCAGTCGGACAAGCTTACAGCCAAGTCAGATAAATGTATTTTTGTGGGGTATCCGAGGGAAACCTTGGGTTACTACTTCTACATCCGAGAAGAGGGCAAAGTGTTTGTCGCTCGAAACGGTGTCTTCCTTGAGAAAGAGTTTGTCAGTCGAGGAGTCAGTGGGAGTACGGTGCATCTCGAACAAATTCGAGAGGAACCGACTAGTAGCGAGTCGACAAAAACCTTGGAGGTTGAGCCGGCCGTGGTAGCTGAGACGGCGGCACCTTTACTACGAAGATCGGCGAGATTACGAAGTGTTCGTGATGTATTACTGTTAGACAGTGATGAGCCGACAAATTATTCGGAAGCGATGGTGGGATCTGACTTGGAGTCATGAGATCCGTGTTAAAGTCTATGGATGAAAATCAATTTTGGAACTTGGTTGATCTGCCAGACGGTGCAAAACCCGTCGAGTGCAAATGGGTTTTTAAGAAGAAAACTAATATTGATGGAAATGTTTCCATCTATAAAGCACGCCTTGTCACGAAGGGGTTCTGACAAGTTCAAGGAGTTGATTACGACAAGACTTTCTTGCCTGTAGCGATGCTTAAATTAGTCCGGATTATGTTATCTATAGCGGCCTATTTCGACTATGAGATATGGAAGATGGATGTTAAAACGTCTTCCCTTAACGGAAATCTAACCAAGGACGTGTATATGATACAACCCGAGGGTTTTGTCGATCCGACTAATGCTGACAAAGTGTGCAAACTTCAGAAATCCATTATGGGTTGAAGCAAGCATCTCGGAGTTGGAATATTCACTTTGATGAGGTAGTCAAATCATTTGGCTTCATCAAGAGTGATCATGAATCTTGTTTATACAAGAAGTTTAGTGGGAGCAAAGTAAACTTTCTAATCTTATATGTGGATGACATATTATTGATTGGAAATAATGTCCAGATGTTGCAAGAAACTAAGGAATCATTGGAAAGGAGTTTCTTGATGAAAGACTTGGGTGAGGCAACATATATTCTCGGAATCCGGATCTATAGAGATAGATCAAGGAGGCTCATTGGATTGAGTCAAAGTACTTATTTGGACAAAGTGTTGAAGAAGTTCAACATGGAATTGTCTAAGAAGGGGTTCTTACCGATGTCCCATGGTATAAAACTTATCAAGACACAGTGTCCTTCGACAACTAATGAGCAAAGTCGGATGAGTGCGATTCTGTATGCTTCTGCAGTCGGATCCATCATGTATGCCATGATTTGTACTAGGCTGAATGTTTCATATGCTCTTAGTGTTGCGAGAAGATACTAGGCTGATCCTGGAGAAATCCACTAGACAGCGGCTAAAAATATCCTAATGTACTTGGGAAGGACTAAGGATATGTTTTTGGGTTATGGAAGTGAAGATGAACTCAGTGTAAAGGGTTACATAGATGCGAGTTATCTTACCGACTCTGATGATTCTCGTTTGCAATCCGGATACGTGTTTATTATAAACGGAGGTGCTGTGAGCTGGAAGAGTTCCAAGCAAGAGACTGTGTCTGCATCTACAACATAGGCTGAATATATTGCCGCGTCGGAGGCAGCAAAGGAAGCTGTTTGGATGAGAATTTTCCTCATGGAGCTTGGTGTGGTTTAGGGCTCGTCCAATCCGTTAGACGTGTATTGTGACAACAATGGTGCTATTGCACAAGCCAAGGAACCTAGACAACACCAGAAGAACAAGCACATACTCATGCGGTACCACCTGATTCGCCAGTTCATGGATTAGGGTGATATCAAGTTATGCAAGGTACACACGAATGCAAATATTGCGGATCCGTTGACAAAGCCACTACCACAGCCCAAGCATGAGGCACACCTGAGAGCCATGGGCATTAGATGCCTAGACGTGTGATGTCGGATGCTTGTCTCTAGTGCAAGTGGGAGACTGTTGGGAATATGCCCTAGATGCAATCATGTATGATGATATTTCCCATTGTATTCATCAAGATATTAAGTTTTCCTTGTATAAACATCTGATGTGTATCATTGAATATGTGATTCGGTTGTGGAGCTATACATTCATGTTGTTTGTACTAAATATCCTTGGTCATTAAGGTTGTGCTGGACACACAACTTAGACCAATGTGAAAGTCGGCTTGATGACTCGGTTCCACTTGTCATGGGCATGGAGATGCTATTCCGACTTACACATATTTGGCTAAAGAGTTTAGCGAGTCGGATTGACCCATATTGAGGTATAACGAACAAGTTGTCATTTGTATATCTCAATCAATGTAATCCTTAGACCTGAGGTTGTTGCACAGTCCGAGTTGAGGATCACCGACTTAGGTTCTATCAAACGCTGATCTGTAATTGGGCAGTTATAAAGGCATAGTTCGGGTCGACTGAGAATCAAGCTGTGTGATGTGAATAACCAAGATGGGATTTTTCCCCTCCACTTGGAGAGATATTCTCCGGGCCCTCTCGGATGATATGATTCGGAAAGCATGGCCATGCACGACTCAGTTAAGTGTTAATCGAGGCGATCGACTAAGAGTTAGTCGGATGAATCACTTATCTCGGATCGAGAAGAGTGTCGGACTATTTAAGGGATGACAAATATTCGCCTATAGTCTAACAAGGTATATCGTGAGGCAAAAGGGACCCAGACGTAAGTCACATTGGAAAGGCAAGTCGTCATGACTCTTTGGTACTTGGGAGTCGGCACGTTCTTCTAGGAGCCACTATCGGCTGATCGTTTGGAGTCGGACTCCAATCGTGTCCAAGTTTCCATGAGCCCGCGGGGTCACACACTTAAGAGCGGGAGCAAGTTCGGATTGGATATGAACCGGAAATCTGGTTGGGTTGAACTTGAGCCGGATTTGGACTGAGTCAGTGAGTCGGACTCACGGTGACTAATATTATATGGGCTTTAGTGAATAAGTCACGAGAGTGGAGCCCACATTCACTCCCTATATATGGTGGAGCACAGTAACCCAGAAGGGTTAATCGTTGATCGGTTAGGTCATTCCATGAGTTGGAAATCCTAGCTCCACAGCAGTCCTGCCGATGTACCGAACCTAGCAGTTCACCACCGGCACTCCTCCTTGTACATGTGGACACCAGCAGAGGTGTTGTACCATCAGCACTTGGATGATCTTCGATTAGATCGATATCACAGGGACTATACTGCATCAACTGACGCGCTTCATCAGTAATCCGCAACTGCGCGTTTAGTGGTAAACCTCGTGGCCTTCTACCTCAGCTAGATATTGGGATCAACACGTTAGAGGGAATATTTTTTGTTTTATCTCTGCGTGGCCCAACAGGCCCGCGCCTGGGGGGAGGGGGGGGGGGGGTGCCCCCTGTGGACCAACTCCGCCTCCCCTTCTTGCATCCTTCGTCTTCTGGGAAAATATAGTTTTTTGTAGTTTTTCTGGTATTTTTCTGATCTTCACGAAATTGCATCAAAACACCGCTTTTTCCATCAGAATCCTGACTCCGGCAGTTCATCCTCCAAGAATCATCCAACATGAAAAAACAGATGAAAATACATAAGTAACACCTCTTAATACAAAATATATCAATAAATAGAGGCAAAATATGATATAGAATGGTGATGCAAATTGGACGTATCAACTCCCCCCAAGCTTAGACCTCGCTTCTCCCCAAGCAAAAACTGAGCTTAGTAATCATGTCCACAAGTTTATGGAGTGAAGTGTCGATAAAAAGAATACGAACAAGAAGCATCACACTTACCAATACACAACTCATAGGAGAAAGAAACTCACCATTATATAACTTAGCTTGCAACAATTATGGGAGTCACAATAAATATGCATAAAGATAAATCATAATTGGGATTGGAAAACTTTGTTCTTGGTTAGAGAACAGTTGGTAAACATTTTTCAAGCAAAGCTTTTGTAAATAAGTTTATAATAGGAGTCCTCTTTGCTCAAACATAAAAGGCTTTTCACAAAGATGTCTTTCAAAGTAAGACTCATTTAGATAAGAGTCTTGTGGAAACAAGGAAGATAAGAAACATGGTTGAATAAATCATCATATGAATGCTTGAAACACAACAACTCAAATGCTTGCTGGAGATAGAGAGGAATAGGTTTACTGACTCAACTTAGAAGTAAAAGAAAGGCCCTTCATAGAGGGAAGCAGAGATTTCAAGTTCATAAAGAGCTTTCAAAATATTATGGTACTTACTAGCCTTGAGATCTCATTGCCTCTATCATAGGCATCTTGAGGTAATTAAGGTTAAAGTGAACAAGGATGGAGTATATGCTTGACAAAATATAAGTTGGCAATCTCATGTCCCTTGAGTACGAGGGCCACTCCTCATGCTACTCAACTTTAGTTACCGGTAAGTTCTTGTCATAGTAAGTACATGCGTATCATAGAGAACTGCCAACGGGTGTCACATCCCAAAATTTTCCAAATTTTGTAATGTGAAAAATAAATAAACCAAATAAATAATTGTTGAAATTTAGGGTGAAAAGAAACTTTTTGCTTCTAAATGGAAACATCAAAACCCATCTTGAACAAACTTTGAATAAAAAGGGAATCCAATAAAATTTCAAATAAGTGAAATGCATTCATCAATGAATGTATCTTGAAATTTAAACACTTGGAAAAGTTAAACCAAAACCTTAAAAACCCTAATGGAATAAATCATTTCCAAGATCTCCCTAAGACTATGGATTTGATCCATATAAAATTTATCAACAAACATTTTTAAAGGATCAATAATGACAAATAAAAATATTATAAAACCATAGAAATTGATTTCATTCAATTTGGAACCATGGATAAAATCTTATGAATTTAATAAGATAAAGAAATTGAATTTCAAAGCTAATAAAGCTCATAAATAAATCCATACCAAATTATGAACAAAGTAATCCTAAAAGGATTTAAAAAGGATAAACAAATATTAAATAAAAATATACAAATTGGAATCACCAATTTTGGATCTATAAATAAAAAGATATGGATTTTATGAGACCAAGAAAGAAATAAATAAGGAATATTTAAAAGCCAAATTAAATCTTGCCAAATCCTAATGAAATGAAAGATTATGGAATAATAAAAGGAATAAAATATTATTTAAATAAAATCATAAGGATTGAACAATATCCAATTTTATTTAAATAAAGACAAATTACTTAAACTAAATAATAAATTCCAAAGGAATTATTTAGAAGACAATTTAAAACTTGAATTAAATCCATAAGCAAATGAAATAAGGATAATTCAAATAAAATAAAGGAATAAAGAATTTTCAAACAAAAGTATATGGGACTAAACCAAATTCTAATTATATTTAAATGGAGACAAAATCCCTTAAGTAAATGATTAATTAAATCATGAGAAAATAATAAATGGGAATTTACCAAAGTGGATTGAAAAGTTATTTAAAATTAACTCAAAATAATTATTTGAATAAAATCTATATGGAATTAAAACCATATTTTATTTTATTGGAATAAAGACAAATGCCCAATTTAAGTGATTAATAAACCATATTAAAATATTATAAATAAACAAATTATTTAACATACTAATGAATAAATAAAACCTACTGAAAAAGGTTTGGTAAAAATTAGAATTCAAATAAGAGTTTGAAATTATAATTAAAATCTTATTTGAATAAAGGCAAGTGCCTATTTTAAATAAATAATAAACCATAAATGAATAAAAGAATTATTCCTAAAATGGTATTTAAAATACATGTTTAAACAACATTAAAACTTACTAAAAGTTTGGTAAAGATCTGAATTCAAATAGTGTTTGAATTATTTGAACAAAATTCAAAATAGAAAAAGAAAACAGAAAAAGAAAAAGGTTTCAGGAATAAAAAAAAGGGGAAAGAACCAACCAGCCCAACCTGGCCTAGCTAAGCCCAGCTAGCCCACTTTCACTCTCCCCCGAACCGTTTTCTTCCACTCACAGATGCACCCGCTCTCTCGCTGACCAGAGGACCCCACCAAACCCCTCTCTATTTCGCTGACCAACCGACCCCACCGAACACGTAACCGTCTTCAACCCCGCGACTGCTTCTTCCTCAAACTTTGCCATTTTCTATCAATCAATCCTCGCGTAAATTCGAGTAAATGTTGCGTTGATCCCGCCCAGTAACCACGCCCTCTTAACCGCCCAGTCCCCCTCTCCATTTCCCCTCGCTCGCCCGGCTCTCCTCCACCTCCAGGCCGTTCGAATTGCTCACCTCAAACCTCCTGTCTCCGACGAGCCACCGTGACGATTCCGGCCAACACCCTCACCCCCACAGTCCCTGCTTCACACGAGTGTGACCCCCATCGTCCCCTGCACCTTGTAGTACCACAAGCTTGCCCGCGTGCGCCCCAGATACTCGACTACTTCTTCAACCAAGCACCGCCGTCGTCTGCCATTACTCCATCGAGCTTCCCCGGTATCTTCTGATCCCCCTCTCCCTCTCTTTCACACGCGCGTACTCGCCACGACCATGCACATCTAACATCACCTTCCATTTTCTCTGGCGTGCACCGTAGCCTCGCCACCATCTTCAACAGAGAGCACCCGTCGTCAGAAGGAACTCCGGCGAGGAATTACGATCGTCCTCGTGCGCCCCTTCGCCAACCAAGGACACGTTGACCATTTGCACGCTTCGGCGAACTTGGTGATTCCTTCCCCTCTCTCTCTCGCTTCATGTATCGCCGACAAAGTTGCAGCTGAGCGCCGATGCCGTGCAGCCGCCGCCAGCGCCGCCTGTTTCTGGTCAATGCGCTGAGAGCCGTCGGATCTAGATCGTAGCAATGCGATAAATTGCTTAAGTGAAGGGGTACGAGAGCATCTGTGCCATGCGTTGTTAGTTAGATCTAACGGCTTGTATCACTCGATCCAAACGAAACGGTATCGGCGAATAAGATTCAGACACCTATTGGTTAGTTATTTTTGCAGAAACTTGTGTAGGCATATTTTGTGTATAAAATATATTCTAAAAATGATTTAGGGGTAAAATATTTTGCAAATGGTTTGTTTTGAACCTACTGACCATAGAAACCAACCTTTGCATTTAAAATTATATTTTGTGACACTTAGGAATTATTCCTTTGAATTAAAGCATTTCTAGTTAAATAAAAATGTTGAATATGTTTTAAAAATGCTTTTTGAGTAAAACCTTTTGAAAATGGTTTGAATTAAACTCTCTGACCCCTAAAACCAAGTTTTAGGATTTAAAAATATATTTGGTGAACCCTAGAAAATTATTACTTTGTTTAAAGACATTTCCAACAAAATAAAATGTTGCTTTGATTTAAAAATGGATTTTGGATGAAACCCTTTGCAAATGGAATTGTTTTAAAACATTATGACCATAAACATTAATATTGGTGTTTAAAAACATTTTGGCTAACACTAGAAATTATTCTTTGAATAAAATCAATTCTAGCAAAACAAAAGGGATTTAAAGTGTCCATTTTCACTAACTTGTTATCAAATGGTTTTGCCACTTTGATAACTGACCAATAGGTGTGTTAAAATGTTTATAACCTATTATAAACCACTTTTCCAAATAGAACAATCTTTGGCATGCTTGCATGCATTGCTTTGTTTTTATTATTATGTGATGAATTGTTTGAATGCTACTTTTGAATTTGTGCCTTGCTTGATTGAATTGTAGTGAACTTTGAAGAGTGTGACTATTGCAAGATCAAGGAGTGAACTTATATTCTCTACCAAAAAGGCAAGTGGTGCTTCATATTTTTGTCCCAATATTTTGACTATGCATTAGTGATATTTTGTATAGGGCTTGCATAATAATTTTTGCTAAGTATCTATATGCTATGCTTGGGAAATCCTAGTAGTTGTAGAATTGTTAGAATTTTCTCTAAGTTAAGATAATTGATATTGCCATGCTTAGCCTAGATAGTAGCAACCAAGGGTGGATTATATACATGCTATGGAAAAATATTGCTAAGTCTTTGACTTATGTTTTTACTTAATAAAACAACTAAGTGAATGAAACACCTGGGTGGAATGGTAATTGCATGGTTGGATTTTTGTTGAGTGGTTACCAGGGCCCATTTTTCCATGGCCTACCCTGTGTATCTCACTTGTGGAATGCCACCTAGGAACACAGGGATTTGAGATGCTATATGTTAAGAAGCTTCTAGTGCAGCCACATGGCATTATGTGCTCTGCCCGGATCATATAGGTTGCAATAACTTAGCCAAATGGACAGTTGGTGGTAGGGGATGATAGGTTTGGAGCGCGTCCATTTTGGTTTAAGGGAAGGCTTCTGAAATTTGAGCCTTGTGGGGAAAGTGCACCACCTCTGTAGAAGTAAGAATCTAAGTACTTAGCCGTGTCCCTGGAAATGGACAATTTGAGCATCAAGACATGGAAGCTATCAAGAATCTCCTCATCCCAATTTCTAAGTTAAAAACTTGTGGTTGAACAAGGGTAAAGGTTCACCAATGTCTATTGGTGGTTCCTTGGGAGTTTTTGCCAAACAAAAACTTAGTGTTTTCAACTGATAGGTAAAATCTATTTTGAGCAAAGCAAGCCTAAGCTCCACTTAGCCAAATGCATATAGATGATAGATACCACTATTCTACCATAGTATCACTTGCCAATACAATTCAAATGTATTGACCCTTGTGGTTGTAACTTATTATGTTGCAGGTTTGTTTGATGTTAGTGAAGTGTGTTGATTAGGATTACAAGTATACCACCAACATGATTGCCTATGGAACTTTGAAGATATCGACACCCGGGTTTTTAATCCCAGATGCCTGTTATGCCATACATCACGATCCCAGGATTACCATATTTTCGAGACATAACAGAATTGGATACCACAATACATCATCCATTACAAACCATACATAAGGTCTTACACAAATAAGGATCTCATGATCCAGTTCTTAATACAACTCAAGCAGTGGAAATTCGTAATAATAACGGTAGTGTAGGCGAAGCTCCATCTTCGGGGTGACAGGCAATGCTGACGATGGGAGATGATCCTAGTTGTCGTAACCTTCCTGGGGTCCATCCTCCAGGTACTCCTCTTCATAGTCTGTCCATGGGAATAGCCAGGGACAAAGCCATGAGTATTCTTTAAGTACTCGCAAACTAATACTAACAAGTGAAGGGGGTTTTTTGTAGTAGGACACTAAGCTCTAGGGTTGTTTTGCAAAAAGCCAGATTTACATCTACTAAGTTCAGAAGCAAGAGAAAGCTAGTCAAATTTTATAACACCTAAGTGGGAACTTGTATTTCATATCACAACTCTGTTGTGGTCATATCAAAGTATCAGTTCGTTTCACAAGTCATTTCGAAAACATCTGACAGGGGAACAGTATGGCCACTCCAACTGTCCATAACCACGGACGCGGCTATTCGAATAGTTTGACACTCTGTAGAGATTGTACACTTTCACCACAACATTCGATACATCTGTCAGGAACAAATCCTGAATTCACCATACTTAGTATGCGGATAATCAATCCTAACCTTTCAATTACACACCCTAGTATAAGCACCCCTCCTGTGAGTTTGGCCTCCCAACCATGACCAACTGTCATCTTGGGTACTGCACAGGTGGACAATCTTCACAAGGTAGCCTCAGCTCAGACCTTGGCCGTGAGGGAACCAATACTAAGGTATATAAGTTTCCAGTCAAGCCCTACCCAATTCTCGGGTATTGTGGTTGTAAAGTAAAATTGGAATGGTATCGCATCCAGACAACCATCAGTTTTATAAAGGGCTAAGGCTCATGCCTCAACATTTTCATCACCATAAATCATCTGGTGTTCAGAAACACATGTCCAAAACATTTCAATAGAATGATCCATCATTCCAAGGTTTTCATAACCATTTTTCCACCAAGTATTCCCATCTAAAGTTGATCAATATGCTTAGCACTAGCATCTACAAATGGGGGTAAGTACTAATGAGGGGTGGTAAACTAGTGGAGTTTAACTAAGTTCAATCTCATGCCTTAGGATGACATAAAGATTATCTAGCTTAGGCCAAATTTTATGCTCTTTATGCAACCTTCAATTATATTTCTAGTATCTACAATTCACTTAAGTAAACTCTAAGTAATAGCTTTGGTAAAGAAATAAAGTATAAAGCTTGTAAGTAAAACTAGGATTGGTTTATCAAGTGGTTATGATCATATATGCTTAAGGCATATAGTTGGCATGGTAACAAGCAAGTATTTGCTTGCATAGGTATAGTATCTTGAAAGTGTTAGCTTGCACAAGTATCAGTATAATCTTGCTAAGTTAATAGCTTGCAAGTATTGGCTTGCCTTGTGCAGAGCAGTGGTTGAAGTTCTCCTCGGCTTCTTCTTCGTAGTATCCTCCTTCCTTCTCGTATCCTTGGTCGGTACTAGCGTCTATGAATAAATACGAGGTACACAATCACCAAACAATACTTAACTACTTTCAATCATCACTAAAAAAGGGTCCTATAGATGATCTAGCATCATCACTAACATTACAAGATTAAAGCTTGGTTTAATTTCTTTTATTTTTAGAAAACTAATTTCTACTCATTGAAAAACTACTTAAGATTTAATATTCTCCAAACCAAACATGGGATCATGTTGACACATGTCATCACCACCATTTCAGTATATGGGAATTTGATTTAAAGTGGTGTCACAATTTAATAAGGTTTAACCTTTTATGTTACTTAAATAAAGTGACTAGAAATGCCTATGTGGCATTCTTTTATTACTTGAACATTATTTCTGTAAGTAAACCCAAATGTTTTTATATATTTTGAAAGGTATGATCAATTGTGATTTTTGAGAGTTGGAATCAACTCAAAAGCTATTATGGTTTAAATTTGAAAAATGTTTGAATGCAGAAAGGTTCTGCCTTGTTATTTTTTACCAAGGTTGATCTATTGATTCAAATGATTTGAATCCAATGGGCTTGGATTAAGCATTTCAATATCTTTCTAACAAAATTGGTTTCATTCAATTTGGTGCACTGAATAGAGCTGGGTTGATTTTTGAAACTAGGTACAGAACTGTGTTTGAATTAAAATGGAAAAAGTTAAATTCAAACGACTGGGCTGCGCGGGAAATGATAATGGGACGGCCCGGTGTCACTCCGCGGCGCGGGGCTCAACTGACAGGGGGGTTCCACCAGTCAGTGGCTCTTTAAACGCGAAGCGGTACGGGGCAATCTCATCCGCACGATCTAAGTCTAATCGAATGGCTGCTACTCATCGTCCACGTCGGGCGGCGCCGGCGAGACAGAAACCTAACGCGGCAGGTGGGGGTCGTCGGGGGCTCACCGGGGCTCAGACGAGGGTCGGCGAGGAGGGCGAACGACGAAGTCAATGACAGCGAACCTCCTGGTACCGGCAGCTTCTCCTGGGGTGGACGAAATCGACGGCGCCCTTCTTCTCCAGAGGCGGCCTGCTCCGGCCAAATTCCGGCGACGCACTGCTCGCCTTGCTCCGAGAACGGGGTGGAACGATCAGTGAGGAGAGGGGAGTGAGATGGTGTGAAGAGTTTGAGTGGGGGAGGCCTCTATTTATAGTCTCGACGACGAGACCGAACAGAGTAGGCAGGCGACGGTGGCGACATGGCTACGGGCTGCTAGAGGCATGGCCGTTGGTGGCGATCGATCGGTGGTCTCCTGGCGATGCTCTATGGCTTTAATGCGCGTGTAGGGGCGGTGGCAATCGGTCTGGAACATGCGATGCTCTGCGCGGTAGAGGAGGCGTCTTTGACGGCGAGCGGTGGCTGTGAGGCATGGGGCGGTGAACGGGGATGTCTGGCGGTCTCCTGGGACGGTGGTGATCGTGTATGCATGCGGCGAGGGCGGCGCGCGGTCTGTGGGCGTGTGTAGAGGGTGGCGCTCTGGCGCACGCTCGGCAGGGTTGACAGAGGCACGGGCGCGGCGTTCCTGGGTGCTCTGGTCGATGTCTTCGAGGCAGGGCTGGTCGAGAGGGGGCGGTGAGGCATGGGTGATCTCCCAAACAAGGTTGGCACGGCTAGTTCCTCTCCTAGCTTGATGTCTACACTGGGTGGCATGGGTGGCTTCAGCTGTTCACCATTGATGACATTGCCAAGCTTACAGTGGTGCTAGATGTTTACAAATGAGCTAGATGATCTACTAAATCCTAGTTGCAACCAGAGAGGGAACAAGTTAGGCTCAAATCACTGCTCCAAATAGTGTTTGGATTTTATTTGATTTGCATCTGCAAGGTGTTTGATGAAATGGCCGCATAAACTCAAGTTTTGAATTTTGAAAAGATTTTTGGTGGGTGTGCTAGGTTGGTGCTGGTGAGTCTGCAGATGCTTGGGTTTTGAAAGTTGAGCTTGTTTGAGTGGTTTTTGAAAAAGTGGGATCTTCCCATATGATATAGATTCAATTTTAAACTGTCCTTTAAACTTTGAATTCAAATGTTTTTGGATGATCACAAAGTGGGCCTTGATACTTTGTTATGAGTACTATCAAGGGGTGCAAAGATACAAACAAGTTTCTGTTAAGTTCTGAAAGTTAGAGACAACAAAAGTAGGCATGGGAGTTAAATTGGTCAAAATGACCATTTCTTTATTTTGTTTGTTTTGATTTATTTGTCTTTGGGAAAAGTGTGGGGATTGTTTAGATGATGTTTATTTCACCTAAGAATCCTTTTACAAGCAAAGAAACACATAAACAAGGTAATTCAAAAGAATTCAAAATGGGATGCATACACACATGCATGCTTTCATATTTTTATTTAGAAAAGTTTTTGTTAACCCTAATTTTGATGCATAGAGTTTGATTATTCTAGTTTAATATTTTTGGGATGTTACAGAAGATGAATTTCTCCATGCTATATAGATAATATGATGCATTGTAATGCGATAGCCAAATGAGCTATGTAAGATTTAATGAATTATTTTATTCCTGGTTATAAAGTTGTATTATGACCTTTGTTTCTTGATATTACATCTTAACTGTGGATGCTAGCTATTGATCCAGGGACTAGCATTGTAAACACAGGGATCTCTACCTTATTAAAGGTTGGGACCTCTACAACGGGGTACCCCTTGCACATTATATAGGAGCTATCCCATATCAAAATGACAAGGCAAGCAGACAATGAGCATCTCAGTGATCTTTTTATTTTCTATTTACATAGGTTTTTATTGAGGATGCTTCATAGATTGCTCAATATGGTTATGCTGCAAGTTTCCACCATGATTAGGCATGGCTTAGGCTAGCGGCCCAGGCGTTTCTCTAACACACATACATAACTCCATGTGAAGGGAATATGCCCGAGAGGCAATAATAAAGTGGTTATTATCGTATTCCTTATTTATGATAAATGTTTATTTTGCATGATATAATTGTATTAATACGGAAACATTAATACATGTGTGTTTAATAAACAAAAAGAGAGTTCCTAGTTATGCCTCTCTTATAAACCAGCTCGTTGATTAACAAGATGATCAAAGGTTTCCTGATCATGGAAATTGGATGTTGTTAATAACAAGGTCACAACATTGTTGGAATGATGTGATGAACATTCATCCGAATTATAGCATTACGATCAAGGTCATTGTGTTTATATTGCTATAACATCATATGAAGTAATCTTAGTCCTTAGACCATGAGATCATGTTAATCACTAACACCAGAAGAGTATCTTGACAACATCAAACGTCACACCGTAATAGGGTGACTATAAAGATGGGTTCAGTGCTACCAAGGTTTTATGTTGAGGCTCATGGATCAAGAATGGAATTTGTCCATCCCGATGACGGAGAGATATACTCTGGGCCCTCTCGATGATATCACATTAGTTGGCTTGCAAGCAAGTGATTTAATCACTAGAATGTTATATCAAGGGAACGAGAAAAGAGTACATGTCTGTAACGAGATCAAACTAAGTATGGAGATACCGATGATCGAATAAATATAATATATCGCGAGACAAAGGGATTGAGTTACATGCGTATAAGGTTCTCGAGGTCATCGTTGAATATGTGGGAGTCAGTACGGATCTCGAGGTCCCGCTGCTGATTATTGATCAGAGATGGGTGTCGATCATGTCTACATTATTCGCGAACCATAGGGTGAAACACTTAAGGGATACCGACACCATTCAGAGAAAATGATATGCCAAATAAAGAAAAAGAAAGTGCATGAATTTATTTCACTAGACACCGGAATTGTTTTGGTTGAAATTGCTGAAACTGGTTTTGTATGTGAAATTGAAATGTTATAAGGGGTTTTATGTGAATGTTTGTTAATTAGAGTAATTAACAAAATTCTGAATAAAATAAATAAAATAGTTTTATTAAATGAGATCTTGCATTAATTTTGGTGGAAAATTAATGCATGTGATTGGAATTGAGTGGAGGTGTTTTTATGTGAGTGGAGCATCCACCACATGAATGGGGGAGAGGTGGGGGCACCCTCCATGGCCGGCGGCCATGCCCCTTGGGCTGCCCCCTCCCCTATAAAAGGACCCCTCCTCTCACTTCTCACTCACACCTCCTCGTGAAGGATCTCTCTCCCTCCTTTAGAATTTTCCCATGGTCTCAGATCAGCTAGATACATGTTCCCGATGCCTTTTTCTGGAAGGATTTGTTGCTTCCGCTGCTTCACTGGAGCGAGGGCGCGGAGGTTGTCGGGGTACCCGGACGTGTGTGCGATCACGGATGCACCACTGCTTTGCGGTACTGGACTGGATGGTGCTGGACCTGCTGGACCGGATGGACTTCTTCTCGATCTTGAGATCGGCAAGCGTTCGACTACATCATCCACGAGTACAACCTCATTAACGCTATTCGCTCTTCGAGGGTATGTATTCTATGGATGTATATCCACCCGTTGCTTGTATCTAGTAGATAGATCTTGGTACATAGTTGTTCTCATCGTAGGAAATTTTTTGTTTTCTATGCTGTGAACCGTACAGTGGTATCAGAGCCAGATCTATGCATAGATGCTCTGCACAGGTAGTACACATATGTATATGTGGGCGATGATGATCATTTTATTGCTTCTTAGTTGTACTTTGGATATTGGTGGCATAGTGGGATGAAGCGGCCCGGACAAACTTTACATGTCCTCGCACATGAGACCTGTTCCACGCTTGACATGTAACTAGTTTTGAATAAGTGTCCAACGGGTGTCTGTCTCTCCTACTATAGTCAATATATAATTTGCAACGAGTTGTCAACAATTTAGTTATCCTAGTTGTGGTACATGTTCGTAGGTAAGAACGGTTCTATCTTCGACAGCCCTAAGCCACGTAAAACTTGCAATGGATAAATTAGAGGCGTCTAGTTTAGATTGTTGCTGGGCTAATGTCATGATACGGTGATGTTGTAAGTAAAAGTATAAGTCGATACTCTTACAACACACATAACGTGTAAGTTCCATAGACCTTGGACTTACACATAAAGGAATGATGAGGATCATACCACGATGCACATGATGGAGATCAAGTGCAAGAACCATATCATTTCACTTATTCACATGTGATGTTTGTTGCATCTTATATTGCTAGTTTGGCATTTTATTAGCATAATAAGATGATACCTCATTTAGATATAAAGATAAAAATATGTTCTTCCTTAAGTATGCACCGACAATGTTTCGTCACTTCAAGACATCACGTGATGATCAGGTGTACTTGAATCCACGAACATATCTCGGGTGTAAGACAGTTTTACACACGCAGATACTAAGGTTATTACTTGGTGAGCCTAGCATGTGCAGACATGGCCTCGGAACATGGACCGAAATGTTAAGCATGAGTCATATGTTTTATATGATGACCATATAGATGCTCGCCTTTCAAGCTACACCGACTCACGTGATGATCGGACTTGGTGTAGTGTATTTGATTCATGTAATCACTAAAAAAACACGAGGGATGCCGTTTTTGAGTGGGAGTTCATTTCTAATTTAGATTAGTAGAACTCAATTTATCATAAATTAAATCAAAGTGAATTTGCATAATTTGCTGTAGTCATTGGCATTCGTTCACCACCTTATGCTTAGTTGTAATTGAGATAATAGAACTATAGAATTACGGATATTTACTTTACGAACTGGTATCGTATTGTGTTGAGTGTCAATCTAAAGTTTAAAGTACTATTGCAAACTTTCAGCAAACTATGTTTACTCCGTGAAATTTAATAATTGGTATTAAATCGAGAGTAACAATTCCAATGTTAAGTATCTTAAGTATCATGTTTGCCTCCATGATTCTTGATTGTTTTAATAACAAGTTTATCTAGGAGCTGAAATAATTGTTTCAGAAACCATCATGTGTGGCAGATATAACGATATCTGAAACAATGTTTTGGTTGCAATATGATAGAGTATAATATATGTTCTCATATTGGATGAGAATTTGCAAAGGTTGGAGATGCTAGACATCCTAATCATCCAAAAGGGTTTTGGAAAGTAATGTTATACTCACGATTCGCCTTTAAAGTTGTCATGATAAGGATGAATAGAACATGTATGTAAAGTGTTTACTACACTAAAAGATTACTAAAGAATGGTTTTTTTAAAGAACGCCAATCATTTGATGATTATGATCTACTTCAAAGTGGAAGTCCAAAGGTATTAGTATTTGAATATACATGCATTGGACTATGTTTCATGTATATGGCACCACTTTTGATGTTGAAAGATTCTTTTAAAAGGAAAAGGAAATGCTAAAAGAGAATCTATAAAATATATTTGGCAGAAAAGAAAAGACTGGAAATATCTAGTTTAGGTATATAGATGATATACATGTTATGGTTGTATTCTTTGCTTGTTAAAGAATGTGGTTCTTGGGTATTGGATACCGAATTGGTTGGTATGAAATTTCATACAAAATGATGCAATTCATTAACTACAATGGCTTAAGTAACTAGCAAGAGAATATGTGATGATGATCATCGAAAACAAACAAGCCGTTGTTTGTATTTCTCGTTGACATCAAAGCTTTCCTTCAAGATTTGTTTTAATAATTGTTATTTAAATCAGATATTATGAGAACAAAGATTGTTCAAATAATTACCGTATTCCATATAAGATGGATGATTTACAAATCTAGTTGGAGAAATCACATGCATAAAAATAATGCTAAAATGTCGCAAGACAAATGATTGGAAGATCACTTACGAAGTAACATCGCCGTCTAAATTATATTGGAAAGAAAACATGAAGAATCTCCATATTCATTGATTTTTGGAGTCTTTGATTTGATCAAGTGACGCTTGTGAGACTTTCCTCGGGATTATTGAAACTTCTTTCAAAGGCCAAAGAAGAACGAATGACTAAAATATTGGAATTTATACATATCAATGTACGTAGTCCATTATGTGTAGTCTTAAGCGATGGATTTCAACTTCATATGCTTTCTCCGGAAATTTGAGTGAATATTCACTTAATGAGAAAGAAGTATGAAATATTTGAAAATGTTCAAAGAATTTCAAGATGAAGTGGAAAATCATTGTAACAAGAAAATAAATGATTTACGATTTTATCATAAAGGTATTTATTTGAGTTGCGAGTGTAACAAGAAAATAAATGATTTATCATTTTATCATAAAGGGATTTATTTGAGTTGCAAGTTTAGCAAAACACCTAGATTTACATCTCCCAAAACACCATAGGAATATGTAGTGTTTGAGATTTGTAATGAAACCTTGTTTGACATGGTTGGATCAAAGGTGTTATTTATAAAAATACCATTATGTTTTAAAAGATTAAAGCTTTAGATACTACCGCTTTTACACTGAAAACAGATCCATATTGATCCGTTGAAATGACACCATGTAAGTTATGGTTTGGGGTAAAACCCAAGTTTTCCTTTCTTAAATTTTGGTATGATAAGAATAAGTAAGATGTTTACAACCAAAGTCGGATGAGCATGTCTTTGTAGGTTATTTCGAATAACCATTGGGTATTCGTACATAACACTGAAGACAAAAGGGTTTGTCGCTTGAAACGTGAAATTTGTTGAAAAAGGATTTTTTCGCAAAAGTTAAGTGGGAGGACAATAGAACTTTAATAAGGTTAACGAAACTTAGCTATATGTGCTGAGTTGCGCAGTGCCGGAAAACGTTCCGGAGGCAGCCAGAATGCTCATGGCTGACGTGCCTCAAAGGTTGTGGTCATGGAGGTCTAAGTTCCTATTGAACCAAGTAGGTCGGATAAATAATCAAATGCTAAGATTTGAGAGTAAATCATTGTTGTTTGACAATGATGAACCGACTACATGCAAAGAAGCGATGATGGGCCCTAACTCCATCAAATGGCTTGAAGCCATAAAATCCGTGATAGTTCCATACACGAGAAATCAAGTTTTTTGAACTTGGAAGACCCTCCGGAAAGGTGTAAAAACCTATCGGTCATATTTGGATTTATAAAGAAACTGACATGGATGTTTCACATCTATGAAATAGTTTACGTGTCATAAATTATTTTACGACAATGTTCAAGGAGTTGACTATGACAAGATTTGATCTTTCATAAGCGATATTTAGTCTGGACAGATTAAAGTAGCAACCACTACATATAATTTGGTATATGCTAGATGAATAAACAAAACAAAGTTCTTCTAATAGAATGGTTACCTAGGACGTGTGCATGACACGATCCAAAGGGTTTTGTTAATTCAAAGGATGTTGAAAAGGACATGCAAACTTCAATGGTTGAAGTAAGCATCACGGAGTTGGAATCTTCACCGTGATGAAACTATTAAAGGATTTTTCATCAGGAGACGATGAAGATGCTTGCATTTGCAAGAAATTAAGTGGGAGCACTGAGACATATTTCTAATACATTATGTGGAGTACATCTTGTTTGATTGGAAATGATGTATCTTTTATTGACAAAGGTTAAGAATATCATTTCGATGAAATACTTAGGCAAAACCTGAATATTTAGCACGAATGTCTACATGGATAGACTGTGACGCTAATATGGTTATGACAAACATACATATATGAGATATTGAAGGAGTTAAATATAGTAACGACGAGAAATGGTTCTTGTCGCATGAAAAAAATTGAATCAAAATTCAAGTGTATCGACACTTGATAAGTGAAACAAGATTCAAGTGCTTTGACACTTGATGAGTGCAATCACAAGAATGTTTTGATCAATCATACCATGATATGTACACATCCAGATATGTCCTATGCTCTAAGTGTTATGATCATATACCAGAATGAATCATAAAAAGATCATTGGATAATAGTAAGGAAATTCGTACGATCTTTTGGAAGAACTAAGAATATATTTGTGTAGAGGTGACAAACAATTACAAATAGTTCATTGTAAAGCGTTACATTGATACTAGTTTTGTCACAAGATACAAATTAAGTTTATCTCAATTTAAACTATGGGTGGCACAATGAAATGGAAAGAAAGTTTCCATGTTGGATTTGGATGAATTCCAAAGTTAAGACATTGTGACGGATACTACAACAAAAGGCTAAGTATATGACTGCTATAGTAGCGACAAAGGAGGGCATTTGTGTCAAGTAGTTTGTTATCAAACTAAGGTGTGGTTCACAACGGGCTCACACTAAATATATATTGTACGACAATAGTATCGACATGATTTAACCCGTAGGAACTGAAGGTCTCAGCAAAAGACCAAATTTATATAATGCCAACTCATTGGAGAATGAGTGATGCGTGAAGACGCAAAGACATGCAAATACACACGGACCTGAAAGCGTCAGATCCGTAGATTATGTTAACCACTTGCAATCACGTATATGGAACACCAGAAAGCCATAGGTGTTCAATACGAAAAGTTTCTAAACTAGATTATTGTCTCTAGTGCAAGTGGGAGACTAAAGGGAATATGCCCGAGAGGCAATAATAAAGTGGTTATTATCGTATTCCTTATTTATGATAAATGTTTATTTTGCATGCTATAATTGTATTAATACAGAAACGTTAATACATGTGTGTTTAATAAACAAAAAGAAAGTTCCTAGTTATGCCTCTCTTATAAACTAGCTCGTTGATTAACAAGATGATCAAAGGTTTCCTGATAATGGACATTGGATGTTGTTAATAACAAGGTCACACCATTGTTGGAATGATGTGATGAACATTCATCCGAATTATAGCATTATGATCAAGGTCATTGTGTTTATATTGCTATAACATCATACAAAGTAATCTTAGTCCTTAGATCATGAGATCATGTTAATCACTAACACCGGAAGTGTATCTTGATAACATCAAACGTCACACCGTAATAGGGTGACTATAAAGATGGGTTCAGTGCTACGAAGGTGTTATGTTGAGGCTCATGGATCAAGAGTGAAATTTTTCCATCCCGATGACGGAGAGATATACTTTGGGCCCACTCGGTGATATCACATTAGTTAGCTTGCAAGAAAGTGATTTGATCACTAGAATGTTATATCACAGGAACAAGAAAAGAGTACATGTCGGTAAAGAGATCAAACTAGGTATGGAGATAACGATGATCGAATCAATGTAATATATCGCGAGACAAAGGGATTGAGTTACATGCGTATAAGGTTCACACGATCAAAGAAGTCATCGTTGAATATGTGGGAGTCAGTACGGATCTCCAGGTCCCGCTGCTGATTATTGATCGGAGAGGGGTCTCAATCATTTCTACATCATTCGCGAACCGTAGGGTGACACACTTAAGGGATACCGACACCATTCGGAGCAAATGTGTAACATCCCAAAAATATTAAACTAGAATCATCAAACTCTAATCATCAAAATTAGGGTTAACAAAAACTTTTCCAATTAAAATATGAAAGCATGCATATGTGTAAGCATGACAATTTGGATTCTTTTGAAATGCCATGATTGTGTGTTTCCTTGCTTGTAAAAGGATGCTTAGGTGAAATAAACATCATCTAAACAATCCCCACACTTTTTCCAAACACAAATAAATCAAAACAAACAAAATAAGGGAATGGTCACTTTGGTCAAATTAACTTCCCATGCCTACTTTGGCTATCTCCAACTTTCAGAACTTAACAGAAACTTGTTTGGATCTTTGCACCCCTTGATAGTACTCATAACACAGTATCAAGGCCCACCTTGTGATCATCCATAAACATTCAAATGCGTAGTTTAAATGACAGTTTAAAATTGAATCTATATCATATGGTAAGATCCCACTTTTTCAAAAACCACTCAAACAAGCTCAACTTTCAAAACCCAAGCATCTACAGACTCACCAGCACATGCCTAGCACACCCACCAAACATCTTTTCAAAATTCAAAACTTGAATTCATGCGGCCATTTGATCAAACACCTTGCAGATGCAAATCAAATAAAATCAAAACACTATAGTGTGCAGTGATTGTGGCCAAACTTGTTCCCTCTCTAGCTCACAGTAACCTCAGTAGATCATCTAGCAAACTTAACTAATCACTAGCCCCACTGTAAGCTAGCCATTGTCATCAATGGTGAACAACCCGAGAGCACCATGGTCACCCCAGTGTGGACAACAAGCTACAAGCAGCACTAGCCCCGCCAACCTTGTCTGGGAGCAAGCTAGCACCCCACCGCCACTCCCTGTCCCAGCCGCGAGCGATGCCAGCCCCTGGACCACACGCACAGACCATGCCAAGCTGATCTACAACCATGACGAGAGCGTGCCCCGTGCGCCACGCTCGACAGACGCCCACAGACCGCGCGCCGCCCTCGCCGCATGCATACGTGATCACCACCGTCCCAGCAACCCCGCAGACACGCCCGTTCGCCGCCGCGTGGACCACGCGAGCTGTGCGTCATTAAAATTTCCGTCGGGCACGCGTAGAGCACCGCAGTGTTCCGACCAATCCGCACCGCCCCACGCCTCGCCACCACGCCGTTGAGCTTCGCCAGGGAGCACAACACCGCCCCCTACCGTCGCCCACGCCGATAGCCCTCTATGCCGTCGACCACGATGAGCTTAGCTTGCGCCCATCGGTCCCCTCTCGCCACTATAAATAGAGGCCTCCCCCGCTCGAATTCTTCACACCATTCCACTCCTCTCTCACCTAGAACCACCTCGCCTCAGTCCCGGAGCAAGGCGAGCAGCGCATCGCCGGAATTTGGCCGGAGCCCACCGCTGCTGGAGAAGAAGGAAGCCATCGATTGGAGCCACCCCAGGAGAAGCTGCCGGTACCAGGAGGTTCGCCGTCATCGACTTTGTCGTTCGCCCGCCTCGCCGACCCTCGCCTGAGCCCCGGTGAGCCTCCCACGACCCCCACCTGCCGCGTTAGGGTTCTGTCTCGCCGGTGCTGCCCGACGTGACAATGAACCAGAGCCGTTGGATTAGAACCAGATCCAACGCACCACATTGCCCCGTACCGCTTCGCACCCCCCGTCTCACTGACGCGTGGGGACAGCAACTTAACGAGCCCGCGTAAGCGCTGTGCATAGCAGGCCGGCCCATTAGCAGTTCCCGCACAGCCTAGTCGTTTGAATTTAACTTTTTCCATTTTAATTCAAACATAGTTCTGTACCCAGTTTCAAAAATCAACCCAGCTCGATTCAGTGAACCAAATTGAATGAAACCAATTTTTTTAGAAAGGCTTTGAAATGCTTAATCCAAGCCCGTTGGATTCAAATCATTTGAATCTATAGATCAACCTTGGTAAAAATAACAAGGCAGAACCTTTTCTGCATTCAAACATTTTTCAAATTTAAACCATAATAGCTTTTGAGTTGATTCCAACTCTCAAAAATCACATTTGATCATACCTTTCAGAATATATAAAAATATATAGGTTTACTTATAGAAATAATGTCCAAGTAATAAAAGAATGCCACACAGGCATTTCTAGTCACTTTATTTAATTAAAATAAAAGGGTAAGCCTTAATAAATCGTGACACCACTTTAATCACATTCCCATGAACTGAAATATGTGGTGATGACATGTGTCAACATGATCCCATGTTTGGTTTGGAGAATATTAAATCTTAAGTAGTTTTTCAATGAGTAGAAATTACTTTTCTAAAAATAAAAGAAATTAAAACAAGTTTTAATTTTGTAATGTTAGTGATGATGCTAGATCATCTATAGGACCCTTTTGTGTGATGATTGAAAATAGTTAAGTATTGTTTGGTGATTGAGTACCTCGTATTTATTTATAGACGCTAGTACCGACCAAGGATACGAGGAAGAAGGAGGATACTACGAAGAAGAAGCCGAGGAGAACTTCAACCACTGGTCTGCACAAGGCAAGCTAACACTTGCAATTTAGCCAGCTTATACTGATACTGATGCAAGCCAATACTTGCAAGCTAACACTTGCAATTATGAGAGTTAAATAACCTATGGAATGCACTAAGCATGCTTGGTTAGATACATTTGAGGATACCCAATCCTAGTTTTACTTGCAAGCTTTATACTTTATTTCTTTCTCAAAGCTCTTACTTAGAGTTTACTGGAATAAATTGTAGATATTAGAAAGATAATTGAAGGTTGCATAAAGAGCATAAAACTTGGCCTAAGCTAGATAATCTTTATGTCATCCTAAGGCATGAGACTGAACTTAGTAGAACTCCACTAATTTACCACCCCTCATTAGTACTTACCCCCACTTGTAGATGCTACTGCTAAGCATAAAACTTGATCAACTTTAGATGGGAATACTTGGTGAAAATGGTTATGGAAACCTTGGAATGATGGATCATTCTATTGAAATGTTTTGGACATGTGTTTCCGAACACCAGATGATTTTTGGTGATGAAAATGTTGAGGCATGAGCCTTAGCCCTTTATAAAACTGATGGTTGTCTAGATGCGATACCATTCCAATTTTACCGTACAACCACAATACCCGAAAATTGGGTAGGGCTTGACTAGAAACTTATATACCTTAGTATTAGTTCCCTCACGGCCAAGGTCTGAGCTGAGGCTACCTTGTGAAGATTGTCCACCTGTGCAGTACCCAAGATGACAGTTGGTCATGGTTGGGAGGCCAAACTCACAGGAGAGGTGCTTATACTAGGGTGTGTAATTGAAAGGTTAGGATTGATTATCCGCATACTGAGTATGGCGAATTCAGGATTTGTTCCTGATGGATGTATCGAATGTTGTGGTGAAAGTGTACAATCTCTACAGAGTGTCAAACTATTCGAATAGCCGCGTCCGCGGTTATGGACAGTTGGAGTGGCCATACTGCTCCCCCGTCAGATGTTTTCAAAATGACTTGTGAAATGGATTGAGATTTTGACTTGACCACAACCGAGTTGTTATACGAAATACAAGTTCCCACTGAGGTGTTATAAAACTTCAACTAGCTTTCTTCATTTATGAACTTACTAGATGTAAATCTGGCTTTTTGCAAAAATAACCCTAGAGCTTAGTGTCCTATTACAAAACCCCCTTCACTTGTTAGTATTAGTTTGCGAGTACTTAAAGAGTACTCATGGCTTTGTCCCTGGCTATTCCCATGGCCAGACTATGAAGAGGAATACCAGGAGGATGGACCCCAGGAAGGTTACAACAACTAGGATCATCTCCCATCGTCAGCATTGCCTGTGACCCTGAAGATGGAGCTTCGCCTATGCTACCGTTATTATTACGTATTTCCACTGCTTGAGTTGTATTAAGAAATGGATCATGAGATCCTTATTTGTGTAAGACCTTATGTATGGTTTGTAATGGATGATGTACTGTGGTATCCAAATCTGTTATGTCTTGCAAAAATGGTAATCCTGGGATTGCGATGTATGGCATAACAGGCATCTGGGATTAAAAATCCGGGTGTTGACAAGTTGGTATCAGAGCCATCCTGACCATAGGAGACCCTAGTTAGACTAGACGTTTGAATCAAAAACTTAGTTTCAAAACCAAAGGAAACAAATATTTACAAAAACTTATTCCCATTCTTATCACCTTGATTCTTTCATAAAAATTCATGTTCCTCAAAAACTCTTGCAAAATACATAAAATTTGACACACTTGATCACTCTACTAACTTACTCATCCTATATTCTTATAGATGGACATGAAGTATAGCAAGTTTTATCAGTTGGGGAATGGAGGAGACCTTATCTTTGAGAGGGATTTGGACCAGATTTTGGAACTTCTGGAGCGTCCGCACCCCGAGTTCTTCGGAGCTCAACTTAATGATCAAGGAGGAGAAGGTCTGCAGTGGCTAATTGTTGCAAGTCTCCGAGGATAGATTGAACCTCCCACTGCCGAGGGAATTCAATTCACCTTAAGAGAGAACAACTGGCTTGATGGACTTGCCAGGGCCATGCAGGAAGCTCTTGCCCGTCTGTTTGGGCAGAGTATCAACCAGATCAAGGGTACCCTATTTGAGTTTTGCCCAAGGCGTGATGCTAATGGACAGCCACTGGAAGCCCCATACCACCACGAGCTGAAGACTTAGTTGGACCACCTTAGCTTCATGATGTACAATCGTTACCAGGAGTTGGATAATTGTCGTGACTACTCCAACCACAAGTCCGCCAACATCAAGACGAAGGATCAGACCATCGCCATGCTCGCGAAGGATCGCAAGTCTCGTCGCCGTCAACTCAATAAGAAGGAGCGCATCATTGCCCGTCTTCGCCACCGTATCTCGGATTTGGAGGAGACCATCCATGAGAGATACATGCAGTTGGAGGAAAGGGAGAATGCCGGAGAGGATCTTCGTGGAGACCCCTACTCCTATCTCAGCGATGATGATGATTTTCTGGAGGATCAGGCCATGGAATTCTTCACCGATGAGGAGGATTTCGCCTTCATCAATGACGATGAGGATGATGACGACTACACTGACTCTGAGGACTAGTAGCACTTGAGCACTAGCGTAGTGAGTAGTATTCAGTCCCACTGTATCGTAGTTTCTAGAATGGTTCCTAAAACCATCTGTTTACCTTTTTTGTGGTGTGTGTTGTATCATGTGAATGAATGAATGAAAAGCAAGTTGCTAGAAAATCTGAGTCAAATTTTAAAAAAACTTTTCAAAGTCCCAGAACCTTAGAAATTTCCCTCTTTTCTCATGATCTATCTCAATCTTCAGATGCCACGCGAAGGAAGTGGTTCATCCCCGGACCCGATGTTGCAGATCCTGCAAATGTTGGTTTCTGACCGCGAAGCTGAAAGTGCCGAACGTCAAGCCAACTTAGCCACCCTTCAACAGATAGCCCAGCTAGCCCACAACAATCAAGGACACGGAAATCAGGACAACTATGGATCTAAGCCCAAGAATTTCCAGAACATCAACCCACGTGTTTTCACTAAGTCGGAAGAGCCCCTAGATGCTGACGATTGGCTGCAAACCATGGAAAATAACCTAGAAGTCGCCGGAGTGGAAGCTAACAAGAAATTTTTGTTCGCCACCCACTATCTAGCCGGAGATGCCAGAGCATGGTGGAACAGCGTTCGTGCAATGACCGGAGGACAGATGATGACCTGGGAGGAATTCAAGGTCAAGTTCAGCTGAACCCATGTGCCACCAGGTTTGATCAAGAGGATGAGAGATGAGTTCAGAGAACTTAAGCAAGGACGGATGACTGTAGTGGAATACCATGACAAATTCTTGTCATTAGCTAGGTATGCCCCGGATGAGATCGACACTGAAGCCAAGAAGAAAGAAAGATTCTTGAATGGTCTGCACGATGAGATGCAGACTGTGTTAGTCAATATCCCCTTTGCTGATATTGAAGCCCTGGTCGACTCTGCCATCCAGATGGAAGGAAAGATCAACCAAGCCAATGAGAACCGCAAGCGTCGCATGATGCATCAACCAGGAACCCATCAGACCCCAAAGTATCGCCCCAACCCATCTCCAAGAAATCCCCCGAGAACCAACAGACCCCCTGTCACATCCCAAGATTTTCCAAATCTTGTAATGTGAAAAATAAATAAACAAAATAAATTATTGTTGAATTTTAGGGTGAAAAGAAACTTTTATTTCAAAATGGAAACTTAAAATCCCATCTTGAACAAACTTTAATTAAAGTTTGAATTCAACAAAATCCAAATCAAGAGAAATGCATTCCTCAATAAATGTATCTTGAAATTTTAAACACTTGGAAAATAAATCCAAACCCTAAACCCTAATGGAATAAAAACATTTCCAAGTTATCTCCAAGCCTATGGGTTTGATACATATAAAAATTTGTCACAAACATTCACAAATGATCAAGAAAGACAAATAGAAATATTATAAGACCATAGAAATTGGTTTCACTTAATTTGGAACCATAGATAAAATCTTATGAATTTAATAAGATAAGGAATTGAATTTCCAAAGCTAATAAAGCCCTTACCTAAAATCCATACCAAATGGTGAGCAAATAATCCTAAAGATATTTAAAAGGATAAATAAATCACAAATAAGATTTTACAAATTGTAATCACCAAGTTTGGATCTAAAATAAAAAGATATGGATTTTATAAGATAAAGAAAGAAATATTAAATAAGGAATATTTAAAGACCAAATTAAATCTTGGCCTAATCCATTAAGCAAATGGAATGAATATAATCCAAATCCAAATAAAATAAAAGGATAAAGAATTTCCAAAATAAAATAAAATGGCTTAAACAAAATTCCATTTTAATAAAGACATATCTCTAATAAGAATAATTATATAATTCATGAGAAAATAGTATTTTGGAAATTACCCAAATGAAATAAAAGTTGTTTCATTCAACTTAAACAAGATTAAAGAAATCTTCCAAATAAACCTTAGAGAATTAAAACTATATCTAATTCCATTTGAATTAAAACAAATACCCAATCTTAAATGATTAATAAATCATATTAAATTATTCCAAATAATTCAAGATGAATTATTTGACACCCTATTAATCAAATAAAAACCTACTGAAAAGATTTGGAAGGCTTTGGAAAATTAAATGGTGTTTGAAATATTATTAAATCTTATTTGATTTAAAACAAAGGCCTTTTTGAATAATTAAAAAGACCCTAAAAAGAATAAATTTTTATTCCAAAATTGACTTCAGATTATATTACTAATCAATATTTAAACCTACACAAATTTTGGCAAAGGTTTGAATTCAAATGAGTGTTTGAATTAATTAAACAAAACCAAAACAGAATAAAAGAAATGGAAAAAGAAAAACAAAGCAGTACAAAAAAAATGAACTAAGCGGCCAGCCCAACAAGGCCCAGCAAGCCCATCTTTCCACCCCACCCGCAGCGAAGCGTTTTCACTCAAGTTTTGACCCACAGCGTCGCTGACAGATGGACCCCACTCTCCCTCTCTCCCTTAGCTGACGAATCGGACCCACACAGCCAGCTCACCGTCGTCTACCTCGCGGTGACCACGCCCCTCTTTCCTCCTCGCCGTTTCTGGCCGTTGAAGCCGGCGTCAATACGCGTTAATGCCTGCGTTACTCCACCCCGCGACCATGCTATCTTAAGCGCCAGCATTCCCTCCCCGTTTCCCCCTCAGTCCCTCACCCTAGCGCGCCCCAGGCTGCTCAATTTCCCCCTGCACCGCCCTCTGCTCCGACGAGCTTCGCGAACGATTCCGGCCAGTAGACGTCGCCCCTCGCCTCCTCGAGCATGCAGGCGTGATCCCCATCTCCTGGCGAACCTCCTCGTAGCACCAGCTCGCCCCCGCGCGCCCCACAGCCTCGACAACGACCAAGACCGACATCGCCACCGTCTGTTTCCTCTCCGGCGAAGCCTCTGGTAAGAACCTGACCGCCCCTCTATTTCTCTTTCATGCACACATCCTTGCCACGTCTTTGCGCATCTAACCATACTCTCCTCTCCCTCTGGCATGCACCGAAGCCCCGTCTCCGTCAACAAACAGGAGCTCCTGGCGCCACCCCTAACTCCGGCGAGCGATTCTCATCGACCCCGTGCGCCCCCTTGCCAGCCAGTACCACCTTGAGCATCCCCACACTTCGGCGAACCTGGTGAGCCACTCCCTTTCCTCCCTCGCTTCCTCTATCACCAGCCCCGCCGTAGCCAGAGCCAGCGCTGCCACCAGCCGCCGCCAGCGCCGCCCATCTCTGGCAAGCATGCTGATAGCCGTTCGATCTGGATCCGACGTGTGCGATAGAAACTTAACTAAAAGGGTACGCTAGCTTCTGAGCTGTGTGATCCCACTTAAATCCAATAGCTGCCATCGCTCGATACAACCGAAGCGGTACAGACGAATAAAATCACGCCACGTGGCCCAGAGTCTATTTTAAAAACCAGAAATGATCTATGTGTTGTTCCAATTTGAAAAATTCATAACTTTCAAACCACACGTCCAAATTTTGCAAATTTTATATCAATGGATTCAGAAAGACAAGCCCTATCCAACCATGCACTTTTTTTAGTAAAAAGCTTCTGTTAAATTGTTTGTTTTTACAGAAACTTGTGTATGCATGTTTAGAATATAAAAATTGTTCTAAAATGATTTTTGAGATAAAAATCTTTGGCAAATGGTTTGTTTTGAACCTACTGACCCTATAAATCAATTTGTGGTTTCAAAAATATATTTGGTGAAGCAAAAGAATAAACTTTTGATTTAAACCATTTCTAGTCAAATAAAATATGGTTTAATTGTTAAAAATGATTTTGGAGGAAAACCTTTGGGAAATGTTTTGGTTTAAACTCTCTGACCCAAAACACCAAGTTTTATGAATTGAAAATGTATTTGGTGAACTCCATAAAGATTATTACTTTGCTAAAAACATTTTCAAACACATAAAATAATGACTTGGGTTAAAAATGGTTTAAGAAGTAAAATCTTATGCAAATGATTTGGCCACTTTATAAAATGACCATTAGGTGTTTTCAAATGTTTATGAACCATTAGAAACCACTTTTACACATAAAACCATATCTTGCATGCTTGCATGCATTGTTTTGTTTCTATTATTTTATGTGATGTTTTGCTTGAATGGTAGATTGAAATATTGTTTGCTTGATTTATTTGTAGTGAAACTTGAAGAGTGTGATTGTTACAAAGATCAAGGAGTGAACCTATACTATCTACCAAAAAGGCAAGTGATGCTTCATACTTTTTTCCCATTATTTTCACTATGCATTAGTGATATTTCTAAGTAGGACTTGCATGGAATTTTGCTAAGTGTAAACTATGCCTTGGGAAATCCTAGTAGATGAAACCTTAGTAGAATATCCTAAGTTAAGATTCCTACTACTATCATGCTTAGCTTAGCTAGTATAAAACAAGGGTGGAATATATATTCATGCTATGGAAAATTTCTAAGTCTAAGGACTTGTGTTTTATTTAATAAAACAACTAAGTGAATGAATCACCTAGGTGGAATGGAAGGAATGGTTTGTGTTGAGTGGTTCACAAGGCCCATTTCTATGGTTTACCTTGTGTATCTCACTTGTGGATGGCCACCCAGGAACAAAGAGATTTGAGATGTCAAATGTTGAGAAGCTTCAAGTGCAGCCACTTGGCATTATGGGCTCTGCCTGGATCATATAGGTTGCAATAACTTAGCCAAATGGACAGTTGGTGGTAGGGGTTTGATAGGTTGGAGCACGTCCATTCTGGTCTAAGGGAAGGCTTCTGAAAGATCTTGTCTTGGTGAAACCAAGTCTTGTGGGGAAAGTGCACCACCTCTGCAGAGTGTAAAATCTAAGTACTTAGCCATGTCCCTGGTAAAGGACAATTTGAGCATCAAGACATGGAAGCTATCAAGAATCTCATCATCCAAATTTCTAAGTTAAAAACTTGTGGGTGAACAAGGGTTGAAAGGATCACCAATTTCTATTGGGAGATGCCTTGGGTGATTTTTGACAAACAAAAACTTAGTGTTTTCAAATGATAAGGAAAATCTATTTTGAGCAAAGCAAGCCTAAGCTCCACTTAGCCAAATGCATATAGATGATAGACTCCACTATATTACCATAGTATCACTTGCCAATACAATTCAAATGTATTGACCCTTGTGGCTGTAACTTGTTATGTTGCAGGTTTGTTTTATATTAGTGAAGTTTAATGATTAGGATTACAAGTCTACAACCAACATGTCTACCGTGGCACTTTGAAGATGAAGGACCCCATTCTATTGTTATATTCTGCTGCATTGTAATGAGATAGCCGAATGAGCTATGTAAGATGTAATAAATTATTTTATTCCTGGTTATAAAGTTGTATTATGACCTTGTTTCTTGATATTACATCTTAACTGTGGATGCTAGCTATTGATCCAGGGACTAGCATTGTAAACATAGGGATCTCTACCTTATTAAAGGTTGGGAACCTTACACCCCCGATGAACCGTCCGACCTATCCCAACCGTGGAAACCCAAGGCCCGGAGGAGATCACATCAACCCCGGCAGCTCTAACAATTTCAACCGTGCCCCACCCAAATTCAACAACAACAATGCTACCGCCAACACCAACACCGCCCCAAGGACTGGAAGCAATGCTGTGCCTGTTGCAGCAAAGGACAAGTCGCAAGTGACTTGCTATGACTGTGGAAACAAGGGTCACTACTCCAACAAGTGCCCCAACAAGAAGAATGCCGCAGCCCCCAATGCAAATGTCCCAGCTCAACAGCAGCGTTGTGTTCAGCCAGGAAGAAGGTTTGCCCCAGAGAATTCGCTCAACCGCAACGACCGTCTTTGTCTCATGCATGCTGAAGAAGCTCAGGAAGCACCAGACGTCGTATTGGGTATGTTTTCTGTTAATTCAGTACTTGCAAAAGTGTTGTTTGATTCGGGTGCATCGCATTCATTTGTCACCGAATAATTTGCCTGCACTAGTAAGATTCAACCAACAAAACTGAAGCATGTTATGATCGTTCAAATCCCTGGATCAACCACCAAGGCTAGGCAAATTTGCAAAGCCGTCCCTATCTGAATCCATGGCAGAGATTTTTATTCTAACCTGATAGTACTCGGAACTAAAGGTTTGGAAGTAGTACTAGGAATGGATTGGGTGTCCAAACATAAAGGATTGATTGACTGTGCCAAGAAAGCCATCACCATGACCAGTACAGCCGGAATATCAGTCGAGCATATATCTGAAACCTTACCTCGTCAATTCAAGTGCAACAAGAGTATAGCCCAACCTACCATTGACCAAGTCCGAATAGTCTGTGAATACCCCGATGTATTTCCAGATGTTTTGCCCGGTATGCCCCCAGATCGGGATATCGAGTTTATCATTGAACTAATCCCCGGAACAGGAACCATAGCCCAGAGACCCTATAGTATGAACCCGTCTGAACTAGCAGAACTAAAGAAGCAACTGGATTCCATGTTGGAAATTGGATTAATTCAACCAAGTGCGTCACCATGGAGATCACCTGTCTTATTTGTGGACAAGAAGGATGGAGGTAACCGTCTGTGTACGTATTATCGGAAGTTGAATGATGTCACCATCAAGAACAAGTATCCGTTGCCCAAGATAGAAGATTTGTTTGATTAGTTGACCGGTGCCAAAGTGTTTTCTAAGATTGATCTTAGAACTGGCTATCATCATCTCAAGATTCGTGCAGAGGATATTCCAAAGACTACCTTTACCACCAGATATGGATTATACAAGTATACCGCCATGTCTTTTGGATTAACCAATGCCCCCACTTATTTCATGAATCTCATGTATAAGATTTTTATGGACTTCCTGGATAAGTTTGTCATTGTTTTCATCGACGACATTCTGATTTATTCTAAATCGGAAGAAGAACATGAGCTACACCTAAGGACCATTCTTAGAACCCTTAGAAAGCATCAATTGTATGCCAAGTTTAGCAAATGTGAATTCTGGTTACAGGAGGTAGGATTCCTCGGCCACATTGTATCAGCCGGAGGAATTGCCGTTGACCCTGCAATGGTGAAAGATGTCAAAGATTGGCAAGACCCAACCACTGAAACCCAAGTTCGTGCATTTCTCGGATTGGCGGGATATTACCGCAAGTTTGTAGAAGGATTCTCGAGTATCGCCAGACCCATGACCCAATTGCTGAAGAAGGACAAGAAGTTTGAATGGACAGACAAATGTGAAGCAAGTTTTCAAGAACTCAAGAGGAGATTGATTTCAGCCCCAATCTTAATCATGCCGGATATCATAAAGCCCTTCGACGTGTATTGTGATGCATCCAAGATCGGTCTCGGATGTGTGATAATGCAAGAAGGCAAAGTTATCTCGTATCTATCTCAACAATTGAAACAACATGAGCAAAATTTCCCAACCATGACCTCGAACTCGCAACCATAGTTATAGCCCTGAAGACATGGAGGCACTACCTGATGGGAAACCGTTGTGAGATTTATTCGGATCACAAGAGCCTGAAGTATATATTCGCTCAGAAGGAGCTAAATATGAGGCAGAGAAGATGGATTGAGCTAGTCAAGGATTACGATCTGGACATTCACTATCACCCTGGTAAAGCCAATGTGGTAGCAGATGCCCTTAGCAGATTGCCGTGCCGCTTGAACTCCATGATTTTGAAGGAACAACCAAGTTTGCACAAAGAGATGGAAGATTTCCTAATGGAATTAGTGAGTGAAGGATTTTTGGCTAGCATCGAACTTCAACCCACTTTGATCAGCCAGATCGAAGAGGCGCAGAAAGGAAATGCTAGTATTGCTGGAATCAAGTGTCGTATCGGTACAGGCAAAGTACTTGGATTCACCGAAGACGAAGAAGGAGTTCTGTGGTATAAAGGACGCCTTTGTGTACCAACAGATTCTGAGTTGAAAGAAGTTATTTTGAAGGAAGCTCATGATACTCTTTATTCTATCCACCCCGGAGGAACGAAGATGTATCAATATTTGAAAGAGCAATTTTGGTGGCATAAGATGAAGAGAGAAATCGGAAGCTATATCTCCAAGTGTGATATATGTCAACAAGTCAAGGCCGGACATCAAAGACCCGCTGGATTGTTGCAACCATTGCAGATTCCGGAATGGAAATGGGATTCCGTTGGAATGGACTTTATCACCGGATTGCCTACTTCTAGTAGGGGAAATGACTCTATCTGGGTCATAGTGGACAGATTCTCCAAAGTCACCCATTTCTTACCCGTCAAGACCACATATCAGAGTTCGAAGCTAGCGGAGTTATACATCGCTAGAATCGTTAGTTTGCATGGAGTCCCCAAGAACATCGTATCTGATCGAGGAACTCAATTTACCTTGAGATTCTGGAAGAAAGTCCAAGAAGGTTTACAAACCCGACTAGATTTCAGTTCCGCTTATCACCCACAGACCGATGGACAAACGGAGCGAGTAAATCAAATACTCGAAGACATGCTGAGAGCATGTGTGTTAGAGTATGGATCTAAGTGGGAAGACTGTCTGCCGTTTGCATAATTTTCATACAACAAGAGTTATCAAGCTAGTTTGCAAATGGCCCCATTTGAATTCATGTATGGAAGGAAGTGCCGCACCCCTTTGAATTGGTCGGAAGTAGGAGAGAGTCAGATTGTCGGACCCGACATCCTACGAGAAGCAGAAGAAAAGTTTCACAAGATTCGTGAGCACCTCAAGACAGCCCAGTCAAGACAGAAGCATTACGCCGACAAGAGATGTCGAGACCTCGCCTTCAACATAGGAGATTTTGTGTATCTGAAAGTGTCGCCATTGAAGGGAATGCAGCGTTTCCAACTCAAAGGAAAGTTAGCCCCCAGATATATCGGCCCCTTCAAGATTCTGAACCATCGAGGAGAAGTGTCGTAGCAATTGGAACTACCCGAAGATATGTTAGCCGTGCACAATGTTTTCATATCTCATTACTTCGCAAGTGTCTCGAAGTCCCGGAGAAGACTGAAGTATTCAAGAATATTGATCACCGGACTATAGAGATCAATGATGACCTGACCTATCCCGAAGTACCCATCCGTATTTTGGAAGAAGCTTTCCGAACTACCAGAACCCGAAGCATCAAGTTTCTCAAAATTCAGTGGAGCAACCACACGGAAGAGGAAGCTACCTGGGAGCGCGAAGATCACATCAGGACGGAGTTTCCCGATCTCTTCAAATCCTAGGTAATCTTTTTCGTCCTTTTTCAAATATCAGGACGAGATTTTGTTTAAGGGGGAAGGTTTGTAACATCCCAAAAATATTAAACTAGAATCATCAAACTCTAATCATCAAAATTAGGGTTAACAAAAACTTTTCCAATTAAAATATGAAAGCATGCATATGTGTAAGCATGACAATTTGGATTCTTTTGAATTGCCATGATTGTGTGTTTCCTTGCTTGTAAAAGGATGCTTAGGTGAAATAAACATCATCTAAACAATCCCCACACTTTTCCCAAAGACAAATAAATCAAAACAAACAAAATAAGGGAATGGTCACTTTGGCCAAATTAACTCCCATGCCTAGTTTGGCTATCTCTAACTTTCAGAACTTAACAGAAACTTGTTTGGATCTTTGCACCCCTTGATAGTACTCATAACAAAGTATCAAGGCCCACCATGTGATCATCCAGAAACATTCAAATGCATAGTTTAAATGACAGTTTAAAATTGAATCTATATCATATGGGAAGATCCCACTTTTTCAAAAACCACTCAAACAAGCTCAACTTTCAAAACCCAAGCATCTACAGACTCACCAGCACATGCCTAGCACACCCACCAAAAATCTTTTCAAAATTCAAAACTTGAATTCATGCGGCCATTTCATCAAACACCTTGTAGATGCAAATCAAATAAAATCAAAACACTATAGTGTGCAGTAATTCTGGCCAAACTTGTTCCCTCTCTAGCTCACAGCAACCTCAGTAGATCATCTAGCAAACTTAACTAATCACTAGCCCCACGGTAAGCTAGCCATTGTCATCAATGGTGAACAACCTGAGAGCACCATGGTCACCCCAGTGTGGACAGCAAGCTACAAGCAGCACTAGCCTCGCCAACCTTGTCTGGGAGAAAGCTAGCACCCCACCGCCACTCCCTGTCCTAGCCGCGAGCGATGCCAGCCCTTGGACCACACACACAGACCATGCCAAGCTGCTCTGCAACCATGCCGAGAGTGCGCCCCGTGCGCCACGCTCGACAGACGCCCACCGCCCTCGCCGCGTGCATACGTGATCACCACCGTCCTAGCAACCCCGCAAACACGCCCGTTCGCCGCCGCGCGGACCACGCGAGCTATGCGTCATTAAAATTTCTGTCGGGCACGCGCAGAGCACCGCAGCGTTTCGATCAATCCGCACCGCCCCACGCCTCACCACCACGTCGTTGAGCTTCGCCAGGGAGCACATCACCGCTCCTACCATCGCCCATGCCGATAGCCCTCTGTGCCGTCGACCACGACGATCTTAGCTTGTGCCCGTCGGTCCCCTATCGCCACTATAAATAGAGGCCTCCCCCGCTCGAATTCTTCACGCCATTCCACTCCCTTCTCACCCAGAACCACCCCGCCTCAGTCCCGGAGCAAGGCGAGCAGCGCATCGCCGGAATTTGGCCGGAGCCCGCCGCTGCTAGAGAAGAAGGAAGCCATCGATTGGAGCCACCCCAGGAGAAGCTGCTGGTACCAGGAAGTTCGCTGTCGTCGACTTAGTCATTTGCCCGCCTCGCCGACCCTCGCCTGAGCCCCGGTGAGCCTCCCACGACCCCCACCTGCCGCGTTAGGGTTCTGTCTCGCCGGTGCTGCCCGACGTGGACGATGAACCAGTGACGTTGGATTAGAACCAGATCCAACGCACCACGTTGCCCCGTACCACTTCGCACCCCCCGTCTCACTGACGCGTGGGTAAAGCAACTTAACCAGCCCGCGTAAGCGCTGTGCGTAGCAGGCCTTTCCATTAGCAGTTCCCGCGCAACCCAGTCGTTTGAATTTAACTTTTTCCATTTTAATTCAAACATAGCTCTGTACCCAGTTTCAAAAATCAACCCAGCTCGATTCAGTGAACCAAATTGAATGAAACCAATTTTTTTAGAAAGGTTTTGAAATGCTTAATCCAATCCCGTTGGATTCAAATCATTTGAATCTATAGATCAACCTTGGTAAAAATAACAAGGCAGAACCTTTTCTGCATTCAATCATTTTTCAAATTTAAACCATAATAGCTTTTGAGTTGATTCCAACTCTCAAAAATCACATTTCATCATACCTTTCAGAATATATAAAAAATATATGGGTTTACTTAAAGAAATAATGTCCAAGTAATAAAAGAATGCCACATAGGCATTTCTAGTCACTTTATTTAATTAAAATAAAAGGGTAAGCCTTATTGAATTGTGACACCACTTTAAATCACATTCCCATGAACTGAAATATGTGGTGATGACATGTGTCAACATGATCCCATGTTTGGTTTGGAGAATATTAAATCTTAAGTAGTTTTTCAATGAGTAGAAATTACTTTTCTAAAAATAAAAGAAATTAAACCAAGCTTTAATCTTGTAATGTTAGTGATGATGCTTGATCATCTATAGGACCCTTTTGTGTGATGATTTAAAATAGTTAAGTATTGTTTGGTGATTGTGTACCTCGTATTTATTTATAGACGCTAGTACCAACCAAGGATACGAGGAAGAAGGAGGATACTACGAAGAAGAAGCCGAGGAGAACTTCAACCACTGCTCTGCACAAGGCAAGCTAACACTTGCAATTTAGCAAGCTTATACTGATACTGATGCAAGCCAATACTTGCAAGCTAACACTTGCAATTATGAGAGTTAAATAACCTATGCATTGCACTAAGCATGCTTGGTTAGATACATTTGAGGATACCCAATCCTAGTTTTACTTGCAAGCTTTATACTTTATTTCTTTATCAAAGCTCTTACTTAGAGTATACTGGAATACATTATAGATATTAGAAAGATAATTGAAGGTTGCATAAAGAGCATAAAACTTGGCCTAAGCTAGATAATCTTTATGTCATCCTAAGGCATGAGATTGAACTTAGTAAAACTCAACTAATTTACCACATCTCATTAGTACTTACCCCCACTTGTAGATGCTAGTGCTAAGCATAAAACTTGATCAACTTTAGATGGGAATACTTGGTGAAAATGGTTATGAAAACCTTGGAATGATGGATCATTCTATTGAAATGTTTTGGACATGTGTTTCCGAACACCAGATGATTTTTAGTGATGAAAATATTGAGGCATGAGCCTTAGCCCTTTATAAAACTGATGGTTGTCTGGATGCGATACCATTCCAATTTTACCGTACAACCACAATACCCGAAAATTGGGTAGGGCTTGACTGGAAACTTATATACCTTAGTATTAGTTCCCTCACGGCCAAGGTCTGAGCTGAGGCTACCTTGTGAAGATTGTCCACCTGTGCAGTACCCAAGATGACAGTTGGTCATGGTTGGGAGTCCAAACTCACAGGAGAGGTGCTTATACTAGGGCGTGTAATTGAAAGGTTAGGATTGATTATCCGCATAGTGAGTATGGTGAATTCAGGATTTGTTCCTGACGGATGCATCGAATGTTGTGGTGAAAGTGTACAATCTCTACAGAGTGTCAAACTATTCGAATAGCCGCGTCCGCGGTTATGGACAGTTGGAGTGGCCATACTGTTTCCCCGTCAGATGTTTTCAAAATGACTTGCGAAATGGATTGAGATTTTGACTTGACCACAACCGAGTTGTGATATGAAATACAAGTTCCCACTTAGGTGTTATAAAACTTCAACTAGCTTTCTTCATTTCTGAACTTAGTAGATGTAAATCTGGATTTTTGCAAAACAACCCTAGAGCTTAGTGTCCTATTACAAAAACCCCCTTCACTTGTTAGTATTAGTTTGCGAGTACTTAAAGAGTACTCATGGCTTTGTCCCTGGCTATTCCCATGACCAGACTATGACGAGGAATACCAGGAGGATGGACCCCAGGAAGGTTACGGCAACTAGGATCATCTCCCATCGCCAGCATTGCATGTGACCCCAAAGATGGAGCTTTTCCTACACTACCGTTATTATTACGTATTTTCGCTGCTTGAGTTGTATTAAGAACTGGATCATGAGATCCTTATTTGTGTAAGACCTTATGTATGGTTTGTAATGGATGATGTACTGTGGTATCCAAATCTGTTATGTCTCGCAAAAATGGTAATCTTGGGATTGCGATGTATGGCATAACATGCATCTGGGATTAAAAATCCGGGTGTTGACAAAATGATATGCCAGAGAAAGAAAAAGAAAGCGTAGGAATTTATTTCACTAGACACCGGAATTGTTTTGGTTGAAATTGCTGAAAGTGGTTCTGCATGTGAAATTGAAATGTTATAAGGGGTTTTATGTGAATGTTTGTTAATTAGAGTAATTAACAAAATTCTGAATAAAATAAATAAAAGAGTTTTATTAAATGAGAGCTTGCATTAATTTTGGTGGAAAATTAATGCATGTGAGTGGAATTGTGAGTGGAGGTGTTTTTATGTGAGTGGAGCATCCACCACATGAATGTGGGAGAGGTGGGGGCACCATCCATGGCCGGCGGCCATGCCCCCTTGGGCTGCCCCCTCCCCTATAAAAGGACTCCCTCCTCTCACTTCTCACTCACACCTCCTCGTGAAGGATCTCTCCCCCCTTTAGAATTTCCCCATGGTCTTGGATCAGCGAGATACATGTTCCCGGTGGCTTTTTCTGGAAGGATTTGTTGCTTCCGCTGCTTCGCTGGAGCGAGGGTGCAGAGGTTGTCGGGGTACCCGGACGTGTGTGCGATCATGGATGCACAACTGCTTTGCAGTGCTGGACTGGATGGTGCTGGACCTGCTGGACCGGATGGACTTCTTCTCGATCTTGAGAGCGGCAAGCGTTTGACTACATCATCCATCAGTACAACTTCGTTAACGCTATTCGGTCTTCGAGGGTATGTATTCTATGTATGTATATCCACCCGTTGCTTGTATCTAGTAGATAGATCTTGGTACATAGTTGTTCCCATCGTAGGAAATTTTTTGTTTTCTATGCTGCGAACCCTACACCATGGACTTACAAGCCCCCCTTTTATTTAACACCAATGACATCCGCAAACAAAAGAGCATGATATCAACTGTGTATAGTGTACATGTGCAATGTTGAAAGCGTTCCCAGTGACAGCACGGTTCTGCTAATTCCAACGTATAGGTGCAAGCATATACAACTTCGATGACACAATGGTTCAAGTTTATTAGGGGCAACAAAATAAGGTGTGCCATCAAGTTCGTGAGAGATGTACTAACTAGTTTTCACATAAAAAAATATTTTTTTAATTTGAATGATAGATGAAGCTTGAGAATTTACTTGGAATAGAAATAATGCTAATGGGTAGATATGGTGGACACAAATGGCATAGGTTTTGGTTTAAAGGATTGGATGCATGAGAAGTGTTCCCTCTTAGTACAAGTTTTTGGCTAGCAAGGCTGGGTAGCAAGCAAAAGAGTTGAAGCAAACAAGAAAACATACAAGTAATAAAGTCAAACATGCAATCTTCCTTGAAGACACAAAAGATCTTAAATAAAGAATACTAAGCTTATGAGCCAATCAAGAAAGGAAATAAATGATACAAAATACCTGTAAGCGCTTTTCTCTTTTCCTTTCAAACCTCAAAAAGTGTTACTACTAACCAGAGATCGGTTTGCCAAAACCAATTTATATCTACTTGATGCTCCCAAAGTGATACCAATACTAATCAACAAGATCAATCATATAATAGAGATTGCAAACTAAAATAAGAAGTGCAAAAAGTAAAAGATGAAACTTCTCATTAATATTCCATAAAGGCACTCACACCAAGGGATACATAAATAACCAACTAAAGGAGAGATACTTTCCACAATGCAAACCAACCTATATGATAACTTCTCTACCCAAGATAAAGCTCTGCTAAAAAGGTAAAAAGATAAAAGATAATGATGTGATACCGCGACACTCCCCCAAGCTTGGAACAAGCCAAGGGGATGCCAAACCTGATGAAGAATTACTCCTTCGGTGGTGGTGGTGTTCCCTTGATGAGCTTTTCAATCAGCTTCCTCAAATCCTCAATCTTGAAGGTTAGAGTACGAATCAACTCTGAATTATGCTCAATGCGGTTGATGATCATGTTGGATCGAGAATCCCATTCCTTGTTATTCTTTCCCACTATTCCTTAGAGTGTTCCTTCCCTGCATGGTTAGAACGAGGCAAATCCCAACTGGAGGGTGTCAACACAAGGATTTTTAATCCCAGATGCTTGTTATGCCATACATCGCAATCCCAGGATTACCATTTTTGCGAGACATAATAGATTTGGATATCATAGTACATCATCCATTACAAACCATACATAAGGTCGTACACAAATAAGGATCTCAAGATCCAGTTATTAATACAATTCAAGCAACGGAATAACGTAAAGATAACGATAGCATGGGCTTAGCTCCATCTTCAGGGTCACAGGAAATGCTGACGATGGGAGATGATCCTAGTTGTCGTAACCTTCCTGCGGTCCATCATCCTGGTACTCCTCTTCATAGTCTGGCCACGGTTATAGCCAGGGACAAAGCCATGAATACTCTTTAAGTACTCGCAAACTAATACTATCAAGTGAAGTGGTTTTGAAAGGGATATACTAAGCTCTAGAGTTGTTTTGCAAAAGCCAGATTTACCTCTACTAAGTTCAGAAACAAGAAATTTAGTTGAAAATTTTATAACACCTAGGTGGGAACTTGAATTTCATATCACAACTCTGTTGTGGTCAAGTCAAGTCACAATTCATTTCACAAGTCATTTTGAAAACATCTGACGTGGGAATATTATGGCCACTCCAACTATCCATAACCGCGGATGCGGCTATTCGAATAGTTTGATACTCTGCAGAGATTGTACACTTTCACCACAACATTCGATACATCCGTCAGGAACAATCCTGAATTCACCATACTCAGTATGCAGATAATCAATCCTAACCTTTCATTTACATGCCCTAGTATAGGCACCTCTCCTGTGAGTTTGGCCTCCCAACCATGACCAACTGTCATGTTGGGTACTGCACAGGTGGACAATCTTCACAAGGTAGCCTCAGCTTAGACCTTGGCCGCGAGGGAACCCATACTAAGGTATATAATTTTCCAGTCAAGCCCTACCCAAATTTCGGGTATTGTGGTTGTACGATAAAATTGGAATGGTATCGCATCCAGACAACCATCAGTTTTATAAAGGGCGAAGGCTCATGCCTCAACATTTTCATCATCAAAATCATCTGGTGTTCGGAAACACATGTCAAAACATTTCAGTAGAATGACTCATCATTCTAAGGTTTTCATAACCATTTTCACCAAGTATTCCCATCTAAAGTTGATCAAGTTTTATACTTAGCACTATCATCTACAAGTGGTGGTAACTACTAATGAGGGGTGGTAAACAAGTGGAGATTTGCTAAGTTCAATCTCATGCCTTAGGATGACATCAATATTATCTATCTTAGGCCAAATTTTATGCTCTTTATGCTACCTTCCAATATTCTTCTAGTATCTACAATTCACTATGTAAATTCTAAGAGAAAGGTTTGATAAAGAAATAAAGTATAAAGCTTGCAAGTAAAACTAGGATTGGGTTATCAAGTGGGTATGATCACATATGCTTAAGAGATATAGTTGTCATGGTAACAAGCAAGTATTAGCTTGCATAAGTTGCAAGGGTTAGCTTGCAAGGTTTCAAGTATTGGCTTGCATAAATATCAGTGTAAGATTGCCTTGAGTAGAGCAGTGGTTGAAGTTCTCATCGGCTTCTTCCTCGTAGTATCCTCCTTCCTCCTCGTATCCTTGGTCGGTACTAGCGTCTATAAATAAATACGAGGTACACAATCACCAAACAATACTTAACTATTTCCAATCATCACACAATGGTTCACACTAGATGATCTAGCATCATCACTAATATTACAAGATTTAAGCACTTGCCTTATTTGTTTTACTTTTAGAAAAGTAATTTCTACTCATTGAAAAACTACTTAAGATTTAATATTCTCCAACTCAAACATGGGATCATGTTGACACATGTCATCACCACATATTTCAGTACATGGGAATGTGATTTAAAGTGGTGTCACAAATTAATAAGGTTTAACCTTTTTATTTTAATTAAATAAAGTGACTAGAAATGCCTATGGGGCATTCTTTTATTACTTGAACATTATCTCTGTAAGTAAACCCATATGTTTTTATATATTCTGGAAGGTATGATCAAATGTGATTTTTGAGAGTTGGAATCAACTCAAAATCTTTTATGGTTGAATTTTGAAAAATGTTTGAATGCAGAAAAGATTCTGCCTTGTTATTTTTACCATGGTTGATCCACAAATCTAAATGGTTTGAATCCAACGGGCTTGGATTAAGCATTTCAGTACCTTTCTAACAAAATTGGTTTCATGCTTTTTGGTTCAGTGAATCGAGCGGTGTTGATTTTTGAATCTAGGTACAAAACTGTGTTTGAAATTAAATGAATAAAGCTTAATTTGAATTGTTGGGTCGCGCGGGATGTTTTGCTGGGTCAGCCCACTACGCACAGCTCGTACGTGGGCTGGTTAAGTGACTGTCCCCACGCGTCAGTGAGACGGGGAGGGGCGAAGCGGTACGGGGCAGTGTGAACTACACGATCTAACTCTAATCGAACGACTACGGTTCATCGTCCACGTCGGGCAGCGCCGGCGAGACAGAACCCTAACGCGGCAGGTGGGGGTCGTGGGAGGCTCACCGGGTCTCAGGCGAGGGTCGGCGATGGGGGAGAACGACGAAGTCGACGACGGCGGTTCTCCTAGTACCGGCAGCTCCTCCTGGGGCGGCTCCAATCGACGGCTCCCTTCTTCTCCAGCAGCGGTGGGCTCCGGCCAAATTCCAGTGATGCGCTGCTCGCCTTGCTCCGGGAGTGAGGTGGGGCGATTCTGGGTGAGAGGGGAGTGAACTGGTGTGGCGAAAACGAGCGGTGGAGGCCTCTATTTATAGTGACGGAAGGGGACCGATGGGCGCGGGCTGAGCTCGTCGTGGTCGACAACACAGGCAGCTACTGGCATGGGCAACGGTAGGGGACGATGCTGTGCTCCCTGGCAAAGCTCAACTGCGTGGTATTGCGGTGTGGGGCGGTGTTGATCGATCAGAACGTCACGGTGCTCTGAGTGGGTCCGACAGCGATTTTAATGTCGCACAGCGCGCGTGGTCCACGCGGAGATGAACGGGTATGTTTGCGGGGTTGCTGGGGTGCTGGTGATCATCCCTGCAAGCGGCGAGGGCGGTGCGCGGTCTGTGGGTGCTGGTCGAGCATGGCGCACTGGCGCGCTCTCGGCTCGCGCGCAGAGAGGTTTGCATTGGTCGTGCCGTGTTGTCCAGGGGCTGGCATTGCTCGGGGCTGGGACAAAGAGTTGCGGTGGACGATGGGGTGCTTGCTAGACATGTTGGCTAGGCTTAGTGTTGCTCGTAGCTTGCTGTCGACCATGGGGTGGCAATGGTGCTCTCAGCATGCTTGACATTAATGGCTAGGCTTGCTCACAGTGGTGCTAAAGATTGTTAAAGAGGCTAGATGATCTACTAAGGGATAGTTGCAACCAGAGAGGGAACAAGTTAGGCCAATTTTACTGCACACTATATTGTTTGATGTTTGTTTGATTTGAATCTGCATGGTGTTTGATGAAATGGCCGCAAGAACTTTAAATTTGAATTTTGGATTCAAACTTTGTGGGTTTGCTAGGCACATGCTAGGGGTATCTGGTTAGTTGGATTAGTCAAGGGGCATTGGTTTGGTTGGGTTTTGAAAATGGATGATCTTCACATATGAATAACATTCAATTTTGAATTGTGATTTGAATGGGGTTGTCAAATGTTTCTGCAAGTTTGAAAGGTGGGCATTGATTCACTTTTACTAGTTCTATCAAGGGTGAAAAGAATTGGGAATGTTTCTGTTTGAAATCTTGGACTAGAAACACTCAAAGTGACCTAGTGAGCAAGATTGGCAAAAATGACCATTTTCTTTATTTGCTGTGTTTTTTATTTTCTTTTGATTTGTTTCTGCATGGAAATGTTTTATATGATGTTATTTTCATCTTTAAACTATTTCATTCTATTTAGATTAATCACACAAGTCCATTCATGCATTTGTCAAATCATTTCATTCACACATGCATTCATATGATTTTAATTAATCAAAGTTTTTGTTAACCCTAATTTTAGTGATTAGAGTTTGATGATCCTTGTTTTATATTTTTGGGATGTTACAAACTTTCCCCCTTAAACAAAATCTCGTCGCAAGATATGAGAAAGGAAAAAAAGATTACCTATGATTTAAAGAGATCGGGAAACTCCGTCCTGATGTGATCTTCGCGCTCCCAGGTAGCTTCTTCTTCAGTGTGGTTGCTCCACTGAATCTTGAGAAACTTGATGCTTCGGGTCCTGGTGGTTCGGAAAGCTTCTTCCAAAATACGGATGGGTACTTCGGGGTAAGTCAGGTCATCGTTGATCTCTATGGTCCGGTGTTCAATGTTCTTGAACACTTCAGTCTTCTCTAGAACTTCAAGGCATTTGCGAAGTAACGATATATGGAACACAATGTGCACTGCTGACATCTCCTTTGGCAGTTCCAATTGATATGATACTTCTCCTCGACGATTCAGAATCTTGAAGGGTCCGATATATCTGGGGGCTAGCTTTCCTTTCAGCTGGAAACGCTGCATTCCTTTCAAAGGCGACACTTTAAGATACACGAAATTTCCGATATTGAAAGCGAGGTCTCGACGTCTCTTGTCGGCGTAACTCTTCTGTCTTGACTGGGCGGTCTTGAGGTGCTCACGAATCTTGTGAACTTTCTCTTCTGCTTCACGTAGGATTTCGGGTCCGAAAATCTGACTCTCTCCTACTTCCGACCAATTCAATGGGGTGTGACACTTCCTCCCATACATAAACTCAAATGGGGCCATTTGCAGACTAGCTTGATAACTGTTGTTGTAAGAAAATTCTGCGAAAGGCAGACAGTCTTCCCATTTAGATCCATACTCTAGTACACATGCTCTCAATATATCTTCGAGTATTTGATTTACTCATTCCGTTTGTCCATCGGTCTGAGGGTGATAAGCGGTGCTGAAATCTACTCGGGTTCCTAAACCTTCTTGGACTTTCTCACTACTAGGAAACTAGCTACAGATAGACATAGCTTCTATGGCGCATGGTCCTGACCATGCGCCACAAAAGTTACCCAGTGGCGCATCCGGAGACATGCGCCACAGAACCACCAAACTTCTGTGGCGCACCTTCCAGAGCAATGCGCCATAGAAGTTTGGTGGGACCCACACCAGCCGTTGGACCATGAATCTTTTGTGGCGCATTACTACATATGTGCCACAGAAGTTTGGTGGGACCCACAGCAGGCGGGGTCTGACCGTGCTCTGACCAAACTTCTGTGGCGCATACAGGGTGATGCGCCACAGAAGTTTATATCTTCTGTGGCGCATATTGCGATATGCGCCACAGAAGATATATGTGGGCCCCACTCTCTGCTCACCTATGTACAAGCTTCTGTGGCGCATTATTGCCTGTGCGCCACAGAAGAACAAACTTCTATGGCGCATGTGCTTGGTATGCGCCACAGAAAGCTTCGTGCTTCTCAGATTATTTTCCTCTTGTGCTTTTCCCGACTAAACAAGTACCTTGAACAACAAAACAAGTACCTTCTTAGAATATACTAGACAATCTAGTAGATAGACATGTGCAGTGGCATACATCGTTGCAAAATGCACATGCGCATAGCCTTGAACAGCAAAACAACAATGCCATACATCGATCATTGAAAATACACAAACTACAACATTGCAAATCCCTTTCTGATCTACGAGTGCATCTCTTTCTGCCAGAACTATCTAACCACCGATAACGAGGATGTTGGAATACCCACCAAGAAGCACCTCGGTAGGCTCGCTGGGTATGGTCACCGCGAGGGCCACTGCTCACTGCATGTCGGCATTGCTAATCGACGCGCTGACTTTGCCAGGGCACACCGAGTCGCACTATAACACATTGAATTGGTCAGCCCTTGGGTGGAACAGCACAAAAGCTTGATCGAGCATGAGTACGTGGATCGGGCCCGCCCGAGGAAGAAATGAGACATAACAAGAGAAAAAAACTCCACCTTCACGGGTTGGTTCAAGAAAAGGCTGCTGGATAATCCCCCACAGACGCCTTCTACGGAAGATCAACAACTCATATTCTCCTTGTCACAGGGCCCAGCGCATAACGTAAATACCTATCATTCATACGACATGAACGGTTATAGATTCTACACCGAGGAAAAGGACATAAATAGCGAATATCAAAACTCAAGAGTTACTATGATGTCCTTCGCCGATGATGAGACTACTGTCATGGAAAGATTCTACGGAAGGATCGAGGAGATATGGGAGCTCGACTACTGTGGAGAGACGGTACCGATGTTCCTTGTTAGATGGGCCAAGAACGTCGAAAAAGAAGGCCGATATTTCACCACCTGCGTTATACCAGATGCCAAGTCGGCAAAGAAGGCCTCCACGAATAATGAGCCGTGGATACTCGCTAGCCAAGTTGATCAATGTTTCTTTATCACCGACCCGTCAAAGCCCAGTCGTGTTGTAGTGAGGAGGGGAAAGAGGAGCATCATCAGAATGGAAGGATCCGCCAACGAGCAAGACTTTGACAAGAATGGCGATCCAAAGATCGAAGAGGAGTTCGACAAGTACTTCAACATGCCTACTACTACTACAGTAAGAAGAAAGTCCACACTACCTACTAAAGCTTGTCCGTTCACGAGAAGAAATCTCATAGTGCCCGGGCTAAAGTATTCAACCGCGAAGAAAAAAGGCAAGAAGATTATGAAGAGAGGCTAGCTCGAGTAAAATTATATTGATGTATATGTTTCGGGTTTTTTGAGAATAATATAATTATGTATACAATATTCGGGTTTTTTTATGTATATGATTCTTGGTTTTAAATATATTTGTAACTTGTAATTAAAAATAATTTTTAAATAAGGAAAAAAATTGAGACAGCCAGGATTCGAACCTGGCTACCCCAGATTCGTGCTGTCAAGCAAGACCATTAGGCTAGTGAGTGATTCATGTCAAACTACAACATTGCGCTGTTTTGGACTAAGTGCCAAGGTTCTGTGGCGCATATCACTAGAATGCGCCACAGAATTTGAAACTTCTGTGGCGCATTCAGGCGATATGCGCCACAAAACCTTGGCACTTAGTCAAATGGACGGTTTGGCCTTTGATTTCCCCCACCTCCGTTTCACTTTCCCCAAATCAAACGCGCGTGCATCCCCGACGAACCCTAGCGCCGCCTGCCCACCCTAGCGCACGCCCGCCCAAGCACCGCCCACGCCCCCCGCACCGAGGAGGAGGCTAGTGAAGGAGGAGCCGTCGTGCGCCTGTCGAGGAGGAGCCGTCGTGCGCCTATCGAGGAGGAGCCACCGTGCGCCTGTGGAGGAGGAGCCGCCGTGCGCCTGTCGAGGAGGAGCCGCCGTGTGCAGGAGGCGCCACTATGCTCCTTGTGCCGTCGTGTACACCACTAGTGAGTTCCTCCTTTCCCCTCCCTTCCACTGGTGAGTTTCTATTAGTGATGTTGTCCTAGTTGATATGCTTTGGTATGAAAGCAGGAGATGCACGCCTTCAGGTCCAATGGTGTGCGTTTCATCTGGTTATGCTAATTTCGATTTGTGAGCTTGTGTGCCGCGGATGCTGTATTACTTTGTTGTGGGGTTTCCTCATATAGCATTGGGGATGGTGGCAATGGGGATGCAAAAAGTCTTAAGTAGGGAAGATATATATTTTTAGATTCATTTAGGTAGCGAAGAAAACCCAAAATCAAGTTTTAGGCTTCTAATGAAATTATCACCTCATTGTGTCGAGGCAGCCATGATGCCCCCTCTTGCAAATAGAACAAAACATATTTATATCCATTTATCATGTCAGATGTCTTGATGCTGAATGAAATATGCTTAATTTAAATAACATTGTGTGTACCCTCCCTTGGAGTCACATTGGAGTTTGGGAGCTGACAACATTAGTTTTATGTATTCAGCCATTTGTTAGAGAGGATTCCTGTAGTCAGATTGAATAATATGCCTTGCAGTTATATTTCAACTTTGAATAATATGCCTTGCACTGTGTTTCAGTTATTGTATGAAAATGCCATCACACTTTCATATGGATTCCATGTATCCTTAGCCTAGAGGTTAATATGAATGTTATACTGTTGTTTCAGTTATACTTTCACTGTGTTTCAGTTATACTTCCAGTGACATCTATGTCTTCTGAATACACCTGCTGTTATATTTCAACTTGGCTCAAGTGCCAATCTGGGCCATGGCACACCTAGGATTCAGCCCCTTATTTTTTATAATGTACCTCTGTTTTATAATGTAAACCTTTTTATAATGTAAACCTTTTATAATGCCAATATGTTGTAGTAGTACCTCAAGTGCCAATCTTTTGTAGTAGTATCTTTGCTCGTCCCAGATGCTTGTAAAATGATCAATAGATAGATCTACTGGTGTTGCCTATGGCTCTAATGCTGGATTATCTTCTATGTTCAATTATCCTGATGCTGGATTTAATTATCTTCTATGTTATATTATCCTGATGCTTGTAAATGCTCTGATGCTGGATTATCTACCGGTGTTGCCTGTGTTATGTTGCTGTTATATGAATCTGTGATGGATGATGATGGATGTTTATATGAATCTGTGTTGTGTTTCTGTTTATATGATGAGGAATGATGATGGATGAGGTCAATGGGGTTGTCAATGGGGCTGGGTTTTTTTTCTTCTTGCAGGGATTTCAATTGAGTTGCCCGTTTCTCCCGCAGTGTTGATTCACTTCCGTTTCGGTTGAGAAATGAGCACTCGTAGGTCCAAAAATTAGCAAAGGTCATGCCGAATTTTTCGGTCGATATTTGTGCTAACCTTTTGTCTCTTTTTTAGTAATAAAGCACAAACATGTCGACTAACGACGAGGCCGGTCCTTCTAAACAAATGAGCATCAAGGATCTAGCCCGATAGGCCAACAAATCATTCTGGGGGCCGTCCCAAGAGCATCAGGAGGCGGAGGAGATGAGAATGACACCACCACCGACGACCGTCGTTGGAGGTGCTGGGGGCGAGGAAGATCCAGATTACGAGGGGGACGACGACGACTACGATGAAACTAGTGAAGGCGGGGAGGAGGGTAACACCACCACGGATGGTGGCGAGCGCACAGATGGTGGTAGCGGCAACCCGTCCACCATACAGAAGAAGAAGGATATTAAGGATCGGAAGCCACAAGTGCTCGCCAACGTCTGTGATGAGTTCACCGAGGTCACAGAAGGTGGCCAACCCATTGCGCCTTCATCGATTGCCTGCGGGTACGGCATGCAACTCGGGTGCATCGTTCGGGAAAGCATGTCGATCAACACGAAGTACATCCGACGTAATCATGCTTTGGTCGAGAACCTCCTTAAGAAGCTTCACAAGCGATACACATTCCCAGAGAAGTTCAGAAACCTGGAGAGTAATAAGAACCCGGTGAACAAACTAGCACTGACAAAGATGAGCAACGCCTTGAGCAGCTGGAAAACCCGGGTAAAGAACAGCGTTGACAACGGTGAAAGCTGGGAGATTATAAGTAGGAAAAATCCGATGCTCGACGAAGAAGAGTTCAAGATATTCAAGGCGGACTTAGATACCGCTGCCTCTAAAGCATGGAATGAGTGGGGAAAGACTATGCGAGAGAACAACATAGGTAACCACCGGGTTGGAAGCGGTGGATATAGAGGGAAACAGCCCATTTGGGACAAGGAGGACGCCGATCTTGAATGCCTGGGTAAAGAGAACCCATGGCATAAAATTATAGACCTGTAGATCCGACAATTTGTCCGGGCCCGCTACTACCTAGACCCTGTTATAGGGGAGTTCGTCACGGACGACCCGGATGTGAAGGCCTTTGAGCATGAGCTGGTAAGGAATTTACCGTGGATATCTCATTAAAATTATTAAGACAAGAATCTAAATGCATGCATGGGTTCACCTCTCCTTGTATCTCTGCAGGAGAAGGAATTGAACGCTAACGAGGACTTGTCGTCCCAAGATTCGGTGGCGGAGCCATGGGACACTGTTTTTAACAGGGCGACGAACACTTACAAGAAGAGGGAGAATAAGTTGCCGCCAAAATCAGCTGGCCGTGTGTCCGGCTTCGGTACAAGCATGAAGTTTACCGAGTACTATAAAGAGGACGCAAAGAAGAGGAGGGAGAGGAAGAACCAGTCGGCAGCTAAAGATAACGCCGAGGTTGAAGAGCTGAAGTTGAAGGTGAAGACATTAGAGGCAAAAGTGGACGAGAAATCAATGGACAAGTTATTGGAGGAGAAGCTTCGCGCGATCATCCCCCCTGGGTTGATGGAGGGGCTAGCTGTTTGGAATGCGGGAGGTCAACAGGGCCCGATAAACGTGCCCAGCTTTAGCGGCAGCAACTCGAGCATCAACGTTAACGCGTCGCCGGACTTGGTGACCCCGCCGGCCACCATCGCCGCAACGCAGCCGCAAGAGCTTGTTGTCGCACAGCTGCCCCTGCTGCTCCCGCCAAAAATACCAGTATCGCACAGCCGGCGGTGGCACCAGTACCGCGGGAGAATGCTGATGATAGGCCTGCCGCCGGGATCGGCCGTGTGTCGACATTATCCGAGCTCAACGCCCACACCAAGGTAACTAATATCATACTCCGCTTCATCTTCTTTATGCGCCTTTGGTGATTGCCACCTCGATCATGATGCCCAACACATATGTGTCGATATTCAGGACGCTGCTTGCGTACTACTCCACAAAGTTGCCGACGGCGAGTTGAAGGATGTTGCCAAGGGCAATATCATACAACCGGCGAACCGCACGATGCACAACAATGCAATGGACGATGCCGTGATGAGGGTCCGGATTGCTCGGGTGTTGCCAGGGTGCGACGACATGGACCCCCCTTTCAACCTCAGGGAGCCGACGAACACAAGACCCTTGCAGAATGCCACGGCTGGCCCTTGACATGGCCGAAGAGTCAGATTCGTCTTACGGGGCACCTAAGCGCCACCTCGATTGCCCGGCCACCACCTCGGATGCCACCTGTCACCGGCGCCACCTCGATCGTCCGGCCACCACCTAGGAAGCCACCTGTCGTCGTCGCCACCACCAGTCGCCACCAACAACTGTTGGGAGCGTGTGAGCCGCCCCAAGGCGACGCCGCAGTCGCAACACAACCACCGTCGCCCCCGCCACCACCATCACCACATGGCGGCAACAACGATGATGAAGAAGAATTTGTTAACATCGACGACTACATCAACACCGGCGCCGGCATAGGATTGTACATGCCTGCTGTGGATGAGGAACCCTTCATCGCTCGCGAGTGTCAAGGTGGGCGTCCCACTACATGCACGCAACGCCTGGTCTTTGGAGGTTTATATCAAGAGACGCCTCCGGCCGCCGATCAACAGGAGAAACCAGTTGGATTCGTCTTTAGCCCTGACACACTCCAAAAGGCGGCCGTTGAGCACTTAGCATCCCCAGTGGAGGAGCCTGCTCAGAAGAAGAAGAAGCACAGGAAGAGAGGTAAGAAAGCTGAGAGCCAACCTCCTCCGAAGAGGATCCGGGCTAAGGATGATGTCGTACCAGCCCGCGAGGATGGCTTGCCCAGGATACATATAGCCGGTGAAGCGATACTGAATCCGGATCTGCTTCGCCTTGTTGGTGGACATATGCTCGCTTTGAGTGATAGTATCAAGACACTAGAGGGCATTCTTCTTAAAGACAGAGATCCAAATTACCCGGTTTTCACTATCAAGGTGCCATCGGACGTGGACTTCGTCCATGAAGCCCCAGCGGACGTGTTCTTCATATCGTACGAGGACGTATTCAAGCTATTTCTCTCGAAACGGCTGGACTATAACATGGTCCGCCTATTCGCGCTCAATCTGGATATGAAGACCAAGAGAGAGCAGACCCCCTACATCGCGATAGTGGATCCCTACTACATGCGTGATAGCCAGTTGAGGGAAGGATCTGAGACGTGTGCCAAGGCGACGACGTATCTCGAGAAGTTCATGGTGGACCACAAGAGGACGAACACGCTTCTTTTGCCTTTCTTTCCCGAGTAAGTACACACACCCCCTAGCATTGTTAACTTAGGCTTTCTTATAGATTTCTTCCTTTGACCTTTTCCAACATCCCGTTTCAATCGTGTTGTGCAGAGACAAATACTGCACACTCATCGTCATTTGCACAAAGTACTTGATAGCATCGAATTTCGATACGGCGAGTAAGAAGAAGAAGAAGGACTACACCAGAATAAGGGGTGTTTTGAATGAGGCTCTCGAGGGCTACGCTAAAAAGGGATGCCCCTTCGTCAACAAGGGGGAATGTATCAAGGATGACAAGCACGTGTTCAAGCATGTGCTCGAGTTCCCCTGCGTCAAGGAGCCGGCTACTGGCGGCGCCAAGGAGGCCTTCTACGCCATGCATCACCTTAAAGGGTTTGTTCGGGATTGCCAGAACCTAACTCTGCTATCTAGTTTCCGAGCATGGGCCCAAAATTTGGCGCGAAGGGACGATGATGATCTTAGAGAAGACTTCCATCGCATCCAGGTTAAGTTGTCGGAAATCATCGTGGAAGATGTCAACACGAGGGGAGGGGTCCTAAAACACAACAGAGGGTTGACTAAGAGGGAGATTGAAAATATTCTTCATCAACAGGGTGACAACATGACGTGGATGATGAAGGATGGCTATCTACCATTCCCGAAGCCGAGCGTTAGCAGTTCTCAACATTGATCGATGTGTGCGCCTAGAATTATCATAAATGTCTGTGTGTAGTGTTGTGTCACAAACTATATACTACCGTGGTCGTATGTTGTAAACTTCACTATTGTGGTCGTTGTCATCGAAGTTCTATGATTATGATCGATGTGCTATCTTCTATGTTTACTGATCTTTTGCTTTAGTTTATGTGAATATATATGCATGTGAACCAATTTAGTTCTTTCTGTTGCATGATTTACTAATATGCCTTATCTCTAGAGATGGCGAAGTGGTACGTGGTGTACAAGGGTTGGGTTCCAGGAGTCTACGATGAGTGGGAGGACTGTCAGAAACAGGTGAACAAGTTTAGCGGCAACAGCTACAAAGGATACGCGACTCGAGAGGAGGCGGTAGCCAAGTGGAGGAACCACCTATGGAAGGAGAACCAGATGAAGATATTGCTAGTGCTCTTGCTCTTGCTCACCGTCGTCATAGTTGTATTCTGTTTGATTCTAGTGTAGGCGAGATGAATACTTTATTTGTAATGTGATGAGATGGTGAACTTTGTAACAAACACTTGTAACAAACCACTTCATTTGACTTGTATTGTAATGTGATGATCACTTGTTTATCTCGTTCGGGCTCTAAGTAGTGTGATGGCACTATATTCACGTTTGTATTATATTTGTTTTCATATACTAAGTCAAATATATTGTTTCTGTATAATACTGTATAATACCTGTATAATATTGTATATTTGGACAAGTTTCAATTTTTTTAATACCTGATAGTCAAACCAGTGGCGCATCGTTTTAACCTTTTGTGGCGCATAGTGTTTCAGTGGCGCATTGTCCATAATGCGCCACTGAACAGAGTCCTGTGGCGCATCAACCAAAATGCGCCACAGAAGTATCATGACTTCTGTGGCGCATTTCGGAATGCGCCACAGAAGTTTTCATCAATGGCAATGTAACAGTGGCGTCCCAGCCATGCGCCACAGAAGATCAATACTGATGCGCCACTAAAGAAGGATTTCCTAGTAGTGTCTTCTAGAATCTCGAGGTAAACTGAGTTTCTCGATCCGATACGATGTTCTTGGGGACTCCGTGCAAACTGACGATTCTAGCGATGAATAACTCCGCTAGCTTCAAACTCTGGTATGTGGTCTTGACTGGTAGGAAATGGGGTAATTTGGACAATCTGTCAACTATGAACCAGATAGAGTCATTTCCCCTACTAGAAGTAGGCAATCCGGTGATAAAGTCCATTCCAACTGAATCCCATTTCCATTCCAGAATCTGTAGAGGTTGCAATAGTCCAGCGGGTCTTTGATGTCCCGCCTTGACTCTCTGACATATATCACACTTGGCGATATAGCTTCCGATTTCTCTCTACATCTTATGCCACCAAAATTGTTCCTTCAAATCCTGATACATCTTTGTTCCACCGGGGTGGATAGAATAAAGGGTATCATGGGCCTCTTTCAAAATCACTTCTTTCAATTCCAAATCTGCTGGTACACAAAGGCGTCCTTTGTACCACAAAACTCCTTCTTCATCTTCCGTGAATCCGGGTACTTTGCCTGTACCGATACGACGCTTGATTCCGTCGATACTAGCATTTCCTTTCTGCGCCCTTGATCTGGCTGATCAAAGTGGGTTGAAGTTCTATGTTAGCCAAAAATCCTTCACTTACCAATTCCATTCGGAAATCTTCCATCTCTTTGTGCAAACTTGGTTGCTCCTTTAGAATCATGGAGTTCAAGCGGCACGACAATCTGCTAAGGGCATCTTCTACCACATTGGCTTTACCAGGGTGATAGTGAATGTCCAGATCGTAATCCTTGATTAGCTCAATCCATCTTCTCTGCCTCATATTCAGCTCCTTCTGAGTGAACATATACTTCAGGCTCTTGTGATCCAAATAAATCTCACAACGGTTTCCCATCAGGTAATGCCTCCATGTCTTCAGGTCTAGAACTACGGCTACGAGTTCGAGGTCATGGGTTGGGTAATTCTGTTCAAGCTGCTTCAGTTGTCAGGATAGATACGATATAACTTTTCCTTCTTGCATTAGCACACATCCTAGGACGATCTTGGATGCGTCACAATACACGTCAAAGGGCTTCGTGATATCTGACATGATCAAGATTGGGGATGAAATCAATCTTATCTTGAGTTCTTGAAAACTCGCTTCACATTTGTCCGTCCATTCAAACTTGTTGTCCTTCTTCAGCAATTGTGTCATGGGTCTGGCGATACTCGAGAATCCTTCTACGAACTTGCGGTAGTATCCCGCTAATCCGAGAAATGCACGAACTTGGGTTTGAGTGGTTGGGGCTTGCCAATCTTCGACATCTTTCACCTTTGCCGGGTCAACGGCAATTCCTCCGGCTGATACGATATGTCCGAGGAATCCTACCTCCTGTAACCAGAATTCACATTTTCTAAACTTGGCATACAACTGATGCTCTCTAAGGGTTCCAAGAATGGTCCTTGGGAGTAGCTCATGTTCTTCTTCTGATTTGGAATAAATCAGAATGTCATCGATGAAAACAACGACAAACTTATCCAGGAAGTCCATAAAAATCTTATTCATGAGGTTCATGAAATAAGCGGGGGAATTGGTTAATCCAAAAGACATGACAGTATACTCGTATAATCCATATCTAGTGGTAAATGCAGTCTTTGGAATATCCTCTGCGCGAATCTTGAGTTGTTGATAGCCAGTTCTAAGATCAATCTTAGAAAACACTTCGGCACCAGTCAACGGGTCAAACAAATCTTCAATCTTCGGCAATGGGTACTTGTTTTTGATAGTGACATCATTCAACTTCCGATAATCCGTACACAGACGGTTACCTCCATCCTTCTTGTCCACGAACAAAATAGGTGATCTCCATGGTGACGCACTTGGTTGAATCAATCCAATTTCCAGCATGGCATCCAGTTGCTTCTTCAGTTCTGCTAGTTTAGACGGGTTCATACTATATGGTCTCTCGGCTATGGGTCCGATTCCAGCACTACTAGGAAATCCTTCTTCAGTGGTGCATCAGTATTAATCTTCTGTGGCGCATGGCTGGGACGCCACTGTTACGTCGCCACTGATGAAAACTTCTGTGGCGCATTCCGAAATGCGCCACAGAAGTCATGATACTTCTGTGGCGCATTTCGGTTGATGCGCTACAGGACTCTGTTCAGTGGCGCATTATGGACAATGCGCCACTGAAACACTATGCGCCACAGAAGGTTAAAACGATGCGCCACTGGTTTGAGTATCAGGTATTAAAAAAATTGAAACTTGTCCAAATATACAATATTATACAGGTATTATACAGTATTATACAGAAACAGTATATTTGACTTAGTATATGAAAACAAATATAATACAAACATGAATATAGTGCCATCACACTACTTAGAGCCCGAACGAGATAGACAAGTGATCATCACATTACAATACAAGTCAAATGAAGTGGTTTGTTACAAGTGTTTGTTACAAAGTTCACCATCTCATCACATTACAAATAAAGTATTCATCTCGCCTACACTAGAATCAAACAGAATACAACTATGACGACGGTGAGCCAAGAGCACTAGCAATATCTTCATCCGGTTCTCCTTCCATAGGTGGTTCCTCCACTTGGCTACTGCCTCCTCTCGAGTCGCGTATCTTTTGTAGCTGTTGCCGCTAAACTTGTTCACCTGTTTCTGACAGTCCTCCCACTCATCGTAGCCTCCTGGAACCCAACCCTTGTACACCACGTACCACTTCGTCATCTCTATAGATAAGACATATTAGTAAATCATGCAACAGAAAGAACTAAATTGGTTGACATGCATATATATTCACATAAACTAAAGCAAAAGATCAGTAAACATAGAAGATAGCACATCGATCATAATCATAGAACTTCGACGACAATGACCACAATAGTGAAGTTTACAACATACGACCACGGTAGTATATAGTTTGTGACACAACACTACACACAGACATCTATGATAATTCTAGGCGCACACATCGATCAATGTTGAGAACTGCTAACGCTCGGCTTCGGGAATGGTAGATAGCCATCCTTCGTCATCCACGTCCTGTTGTCACCCTGTTGACGAAGAATATTTTCAATCTCCCCTTTAGTCAACCCTCTGTTGTGTTTTAGGACCCCTCCCCTTGTGTTGACATCTTCCACGATGATTTCCGACAACTTAACCTGGATGCGATGGAATTCTTCTCTAAGATCATCATCGTCCCTTCGCGCCAAATTTTCGGCCCATGCTCGGAAACTAGATGGCAGAGTTAGGTTCTGGCAATCCCGAACAAACCCTTTAAGGTGATGCATGGCGTAGAAGGCCTCCTTGGCGCCGCCAGTAGCCGGCTCCTTGACGCAGGGGAACTCGAGCACATGCTTGAACACGTGCTTGTCATCCTTGATACATTCCCCCTTGTTGACGAAGGGGCATCCCTTTTTAGCGTAGCCCTCGAGAGCCTCATTCAAAACACCCCTTATTCTGGTGTAGTCCTTCTTCTTCTTCTTACTCGCCGTATCGAAATTCGATGCTATCAAGTACTTTGTGCAAATGATGATGAGTGTGCAGTATTTGTCTCTGCACAACACGATTGAAACGGGATGTTGGAAAAGGTCAAAGGAAGAAAGCTATAAGAAAGCCTAAGTTAATACTGCTAGGGGGTGTGTGTACTTACTCGGGAAAGAAAGGCAAAAGAAGCGTGTTCGTCCTCTTGTGGTCCACCATGAACTTCTCGAGATACGCCGTCGCCTTGGCGCACGTCTCAGATCCTTCCCTCAACTGGCTATCACGCATGTAGTAGGGATCCACTATCGCGATGTAGGGGGTCTGCTCTCTCTTGGTCTTCATAGCCAGATTGAGCGCGAATAGGAGGACCATGTTATAGTCCAGCCGTTTCGAGAGAAACAGCTTGAAGACGTCCTCGTACGATATGAAGAACACGTCCGCGGGGGCTTCATGGACGAAGTCCATGTCCGATGGCACCTTGATAGTGAAAACCGGGTAATTTGGATCTTTGTCTTTAAGAAGAATGCCCTCTAGTGTCTTGATACTATCACTCAAAGCGAGCATATGTCCACCAGCAAGGCGAAGCAGATCTGGAGTCAGTATCGCTTCACCGGCTATATGTATCCTAGGCAAGCCATCCTCGCGGGCTGGTACGACGTCATCCTTAGCCCGGATCCTCTTCGGAGGAGGTTGGCTCTCATCTTTCTTACCTCTCTTCCTGTGCTTCTTCGTCTTCTGAGCAGGCTCCTCCACTAGGGATGCTAAGTGATCAACGGCCGCCTTTTGGAGTGTGTCAGGGCTAAAGACGAATCCAACTGGTTTCTCCTGTTGATCGGCGACCGGAGGCGTCTCTTGATATAAACCTCCAAAGACCAGGCGTTGCGTGCATGTAGTGGGACGCCCACCTTGACACTCGCGAGCGATGAAGGGTTCCTCATCCACAGCAGGCATGTACAATCCTATGCCGGCGTCGGTGTTGATGTAGTCGTCGATGTTGACAAATTCTTCATCATCATCGTTGTTGCCGCCATGTGGTGATGGTGGTGGTGGGGGCGACGGTTGTTGCGTTGCGACGGCGGCATCGCCTTGGGGCGGCTCACACACTCCCAACAGTTGTTGGTGGCGACTGGTGGTGGCGACGACGACAAGTGGCTTCCTAGGTGGTGGCCGGACGATCGAGGTGGCGCCGGTGACAGGTGGCATCCGAGGTGGTGGCGGGGCGATCGAGGTGGCGCTTAGGTGCCCTGTAAGATGAATCTGACTCTTCGGCCATGTCAAGGGCCAGCCGTGGCATTCTGCAAGGGTCTTGTGTTCATAGGCTCCCTGAGGTTGAAAGGGGGGTCCATGTCGTCGCACCCTGGCAACACCCGAGCAATCCGGACCCTCATCACGGCATCGTCCATTGCATTGTTGTGCATAGTGCGGTTCGCCGGTTGTATGATATTGCCCTTGGCAACATCCTTCAACTCGCCGTCGGCAACTTTGTGGAGTAGTACGCAAGCAGCGTCCTGAATATCGACACATATTTGTTGGGCATCATGATCGAGGTAGCAATCACCAAAGGTGCATAAATAAGATGAAGCGGAGATGATATTAGTTACCTTGGTGAGGGCGTTGAGCTCGGCTAATGTCGACACACGGCCGATCCCGGCGGCAGGCCTATCATCAGCATTCTCCCGCGGTACTGGTGCCACCGCCGGCTGTGCGATACTGGTATTTTTGGCGGGAGCAGCAGGGGCAGCTGTGCGACAACAAGCTCTTGCGGCTGCGCCGCGGAGATGGTGGCCGGCGGGGTCACCAAGTTCGGCGACGCATTAACGTTGATGCTCGAGTTGCCGTCGCTAAAGCTGGGCACGTTTATCGGCCCCTGTCGACCTCCCGCATTCCAAACAGCTAGCCCCTCCATCAACCCAGGGGGGATGATCACTGGAAGCTTCTCCTCCAATAACTTGTCCATTGCTTTCTCGTCCACCCTCCTCTTCTTTGCGTCCTCTTTGTAGTACTCGGTAAACTTCATGCTTGTACCAAAGCCGGAAACACGGCCAGCTGATTTTGGCGGCAACTTCTTATCCCTCTTCTTGTAAGTGTTCGTCGCCCTGTTAAAAACAGTGTCCCATGGCTCCTCCGCCGAATCTTGGGACGACAAGTCCTCGCTAGCGTTCAATTCCTTCTCCTGCAGAGGTACAAGGAGAGGTGAACCCATGCATGCATTTAGATTCTTGGCTTAATTATTTTAATGAGAGATCCACGGTAAATTCGTTACCATCTCATGCTCAAAGGCCTTCACATCCGGGTCGTCGGTGACGAACTCCCCTGTAACAGGGTCCAGGTAGTAGAGGGCCCGGACAAATTGTTGGATCTGCAGGTCTGTAATTTTATGTCGTGGGTTCTCTTTACCCAGGCATTCAAGCTCGGCGTCCTCCTTGTCCCAAATGGGTTGTTTCCCTCTATATCCGCCGCTTCCAAGCTGGTGGTTACATATGTTCTTCTCTCGCATAGTCTTTCCCCACTTAGTCCATGCTTTAGAGGCAGCGGTATCTAAGTCCGCCTTGAATATCTTGAACTCTTCTTCGTCGAGCATCGGATTTTTCCGACTTATAATCTCCCAGCTTTCACCGTTGTCAATGTTGTTCTTTACCCGGGTTTTCCAGCTGCTCAAGGCATTTCTCATCTTTGTCAATGCTAGTTTGTTCACCGAGTTCTTATTACTCTCCAGGTTTCTGAACTTCTCTGGGAATGTGTATCACTTGTGAAGCTTCTTAAGGAGGTTCTCGACCAAAGCATGATTACGTCGGATGTACTTCGTGTTGATCGACATGCTTTCCCGGACGATGCACCCGAGTTGTATGCCGTACCCGCAGGAAATCGATGAAGGCGGAATGGGTTGGCCACCTTCTGTGACCTCGGTGAACTCATCACAGACGTTGGCGAGCACTTGTGGCTTCCGATCCTTAATATCCTTCTTATTCTGTATGGTGGTCGGGTTGCCGCTACCACCATCTGTGCGCTCGCCACCATCCGTGGTGGTGTTACCCTCCTCCCTGCCTTCACTACTTTCATCGTAGTCGTCGTCCCCCTCGTAATCTGGATCTTCCTCACCCCCAGCACCTCCGACGACGGTCGTCGGTGGTGGTGTCATTCTCATCTCCTCCGCCTCCTCATTCTCTTGGGACGGCCCCCAGAAAGATTTGTTGGCCTCTCGGGCTAGATCCTCGACGCTCATTTGTTTAGAAGGACCGGCCTCGTCGTTAGTCGACATGTTTGTGCTTTATTACTAAAAAAAGAGACAAAATGTTAGCACAAATATCGACCGAAAAATTCGGCATGACCTTTGCTAATTTTTGGACCTACGAATGCCCATTTCTCAACCGAAACGGAAGTGAATCAACACTTCGGGAGGAACGGGCAACTCAATTGAAATCCCTGCAAGAAAAAAACCCCAGCCCCATTGACAACCCCATTGACCTCATCCATCATCATTCCTCATCATATAAACAGAAACACAACACAGATTCATATAAACATCCATCATCATCCATCACAGATTCATATAACAGCAACATAACACAGGCAACACCGGTAGATAATCCAGCATCAGAGCATTTACAAGCATCAGGATACTAGAACATAGAACATACAAGATAATCAAATCCAGCATCAGGATAATAGAACATAGAAGATAATCCAGCATCAGAGCCACATGCAACACCAGTAGATCTATCTTTTGATCATTTTACAAGCATCTGGGACGAGCAAAGATACTACTACAGCAGATTGGCACTTGAGGTACTACTACAGCAGATTGGCATTATAAAAGGTTTACATTATAAAAAGGTTTACATTATAAAACAGAGGTACATTATAAAAAATAAGGGGCTGAATCCTAGGTGTGCCATGGCCCAGATTGGCACTTGAGCCAAGTTGAAATATAACAGTAGGTGTATTCAGCAGACATAGATGTCACTGGAAGTATAACTGAAACACAGTGCAAGTATAAATGAAACAACAGTATAACATTCATATTAACCTCTAGGCTAAGGATACATGGAATCCATATGAAAGTGTGATGGCATTTTCATACAAAAACTGAAACATAGTGCAAGGCATATTATTCAAATTTGAAATATAACTGCAAGGCATATTATTCAATCTGACTACAAGAATCATCTCTAACAAATGGCTGAATACATAAAACTAATGTTGTTAGCTCCCAAACTCCAATGTGACTCCAAGGGAGGGTACACACAATGTTATTTCAATTAAGCAGATTTCATTCAGCATCAAGACATCTGACATGATAAATGGATATAAATATGTTCCGTTATATTTGCAAGAGGGAGCATCATGGCTGCCTCGACACAATGAGGTGATAATTTCATTAGAAGCCTGAAACTTGATTTTGGGTTTTCTTTGCTACCTAAGTGAATCTAAAAATATATATCTTCCCTACTTAATCCCTTTTGCATCCCCATTGCCACCATCCCCAATGCTATATGAGGAAACCCCACAACAAAGTAATACAGCATCTGCGGCACACAAGCTCACAAATCGAAATTAGAATAATCAGATGAAACGCACACCATTGGACCTGAAGGCGTGCATCTCCTGCTTTCATACCAAAGCATATCAACTAGGACAACATCACTGATAGAAAGTCACCAGTGGAAAGGAGGTGAAAGGAGGAACTTACTAGTGGTGTACATGACGGCACAAGGAGCACAGTGGCGCCTCCTGCACACGGCGGCTCCTCCTCCACAGGCGCACGGCGGCTCCTCCTCCACAGGCGCACGGCGGCTCCTCCTCGACAGGCGCACAACAGTCCTCCTCCACAGGCGCACGGTGGCTCCTCCTCGACAGGCGCAAGGCGGCTCCTCCTCGACAGGCGCACGATGGCTCCTCCTCCACTAGCCTCCTCCTCGGTGCGGCAGGCGTGGGCGGTGCTTGGGCGGGCGTGCGCTGGGGCGGGCGGAGCTTGGGCGGGCGGCGCTAGGGTTCATCGGGGATGCACGCGCGTTTGATTTTGGGAAAGTGAAACGGAGGTGGGGGAAATCAAAGGCCGAACCGTCCATTTGACTAAGTGCCAAGGTTTTGTGGCGCATATCGCCTGAATGCGCCACAGAAGTTTCAACTTCTGTGGCGCATTCTAGTGATATGCGCCACAGAACCTTGGCACTTAGTCAAAAACGGTGCAATGTTGTAGTTTGACATGAATCACTCACTAGCCTATTGGTCTTGCTTGATAGCACTAATCTGGGGTAGCCAGGTTCGAATCCTGGTTGTCTCAATTTTTTTCCTTATTTAAAAATTATTTTTAATTACAAGTTACAAATATATTTAAAACCAAGAATCATATACATAAAAAAACCCGAATATCATATACATAATTACATTATTTTCAAAAAACCCGAAATATATACATCAATATAATTTTACTCGAGTTAGCCTCTCTTCACAATCTTCTTGCCTTTTTTCTTCACGGTTGAATAATTTAGCCCGAGCACTATGAGATTTCTTCTCGTGAACGGACAACCTTTAGTAGCTAGTGTGGTATTTCTTCTTACTGTAGTAGTAGTAGGCATGTTGAAGTACTTGTCGAACTCCTCTTCGATCTTCGGATCGCCATTCTTGTCAAAGTCTTGCTCGTTGGCGGATCCTTCCATTCTGATGATGCTCCTCTTTCCCCTCCTCACTACAACACGACTGGGCTTTGACGGGTCGGTAATAAAGAAACATTGATCAACTTGGCTAGCGAGTATCCACGGCTCATTTTTCGTGGAGGCCTTCTTTGCCGACTTAGCATCTGGTATAACGCGGGTGGTGAAATATCGGCCTTCTTTTTCGACATTCTTGTCCCATCTAACACGGAACATCGGTACCGTCTCTCCATAGTAGTCGAGCTCCCATATCTCCTCGATCCTTCCGTAGAATCTTTCCATGACAGTAGTCTCGTCATCGGCGAAGGACATCATAGTAACTCCCGAGTTTGATATTCGCTATTCATGTCCTTTTCCTCGGTGTAGAATCTGTAACCGGTGATGTCATATGACTGATAGGTCTTTATGTTATGCGCTGGGCCCTGTGACAAGGAGAATATGAGTTATTGATCTTCCGTAGAAGGCGTCTGCGGGGGATTGTCCAGCAGCCTTTTCTTGAACAAACCCGTGAAGGTGGAGTTGTGTTCTCTTGTTATGTCTCCTTTCTTCCTCGGGCGGGCCCGGTCCACGTACTCCTGCTCGATCAAGCTTTTGTGCTCTTCCACCCAAGGGCTGACCAATTCAATGTTTTATAGTGCGACTCGGTGTGCCCTGGCAAAGTCGGCGCGTCGATTAGCAATGCCGACATGCAGTGAGAGGTGGCCCTCGCGGTGACCATACCCAGCGAGCCTGCCGAGGTGCTTCTTGGTGGGTATTCCAACATCCTCGTTCTTGTTGGTTAGATAGTTCTGGCAGAAAGATATGCACTCGTAGATCAGAAAGGGATTTGCAATGTTGTAGTTTGTGTATTTGCAATGATCGATGTATGGCATTGTTGTTTTGCTGTTCAAGGCTATGCGCATGTGCATTTTGCAACGATGTATGCCACTGCACATGTCTATCTACTAGATTGTCTAGTATATTCTGAGAAGGTACTTGTTTTGTTGTTCAAGGTACTTGTTTAGTCGGGAAAAGCACAAGAGGAAAATAATCTGAGAAGCACGAAGCTTTCTGTGGCACATACCAAGCACATGCGCCACAGAAGTTTGTTCTTCTGTGGCGCACAGGCAACAATGCGCCACAGAAGCTTGTACATAGGTGAGCAGAGAGTGGGGCCCACATATATCTTCTGTGGCGCATATCGCAATATGCGCCACATAAGATATAAAATTCTGTGGCGCATCACCCTGTATGCGCCACAGAAGTTTGGTCAGAGCACGGTCAGACTCCGCCTGCTATGGGTCCCACCAAACTTCTGTGGCGCATATGTAGTTATGCGCCACAGAAGATTCATGGTCCAACGGCTGGTGTGGGTCCCACCAAACTTCTGTGGCACATTGCTCTGGAAGGTGCGCCACAGAAGTTTGGTGGTTCTGTGGCGCATGTCTCCGGATGCGCCACTGGGTAACTTTTGTGGCGCATGGTCAGGACCATGCGCCACAGAAGCTATGTCTATCTATAGCTAGTTTCCTAGTAGTGCAGGTATCAGTTCTATGATGAACTCGATATCCCGATCTGGGGGCATACCGGGCAAAACATCTAGAAATACATCGGGGTATTCACAGACTATCCGGACTTGGTCAATGGTAGGTTGGGCCATACTCTTTTTGCACTTGAATTGACGAGGCAAGGTTTCAGATACATGCTCGACTGATATTCCGACTGTACTGGTCATGGTTATGTCTTTCTTGGCACAATCAATTAATCCTTTGTGTTTGGACATCCAATCCATTCCTAGTACTACTTCCAAACCTTTATTTCTGAGTACTATTAGATTAGCATAAAAATCAATGCCATGGATTCGGATAGGGACGGCTTTGCAAATTTGCCTAGATTTGGTGGTTGAACCGGGGATTTGAACAATCAGAACATGCTTCAATTTGGTTGGTTGAATCTTACTAGTGCATGCAAATTCTTTAGTAACAAATGAGTGAGATGCTCCAGAATCAAACAACACTCTTGCAAGTACTGACTTAACAGAAAACGTACCCAACATGACGTCTGGCGCTTCCTGGGCTTCTTCAGCATGCATGAGAAAGAGACGGCCGTTGCGGTTGAGCGAATTCCCTGGGGCAAACCTTCTTTCGGGCTGAACACGACGCTGTTGCTGAGTTGGGGCATTTGCATTGGGGGCTGCAACAATCTTCTTGGGGCACTCATTGGAACAATGACCCTTCGTTCCACATTCATAACAAATCACTTGCGACTTGTCCTTTGCTGCAACAGGCACAACATTGCTTCCGGTCCTTGGGGCAGTGTTGGTGTTGGTGGCGGCATTGTTGTTGTTGAACTTGGGTGGGGCACGGTTGAAATTGCTAGAGTTGCCGGGGTTGTTGTGGTTTCCTCCGGGCCTTGGGTTTCCACGGTTGGGATAGGTCAGACGGTTCATAGGGGGTCTGTTCGTTCTCGGGGCAAATCCCGGAGATGGGTTGGGGCGATACTTTGGTGTCTGGTGGGTTCCTGGTTGATGCATCATGCCGCGCTTGTGGTTCTCATTGGCTTGGTTGATCTTTCCTTCCATCTGAATGGCAGAGTCGACTAGGGCTTCAATATCAGCAAAGGGGATATTGACCAACACCGTCTGCATCTCATCATGTAGACCATTCAGGAATCTCTCTTTCTTCTTAGCTTCAGTGTAGATCTCATCCGGGGCATACCTAGCTAATGACAAGAATTTGTCACGGTATTCCACTACGGTCACCCTTCCTTGCTTTAGTTCCCTGAATTCATCTCTCATCCTCTTGATTAAACCCGGTGGCACATGGGTTCTGCTGAACTTGACCTTGAATTCCTCCCAAGTCATCATCTAACCTCCGATCATTGCACGAACGTTGTTCCACCATGCTCTTGCATATCCCGCTAGATAGTGGGTGGCTAACAGAACTTTCTTGTTAGATTCTACTCCTGCAACCTCCAGGTTGTTCTCCATGGTTTGCAGCCAATCGTCTGCATCTAGGGGTTCTTCTGCCTTAGTGAAAACACGTGGATTGGTGTTCTGGAAATTCTTGAGCTTAGATCCATGGTTGTCCTGATTTCCATGGCCTTGATTGTTGTTGTCCATCTGAGCTATCTGTTGAAGGGTGGCCAGGTTGTCTTGACGTTCGAATCTTTCAGCTTCGCGTTTCGAAACCATCATTTCAAGAGTTGCAATATCAGGTCCGGGGCTGAGTTGCTTCCTCCGCGAGGCATCTGAAGATTGGGATAGATCATGAGAAAAGAGGGAAATTTCTAAGGTTCAGGGGTTGAAAAGTTTTTTAAAATTTGACTCAGATTTTCTAGCAACTTGCTTTTCATTCATTCATTCATAGCACACGATACAACACACACCACAACAAAGAAAAATAGATGGTTTTAAGAACCATTCTGTGAAGCTACGATACAGTGGAACCGACTACAATTCACTAACGCTAGTGCTCAAGTTCTACTACTCCTTGGAGTCAGTGTCCTCATCATCCTCATCATCATCATTATTGATGAAGGAGAAATCATCCTCATCAGTGAAGAAGTTCATGGCTTGATCCTCTAGAAAGTCATCATCATCGCTGAGATAGGAGTAGGGGTCTCCACGAAGGTCTTCTCTGGCATTCTCCCTTTCCTCCAACTGCATGTCTCTCTCGTGGATGGTCTCCTCCAAATCCGTGATCCGGTGGCGAAGACGGGCAATGATGCGCTCCTTCTTGTCGAGCTGATGGCGACGAGACTTGCGATCCTTCACTAGCATGGCGAGGGTCTGATCCTTCTTCTTGGTGATGGCGTACTTGTGGTTGGCGTAGGCACGGGCATTGTCCAACTCCTTCTGACGGTCGTACATCATGAAGCTGAGGTGGTCCAACTGAGTCTTTAGCTCGGGATGCTGTGGGGCCTCCAGTGGCTGTCCCATAACATCACGCCTTGGGTAGAACTCAAAACAGGTACCCTTGATTTGATTGATACCCTTCCCACACAGACGGGCAAGAGCTTCCTGCATTTCCCTGGCCAGTCCATCGAGCCAGTTGTTCTCTCTTAAGGTGAACTGAATTCCTCCTGCAGTGGGAGGTTCAATCTTTCCTCAGAGACTTGCAACAACTAGCCACTGCAGGTCTTCTCCTTCCTGATCATTGAGCTGAGCTCCGAAGAACTCAGGGTGCGGACGCTCTAGCAACTCCGACAGCTGGTCCAAGTCACGCTCAAAGATGAGGTCTCCTCCATTCCCTAACTGATAAAACTTGTTGTACTTCATGTCCATATATAAGAATATAGGATGAGTAAGTTAGTAGAGTGATCAAGTGTGTCAAATTTTATGTAAGTTTGCAAGAATTTTTGAGGAACATGAATTTTCGTGAAATAATCAAGGTGATAAGAATGAGAATAAGTTTTTGGTAAATACTCACTTCCTTTGGTTTTGAAACTAAGTTTTTGATTCAAACGTCCATTCTAACTAGGGTCTCCTATGGTCAGGATGGCTCTAATACCAACTTGTCAACACCCGGATTTTTAATCCCACATGCATGTTATGCCATACATCGCAATACCAGGATTACCATTTTTGCGAGACATAACATATTTGGATATCATAGTACATCATCCATTACAAACCATACATAAGGTCTTACACAAATAAGGATCTCATGATCCAGTTCTTAATACAATTCAAGGAGCGGAATAACGTAAAGATAACGATAGCGTGGGCGAAGCTCCATATTCAGGGTCATAGGCAATGCTGACTATGGGAGATGATCCTAGTTGTCATAACCTTCCTGCGGTCCATCATCCTAGTACTCCTCCTCATAGTATGGCCACGGGAATAGCCAGGGACAAATCCATGAGTACTCCTTAAATACTCACAAACTAATACTAACAAGTGAAGTGGTTTTGAAAGGGATATACTAAGCTCTAGGGTTGTTTTGCAAAAGACAGATTTACCTCTACTAAGTTCAGAAGCAAGAAATTTATTTGAAAATTTTATAACACCTAGGTGGGAACTTGAATTTCATATCACAACTCTGTTGTGGTCAAGTCAAAGTCACAATTCATTTCACAAGTCATATTGAAAACATCTGATGGGGGAACAGTATGGCCACTCCAACTGTCCATAACCGCGGACGCGGCTATTCGAATAGTTTGATACTCTGCAGAGATTGTACACTTTCACCACAACATTCGATACATCCGCCATGAACAATCCTAAATTCACCATACTCAGTATGCGGATAATCAATCCTAACCTTTCTGTTACACGCCCTAGTATAGGCACCTCTCCTGTGAGTTTGGCCTCCCAACCATGACCAACAGTCATCTTGGGTACTGCATAGGTGGACAATCTTCACAAGGTAGCCTCAGCTTAGACCTTGGCCGCGAGGGAAACCATACTAAGGTATATAATTTTCCAGTCAAGCCCTACCCAAATTTTGGGTATTGTGGTTGTACGATAAAATTGGAATGGTATCGCATCCAGACAACCATCAGTTTTATAAAGGGCTAAGACTCATGCCTCAACATTTTCATCATCAAAATCATCTGGTGTTCGGAAACACATGTCAAAACATTTCAGTAGAATGAATCATCATTCTAAGGTTTTCATAACCATTTTCACCAAGTATTCCCATCTAAAGTTGATCAAGTTTTATACTTAGCACTAGCATCTACAAGTGGTGGTAAATACTAATGAGGGGTGGTAAACAAGTGGAGATTTGCTAAGTTCAATCTCATGCCTTAGGATGACATCAAGATTATCAATCTTAGGCCAAATTTTATGCTCTTTATGCTACCTTCCAATATTCTTCTAGTATCTACAATTTACGATGTAAATTCTAAGAGAAATATTTGATAAAGAAATAAAGTATAAAGTTGCAAGTAAAACTGGGATTGGGTTATCAAGTGGGTATGATCACATATGCTTAAGACATATAGTTGTCATGGTAACAAGCAAGTATTAGCTTGCATAAGTTGCAAGGGTTAGCTTGCAAGGTTTCAAGTATTGGCTTGCATAAATATCAGTGTAAGATTGCCTTGAGCAGAGCAGTGGTTGAAGTTCTCATCGTCTTCTTCCTCGTAGTATTCTCCTTCCTCCTCGTATCCTTGGTCGGTACTAGCGTCTATAAATAAATACGAGGTACACAATCACCAAACAATACTTAACTATTTCCAATCATCACACAATGGTTCACACTAGATGATCTAGCATCATCACTAATATTACAAGATTTAAGCACTTGCATTATTTGTTTTACTTTTAGAAAAGTAATTTCTACTCATTGAAAAACTACTTAAGATTTAATATTCTCCAACTCAAACATGGGATCATGTTGACACATGTCATCACCACATATTTCAGTACATGGGAATGTGATTTAAAGTGGTGTCACAATTTAATAAGGTTTAACCTTTTTATTTTAATTAAATAAAGTGACTAGAAATGCCTATGGGGCATTCTTTTATTACTTGAACATTATATCTGTAAGTAAACCCATATGTTTTTATATATTCTGAAAGGTATGATCAAATGTGATTTTTGAGAGTTGGAATCAACTCAAAAGCTTTTATGGTTGAATTTTGAAAAATGTTTGAATGCAGAAAAGCTTTTGTGATTTTTACCATGGTTGATCCACAAATCTAAATGTTTTGAATCCAACGGGCTTGGATTAAGCATTTCAGTACCTTTCTAAAAAAATGGTTTCATACTTTTTGGTTTAGTGAATCGAGCGGGGTTGATTTTTGAATCTGGGTACAAAACTGTGTTTGAAATTAAATGAATAAAGCTTAATTTGAATTGTTGGGTCACGCGGGATGTTTTACTGGGCCGGACCACTACGCACAGTTCGTACGCGGGCTAGTTAAGTGACTGTCCCCACACATCAGTGAGACGGGGAGGGGCGAAGCGGTACGGTGCAGTGTGAACCGCACGATCTAACTCTAATCGAACGGCTACGGTTCATCGTCCACGTCGGGCAGCGCCGGCGAGACAGAACCCTAACGCGACAAGTGGGGGTCGTGGGAGGCTCACCGGGGCTCAAGCGAGGGTCGGCGACGGGGGAGAACGACGAAGTAGACGACGTCGGTTCTCCTGGTACCGGAAGCTCCTCCTGGGGCGGCTCCAATCGACGGCTCCCTTCTTCTCCAGCAGCAGCGGGCTCCGGCCAAATTCCAGCGATGCGCTACTCGCCTTTCTCCAGGAGTGAGGTGGGGTGATTCTGGGTGAGAGAGGAATGAACTGGTGTGGCGAAAACAAGCGGTGGAGGCCTCTATTTATAGTGACGGAAGGGGACCGACGGGCGCGGGCTGAGCTCGTCGTGGTCGACGGCACAGGCAGCTACTGGCATGGGCAACGGTAGGGGACGATGCTGTGCTCCCTGGCGAAGCTCAACGGCGTGGTCTTGCGACGTGGGGCGGTGCTGATCGGTCGGAACGTCACGGTGATCTGAGCGGGTCCGACGGTGATTTTAATGTCGCACAACGCGCGTGGTCCGCGTGGCGGCAAACGGGTATGTCTGCGGGGTTGCTGGAGTGCTGGTGATCATCCCTGCAAGCGGCGAGGGCGGCCGGCGGTCTGTGGGTGCTGGTCGAGCATGGCGCACTGGCGCGCTCTCGGCTCGCACGCAGAGAGGTTTGGCATGGTCGTGCCGTGTGGTCCAGGGGCTGGCATTGCTCGGGGCTGGGATAGAGAGTGGCTTGCTGTGGGGTGCTTGCTAGACATGCTCGTAGCTTGCTAGACATGCTGGCTAGGCTTAGTGTTGCTCGTAGCTTGCTGTCGACCATGGGGTGGCAATGGTGCTCTCGGCATGCTTGACATTAATGGCTAGGCTTGCTCACAGTGGTGCTAAAGATTGTTAAAGAGGCTAGATGATCTACTAAGGGATAGTTGCAACTAGAGAGGGAACAAGTTAGGCCAATTTTACTGCACACTATATTGTTTGATGTTTGTTTGATTTGAATCTGCATGGTGTTTGATGAAATGGCCGCAAGAACTTTAAATTTGAATTTTGGATTCAAACTTTCTGGGTTTGCTAGGCACATGCTAGGGGTATCTGGTTAGTTGGATTAGTCAAGGGGCATTGGTTTGGTTGGGTTTTGAAAATGGATGATCTTCACATATGAATAACATTCAATTTTGAATTGTGATTTGAATGGGGTTGCCAAATGTTTTCTGCAAGTTTGAAAGGTGGGCCTTGATTCACTTTTACTAGTTCTATCAGGGGGTGAAAAGAATTGGGAATGTTTCTGTTTAAAATCTTGGACTAGAAACACTCAAAGTGACCTAGTGAGCAAGATTGGCAAAAATGACCATTTGCTTTATTTGCTTTGTTTTTTATTTTCTTTTGATTTGTTTCTGCATGGAAATGTTTTATATGATGTTATTTTCATCTTTAAACTATTTATTTCTATTTAGGTTAATAACACAAGTCCATTCATGCATTTGTCAAATCATTTCATTCACACATGCATTCATATGATTTTAATTAATCAAAGTTTTTGTTAACCCTAATTTTAGTGATTAGAGTTTGATGATCCTTGTTTTATATTTTTGGGATGTTACAGAGGGCAGCTTCCCTTTGGGCACCTTTTGGAATTGTTTCTCATGTATAAGAGTATGGAAGGGGTTCTTGGTACGTGGAGGAAGTGACCGTGGAGCGATGCAATGACGCGGAGGTTTCCCTCCTGTAGACATCTATGCTGTCCTCCTAAGCTTGGTAGGGTTTGCCACAACTCCAATGCTTGCAATGGTAGCACGGTGTCCGGATGCTCGTCCTCCTTCACGTCCTCTTCATCCCCAACCAAGATCTCCTCCTCCTTGGGATTTTGAGGATCATCTTCCACGGGCTTCTTACCATTGTCGTTGGCGGAAACCATGGCGCCTCTAAACTTGAGAGTATTTCCTGACAGAAATAGATCGAAACGAAAACACGATGAGAACACGATATCGAACCTCTGGGGATCCGGGGGTTATATATTACAAAGTTTTACGACATAAGGAAGGTACTGTGTGAAAACGAGGCGGAGACGGACTCCAGGGGGCTCACACCCCCTGGTGGCGTGGCCAGCTGGGGCCCACACCACTGGTGGGTGTGGCCCACCTGGGCTCCGTTTCCTCCTCTGTTTTGTCTCGTAACCTTCCATATGTAATTAAAACATAAAAAAGATAAGGTTTTCACGAACCTTCTGTTTGCAACACTTTTTACCTATTCAAAGACGGACTCTGCAGGTTCTGGAGTTTGGTTTCTAATAAATTCTTCCGGAGTCACCATTTGAAAAATATCAACATCTTCATTATAAAAATCTCGAGAAATATAATGTTTGAGCCTTTGACCACTCACCACCTATGTAGTGTTGTCCTTCAAAGAAGATAATTTAATAGCCCCTAAACGATACACCTCCTCAATAACAAAATGTCCTTCCCATTTTGAGAGTAGTTTCCCTGCAAAAAATCTGAGATGAGACCTATACAAAAGAACTTTATCACCAACATGGAACTCCATTTTGATAATTCTCCTATCATGCCATCTTTTTACTTTTTCCTTAAAGAGTCTAGCATTTTCATAAGCTTCACTTCTCCACTCATCTAAGTTGCTTAAGTCAAGCAATCTTTTCTCACCAACAAGTTTAAAATCTCTATTTAGTTCTTTCACTGCCCAATAAGCTTTGTGTTCTAATTCTAGAGGCAAGTGACAAGCTTTCCCATAAACCATTTTATAAGGAGACATTCCCATAGGATTTTATAAGCAGTTCTATAATCCCATAAAGCGTCATTCAACTTTTTGGCCCAATTTTTCCTAGATCTATTAACAGTCTGTTGCAAGATAGATTTAATTTCTCTATTAGAAATTTCTACTTGCCCACTAGTTTGGGGGTGATAAGCTGAAGCAATTCTATGGTTAACATCATATTTAGCAAGAGTCTTCCTAAAACCACCAAGAATAAAATCAGAACCTCCATCAGTCATGAGATATCTAGGCACACCAAACCTAGGAAAAATAACATCTTTAAGCATTTTTTAAATAGGTCTTACCATCATCACTGTTTGTAGGTATGGCTTCTACCCACTTTGTAACATAATCAACAGCAACAATAATATGAGTATACCCTTTTGAAGGAGGAAAAGGTCCCATAAATTCAAATCCCCAACAATCAAAAGGTTCAATAACAAGAGAATAATTCATAGGAATTTCATTGCGTCTAGAAATGTTACCCACTTTTTGACATTTGTCACATGATAAAATAAACTTCCTTGCGTCCTTGAAAAGAGTAGGCCAATAAAATCCAGATTGTAAAACTTTTTGTGCGGTCCTATCCCCAGCATGATGTCCTCCATAAGCATTGCCATGACATTTTCTCAATATATCTTGTTGTTCATACTCTGGGACACATCTTCGCATAATACCATCTACTCCTTCTTTATATAAATGTGGGTCATCCGAAAAATAATGCCTCAGATCATAAAAGAATTTTCTTCTTTGTTGAGCTGTAAAGGTTGGAGGCAAATACTTGGAAACAATAAATTTAGCATAATTAGCATACCAAGAACTCTCATGCGGGCTTACCTTTATTGTAGCCAACTATTCATTTGGAAAACTATCATTAACATGTATAGGGTCAAAAGAAATGTTTTCCAAACGAGATAAATTATCAGCAACAGAATTTTCAGCACCTTTCCTATCTACAATATGTGGTCAAACTCTTGTAAAAGCAACACCCGTCTAATAAGCCTAGGTTTAGCGTCTTTCTTTGTCATAAGGTACTTAATAGTAGCATGATCAGTCTGAATGGTAACCTTTGAATCAACAATATAAGGTCTAAACTTATCACAAGCAAAGATTACAGCTAAAATCTCCTTTGTAGTAGTAGCATAATTCTTTTGAGAAGCATCTAGAGTCTTGCTAGCATAATGAATAACATTCAACTTTTTATCTATTCGTTGCCCAAGAACATCATCCACAGCAAAATCACTAGCATCACACATAATTTCAAAGGGTAAATTCAAATTAGGTGGTTGAACAATAGGAGCAGTAGTCAAAGATTTCTTCAAAGTTTCAAAAGCTTCCTTACAATCATCATAAAAAACAAAAGGTACATATTTTTGAAGAAGATTAGTAAGGGGCTTTGAAATTTTGGGGAAATCTTTAATAAACCTCCTATAGAAACCATCATGACCAATGATACTAGAAATACCTTTTATATCCCTAGGGCAAGGCATCTTCTCAATTGCTTCAATTTTGGCTCTGTCTACTTCAATACCTCATTCAGAAATTTTGTGTCCAAGAACAATCTTTTCATTAACCATGAAGTGGCATTTCTCCCAATTAAGAACAAGATTAGTTTCTTCGCATATCTACAAAACTTTATCAAGGTTGTGCAAACAATTATCAAAAGAAGTTCCATAGATGGAGAAATTGTCCATGAAAACTTCCACAATTTCTTCACAAAAACCATGAAAGATAGCAGACATACATCTCTGAAAGGTAGCAGGAGCATTACATAAACAAAAAGGCATACGCCTATAAGCATAAGTTCCATAGGGAAAAGTGAAGGTGGTTTTCTCTTGGTCTTGTGCTCTCACATCAATTTGAGAGAACCCAGAATAAACATCAAGAAAACAAAACTGAGTCCTTTTAGATAATCTTTCTAGCATTTGATTAATAAAAGGCAGAGGATAATGATCTTTCTTAGTAACTTTATTAACCTTTCTAAAATCAATGCACGTCCTATAACCAACCACTACTCTTTGAGGTATAATCTCATTATTTTCATTAGGAACAACAGTGATTCCCCCTTTCTTTGGGACACAATGAACGGGGCTAACGCATTGACTATCAGGAATAGGGTAAATAATACTAGCATCAAGGAGTTTTAATACCTCATTTCTTACCACATCCTTCATCTTAGGATTTAAATGGCGTTCATGTTCAACAACCGGTTTTGCATCAAGTTCTATATTAATAGCATGCTGACATATAGTAGGAGAAATCCCTTTTAGATCATCAAGAGTATACCCCATAGCTCCTCGGTATTTCTTCAATATTTCCAATAATCTTTCCTCTTCCTTCCATGAAAGTTTAGAACTAATAATAACAGGATATATTTTCTTATCATCTAGATAAGCATATTTAAGATCATCAGGTAGAGGTTTTAAATCGAAAACAGGGTCCCCTTTAGGTGGTAGTGTGGTACCCAAATCTTCCACAGGTAGGTTATGCTCAAGTAATTCAGGTTGACGAAGGAAAACCTCGTCAATCTCATTTATTTCCTTCATGAAGACCTCACTTTCAAGATCTTCCATATACTGCTGCAGGGCATTGTTAGGAGTAAGAGAAATAGCATTGAGTTGTTCAACCTTGAAATCCTCATTAGGCAATTCATTTTCATAAGGAGTTTTAGCAAATTTGGAAAAATTAAACTCATATGGTTCTCCATCAAACTTAGTCACAACTTTCTCCTTCTTACAATCTATAATAGCCCCACAAGTGTTCAAGAAAGGTCTACCAAAGATAATATGACATGTTTTACTAGCTTCTGAACCAAGTACTAAGAAATCAGCATGATATTTAATCTTACCACAAAGAACCTCCACATCTCTTACAATGCCAATTGGACAGACTATCTCTCTATTAGCAAGGTGAATAACCACATCAGTGTCCTCAAGTTCACAAGGAACAATTTCATGCATAATTTCCCTGTAAAGCTCATAAGGAATAGAACTAGAACTAGCACCAATATCACATAAACCATAATAGCAATGATCACCAATTCTAACAGAAAGCATGGGGACACTAGTTTTCCTAGCTTTTATAAGATGAGAGACAATATTAGAAGCGTCTTCACAAAATACAATGTGCTCATCCTCTATATTTTTAGTGACAAGATCTTTCACAATGGCTACTACAAGTTCAATGTTTATTTTCTCATCAGGTTCCATAGTTTATTTGTACTTTTGCTAACCACATTATCTATGATAGAATGTTCCTTTACCTTAACAGGAAAATGGAGTTTCTCAATATAAGGTTCAGGCAAAGTAGGATCAATAGTACAAACTTCAGTGCTTCTAGCAGGAACATGATTAACAACATCTTTATAAGGCGCATGGTACTTGTTCCACTCCTTTTTGAGAATTTCAATATAAGAGGCAAAAGCCTTAAAGCAATTTGCAAGAACTTGAGAATCAAGACCATACTCAGTACTAATATCATGGAAGTCATCAGTTCCCATAAAAGATTTAATGCATTCATAATCATAGTTTATACCTGACTTTCTTCCTTTGTCATTCTCCCATGCTTCAGTGTTCTCTTGAATACGTTCTATGAGATACCATTTAGCTTCTTCCTTCATACGTGTGAACAATCCAACACAAGAAGCATCTAATAAATCTTTATCATGAAGAGAAAGCCTTGCATAAAAGTTATTGATAATAATATTGTTAGGGAGTTCATGAATAGGACATTTAAGCATTAGTAAGTTCAATCTCCCCCAAGCTTGGGCTGTACTCTCTCCATCACGAGGCCAAAAGTTATATATTTGATTCCTATCCTTATGAATCTCACTGGGAGGATAGAATTTAAAATAAAAGAGAGGTACTATTTCCTCCCATTCCATGGATTGTCCATTCTTCAACAGCTTATAACATTCTTCAACTCTTCCTTTCAATGATATAGAGAGTAACTTTTTCTTCACCTGTTAAGTTGTGATACCTTCACATTTAAGCAACCTACATAATTCATGGATAAAAATCAAGTGATCACCAGGATGGACAGTTCCATCCCCAAAATAATAGTTATCCATAACACGATCAACAATACTTGTAGGTATATTAAAAGGATCTATCTCAACAGGTGGTGATTCATCTACTACCCTAACAGTGGTAGTAGTTTTCCCAAATAGGAAACCAAGTGGGTTATCCATATTGGAAACAAAGTAACAAACATAAATAAAAAAATACTCATAGTAGAAGTTTCCTTTACCAGTTCCACTCTTCAATAGAGCTTCACTCCCCGGCAACGATGCCAGAAAATAGTCTTGATGACCCACAAGTATAGGGGATGTATCATAGTACTTTCGAGAAATACGAGTGTCGATCCCAATGAGGAGAAGAAGGTGTTTACTAGTGGTGTGGAGCAGGAAATCTCTGTAAATACTTAGCAAACGGATTTTTAGGGGTTTTCTAATAAAGCAAGGAAATAAAGTGCAAGTAAATAAAGACAGCAAATAATTGCAGCAAGTGTCCCAATCCTTTTTTATAAAAGGACAAGCCAGTGGAGATACTAATGAGGACCAAACGTTCTCGAGGACACATGGGAATACCGTCAAGTTCTTTTGTTTCATATAGCTGATTAATCTTCTTTGGTTTTATAAGTGTTGTGTGGGTGAACCTGTGCTAATGTACCAACCTTACTTGGACTAATACATACTTGTGATTAAACCCCTTGCAAGCATCCGCAACTACAAGAAAGCAATTAAGATAAAAAACCTAACCACAACCTTAAACTCTCAGATCCTACAATCCCTTGTGCAAAGGTTTCCTAACGGGGGTTCAGGTTTCTGTCACTCCGGTAACCCCACAATTAGTAGCCAAATACACAATGTATTCCCCTAGGCCCATAAATGGTGAAGTATCATGTAGGCGACATTCACATGACACCACTATAAGAATAGCACCACAAATTAAATATTAACCCATTGAATAATACCTCAATACAATTCCACTACTAACAACATGACTTCTCCCATGTTCTCAAGAACTAAACGAACTACTCACGATGTATGATATGGATCAATATCAGAGGTGATATAATGATGGATAACAATCTGAACATAAACAATAATTCAATGGTTCCACTCACAAGCATCAACTATAATAGTAATCAACATCGAGAAAGTTTCCCCTAAGAACTATGCAAGATTCAACACAACTGGTACAGCGGGATGGAGTGGTGACGATGATGCTGGTGGAGATTATGGTGTGGATGATGATGATGATCCCGATGAAGTCTAGCTTGATGATGGTGTTATTGGCGATGATCTCTCCTCTCCGGGAAGGAATTTCCCCGGTAGAAATCGATCTGCCAGAGAGATCTTTCTCTCTCGGTGTTTTCCGACCCTTACAGGCAGCGGAACCTTTCTGTGGTCACTCTCCTCGACTTTAGCGTTTCGAGGAGAAGATATAGGCGAGAGGGAAGAGCTAGAGGTGGGCCAGGGTGGCCACACCCCCTGTAGGCGCGGCCTTGGGTGGCTCGTGCCTGGGGGGTGTGGGCCCCCTGTGGCCCAACTCCGCCTCCCCTTCTAGCATCCTTCGTCTTCTGGGAAAATATAATTTTCTGTAGTTTTTCTGGTATTTTTCTGATCTTCGTGAAATTGCATCAAAACACCGCTTTTTTCATCAGAATCCTGACTCCAGCAGTTCATCCTCCAAGAATCATCCAACACGCAAAAATAGATGAAAAGACATAAGTAACACCTCTTAATACGAAACATATCAATGAATAGAGGCAAAATATGATATAGAATGGTGATGCAAATTGGACGTATCATGCCCCTGGATATGCTCATAGTTGTGGGACAGTTCTTGTTGTGAGATTCAGAAGGCACATGTGATATGTTGCCTGAAGGATTGAACATGCATTTGGGTACAATAGTGCACCCATGTTGGGTAAATCGTTTTGAGAAGCCATGTGTCCACGGTTATGGGCGCCTCAAGAGTACAGTGTCAGGATCATAGACAACGTGATGACCCACAAGTATAGGGGATCACAACAGTCTTCGCGGGTAGTATTACCCAATTTATTGATTCGACACAAGGGGAGCCAAAGAATACTTGCAAGTCTTAACAACTGAGTTGTCAATTAAGCTGCACCTGGAAATAGTTCTTGCTCACAGAAGTTTATTAGTAGCAACAGTTTGTAGTAGCAACAGCAAAGCAACAACAACAATGAAACAGGAGCAATAGTAACAATAACGGTAACAGTGGGATTCGAGTGCGGTAGGCATAGGGATTGATGGACGTGCGTTGCATTGACGAGTCTAAACATGTAACTTCAAGCTCTAGGGCATTGCAGATAAATAATAAAAAGCATCCAAGTACTGAACAATCCTAGGCATGTGCTCCAAATATAGTCATACGTGCTAGCAATGAGAACTTGCACAACATCTTTTGTCCAGCCAACCCGTGGCAGCGGGGCCTCTAGGGAACTACTGGCAATTAAGGTGCTCCTTTTAATAGAGCACCGGAGCAAAGCATTAACACTCCGTGAACACATGTGATCCTCACACCACAGCCATCCCCTCCGGTTGTCCCAATTATTGTCACTTTGGGGCCTTTGGATCCAGACAATGATATGTGTACACAACTTGCAGATAAGACCACAAACAATACTATCATAATGATTCAATAATAAGTTCATATCTGAGATCATGGCACTTGGGCCCTAGTGACAAGCATTAAGCACAACAAGTTGCAACAAAGTCAAATAGCACTAATAGAGATACTAGGCACTATGCCCTAAAAATCTTATTCGATTACATGATAGAACTCATCCAATCCCTACCATCCCCAAGCCTACAGTGGGGGATTACTCACTCATGGATGAGGGAAACATCGGTGGTTGATGGAGATGCGCTGGTGATGACGATGGCGATGATCCTCTCCAAATTCCCCGTCCCGGCAGGGTGCCAGAACGGAGTTTCTGGATCCGAATCTTGGTTTCTGGTGGCGGCGGCGGAGCGGAACTCTTTCTGGAGAACTATCGAACCCCCCTCGGTTTTTAGGTCGAAAGGCAACTTACAGGCGTAGAGGGAGGCCGAGGGGGTGCCTGGGGTGGCTGCACCACCCCCCAACGCGGCCAGTGATGGGCCCGCGCCTGGCATGGGTGTGGGCCCCCCAGGCCTCCTCTGCGTCTCGTCTTCTGGTGAAATATAATTTTTGGCATATTTTCTGGGATTTTCCCGATAGTTCATTTTCTGCACAAAACAAGACAGCAAGGTAACTCTACTGAAAACAGTGTCAGTCCGTGTCAGTTGTATCCAAATCACACAAGTTTAGAGTAGAAACAATAGCAAAGTGTTCGAGAAAGTAGATACGTTTTGGACGTATCAACTCCCCCCAAGCTTAGCTTATTGCTTGTCCTCAAGCAATTGAGTTGAAAACTGAGTGCGATAAAAGAACTTTCATGAACACATTTGCTTCACATGATATAAACATTCTCAGCGTAGGAGTATATGCTCAGAAAATTCATAATAAAGAGTATGCAACTAAGTCTACTCAATAGTCATTGCAAGCTATGAAGAGAAACCAACTCAATAATAATAAGTAGCATGAAACATAAACATAAGAAACATTGCAATGCTCATAGTAAGGTATGATAGAGTGGTATCTCGTTTACCTTTGTTTGAAGAGCACATATAAATTCTAAGGCACCTCTGAAGTTCACATGAAGACTAGAAGTAAAGATATCAGAGATACATGCATCAAAGTCATGACATAATTAACCAAGTTTTGGAACAAACACAATAATGACAACTATGCTCTCAAGAGGGTGCTCATAGAATAAGTGGTGACTCAACAAAGTTGTGAAAACGGTTTTGAAAGGTTTGAAAGGCTTCCAAATGCTGAAAGGAAGGTACTCATTAGCCTTGAGATCTCATTTCCCCTATCATAGGCATCTTCATGTGGTTAAGGTGAAAGTGAGGTCCACTCTGAATCATATGCTTGATAGACCATAGACTGGAAATACCAAGTCCATTGAGTACGAGGGTCGCTCCGCATGCTACTCAACTTTGGTTACCTGAAAGTTCTTGTCATTGTAAATACAAGCATATCATAGAGAACCGCCAACGGGGTACCCCTTGCACATGATACAAGAGCGATCCCGTGATCAAAATGACAAGGCAAGCAGACAATGAGCATCTCATCGACCTTTTTATTTACTATGTGTATAGCTTTTTATTGAGGATCCTACATAAATGCTCATTATGGTGATGCTGCAAGTTTCAACCATGATTAGGCATGGCTTACGCTAGCGGCCCAGGAGTTTCTCTATAACAATGTATAAACTCCATGAGCTCACAACCTCCCCTTTTATTTCACATCGTCGACATCGACAAACAAAAGAGCAAGGAATCAACTGGATGAGATATCCAAAAAGTGTTGAAAGCATTCCCCATGACAGCATGGTTCTGCTGACTCCCAGCATATAATTTGGAAGCATATAACTTTCATGGACAGGTCACAATGGTTCAGGATTATTAAGCACAAGGAATAACATGTGCCATCAAGTTCGTGAGAGCTTTACTAACTAACTTTATCAAAATAGACAAACATTTTATTTTGGAAGAAAACACGGCATATAGAATATGCACTAAGTAGAAAATGATGCTAATAGGTAGGTATGGTGGACACAACTGGCAATATTGGTTTTGGGAGTTTGGAAACACAGGTAGAGCTCATACTCAGTGCAAGTGGAGGCTAGCAAAAGAGAGGGAGCAACAAACGAGAGAGCAATAGCTATCATAATCATGCTTGCAAAAAAACAGGACTAATTATGGCCTGAAAGTGATACAAGAACTCTAAGGAAAAATAAATCATCGAGGCTTACTGACTATTGATTAGTCATATGCATGCGTGGGCATGTGCCAAGTCGATTCACATGAATAGTCAGAGGAGGATACCACAATATCATACCAAAGTATGAATAAAACAATGCAAGCAAACATTCATATGACATGCTACAAACTATTAGCAAGCTGGAGCTAATCATAAACAAGCAAGAACTATTAAGCATCCATAATGACATACACCTTACACAAACAGGCTAAGCATGCTCACAATGATGAGTATATGTACAAAAATGAAAAAAATAGAGTTTGTTACCATCCTCTTATCACTCCTCGAGTTGTCTTAATCTTCATTATTGCCCTTCACTTGTGTGACTTGAATAATAACATGAAACCAAAATCCACTAAGGACAGCTGAACTCTGCAAAGAACTCAAAAAACCAAAGAAGAACAACAAATATTTTTGGTGTTTTCGATTTTTTTTAAAGCAAGCACACAAAGAAAAAACAAACAAAGCAAAAGAAAACCAAAACAAAAACTAAGACGCTCCAAGAACAACACAACTGTGCATGAAACAATAAAAACGAAGTGTCTAGAAAGACCTGAGATTTTTATTGATGAAGAAGGGGATGCCTTGGGCACCCCAAGATTTAACGCTTGTACCTCTTAAATATTTCTTGGGGTGACACGGGGTGGCCCCCAAGATTGAGCTTTTGTCCATTCTTCATCTCATTACATCATTCTCTCTCTACACCTGAATTTTTTTCCTTCATACAAAACTTCACACAATCTTCATTAGCAACATTAGTGTATTCAAAAGATAATAGACCTTCGGATTTAGCTTTGGAACAGCAAAACTTTTCACTAAAAACACAAGATACTGTAACAACACCTTCAAAAAGCTCAATTCCCCAAAAGAGAACTCAAAAAGGAATCAATAAGAAGCAAATGCAAATAATGGCAGAGATCTGTCAAAACAGACCAGCAGGGAGAAACCGATTTTTTCGAAAATCTTGTGTTGCTCAAATCAAAAAGTGTTGAACTAACGAAAGTTATCTAACATACTAGGGGATTTATTCGTAAATTTGTAGCTCAATCCGACTTACAGAGACTCATGAATTTTTATGGTGGAGGACAGAAATCTGTTTCGGGACAGCAACTCTCCAAATCTTACTTCCCTCTCATTAGAGGTCATTCTTGGCACAAAAAGCAAACAAAAAGGATAAGGAGAGATCATTACTGAAGTAATAACTACCAGACTCAAGGAAACTCTTGGGTTATCTCCTAACAAGTATTTTTATTTAACTCCTTTAAGTTAGGCACGACGAAGAGCAAAGATTGGAAATGAGAAAAGTAAAAGAAAGCAAGTATAACCACAGTGAAAACATTATTTTGTTCATTAAAATTCTTTTGTTAACAAGGTTGATTAAGTCTTGTTACCAAAACAATCTTATATGAAACAAAACTTTGCATTCCACAAGGTGATTATGTTACCTCATACTTGATAGCAATGGTCCCAATCATAATAGTTTCAAAATTTTCTTGTGGAATGGGACAATAAATTTCTCCAACCTCAATGGTCTCAATATTTTCAATGGAATTCAGGCAATAGCTTTTAGCAACCTTCTTGGGGAAATAGACAGTATGCTCTTTGTCATCAATATTGAATGTTACCTTTCCTTGATTACAATTAATGACAACACATGCAGTATGAAGAAAAGGTCTCCCAAGAATAATAGACATACTATCATCTTTAGGCATTTCAAGCACAAAAAAATCAGTTAAAACCATGCAATTATGAGCAACTTGAACAGGAACATACTCACATATACCAACATGAATAGTAGTTGACTTATCAGCCATTTTCAAAGATATATCAGTTGGTATCAACTTTTCTAGCTAGAGTCTCTTGTAGAGAGAAAAAGGCATAACACTAACTCCAGCTCCCAAATCACATAAAGCAGTTCTAACATAATTATTCTTAATAGAGCAAGAAATAGTTGGTATACCTGGATCACCAAGTTTCTTTGGAACCTTACCATTGAAGGAATAATTAGCCAGCAAAGTAGAAATCGCCTCATTAGGAATCTTCCTTTTATTAGAGACAATATACTTCATATACTTTGAATAAGGAGGCAATTTAATAGCATCAGTCAAAGGAATTTGCAAAAATAAAGGTTTCATCCACTCACAAAACTTGTTGTAGTGTTGTTCCTCCTTTGACTTGTGTTTCTTACCTGAAAAAGGCATAGGTTTCTGCACCCAAGGTTCTCTCCCTTTACCATGTTTATTAGCAATAAAATCTTCCTTTCTGTACCTAGTGCTATTAGTGTGCTTCTTAGGTTCTTCCTCACCTTCCTCCTTATCAGGAGACTCATTTTTATCATTACCACTCTCAGTTTCAGCATCAGAGACATATATACTATTAGGATCTACAGCAGGTTCAAGGGGTTCCTCAACTATCTTATGTTTCTTTTTCTTTTTCTTACGAGGACTACCACTACTCTCACCTTGTTGGGAGTCCTGCTCAATTATTTTAGGGTGTCCTTCAGGATATAAAGGATCTTGAGTAGCTATACCACTCCTAGTTCTAATTCGATAAGCATGTTTATCTCCTGAAGCATTAACTAGCATATCCTTTGGTACCTTAGCAAGTTGATCAAGTTGGGTTTGGACCATTTGAAAGTTTTTACAAAGCATTTTAATATCATTAGAATTTCTTTACACAATATCTTTCAACTCATTAATAGCTCTAGAGTTTTCCAATAAATGATTCTGAACTTGTTTATTAAAATGACCTTGTTTAACAATAAAAATGTCAAGTTCCTCTAAACATTGATCAGGAGGCTTACCATAAGGAACATCACCTTCATCAAAGTGTTGGAGAGAGTGTACCTCAATAGTAGATGAGTGGGGAATTGGCTTACATAATTCGTCTATGGGAGGTAGATTCTTCACATCTTCATCTCTAATAACTTTCTCCTTTAGACACTTCTTAGCTTACTTCATCACTTCATCATTTAATGCAATAACTTCCCTATTCTTTGTTGTTGGTGTTGGAACTGGTTCATGCATAACTGGTTCAGGAGTAATAGGCTTAGGTGCATTCATCTCAGTTGAAGTCCAATCATCATAATTCTTGCTTATCTTAGCCATTAATTCTTCAGCATCTGTAGGAGTTCTTTTCCTGAAAACACAATCAGCAAAGCTATCTAGGTATGTCCTAGAATCATCAGTTAGTACATTATAATAAATATCAAGAAGCTCATTCTTAGGTAATGGACATCTAGGATGTTCATGAATCAAGGCACAGAACCTTGTCCATGACTCATGCATTTTCTCTTCTTCTCCCTATTTAAAATCAAAAAGTCTCTGCAAAGCAGCATGTCTAGCACTGGGAGGAAAATATTTCTGGAAGAAAGAAGCAATCAGGGCTATTAATGGAACCATGAGGTAATCTATTAAACCAAGCCCTAGATTCTCCTTTTAGTGAAAAAGGGAAGATCTTAGTAACAAAGTACTTGCGCATCTTAAAATCATCAGAGAACAAAGAACTCATAGTAGAAAGCTCATTCATATGAGCCACAACACTCTCATTTTCAGTCCCACAGAAAGGTTCTTTCTCAAAAATATCTAAATAAGATAAATCAAGAGAGAAATCATAATCTTTATCTTTAATATCTATGGGAGAAGTGGCAAACTTAGGATCAGAGGACAACCTAGGCATAATAGTATGTCTAGCAAGGAGAATCTTAATAGCACTAGTACCATGTGTGTTTCGGCACTCTTCAACAAAATCATCAGTGAACTCAATATAACCATCATTAATATCATAACTCTCACTAGACTCAGGTGAGCTAACATGTGTAACAGTGTCTTCACTAGGAGTTTCGGTATTTCCTAGACTAGCCATAGTAGCATCTAGAAAAGGACCTAATGAACCACTCGCATCAAGCATAGTAGAAGTAACATCATGAGTATTAAAAGCAGTTCTAGACTCAGCAATAGTAGTAGTGTGTGTAGCATGTGTATGTGGTGGTGGTGCAACAAGCTTACTTATAACAAACGGTGAATCAAGAGCTGCAGCGGTGTTTAGGACTGTACCTATTCTTGTAGTGGATGGTAAAATAGGTAACTTTCCATCACGAGGCTTCCCCATGATGAAAGGAGTAGCAGTGAACAATAATAGATCCAACTGAACTTACAATAAAGCTATGCTCCCCGGCAACGGCGCCATAAAATAGTCTTGATGACCCACAAGTATAGGGGATCGCAACAGTCTTCGCGAGTAGTATTACCCAATTTATTGATTCGACACAAGGGGAGCCAAAGAATACTTGCAAGTATTAATAACTGAGTTGTCAATTCAGCTGCACCTGGAATTAGTTGTAGCTCACAGAAGTTTATCAGTAGCAATAGTTTGTAGTAGCAACAGCAAAGCAACAACAACAATGAAATAGGAGCAATAGTAACAATAACGATAATAGTGGGATTCGAGTGCGGTAGGCATAGGGATGGATGGACGGGCGTTGCATGGACGAGTCTAAACATGTAAATTCAAGATCTAGGGCATTTCAGATAAATAATAACAAGCATCCAAGTACTAAACAATCCTAGGCATGTGCTCCAAATATACTCATACATGCTCGCAATGAGAACTTGCACAACATCTTTTGTCTAGCCAGCCCGTGGCAGCGGGGCCTCTAGGTAACTACTGGCAATTAAGGTGCTCATTTTAATAAAGCACCGGAGCAAAGCATTAACACTCCATGAACACATGTGATCCTCACACCACAACCATCCCCTCCGGTTGTCCCAATTATTGTCACTTTGGTGCCTTTGGATCCGGACAATGATATGTGTACACAACTTGCAGATAAGACCACAAACAATACTATCATAATGATTCAATAATAAGTTCAGATCTGAGATCATGGCACTCGGGCCCTAGTGACAAGCATTAAGCACAACAAGTTGCAACAAAGTCAAATAGCACTAATAGAGATACTAGGCACTATGCCCTAACAATCTTATTCGATTACATGATAGAACTCATCCAATCCCTACCATCCCCAAGCCTACAGCGGGGGATTAATCACTCATGGATGAGGGAAACATCGGTGGTTGATGGAGATGCGTTGGTGATGACAATGGCAATGATCCTCTCCAAATTCCCTGTCCTGGCAGGGTGCCAGAACGGAGTTTCTAGATGCGAATCATGGTTTCTGTAGGCGGCGCCAGAGCGGAACTCTTTCTGGAAAACTATCGAACCCCCCTAGGTTTTTAGGTTAAAAGGCAACTTATAGGCGCAGAGGGAGGCCATGGGGGTGCCTGGGGTGGCTGCACCCCCCAGGCGCGGCCAGTGGTGGGCCTGCGCCTGGCATGGGTGTGGGCCCCGAGGCCTCCTCTCTGTCTCGTCTTCTGGCTCCGTGGATCTTCTGGTGAAATATAATTTTTTGCATATTTTCCCGATAGTTCATTTTCTGCATAAAAACAAGACACCAAGGTAATTCTGCTGAAAATAGTGTCAATCCGTGTTAGTTGTATCCAAATCACACAAGTTTAGAGGAGAAACAATAGCAAAGTGTTCGAGAAAGTAGATACGTTTTGGATGTATCAAACGTCACTAATGCTTTACCCCTAATAATATGACTAGTAATTAGACTAATCAACTACACAATTGCTTAACTAAAATTGCAACGTGCGTGTTCCGTGAGAGTACCTCCTCAACTGGTTTTCGAGGGGGAAATCTTCGGATGGATTATGCTTGGTGTTATATTATTTTCATATAGTGCTCTTATCTCACTCTAATAGCCGAAGTTGTAGCGTATCTCTATAAGTTAGATAATGTAAGCTTTGCTACCGTTGAGCCCACCCTACCCATGTAGGCGAGAGCCGCTGAATTCTAAGACTGGCCGTGTACTTGTCTCAGTACTGGCCGCTCTCTTTCTAGTTTCCTTTGCCCTTTGTCGGCACCCTTTTGGCTTTGCAGGTATGTGTTCGACGATGTTAGCAAGGTTACCCTTCAGGCTTCGCCTGGGCAGGGTTATGGACACCGCTTGGTTATTATTCAGGACTCCTAGTCCCATTTGGTTCTTATCCGTACTTGGATACTATTTGGCATTTTTCATTATTTGTATATTTGAATTATATCATATGTATTCTTGACTCGTCGAGTCATTGTTGTATATATATATATATATGTTTCTTTTGGATCCTGTTGTAAAATATTGTGATGTGTCTACTTGTAACAAAATCCACCCACACGAAAGTGTCTGGTGGGCGTCTTTGAATCGCTTCTATGCAGATTTTGGCGGAAATGATAAGATCTGCATAGACCCGATTCAGGGGCATTGCATGTTTGTTTCTCCCGCTAAGGCGATCTTGGCGGCGAGTTCCGTCTTTACCTTTCTAATAACCCCCAAGTGCAGGGGATCACCATAGTACCTCTCAATGTGGAAGTAGGATATCAATCCGCAGGATCAAGAAGGAAAAGCTATCTATTCTCTACAACTAAAGTGTCACAAGTTTTATTTGATTATGCACTAAACAAGTTTTAAGAAATAAGATGGTTGTTTTAATGGTTGGAAGTTTAATGTAACAAAACAAGAATATAAAGTGTCCCAATCCTCTTCAATGCAAGAAGACAAGACGAGGGTTTTCTTTTATAGGAACAATGGACATGGGTTCATGGGTTCACTTAATCCTCTCTTCTCCATATATGGTGATTATCATGTTATAGATAGTAAAGGTACACACAATTGTCATGTTTTAATGGTACTTTTATGGTGGCTACATGTCATAAAACACATAGCTGAAAGAATTACTCATTTGTGTTGCTAGGTCACCCTTGCAATAAGGCTAGCATTTGGTTTTTGTCACACCACACATCATACTTCTCCCTTTTTACCCCTAGATAAAGGATGTTGGACTGCATTGTTGTCACTCAATACATATGCCGCTGTCACTCGGCCACCCATTACCTACATACATCATACTTCTTAATGGAAAACACTCTAAACACTAGTGGAATGATATGTTGTGAGTATTATCACATCTCTCTCATCTACCCCCACTTGGTGGTGTCAATCACCTCATGATATGGATAAACAAGGCATTATATATAGATTTAAACCATTACATGCATCATAGAATATCCCCGGAGCATGAAAAAACATACAAGATCCAACACAATGGTAAACGAATAACAAGTACCATCTCATAACACAATATCCACCATCATAATTACATAGATAGATACATACTCATGCAAGGCACATCATATGGACTTTAACAGTGATCATATGTCACATCCCAAATTTTAGATTTGGTCTTGCATATCATTCATAGCATTGCATCATATCTTTTCATTCAAAACCGTCGAGTAGGAAGGTTCGGCGAAGCGCCATCATCAAAACCCTATTTTGTTTCGATCCAAGTTTCCTGCGGGGAGCTCTAGTAAGACTTGCGACAACCACCCCTGTAGGTTCGAGTTTTCGCTCAAACTTTGACTGAAGGTTGTTCCCCTCGACGATACGAACCGTAGGCGCGAGAATCGCTCCAATCGGAGTTCGTATGCAAAAGACTCGGACGTTTTAGTAAACCGCCAGAAAACGGTCCGAAAATCCGGACCGATTTCCGAAACGGAGTCCAACCGCGGACCGATTCTGTTTCAGTTTTTTTTCTCTTTTCTTTTCTCACGTGAAGGACCAAATAAAAGGAGGGCCCACCCCTAGCCTCGGTTCCCGTGCACGCAACCCAAACCGCAGCCGCCATCCTCCCTGGCGCGCACGCACGCAGACTGCCGCCGCTTCTCCTCGCCGCCGCCGGCCACTCCTCCGCCGCCGGCCATCGCTGCGTCTGTTGCCGGGTTCGCCTCGATCTCCTCTTTCCGTTCCCGTGCTCCGCGTCTCCATCCGCCGCCGCCATTTGCGCCCTGCAGATCGCCGCGTACGCGCGCGCGTTTATTGTTCCGGGAGCCGTAGTTGACCGTGTGTGTACGTGCAGGTAGAACCACGACGCCGGAACCGATCGTCGCCGCCGTCCGGAGTTCGCCGGAGTTCGATTCGCCATCCGATTCCGGTAAGACAGCAGCCACCGTCAGATCTCAGATCAGCGGCTTAGATCGTTCGTTGACTGGTCAGCACTCCAGACGTTGACTAGTCAGACGCCCCAGACGTTGACTGGTCAGACGCCCAGTCAGCGCCCAGTCATCAGACACAGTTGACTGGGTCAATTTCGTTAATCCTATTAGTTGGCAGATTTCGGTAGAATCTTATAAATTGCGTAGAAATTCAACCACTTGGCAAAAATTGCAAATAAAATATGTACGCGTTCAGTGAGTCGTGTAGAATCTCGCTGTAGCTTTGGTTCAGACTTTTACTGTCAGGTTTGGTACAGTTTAATCAAACTAATTAGTGGCCTTTTTGGAGTAATAAATTCGTAGTAAAAGTTTCGTAGCTCCAAAAATCGCGTGTGATATGTCCCTGAACTCGTATGAACGAGGGGAATCTCATCGTGAAATAAAAAGATAGGCTTACAGTAAAAACTTCTGCAGTATTTGTCTAATGGCTTTCTGCAGTGTTTTAATTACTCGGGATGTTTTATAACTCCTTTTTGAGTAATTCCAATTGGTACTGTTTCTTATCAGCGATGCCTATGCAGTAGAATTTTTCCAGGATTTTACAAACAGTATACTACCGGTAGTGAATTATTTAAGTTCTAGCTCTAGTAGTGATCACTACTTTTGGTTAGTAGTTTCCCTAGCGCCAAATCTATTTTCCATGCATGTATTCGGTAGTATTATGGATTAGAATTAAGTGGTGAAGCTGTAGTACCAATTTACTGGCCGTTCTTGCATTCATGCATCATATTTGTTGCATATGTTGTGGATTGCTTGTTTATGAATGCAATTGTGTCGTGTAGATTGTGCTGAGTGCAACGCTTGTTCGTGTGAGGATTGTGCTCCAGACCGCTACAACCAAGGCAAGTAGATGCTACTTTGTTCATGATATTGTCCTACTATTTTCAATGCATTGTCGTGTATTTTGTAGATGCATGTGTAGGATGATACTATCGCTATGCTATGTCCTATTATGTGGTAGGACCCTCTTTGTAGATGAACCACCGTTGGTAGATGTGCTTAGCCATGCTTGATGAACGAGGGCTGGGTTACATCATTGATACTTGTTTTCTCAAAGTATTGGTTTGTGAAAACTAAAACAACTTAATCAATGAACCCCCTGGGTGTGATGGTATTGATAAATTTTGGTGGTTTCATGGCGGAAAGGCACCCAGGTATCAAGAGAGAATGATTGGCTTCTTTATTGTGTAGCTTACGTGTATAACCATGTGCCAATAATGAAATGGGCGGTTGGTTGGACTTAGTAGGTTGTGGTAACTCGAACCCGCGTATCCAGAGATGTAGAATTTTGGTAGGTTGGACCGGTGCGCGTCGGGATTGAGGAGCTACTTCCCGAACAGTCTCTTCTTGGTCTTCTCCCTATCATCACCCAAAATGAGAGTGATGGTACGAGCTGGGCTGGCCAAGTCACATGGGTAAAGTGTACTAACCTCTGTAGAGTGTATAATCTAATCGATTAGCCGTGTCCCCGGTTATGGACAACTGAGTTGCTTGATATTGATTCCATGACATGTTTCTCGCTCATTCTAATTTCATAATTGCTTTAACATTGTTGGGTTAACTTAATTGGGATCTTTTCAAAGAAAATTCAAAACTGTTTATGAAAGTAGGACAAAGATATTTGCAAATGCAAGCCAGACACAGCTCCACTTGCCAAATATGCATGTAGATGTTAGTACTATTGTCTCCATTACTAGCTCTACTTGCCATACATTCCATGTATTGACCCTTCGGGGCTGTTGCGTTTTATGCTGCAGGTTATTCTGCTTCTGATTGATCGTTATAGGCCACGGTACTCCACTCGGCACTTGTTCACTTGTGGGCAATTTGAAGATTGGAGGATTTACTCGCTTTTGTTGCTACCTGAACAATTTGAGCTAGCTTTATGCTAAGCTTTTATATTGTAATAATGGTACTCTTGATCTTTGTAGATCATGATACACGGTTATTTTGCTATGATTATCTATCTTACTCTATTGTGGGCCAATGAACCGATCCAGGGATTGGCATGTCACATAGAGGCCACGGTCTTATCAGAACCGGGGTGTCACAGGATGGTATCAGAGCCCGTGTGTCGACTGTAGGATCGTGACCTAGGATTGGATTAGGAAGCCATAGAATTATTAAGCCTATATTAACACTGTCTTTCCTCTTATGCCTTTCACCCTCGTATATTCTTACCATATGCTATTCCCACACTTTCCTCTTTTACTTGATAGATGGGAGATGTCAGGACTGAGTATGTTACCATGGAGTCACCAAGGCCCTTTGCAAGGCAGTTAGCTCAGCTCTCTCAGTCATTGGGATTGCCACTGCCTATGTTCAAGGGAAGAAGGCTATACACCTATGGATATGGAGAGGATGCATGGGAGATCACTACCTTCATATTCATAGATGCCGCCTTGCCAAACCCCGCGCACTTGGTCTACACCAAGATATACTGCAACTGGGGACTTGGGATCAACTTGGCTGTACATGAAGCCCTGTCTCGCCAGTGCCACTATGTCCGACACCTACTGCCAGCAGATTCACCCTACCGTGATTATGGAAGGCGTGATGAAGAAGGGAACATTGTGATTACCCCGGGCGACAGGAACAACATGCCGCCCCGTCGGAGGCACATAGAAGACATGGAAAGGGAGAATGGAGCTCTAGCAGAGAAGGTGAGGATGTTGAAGGAGATAGCAGACTTTACTAGCAATGGAATGGTGGTCCAAGGACAGGAGATTGACACTTTGCATGAAGCTGTGGGAGTTCTGGAGACTGCCCTGATAGCCAGAGATGAGACCATAGCCCATCTTCATGGCACTGTGCAAGAGAATACCCAGAGCATACAACAGTTGCAAGGTACCGTCCAGGAAAGGGACCAAACCATTGAAGCTATGACAGCCCAGATTGCCGCTCTCCAAGCGCAGCTGAATCCACCCTCTGATGATGACAATGGAGATGATGGCAACAATGGGGATGATGATGACAGTGGAGACGATGATGATGATGAGGACGAGGATGACGATGATGGAGACGATGATGGTGGAGGAGATGAAGCTGTTGCTGTAGCAGCTGAGGATGAAGAAGAAGAGGAGGATCCAGAAGAGGTGGAGTTTGAAGTCTCAAGTGATGGTTCGGGAGAGGTGTACACTCCTCCGCCATGGTTGTACCGCGAGCCGAAGCGCCAACGCATGACCGCAAGGACCTACCTCAATCTCTTCAAGAAGTAGATAGAAGTCCACCAGTTAGTCCACGTTAGGCGAATTCGTTAGGATTAGTCTCGATCGTTGTGAAGCTTAGTTCGTGTTAGATTAAAAGTGTTTAGTTGCTTATTTGTGTACTCCAATATCCCAGGATTTATTTGTGCGAATTTTAATGAAAGAGTTATGGCAATTTGGTTACTATCTGTGTGTTTTTCGCTGCAGTTTTTCTGCTGATACAGCAGTACTGCGCGATTTTTCATATTTTTCTGGTAACTCGGAAAAATCTGAAAAACATTGGGCTGATGCGAAACTCTCTGTGCCATATGCACAAAAATTGGCTAATGTTTCTGACGAGTTTAAGTCAGGCAAAAAAAATTCGTGAACGCTGCTGGACTGTTCTGGCAGAATTGTTGTTTTGTTGATTAGTTGATCTATTGTTTAGTTAACCATTGCCAACTCTTGCAAAACTATTTCAGTAGTTATATACTGCTAGGATAACACCTGGGATGTTGCTGGACTGCTTGTTTGTTGACGTGTTGCTTGCTTGTGATTGTCTGCCATTGCTTGTTGTTGTTTGATCATATGCATGGGTAGAATCCTATTATCGTAGTTGAATTCTCTTAAGGGGGTTAGCATGGATACTGTGCCAGTGATTAGGGATTACCCTGACGTGTTTCCGGAAGAGCTGCCAGGGATGCCACCTGACAGAGAAGTAGAGTTTCTTATCGACCTGATGCCGGGAATAGGACCTATAGCAAAGAAACCATATAAGATGGATGTCGATGAGCTGAAGGAATTGAAGAAACAGTTGAAGGAACAACTGGAAAAGGGATTCATTCAGCCTAGTGCGTCGTCATGGGGAGCACCTGTTCTATTTGTGGAGAAGAAAGACAGCACCAAGAGATTAGTGGTAGACTATCGCTCGCTGAATGAAGTAACCATTAAGAACAAGTACCCTCTGCCGAACATAAATGACTTGTTTGATCAACTGGAAGGAGCAAAGGTGTTCAGTAAGATTGATCTGCGATCAGGCTATTTCCAATTGAAGATCCGAGAGGAGGATGTACCAAAAACCGCCTTCACCACTAGGTATGGTTTATATGAGTATACAGTTATGTCTTTTGGACTAACAAATACCCCGACATACTTCATGACCATGATGAACAAGGTATTTATGGAGTATTTGGACAAGTTCGTGGTGGTGTTTATTGATGACATACTGATATATTCCAAGGATGATGCCGAGCATGAGAAACATCTGAGGATGACTATGGAGAAGCTGAGGGAACACAAGCTGTATGCCAAATTCAGTAAATGTGAATTCTGGCTTAACACTGTTGGATTTCTTGGACACGTAGTGTCAGGAGAAGGAATTGCTGTTGATCCAAACAAAGTGACTGCAGTAACTGAGTGGGAAGCACCCAAGAATGCGGGAGAGATTCGAAGCTTTTTGGGACTTGCTGAATATTACCGGAGGTTCATAGAAAACTTTTCCAAGATTGCGAAGCCGATGACTGAACTTCTGAAGAAGGAGAGGAAGTTTGAATGGTCAGACGTACGTGAAGCCAGCTTTCAGGAACTAAAGCGTCGACTAGTGACCGCGCCTGTTCTATGTTTACCATATCTTCAGAAGGATTTCCAAGTGTACTGTGATGCTTCACGACAGGGACTTGGGAGTGTGCTGATGCAAGATGGGAGAGTAGTGTCATATGCCTCGCGACAACTCAAGCACCATGAGCAGAATTACCCCACACACGACTTGGAGTTAGCGTCGGTGGTTCATGCGCTCAAGGTATGGAGGCATTACCTAATGGGAAAACACTGTGATGTGTACACCGACCACAAGAGCCTGAAGTACATATTTACACAGAAGGAACTGAACATGAGACAAAGGAGATGGTTGGAACTTATCAAGGATTATGATATGAATCTACAATACCACCCAGGAAAGGCCAATGTAGTAGCAGATGCTCTGAGCCGGAAGGTTTATGCCAATGGATTAACAATTGGTGAATTGCCTGAGGATTTGTGCAAGCAATTCAAGGACCTTAGACTGGAGGTAGTATCTGAAGGATACTTGGCTACAATGGAAGTCCAACCAACGCTTCAAGACAGAATCAAGAAGGCTCAAGTGGGAGACAAAGAGATAGATGAAGTTAAGGAAAAGATGAAGGAAGGTCGAGCTAGGGAATTCCGCGAGGATGAGCAAGGTACCTTGTGGTATGGAGATCGTTTGTGCGTTCCCAACGATCCCGAGATAAGGAAGTTGATTCTGCAGGAAGCTCATGACTCGCCATATTCCATACACCCGGGCAATATGAAGATGTACATGGACCTAAAGGACAGATTCTGGTGGAACAACATGAAGGGAGACATCGCGGAGCATATTGCCCTATGTGATGTATGTAGCCGAGTGAAGGCGGAACACCAGAAACCAGCAGGACTGCTACAACCATTGCCCGTGCCGGATTGGAAGTGGGATAGAGTGGGAATGGACTTTATCACAGGACTGCCCAGACCAGGTCAGGATATGACTCTATTTGGGTAGTGGTCGACCATTTGACCAAGGTAGCCCACTTTATACCGGTGAAGACGACCTATACGAGTGCAAAGTTGGCCAAGATTTACATGGACAAGATTGTGTGCCTACATGGAGTTCCCAAGAGTATCGTATCTGATAGAGGCACCCAATTTACCTCACACTTCTGGCGCCAGCTGCACGAGTCACTTGGTACTAGATTGGAGTTTAGCACAGCGTTTCACCCACAGACTGATGGACAGACCGAGAGGGTGAATCAGATTTTGGAGGACATGCTAAGAGCTTGCGCCTTGGCTCATGGTTCTAGTTGGGATGAGAATTTGCCGTATGCCGAGTTTTCCTACAACAACAGCTATCAAACCAGCATCAAGACGTCACCGTTCGACGTACTGTATGGGAAACGGTGCCGAACACCATTGCTATGGGATGGAGTAGGAGAACGTCAGTTGTTTGGACCTGATTTGATCAAGGACGCTGAGGAGAAGGTCGCCTTGATTAGAGACAGACTGAAGGTAGCACAATCTAGGCAGAAGAGCTACGCTGACGCCAAGCGCAAGGAAGTGGTATACGAGATAGGTGATAGAGCATACCTCAGAGTATCGCCGCTTCGTGGAATCAAGAGATTTGGTATTAAGGGTAAGCTGGCACCTCGATTTATTGGACCGTATCGAGACATAGCACGCAAAGGAGAGGTTGCTTATCAGTTGGAGTTGCCAGAGGCTTTGTCTTCTGTTCACAATGTGTTCCACGTGTCCCAGCTGAAGAAGTGCCATCCGGAGATGGTGGATACACCATTGAGAGACACTGTACCGCTCGAGGAGGTTCAGCTTGAGAATGATTTGACCTATGAGGAGAAACCGGTTAAGATTCTGGAGACAGCAGAGAGGACTACCCGTACCAAGACAATCAAGTTTTGCAAAGTACAGTGGAGTCACCACACCAAAGAGGAAGCCACTTGGGAGCGTGAAGATGACATCTGAGAGGACTACCCACACCTATTTGCTAGCCGTGCCGAATCTCGAGGACGAGATTCATATTAAGGGGGTTAGTCTTGTCACATCCCAAATTTTAGATTTGGTCTTGCATATCATTCATAGCATTGCATCATATCTTTTCATTCAAAACCATCGAGTAGAAAGGTTCGGCGAAGCGCCATCGTCAAAACCCTATTTTGTTTCGATCCAAGTTTCCTGCGGGGAGCTCTAGTAAGACTTGCGACAACCACCCCTGTAGGTTCGAGTTTTCGCTCAAACTTCGACTGAAGGTTGTTCCCCTCGACGATACGAACCCGTAGGCGCGAGAATCGCTCCAATCGGAGTTCGTATGCAAAAGACTCGGACGTTTTAGTAAACCGCCAGAAAACGGTCCGAAAATCCGGACAGATTTCCGAAACGGAGTCCAACCGCGGACCGATTCTGTTTCATTTTTTTTTCTCTTCTCTTTTCTCACGTGAAGGACCAAATAAAAGGAGGGCCCCACCCCTGGCCTCGGTTCCCGTGCACGCAACCCAAACCGCCGCCGCCATCCTCCCTGGCGCGCACGCACGCAGACCGCCGCCGCCGCCGCTTCTCCTCGCCGCCGCCGGCCACTCCTCCGCCGCCGGCCATCGCCGCGTCTGTTGCCGGGTTCGCCTCGATCTCCTCTTTCCGTTCCCGTGCTCCGCGTCTCCATCCGCCGCCGCCATCTGCGCCCTGCAGATCGCCGCGTACGCGCGCGCGTTTATTGTTCCGGGAGCCGTAGTTGACCGTGTGTGTACGTGCAGGTAGAACCACGACGCCGGAACCGATCGTCGTCGCCGTCCGGAGTTCGATTCGCCATCCGATTCCGGTAAGACAGCAGCCACCGTCAGATCTCAGATCAGCGGCTTAGATCGTTCGTTGACTGATCAGCACTCCAGACGTTGACTAGTCAGACGCCCCAGACGTTGACTGGTCAGACGCCCAGTCAGCGCCCAGTCATCAGACACAGTTGACTGTGTCAATTTCGTTAATCCTATTAGTTGGCAGATTTCGGTAGAATCTTGTAAATTGCGTAGAAATTCAACCGCTTGGCCAAAAATTGCAAAAAAAATATGTACGCTTTCAGTGAGTCGTGTAGAATCTCGCTGTAGCTTTGGTTCAGACTTTTAATGTCAGGTTTGGTACAGTTTAATCAAACTAGTTAGTTGCCTTTTCGGAGTAATAAATTCGTAGTAAAAGTTTCGTAGCTCCAAAAATCACGTGTGATATGTCCCTGAATTCGTATGAACGAGGGGAATCTCATCGTGAAATAAAAAGATAGGCTTACAGTAAAAACTTCTGCAGTATTTGTCTAATGGCTTTCTGCAGTGTTTTAATTACTCGGGATGTTTTATAACTCCGTTTTGAGTAATTCCAATTGGTACTGTTTCTTATCAGCGATGCCTATGCGGTAGAATTTTTCCAGGATTTTACAAACAGTATACTACCGGTAGTGAATTATTTAAGTTCTAGCTCTAGTAGTGATCACTACTTTTGGTTAGTAGTTTCCCTAGCGCCAAATCTATTTTCCATGCATGTATTCGGTAGTATTATGGATTAGAATTATGTGGTGCAGCTGTAGTACCAATTCACTTGCCGTTCTTGCATTCATGCATCATATTTGTTGCATATGTTGTGGATTGCTTGCTTATGAATGCAATTGTGTCGTGTAGATTGTGCTGAGTGCAACGCTTGTTCGTGTGAGGATTGTGCTCCAGACCGCTACAACCAAGGCAAGTAGATGCTACTTTGTTCATGATATCGTCCTACTATTTTCAATGCATTGTCGTGTATTTTGTAGATGCATGTGTAGGATGATACTATCGCTATGCTATGTCCTATTATGTGGTAGGACCCTATTTGTAGATGAACCACCGTTGGTAGATGTGCTTAGCCATGCTTGATGAACGAGGGCTGGGTTACATCATTGATACTTGTTTTCTCAAAGTATTGGTTTGTGAAAACTAAAACAACTTAATCAATGAACCCCCTGGGTGTGATGGTATTGATAAATTTTGGTGGTTTCATGGCGGAAAGGCACCCAGGTATCAAGAGAGAATGATTGGCTTCTTTATTGTGTAGCTTACGTGTACAACCATGTGCCAATAATGAAATGGGCAGTTGGTTGGACTTAGTAGGTTGTGGTAACTCGAACCCGCGTATCCAGAGATGTAGAATTTTGGTAGGTTGGACCGGTGCGCTTCGGGATTGAGGAGCTACTTCCCGAACAGTCTCTTCTTGGTCTTCTCCCTATCATCACCCAAAATGAGAGTGATGGTACGAGCTGGGCTGGCCAAGTCACATGGGTGAAGTGTACTAACCTCTGCAGAGTGTATAATCTAATCGATTAGCCGTGTCCCCGGTTATGGACAACTGAGTTGCTTGATATTGATTCCATGACATGTTTCTCGCTCATTCTAATTTCATAATTGCTTTAACATTGTTGGGTTAACTTAATTGGGATCTTTTCAAAGAAAATTCAAAACTGTTTATGAAAGTAGGACAAAGATATTTGCAAATACAAGCGAGACACAGCTCCACTTGCCAAATATGCATGTAGATGTTAGTACTATTGTCTCCATTACTAGCTCTACTTGCCATACATTCCATGTATTGACCCTTCGGGGCTGTTGCGTTTTATACTGCAGGTTATTCCGATTCTGATTGATCGTTATAGGCCACGGTACTCCACTCGGCACTTGTTCACTTGTGGGCAATTTGAAGATTGGAGGATTTACTCGCTTTTGTTGCTACCTGAACAATTTGAGCTAGCTTTATGCTAAGCTTTTATATTGTAATAATGGTACTCTGGATCTTTGTAGATCATGATACACGGTTATTTGGCTATGATTATCTATCTTACTCTATTGTGGGCCAATGAACCGATCCAGGGATTGGCATGTCACATAGAGGCCACGGTCTTATCAGAACCGGGGTGTCACATCATACATGGAGATATTAGATCAAGTTACCACCATAAACCCAAAGTCTAGGGGGTGGAATACTCCCCTCTCATCATGGAGAGTGATGAGGAGGCATTGGTGAAGAAGGAGAGGCGGCCGGAGGCGATTCTGGGAGCGGTTCCCCCTCCAATCTTCTACCGACGGCTACCAGCAGACTCTCTGTTCTTGGTTCTTTCTATCTCTGCCTACTCTTTGTCGAGGAAAACATCCCTAGGGTATATATAGCCGTTTTTAGGTCAAAACATGTCAGTTCCCGAAAGATTGAGGCAAATCGTATGGCCGAGGGGCAAAACACCTGGAGAGTGCACCCCCCTTGATGGGCGCCCTCTGGGCTTTCTCCCACTCCATTGGTCTCCTGATGTCCTCCTTTGGCCCGCTGGATGCATCTCAAATTTTTTGAACTGTGGCCTCTAACCTTGCCCTTTTTGGAGTCCCGTAGCTCCTAGAATCGCAAAAATATTAACAGAAAGTGTTTTCTGCCAAATAGTGCAAAATAGAGTTATAACCAAATAAAGGTGATTTTTGGTAAATCCCCAAAAATAAATGTAAAACATGTATAGAACATTATATATGATGCAAATATGTGTGTAAACATGTCAACAAAATACAAAGTTCATGTATCAAGTTTACATACATCAACATCCCCAAGCTTAACCTATGCTCGTCCTCGAGCATAAAGGTGATAAAAAAACATGGACTTTGAGTTTGTTACTTTGCTTCTTTCATTATCATACAAAGTTCATAGGTTCAAATCTTTTCAATGAGGCTAGTATAAATGAGGAAGAAAACAACTTTGATAAGTAAGTGTACTATCAAGTTGTATCTTGTGTACATCTATAAACATGTTAAACAATAAGTAATGGTGTGCTAAAACAAATGAGGAAGAAAACAAACCTTCAAGCCCACTTTGATGAACCTCTATAATAAGAGACTCTTCCTATCATCGACATTGGTGTTTTATGCCTCTACTTTTATTTTTTGGCCCACTCCTTAGTATAATACCTGACTAGAAGACTCACTTCTTAGTTTCATGTCTTCCCTTGAGATGTTTTGCATCTCGTACCAAAAGTAAGCATTGTATACATATGTTAACCCTCCATAAAGAATGTAAAATAAAGTTTTGAGCTATGTAGTTCATGTCAACAATACTAATAAGGATGGGGTTCAAAGTAGCTTTTGTTTCAAAAGTTGCATATGGTTCATGTGTTAAACATTTTACAAGTTGAATTTCTCATGTACATTTACCAATGAACTGTAACATCCCTAAAATCATGTTTCAAACTCATGTATATCATCCATGCATCCATGATCATATGAATTTCATTTCAAACAAAACATTTCAAAACAAAAGCATTTATGCTTAGTATTTCATGTAAGTTTGCTCTAGCCTTAATGCTATCTTCCAAGGAGAAGAATACTTGTTTTGGTTCAGTAAGGTTTGAAATTCAAACTTAGGCACTTTCAAAAGTTTGAACAAGTTTCAAAACAAAATGAGTAATAAAACCAATATTATGCCTATTGAATATATATCATAAAGGCTTGGTTTTATTTTTATTTTCACTTGATCAAAGTGTTTGGAATGTACAGAGTGTTTGACACACATTTCAGTACAAGGTTTGTAGTATAAAAACCTAGAGAAGATTTGAATTCAAACTCATTTGATTTGGATTTGAAAATCATTCCAGAAAATCAAAACAGAAAAAGAAAAGGAGAAAAGAAATAGAAAAGGACTAGCGCTACCTATCTGGCCCAACTGCTAATCCAACCCACTAAGCCCACCCGGGGTCTCCCTCTCTCTCGCTCACCCGCAGACACACCCCCCAGGTCACTGACTGCACGACCCCACCCCCTCGCTGTTTAACTCGCTGACGAGTGGACCCTGCGACCACGTCGCCTTCGTCGTCAATCACGCGCGCCTGCGACGCTCACTCCGCCGTTACCTCGCCGCTGTTACTGCGCGCTTAATTGCCATTGATACGCCGCGCGATCCTCGCCCCCGCTCTGGCTATAAGACCCCCTCTGCACCGCGGCCATTTCCCCTCACCTAGCTCCACCTCTACGCCCCCAGGCTGCCCTCAAACCACTATGACCAGCATGACTTTGCACATCTGCTAATGCCCTCTGTTTGCTTTCTCATGACCCAGAGCGACGTCCTCGTTCTCACCCGCGAGCACCTGAGCCGCCGCTCGACTCCGACGTGCGATTCAGGTAAAACGAGACCGCCCATTGCCTCCCCTTTGGTACTGTCTTGATCACCAAGCCCTTGCGCATCTCCTAAACCCTCTGGCTTGTGCTAGGATGACGCAGAGCCTCGGCAATGTCTTCGACAACAAGCAACAGACGCCGCCCGCAACTCCGACGAGCTCCAACGATCGTGTCCGTGCGCCCCTTGCCAAGCCGTCGCCAGGTTGAGCATCAGTGCTTCGTCGCGATCTTGGTAAGCATCTCCGACGACCCCCTAGCCGCCGGAGGCAGAGCTCGCCGCCACCAGTAGCCACCGCCAGCGCCGCCCAGCTTTGGTCGTTTGATGCAGAGCCATTGTATCTGGATCCAGCGTGCGAGATTAGTTCACTTAACGAACCGTTACAAGTAGATCTGGGCCGTGCAGATTATGTTGATCTAACGGCTCACAGGCGCGATCCTGAGCGAAGCGGTACGGGCCAATTAGATTAAGACGCGTGGCAGCTGTTTAGGTTTAAAAACAGAATTTGAATCTATTAGATGTTTAAATTTGTTTTGGCTATAACTTTTGATCCCCACGTTAGAATTTGACAAATTTTATATCGTTGGAATCAGGAGAGCAAGCCCTTTCTAAATATGCAATGTGTTTAATGTTTTGCTTCTGTTAAAATGGTTTTATTTGCAGAAACTTGTGTAGGGCTAATTTAAGTTTATGAATTGTTTAAGAATTGTTTTAGGGTTTAATTAAATGTTGTTTGGCAAGTTTTTAACTTGTTTATGAACTAGTACTGTACACTTTCTTTGTGGAGTTTTAAAAATCATCACATATCATATTGCATGCATGCATATATTTTTGTTTGTATATGTTTTGTATGTGATTTGTGGCTATGATTCTTTATGTAGATTTTGGTGCTAGTGATTGTGATTGTGAGGAGTGTAGCTACTCTCCAAACTACCAAGGCAAGTGGTGCTTCATGAATATTTTTATCCCTATGTTTTCTACTAAGCATTAGAAATATTTTGTTAGACTTGCATGTTATATTTTGCTTATATGCCATGTTGGGGAATCCTAGTAGTTGTAGAATTGCTAGTAATTTTCTAAGTTAATATGATTATCTATGCCATGCTTAGCCTAGCTAGTAGCAACCAAGGGTTGGTGAAATATACATGCTATGATGAAAATATTTCTAAGTCTTTGGACTTGTATTTTGCCTAATAAAACAACTAAGTAAATGAAACACCTGGGTGGAATGGAAGGAATGGTTTGTGTTGAGTGGTTACACAAGGCCAGGGGACTGGTGAACCTTGTGTATCTCACTTGTGGAAAGCCACCCAGGAACAAAGAGATTTTAGAGGCCAAGTGTTGAGAAGCTTCTAGTGCATCCACTTGGCAATATGGGCTCTGCCTGGATCACATAGGTTGCTAGAACTTAGCCATTTGGACAGTTGGTGGTAGTGGGAATGATAGGTTGGAGCGCGTCCATTTGGTCTAAGGGAAGGCATCTGAAAGGTCCTGTCTTGGTGAAAATCAAGTCTGGTGGGGAAAGTGCACAACCTTTGCAGATGGAAAAATCTAAGTACTTAGCCATGTCCCTGGAAAAGGACAACTTGAGCATCAAGACATGGAATCTATAAAGAATCTCCTCATCCCAATTTCTAAGTAAAACTTGTGGGTGAACAAGGGTGAAGGACCTCAATGTCTATTGATGGTTCCTTGGGAAAAGTTTTAACAAAGAAAAACTTAGTGATTTCAACTAATAGGCAAAACCTATTTTGAGCAAAGCAAGCCAAGCTACACTTAGCCAAATTGCATATAGTATCTAGACCACCTAAATTATACTAAGGTATCACTTGCCAATACTATTCCAATGTATTGACCCACTGTGGCTGTAACTTGTGATGTTGCAGGTTACTCTGATGAGGATTAGGAGTCATGAGTCTACACTCAACATGTTTGCCTGTGGCACATGAAGATGAAGACTTTTATTTATTTACTTATTCAAACTCTTGTACTAGGCCTGTGGCCTTGGAGTTGTAAAGACTATGTTTGTCTCTGGAATGACTGTAATAATGACCTTTGTATCTGTGTACTTCATCTTAAACTGTGGATGCTAGCATTGATCCAGGGACTAGCATTGCAATCACAGGGATCCTTTTCCTTTATAAAGGAGGGATCTTACAGATGGTATCAGAGCACTGTGTTGCCTGTAGGACTATGACCCTAGGATTGGAAACCACTAAGGAAATTTTTTCAACAACTTCTAGACTTGTCTATTCTTCTCGTAAACTTTTCTAATCTTCCTTCTCATCTCTCATTGTAGATGAACTCCATCAACGAAGCCATGAGGAAAGGACCACTCATGACAATGACTTTGGAGTGTGAGACAGAATTCCCCAAGGCTCTCAAGGACCTCATGGTTGCAATGGAAATACATGGCGCAGCTGTGTACAAAGGTTTTCCTGTGAGGGATGAAGGAGTTGAGTACTGGTGGGTGCAACTTCACTTGTATAAAAACAAGGAAGATAACCACAAGGACTCAGGATTCTGCATGTTCACCAATTCAGTGATGCACCCTACATTCTTTGACTCAGCAAGGGATGCAGCTTGGAAGACCATCAAAGAACTTGGTGAAAGAGTCAAGTGTAGAATGTTCAGCATCCAAAATAGCCTGAAAAAAGAGAAGAAACATACCCAAGAGTTGGAGGCTACCAACCAAACCTTAAGAGGAGACATTATAGACTTAGTGATGGAGTCATGTGAGCAAGATAGACTGACTGCTTCTAGAAACATTATGTTAGCCAACAGATCCAGTGAGATAGGATTGTAAACGTACTTCGTTAGTTGGACCACCACTTATCACCTTATTTTCCAAATGTTGCTTTAAAATAAGTTGAACCTTGATTGTTGTAATGGAATTCTTGTATGCCATGACTTGTGTGTTTTGATTTCCAAGGATATGTATGTGATGTTTTACCTTGTGTTTTATCTTGAATTGTGTTGTTCTAACTTTTCTATCTTATAAATAGATGCCTACGGTTACCATCAGCACTGTTGAGGAGTTCCAGGGAACTCGCTTTGGTCCTCGTATTGTTGAGCTTACTACTTTGCTCAATCTCCCTCTTCCTACCATCATGGTGCTTCCCCTCACCAAGTTTGAGAGGAAAGACCTTTGGGGTTTCAAGGTCAACCAGCCCGGACGCCAGACTGAGCCTACCACGGAGGCCATCGTCTTCAAGCTCATGCACGACGACAAGGAGAGAGGCCTTGAGGTAGTCATGCAGGATCTGATAGGACGTCTGCTGGGGAGACACTCCCGACAGGTTAGAGGTACTCACTTCCACGTCTTTAGTAGACGTGATGAGGATGGAGAGTCCATCGACTTCGAGGACACTGCGAGGGATACAGCCGAGCCGATTCGTCTATACCTCCAGGACTTAGAGGCTCTCATTAGGCACGTGGACTCTGATAGGACCAACGTCATGCTCAGCAATGACGAACTCTAGGTGCATCTTCGCGAGAAGGACAAGCTCTTCGCGGAGCAAGATGAGATAGTCAAGGAGATGGAGGCGAAGTTCGAGAGCCAGGACAGAAAGTTCAAGAGTCAGGAGAAGCGAGTCCAGGATAGGAACAAGAAGATCCGGGACATGACTGAAGAACTGCAGGCCAAGGACTTCGAGCCCGAGCATCAGCAGACGGTGATTGAGAGGCTTCGTTCTCAGAAGAGGGCTCTCAAAGCCAAGATAGAGACCTTGACCACCAGCGTCGAGGAATACAAGACCGCGATGGAGAACGCAGGTCTTACTTTTGTCGAGGAGGAGGTTGATGCCGAAGAGTAGATTTAACTACTCATTTATCATTTATTATCGTACTTGTTGTTGGGAACTTGTTATTTGACCATCCAACATGTGGATGGCTTGTTATTTGTGTGCATTTTACCTTGCGAACTTGTTATCTGGTTGTTGAATCTTTATCTTTATGTTGCATGCTTTATGATTGTTTATGTGATGTATTGTGCATGAAAGCATCTATGGGTATCTCATTCTTATCTCTATTGAACAAACCACAGATGCCTCCCCGTCGTGCCAATCCCAACCCCAATAACAACAACATCACTCCAGAAATGCAGCAAATGATGACCGCTCAAACTCAGTCGATGCAAATGATGACGACGTTCATCTAGAACCAAAACAACAATAACAACAATAACAACAATAACAACAACAACAACCCACCGGGTTTTGACATGCTTACCAGGTTCTTGAGATTGAGGCCAGCAAAGTTCTCCGGAACAACTGATCCCATGGTGGCCAATGATTGGCTACGCTCGGTGAACAAGGACTTGGTAACTGTGGGCTGTACTAATGCAGAAAAGGTCAGATTTGCAGCACATTTGCTGGAAGGACCAGCCTCCACTTGGTGGGATAACTTCCAGATCACCACTCCCATAGAAGATGTGACGTGGGCTATCTTTGAGGATGGCTTTCGTACTACTCATATCTCATCTGGAGTGATGAGTCTGAAAAAGAAAGAGTTTCATAATCTGAAGCGGCGCCACCGCAGCGTGGCTGACTATATTGAGGAGTTCAACAATCTGGCGCGTTATGCACCGGATGAAGTTGACACTGATTCCAAGAGGAAGGAAAAGTTCCTTGAAGGGCTGAATGATGAATTGAACTTGTAGCTATCAGTAGCCTATGTTCCCACATACCAGTCTCTCTGTGATAAGGCTGCTATTTTGGAGAGCAAAATGAAGCAAGTTGAAAGCAGGAAGAGAAAGCACTCAGACAAGCACAGCTCGGGATCGTCTCTCAAACGTTCCCATTATGATGATAGTGGAAACTCAGGATCCCACAAGCTCGGGAAATTCAACAAGCACCACAACCACAATCGTCATGACAACAAGCATCACTGTAGTCATGACAATGACAAGTACAAGAACCACAAGGGTGGATATAAGAGCCACCACAGTGGTAATGGAGGTGGCAGTGGAAGCCAGCCTGTCAAGAAGGACATTAGTCAGGTTGAATGCTTCAAGTGCAAGAAGATGGGGCATTATGCAAATGAATGCCTAGAAAAGAAAGTTGAAGGACCCAACAAGCCCAACCCTTTTCAGAAGGGACAAGTGAACCACATCAATGTGGAGGAAATCTATGAGGAGCCTGATGCTGTTGCTGGTAAGTTCAGAATTAATTCTATTCCAGCATTTGTTCTTTTTGATACTGGAGCATCGCATTCATTCATATCAAAAGCATTTGTTGATAGAAATGGGTTTCCAACTGAAAACATTGGGTGTCCAATAAAAGTTAGTTCTCCAGGTGGAGATATGATAGTAAGTCTTGGATGCCGGGATCTAGTAATAGAGTTTGGAAAGCATAAGTTTCCAGTGAGTCTGATAATCCTAGATTCCCAAGGACTGGACGTAATATTGGGAATGGATTTGATGGCTAAGTATGAAGGGGTACTAGATTGTGCTAATCGTACTGTTGCACTCACAACCCCGGAAAGAAAACGGATTAAATTCAAGTCTAACTTTGAATCAAAAGGGAGTAAGCTAAATTCTCTTAAGGGGGTTAGCATAGACAGTGTGCCAATTGTGAGTGAATACCCGGATGTGTTTCCGGAAGAATTGTCGGGAATGCCACCAGATAGAGATGTGGAGTTCCTTATTGATTTGCTACCAGGATCTGGACCAATAGCAAAGAGACCATACAAGATGTCAGTTGATGAACTAAAGGAGCTCAAGAAACAACTTGGAGAACAGTTACAGAAAGGATTTATTCAACCAAGTTCTTCATCTTGGGGAGCCCCAGTTTTGTTCGTGGAGAAGAAAGATAGAAGTCAAAGGTTATGCATTGATTACCGTTCACTCAATGAGGTGACCATCAAGAACAAATACCCTTTGCCTAGAATCAATGACTTGTTTGATCAGCTAGAAGGAGCTTGTGTGTTCTCAAAGATTGATCTCCGGTCAGGATATTTTCAACTCAAGATAAGAGAACAAGACATACCAAAAACAGCTTTCACTACAAGGTATGGATTGTATGAGTATATTGTGATGCCATTTGGTTTGACCAATGCTCCAGCATACTTTATGAATATGATGAACAAGGTGTTCATGGAATTTCTTGATAAGTTTGTTGTCGTTTTCATCGATGACATTTTGATCTACTCCAAGAGCAAAGAAGAACATGAAGGACATTTGCGTTTGATACTTGAGAAACTTAGAGAGCATAAACTGTATGCCAAATTCAGCAAGTGTGAATTCTGGTTGAATGAAGTGGGATTTCTTGGACATGTTATGACAAAAGATGGTGTAGCAGTTGATCCTGCTAAAGTTTCAGCTGTAACTGAATGGGAATCTCCCAAGTCAGTGAAATAAGTTCATAGTTTCCTTGGCTTAGCAGGTTACTACAGAAGGTTCATTGAGAATTTCTCCAAAGTAGCTAAACCTATGACAGAATTGCTAAAGAAGGACAAGAAATTTCTTGGACTGAAGGTTGTGAACTCAGCTTTCAGGAATTGAAGAAGAGACTTGTGACAGCACCATTATTGTGTTTGCCAGATTTGGAAAAAGATTTCCAAGTATATTGTGATGCATCTCATCATGGTTTGGGTGCAGTACTTATGCAAGAAGGAAAAGTTGTGGCTTATGCCTCGAGACAACTCAAAAATCATGAAGTGAACTACCCTACTCATGATTTAGAGTTAGCCTCTATTGTCCATGCCCTCAAAACATGGAGACACTACCTTTTGGGAAAGCGTTGTGAAGTGTTCATGGATCACAAGAGTTTGAAGTATATCTTCACCCAGAAGGAAATTAATATGAGACAAAGAAGATGGCTAGAACTCATCAAGGACTATGATTTAAGTTTGCAATACCATCCCGGTAAAGAAAATGTTGTAGCGGATGCTCTAAGCCGTAAGGTTTTTGTGAATGGCCTTACCAAGGGAGAATTACCCGATGATTTGTGTGCCCAATTCAGAGATCTCAGATTGGAGATTGTGCCTGAAGGACATCTCATGTCTTTGGATGTTCAACCCACTTTGTTGGACAAGATCAAAGAAGCCCAGAAGATTGATAAGGAAATTGAAGAGATTAAGGAAAAGATTGGTAAGGGAAAAGCCAAAGGATTCCATGAAGATGAACAGGGTACTTTATGGCATGGAAAACGTATCTGTGTTCCACAAGATCCGGAGCTTCGGAAACTGATTTTGCAAGAAGCACACAACTCACCGTATTCCATTCATCCGGGTAACACCAAGATGTACATGGATATGAAAGAAAGATTTTGGTGGAATAATCTCAAGAAGGACATCGCTGAACATATTGCTTTATGTGATGTGTGTAGTAGAGTGAAGGCGAAACATCAGAAACCAGCCGGTTTGCTTCAACCACTACCTATTCCTGATTGGAAGTGGGACAAGATTGGTATGGACTTCATTACCGGATTACCAAGGACCAGATCAGGATATGATTCTATTTGGGTAGTAGTGGATCGCCTAACCAAAGTGGCTCATTTCATACCCATGAAGACAACTTATACAAGTGCTAAGTTGGCCAAAATCTATATGAGTAGAATTGTATTTCTACATGGAGTGCCCAAGAGTATTGTGTCTGATAGGGGAACTCAATTCACTTCCCATTTTTGGAGACAGCTACATGAGTCATTGGGAACGAGGTTGGAATTCAGCACTTCTTTTCATCCTCAAACTGATGGACAAACAGAAAGGACTAATCAGATTCTTGAAGACATGTTGAGGGCATGTGCCCTAGACTATGGAGCCAGTTGGGATGAAAGTCTGCCTTACGCAGAATTTTCTTATAACAACAGCTATCAAGCCAACATTGAGATGGCACCATTTGAGTTTCTCTACGGGAGAAAGTGTACCACCCCATTGTTATGGAATGGTGTGGGAGAAAGAAGTTTGTTCGGACCAGAACTTATCAAAGAAGCCGAAGAGAAGGTCAAGTTGGTTAAGGACAGATTGAAGATAGCACAGTCCCGACAGAAAAGCTACGCGGATCCTAAGCGTAGAGAAGTCACCTACGAAGTTGGTGATAGAGCTTACCTTAGAGTGTCACCACTTCGTGGAGTGAAGAGGTTTGGAGTCAAAGGAAAGTTGGCCCCAAGATATGTTGGACCATTCAAGATTCTGAGTCGCAAAGGAGAAGTTGCTTATGAAATTGAATTACCGGAGTCTTTGTCAGTTGTTCATAATGTGTTCCATGTGAGTCAGCTTAAGAAATGTCACCCAGAAATGGAAGAAACTTCTTTGAAGGATACTATACCTTTGGAGGGGGTCCAATTGGAAAGTGACCTCACTTATGAAGAGAAACCTATCAAGATTCTTGAGACTGCAGAAAGAGTCACACGGACTAAGACTATCAAGTTTTGCAAAGTTCAGTGGAACCATCATTACGAAGAGGAAGCAACATGGGAAAGAGAAGATGATCTTCGGAAAGACCACCCTCACCTATTTGCTAGCCAATCCGAATCTCGAGGGCGAGATTCACCTTAAGGGGGTTAGATTTGTAACATCCCTAAAATCATGTTTCAAACTCATGTATATCATCCATGCATCCATGATCATATGAATTTCATTTCAAACAAAACATTTCAAAACAAAAGCATTTATGCTTAGTATTTCATGTAAGTTTGCTCTAGCCTTAATGCTATCTTCCAAGGAGAAGAATACTTGTTTTGGTTCAGTAAGGTTTGAAATTCAAACTTAGGCACTTTCAAAAGTTTGAACAAGTTTCAAAACAAAATGAGTAATAAAACCAATATTATGCCTATTGAATATATATCATAAAGGCTTGGTTTTATTTTTATTTTCACTTGATCAAAGTGTTTGGAATGTACAGAGTGTTTAACACACATTTGAGTGCAAGGTTTGCAGTATAAAAACCTAGAGAAGATTTGAATTCAAACTCATTTGATTTGGAATTGAAAATCATTACAGAAAATCAAAACAGAAAAAGAAAAGGAGAAAAGAAATAGAAAAGGGCCAGAGCTACCTATCTGGCCCAACTGCTAATCCAGCCCACTAAGCCCACCCGGGGTCTCCCTCTCTCTCGCTCACCCGTAGACACACCCCCCAGGTCACTGACTGCACGACCCCGCCCCCTCGCTATTTAACTCGCTGACGAGTGGACCCTGCGACCATGTCGCCTTCGTCGTCAATCACGCGCGCCTGCGACGCTCGCTCCGCCGTTACCTCGCCGCAGTTACTGCGCGCTTAATTGCCATTGATACGCCGCGTGATCCTCGCCCCCGCTCTGGCTATAAGACCCCCTCTGCACCGCGGCCATTTCCCCTCACCTAGCGCCACCTCTACGCCCCCAGGCTGCCCTCAATTACCTTTGCGCCGCCGCAGACAGACGCTCTCCGGCGACGAATCTCGGTAAGCACAGACCGCCCCTCCGCCTCTAATTCAAACCACTATGACCAGCATGACTTTGCGCATCTGCTAATGCCCTACGTTTGCTTTCTCATCACCCAGAGCGACGTCCTCGTTCTCACCCGCGAGCACCTGAGCTGCCGCTCAACTCCGACGTGCGATTCAGGTAAAACGAGACCGCCCCTTGCCTCTCTTTGGTACTGTCTTGATCGCCAGGCCCTTGCGCATCTCCTAAACCCTCCGGCTTGTGCTAGGACGACGCAGAGCCTCGTTAACGTCTTCGACAACAAGCAACAGATGCCGCCCGCAACTCCGACGAGCTCCAACGACTGTGTCCGTGCGCCCCTTGCCAAGCCGTCGCCAGGTTGAGCATCAGTGCTTCGTCGCGATCCTGGTAAGCATCTCCGATGACCCCCTAGCCACCTGTAGCGCCGCGCCGCCGTAGGCAGAGCTCGCCGCCGCCAGTAGACACCGCCAGCGCCGCCCAGCTTTGGTCGTTTGATCTAGAGCCATTGGATCTGGATCCAGCGTGTGAGATTAGTTCACTTAACGAACCGTTACGAGTAGATCTGGGCCGTGCAGATTATGTTGATCCAACGGCTCACAGGCGCGATCCTGAGCGAAGCGGTACTGGCCAATTAGATTAAGACGCGTGGCAGCTGTTTAGGTTTAAAAACAGAATTTGAATCTATTAGATGTTTAAATTTGTTTTGGCTATAACTTTTGATCCCCACGTTAGAATATGACAAATTTTATATCGTTGGAATTAGGAGAGAAAGACCTTTCTAAATATGCAATGTGTTTAATGTTTTGCTTCTGTTAAAATGGTTTTATTTGCAGAAACTTGTGTAGGGCTAATTTAAGTTTATGAATTGTTTAAGAATTGTTTTAGGGTTTAATTAAATGTTGTTTGGCAATTTTTTAACTTGTTTATGAACTAGTACTATACACTTGCTTTGTGGAGTTTTAAAAATCATCACATATCATATTGCATGCATGCATATATTTTTGTTTGTATATGTTTTGTATGTGATTTGTGGCTATGATTCTTTGTGTAGATTTTGGTGCTACTGATTGTGAGGAGTGTAGCTACTCTCCAAACTACCAAGGCAAGTGGTGCTTCATGAATATTTTTATCCCTATGTTTTCTACTAAGCATTAGAAATATTTTGTTAGACTTGCATGTTATATTTTGCTTATATGGCATGTTTGGGAATCCTAGTAGTTGTAGAATTGCTAGAAATTTTCTAAGTTAAGATGATTATCTATGCCATGCTTAGCCTAGCTAGTAGCAACCAAGGGTTTGTGAAATATACATGCTATGATGAAAATATTTCTAAGTCTTTGGACTTGTGTTTTGCCTAATAAAACAACTAAGTAAATGAAACACCTGGGTGGAATGGAAGGAATGGTTTGTGTTGAGTGGTTACACAAGGCCAGGGGACTGGATATAGGGGTCCCAACCTTTAATAAGATTGATCCCTTCTGTGTTTACAATGCTAGTCCCTGGATCAATAGCTAGCATCCACAGTTAAGATGTAATATCCAGAAACAAAGGTCATAATATAACTTTATAACCAGGAATAACATAATTTTATTACATCACACATAGCTCATATGGCTATTACATTACATTGCAGCGGAATAACAATAAGCATGGGGTCCTTCATCTTCAAAGTGCCACAGGCAGATGTTGGTTGTAGACTTTGTAATCCTAAACAATCAATCTTCACTAAAATCAATCAAACCTGCAACATACAAGTTACAGCCACAAAGGGTCAATACATTTGAATTGTATTGGCAAGTGATACTATGGTAGTATAGTGGAGTCTATCATCTATATGCATTTGGCTAAGTGGAGTTGAGGCTTTGCATTGCTCAAAATAGATTTTTCTTATCATCTTGAAAATACTAAGTTTTTGCTTGACAAAATCATTTTTCTCAATCAAAGATTTCAAGATCCTTGTACCAAGCCATCTCTCCATCAATGATTGAAGAATTCAAACAACCCTTGTTCAATCCACAAGATTTTAATTTAGAAATTTGAATGATGAGATTCTTAATTGTTTCCATGTCTTGATGCTCAAATTGTCCTTTACCAGGGACATGGCTAAGTACTTAGATTTTACACTCTGCAGAGGTGGTGCACTTTCCCCACAAGACTTGGTTTCCCAAGACAAGATCTTTTAGAAGCTTTCCCTTAGACCAAAATGGACGCGCTCCAACCTATCAAACACTACCACCCACTGTCCATATGGCTAAGTTCTTGCAACCTATATGATCATGGCAGAGCCCATATTGCCAAGTGGTTGCACTTGAAGCTTCTCAACATTTGACATCTCAAATCCCTTTGTTCCTGGGTGGCCATCCACAAGTGAGATACACAATCCAAGTCCATGGCATTGTGAAACACTCAACCATTCTCCACCAAGCTATTCCATTCCACACAGGTGATTCATTAACTTAGTTGTTTTATTAGACAAAATCACAAGTCCTTAGACTTAGAATATTTTTCCATAGTGTGAATATATATTCCACCCATGTTTTCTATTAGCTAGGCTAAGCTTGGTAGTAGTAGGGATATTTAACTTAGGGAAAATCCTACTAAGGATTCATCTACTAGGTTTTACTATAGCAAGGTCTATACTTAGCAAAATCCATGCAAGTTTACTTAGCAAAAACACTAATGCATAGAGAAAGTAATGGGACAAAAAGTATGAAGCATCACTTGCCTTTTTGGTAGGGAATGGTGGTTCACTCCTTGATCTTTCTAGTCTCACACTTCACTACAAATCAATCAAGCAAACACAAACTCAATCTACCAATCAAGCAAAACAACACACATAAATAACAAAGTCAAAGAAATGCATGCAAGCATGCCAAGCTTTGTTTTGTTTGAAAAAGTGGTTCCTATTGGGTCATAGACATTTGGGTACATCTAATGGTCATTTTCTAAAGTGGCCAAGTCATTTGCAAAAGGTTTCACTTAAAAACCATTTTCAAAACAAAGTGTTATTTTATGTGGTGTAGAAATATTTTTTTACTAAGGCATTAGCCTATAAGGTTCACCAAATGAGTTGATATTGCAAAACTTGGTGTTTTGGTCAGTAGGTTTGGTCCAAACATTTCCTTGAAGTTTTCTTTTCATAAACATTTTTATAACAAAAACCATTCTTTTTATTTGGCTAGAAAATGACTAAGTCAAGTAATCTAACCTAAATCTTACAAAAATCATTTCTAACACCAAGGGTTGGTTCCTAGGGTCAGTAGGGTCACAACAATCCAATTTGCAAAGGTTTTATCCTTAAATTCAATTTTAACCAATTTTTATACTCTAAACAAGCACACAAATGTTTCTGCAAATTCAAACAAGCTAACAGATACTATTTGCTAAACTAACTCCACAGTTGGATATGGCTTGTTCTCCTGAATCCATTGATATAAAATTTGTCAAATTTGGACGTGTGGATCCAAAGATATAAGGGTTTGAAGTTTGCAAAAGTTTCTGTTTTCAAATTCTGTTTTAAACCAAATAGGTGACAGGCGGCGCTGTTTCATTGGTCGATACCGGTTCGGCCGGATCGGCTCTGTGGAACGTTAGATCTAAAGTGGATCGTGCGGCACAGGTTCATCCTTACCCCTTCGGTTAGTCACTCTATCCAAGCCGGTGGATCTGCATCCTACGGTTCCTATCGCTTGGCCAAAAAGCAGCGGTGCTGGCGGCGGCGTCTGGTGGCGGAGCGGTCGGTCGTCGATGGTGCTGGTGCTACTGGAGTTGAGGAAGAAAGGGGAGATGCTCACCGGGCTCAGGGGGTCACGGCGATGATCGAGGAGGTGTTGGTCGGACGAGGGGCGCTCGGGGGCAGCTGCGATTGCTCGCCGGAGTAGAGGACAGCGTCGGGCGCGTCAGGTGGTCGTCATGGACGGCGTTGTGGATCACCTCAAAGCGAAATGACGACACGGTTAGATGCGCAGGAACAAGACAGAGTCGTGTGCGTGAACTAGAAGGCGCGGGGTGGTCGGAGTTCACCTGAAATGCTCGACGGAGCAATGGCAGACGGCGGCGCACGCTCGGTGTCGTCGTTGCTGATGCTCAGGGGCGCCCGCGGTTGAACGGAGGGTGCTGGAAGATGTGTCGAGGAGTGGGGAAGTTGCTAGGGTGGTCGAGGGGTAGTGGGGCGATTCGTGCTCGCTGGAATCGGTCGAGAACCTCGTCGGAGCAGAGGATGCTCGGGTAGAAATTGAGGCGACCTGGGGGCGTGTCGAAGTGGGGCGAAAGAGGGGAACCAGAGAGGAGAGAGGGGCGCTTTAACTTGCTTGGTCAAGAGCCTGAGTAATGGTGTAGTTAACGCGTATTATGTCGCCCTTAATTTTGCCTGCAACGGCCGGCGAGGGGGAAAGGTGTGGTTCGCGGGTGGGGAAGAAGGGACGTGGCGGTGGGGTCCTCTGTCAGCGAGGTGAAAGAAGTGGGGATAGGTCCACCAGTCAGTGGCTTTACGGGTCTGGGAATGAGTAGAAAATACTTCGTCGTGGGAGAGGGGAGCTGGGCTGGCTTGCTGGGCCTTGTTGGGCTGCCTGGGTTGGGTCGCCCTCTTTATTATTTTTTCTGTTTCTGATTCCTTTTCTTTTTCTATTTCTATTTTCCTGTTTTGAATTTCAAACAAACAAACAATGTTCACATCAATTCAAACAACACCCAAACTTTGTAAGTTTGATTTGGTTCTGTTCAGTAGCCTGAACCTAAATCTAAAATCCATAATTTTTTTTAATTAAATAAAGTCCATTATTAATAAATAGTTGTCCATTGCTAATTAATCAAATTAGGATTTGATTTATTTCAACTCTATTTAAATCCATATATTTTCCAAAACCAAAATAGTGGGTTGTATTTGAAATAAGGTATATTTAGAAAGCTTGTTTTAAAATAAATAACAATTTTGTTAAAGGTTCCATTTATAAAAATAAAAGGGACCATGGTTTATTAAATGAATAGGGTTTGGTTTATTTAATAAAATCTCCATTTTAAATCCAAATATTTTCAAAACCAAATCAGTAGGTTTTATTTGGAAATAAGGAATACTTGGAAACTTGTTTAAAAACAAAATATCATTTTAATTTAGAGTCCATTATTAATAAAATATAATAGACTTTCATTATTAAATCCAATAGGATTTGTTTTATTGAGATATTTATTTTGAAATCTAAAATAAAGCCAAAACACTTTAGTAGGTTTTATTTGTGAATATCAAATATTTGGAAAACTTATTTTAAACAATTTTAATAAGTTTTGATGTTTCAATTAAATTGGTAAAACCTTTTATTAAATAAAGTTGGGTATTAAATCCTTATTACTTTATTTAAATCAGCTTTTGCTATTTTAATTCGAAACAAAATGTTTTAAATCCAAAGCTTGGCCAAGGTTTAATTTGGCTTTATAAAATGTTCTTTATTTATAAACTTCTATTTCATTTGAACACAAAATCTTTTATTAACAGATCTATAGTAGTAGTACCAAAATATTTTATTTTCCTTTATTTAAAATGTTTATCCTTTTAAATCCCTTTAGGATTTTATTTAATTCAAATGGGTTTGAAGTTCCAATTGAATTTAAAAAGTTTCTTCTGGCCCTGAAAATCAAACAAAGTTTTATTTTATTAATTTATTTTCACATTACAAGATTTGGAAAATCTTGGGATGTGACAGGCTACCACCCTTAAAATAAATCTTGTCCCGAGATTTGGGGAGGCTGGGGTTACAAGCAAGTTCAAAACAACTAGGGTACTACCACCCTTAAAAATTTTCAAACAAAAATTACACATTGTCCTTCTTGGGATCCTGAGTAAAACTTCTCTAAGCAACAGTTGCATTTATGTCTTTAATTTCCATGCTTGACTCATGGGACAAGGTTGAGATCCTTCATAGACTTGTTTAACTTGTTCTCCATCCTTTCTGGACAATTGTTTGCATAGTGGCCTAGTTCCTTGCATTTGAAACATGTGACAAGGCTGAGATCCCTCATTGGCTGGTTTATCTTATGCTTCATCTTTTCTGGACAGTAGTTTGCATAATGTCCTAACTCTTTGCAGTGTTTGCACATCACTTGGCTAAAATCCTTCCTTATCTTGGGTTTCACTAGCTTTTGTTTGTCTTCTTGTCTCTTCTTCTTTTCTGGGCATTCATTGGCATAGTGTCCCATCTCTTTGCAATTGTAACATTGCTCTTGAGTAATATCCTTCTTGTTAGGGTTGGGGCATTTCTTCTTCTTCTTGGGTCTCTCCAAGGCTAGGAGTTCTTCTAGTTCATGTTCTTCATAGGTGGGAGATCTTTCTCTCTTCTTGGGGCATTGATCTTCATGCTCCTTGAATGCAAGATCTTTGTCTCCACAAGTATTGCTAGCTTGGGTTCCTTCTAGAATAGCATCTTGGTCATCCTTGTTGTCATTAGCTCTTTGGGAAAAGTTCTCTCTCATGTTGATTATTTGAGTAACCAATCCTTGCAACATTTGGGATTGAAGTTTCAAAATCCTTTGTATGGCTGGGTCTAGTCCATTGTTGTTGGATAAAAGCTGAGTTGTCTCTTGGCTCAACTGGTTTTGGGTTGCTATAAGTTCTCTCATGTTGTCTTCTTGGTTGGTGTTGGTGTCTCTTGGAGTAGTCATCTGTTTGGGTTGGGTAGGGGTTAGAATAGGCAAAATATCTCTAAGGAGTCAATTCTAATCACACACATCACAATTCACACAAGCAATGTGCATGCAATCACAAACCAAACATTTCACTCAAACAAGGTTCAAGCACATACTTAGTCAACAAAATATTTTTGTTACACCACATAAGTTGGTGGTTTTGTCTTAACTAAAATATGGTGGTCCATCTATATGGTTCACTTGTGATCTTTCCATCCTTCTTGATTCTTCTAGTATGAGATCTTGGTTTCCTTGAGAAAACTCTTGGTCACAATACTTCAAAGTTGTTGATGGTTCCTTCTTATTTTGCATTCCCTCAGTCTTTAAATCTTGAGTAAGATTTCCTTGTTTCACTTGTGGTCCTTAGTAGTTTCCAAGTTGGAAGTCCTTGGTGAACATGCTGAAGATGTTGAAGTCATTAGAGCTGAAGATGTTGAAGTCATTAGAGTTGAAGATGTTGAAGAAGTCCTTTGCATATGATGAAGTCTTTGGTCTTGGGGTAGGTTTTCCATCAAGTTGAAGTAGAAGAGATGTAGAGTTGAAACCAAAATGATTGAGGAAAGAGTTTACAAGTGTTTTTGTAAATAAGTTTTTGGAACAAATACACTCCTATTTTTCTAAGGCTTTTTGTCCAGTCCTAGGTTTACAAATCCTACAGGCAACACAATGCTCTGATACCATCTGTAGGGTTCCCAACCTTTAATAAGATTGATCCCTTCTGTGTTTACAATGCTAGTCCCTGGATCAATAGCTAGCATCCACAGTTAAGATGTAATATCCAGAAACAAAGGTCATAATATAACTTTATAACCAGGAATAACATAATTTTATTACATCACACATAGCTCATATGGCTATTACATTACATTGCAGCGGAATAACAATAAGCATGGGGTCCTTCATCTTCAAAGTGCCACAGGCAGATGTTGGTTGTAGACTTTGTAATCCTAAACAATCAATCTTCACTAAAATCAATCAAACCTGCAACATACAAGTTACAGCCACAAAGGGTCAATACATTTGAATTGTATTGGCAAGTGATACTATGGTAGTATAGTGGAGTCTATCATCTATATGCATTTGGCTAAGTGGAGTTGAGGCTTTGCATTGCTCAAAATAGATTTTTCTTATCATCTTGAAAATACTAAGTTTTTGCTTGACAAAATCATTTTTCTCAATCAAAGATTTCAAGATCCTTGTACCAAGCCATCTCTCCATCAATGATTGAAGAATTCAAACAACCCTTGTTCAATCCACAAGATTTTAATTTAGAAATTTGAATGATGAGATTCTTGATTGTTTCCATGTCTTGATGCTCAAATTGTCCTTTACCAGGGACATGGCTAAGTACTTAGATTTTACACTCTGCAGAGGTGGTGCACTTTCCCCACAAGACTTGGTTTCCCAAGACAAGATCTTTCAGAAGCTTTCCCTTAGACCAAAATGGACGCGCTCCAACCTATCAAACACTACCTCCCACTGTCCATATGGCTAAGTTCTTGCAACCTATATGATCATGGCAGAGCCCATATTGCCAAGTGGTTGCACTTGAAGCTTCTCAACATTTGACATCTCAAATCCCTTTGTTCCTGGGTGGCCATCCACAAGTGAGATACACAATCCAAGTCCATGGCATTGTGAACCACTCAACCATTCTCCACCAAGCTATTCCATTCCACCCAGGTGATTCATTAACTTAGTTGTTTTATTAGACGAAATCACAAGTCCTTAGACTTAGAATATTTTTCCATAGTGTGAATATATATTCCACCCATGTTTTCTATTAGCTAGGCTAAGCTTGGTAGTAGTAGGGATATTTAACTTAGGGAAAATCCTACTAAGGATTCATCTACTAGGTTTTACTATAGCAAGGTCTATACTTAGCAAAATCCATGCAAGTTTACTTAGCAAAAACACTAATGCATAGAGAAAGTAATGGGACAAAAAGTATGAAGCATCACTTGCCTTTTTGGTAGGGAATGGTGGTTCACTCCTTGATCTTTCTAGTCTCACACTTCACTACAAATCAATCAAGCAAACACAAACTCAATCTACCAATCAAGCAAAACAACACACATAAATAACAAAGTCAAAGAAATGCATGCAAGCATGCCAAGCTTTGTTTTGTTTGAAAAAGTGGTTCCTATTGGGTCATAGACATTTGGGTACATCTAATGGTCATTTTCTAAAGTGGCCAAGTCATTTGCAAAAGGTTTCACTTAAAAACCATTTTCAAAACAAAGTGTTATTTTATGTGGTGTAGAAATATTTTTTTACTAAGGCATTAGCCTATAAGGTTCACCAAATGAGTTGCTATTGCAAAACTTGGTGTTTTGGTCAGTAGGTTTGGTCCAAACATTTCCTTGAAGTTTTCTTTTCATAAACATTTTTATAACAAAAACCATTCTTTTTATTTGGCTAGAAAATGACTAAGTCAAGTAATCTAACCTAAATCTTACAAAAATCATTTCTAACACCAAGGGTTGGTTCCTAGGGTCAGTAGGGTCACAACAATCCAATTTGCAAAGGTTTTATCCTTAAATTCAATTTTAACCAATTTTTATACTCTAAACAAGCACACAAATGTTTCTGCAAATTCAAACAAGCTAACAGATACTATTTGCTAAACTAACTCCACAGTTGGATAGGGCTTGTTCTCCTGAATCCATTGATATAAAATTTGTCAAATTTGGACGTGTGGATCCAAAGATATAAGGGTTTGAAGTTTGCAAAAGTTTCTGTTTTCAAATTCTGTTTTAAACCAAATAGGTGACACGCGGCGCTGTTTCATTGGTCGATACCGGTTCGGCCGGATCGGCTCTGTGGAACGTTAGATCTAAAGTGGATCGTGCGGCACAGGTTCATCCTTACCCCTTCGGTTAGTCACTCTATCCAAGCCGGTGGATCTGCATCCTACGGTTCCTATCGCTTGGCCAAAAAGCAGCGGCGCTGGCGGCGGCGTCTGGTGGCGGAGCGGTCGGTCGTCGACGGTGCTGGTGCTACTGGAGTTGAGGAAGAAAGGGGAGATGCTCACCGGGCTCAGGGGGTCATGGCGATGATCGAGGAGGTGTTGGTCGGACGAGGGGCGCTCGGGGGCAGCTGCGATTGCTCGCCGGAGTAGAGGACGGCGTCGGGCGCGTCAGGTGGTCGTCGTGGACGGCGCTGTGGATCACCTCAAAGCGAAATGACGACACGGTTAGATGCGCAGGAACAAGACAGAGTCGTGTGCGTGAACTAGAAGGCGCGGGGTGGTCGGAGTTCACCTGAAATGCTCGACGGAGCAATGGCAGACGGCGGCGCACGCTTGGTGTCGTCGTTGCTGATGCTCAGGGGCGCCCGCGGTTGAACGGAGGGTGCTGGAAGATGTGTCGAGGAGTGGGGAAGTTTCTAGGGTGGTCGAGGGGTAGTGGGGTGATTCGTGCTCGCTGGAATGGGTCGAGAACCTCGTCGGAGCAGAGGATGCTCGGGTAGAAATTGAGGCGACCTGGGGGCGTGTCGAAGTGGGGCGACAGAGGGGAACCAGAGAGGAGAGAGGGGCGCTTTAACTTGCTTGGTCAAGAGCCTGAGTAATGGTGTAGTTAACGCGTATTATGTCGCCCTTAATTTTGCCTGCAACGGCCGGCGAGGGGGAAAGGTGTGGTTCGCGGGTGGGGAAGAAGGGACGTGGCGGTGGGGTCCTCTGTTAGCGAGGTGAAAGAAGTGGGGATAGGTCCACCAGTCAGTGGCTTTACGGGTCTGGGAATGAGTAGAAAATGCTTCGTCGTGGGAGAGGGGAGCTGGGCTGGCTTGCTGGGCCTTGTTGGGCTGCCTGGGTTGGGTCGCCCTCTTTATTATTTTTTTCTGTTTCTGATTCCTTTTCTTTTTCTATTTCTATTTTCCTGTTTTGAATTTCAAACAAACAAACAATGTTCACATCAATTCAAACAACACCCAAACTTTGTAAGTTTGATTTGGTTCTGTTCAGTAGCCTGAACCTAAATCTAAAATCCATAATTTTTTTAATTAAATAAAGTCCATTATTAATAAATAGTTGTCCATTGCTAATTAATCAAATTAGGATTTGATTTATTTCAACTCTATTTAAATCCATATATTTTCCAAAACCAAAATAGTGGGTTGTATTTGAAATAAGGTATATTTAGAAAGCTTGTTTTAAAATAAATAACAATTTTGTTAAAGGTTCCATTTATAAAAATAAAAGGGACCATGGTTTATTAAATGAATAGGGTTTGGTTTATTTAATAAAATCTCCATTTTAGATCCAAATATTTTCAAAACCAAATCAGTAGGTTTTATTTGGAAATAAGGAATACTTGGAAACTTGTTTAAAAACAAAATATCATTTTAATTTAGAGTCCATTATTAATAAAATATAATAGACTTTCATTATTAAATCCAATAGGATTTGTTTTATTGAGATATTTATTTTGAAATCTAAAATAAAGCCAAAACACTTTAGTAGGTTTTATTTGTGAATATCAAATATTTGGAAAACTTATTTTAAACAATTTTAATAAGTTTTGATGTTTCAATTAAATTGGTAAAACCTTTTATTAAATAAAGTTGGGTATTAAATCCTTATTACTTTATTTAAATCAGCTTTTGCTATTTTAATTCGAAACAAAATGTTTTAAATCCAAAGCTTGGCCAAGGTTTAATTTGGCTTTATAAAATGTTCTTTATTTATAAACTTCTATTTCATTTGAACACAAAATCTTTTATTAACAGATCTATAGTAGTAGTACCAAAATATTTTATTTTCCTTTATTTAAAATGTTTATCCTTTTAAATCCCTTTAGGATTTTATTTAATTCAAATGGGTTTGAAGTTCCAATTGAATTTAAAAAGTTTCTTCTGGCCCTGAAAATCAAACAAAGTTTTATTTTATTAATTTATTTTCACATTACAAGATTTGGAAAATCTTGGGATGTGACAGGCTACCACCCTTAAAATAAATCTTGTCCCGAGATTTGGGGAGGCTGGGGTTACAAGCAAGTTCAAAACAACTAGGGTACTACCACCCTTAAAAATTTTCAAACAAAAATTACACATTGTCCTTCTTGGGATCCTGAGTAAAACTTCTCTAAGCAACAGTTGCATTTATGTCTTTAATTTCCATGCTTGACTCATGGGACAAGGTTGAGATCCTTCATAGACTTGTTTAACTTGTTCTCCATCCTTTCTGGACAATTGTTTGCATAGTGGCCTAGTTCCTTGCATTTGAAACATGTGACAAGGCTGAGATCCCTCATTGGCTGGTTTATCTTATGCTTCATCTTTTCTGGACAGTAGTTTGCATAATGTCCTAACTCTTTGCAGTGTTTGCACATCACTTGGCTAAAATCCTTCCTTATCTTGGGTTTCACTAGCTTTTGTTTGTCTTCTTGTCTCTTCTTCTTTTCTGGGCATTCATTGGCATAGTGTCCCATCTCTTTGCAATTGTAACATTGCTCTTGAGTAATATCCTTCTTGTTAGGGTTGGGGCATTTCTTCTTCTTCTTGGGTCTCTCCAAGGCTAGGAGTTCTTCTAGTTCATGTTCTTCATAGGTGGGAGATCTTTCTCTCTTCTTGGGGCATTGATCTTCATGCTCCTTGAATGCAAGATCTTTGTCTCCACAAGTATTGCTAGCTTGGGTTCCTTCTAGAATAGCATCTTGGTCATCCTTGTTGTCATTAGCTCTTTGGGAAAAGTTCTCTCTCATGTTGATTATTTGAGTAACCAATCCTTGCAACATTTGGGATTGAAGTTTCAAAATCCTTTGTATGGCTGGGTCTAGTCCATTGTTGTTGGCTAAAAGCTGAGTTGTCTCTTGGCTCAACTGGTTTTGGGTTGCTATAAGTTCTCTCATGTTGTCTTCTTGGTTGGTGTTGGTGTCTCTTGGAGTAGTCATCTGTTTGGGTTGGGTAGGGGTTAGAATAGGCAAAATATCTCTAAGGAGTCAATTCTAATCACACACATCACAATTCACACAAGCAATGTGCATGCAATCACAAACCAAACATTTCACTCAAACAAGGTTCAAGCACATACTTAGTCAACAAAATATTTTTGTTACACCACATAAGTTGGTGGTTTTGTCTTAACTAAAATATGGTGGTCCATCTATATGGTTCACTTGTGATCTTTCCATCCTTCTTGATTCTTCTAGTATGAGATCTTGGTTTCCTTGAGAAAACTCTTGGTCACAATACTTCAAAGTTGTTGATGGTTCCTTCTTATTTTGCATTCCCTTAGTCTTTAAATCTTGAGTAAGATTTCCTTGTTTCACTTGTGGTCCTTAGTAGTTTCCAAGTTGGAAGTCCTTGGTGAACATGCTGAAGATGTTGAAGTCATTAGAGCTGAAGATGTTGAAGTCATTAGAGTTGAAGATGTTGAAGAAGTCCTTTGCATATGATGAAGTCTTTGGTCTTGGGGTAGGTTTTCCATCAAGTTGAAGTAGAAGAGATGTAGAGTTGAAACCAAAATGATTGAGGAAAGAGTTTACAAGTGTTTTTGTAAATAAGTTTTTGGAACAAATACACTCCTATTTTTCTAAGGGTTTTTGTCCAGTCCTAGGTTTACAAATCCTACAGGCAACACAATGCTCTGATACCATCTGTAGGGTTCCCAACCTTTAATAAGATTGATCCCTTCTGTGTTTACAATGCTAGTCCCTGGATCAATAGCTAGCATCCACAGTTAAGATGTAATATCCAGAAACAAAGGTCATAATATAACTTTATAACCAGGAATAACATAATTTTATTACATCACACATAGCTCATATGGCTATTACATTACATTGCAGCGGAATAACAATAAGCATGGGGTCCTTCATCTTCAAAGTGCCACAGGCAGATGTTGGTCGTAGACTTTGTAATCCTAAACAATCAATCTTCACTAAAATCAATCAAACCTGCAACATACAAGTTACAGCCACAAAGGGTCAATACATTTGAATTGTATTGGCAAGTGATACTATGGTAGTATAGTGGAGTCTATCATCTATATGCATTTGGCTAAGTGGAGTTGAGGCTTTGCATTGCTCAAAATAGATTTTTCTTATCATCTTGAAAATACTAAGTTTTTGCTTGACAAAATCATTTTTCTCAATCAAAGATTTCAAGATCCTTGTACCAAGCCATCTCTCCATCAATGATTGAAGAATTCAAACAACCCTTGTTCAATCCACAAGATTTTAATTTAGAAATTTGAATGATGAGATTCTTGATTGTTTCCATGTCTTGATGCTCAAATTGTCCTTTACCAGGGACATGGCTAAGTACTTAGATTTTACACTCTGCAGAGGTGGTGCACTTTCCCCACAAGACTTGGTTTCCCAAGACAAGATCTTTCAGAAGCTTTCCCTTAGACCAAAATGGACGCGCTCCAACCTATCAAACACTACCACCCACTGTCCATATGGCTAAGTTCTTGCAACCTATATGATCATGGCAGAGCCCATATTGCCAAGTGGTTGCACTTGAAGCTTCTCAACATTTGACATCTCAAATCCCTTTGTTCCTGGGTGGCCATCCACAAGTGAGATACACAATCCAAGTCCATGGCATTGTGAACCACTCAACCATTCTCCACCAAGCTATTCCATTCCACCCAGGTGATTCATTAACTTAGTTGTTTTATTAGACAAAATCACAAGTCCTTAGACTTAGAATATTTTTCCATAGTGTGAATATATATTCCACCCATGTTTTCTATTAGCTAGGCTAAGCTTGGTAGTAGTAGGGATATTTAACTAAGGGAAAACCCTACTAAGGATTCATCTACTAGGTTTTACTATAGCAAGGTCTATACTTAGCAAAATCCATGCAAGTTTACTTAGCAAAAACACTAATGCATAGAGAAAGTAATGGGACAAAAAGTATGAAGCATCACTTGCCTTTTTGGTAGGGAATGGTGGTTCACTCCTTGATCTTTCTAGTCTCACACTTCACTACAAATCAATCAAGCAAACACAAACTCAATCTACCAATCAAGCAAAACAACACACATAAATAACAAAGTCAAAGAAATGCATGCAAGCATGCCAAGCTTTGTTTTGTTTGAAAAAGTGGTTCCTATTGGGTCATAGACATTTGGGTACATCTAATGGTCATTTTCTAAAGTGGCCAAGTCATTTGCAAAAGGTTTCACTTAAAAACCATTTTCAAAACAAAGTGTTATTTTATGTGGTGTAGAAATATATTTTTACTAAGGCATTAGCCTATAAGGTTCACCAAATGAGTTGCTATTGCAAAACTTGGTGTTTTGGTCAGTAGGTTTGGTACAAACATTTCCTTGAAGTTTTCTTTTCATAAACATTTTTATAACAAAAACCATTCTTTTTATTTGGCTAGAAAATGACTAAGTCAAGTAATCTAACCTAAATCTTACAAAAATCATTTCTAACACCAAGGGTTGGTTCCTAGGGTCAGTAGGGTCACAACAATCCAATTTGCAAAGGTTTTATCCTTAAATTCAATTTTAACCAATTTTTATACTCTAAACAAGCACACAAATGTTTCTGCAAATTCAAACAAGCTAACAGATACTATTTGCTAAACTAACTCCACAGTTGGATAGGGCTTGTTCTCCTGAATCCATTGATATAAAATTTGTCAAATTTGGACGTGTGGATCCAAAGATATAAGGGTTTGAAGTTTGCAAAAGTTTCTGTTTTCAAATTCTGTTTTAAACCAAATAGGTGACACGCGGCGCTGTTTCATTGGTCGATACCGGTTCGGCCGGATCGGCTCTGTGGAACGTTAGATCTAAAGTGGATCGTGTGGCATAGGTTCATCCTTACCCCTTCGGTTAGTCACTCTATCCAAGCCGGTGGATCTGCATCCTACGGTTCCTATCGCTTGGCCAAAAAGCAGCGGCGCTGGCGGCGGCGTCTGGTGGCAGAGCGGTCGGTCGTCGACGGTGCCGGTGCTACTGGAGTTGAGGAAGAAAGGGGAGATGCTCACCGGGCTCAGGGGGTCACGGCGATGCTCGAGGAGGTGTTGGTCGGACGAGGGGCGCTCGGGGGCAGCTGCGATTGCTCGCCGGAGTAGAGGACGGCGTCGGGCGCGTCAGGTGGTCGTCGTGGACGGCGCTGTGGATCACCTCAAAGAGAAATGACGACATGGTTAGATGCGCAGGAACAAGACAGAGTCGTGTGCGTGAACTAGAAGGCGCGGGGTGGTCGGAGTTCACCTGAAATGCTCGACGGAGCAATGGCAGACGGCGGCGCACGCTCGGTGTCGTCGTTGCTAATGCTCAGGGGCGCCCGTGGTTGAACGGAGGGTGCTGGAAGATGTGTCGAGGAGTGGGGAAGTTGCTAGGGTGGTCGAGGGGTAGTGGGGCGATTCGTGCTCGCTGGAATCGGTCGAGAACCTCGTCGGAGCAGAGGATGCTCGGGTAGAAATTGAGGCGACCTGGGGGCGTGTCGAAGTGGGGCGACAGAGGGGAACCAGAGAGGAGAGAGGGGCGCTTTAACTTGCTTGGTCAAGAGCCTGAGTAATGGTGTAGTTAACGCGTATTACGTCGCCCTTAATTTTGCCTGCAACGGCCGACGAGGGGGAAAGGTGTGGTTCGCGGGTGGGGAAGAAGGGACGTGGCGGTGGGGTCCTCTGTCAGCGAGGTGAAAGAAGTGGGGATAGGTCCACCAGTCAGTGGCTTTACGGGCCTGGGAATGAGTATAAAGTGCTTCGTCGTGGGAGAGGGGAGCTGGGCTGGCTTGCTGGGCCTTGTTGGGCTGCCTGGGTTGGGTCGCCCTCTTTATTATTTTTTTCTGTTTCTGATTCCTTTTCTTTTTCGATTTCTATTTTCCTGTTTTGAATTTCAAACAAACAAACAATGTTCACATCAATTCAAACAACACCCAAACTTTGTAAGTTTGATTTGGTTCTGTTCAGTAGCCTGAACCTAAATCTAAAATCCATAATTTTTTTTAATTAAATAAAGTCCATTATTAATAAATAGTTGTCCATTGCTAATTAATCAAATTAGGATTTGATTTATTTCAACTCTATTTAAATCCATATATTTTCCAAAACCAAAATAGTGGGTTGTATTTGAAATAAGGTATATTTAGAAAGCTTGTTTTAAAATAAATAACAATTTTGTTAAAGGTTCCATTTATAAAAATAAAAGGGACCATGGTTTATTAAATGAATAGGGTTTGGTTTATTTAATAAAATCTCCATTTTAGATCCAAATATTTTCAAAACCAAATCAGTAGGTTTTATTTGGAAATAAGGAATACTTGGAAACTTGTTTAAAAACAAAATATCATTTTAATTTAGAGTCCATTATTAATAAAATATAATAGACTTTCATTATTAAATCCAATAGGATTTGTTTTATTGAGATATTTATTTTGAAATCTAAAATAAAGCCAAAACACTTTAGTAGGTTTTATTTGTGAATATCAAATATTTGGAAAACTTATTTTAAACAATTTTAATAAGTTTTGATGTTTCAATTAAATTGGTAAAACCTTTTATTAAATAAAGTTGGGTATTAAATCCTTATTACTTTATTTAAATCAGCTTTTGCTATTTTAATTCAAAACAAAATGTTTTAAATCCAAAGCTTGGGCAAGGTTTAATTTGGCTTTATAAAATGTTCTTTATTTATAAACTTCTATTTCATTTGAACACAAAATCTTTTATTAATAAATCTATAGTAGTAGTACCAAAATATTTTATTTTCCTTTATTTAAAATGTTTATCCTTTTAAATCCCTTTAGGATTTTATTTAATTCAAATGGGTTTGAAGTTCCAATTGAATTTAAAAAGTTTCTTCTGGCCCTGAAAATCAAACAAAGTTTTATTTTATTAATTTATTTTCACATTACAAGATTTGGAAAATCTTGGGATGTGACACTGGTGAACCTTGTGTACTCACTTGTGGAAAGCCACCCAGGAACAAAGAGATTTTAGAGGCCAAGTGTTGAGAAGCTAGTGCAGCCACTTGGCAATATGGGCTCTGCCTGGATCACATAGGTTGCTAGAACTTAGCCATTTGAACAGTTGGTGGTAGTGGGAATGATAGGTTGGAGCGCGTCCATTTGGTCTAAGGGAAGGCTTCTGAAAGGTCCTATCTTCGTGAAAATCAAGTCTGGTGGGGAAAGTGCACAACCTCTGCAGATGGAAAAATCTAAGTACTTAGCCATGTCCCTGGAAAAGGACAACTTGAGCATCAAGACATGGAAGCTATCAAGAATCTCCTCATCCCAATTTCTAAGTAAAACTTGTGGGTGAACAAGGTTGAAGGACCTCAATGTCTATTGATGGTTCCTTGGGAAAAGTTTTAACAAAGAAAAACTTAGTGATTTCAACTAATAGGCAACCTATTTTGAGCAAAGGAAGCCAAGCTACACTTAGCCAAATTGCATATAGTATCTAGACCACCTAAATTATACTAAGGTATCACTTGCCAATACTATTCCAATGTATTGACCCACTGCGGCTGTAACTTGTGATGTTGCAGGTTACTCTGATGAGGATTAGGAGTCATGAGTCTACACTCAACATGTTTGCCTGTGGCACATGAAGATGAAGACTTTTATTTATTTACTTATTCAAACTCTTGTACTAGGCCTGTGGCCTTGGAGTTGTAAAGACTATGTTTGTCTCTGGAATGACTATAATAATGACCTTTGTATCTGTGTACTTCATCTTAAACTGTGGATGCTAGCTGTAGGGTTCGCAGCATAGAAAACAAAATTTTTCCTACGATGTGAACTATATACCAAGATCTATCTACTAGATACAAACAACGGGTGGATGTATATCCGTAGAGAACATACCCTTGAAGACCGACAAAGCTTAACGAGTTCAACTCGTGGTTGATGTAGACGATCTCTTGCCGATCTCAAGATCGAGAGGAAGTCCTAGCGCCGCAAATCAGCAGCGCATCCGTGCTCGCACACACGTTCCAGGCACCGAGCAACCTCCGCCTCCTCGCTCCAGCGATGCAGCGGAAGCACAACTCTTTCTTGCCGAATAGCCACCGGGAACATGTATCTCGCTAGTCCGAGACCATGGGGGATAAATTCTAGAGGGGGAGAGAGATCCTTCACGAGGAGGTGTGAGAGACAAGTGAGGAGGGGGGCTCCTTTTATAGGAGGAGGGGGGCACCCAAGGGGGTGGACGCCGGCCATGGGGGCTGCCCCCTCCCCTCCTTCATTCATGTGGGTGGACACTCCACTCACAAAATGCCCTTTAAAATCCCTCCACTCAAAAGTCCACTCAAATTCCCATTAAATTTCCACCAAATTTAATGCAAACTCTCATTAAATAAAACTCTTTTATTTTATTCAGAATTTTGTCAATTACTTTAATGACAAACATTCACAAATAACCCCTTGCTAGAATTATATTTCACATGCATAACCACTTTATGCAATTTCACCCGAAAACCTGTTTCGGTATCTAGTGAAATAAATTCCTGCGCTTGTTCATTCTTTCGGCATGAAACATTTGATCCAATTGGATGTCGGTGTCTCTTAAGTGTGTCACCCTACGGTTCGTGAATAATGCGGACATGATCGAGACCCCTCTCGGATCAATAATCAGAAGCGGGATCTGGAGACCCATACTGACTCCCACACATTCAACGATGACTTTCTTGTGATCGTCGGAACCTTTTACGCTAGTATCTTAATCCCTTTGTTTCACGATATATTACATGTCCGAGATTCGATCATCGGTATATCCATACCTAGTTTTATCTCGTTACCGACATGCACTCTTTTCTCGTTCCTGTGATATAACATTCTAGTGATCAAATCACTTGCTTGCAAGCTAATCAATGTGATATCACCGAGAGGGCCCAGAGTATATCTATCCGTCATCGGGATGAACAAATTCCACTCTCGATCCATGAGCCTCAACATAACACTTTATTAGTTCTGAATCCATCTTTATAATCACCCTGTTACGGTGTGACGTTTGATGTTATCAAGAAACTCTTCCGGTGTTAGTGATTGACATGATCTCATGGTCTAAGGATTAGGATCACTTCGTAAGTTGTTATAGCAATATAAACTCAATGACTTTGATCGTAATGCTATACTTCGGATGAATGTTCATCACACCATTACACTAATGTTGTGATCCCGTTATTAACAACATCCAATGTCCATGATCAGGAAACCTTGATGATCTTGTTAATCAACGAGCTAGTTTATGAGAGAGGCATAACTAGGAACTTTCTGTTTGTTTATTAAACACACATGTATTAACGTTTCCGTATTAATACAATTATAGCATGCAAAATAAACATCTATCATATACTTGGAATATACATAATAAACACTTTATTATTGCCTCTCAGGGCATATTCCCTTCAGTCTCCCACTTGCATTAGAGACAATAATCTAGTTACATAGTGATAAATCTAACACCCATTGAGTTCTGGTGTTGATCATGTTTTGCTCTAGGGAGAGTTTTAGTCAACGGATTTGCTACATTGAGATCCGTATGTACTTTACAAATCTTTATATCTCCATACTTGACATGCTCGCGGATGGAGTGAAACCGGCGCTTAATATGCTTGTAATGCTTGTGAGACCTTGGCTCTTTGGCATTGGCAATGGCACCATTGTTGTCACAATAGATCACCATTGGGTCCAAAGCGTTTGCCACCACTCCTAGTTCGGATATGAACTCCTTCATCCAAACTGCTTCCATATTCGGCCTCCGTTGTTGATCCCGCTACCACAGGTTGTTTGGAGCTCCTCCAACTAACCGCTCCGCCATTCATGAGAAATACGTATCCGGATTGAGACTTAGAGTCATCCGGATCGGTGCCAAAGCTAGCGTCGACATAACACTTAGCGACGAGCTCTTCTTCACCTCCGTATACAAGAAACATATCCTTAGTTCTTCGTAAGTACTTAAGGATATTCTTGACCGCTATCCAGTGTTCCGAACCTGGATCCGATTGGTACCTACTAGTCAAACTAATAGCATGTGCCACATCCGGTCTTGTGCATAGCATGGCGTACATTATAGAGCCTATGGCTGAAGCATAGGGGACTTTGTCCATTATCTCTCTTTCTTCCGCCGAAGCCGGACTTTGAGTCTTACTCAATGTCTTGCCTTGCAACATAGGTAAGAACCCCTTCTTACTTCCGTCCATTTTAAACTTCTTTAAAATCTTATCAAGGTATGTACTTTGCGATAGCCCTATTAGGCGCCTAGATCTATCTCTATAGATCTTTATGCCTAATATGTATGACGCTTCACCTAGGTCCTTCATTGAAAATTTGCTATTTAGATAACTTTTAACACTGTTTAAAAGATCTATATCATTTCCGATCAATAATATGTCATCCACATATAATATCAGAAATGCCACATTGCTCCCACTCACTTTCTTGTAAATACAAGCTTCTCCATAAGTTTGGACAAATCCAAACTCTTTGATCACCTCATCAAAGCGGAGATTCCAACTTCATGATGCTTGCTTCAATCCATAGATGGATCGCTGAAGCTTGCACACCTTGTTAGCATCCTTAGGATCGACAAAACCCTTTGGTTGTATCATATACAACTCTTCTTCAATATTACCATTGAGAAACGCGGTTTTGACATCCATCTGCCATATCTCATAATCGAAATATGCAGCAATTGCTAACATAATCCTAACTAACTTTAGCATCGCTACGGGAGAGAAAGTCTCATCGTAGTCAACTCCTTGAATTTGTCGAAACCCCTTTGCGACAAGTCGAGCTTTATAGACGGTCACATTACCATCAGCATCAGTTTTCCTTTTGAAAATTCATTTGTTCTCCACGGCCTTTCGGTCGTGAGGTAATTCCACCAAGTTCCAAACTTGATTTTCATACATGGATTCCATCTCGGATTTCATGTCTTCTAACCATTTGTTGGAATCCGGGCTCATCATCGCTTCTTCATACGTCGCAGGGTCATCATTTTCATCAACCATGAAATTCATGACAGGATTTCCGTACAGCTCGGGAGCTGCACGCGTCCTGTTTGACCTGCGAGGTTCGGTAGTACTCTCTTTCGGAGTTTCATGATCATTATCATTATTTCCCTCTTCAACAGGTGGAGCCAACTCCGGAACAACTTCCGGCGCTGCGCTACTCGCCATACTTTGAAGAGAAGGTTCCACAACCTCTTCGAGTTCTACCTTCCGACTACTCACACCTTTCGCGAGAAACTCTTTCTCTAGAAAGGATCCATTCTTGGCAACAAAAACCTTGCCCTCGGATCTGTGATAGAAGGAATACCCAATAGTTTCTTTAGGGTATCCTATGAAGACGCATTTTTCCGCTTTGGGTTCGAGTTTATCCGGTTGAAGTTTCTTTACATAAACATCGCATCCCCAAACTTTAAGAAATGACAGCTTAGGTTTGTTTCCAAACCACAATTCATACGGTGTCTTTTCAACGGATTTAGATGGTGCCCGATTTAAAGTGAATGCAGCAGTTTGTAGTGCATAACCCCAAAATGACAACGGCAAGTCCGTCAGAGACATCATAGATCGAACCATATCTAATAAAGTACGATTACGACGTTCCGACACACCATTTCGCTGTGGTGTTCCGGAAGGTGTGAGTTGTGAAACAATTCCACACTCTTTCATGTGAGTGCTAAACTCGTAACTTAGATACTCACCTCCACGGTCGGACCGTAGAAATTTGATCTTTCTATTACGATGATTTTCCACTTCATTCTGAAATTCCTTGAACTTTTCAAAGGTTTCAGACTTGTGTTTCATCAAGTAGATATAACCGTATCTACTCAAATCATCCGTGAAAGTAACAAAATAACGATATCCACCTCGCGCCGACACACTCATTGGACCACATACATCAGAATGTATGATTTCCAATAAATCTGTCGCCCGTTCCATTGAACCGGAAAACGGCGTTCTAGTCATCTTGCCCATAAGGCATGGCTCACATGTATCAAATGATTCATAATCAAGTGATTCCAAAAGTCCATCCGAATGGAGCTTCTTCATGCGTTTACCGCCAATATGACCTAGACGGAAGTGCCACATATATGCGGATATATCATCATTAAGTTTAATCCTTTTAGCATCAACATTATGAATATGTGTACATTATCATCGAGATCTAATAGAAATAAACCATTCATCATCGGTGCATGACCATAAAAGATTTCATTCATATAAATGGAACAACCATTGTTCTCGGATTTAAATGAATAACCACTTCGCATCAAACACGATCCAGATACAATGTTCATGCTCAGTGCAGGCACCAGATAACATTTATTCAAGTTTATAAGTAATCCCGACGGCAAGTGGAGAGGCAGCGTTCCGACGGCGATCACATCAACACTTGATCCATTGCCGACACGCATCTTGACCTCACCCCTTGCTAGCGGTCGCTTGTTCCGCAGCCCCTGATTCAAGTTACAAATATTAGAAACTGAACCGGTATCAAATACCCAGGTGCTACTGCGAGCACTAGTCAAGTACACATCAATAACATGTATATCATATATACCTTTGTTTGCCTTGCCGACCTTCTTGTCTGCCAGATACTTGGGGCAGTTGCGCTTCCAGTGGCCAGTCCCCTTACAATAGTAGCACTCGGAATCAGACTTAGGTCCAACTCGAGGTTTCTTTTCAGGCGCGGCAACCGGCTTGCCGCCCTTACTTCCCTTCCGTTTTCCCTTCTTGTCTTTCTTGAAACCAGTGTTCCTATTGATCATCAACACTTGATGTTCCTTTTTGATCTCCACTTCTGCAGTTTTAAGCATTGACAGAAGCTCGGGGAGAGACTTCTTCATGCCTTGCATATTATAGTTCATCACGAAGCTCTTATAGCTAGGTGGCAGAGACTGCAGAACACGATGGATGCCTAAGTCAATGGGAATCGATATTCCCAAGGACACAAGCTTATCGGCGTAACCCGACATCTTGAGTACTCACTAACGGAGCTGTGCTCTTCCATCATGCAGCTAAAGAACTTTTCTGAAGCGTTGTAGCTCTCTACAGCAGCATGTGTGTCGAAAATCATTTTCAACTCACCCATTGTATCAAATGCATTGCCGTTTTCGAAACGCTTTCGAAGTTCCGGCTCTAGCCCATACAATATGCCGCAATGAACTAAGTTGTGGTCCTCCTGACGAGTCTGATAGACATTCTTCTCCTCGTCAGGGGCATCATCTAAAGGTGGGGGGCCTAACGGCGCTTCTAGCACATATTGCTTTTGTGCAGCAGAGAGGAGAATCCTCAAATTCATGGCCCATTCGGTAAAGTTGCTACCGTTCGTTGCTAGTTTCTCTTTCTCCATGAACACATTGAAATTAAAAGCAGGTGGTGCCATCTACAACAGAATTTGTAAAGTTTAGGCTAAGTGTATGATAGATTGAGTTCAACTAATCTATATTATGAATGAACTCCCACTCAAAAACGACATCCCTCGTGCCTTTTTGGTGATTACATGAACCAAATCCACTACACCAAGTCCGATCATCACGTGAGTCGGTATAGCTTCAAAGGCGAGCATCAAATGGGCATCATATCAACTATATGACTCATGCTTAACCTTTCGGTCCGTGTTCCGAGGCCATGTCTGTACATGCTAGGCTCGCCAAGTTAGAACCTTAGTATTCGCGTGTGTAACTGTTTTACACCCGAAATATGGTCGTGCATCCAAGAACACCCGATCATCACGTGATGTCTTGGAGCGACGAAAACATAATCGGTGCATACTAAAGGAAGAACACATTCTTATCTTGATATTTAAATGAGGGATCATCTTATTATGCTAACAAAGCGCTAAACAAGCAATATAAGATGCTATCAAACATCATATGTTTATTAGTGAAATGATATGGTTCCCGCAGATGATCTCTATCATGTGCATCGTGGTATGATCACTATCATACCTATATGTGTAAATCCAAGGTCTATGGATTTTACACGCTATGTGTGTTGTAAGAGTATCATCTCATACTTCTACTTACAACACTACCATATCATAACACTAGCCCAGCAACAATCTAAACTAGACGCCTCTAATTTATCCATTGCAAGTTTTACGTGGCTTAGGGCTTTCGAGATAGAACCGTTCTTACCTACGAACATGAACCACAACGAGGATAATCAAATTGTTGACAACTCGCTTGCAAAATAGATATTGACTATAGTAGGAGAGACAGACACCCGCTAGCCACTTATGCAAACTAGTTGCATGTCAAGCGTGGAACAGGTCTCATGTGCGAGGACATGTAAAGTTTGTCCGGGCCGCTTCATCCCACTATGCCACCAATATCCAAAATTACAACAAAGGAGCAACAACATGATCATCATCGCCCACATACTCATATGTGTACTACCCGTGTAAAGTATCTACGCATAGATCCGGCTCTGATACCACTGTAGGGTTCGCAGCATAGAAAACAAAAATTTTCCTACGATGTGAAATATATACCAAGATCTATCTACTAGATACAAACAACGGGTGGATGTATATCCGTAGAGAACATACCCTTGAAGACCGACAAAGCTTAACGAGTTCAACTCGTGGTTGATGTAGACGATCTCTTGCCGATCTCAAGATCGAGAGGAAGTCCTAGCGCCGCAAATCAGCAGCGCATCCGTGCTCGCACACACGTTCGAGGCACCGATCAACCTCCGCCTCCTCGCTCCAGCGATGCAGTGGAAGCACAACTCTTTCTTGCCGAATAGCCACCAGGAACATGTATCTCGCTAGTCCGAGACCATGGGGGATAAATTCTAGAGGGGGAGAGAGATCCTTCACGAGGAGGTGTGAGAGACAAGTGAGGAGGGGGGCTCCTTTTATAGGAGGAGGGGGGGCACCCAAGGGGGTGGCCGCCGGCCATGGGGGCTGCCCCCTCCCCTCCTTCATTCATGTGGGTGGACACTCCACTCACAAAATGCCCTTTAAAATCCCTCCACTCAAAAGTCCACTCAAATTCCCATTAAATTTCCACCAAATTTAATGAAAACTCTCATTAAATAAAACTCTTTTATTTTATTCAGAATTTTGTCAATTACTTTAATGACAAACATTCACAAATAACCCCTTGCTAGAATTCTATTTCACATGCATAACCACTTTATGCAATTTCACCCGAAAACCTGTTTCGGTATCTAGTGAAATAAATTCCTGCGCTTGTTCATTCTTTCGGCATGAAACATTTGCTCCAATTGGATGTCGGTGTCTCTTAAGTGTGTCACCCTACGGTTCGTGAATAATGCGGACATGATCGAGACCCCTCTCGGATCAATAATCAGAAGCGGGATCTGGAGACCCATACTAACTCCCACACATTCAACGATGACTTTATTGTGATTGTCGGAACCTTTTACGCTAGTATCTTAATCCCTTTGTTTCACGATATATTACATGTCCGAGATTCGATCATCGGTATCTCCATACCTAGTTTGATCTCGTTACCGACATGCACTCTTTTCTCGTTCCTGTGATATAACATTCTAGTGATCAAATCACTTGCTTGCAAGCTAATCAATGTGATATCACCGAGAGGGCCCAGAGTATATCTATCCATCATCGGGATGAACAAATTCCACTCTCGATCCATGAGCCTCAACATAACACTTTATTAGTTCTGAATCCATCTTTATAATCACCCTGTTACGGTGTGACGTTTGATGTTATCAAGAAACTCTTCCGGTGTTAGTGATTGACATGATCTCATGGTCTAAGGATTAGGATCACTTCGTAAGTTGTTATAGCAATATAAACTCAATGACTTTGATCGTAATGCTATACTTCGGATGAATGTTCATCACACCATTACACTAATGTTGTGATCCCGTTATTAACAACATCCAATGTCCATGATCAGGAAACCTTGATCATCTTGTTAATCAACGAGCTAGTTTATGAGAGAGGCATAACTAGGAACTTTCTGTTTGTTTATTAAACACACATGTATTAACGTTTCCGTATTAATACAATTATAGCATGCAAAATAAACATCTATCATATACTTGGAATACACATAATAAACACTTTATTATTGCCTCTCAGGGCATATTCCCTTCACTAGCATTGATCCAGGGACTAGCATTGCAATCATAGGGATCCTTTTCCTTTATAAAGGAGGGATCTTACATGAACTGACACTACAAACTGTCATTGTATAGCATAGGTTGTCATAAAAATTGCATCAGTGAGGTACCTCTTGCCCCTATGTGACTATACGCCCAACATACGTTTGGTAGCTAGGAAGCATGCTTCTTTTTCGTTATTTTCATAAGGGGCATATCTCCACATTTTAGAAGACAATAAAAATAGACATATGAGTCCTCTTGGGAAATTTCTTTTTAAAATAGCGTCATTGATTGTCATGATGTAAGTTTCCACCATGTCATGCATGGGTTTGGCTAGCGTCCCAGGAGCATTTTCTCTTTCCTTATGCTTAGTACAGTATGTAGTGCAGGACAAAGCAAGAACAAACATGATATTTCAATAACGTATATTGAAATATTGTGCTATGATAGCGTGGTTTGGCCAACAAACAACTTATAAAATGTGAAGCATATAAACTTCCATAGTGGTATCACCCCAAACCTTACTTTCTTATGAGCTTTAAATTAGCCAAAAAGGATATTTTGGAATATTTTGGAGGATTAAAATGCCTATTATAATTGGAAGGAGATTTTGCCATAAATAGGTGGATATTCCTAGTATAGTTTAAGGGGTATAGAACAAGTCTTAGCTTGCATTGTGAAGGCTTAGCAAAAAGCGATCTAAAGAGTGTGACATCTAGTTCATAATGTCAAACATTTATTTTCTCACCTTGCTCCTTATGGTTGAACATAAATATACATGATAAAAAGGAAAATTTAATAGGCAGAAATAAATCATTACTCCATGTAAAGTATTTGAGCTTAGTAACTAGGCATAACATGAATTTCAGCTTTTTGCTTTTATCCCCTTTTTTCTTTTATTTCCATGGCATACATATTTGTTTGATTATTTTATGGCAAAGTTTATTTTTAGTAGCTTAATAATAAACATGCATAATGATTCATGATGTTGTTAATTTTATTGCAAGAAAAAGTAAAGTAAATAAAATAGATGGCTCCAAGTTTCTATGAGAGTCTTATGTTGCTCAAAAAACAAAGTTTAGAGGTTTGCAAACCAAGAGTTTAGCAGGTCCAGTGGGGTGCCTTGGGCATCCCAAACCTTATAGTTTTCACCATTATTGGATTGCTCTTGGTGTGGTGTTCCTCTATTCCCTATCAAAAAACTTCAACACAAAACTTTTCTCACATCTCTTTTCTGAGTGGTGACATTAGTGGCACAAAAGCATAATAGTTTCTGATAGATATCAAATAAAAAATTCTTTATAAATGTTCCATCAAGCATAAAATATTTCTACACATCCCTAGAATATAATATGGCTCATAGCAATCATTTTAGGACACTGGGGAATGGTTAAAACAAAACATGGCGGAATCTGTCTAAATTATCAGCGGGAGCAAATCAAATTTATTTCGCCCACTTAAACATGTCAGGAATATTAGCCAATTTTTGTGAATATATAGGATGAAAAGTTGTAAACGATGTGCAAATATGATCTCAAGAATATTTACAGAAAAATTCAGAGATTCTTCTACTAAAAACTGTTCTGTAGGAATTTTCTACTCCATATGTTTAACAACTTTTTATCAACCAAGATGAGTTCCACTTGATACTTTATTACTACTCTATAAAAAATAAACTAAAAAGGAATATTTTAATAGGAATCAAACATAATAATAAATGACCGGGTTGCCTCCCGAAAAGCGCTTTCTTTATATCCATATAGCTAGGCTTTACTTACTTGATTTTAAGCGATATGGAATTCATGTGGTAGCTTGTGCTTCTTTGTTACCTAGAAAGTGTTTCCATACAAAATACCTAGGTCCCATGGTGTGATCATACCAATCAAAGTAGTACTCAAGTTGAAATGTGGTAGAAATCAACACACGATATAGGAACAATAACAACAAAGTCTCATTTTCTTCATACGCATTGGCATTTTATATATCACTAAATCACAACAAATAGAGGCATGCCATTGCATAATATCAGTAGGTGAACACAACATATAATAATTAGAAGCATAAATATGGAACTTATCACCTCCTCTTTCATAGTAGTTGCATTCACTAGAAGCAAATCTATCATTGTAACCCTTGAAAGAATGCAACTTCATAGAGTTTTTCATGTAAATAGTATCATTATACATATCAAGGCATTCATTAGGATTCTTTCCTATTTCAAAATAGTTGCTAGTAATATTATCAATATCAAGATCATGGTTAAAAACAACATTTTGCAAACCATATTAATGACCCACAAGTATAGGGGGTGTATCGTAGTACTTTCGATAAATAGGAGTGTCGATCCCAACGAGAAGCAGAAGGTGCTAAACAGTGGTATGGAGCAGGAAATCCCTCTGAATACTTAGCAAACAGATTTTTAGTGGTTTTCTGATAAGGCAACAAATAAAAGTGCAAGTAATAAAGAACAAACACAGCAAGTGGCCCAATCCTTTCTTAGCAAAGGACAAGCCGGTGGAAATACTTATAAGGAACAAGCATTCTCGAGGACATATGGGAATTCTGTCAAGTGCTTTCGCTTAAAATATATGAGTACTCTTCTTTGGTGTTGTAAGTGTTGTGTGGGTGAACCTGTGCTAATGTACCGACCTTACTTGGACTAATACATACTTGTGATCAAACCCCCTGCAAACATCCGTAACTACAGGAAAGAATTTAAGATATAAATCTAACCACAACCTTAAACTTTGAGATCCTACACTCCCTTGTGCAAAGGTGTCCTAACGGGGGTTCAGTTTTCTGTCACTCCGGCAACCCCACAATTAGTAGCCAAATACACAATGCATTCCCCTGGGCCCATAAATGGTGAAGTATCATGTAGTCGATGTTCACATGACACCACTAGAACAATAGCACCACAACTTAAATACTAACCATTGAATAATAACTCAACACAAATCCACTAATAACAACATGACTTCTCCCATGTCCTCAAGAACTAAACGAACTACTCACAAGACATCATATGGATCAAGATCAAACATGATATGATAATGGATAACAATCTGAACATAAAAATAATCCAATGGTTCCACTCACAACATCAACTACAAGAGTAATTAACACCGGGAAAGTTTCCCCTAAGAACTAAAGCAATATCCAACACAATTGTTACAGCGGGATGGAGTGGTGATGATGGTGCTAATGGAGATGATGGTGTGGATGATGATGATCCCGATGAAGCGTAGCTTGACGATTGTGTTGATGGCGATGATCTCCCCTCTCCGGGAAGGAATTCCCCCGCCAGAAATCTGTCTGCCGGAGAGATCTTTCTCTCTCGGTGTTTTCCGCCCCCAGAGGCGGCGGAAATCTATCTGTGCTCACTCCCTAGCCTTAGGGTTCCGTAGGAAAGATATAGGCTAAGGGGCGGAGTCGGGAGCTGGGCAGGTGGGCCACACCTGCCCTAGGGGCGGCCCAGGGTGGGCCCGCGCCTAGGGGGTGTGGGCCCCCTGCGGCCCTTCTTTGTCCCTCCTTCTGGCTTCCTTAGTCTTCTGGAAAAATAATATTTTCCCATATTTTTCTGGTATTTTTCTGATCTTTGCGAAATTGCATCAAATGCCTTCTTTTCCATCAGACTCCAGACTCCGGCAGTCCATCCTCCAAGAATCATCCAACATGCATAAACAAATGAAAATCCATAAGTAATACCTCATAATAAGACAAGTATCAATGAATAGAGGTAAATTATGATATAGAAAGGTGATGCAAATTGGGCGTATCAACTCCCCCAAGCTTAGACCTTCGCTTGTCCCCAAGCGAAAACTGAGCTCAGTAAACATGTGCACAGGTTTATGGAGTGAAGTGTCGATAAAAGAATACGAATAAGAAGCATCACACTTACCATAACACAACTCATAGAAGAAACAACTCACCATTATATAACTTATCTTGCAACAAGGACATCAGTCACAATAGAGATGCATAAAGATAAATCATAATTGGAATTGGCAAACTTGTTCTTGGTCAGAGAACACCTGGCAAACAGTTTCACAAAAAGCTTTTTGTAGAAGTTTTTCAACAGGAGCACTCTTTTCTCAAAAAGGTTTTTCAATGAAGTCTTTCAAAGTAATACTCAATAGATAAGAGTTTTGTGCAAACAAGGAAGATATAGAACATGATTGAATAAATCACCATATGAATGCTTGAAACACAACAACTAAAATGCTTGCTGGAGATAGAGAGGAAGTAGGTTTACTGACTCAACTTAGAAAATAGGAGAAAAGTCCCTTCATAGAGGGAAGCAGGGATTACAAGTCATAAAGAGCTTCCAAAATATTATGGTACTTACTAGCTTTGAGCCCTCATTGCCCCTATCATAGGCATCTTGATATGATTAAGGTTAAAGTGCACAAAGATGGAGTATATGCTTGATGAAATATAAGTTGGCAATCTCATGTCCCTTGAATATGAGGGCCACTCCTCATGCTACTCAACTTTGGTCACCGGTAAGTTCTTGTCATTGTAAGTACATGCGTATCATAGAGAACCGACAATGGGGTACCCCTTGCACATGGTACATGAGCTATCCCATAACCAAAATGACAAGGCAAGCAGACAATGTGCATCTCAGCAATCTTTTTATTTACTATATGCATAGCTTTTTATTGAGGATGCTTCATAGATAGCTCACTTTGGTGATGCTCCAAGTTTCCACCATGATTAGGCATGACTTCGGCTAGCGTCCCAGGCGTTTCTCTAACACAAAATATAGACTCCATGGACTTACAAGTTCCCTCTTTATTTCACACCGTTGACATCCATAGACAAAAGATCATGATATCAACTGAGTATAAAGTAAGGTGCAATGTTGAAAACGTTCCCCGTGACAGCACGGTTCTGCTAATTCCAACGTATAGATGCAAGCATATACAACTTCGATGACACAATGGTTCAAGTCTATTAGGGGCAAAGAAATAAGGTGTGCCATCAAGTTCATGAGAGCTTTACTAAATAGTTTAAACATAACAAAATACTTTTTAATTTGAAAGGTAGATGAAGCTTGAGAATTTGCTTGGAATAGCAAAATCTACTAGGTAGATATGGTGGACACAAGTGGCAAAGGTTTTGGTTCAAAGGGATTAGAAACATGATAAGTATGCCTTCTCAAAACAGGTTTTTGGCTAGCAAGGCTGGGTAGCAAGCAAGAGAGTTGAAAGAAACAAGCAAACATACAAGTAATAAAGCCAAACATGAAATCTTCCTTGAAGACACAAAAGATCTTAAATAGATAATACTAAGCTTATGAGCCAACAAAAAAGAAAATAAATGATACAAAATACCTGTAAGCTTTTTCTCTTTTTCTTTCAAACCTCAAAAAGTATCGCTACTGACTAGAACTCGGTTTTCCAAAACCAATTTAGATCCACTTGATGATCCCAAAGTGATGCCAATACTGGTCAACAAGATCCATCATATAATAAAGATTGCAAACTAAAAATAATAAGTGCAAAAAGTAAAAGATGAGACTTCTCATTAATATTCCAATAAAGGAACTCACACCAAGGGATACATAGATAATCAAATCAAGGAGAGATACTTCCACATGCAAACCAAACTATAAGAGAACTCCTCTACCAAAGATATGAATCCACTAAAAAGGTAAAAGATAAAAGATAATGGTGGTGATACCGCGGCACTCCCCCAAGCTTGGAACAAGCCAAGGGGATGCCAAACCGGATGACGAATTACTCCTTTGGTGGTGGTGGTGTTCTCTTGTCATCATAGAACTTCCAAGGCAAAGGTTCCCCATCCAAAAAGGATGTCCTTGTCTCTGCAATCCTGAAACTAGCAGCAGAGCTTATGCGATCAAATCTAGCCTCATACTCACAGTTTTGATTTTGTATGTCGTAGAGCTGTGCTTGTAATTGGTTGGTGGTCTGACGGAGCGAGAAGATTTCTTCTCGGAGCTCAGCCGCCTCAGCCTCGTGTTTAGCAATGAGTTCTGAACTTATCTTGTGAATAACATCCACTTCGCGTTCCGCCATCTTCTTGTACCTGAAAACCTCCTGCTCCAATGCTTCCATCCTATCTTCCAGACTTCCTTCTCCCTTGGGGCCTTGAACTTATTTCAACTGTACCTTCCCATCTTTGAGAATCAGCTCCTTGGGATGAATCTTCAACTCATACATGTATGGGTTGAGGACATCCGCAGAGGAATCCTCCATGGGTGATCCAGAGGAAGACATTATGGCTCCAAAAACTAAGAGTTTGCCTGACAGAAACAGATTGAAATGAAAACATGATGAGAAATCGATGCAAGAACCTCGGGGAATCCGGGGGGTTATATATTACGAAGTTTCAATGCATAAGGAAGGTTCTGATACGAAAAAAAGGCCGAGTCGAAGCTCGGGGGTGGCACATCCCCTCCAGGCGCGGCCAGGCAGGGGCCCACGCCTGGGGTGGGTTTGTCCACCCCGGACTCCGTTTCCTCTTCTGTTCCGTCTTGTAACTTCCCTTATGTATTAAAAACATCAAAAATATAAAAATATTGGAGTTTCATGAACCTTCTGGTTTCACCACTTTTACCTATTCAAAGACGAACTCGGCAGTTTCTGGTGTTTGGCTTTTGATAAATTCTTCTGGAGTCACCATTTGAATAACATCAACATCTTCATTATAAGAATCCCTAGAAATATAATGTTTTAATCTTTGACCATTCACCACCTGTGTTGAGTCATCTTTCAGAGAAGAAATTTTGATGGCACCTGAACGGTGTACTTCCTTGATAACAAAAGGTCCTTCCCACTTTGAGAGTAGTTTTCCTGCAAAAAATCTCAGATGACACCTATACAAAATAACCTTCTCACCAACATGGAACTCCCTTTTGAGAATTCTCCTATCATGCCATCTTTTTACCTTTTCCTTAAAAAGCCTAGAATTTTCATAAGCTTCTCCTCTCCACTCATCTAGATTACTCAAGTCTAGCAATCTTTTCTCACCCGCAAGTCTAAAATATCTATTCAACTCTTTCATTGCCCAATAAGCTTTGTGTTCTAATTCTAAAGGCAAGTGATAAGCTTTCCCATAGAGCATTTTGTAAGGATACATCCCCATAGGATTTTTATAAGCAGTTCTATAAGCCCTGAAGAATAACCAAGCGGTGTCCTGAAGAATAACCAAGAGGTGTCCAACCCTGCCCAGGCCAAGCCGAAGGGTAACCTTGCTAACGTCGTCAATCACATACCTGTCAAGCCAAAAGGGTGCCGACAAAGGGCAAAGGAAAATAGGAAGAGAGCGGTCAGTACTGAGGCCAGTACACGGCGAGACTAGAATTCGGCGGTCCTCGCCTACATAGGTATGGTGGGCTCAGTGACAGCAAAGCTTGCACTATCTAACTTATAGGGACACGCTACAACTTCAGCTATTAGAGTGAGATAAGAGAGCACTACACGATAGCATAATATAACACCAAACATAACCCATCCGAAGATTTCCCCCTCGAAGACCAGTCGAGGAAGTCCCCTTGCAGAACACACACGGTGGCAATTTTAGTTAAGCAGGTGTTTAGTTGATAAGGCTAATTACTAATCATATTATTAAAGAGCGAAACATTAGTGGCGTTGTCTATGATCATGACACTGTACTCCTGAGGCGTCCATAACCGTGGACACACGGCTTCTCGAAAATATTTACCCTGTAGGGGTGCACTACTGTACCCGAACGCATGCTCAACCCTTCAGGCAACATATCACGCGTGCCATCCGAATCTCACAACAAGAACTGTCCCATAACTACGCGCATATCCAGAGGCATCACCTACTGTGGGGAACCAACCAAGAGGTACGACGATTCTCAAGGAAGGCACAACGTTTGCGCCTACTGGTGGATCGGGCCCTGTGGGGTAACCTGTACACACCGTGGGTGCCGCCACCGTGTACCGCGATTTATGTATGCAAGCCATGGAAATCCACCAAAACATGAAGTCCGAAGACATATCAAGTCACCCATGTCCGAGGACATATTATGCGTATGCACCGAATGGAAAACCAATTTTGTAACCCTCTGGATATACGAATAGCGCCGGTAGTTGATGGGGGATCCCAGAGGCCCCACGTTTGGTTAGCGCGATCAACTCAGAACTGGTATCGTAGAACGAACGGGTCCTAGGTCGGCTCAAGCAGTTCCCAAAGGTGGTCCCTGCCGGGGCCTTATCATTAGGTGAAACCATAACCATAACCAACATCACCAATTTAATTATCTTATCACCAACAATATCCAAGTAATATGTTCCACCTGTATGAGAATGGTACTAAGCATGCCTATGACTCACAAGGACAAACTAACTACTCAAACAAGGCAATAGGATAACCAAGGCAATATAGTGGAGCAGGTGATTAAAGGGACAATACTAAAGCATCGATAATAAGGATAGCAATAGATCAATTGGAGGAAGTAAAGACTATAAATGCAAAATAGGTAGAAGGGGGAGAAATACTCGCCTGTGAGAGAAAGTCGAGAAACCGGAGGCTTGTCGTTCCTCACATCGGCTCATCGTCCTATCCGGTGAAGAAGAAAACACTAGAAAGAGCAACCGGTGCAATATTTAATACTAGGGCGGAAGATCCGACATGTTATGATATGATGCATGGCATGGCAATATGCAGTCTAATTTAGCAATATTAAATGGAATCAGGATCCCGACAAATAAATATTATGGTTCATGTTGTTTAACTATCCCGCAAATTAAATGTTGAGTAGCAAGGCAAAAGCATGACATCGGTTCGCTACACAAATTTAAATGGAGTCGAGATAATATAAATATAACCCGCATATGGTCTCCATATTTATTTAGGTGAATCGGCATAAGTCCCCCAAACCACACAATATATATGAGAGTATGAATGGTTATATGCAACAAGTATATTCATATATTATAAAAATATAGGGGTCTCAGAAAGAGGGGTCACACATTGGTCCGAAGATCATGGTTCGATGGGGTCGGCTGGGTTCGGGTGCACCGGGATCGGTCTTCGGGTACTTGGGATTCCGTGAGTAGAACTTTGCGTCCGCTAGGCGACCTTGTCGGATCCTTGTCGAAGGCCGGCGTTGGTGACGAACTTGGGTCCATCGCCGATGGTTCATCGGATTCTTCCAGATCTGTGTCGATCTTGGTTAGTCCTCTGGTGACCTCGCTTCATCGGCGTCAACCAACAAAATTGGTCGGCTTTAGCTCACACAAGCACATGCATACCCATGTGTATGCATACCCAACTAGAGGTACTGAACCCAAAACGGCAGGAACAAGGAAACGTGCACAGGGGGAAAAGGGCATGGTGGTGGCTTGCAAGGATCAGGAGAGGCACGCGAGCGCAAGGGAGTGCCTGCGTGTAGGGAGAGGTGGCATGCAGTGGTGATGAGTACGGACGTTCCAGGTCGACGGGAGGCGGACGCCGGCGGCTTGCTGCAATGGTGGAGACCAGGTCGAGCTTGGGGTAGGCAACATGGAGACGGGTTCCGACGGCAGGGTCGAACGGCGATGCTCAGGGCCGGGACCGACGATGGTGGCACGGTAAAGGGCTCGGCGGCGCTCTGGCTTGCGGCCACACGGGGCTAGGGTGAGGGTGGCAGCTCCAGCGGCAGAGGACGGCCAGCGAGGGCGAGGCAGAGGGCTCGGGTCGCGCCGGGAGAAGCGGCTGGCGGCGCTCTGGAGCGTGGAGCTCGCTTACGCGGGAAGAGGACGACATGAGGTCGAGGTAGAGGCGAGCCGAGGAGGAAGGGGCGCCGGGCGGTGGCTCGGGTACCGGCGGCGGGGAGCTCCTGGTGGCGGGGTCTGGGACTCAGCGGGGAGAGGGGAGGCGGTCGGGCGACAACGGGAGGTGAGGTAAGGCGCCAAGGCAGCGGGGATCCAAGGCGGCGAGCGGCCGGCGGCCGGCTCGTGTAGGTGGCGGCGGTTCTCTGGGAGGAGGATGAGGCGCGGGGAATCATCGCGAGGAGAGGGACGGGGGTCACGAGGATGGAGTCAGAGTGCGCGAGCGGTTCCTTGTGGGGCCAGGGCGCGTGCGTGTGTGGTGTACCGCATGCATGTGTGTGTTGCGATACTTGGGTTGGGTCGTCTGCGTGGTTGTGTGTATGTGTGCGTGAACGAGACATGTGTGCGTGTGTGGGTAGGACCAAGGTGTTGTGTGGGCGTTGTGTTGCTGGCCGGCGGCGCTGGGTGAGGTGTGTGTGGCTCGTGGCGCCTAGGGTTAGGATTAGGGTTTAGTTATCTGGGGTGGTAGGTGGTCTTCTGACTGGGCCTTTGGGCCTGGTCGTTTGACTGCCTCCCCCACTAAAAACATTTTTATTTTATTTTTTATTTTAAAAAACTTTTGTAAATATATTTTAGACAAATAAAAGATCCGGAAAAGACCGGGGTTTTGATTTTTGAAATTAGAGGAGGGACTAATTAGAAAACAAAATAGGCTTTTGGTGAAAATATTTTAGAGCAAAAATATGCATGATGTCATGATGATGCAAAATAGAAAATAACACACAATTTTATTTCCGAATATTTTCCGGGGCATTACAAATATGCAGGTCAAACTCTCGTAAAAGCAAAACCCACCTGATAAGTCTAGGCTTAGTGTCCTTCTTTGTCATAAGGTACTTGATAGCAGCATGATCAGTATGAATAATAACCTTTGAATCAACAATATAACGTCTAAACTTATCACATGCAAAGATTACAGCTAAGAACTCATTTTCAGTAGTAGATTAATTCTTTTGAGCAACATCTAGAATCTTGCTAGCATAATGAATAACATTCAACTTCTTGTCAACAGGTTGCCCAAGGATAGCACCCACAGCAAAATCACTAGCATCACACATTATTTCAAAAGGTAAACTCCAATCAGGTGGTTGAACAATAGGAGAAGTTGTCAAAGCTTTCTTCAAAGTTTCAAAAGCTTCCTTACAATCATCATTAAAAACAAAAGGTACATCTTTTTGAAGAATTGAAATTTTGGAGAAATCTTTAATAAACCTCCTATAGAAACCAGCATGACCAAGGATACTGCGAATACCTTTGATATCTCTAGGACAAGGCATTTTCTCAATTTCTTCAATTTTGGTTTTGTCAACTTCAATGCCTCTTTCAGAGATCTTGTGTCCAAGAACAATCCCTTCGTTAACCATGAAATGACATTTCTACCAATTAAGAACAAGGTTGGTTTCTTCACATCTCTGCAAAACTTTATCAAGGTTGTGCAAACAGTTATCAAAAGAAATTCCATAGACGGAAAAATCGTCCATGAAAACCTCCACAATCTCTTCACAAAAACCATGAAAGATAGCAGACATACATCTCTGAAAGGTAGCAGGACCATTACATAAACCAAAAGGCATATGCCTATAAGCATAAGTACCATAAGGACAAGTGAAATTAGTTTTCTCTTGGTCTTGTGCTTTCACAGCAATTTGAGAAAACCCAAAATAACCATCAACAAAGCAAAAGTCACTACTAGGAAAAGGGCTATAGGTAATCCGCACATCCGTGGCTCACATGGTTGAAGTGCCCCACGGGTAAAATAGGCGTGGCTCACCTGTGGGTAGTGCCCTACTAGTAACTAGAACAACCGTGGCGCACATGGGGTATGTGCGCCACAGATATGTATGGGCCAGGGGCCTGCCAGCCGCATGCCACGTACCCGTAGCGCACATGGGATAGGTGCGCTACTGTTGTGGCAAGTTCTGTGGCGCACTATGCCATGTGCGCCACGGATGTATAAACTTAGTAGTAGGGCACCTTGCCCTAGTGCCCTACGCCTAACTATCCTGCACCAACTCCACCCCCCCACCCCCCGTGGATCGACTTTTTAGGCTTTGCAAAAAAAAATGATAAACACTTCAAAAAAATTAAATCCTTTCATATTTAGGTAGGTAATGTGGTATAGCTTCTAGTAAAATTAACAAACATGAGTTTCGACTTTATTTGCAATAAAAAGTCATGCCACGGTAAAAAGGCCGTAACTTTTGCATATGATATCGAAAAAATCGTATAATATACCAAAATGACGAGAACGAGATTTCGCATCTGCTCGCAACCACCTTCGGTCGTTTAGCGATTTTTTAGATTTTCAAAATTCGAAAAGAGTAAAAAGTTACGGTCAAAAGACCATTTTTTCCTGCAGAAAAAAAAAGAGGGCGACTTACCCGTAGCGCACCACCACCTAGTGCGCCACGGATAAGCTTGGGCGGGATTCAAATTTCGAATCCTCACCCCGCCCACCTACCTTTCCCTTTCCCCTTTTCCCTCCCCCTTTTCCCTCTTCCTTTTCCTTTCCGTTCTCCTTCTTCCTTCTCCCTTCTCCTTCTTCCTTATCCTTCTCCTTCTTCCTTCTTCCTTCTCCTCCTTCCCCTTCTCATCTCCTTGCAGTGACGGCGCGACGACGGCCTCCTCCTCTCCTTCCAGTGACGGTGGCGCGGCGGCGGCGCAACGGCGGCCTCCTCCTCTCCTTGCAGTGACGGTGGCGTCCGACCTCCCTTCCTCCCTCTCTTCCTCCATCTCTTCCTTCCTCCCTCTCTTCCTCCATCTCTTCCTTCCTCCCTCTCTTCCTCCATCTATTCCTTCCTCCCTCTCTTCCTCCCTCTCTTCCTCCATCTCTTCCTTCCTCCCTCTCTTCCTACCTTCCTTTCTCCAACCACACCCTTCCTACCACCTCGACGCCGGCGAGGACTAGAGCGGCCACGACCCCTCCCGCACCTCCCTGCCACGGCCATGCTCCGGCGAGGTGACACGACTACGGCGGAGATGCACGGACCCGATTGCTTTTGCAATTCAAAACGAGGGTGTTTTTTTCATTTTTTTTGTTTTTTCAAAAACACATCTGTGGCGCAACCTGTACCCCTACCCGTGGCGCACCTGGTAGTACGCCACGCCTATCTCGATATAACCGTGGCGCACCAGGCAGTGCGCCACGGTTAGGAGATAGCCGTAGCGCGAGGCCCATGGCGCACCCCTAGTGCGCCACAGATGTTGTTTACAGGTGCGCCACGAATAGGCGTTTTTCTAGTAGTGAGTGAGTCTTTTTGGACAACCTTTCAAGCATTTTATCAATAAAGGGCAAAGGATAATGATATTTCTTAGTAAATTTATTAATCTTTCTAAAACCAATGCACATTCTATACCTAACCACTACTCTTTGAGGTATAAGATCATTATCTTCATTAGGCACAACATTTATTCCCCCTTTCTTGGGAACACAATGAACATGTCTAACCCATTAACTATCAGCAATAGGATAAATAATACCAGCATCAAGGAGTTTTAATACCTCATTTCTTACCACATCCTTCATCTTAGGATTTAGACCGCGTTGGTGCTCAACAACTGGTTTTGCATCAGGCTCAATATTAATAGCATGCTGACATATAGTAGGAGAAATTCCTTTTAAATCATCAAGAGTATAACCCATAGCTCCTCGGTGTTTCTTCAATACCTCCAATAACCTTTCTTCTTCCTTTCCTAAAAGTTTAGAACTAATAATAACAGGATACACTTTCTTATTGTCAAGATAAGCATATTTAAGATCATCAGGTAAAGGTTTTAATTCGAAAAAGGGTCCTCTTTAGGTGGTAGTGTGGTACCCAAATCTTCCAAAGGTAGATTATGCTTAAGTAACTCAGGCTTACGAAGGAAAACCTCGTCAATCTCATTTCTTTCCTTCATGAAGACATCGCTTTCGTGATCTTCCATAAACTTCTACAAGGCATTGTTAGGAGCAAGAGAAATAACAGAAAGTTGTTCAACCCTGAAATCATCATTAGGCAGTTCATTTTCATAAGGAGTTTTTTCAAATTTGGAAAACTTAAACTCATAATACTTTCCATCAAACTTAGTCAAAACTTTTTCCTTCCTACAATCTATAATAGCCCCACAAGTATTCAGGAAGGGTCTACCAAAGATAATAGGATATGTTTTACTAGCTTCTTTACCAAGTACTAGAAAATCAGCAGGATATTTAATCTTACCACAAAGGACCTCTACATATCCTACAATGCCAATGGGGCAAACTTGCTCTCTACTGGCAAGGTGAATAACCACATCAATGTCCTCAAGCTCACAAGGACCAATTTCATGCATAATTTCCCTGTAAAGCTCATAAGGAATAGCACTAGAACTAGCACCAATATCACATAAACCATAATAGCTATGATTACCAATTCTAATAGAAAGCACAGGGATACTAGCTTTTCTAGACTTTTTAGGATGAGAAACAATATTAGTAGCGTCTTCACAGAAGACAATATGCTCATCCTCTATATTTCTAGTGACAAGATCTTTCATAATAGCTACCATAGGCTCAATATCAATGAGATCATCAGGCTCCACAGTTTTCTTTGCACTTTTGCTAACCACATTAGCTATAATGGAATGTTCCCTTACCTTAGCAGGAAAAGTGATTTTCTCCAAATAAGGTTCAGGAAAAATAGGATCAACAGTACAAACCTCTATGCTAGCAGGAACATGGGTGAAAATGTCTTTATAAGGAGCATGGTACTTGTCCCACTCTTTCTTGGGAATTTCAATATAAGAGGCAAAGGCATTAAAACATTTTGCAAGGACTTGGGGAACAAGACCAAACTCATTGCTAATATCATGGAATTCATCAGTTCCCATAAAATATTTAATGCATTCATAATCATAGTTTATACCTGACTTTCTTCCTTTGTCATTCTCCCAAGATTTAGTGTTTTCTTGAATACGGTCTAGTAGATCCCATTTAGCTTCTTCCTTCATATGTGTAAATGATCAAGCACAAGAAGCATCTAGTAAATCTTTATCATGAAGAGAAAGCCTAGCATAAAAGTTATTGAGAATAATATTGTTAGGGAGTTCATAAATAGGACATTTAAGCATTAGTAACTTCAATCTCCCCCAAGCTTGAGCAGTACTCTCTCCATCACGAGGCCAAAAGTTATATATCAGATTTCTATCCTTATGAATCTCACTGGGAGGATAAAATTTAGAATAAAAGAGAGATGCCATTTCCTCCCATTCCATGGATTGTCCATTCTTTAGCAGCTTATACCATTCTTCAGCTCTCCCCTTCGAGGATATAGAGAGTAACTTATTCTTCACCTGTTCAGTTGTGATACCTACACACTTAAACAACCCGCATAATTCGTGGATAAAAAGAAAATGATCACTAGGATGGATAGTTCCATCCCCAAAATAATAATTATCCATAACACGATCAATAATACTTGTAGGTATCTTAAAAGGGTCTATCTCAACAGGTGGTGGTTCATCTACTACCCTAGAAGTGGTAGTAGTTTTCCCAAACAGAAAACCAAGTGGGTTCTCCATATTGGAAACAAAGTAACAAGCAGTAACAAAAGCAATACTCACAGTAGAAGTTTCCTTTACCAGTTCCACTCTTCAATAGCGCTTCACTCCCCGACAACGGCGCTAGAAAATAGTCTTGATGACCCACAAGTATAGGGGGTGTATCATAATACTTTCGATAAATAGGAGTGTCGATCCCAACGGGGAGCAGAAGGTGCTGAACAGTGGTATGGAGCAGGAAATCCCTGTGAATACTTAGCAAACCGATTTTTAGTGGTTTTATGATAAGGCAACAAAACAAAGTGCAAGTAATAAAGAACAAACGCAGAAAGTGGCCGAATCCTTCCTTAGCAAAGGACAAGCCGGTGGAAATACTTATAAGGAACAAGCATTCTCGAGGACACATGGGAATTCTGTCAAGTGCTTTTGCTTCAAATAGTTGAGTACTCTTCTTTGGTGTTGTAAGTGTTGTGTGGGTGAACCTGTGCTAATGTACCGACCTTACTTGGACTAATAAATACTTGTGATTAAACCTCCTGCAAACATCCATAACTACATGAAAGTATTTAAGATATAAATCTAACCACAGCCTTAAACTCTGAGATCCTACACTCCCTTGTGCAAAGGTGTCCTAACGGGGGTTCAGGTTTCTGTCACTCCGACAACCCCACAATTAGTAGCCAAATACACAATGCATTCCCCTAGGCCCATAAATGGTGAAGTATCATGTAGTCGACGTTCACATGACACCACTAGAAGAATAGCACCACAACTTAAATATTAACCATTGAATAATAACTCAACACAAATCCACTAATAATAACATGACTTCTCCTGTGTCCTGAAGAACTAAACGAACTACTCACAAGACATCATATGGATCAAGATCAAAGATGATATGATAATGGATAACAATCTGAACATAAACAATAATCCAATGGTTCCACTCACAAGCATCAACTACAATAGTAATTAACACCAGGAAAGTTTCCCCTAAGAACTAAAGAAATATCCAACACAATTGTTACATCAGGACGGAGTGGTGATGATGGTGCTGATGGAGATGATGGTGTGGATGATGTTGATGACACCGATGAATCCTAGCTTGACGATGGTGTTGATGGCGATGATCTCTCCTCTTCGGGAAGGAATTCCCCCGGCAGAAATCTGTCTGTCGGAGAGATCTTTCTCTCTTAGTGTTTTCCGCCCCGAGAGGCGGCGGAAAACTATTTGTGGTCGCTCCCCTAGCCGTAGGGTTCCGTAGGGAAGATATAGGCGAAGGGGTGGAGTCGGGAGCTGTGCAGGTGGGCCACACCTGCCCTAGGCACGACCCAGGGTGGGCCCGTGCCTAGGGGGTGTGGGCCCCCTGTGGCCCTTCTTCGTCCCTCCTTCTAGCTTCCTCAGTCTTCTGGAAAAATAATATTTTCCCATATTTTTCTGGTATTTTTCCGATCTTTGCGAAATTGCATCAAAACGCCTTCTTTTCCATCAGACTCCAGACTCCGGCAGTCTATCCTCCAGGAATCATCCAACATGCATAAATAGATGAATATCCATAAGTAATACCTCATAATAAGACAAATATCAATGAATAGAGGTAAATTATGATATAGAAAGGTGATGCAAATTGGGCGTATCACACATATATATATTTCCTAGCAAGTTCATATTTCTCCTCTATGGTTAACATAGGAGAGTTCAAGAATGATATAGGACTCTTACTAATAAGAGCATCATCATGGGCCGCAAGTTCATCATTTATATATTCATTTGCTAAACATGGATGGTTATCAAGAAGCGTAGGACCAGCATATAAATCATTATCATATAGCATATCTAAGTACAACTCCTCATTATCAATAGTATCACTAGTAGTATTAGTAGCAAGTGAAGGAGCATTATTAGTTTCATAATAATAGCATGGGTTATCAAAGATGACCATATAATTTTTAGTTGCACAATTATCATAGCATGGGTTCTCATAAATGACAAATGAGTTTTGAGTTTGAGTGTTACTATCATTTTTTAGAGGTTCCCATACATCACCAAGCTTAGGTTGGACCATACCTTCTTCTTCTTATTCTTCTTCATTTTTCTCCTCTTCTTTGGGGTGCATGGGCATCCCCAAGCTTATGCTTTTGTCATCTTCTCCCTGCAAAACATCAGTGCTTTCTTGGGCAGCAATAAGCCTCTTGTTATATTCAACAATATATATATATATTTAGAGTATTCAGCCATGCAAATAATAAGGTTACAATCAATAAAACAATCTTGTGATCTAACCACAACACGAGTTTCTTAGTTGTCTTCTATAAAAGTTTTTAACTCATGGGTTGCCATAAAAATGACATATTCCTCTACTTGTTCCAATCCTAGCTGAATATAATATATTCTATTGTAAGATGCAATTGCATATTCTTAATGGAACATACATTGGAAGCCAAAGTGTCTCTCTTTATGTTGAGAGAAACAAGTACAATTTATCACATTCACGACATTTTTCATACATTTCCCTTCAATTTATTCTCCATGTTTTTTAAAAAATTCAGGAGCATTCTTTAACATATGTAATGTGTCATCTAAATTCATATGTGTGATCATAAAAATAGGATTTTTGGTATTTTCTATTTTAAAAAAACTAGACTAGAACTCTCAACCGAACAAGTTAAAGAAGTAAACCTCCCAAGCTTGAATGATTGCAAGATATAAAACAAAGTGAAAGTAAAACAAAACTGAAATTAAATATATTGTTTAGTGCACACAAGAATAGAAACTTAAGCGCTACACTCCACGGAAATGGTGCCAAAAAAGTATCTTGATAACCCCCAAGTGCAGGGGATCACCATAGTACCTCTCAATGTGGAAGTAGGGTATCGATCCGCAGGAGCAAGAAGGAAAATCTATCTATTCTCTACAACTAAAGTGTCACAAGTATTAGTTGATTATGAACTGAACAAGTTTTAAGGAATAATATGGTTGTTTTAATGGTTGGAAGTTTAATATAAGAAAAGAAGAATATAAAAGTTTCCCAATCCTCTTCAATGCAAGAGGATAATACAAGGGTTTTCTTTTATAGGAACAATGGACATGGGTTCATGGGTTCACTTAATCCTCTATTATCCATCTATGGTGGTTATAATGTTATATTTTAATGGTACTTTTATGGTGGCTACATGTCATAAAACACATAGGTGAAAGAAGTATTCCTTTGTGTTGCTAGGTCACCCTTGCAATAAGGATAGAATTTTGTTTTTGTCACACCACACATCATACTTATCCCTTTTTACCCCTAGATAAAGGACGTTGGGCTGCATTGTTGTCACTCAATACATATGCCGCTATCACTCGGCCACCCATTACCTACATACATCATACTTGTTAATGGAAAACATTCTAAACACTTGTGCAATGATTCATATGTTGTGATATGTTATGAGTATTGTCACATCTCTCTCATCTACCCCCCACTTGGTGGTGTCAATCACTTCATGATATGGATAAACAAGGCATTATGTATAGATCTAAACCATTACATGCATCACAGAATATCCCCAAAGGATGACAAACCATACAAGATCCAACACAATGGTAAATGAATAACAAGTACTATCTCATAACACAATATCCACCATAGGAATTACATAGATAGATCCATACTCGTGTAAGGAACATCATATGGATTTCAACAATGATCATACATGGACAGTTTAGATCAAGTTACCACCATAAACCCAAAGTACATGGGGTGGAGTACTCCCCTCTCATCATGGAGAGTGATGAGGAGGCGTTGGTGAAGGAGGAGAGGCGGACGAAGGCGATTCAGACAGCGGTTCCCCCTCAAATCTTCCTCCGACGACAGCCAACAGAGTCTCTGTTCTTGGTGTTTTCTATCTCCACCTACTATTTGTCTAGGGCGTCCACCCCAGGGTATATATAGTCATTTTAGGTCAAAATAAGTCAGTTCCCGAAAGATCGAGGAAAATCGGATTGCGGAGGGGAAAAACACCCTAAAGGGTGCGCCCCCTTGCTGAGTGCTCCCTCTAGGCTTTCTACCAGACTTTTGGGATCTATATGTCCTCCTTTGTTGTACCGGACGTTGAATCATGGCCTCTTACTGTGCCCTTTTTGGAGTCCCGTACCTCCTAGAATCGCAAAAATACTTATAGAAGGAGTTTTCTACTAAACAGTGCAAAATAGAGTTATAACCAAAATAAGGGGATTATTCGTAAATACCCAAAAAATTAATGTAAAACATGGATATAGCAATATATATGATGCAAATATGTGGGTAAACATGTCAACAAACTACAAAGTTCATGTATGCATTTTACATGCATCACTTTGTTTCCCAATCATGTCTAACATGCTTGGAATATGTTAGGACCCTCTCCTGTTGCGTCCTTCATCAGGCTGTCATGGGCTAGCAAAGCCTAGGTTTGGTGCAGCTCACAGTCAACTACAGAAGCTTACAAATACCCGAGGAGACGCAAGGAACATACCATCCAAGTTAGATCATGACGAATGGCAGCGGCTTCATCTCTCCAACATCGTCTCTGATTTCCTGGTCACCATTCTTGCTTGTTCATGTGTCTAGCTACCAAAGGTCAATATGTGTGTGATTGAGTAATTTGACTATTTGGCCTCTAACATATGGTATCAGAGCTAGACACAAAATTATCCAAATTTTCCACCAAAATTTTCCACACCACAACTCGCGATGGATTCCGAGTTCAAGGAGTAACTTGATGCGTGGTTTGTGAGACAACCTTAGGACCCTCCTATGTGCACTTCCTAGCCCCACCGACTGTTGGGGATATGCTATATGGATATCCTCATAGCATGTATCTTATCCGGATAACCCGTGTGGCCCACAGTTGGTAGCATGGCCTATGGCCTGCTGGGCGGCCCAGTTAGATGGATCTAGAATGGAGGCCCATGCCGGATAAAGGAAGGCTACGGAGGAGTCACCGACGTACCCGGAGCCTTGGAGTGCAAGACACGTTAGACTGATTGTATACTGTGTAGGACTCTGTAACCTGTATGGCTAGGACTTTCCCTGTAACCCTAGGACCTGGCGAGTATATAAGTCGGGCCTATGGGAGCCTTTAGGGCACCAATTAACTCATACCTCGCACAACAAACCGATCCATGTAACTCGGCGTATTTCCGTTATAGTGATTTATAGTAGGAGTAGGATTCCGCCACCGTTGTGGGATCTGAACCTGGGTAAGCTGTGTTACCTCGTACCCGTCAACTGTCTGCCTTAACCCACGTCTGTAAACATGGACTGTGAGGACCTCTCCATGGCGTACTCGTCGGAAATTCCACGACAGTTGGTTCCCACCATGGGGCAAGAGGCGCTTCAGGCTCTACAGCGGGCGAGTTCCAAGATCTTTGCGGGAATCGGCGAAACCGTAGCCATCGGCCGCGCTCTCTTCTCTGGCAATGTTCTGATCGTCCCTCCTGACGAGTTCTGGATCCTGGCAAAGATGAACCCTACCAGATGCTCGATTGTCCCCATCGGAGACATCCACCTCTTCATCGGTGAAACCGACTCGGGCGCTAGTTCCCTGGGAGTTGGAGGAACATCAAGACCCGCACGAACCGCCTATGGGCATGATACATTTGCGGAAGGATCGATGTCAGATCTCTCTTCGGAGTTTGCCGACAAAGATCGGAAAAATTCAAGGCCCACCCAAACCGCCCCTGTGCAGGATATAACGGTGGAAGATCACTGCAAGTCCGCTGGCTTCGCCCATGCGTCTGGACAGCAGAGATCCAAGTTCGTCGGAGTGGTGACCATCTTCGATCTAGCGCGCGGCATGCAGAGAGAGGGTGAAAACTCCCGCGATTACCTTGCCAGGTGGCTCCGTATACGGGCCGATCTGGCACATTACCCCAATGATGATGCCATGTATCACTTTGTGGAAGGATTGGACCAGGGTACAGTTCTCCGACATACACGAAGGCGGCAACAAGCTTCAGGACACCTTACCTTCGAAGGCATGGTGAACACCGTCAACAACTACACGGAGGCAGCACAGACAGCTCTCGTGCTCCTTGACAGAGAGCCGACATGCCTGAAATACATACAATGACTGACAGGTTGCGTTGCAGCAGTTAGTCGGTTCGTCAGCCACCTTGGAGAGAAGGCTCTGCCACTATAAAAGTTGATGAAGAAGGCGGACAAATTAACATGGACAGACGAGGCAGATGCATCACTGAAGCAGCTAAAGGAGACACTATCCTCGGCGCCTATCCTTGCAACACCCGAGCCTGGGGATCCTATGTTAATCTACATGGCGGCGACCAACCGGATAATCAGCATCGTCGTCGTGGTAGAGAGGAAAGAACCAGGGCATGAGTACGGAGTTCAATGACCAGTTTACTACGTAAGCAAGGTCTTGACGGAGTCCAAGAAGCGTTACCCGCACTACCAAAAGATAGCTTATGGAGTGTTCCTTACTTCTCAAAAGCTAAGGCACTACTTCCAGGAGCACCCTATCACAGTTGTGAGAAAGTCTCCACTGTCTGACATCATCAACAGTAGCGACACTACAGGAAGGGTCACGAAGTGGGGCATTAAACTTGCCGCCTTCGAAATCACCTACAAGAGACGCGACGCTATCAAGTCACAAGCCTTGGCGGATTTTATCGCAGATTGGACGGAGATGCCAGATGCTACCCGTATTCCGGAGCCATAATATTGGGTGATGCACTTTAACGGATCAAATCTACTCAATGGGTCGGGGGCTGGTGTAATTCTACAGTCACCAACTGGGGAGAAGCTACACTACATTCTACAGATCCAATTTGAGGCTACAAACAACATGGAGGAGTATGAAGCACTCATTCACGGACTACACATAGCCAAGGATATTGGCATCAAGCGCATAGTTTGCTGTGGAGATTCCGAATTGGTTGCCCAGCAGGTGGCTGGCACATGGAACGTGCGGAACCCTATGATGGCGGCATATCGAGACGAAGTGGACAAGATATCCAAGAGCTTCTTGGGCTACAAAGTCAAGTATGTACCTAGGGAGCAAAACGAGGCGGCTGATCTACTGTCTAAGCTTGGATCAGGGCGCAAACAAATTCTGCTGGGCGTTTTCCTGGAGCATCTACGGACACCATCTGTGAAGGGAGGGGACATCGACAACCCGGATAGAGTTGACTCTTTCGTTCACACAGTGACAAAGGTCCCTCCGGCTTAAACACAACCGTTCATGGAATATATCGTACACAGAAATTTGCCCAACGACAAAGTCAAAGGACGGCAAATAGTACATCGAGCAAAGGGCTATACCATAATCAATGGACAACTCTACAAAAGAAGCACCACTGGTGTATACCTTAAGTGTGTTTCCTAGCAAGAAGGTATTGAAATTCTATGCGAGCTCCATATTAGAGATTGCGGGCATCACGCCGCACCTTGATCATTGGTCTCCAAAGCCTTTCGACAAAGATTCTACTGGCTGACCGCGAAGGCGGACGCTGACAAGCTGGTTGAGACATGCATGGGATGCCAGTATTACACCCGACAACCCCATGTTCCAGCTGAAGAATTGCGAACAATACCAATAACTTGGCCGTTCGCTGTTTGGGGGCTAGACATGGTTGGTCCATTACAGACGGCACCATGTGGGTTTACGCATATGCTAGTAGCAGTTGATAAATTCACCAAATGGATAGAAGCTAAACCCATTAGAAAGCTTGATGGGGCAACTGCCCTTAGGTTTGTCCAGGATCTAGTGGTGAGATTTGGTCTCCCACATAGCATTATCACCGACAACGGCAGCAACTTATCACTTGGAGAAGTGGAAGCTTATTGTTGGGACAAGGGCATCCGACTTGACCCAGCGTCTGTGGCACACTCACAGTCCAACGGCCAAGTTGAACAAGCCAATGGATTAATTCTGCAGTGAATCAAGCCATGTCTAGAAGCACCGCTACATAGAGCAGCTGGAGCCTGGGCGGAAGAATTGCCATCTGTGTTGTGGAGTTTACGAACTACACCCAATAGATCCACCGGCTACACCCCTTACTTCATGGTATATGGAGAAGAAGCCATCCTGCCTTCCGACATCCTTCACGATTCACCAAGAGTTGCCACCTACGACAAAGATGACGCTGAAGAATCCAGACGCCTAGATGTGGACCTTCTGGAGGAAGAGCGTGTTTTGGCATGCCAAAGATCCGCCATCTACCAGCATAAGCTACGTAGATACCATTGTCGCTGCATTCGGCATCGCTTCTTTAAAGTGGGGGATTTGGTGCTCCGACTTAAGAAGAATAAGTCACACAAATTATCCCCGCCATGGGAAGGACCGTTCATCATAAGCAAGACGCTGCTCAATGGGTCTTACTACCTCGTTGACAATCGTGAACTTGAGGATAGACCTAGCGAACATCATAAGCGTAAGAGACGTGACCCGGATGATGACTACCCGGAGCTTGATCGGCCATGGAACATAGCATAGCTACGTCCTTTTTACACTTAGCATATTTTTATCTACTGTGTACCTCTTATATGATCAATGAAATAAAGCTCTCTGGTTCACTCATATTTCTGAGTGTTTTACCTCCTTTAGTGTTCATTTTTGGATCGTATAAAACCTTTATGCCCAAGATTTTCATTTGCACTTGTGAAAATTCTGCCTACGGGCGTTAGCTTAAGTTTTATGGTCTACACGTTCTTTGTTGTTTTTATGTGGATTCTGGAGTAGTGACTTTTGGCACTTATTGTCGGCGATTTTGTGCCTAGGTTTTTGACGGTGCCATTGGGCATCATCACCTAAGCGCATGGTTCCGACTACGAGTATACCGACTCATGAGAAGTCGAGCATAAGAACCAGAGTAATGGATAAGCCAACACTTGCTTAAAAAAATAATTACATGCTGGAACCAGTACTTGAGTAGCAGGAAATTCGCCTTAAGTTAACAGAGTAGTTTTTCCGCATACACAAATTCCAGAGGAAATAAATATTAAATAAGTGTTTTTTAATTCCTCTGGCGCGGGAGACTTGGAAGCAGCGTCGTCGGTCGCAGGAGAGCCATCCTCTTCTAAGTCGGTGGTCTTGAGGGACTCGGAGGAGATCTGATGATCGCCGTCAATGATCTCGAGCGGCAGGAAGACATTGTTGTCGACCAACTCGGCAACCCTTGTGTCATAGCCCACGAGCGATGCCTAGGTAGCCTTATGGTCAATATTCTAGCCTTCATCGTCTATGTCGGGAAGACCTAAGGTTACCACATTGATGTCGGCATCTTCATAGTGCGCCTTGACCATCACCAGCGACATCCTTGCACAAGCCCGTGTACATGAAGCTTTCCAACTTAAAATACGCTCGAGGGCTTGGTGCAAGATCTCCGAGTACTTCATCATGGAGTCCACTACTTTAATATTGATCTAGAGGGGCTTGGCTATCTCCTTGGCCTGCCTGACGGCGGTGCTGATGAAGTTGCCAGCAAGTACCAAGCATTCCTTTGGCAGAGGAGGCGAGTTGGTCAAATCAATAGGAGCTGCATTTTCGACAAAGGAGCGCGTGAGTTCAATAACACAAAAATTCAAAGTACCTGACTTACAGAAGTATAAGACGGAGAATCACTTACCAAAGATTCTCGCCTCAGCGTGCTGGAGTGTCTCCTCCATGGAATCCCGCTCTTGTTGGAGGATCTTGTATGCTTCAAGATTGCACTGATTTTGCTCATCGGCAGCTTTCTTCTGCTCTTTCAGCATCGCGATCTCCTCCTTCAAGCGGTTGATCTCAGTGTTGGCGGACTCCTGCAGGGTCTTCATGGAATCCTCGTGCATCTTCAAGGTATCAGTCCTCTCCTGCTTAAGGATCTTGTTTTTGCTATCCAGCAACTGAATGTGCTTGGATTGCTCAACAATGTCCTTGGCCTTGGTGATGGTTACTGCAAGTCGGAGAAAGAACAGTACACAGTGAGTAGTCGGAGAGTGACGACACAAGACCAAGCCGGAATATGAAAACGAAAAGAAAAACAGACTCTTGCTCTTGGTGATTTGTTCCTTCAAGAAGGCAGTTTTACCCTTTTTGGCTTCCAGCTCTATGCGCATCTTGTGAAACTTCTCGTTGGCGACGCCTCTCTGAGCATTTTCATTCTGTGGAAAGAAGATCAGAACCACTTAGTCTACTTGGAGCATCTAGCCGGATAACTATCCACCTAGAGGCTTGGGGGCTACAGTGAGAAGTTGCTTAGTATTTCTTTAAGCATCTAGTCGGAACTAATTCAATTTTCAAATAGAAGCTTGGAGGCTACGCTACGAGTTTTTAGTTCAGTATGTATGCTTATTCTTTCTTTAAGAATCTAGTCGGAACTAATTCTGTTTCAACTAGAGGCTTTGGGGCTATAGTATTGAAATTTACAAACACTGTATATGCTACTCTGAAAGTATCTAGTCGGAATAACTCATTCAAACTAAATACTTGGGGGCTACGGTGCGAAGTTTTCTAGCTTAGTCACTCTTAGAGCATTCAGATGCAAAGACCTATGGTTTTCCATCTAAATCCTCGGTGGCTACAGTGGGATACTCATATGAAATGCAAAAGGCAAATAAAACTTACAAGTGCGATGATCTTGAGATTGGTGGCGCTCTCGGCAAATATCTTGCTGAAGGAAAGGCTATTTCCTCGTAGGATATCAGCTTGCCGGAGGATCTCCTCAAGACCGCAAGTCAGAGAGGTTGGCACTGCACCAGGAGCCAAAGTTGAGATACTCGGCGTAAGCGCCGGGTAGACTATCTTTGGGAGCTCTGTGGTCGTCCTGGGTGCAGAAACACCGCTTTCGAGTGACGCTCCGCCTACCACCATCGCCTTACTGCTACCGATGGCATTCTTAGCCGGAGCTTCAGCCATTTTGGAAGCAGTACTTTCTTGTGTCGCCTGCTAGCTGGCAGCGACGAACTCCGCGGAGGCAGCTAGGTCCACTTCCATGGCGGAAGGGCCAGAGGCATCCCTAGAAGGAGAGCTTGTCAGAGCGGTGGCAGGCTGGACGCTGGGAGTGGTAGGGGCGATGGCGGGAGATGTGTGGTGCAACACGTCCTGATGCAACATATCTTTAATGGTTTTAAAAGCCCCCAAAGTTTTGGAGGTGTTCTTCAAACTGATACTGGCCTTCTTCCTGAAACGTGCAAAAAGTATAAGTACAGGAATAAGACGAGCAATGGACAATGTCGGAGGATGAGAGACTTACACAATAGTGGGTGCATTGGTGAAAGGGATCCTGGTGATCTTTCTCTTCTCTGCCTCCAGGGCGGCAGAAGTATTCTTGGAGGCTCCACCCTCTGTCTTCTTCTTCTTGCCTCCGTCGGCAGCGTCAGAGGTGGAGCTCTTCCTCTTATGCACCAACAGAGCATTGTCGTCGGACACGACAGTGACTTCCTTCATCTTGGGGTCATATATTTGGACAGCCATGTCGTCCTCCTCTAGACTTTTAAGATGTTAAGTGAAATCCCAAAGTGTTAGATGTGATGATAAAAGCTAGACGGAAGAACTGGAGCATATGTCATACACGGAAAATAAAAAGGTACCTCTGGGCACTTGCCCTCCTCGAACATGTTGTAGGTGATGGTGAAGCCACGCTTCCTATCCTTCACCTTGACGATGTCCTTGAGGCGGAGCTTGACGGAGTCGCTAGAGAAGTTGTCCTTGGAGGTGCGGAGGCTATCCTTCCTCTCCTTGGTATATTCATGCATCAACTTTGAGCGATGCTGCAGAGGCTGGATCCGCCTGACGAACTAGCACATGGACAGGTCCAATCCGGTCAGACTCGTCTCTACGAACCACTCTATCCGCCTTATGGCGCGGGAAGCGTCGTTGTCGGAGGGGAGGGAGGCCTGGGATCTCCATCTCGGATATTCGGTGGCGGTTCCATTGATGAAGTCCGGAAACGTTCCTTCTCGGCCAGCCAGAGGGATATCTGGGCCATAGAAGTATGTCTGTTGCCAGTTCTTGCAGGACTCGTGGCCGACGATGTCGGGGAACCGCCGGCTAGGCCGGATCTTAAAACTAATTGTCCCACAATTACTGAGCTCGTCCTTGCTCGCTCCGGCTTCCCTCTTGACGGTAAAGAAGTATATAAACAAGTCTAACCTAGGCCTAATCCCTAAGTAACCCTGCAAAGCGCCACGTAGTTTCTAAGCGCGAGAATACTATTGGGGGAAAGGTTCTGAGGTTGATCCCGGTAATGATTGAGGACAGAAAGGAAGAAGTTGGAGATGGGCAGGGAAATGCCATGTACCAACTGAGATTTGAGGTACACCTTCTCTCCAGCTTGGGAAGAAGAGGTGACCTCGCCGGTCGGCGTTGCTCGCCATACGAGAAGCTCCCTGATATCACTGTTAGTGATATAAGAGCCACGCCAATCCCCCTTGTGGGAATCGCTTTCTTCTTCCAGTATCTCCAGCACCGCTGGGTTATGGTCGCCGCCGGTGGATTCGACCACTGCGGACTTGGGTAGTAGCAGGCCCTCTGGGGGCACGTGGATAGCGCTCACCAGCTTCGCCGCAGCGTCGGTCACTGCCGCCATAGATAGGTTAGTGTTGCTGCTCACCATTGGGATGGAAGAGGAGGTGGCTGGAGAGATTGGAAAGCTAGGGTTTTTCGTGTGCGCGCGGAGGGCTCGAGGAGATGCTCGCAAGAGGAAGACGATGACGCAGGAGGAGAATGAGGTGAAAAGTAAAAAATCCGCCGCAGATGTAATTTATAACCTCTGTCGTCAAGATTCGTGCAAAGTGATCGAATGGTTGGCGCGTGGACAACGTGTGCGGGCGCGTCCGCGGAAATTTTACCACGTTCCCAACCACCGCCACCAACGGTTCGCATCCTTCGCGCGGGAAAAATGGACATGATTGTGTTCTCTACATGTGTGAGTTACGAGGCATCGCTGACCTATGTCTACGTCGTTCTAGCTGACACGAGCAGGTGAACCATCACATCAGAATATTCCAGCATGGACGGATCCAGTCCGACTACGAGAAGAGTACGATGGAAGATTAAGCATTTCTCCGACTTACAAGTTGAAGACGGAGAATATTGCAGGGTTCTTGGGAGGAATACAAGATATTTCTTGACGATTTGCCGACATCCATCTAGACGGAGCATTCAACCTGAAGAGGCAAGACGGTGCAAGATCTCGGAGTTCTCCAGGGGCTACTATTGGGGATATGCTATATGGATATCCTCATAGCATGTCTCTTATCTGGATAACCTGGGTGGCGCATAGTTGGTAGCATGGCCCATGGCCTTCTAGGCAGCCCAATTAGATGGATCTAGAAGGGAGGCCCATGCCAGATAAAGGAAGGCTACGGAGGAGTCACCGACGTACCCGGAGCCTTAGAGTCTAGGACTTTCCCTGTAACCCTAGGACCTGGTAACTATATAAGTCGGGCCTATGGGAGCCTTTATGGCACCAATTAACTCATACCTCGCACATCGAACCGATCCCTATAACTCGGCGTATTTCCATTATAGTGATTTAGTAGTAGGAGTAGGATTTCGCCACCGTTGTGGGATCTGAACCTAGGTAAGCTGTGTTACCTCGTACCTGTTAACCGTCCGCCTTACCCCACGTATCCAAACATGCACTGTGAGGACCCCTCCATGGCGTACTCGTCGGCAATACCACGACACCGACCACAAATCCACTCCTTCCATCACCATCGATGGTGCCATCGGATCTATGTCAGAGAGATACGGCATGGCCTAGCTCGTCACCTCGTTCATAGGGCTGGTGGAGCCCCCTGGCTACATTTTCCATCATTGAGTAGTCATCACAGATCATTCATGATGTTTCTAGTGGCACCAGCACATTGGTCCGTATAACTTGTTCGACAAAAAGCACGAACCATGACTCCACCAGGCTTGCACCTTCTTCCACCCAGAAACAACACTGAATTCTCACATAGACACCATTGGTGTCATGTAACACCCCAGTTTTAGTAAATCATTAGTTAGGGTTTGATTGTGCACCATTAGCATCATCTTCTAAAAATGCATGCAACAAGGATTAATGCAAACCCTAAAACACTATTTTTCCTCCCTCTCTGAAAACAATTCAAATGTTTTGAATTTTGAAAACTACCAAAACATTGGAGCCCAAATGGACTAAAAGGGCCCCATACCATTTTATATATATTTACAAAGTTTCTGGTATTTTTGAAATGGATCAAAACATATTTGAATTGGAGAAATACAAAGAGAAAAAGAAAAAAAGAAATGGAAAATTGTTTTTGGAATAAAAATAGGTTGTAGTAGCCAGTGGTCCGCAGCCCATCTTCCTCCTCTCTTTCCTCTCTCCTGCGTGTGCAGCTTCCTGCAGCCCAACACCCGGCCCAAGCCAGCCCAGTGCAGCCCATACCCCTTCGCTTCACTGTTCGTCATCTTCGACAACGACGGCGAGCAGCTGCGTGCCCGCGCTGTCGCCGTCGATCCTCGCCGCTTTCTCCCGGCCATCCGTCGAGCTCTGGAGAGAAGATAAGAACGCCACGATGGCCCGCCTCTACCCTATCTTCTTATCCTCTCCCTAGGGACCTCTCTCTCATCTCTCTCGCGGGGACCTGAACCCAGCCCGGCCAGACGCCGTTCGCCGCCGTCGATTGACGCCTCCCCAAGCCACGACGATACGCCCACGAGAACCCACGTGATCCCCTCGTCAACCTCTAAGAAGGAATCGACTACGGGTGGTCGAAATCAAGCCCACGGTCCCCGTCTTCCCGAGCTCTGGCCGTCACTTCCGTCGACGTTGCTGACGTTGTTCGACCTCCCTCGAGCTCGCCGACCCCTCAGTAATATTCATGGTGAGCTTCTGAGTCTCCCTGTACCTCTCATGCTTCTTGGCTTGGCCTGTAATGCTCTCACGTCGCGTGCCGCCGCTTGTCGCCATCAGGCACCGCTGCAACCATGCTTCTGTTGACCATAATCTAGCGGTGCTGCCACCCACATGCTCGCCTCACACTGTTGATTCGAACGCACCCCTCCGCGCATGCCAAATCACCGTTGTCGTCGCCGATCTGCAGCTCACCGGCGTGCTTATTTCATGCTGGCATCAGCAAGGCACGGTCAAGCCCAGTCAAACCCCAGTCCAGGTCCCACCTGCCCGCGTGGCAGCTGAGGTAGCCTCGTGCCCCTCTGTCAGCCACCGTGGGTAGCCTCTGCCTCGGTGAAAAATGACCCTGACCCTATGCTGACATCATGCTGACGCAGTAAACCTATTTAAAATGATTTAAATAATTTCAGAAATAGTTATAAAGTTGTAAAATTTATAACTAATTATTTATATATCAGAAAAATATGTATAATATATCAAAATGTTCAGAAAAAAAAGATCTAACTATATAATCTATAAGCATGCATTGTTCTACAACTTAAATGACAAGTATAGTTACAAGAACATAGTAACCCCTCTCATATACATCCGGAGTTTCCCCGAGTTAGGGTTTGTACCTCTCGGAACCCCGATTAAGTTGTCGAGCATGCTTTAGGGTTACATTTCAATACAAATTAACTTGTCATATCATCATACTTGCTTGATCATTGCATCGATTCTATGTGTTAATTGTTTCCCTCTCTTCCTGGTGTTTGCTTCTTTCTGGTAGAATACGATATCGAGATCGAGATCGAAGACCAAGATCAAGACCATCGAAGATCGACGAACAATTCTTGACCAACTGTAATGAAGTCAAGTACAAGGCTTCTGAAGATCTGCTTGTCGGTTATCAACTGGCAAAAGGCAAACATAGCCCCACCATGATATAATCCTATGATTTCGAAAGCATTTCAATTCCTGCCATAATGCATACAATTCTACTATGGTCTTTTATCGATAGATAGAGTATCCTATCTGTTGCATACTCCCTTTGAGCTTATATTACCTGATCCACTACTCCTAGCATAACTAGGTTTGGCTTGTGTGCACTGCGAGAGCTTATATCTTTGTCTTGCTTAGCCATGCATAGCTGTCAGTGCTAGTTCATCCAGATGATGTATCAGATGCAGATAATCTAGTATGACATGAGAACATGATGAGATGAGATCAGGTGTGATATGAGTTAAACATGCTAAGGCTTGTATGGGAGGCCACGGCGGGATGTGGTTTTTCTAGTCCCATGCTCGCCACCACTAGTACCTGAGTTCTTGCCTTTGGAACCGAGACGAGCGTACAACCACACAGGGCCTGGACAACCTCATGACTAACTAACTTGCCTAGTAGATTCCATGAGTCACATAATTCGGGCATTCCATTCGACATACGCATTGAAAATGTTTTCGAAAGAGGGGGTGAAGGAGGTGCATTCATATAGGTAGGGAAGCGTGGACCAGGTTGATGGCGCCCCTGGTAAACCAACCTCGCCTCACATCTTTAAGTACCGGCTTTGGGATTTGACCCGGCGGAACCATACTTATTGCGTGACTCATGGTCTCGGCAAAAGCAAGGTAAAGGTCGTGGTCAACCACTCTCTGTCGGCCTTCCACGGAACAGGGCTAATCTGTAGTGGCATTAAGAATCGGTTGGCGCGTGTGGGTAAACATGTACACCCCTGCAGGGTTAAATCTTTTCGAAAAGCCGTGTTCACGGTTATGAACGCTTGGTGACCAGATTCTAAGATCATAGAGAACTTGAACCTAATCGTAAAACTTGGCAGATCAACGTGTGCTTAAGGATGCTTCCTCATGGGTACAAGGGGTGATCCTAGTTGGTAGATGATGATGATTTGGTGGATATCAAAAGATGATGATCAATAATTTGGAGATGTTGCTCTCTTATCCCCTTTTAAAATAATCTGATTAGATGAGCTTCCTCTCTCTCTTGTTTTACAAACAAAGATGGCTTTATGCAAAATAGCTCCACCGGCCATAAGTCTTGCAGAGTACACCCTGGACTCGCCCTTTCTTTGTTGATACTTTTGGCAGAGTAAATGTTCCCCTAAAGATGAGTTCTGTACTACATCGACATCGACGAGTAGCTTGGGGTTCCCGGCCGGCAGCCTAGAATCTATGGGCTGGGACGTCATCGTTATGCTACAGTCCTCTTAGGCCATTTGTTAAGTTTGCTATACTTAAGAGCATAATTTGCCTTCCGTTATTTGATGTTTGTGGTCAGTGACCTCTGTTTGTAATAATTTGGTTCTCTGCTCAGTTATGAGCTTGCTGTAATAAATTTTGTGTCGTAGGGTAACTGTTGTGTTACCAATTCTTCACTGGATATTCTCGAGCTCAAGGTTAAGCTTATGTTCATACGGAGGTCTGGGATTTGTTTAGCCCTGATCCTGGGGGTGTCATAAGTTTTGGTATCAGAGCAGTACCGACCGTAGTAAAACCTTGCTATTGGTCGAAGTTGAGTCTAGTGTTTGTGAAAACTATTTCAAAAATGAAAAGCATTTGCGAAAACTCTAGTATGCTTCTTTTACTCCTTATCCAGATTCGCTCTAACTTCTGGTTCATCTTACCTTGTGTTGATTTTGGAAAAGTTTTGATATCTCCTCTAGTCTTTCAAAGCTTAGGTCCCTACTTGGCATGTCGTTTCTTAGCCAGTTGACCTAGTGTTTAATTCTCTAGAGTTGTGTGTGTTGCGAATTCCTTGTTACCCCTTGCTCTGCTTCATCTGAGAGATTCCTTTCTACCATGATCTCTCTATATTTTGGATCCACAATATTATATCGTTGATCCACATTGTTCTATTCCAGGCTTCGAGGTTTCCTTTCGCCTCGTGTGCCTCCTTTTTGTTTGTTTGGGTACTTCAGAAGGTGTTCCTTCTTTTGTAAGCTACCTTGTGATTACTACCTTGTAGTGTATGCTATGTCACTCAAGTAGTATTTACTCATTTCTTTGGTTTTAACCCTTGGACTTGAACCTAAGATCCCCGATTGTGCTGGATTCTATTGTTGTGAATCTTGTACCTAAAGCTGACCTTTAACCCAAGATCCTTCCTATGACCCTTATCGAAAATGTTTACACATTACCTCAGGATGGCTGGTACTACAATTCTGGCCTTCAAGTTTGTGGTTATTGTCATGATTAAATTGTGACAGCCAAGGACTTCCCCTACCACATGCTATGGCAGATGTTCTTTAATGGAACCAAACAGATCACGACAAGAGTACTCCTCGAGAGTCTCACCTCTATGTCTGTGACTATGCCACTCATTACGTTTTCTATGCATTGGTTTTCGGAAGATTGATAATCTATGCATCCACATCTCGGGATTCTATCCTGAGCATGTCCTTCCTCGGTTGTTGCTTTCCGACCTTTGTCTACCAGTTGGTAGACAAGTAATAAATGTGCATCAGTGTCTTCTGATGTAAGTTACTCTTGTGGTCCATCAAGACAAACCATTTAGGAATGTCTAGGAGAAACAAACTCCAGTACCTCATCATATCTAGGACCAGGTCAAAGTGCTGTAATCCGCAGATTAAGAGGCATTGAGTGTCTTTCATCTGTTCTACCTTAAAGTATCACACTCTTTTATACTAAGAAGTCATGTTGAGTTCCATGACCCCTTAATGAAGTGATTCTCTTACACATATTTACCACCCTCCCTCGAGCTTTTGCGCTCGCGAGTGATGCGTGTGCGTAATAATGTGGCCATCTGATATTCTTAGAAATTATCATTGTTTTGAACTCTAAGTACATTTGTGTCATTCTTAGCGTGATTGGTTAACCCTATCACCAAGCAAAGTTTGGTTGTGCTACCAAGTTCGTTATTCTGGTGCACTCTCTTCAGTCAAAGAGTTGGGTTTGTGCCGAAACTCTAAGACTATGTCTTCTTGCCTTACCAAGCAAGTTTCCTCTCAAACTAAGTGACATATCAGTGGTTCGTGATATTCTAGATGTCTACTGGAAGTATCGCCATGTTGCCACATGACCGTGATGTTAAGTTCTTGAGCAAGTTAGTTCTATGAACTACTCCTTTCTCCAACAATCTGTACTGGATACCCCTGAACTAGTTGGTTGAGCTTAAACAACAACTTGGAGAGTTGTAAGACAAAAGTTCTACCCGATGTTATCTTCCCCACCTTTGATTTGATTTGGGTTATCGTCAAATCAAATTCAGTTCCAAGGATTATCTTGATGGTGTTTCTACTTGTGATGTCTCGTCTAAGTACATCTTCATGTCTTTGGTCTGACCAATAGTTTGCCTTGTTCTCGCAACGTATGAGTCCATCTTCTCGGAATGTCTTGATAAGTTTGTTGTTGAGCCCATCGATGACATTCTTACTCTCTCCATGCTAGATCAGATTCATATGGAACATTTTGCATTAATGTTGGAAAATTTTGAGAACCATCTTCGAGTCATCTCGAAGTATGTGTTCTGGATGTTAGAAGAAACCTTCTCTGGTTCACGTGCAACTGCTGAAAGATGTCGTCGTGGACTCAAGAAGAGTTATCTCCATTTCCTAAGGATACATGTGTGTCTTATTGTTAGGACTTTATATGTATGCAATTATCTCTCGATAAGTTGCTAAATACATGGGTCTAGCAATCTAGCTCGTCTTTTGGAGCTTGACACTGTAGTCCATATCTTGAGAATCTAGTAACTTTACCTTTCGATATGTTTCAAACTTTCTATTCGGACATGCTAAGTCTAAAATATCATACCACCTAACCAAATCTGAATCTCAAGCAGATATGATGGTTGGTGCTCCTCAAGGTTTTGACATAGGTCTGTTTGAAAATCTGGTAAGATTGATGTAATGGTTGACACACTTAGCCGGAAGGACCTATTGTCCTATTCTCATGAATCAGCAATAACAACTACTCCTCATGAGACTTCTTCTATATTTTATTACAGTAGTTGTTCTTATGGTTTCCTTTGTATCCAAAGTACGACCTTTACTTGATGTATCGTATCTCGAACATCAAGGAGAACATTTAAAGTAGTGTTGCTAAATGTCTCTCGGTCAATTCTCTAGACCCTTTATGTTGGCAAGCATTTTGTTATGCCAAGTACTTGAAGTCTGAGAATGAAGTTTCTTTCCTCTCATGTCATCAGGAACCTTCTTAATTATTCATCTAGTGGTGTAAAGTGATACCATAATCTTTGGCAAAGATTTTGGTATACCTGGATGAGTAAAGAGTTTCCTCCATATTCTTGACCAAGTTTTAAGAGTGACTATGATTTTGATAATCATAGTTTCTCTTGATACGTGTTCCTTGTGACTCTTAAGAGTCCTCTCCACCAAAACACCTTTCTGTCTTGTCCTTCTGTTGAATGAAAAAGTGACCCTTCTGTGTTAAAAGTGGTTCAACAGCTTGATTTTGTTGATCCAAATATCTGCAACCCAAAATCTCTACTTAAGGCGTTTAGTAGAGGTTCATATCGAAGTCTGTGGTTCTGTTCTTCGTTTTGGAACCTTCTTCTTCAGAAGCGTCAAAACCCTCCTGTAAATTCCATGGTCTCAATCCTTATGAAGACCATCTATCTAACATTTGAAACCATCTCCTCTTGTTTCCTCCGCTACTTTGACGTGTTTCATGTTATCATCTTAGAATTGTTTTTGAACATTCCCTCATGAGTTGACCATGAGATACTCTATGAGTTGGTTAGTGTGTTTTCCTCTTATCTTTAGAGTGACCCTGTTCTTTTCTCTCTTTGTCTCTCTTCCTACCTTTGGAATCTCGGGTCGAGATTATCGTATGGGGGATAGAGCTGTAACACCCCAGTTTTAGTAAATCATTATTTAGGGTTTGATTGTGCATCATTAGCATCATCTTCTAAAAATGCATGCAACAAGGATTAATGCAAACCCTAAAACCCTAGTTTTCCTCCCGCTCTGAAAACAATTCAAATGTTTTGAATTTTTAAAACTACCAAAACATTGGAGCCCAAATGGACTAAAAGGGCACCATACTATTTTATATATATTTACAAAGTTTCTGGTATTTTTGAAATGGATCAAAACAGATTTGAATTGGAGAAATACAAAGAGAAAAAGAAAAACAGAAATGGAAAAAGGGTTTTGGAATAAAAATAGGTTGCAGTAGCCAGTGGGCCGCATCCCATCTTCCTCCTCTCTTTCCTCTCTCCCGCGTTTGCAGCTTCCTGCGGCCCAGCACCCGGCCCAAGCCAGCCCAGTGCAGCCCGTGCCCCTTCGCTTCACTATTCATCATCTTCGACAACGACGGCGAGCATCTGCGTGCTCGCGCTGTCGCCGTCGATCCTCGCCGCTTTCTCCCGGCCGTCCGTCGAGCTCTGGAGCGAAGATAAGAACGCCACGATGCCCCATCTCTACCCTATCTTCTTATACTCTCCCCAGGGACCTCTCTCTCATCTCTCTCGCGTGGACCCGAACCATAGCCCAGCCAGACGCCGTTCTCCGCCGTCGATTGACACCTCCCCAAGCCACGACGAGACGCCCACGAGAACCCCCGTGCTCCCCTCGTCAACCTCTCAGAAGTAATCGACAGCGGGTGGTCAAAATCGATCCCATAGTCCCCGTCTTCCCGAGATCCAGTCGCCGCTTCTGTCAACACCCAGATTTTTAATCCCAGATGCCTGTTATGCCATACATTGCAATCCCAGGATTACCATTTCTGCGAGACATAACAGGTTTGGATATCACAGTACATCATCCATTATAAACCATACAAAAGGTCTTATACAAATAAGGATCTCATGATCCAGTTCTTAATACAACTCAAGCAGCGGAATAACGTAATAATAAAGGTAGCGTAGGCGAAGCTCCGTCTTCGGGTCACAGGCAATGCTGACGATGGGAGATGATCCAAGTTGTCGTAACCTTACTAGGGTCCATCATCCTGGTACTCCTCTTCATAGTCTGGCCATGGGAATAGCCAGGGACAAAGCCATGAGTACTCTTTAAGTACTCGCAAACTAATACTAACAAGTGAAGGGGGTTGTTGTAGTAGGACACTAAGCCCTAGGGTTATTTTGCAAAAAGCCAGCTTTACCTCTACGAAGTTCAGAAGCAATAAAACTAGTTGAAGTTTTATAACACCTAAGTGGGAATTTGAATTCCATATCACAACTCTGTTGTGTGGTCAAGTCAAAGTCTCAATTCATTTCACAAGTCATTTTGAAAACATCTGACGAGGGAACAGTATGGCCACTCCAACTTTCCATAACCGCGGACGCGGCTATTCGAATAGTTTGACACTCTGCAGAGATTGTACACTTTCACCACAACATTCGATACATCCGTCAAGAACAAATCCTGAATTCACCATACTCAGTATGCGGATAATCAATCCTAACCTTTCCATTACACGCCCTAGTACAGGCACCTCTCCTGTGAGTCTGGCCTCCCAACCATGACCAACTGTCATCTTGGGTACTGCACAGGTGGACAATCTTCACAAGGTAGCCTCAGCTTAGACCTTGGCCGTGATGGAACCCATACTAAGGTATATAAGTTTCCAGTGAAGCCCTACCCAAATTTTCGGGTATTGTGGTTGTACGGTAAAATTGGAATGGTATCGCATCCAGACAAACATCAGTTTTATAAAGGGGTAAGGCTCATGCCTCAACATTTTCATCATCAAAATCATCTGTTGTTCGGAAACACATGTCAAAACATTTTAGTAGAATGACTCATCATTCTAAGGTTTTCATAACCATTTTCACCAAGTATTCCCATCTAAAGTTGATCAAGTTTTATGCTTAGCACTAGCATCTACAAGTGGGGTAAGTACAAATGAGGGGTGGTAAACAAGTGGAGTTTAACTAAGTTCAATCTCATGCCTTAGGATGACATCAAGATTATCTAGCTTAAGCCAAATTTAATGCTCTTTATGCAACCTTCAATTATCTTCCCAAAATCTACAAGTTACTTAAGTAAACTCTAAGATAAAGCTTTGATAAAGAAATAAAGTATAAAACTTGTAAGTAAAACTAGGATTGGGTATCATCAAATTTGTCCAACCAACATTCTTAGTGCATTGCATAGGTTATATAACTTTCATAATTACAAGTGTTAGCTTGCCTTGTGCAGAGAAGTGGTTGAAGTTGTCCTCGGCTTCTTCTTCGTAGTATCCTCCTTCCTCCTCGTGTCCTTGGTCGGTACTAGCGTCTATAAATAAGTACGAGGTACACAATCACCAAACAATACTTAACTATTTTCAATCATAACACAAAAGGGTACTATAGATGATCTAGCATCATCACTAACATTAAAAGATTAAAGCCTTTGTCTTATTTATTTTATTTTTAGAAAAGTAATTTCTACTCATTGAAAAACTACTTAAGATTTAATATTCTCCCACTCAAACATGAGATCATGTGGACACATGTCATCACCACATATTTCAGTACATGGGAATGTGATTTAAAGTGGTGTCACAATTTAGTAAGGTTTAACCTTTTATTTCAATTAAATAAAGTGACTAGAAATGTGTTGGAATTATGCCCTAGAGGCAATAATAAAGATGTTATTATTATAATTCTTGTTCATGATAATGTTTATATTCCATGCTAGAATTGTATTAAGCGGAAACTTTAATACTTGTGTGGTTTGTGAACAACACCGTGTCCCTAGTACGTTTCTATGGACTAGCTCATTGATTAATGATGGTTAAGGTTTCCTAACCATGGACATGAGTTGTCAATTAATAATGAGATCATATCATTTGGGGAATGATATGATGGACAGACCCAAACTAAGCGAAGCAATTAGATCGTGTCATCGTGTTCATCTTTGCGAAGCTTTTCCTATGTCAAATATTGTATTCCTTAGACCATGAGATAATACAACTCCCTGGTATCGGAAGAAAGCTTTGAGGTCATCAAACGTCATCCTATGAGAGGGTGATCATAAAGGTGTCTCTCAGGTGATCGGAAAGTATCTGCTGGGTTGTATGTATCGAGATGGGATTTGTCCCTCCCAAGTCGGAGAGATATACTTCGGGCCCACTCGGTAATCGATATCAACACCGCTTGCAAGCATGTGGTTAAGGAGTTAATCACAAAGTGATATCGGATTATGGAATGAGTAAAGTACTTGCTGTGAACGAGATTGAACTAGGTATGACGGTACCGACGATCAAATCTCGGGCAAGTAAAATATCGCGAGACGAAGGGAATATATATATATATGGGATTGATTGAATCCTGGCATCGTGGTTCATCCGATATGATCATCGATGAATGTGTGGGAGTCAATATGGGTTTCCAGACCCCGCTGTTGATTATTGATAGAAGATCATGTCTGCATGTTCTCGAACCCGAAGGGTCACACACTTAACGTGTCTTGACGCTAGGATAGATTGGATGATTGGTTTATGAGTTTTTGTCCGGAGTCTCGGATGGGATCCGAGACATCACGAGAGGTTCCGGAATGGTCCGGAGAATAAGATTCATATAAGGAAGTGCAGTTTTTGGAGTTCGGAATTGTTCCAGGTTAATCGGTATTGTACCGGAAGCTTCTAGAACCTTCCGGAAGGGGACCAACCTGGCCCCACCTTCCGGGAGGGGGCATGGGCCTATGAGGGAGTGCCCTGGCCGCATTGGTCCAGGGGCACAAGGCCCCATAGGGCCCAACCGGCCAGCAAGGGTAAAACCCTAATTGGACCTTCTAGAAGGGGGGGGTTTCCTTGCCCCCCACTCCTCCCTCCTTGGCCGCCGGCCTAGGGCTTGGGGGAGGGGTTAGGGCAGGCCCCCATCCCTCTATATATAGAGGGATGGGGCGCACCACCCCCCCACACCTCCTCCTTAACCCTAGCCGCCCTGCTACCCTCCTCTCTCTCTCCCTCCCGACTGCGTGTAGGCGAACCCTGCTGCAGAAACTCTCCACCACATACACCGCGTCGTCGCGTTGTAGATCCAATCCGTCTCTCCACCATACTTGCTGGACCGAGGAAGGAGGAGACGTCGAGGTGCCACACGTGTGCATCTCACGAAGGCATCGCCACTTGTGGTGCCAGATCGGATCGGATCGCGAGGAGGAGAAGCGAGTACGACTACATCACCCACGTTCCGACGAACGTTCCACTGTGTGAATCTTCAAGGGTATGAAGATCTAATCCAATCTCTCTCGTTGTTTTGCATCTCCTAGATTAGATCTTGGCTTTCCCTCTGTTCGCATCCATAGAAAATTTTGATTTACTATGCCGCGAAACCCTTTAGTGGTATCAGAGCTAAATCTAGGCGTAGATGTGTTTCACGAGTAGAGCGCAACATGGTTGTTGCAGGCGTTGATGTTTTCTGTTGCAAGCCTCTTGTTTGTGTTCTTCTTATGACGTGGGATAGTGAGATTGAAGCGGTCCAGGCCAACCTTACGCGACGTCATTCGCGAGACCGGCTCCGCACTTGACGTGTGGCTTGTTCCACACATGCGGCTGGTGGATGCCAGTTTCTCTCACTATAGTTGTCATGGGATTAACACCGGAGTTTGGCAACCATAATATCACCGTTGTGGCTTTCCGTAGGTAAGAATTGTTCTTAGCATGCTACTCCCATAAGCCACGTAAATCATGCAACAATAAAGTAGAGGCGCCTAACTTGTTTTTGCAGGGAGTGTTTTCTGTGATATGGTATGGCCCAAGATGTGATGTGTATAATGTATGCGATGATCATGTTTTGTAATGTTTCACGACTTGCATGTCGATGAGTACACAACCAGCAGGAGCCATATGGTTGTCTTTATAATTGTGTATGACCTGTGTGTCAACTTCTTATACGCCATGTAATAGTTTAACTTTATCGCTAAGTAGTTAGCAATAGTTGTAGTTGCTATTCATGGTGGAGGCAATCATGGTGGAGTGATGGAGATCATGCCGGCACACACAAGATGGAGATCATTGCGCGAAGATTGGCTATACCATGTCACATAAAGTTATATGCATGTCATGTTTATCCTTTTATGTATCTTATTATGCTTAGATCGCGACGGTAGCATTATAAGATGATTCCTCACTTAAAGATCAAGATAAAAACTGCGTTCTCCCCATGTATGCACCATTGCGAAAGTTCGTCGTGTCCAAGCATCACGTGATGATCGGGTGCTATAGACTCTACGTTCACATACAACGGGTGCAAGCCAGTTTTGCACACGCGGAAATACTTTGGTCTAACTTGACGAGCCTAGCATGTACAGACATGGCCTCGGAACACATGAACCGAAAGGTTAAGCATGAGTCATATGAATGATATGATCGACACTTCGTTGTCCACCATTGAAACCACATCTCTTCTCGTGAAGATCGGATTAGGTGTGGTGAATTTGGATCGTGTTCACTAAACAACTTGAGGGATGTTGAATTTAGTGGGAGTTCGTCTAGTAATTTGATTAAAAGTTGAACTAATTATCATGAACATAGTCTAATTTGTACTTGCAAATATTGTAGATCAAATGGCTAAGTCCAACTTCAACTTCAGCGTTTTTGCTGAGAAGGAAAAGCTTAAAACAATGGGTCTAACTTCACCAACTGGTTTCGCAATCTGAGAATCATTCTCTCTGGCGGTCAAAAGGACTATGTCCTTGAGAGTGCGTTAGGTGACGCCCCTGCTGCTACTGCGCCGGCTGATGAGAAAGCTGTCTATCAGTCGCGCAAAGATGATTATGGTGTGATTAAGAGCACCATGTTGTTTGCTATGGAATCGGACCTTCAAAATCGTTTTGAAGACTATCCCGGGCCCTTTGAGATTCTCGAGGAGCTGAAAACCATGTTTCAGACACAGGCCCGTTCTGAGAGATATGAGATCTCTGAGAAGTTCTTTAACTGCAAGATGGAGGAAGGGAGTTCCGTTAGTGAGCACGCCATTAAGATGTCGGGCTACACTAAACGCCTTGAGAAACTGGACTGCAAGATTCCAGAGGAGCTCAAGATTGACAGGGTTCTGCAATTACTCCCTCCCAGCTACAAAAGTTTTGTAGTGACTCATAATCAGATTTGTTCCACTGATACGATCACCGAGCTCTTCGCAAAGCTGAAGGCTGCGGAGGTGGACATCAAGAAGGATAATCATGGGTTGATGGTCAATAAGCCCCCCACCTTCAAGAAAGGTAAGGGTGCAAAGAAGCCCTTCAAGAAAGGCGGCGGCAAGCGCGTTGCCCCTGCTGAGAAGAAGCTCAAGTCTGGACCCAAGCCGGACACTGAGTGCTTCTATTGCAAGGACAAGGGTCACTGGAAGCGCAACTGTCCGAAGTACTTAGCGGACAAGAAGGCTGGCACCATCAAAGGTATATTTGATATACATGTTATTGATGTTTTCCTTACTAGCCCTCGTTGTAGTGCCTGGGTATTTGATACTGGTTCAGTTGCTAATATTTGTAACTCGAAACAGGAGCTACGGAATAGGCGGCGGCTTGCGAGGGATGAGGTGACGATGCGCGTTGGCAACAGATCAAGAGTTGATGTGATGGCCATCGGCACGCTCTCCTTAGTTTTACCTTCGGGATTAGTTTTAAACCTTAATAAGTGTTATTATGTGCCTGCTTTGAGCATGAACATTATTTCTGGATCTTGTTTATTGCAAGACGGTTATTCATTTAAATCGGAGAATAATGGTTGTTCTATTTATATGAGTAACATCTTTTATGGTCATGCACCTATTGTGAATGGTTTATTTCTTCTAAATCTCGAAAGGGATGAAACACACATCCATAACATTGAGGCTAAGAGATGCAAAGTAGATAGTGATAATACTACTTATTTGTGGCACTGTCGTCTAGGTCATATTGGTGTAAAACGCATGAAGAAGCTCCATTCTGATGGACTTTTGGAGTCTCTTGATTTTGAATCATTTGACACATGCGAACCATGCCTCATGGGCAAGATGATCAAAACCCCGTTCTCCGGTATGATGGAGCGAGCAACGGACTTGTCGGAAATCATACATACCGATGTATGCAGACCGATGAGTGTTTCGACGCGCGGTGGATATCGCTATTTTCTCACTTTTACCGATGACTTAAGTAGATATGGGTATATCTATTTAATGAAACATAAATCTGAAACATTTGAAAAGTTCAAAGAATATCAGAATGAAGTGGAGAACCATCGTAACAGAAAGATTAAGTTTCTACGATCTGATCGTGGAGGTGAATATTTGAGTTATGATTTTCTCACGCATCTTAAAGCAAGTGGAATCGTTTCACAACTCACGCCACCCGGAACACCACAGCGCAATGGTGTGTCTGAACGCCGGAACCGAACCATATTAGATATGGTCCGATCAATGATGTCTCTTACTGATTTGCCGTTATCATTTTGGGGTTATGCATTAGAAACTGCTACATTCACTTTAAATAGGGCACCATCTAAATCCGTTGAGACGACACCGTATGAACTGTGGTTTGGTGCTAAACCTAAGTTGTCGTTTCTTAAAGTTTGGGGATGCGAAGCTTATGTCAAGAAGTTGCTGCCGAACAAGCTCGAACCCAAAGCGGAGAAATGCGTCTTCATAGGATACCCTAAGGAAACTATTGGGTATACCTTCTATCACAGAACCGAAGGCAAAGTGTTTGTCGCAAAGAACGGTTCCTTTCTTGAGAAGGAGTTTCTCTCGAGAGAAGTGAGTGGGAGGAAAATAGAGCTAGATGAGGTTATTGAACCTTCTCTTGAATTGGAGAGTAGCGCAGCACCTGAAATTGTTCCAGTGCCGCCTGCACCAACAATAGAGGAAGCTAATGACAAGGATCATGAAGCTTCGGACGATGCTGCTACTGAACGTCGCAGGTCGACAAGGTCGCGTGCCCCTCCTGAGTGGTACGACAACCCTGTCTTGACTGTCTTGTTAGTAGAAGACAGTGAACCTACGAACTATGAGGAAGCGATGATGAGCCCAGACTCTGAGAAATGGCTAGAAGCCATGAAATCCGAATTGGGATCCATGAGCGAAAACCAAGTATGGACTTTGGTGGACCCTCCTTGCGACCGAAAGGCCGTTGAGTGCAAATGGATCTTCAAGAAGAAAACGTATGCGGATGGTAATGTTACCGTCTATAAAGCACGGCTTGTCGCGAAAGGTTTTCAACAAGTTCAAGGTGTTGACTACGATGAGACTTTCTCTCCCGTAGCGATGTTTAAGTCCATTCGGATTTTATTAGCAATTGCTATGTTTCATGATTATGAAATATGGCAGATGGATGTCAAGACTGCGTTCCTCAATGGAAACATTGATGAAGAGTTGTATATGATGCAACCCGAAGGTTTTGTCGATCCTAAGGATGCTGATAAAGTATGCAAACTTCAGCGTTCTATTTATGGACTAAAGCAAGCATCTCGGAGTTGGAACCTTCATTTTGATCAAGTGATCAAGAGCTTTGGATTTGTTCCAAATTGCTACGAAGCTTGTATCTACAAGAAAGTGAGTGGGAGCTCGGTGACGTTTCTGGTACTATATGTGGATGACATATTGATTATTGGAAATGACATTAACATGCTTAACGATGTGAAGAGTTATTTGAACAAGTGTTTTTCAATGAAAGACCTAGGTGAAGCTGCTTATATATTAGGCATCAAAATCTATAGAGATAGACAAAGACGCCTGATAGCTTTAAGCCAAAGTACATAACTAGACAAAGTTCTGAAAAGGTTCAGAATGGATAAGGCAAAGAAAGGTTCAGTGCCTATGTTGTCAGGTAAGATATTGAGCAAGGCTCAGTGTCCAGCTACGGTAAATGATAGGGAAGCTATGAGCAAAGTGCCTTATGCCTCGGCCATAGGTTCTATCATGTATGCCATGTTGTGTACTAGACCGGATGTGTCCAATGCTCTTAGTTTGACGAGCAGATATCAAAGTGATCCAGGAGTGGAACACTGGACAGCCGTGAAGAACATCCTAAAGTACCTAAATAGGACTAAAGAAATGTTCTTAGTCTATGGGGGTGATGAATAGCTCTTCGTAAAAGGTTACGTCGATGCTAGTTTCGACACCGACAAGGATGATTCTAAATCTCAGACGGGATACGTGTATATTTTGAATGGAGGAGCTGTGAGCTGGAGAAGCTGCAAGCAAAGCGTGATCGCGGGATCTACAGTAGAAGCGGAATACATGGCTGCTGCAGAAGCGTCAAGTGAAGGAGTTTGGATCAGGAACTTCATCACTGAGCTTGGCGTGGTTCCAAGTGCATTGGACCCACTGGAGATATTGCGGGACAACACTGGCGTCATAACACTCGCTAAGGAACCAAGATATCATCCAAAGACCAAGCATATCAACCGCAAGTTTCATATAATCCGAGATTATATAGCAGATGGAGATCTGAAGATTAGCAAAGTACATACAGATCTGAATGTCGCAGATCCATTGACTAAACCTCTTCCACATGTAAAACATGATCAGCACCTCAGTGCCATGGGTGTGAGATTGTTGCCAAATGTAAACTAGATTATTGACTCTAGTGCAAGTGGGAGACTGTTGGAATTATGCCCTAGAGGCAATAATAAAGATGTTATTATTATAATTCTTGTTTATGATAATGTTAATATTCCATGCTAGAATTGTATTAAGCGGAAACTTTAATACTTGTGTGGTTTGTGAACAACACCGTGTCCCTAGTACGCCTCTATGGACTAGCTCATTGATTAATGATGGTTAAGGTTTCCTAACCATGGACATGAGTTGTCAGTTAATAATGAGATCATATCATTTGGGGAATGATATGATGGACAGACCCAAACTAAGCGAAGCAATTAGATCGTGTCATCGTGTTCATCTTTGCGAAGCTTTTCCTATGTCAAATATTGTATTCCTTAGACCATGAGATAATACAACTCCCTTGTATCGGAAGAAAGCTTTGAGGCCATCAAACGTCATCCTATGAGAGGGTGATCATAAAGGTGTCTCTCAGGTGATCGGAAAGTATCTGTTGGGTTGTATGTATCGAGATGGGATTTGTCCCTCCCAAGTCGGAAGGATATACTTCGGGCCCACTCGGTAATCGATATCAACACCGCTTGCAAGCATGTGGTTAAGGATTTAATCACAAAGTGATATCGGATTACGGAATGAGTAAAGTACTTGCTGTGAACGAGATTGAACTAGGTATGATGGTACCGACGATCAAATCTCGGGCAAGTAAAATATCGCGAGACAAAGGGAATATATATGGGATTGATTGAATCCTGGCATCGTGGTTCATCCGATATGATCATCGATGAATGTGTGGGCGTAAATATGGGTTTCCAGACCCCGCTGTTGATTATTGATAGAAGATCATGTCTGCATGTTCTCGAACCCGAAGGGTCACACACTTAACGTGTCTCGACGCTAGGGTAGATTGGATGATTGGTTTATGAGTTTTTGTTCGGAGTCTCGGATGGGATCCGAGACATCACGAGAGGTTACGGAATGGTCCAGAGAATAAGATTCATATAAGGCAGTGCAGTTTTTGGAGTTCGGAATTGTTCCGGGTTAATCGGTATTGTACCGGAAGCTTCTAGAACCTTCCGGAAGGGGACCAACGTGGCCCCACCTTCCGGGAGGGGGCATGGGACTATGAGGGAGTGCCCTGGCCGCATTGGGCCAGGGGCACAAGGCCCCATAGGGCCCAACCGGCCAGCAAGGGTAAAACCCTAATTGGACCTTCTAGAAGGGGGGGGGGTTTCCTTGCCCCCCACTCCTCCCTCCTTGGCCGCCGGCCAAGGGCTTGGGGGAGGGGTTAGGGCAGGCCCCCACCCCTCTATATATAGAGGGCTGGGGCACACCACCCCCCCACACCTCCTCCTCAACCCTAGCCACCCTGCTGCCCTCCTCTCTCTCTCCCTCCCGACTGCGTGTAGGCGAAGCCCTGCTGCAGAAACTCTCCACCACATACACTGCGTCATCGCGTTGTAGATCCAATCCGTCTCTCCACCATACTTGCTGGACCGAGGAAGGAGGATACGTCGAGGTGCCGCACGTGTGCATCTCACGAAGGCATCGCCACTTGTGGTGCTAGATCGGATCGGATCGCGAGGAGGAGAAGCGAGTACGACTACATCACCCACGTTCCGACGAACGTTCTGCTGTGCGAATCTTCAAGGGTATGAAGATCTAATCCAATCTCTCTTGTTGTTTTGCATCTCCTAGATTAGATCTTGGCTTTCCCTTTGTTCGGATCCATAGAAAATTTTGATTTACGATGCCGCGAAACCCTTCAAAATGCCTATGTGGCATTCTTTTATTACTTGAACATTATTTCTATAAGTAAACCCATATGTTTTTATATATTCTGAAAGTTATGATCAAATGTGATTTTTGAGAGTTGGAATCAACTCAAAAGCTATTATGGTTGAAATGTGAAAAAAAATTGAATGCAGAAAAGCTTCTGACTTGTTATTTTTACCAAGGTTGATCTATAGATTCAAATGACTTGAATCCAACGGGCGTGGATTAAGCATTTCAATACCTTTCTAAAAAAATTGGTTTCATGCAATTTGGTTCACTGAATCAAGCTGGGTTGATTTTTGAAATTAGGTACAGAACCGAGTTTGAATTAAAATAGAAAAATCTAAATTCAAACGCTTGGGCTGCGCGGGAAAGGTTAATGGGCTGGCCCAGTGTCACTCCGTAGTGCGGGGCTCAGCTGACAGGGGGGTCTACCGGTCAGTGGCTCATAACACGCGAAGCGGTACGGGGCGATTTGGTTCGTTGGATTAGAAGTGAGATCAACGGCTGAGGGTCGTCGTCGATGATGAACATGTCACCGGCGAGCTCGAACCCTAGCGGCTCGGTGGGGGTGTATAGGGGCATACCGGGGCTCCAGCGATGACGGCGAGGCGGGTAAACGACAAAGTCGACGACGGCGAACTCAGGGATGGTCGCGGCAGCTCCGGGGGTGGTCGAAATCAACGGCTCCCTTCTTCTCCAGAGGCGGCCTGCTCTGGCACAATTCCGACGATGCGCTGCTCGCCTTGCTCCGAGAATAAGTGGGAAGTCTCAATGAGAGGTGGGGAGTGATATTGTGTGAAGAAATCGAGCGGGGGTGGTCTCCTTTTATAGGCTCGACGACGAGACCGAGAGGGATGGGCAGGCGACGGTGGCGACACGACTACGGGCGGCTAGAGGCATGGCTGCGGTTGGCGATCGACGGGAGGTCTCCTGGCGATGCTATAGAGCTTAAATGCGTGTGTAGGGGCGGTGGCAATTGGTCGGGAACGTGCGGTGTCCTGCGAGGCAGAGGCGGCGAACTCCGCGGCGAGCGGTGGCTACGGGGTACGGGTAAGGAAACGATCATGTCTAGTGGTCTCCTGGGACGGTGGGGTGCATGCTGGCGGGTGGCAAGGGCTCGAGGTGGTAGGGTTGCGTGGGAACGACGCGTGCTCTGCGGTGAGCTAGGGCTGGTCTAGGGGGTGGTGAGGCATGGGCTACCTCCCAGACAAGGTTGGCACAGCTAGTTCTTCTCTTAGCTTGATGTCCACACTGGGGTGCATGGTGAGGCTCGGCCTACTCACCATTGATGGCATTGGCAAGCTCACAGTGGTGCTAGAGGTTAGTTAAAGGTGCTAGATGATCTACTAAAGCTAGTTGCAACCAGAGAGGGAACAAGGTTGGCCAAAACACTACTCAAAATAGTGTTTGTGATTTTGTTGATTTGAATCTGCAACCTGTTTGATGAAATGGCCGCAAGAACTTCAGTTTTGAATTTTGAAAAGATTTTTTGTGGGTGTGCTAGGCATGTGCTGGAGATCCTATGGGTGCTTGGGTTTTGAAAATTGAGCTTGTTTGAGTGGTTTTTGAAATAATGGGATCTTCCCATATGAGATAGATTCAATTTTAAACTGTCATTTAAACTTGATATTTGAATGTTTTTGGATGATCACAAAGTGGGCCTTGGTACCTTATTATGAGTAATAACAAGGGGTGCAAAGATCCATACATGTTTCTATTGAGTTTTGAAAACTAGAGATAGCCAAAATAGGCATGAGAGTTAATTTGGCCAAAGTGACCATTCACTTAATTTATTCATTTTGAGTTGTTTGTCTTCGGGAAAAGTTTGGGGATTATTTAGATGATGTTTATTTCACCTAAGAATCATTTTACAAGAAAAGAAACACAGAACCATGGTAATTCAAAATAATCCAAACTTTAATACACACACATGTGAATTCTTTCATATTTTTAGTTGGAAAAGTTTTTGTTAATCCTAATTTTGATGATTAGAGTTTGATGATCCAAGTTTAATATTTTTGGGATGTTACAAACCTTCCCCCCTTAAACAAAATCTCGTCCCGAGATTTGAAAAAGGACGAAAAAGATTACCTAGGATTTGAAGAGATCGGGAAACTCCGTCCTGATGTGATCTTCGCGCTCCCAGGTAGCTTCATCTTCTGTGTGGTTGCTCCAATGAATCTTGAGAAACTTGATGCTTCTGGTTCGGGTGGTTCTGAAAGCTTCTTCCAAAATACGGATGGGTACTTCGGGATAGGTCAGGTCATCGTTGATCTCTATGGTCCGGTGATCAATATTCTTGAACACTTCCGTCTTCTCCGAAATTTCGAGGCACTTGCGAAGTAATGAGATATGGAACACATTGTGCACGACTGACATCTCTTCGGGGTAGTTCCAATTGATATGACACTTCTCCTCGACGGTTCAGAATGTTAAAGGGGCCGATATATCTGGGGGCTAATTTTCCCTTTAGTTGGAAACACTGCATTCCTTTCAATGGCGACACCTTCAGCTACACAAAATCTCCTATGTTGAAGGCGAGGTCTCGACGTCTCTTATCGGTGTAACTCTTCTGTCTGGATTGAGCTGTCTTGAGGTGCTCACGAATCTTGTGAACCTTCTCTTCTGCTTATCGTAGGATGTCGAGTCCGAAAATCTGACTCTCTCCTACTTCCGACCAGTTCAAAGGGGTGCGACACTTACTTCCATACATGAATTCAAATGGGGCCATTTGAAAACTAGCTTGATAGCTGTTGTTGTATGAAAATTTTGCGAACGGCAGAGAATCTTCCCATTTAGATCCATACTCTAACACACATGCTCACAACATGTCTTCGAGTATTTGATTTACTCGCTCCGTTTGTCCGTCGGTCTGAGGGTGATAAGTTGTGCTGAAATCTAGTCGAGTTCCTAAACCTTCTTGGACTTTCTTCCAGAATCTCGAGGTAAACTGAGTTCCTCGATCCGATACGATGTTCTTGGGGACTCCATGCAAACTGACGATTCTAGCGATGTATAACTCCGCTAGCTTCGAACTCTGATAGGTGGTCTTGACGGGTAAGAAATGGGTGACTTTGGACAATCTGTCCACTATGACCCAGATAGAGTCATTTCCCCTACTAGAAGTAGGCAATCCGGTGATAAAGTCCATTCCAACTGAATCCCACTTCCATTCCAAAATCTGCAATGTTTGCAACAATCCAGCGGGTCTTTAATGTCCCGCCTTTACTCTTTGACATATATCACACTTGGCGATATAGCTTCCGATTTCTCTCTTCATCTTATGCCACCAAAATTGCTCTTTCAAATCTTGATACATCTTCGTTCCTCCAGGGTGGATAGAATAAAGAGTATCATGAGCTTCCTTCAGAATAACTTCTTTCAACTCAGAATCTGCTGGTACACAAAGGCGTCCTTTGTACCACAGAACTCCTTCTTCGTCTTTGGTGAATCCGTGTACTTTGCCTGTACCGATTCGACGCTTGATTCTGTCGATACTAGCATTTCCTTTCTGCGCCTCTTTGATCTGGCTGATCAAAGTGGGTTGAAGTTCTATGCTAGCCAAAAATCCTTCACTCACTAATTCCATTCGGAAATCTTCCATCTCCTTGTGCAAGCTTGGTTGCTCCTTCAAAATCATGGAGTTTAAGCGACACGGCAATCTGCTAAGGGCATCTGCTACCACATTGGCTTTACCGGGGTGATAGTGAATGTCCAGATCATAATCCTTGATTAGCTGAATCCATCTTCTCTGCCTCATATTCAGCTCCTTCTGAGTGAATATATACTTCAGGCTCTTGTGATCCAAATAAATCTCACAACGATTTCCCATCAGGTAGCGCCTCCATGTTTTTAGGGCTAGAACTACGGCTGCGAGTTCGAGGTCATCGGTTGGATAGTTCTGCTCATGTTGTTTCAGTTGTCGAGATAGATAAGATATAACTTTGCCTTCTTGCATTAGCACACATCCGAGACCGATCTTGGATGCGTCACAATACACGTCAAAGGGCTTCGTGATATCCGGCATAATTAAGATTGGGGCTGAAATCAATCTCCTCTTGAGTTCTTGAAAACTCGCTTCACATTTGTCTGTGCATTCAAACTTCTTGTCCTTCTTCAGCAATTGGGTCATGGGTCTGGAAATACTCCAGAAACCTTCTACGAACTTGTGGTATGATCCCGCCAATCCGAGAAATGCACGAACTTGGGTTTGAGTGGTTGGGGCTTGCCACTCTTCGACATCTTTCACCTTTGCAGGGTCAACGGCAATTCCTCCGGCTGATACAATGTGTCCGAGGAATCCTACCTCCTGTAACCAGAATTCACATTTGCTAAACTTGGCATACAACTAATGCTCTCTAAGGGTTCCAAGAATGGTCCTTAGGTGTAGCTCATGTTCTTCTTCTGATTTGGAATAAATCAGAATGTCATCGATGAAAACAGTGACAAACTTATCCAGGAAGTCCATAAAAATCTTATTCATGAGATTCATGAAATAAGCGGGGGCATTGGTTAATCCAAAAGACATGACGGTATACTCGTATAATCCATATCTAGTGGTAAAGGAAGTCTTTGGAATATCCTCTGCGCGAATCTTGAGTTGATGATAGCCAGTTCTAAGATCAATCTTAGAAAACACTTTGGCACCGGTCAACTGATCAAACAAATCTTCTATCTTGGGTAATGGGTACTTGTTATTGATAGTGACATCATTCAACTTCCGATAATCCTTAGACAAATGGTTACCTCCATCTTTCTTGTCCACGAACAAAACAGGTGATCTCCATGGTGACGCACTTGGTTGAATCAATCCAATTTCCAACATGGCATCCAGTTGCTTCTTCAGTTCCGTGAGTTCAGACGGGTTCATACTATATGGTCTCTGGGCTATGGGTCCTGTTCCGGGGATTAGTTTGATCATAAACTCGATATCCTGATCTGGGGGCATACCGGGCAAAACATCTGGAAATACATCGGGGTATTCATAGACTATCCGGACTTGGTCAATGGTAGGTTGGGCTATACTCTTATTGCACTTGAATTGACGAGGTAAGGTTTCAGATATATGCTCGACTGATATTCCGGCTGTACTGGTCATGGTTATGGCTTTCTTGGCACAGTCAATTAATCCTTTATGTTTGGACATCCAATCCATTCCTAGTACTACTTCCAAAACCTTTAGTTCTGAGTACTATCAGATTAGCATAAAAATCTATGCTATGGATTCGGATAGGGACGGCTTTGCAAATTTGCCTAGTTTTGGTGGTTGAACCGGGGATTCGAACAATCATAACATGCTTCAGTTTGGTTGGTTGAATCTTACTAGTGCATGCAAATTCTTCAGTGACAAATGAGTGCGATGCACCAGAATCAAACAACAATCTAGCAAGTACTGAATTAACAAAAAACATACCCAGCACGACGTCTGGCGCTTCCTGGGCTTCTTCAGCATGCATGAGAAAAAGACGGCCGTTGCGGTTGAACGAATTCCCTGGGGCAAACCTTCTTCCAGGATGAACACGACGCTGCTGCTGAGCTGGGGCATTTGCATTGGGGGCTGCGGCATTCTTCTTGGGGCACTCATTGGAGTAGTGACCCTTATTTCCACAGTCATAATAAGTCACTTGCAACTTGTCCTTTGCTGCAACAGGCACATCATTGCTTCCAGTCCTAGGGGCAGTGTTGGTATTGGTGGCAACATTGTTGTTGTTGAACTTGGGTGGGGAACGGTTGAAATTTCTTGAGTTGCCGGGGTTGTTGTGATTTCCTTCGGGCCTTGGGTTTCCACAGTTGGGATAGGTCGGATGGTTCATCGGGGGTCTGTTGGTTCTCGGGGCAAATCCTGGAGATGGGTTGGGGCGATACTTTGGGGTATGATGGGTTCCTGGCTGATGCATCATGCGGCGCTTGCGGTTCTCGTTGGCTTGGTTGATCTTTCCTTCCATTTGAATGGCAGAGTCGACGAGGGCTTCAATATCAGCAAAGGGGATATTGACCAAAACAGTCTGCATCTCATCATGCAAACCATTCAGGAATCTTTCTTTCTTCTTGGCTTCCGCGTCGATCTCATCCAGGGCATACCTAGCTAATGACAAGAATTTGTCACGGTATTCCACTACGGTCATCCTTCCTTGCTTTAGTTCTCTGAACTCATCTCTCATTCTCTTGATCAAACCCGGTGGCACATGGGTTCTGCTGAACTTGACCTTGAATTCCTCCCAGGTCGTCATCTGTCCTCCGGTCATTGCACGAACGTTGTTCCACCATGCTCTTGGATCTCCGGCTAGATAGTAGGTGGCGAACAGAACTTTCTCATTGGCTTCCACTCCTGCGACTTCCAGGTTGTTCTCCATGGTCTGCAGCCAATCATCGGCATCTAGGGGCTCCTCTGACTTAGTGAAAATAGGTGGGTTGGTGTTCTGGAAATTTTTGAGCTTAGATCCATGGTTGTCCTGATTTCCTTGGTCTTGATTGTTGTTGGCCATCTGAGCTATGTGCTGCAGGGTGGCTAGGTTGGCTTGACGTTCTGCTCTTTCAGCTTCGCGGTCAGAAACCAACATTTGCAGGATCTGCAACATCGAGTCTGAGGATGAACCACTTCCTCCGCGAGGCATCTGAAGATTGAGATAGATCATGAGAAAAGAGGTAAATTTCTAAGGTTTAGGGACTTTGAAAAGTTTTTAAAGCTTGACTTGGATTTTCTAGCAACTTGCTTTTCATTCATTCATAGCACACGATACAACACACACCACAACAAAGGAAAAACAGATGGTTTTAAGAACCATTTTGGAAACTATGATACAGTGGGACCGAATACAACTCACTAACGCTAGTGCTCAAGTTCTACTACTCCTCGGAGTCGGTGTAGTCGTCATCATCATCATCCTCATCATCCTCATCGTCATCGATGAAGGCGAAATTCTCCTCATCGGTGAAGAAGTCCATGGCCTGATCCTCCAGAAAATCATCATCATCGCTGAGATAGGAGTAGGGGTCTCCACGAAGGTCTTCTCCAGCATTCTCCCTTTCCTCCAGCTGCATGTCTCTCTCATGGATGGTCTCCTCCAAATTTGAGATACGGTGGCGAAGATGGGAAATGATGCGCTCCTTCTTGTCAAGCTAACGGTGGCGAGACTTGCGATCCTTCGCTAGCATGGTGATGGTCTGATCCTTCGTCCTGATGATGGCGGACTTGTGGTTGGAGTAGTCACGGGCATTGTCCAACTCCTGCTGACAATCCTACATCATGAAGCTAAGGTGGTCCAACTGAGTCTTCAGCTCGTGGTGGTATGGGGCTTCCAGTGGCTGTCCCATAGCATCACGCCTTGGACAAAACTCAAAGCGGGTACCTTTGATCTGATTGATACTCTGCCCACATAGACGGGCAAGAGCTTCCTGCATGGCCCTGGCAAGTCCATTGAGCCAGTTGTTCTCTCTTAAGGTCAACTAAATTCCCTCGGCAGTGGTAGGTTTAATCTTTCCTCGGAGACTTGCAACAACTAGCCATTGCCGATCTTCTCCTTCCTGATCATTGAGCTGAGCTCCGAAGAACTCGGGGTGTGGACGCTCTAGAAGTTCTGAAAGCTGGTCCAAATCCCGCTCAAAGATGAGGTCTCCTCCATTCCCCAACTGATAAATTTTTTTGTACTTCACGTCCATCTATAAGAATGTAGGATGAGTAAGTTAGTAGAGTGATCAAGTGTGTCAAATTTTATGTATTTTGTAAGAAATTTTGAGGAACATGAATTTTTATGAAAGAAACAAAGTGATAAGAATGGGAATAAGTTTTTGTAAATATTTGTTTCCTTTGGTTTTGAAACTAAGTTTTTGATTCAAACGTCCAGTCTAACTAGGGTCTCCTATGGTCAGGATGGCTCTGATACCAACTTGTCAACACCCGGATTTTTAATCCCAGATGCCTGTTATGCCATACATCGCAATCCCAGGATTACCATTTTTGCGAGACATAACAGATTTCGATATCACGGTACATCATCCATTACAAACCATACATAAGGTCTTATACAAATAAGGATCTCATGATCCATTTCTTAATACAACTCAAGCAGCGGAATAACGTAATAATAAAGGTAGCATAGGCGAAGCTCCATCTTTGGGTCACAGGCAATGCTGACTATGGGAGATGATCCTAGTTGTCGTAACCTTCCTGGGGTCCATCATCCTGGTACTCCTCTTCATAGTCTGGCCACGGGAATAGCCAGGGACAAAGCCATTTGTACTATTTAATTACTCGCAAACTAATACTAACAAGTGAAGGGGGTTGTTGTAGTAGGACACTAATCTCTAGGGTTGTTTTGCAAAAAGCCAGCTTTACCTCTACGAAGTTCAGAAGCAAGAAAACTAGTTGAAGTTTTATAACACCTAAGTGGGAATTTGAATTTCATATCACAACTCTGTTGTGGTAAAGTCAAAGTCTCAATTCATTTCACAAGTCATTTTGAAAACATCTGACGGGGGAACAGTATGGCCACTCCAACTGCCCTTAACAGCGAACGCGGCTATTCGAATAGTTTGACACTCTGCAAAGATTGTACACTTTCACCACAACATTCGATACATCTGTCAGGAACAAATCCTGAATTCACTATACTCAGTATGCGGATAATCAATCCTAACCTTTCCATTACACGCCCTAGTATAGGCACCTCTCCTGTGAGTTTGGCCTCCCAACCATGACCAACTGTCATCTTGGGTACTGCACAGGTGGACAATCTTCACAAGGTAGCCTCATCTCAGACCTTGGTCGTGAGGGAACCCATACTAAGGTATATAAGTTTCTAGTTAAGCCCTACCCAAATTTTCGGGTATTGTGGTTGTACGGTAAAATTGGAATGGTATCGCATCTAGACAACCATCAGTTTTATAAAGGGGTAAGGCTCATGCCTCAACATTTTCATCATCAAAATCATCTGGTGTTCGGAAACACATGTCAATACATTTCAGTAGAATGACTCATCATTCTAAGGTTTTCATAACCATTTTCACCAAGTATTCCCATCTAAAGTTGATCAAGTTTTATGCTTAGCACTAGCATCTACAAGTGGGGTAAGTACAAACGAGGGGTGGTAAACAAGTGGAGTTTAACTAAGTTCAATTTCATGCCTTAGGATGACATCAAGATTATCTAGCTTAGGCCAAATTTAATGCTTTTTATGCAACCTTCAATTATCTTCCTAGAATCTACAAGTTACTTAAGTAAACTCTAAGAGAAAGCTTTGATAAAGAAATAAAGTATAAAGCTTGCAAATAAAACTAGGATTGGGTATCATCAAATGTGTCCAACCAAGCATGCTTAGTGCATTGCATAGGTTATCTAACTTTCATAATTGCAAGTGTTAGCTTGCCTTGTGCAGAGCAGTGGTTGAAGTTCTCCTAGGCTTCTTCTTCATAGTATCCTCCTTCCTCCTCGTATCCTTGGTCGGTACTAGCGTCTATAAATAAGTACGAGGTACACAATCACCAAAAAATACTTAACTATTTTCAATCATCACACAAAAGGGTACTATAGATGATCTAGCATCATCACTAACATTAAAAGATTAAAGCCTTTGTCTTATTTATTTTATTTTTAGAAAAGTAATTTCTACTCATTGAAAAACTACTTAAGATTTAATATTCTCCCACTCAAACATGGGATCATGTGTACACATGTCATCACCACATATTTCAGTACATGGGAATGTGATTTAAAGTGGTGTCACAATTTAATAAGGTTTAACCTTTTATTTCAATTAAATAAAGTGACTAGAAATGCCTATGTGGCATTCTTTTATTAGTTGAACGTTATTTCTGTAAGTAAACCCATATGTTTTTATATATTCTGAAAGGTATGATCAAATGTGATTTTTGAGAGTTGGAATCAACTCAAAAGCTATTATGGTTGAAATTTGAAAAATGTTTGAATGCAGAAAATCTTCTGACTTGTTATTTTTACCAACGTTGATCTACAGATTCAAATGACTTGAATCCAACGGGCTTGGATTAAGCATTTCAATACCTTTCTAAAAAAATTGGTTTCACGCAATTTCGTTCACTAAATCAAGATGGCTTGATTTTTTAAATTAGGTACATAACTGAGTTTGAATTAAAATAGAAAAATCTAAATTCAAACGCTTGGGCTGCGCGGGAAAGGTTAATGGGCCAGCCCAGTGTCACTCCGTAGCGCGGGGCTCAGCTGACAGGGGGTCTACCGGTCAGTGGCTCATAACACGTGAAGCGGTACGGGGCTATTTGGTTCGTTGGATTAGAAGTGAGATCAACGGCTGAGGGTCGTCGTCAAGGATGAACATGTCACCGGCAAGCTCGAACCCTAGCGGCTTGGTGGGGGTGCATAGGGGGCATACCGGGGCTCCAGCGACGACAGCGAGGCGGGCAAACGACGAAGTCGACGATGGCAAACTCAGGGATGGTCGCGATAGCTCCGGGGGTGGTCGAAATCAACGGCTCCCTTCTTCTCCAGAGGCAGCCTGGTCCGGCGCAATTCCGGCGATGCGCTGCTCGCCTTGCTCTGGGAAGAAGTGGGAAGTCTCAGTGAGAGGTGGGGAGTGAGATGGTGTGAAGAAATCGAGTGGGGGTGGTCTCCTTTTATAGGCTCGACGGCGAGACCGAGAGGGATGGGCAGGCGACGGTGGCGACACGGCTACGGGCGGCTAGAGGCATGGCTGCGGTTGGCGATCAACGGGCGGTCTCCTGGCGATGCTCTAGAGCTTAAATGCACGTGTAGGGGCGGTGGAAATTGGTCGGGAACGTGCGGTGCTCTGAGAGGCAGAGGCGGCGAACTCTGCGGCGAGCGGTGGCTACGGGGTACGGGCGAGGAAACGATCATGTCTAGTGGTCTACTGGGACGGTGGGGTGCATGCTGGCGGGCGGCGAGGGCTCGAGGTGGTCGGGTTGCATGGGAACGGCGCGTGGTCTGCGGTGCGCGTCGGCATGGTTGACAGCGGCGCGGGCGCGGCGTTCCTGGTGACTCTGGTCTTTGTCTTCAAGCTAGGGCTGGTCGAGAGGGGGCGGTGAGGCCTGGGCTACCTCCCAGACAAGGTTGGCACAGCTAGTTCTTCTCCTAGCTTGTTGTCCACACTGGGGTGACATGGTGAGGCTCGGCCTGCTCACCGTTGATGGCATTGGCAAGCTCACAGTGGTGCTAGAGGTTAGTTAAAGGTGCTAGATGATCTACTAAGGCTAGTTGCAACCAGAGAGGGAACAAGGTTGGCCAAAACACTGCTCAAAATAGTGTTTGTGATTTTGTTGATTTGAATCTGCAACCTGTTTGATGAAATGGCCGCAAGAACTTGAGTTTTGAATTTTGAAAAAAAAATTCGTGGATGTGCTAGGCATGTGCTGGAGATCCTGTGGGTGCTTGGGTTTTGAAAATTGAGCTTGTTTGAGTGGTTTTTGAAATAATGGGATCTTCCCATATGAGATAGATTCAATTTTAAACTGTCATTTAAACTTGACATTTGAATGTTTCTGGATGATCACAAAGTGGGCCTTGGTACCTTATTATGAGTACTAACAAGGGGTGCAAAGATCCATACATGTTTCTGTTGAGTTTTGAAAACTAGAGATAGCCAAATTAGGCATGAGAATTAATTTGGCCAAAGTGACCATTCACTTAATTTATTCATTTTGAGTTGTTTGTCTTTGAGAAAAGTTTGGGGATTGTTTAGATGATGTTTATTTCACCTATATCATTTTACAAGCAAAGAAACACAGAACCATGGTAATTAAAAAGAATCCAAACTTTAATACACACATATGAATGCTTTCATATTTTTAGTTGGAAAAGTTTTTGTTAATCCTAATTTTGATGATTAGAATTTGATGATCCAAGTTTAATATTTTTGGGATGTTACAGCTTCCGTCGATATTGCCGACGCTGTTCGACCTCCCCCAAGCTCGCCGACCCCTCAGTAAGATTCATGGTGAGCTTCTGAGTCTCCCCGTGCCTCTTGTGCTTCCTGGCTTGGCCTATAATGCTCTCATGTCGCGTGCCGCCGCTTGCCGCCGTCGGGCACCGCCGCAACCATGCTTCTGTTGACCATAATCTAGCAGCGCTACCACCCACGTGCTCGCCTCACATTGCTGATTCGAACGCACCCCTCCGTGCGTTCCCAATCGCCGTTGCCGTCGCCGATCTGCAGCTCACCGGCGTGCTTACATCATGCTGGCGTCAGCAAGGCAAGGTCAAGCCCAGTCAAACCCCGGTCCGGGTCCCACCTGCCCGCGTGGCAGCTGAGGTGGCCTCGTGCCCCTCTATCAGCCACCGTGGGTAGCCTCTACCTCGGTGTAAAATGACCTTGACCCTGTGCTGACATCATGCTGACGCAGTAAACCTATTTAAAATGATTTAAATAATTTCAGAAATAGTTATAAACTTGTAAAATTCATAACTAATTATTTATAAATCAGAAAAATATGTATAATATATCAAAATGTTCAGAAAAATAAGATCTAACTATATAAGCTATAATCATGCATTTTTCAACAACTTAAATGACAAGTGTAGTTAGAAGAACATAGTAACCCCTCTCATATACATCCGGAGTTTCCCCGAGTTAGGGTTTGTACCTCTCGGAACCCCGATTAAGTTGTCGAGCATGCTTTAGGGTTACATTTCAATACAAATTAACTTGTCATATCATCATACTTGCTTGAGCATTTCATCGATGCTATGTGTTGATTGTTCCCTCTCTTCCCGGTGTTTGCTTCTTTCCGGTAGAATACGATATCGAGATCGAAGACAAAGATCAAGACCATCGAAGATCGACGAACAATACTTGACCAACTATAATGAATTCAAGTACAAGGCTTCTGAAGATCTGCTTGTCGGTTATCAACAGGCAAAAGACAAGCATAGCCCCACCATGATATAATCCTATGATTTTGAAAGCATTTCAATTCCTGCCATAATGCATATGATTCTACTATGGTCTTTTATCGATAGATAGAGTATCCTATCTGTTGCATACTCCCTTTGAGCTTATATTACCTGATCCACTGCTCCTAGCATAACTAGGTTTGGCTTGTGTGCAGTACTAGAGCTTATATCTGTGTCTTGCTTAGCCATGCATAGCTGTCAGTGCTGGTTCATCCAGATGATGTATCAGATGCAGATAATCTAGTATGACAGGAGAACATGATGAGATGAGATCAGATGTGATATGAGTTAAACATGCAAAGGCTTGTATGGGAGGCCACAGTGGAATGTGGTTTTTCTTGTCCCATGCTCGCCACCACTAGGACCTGAGTTCTTGCCTTTAGAACCGAGACGAGTGTACAACCACACGGGGCCTGGAAAACCTCATGACTAACTAACTTACCTAGTAGATTCCATGAGTCACATAGTTCGGGCGTTCCACTCGACATACGCATTGAAAATGTTTTCGAAAGAGGAGGTGAAGGAGATGCATTCATATAGGTAGGGAAGCGTGGACCAGGTTGCTTGGGGTTGATGGCGCCCCTGGTAAACCAGCCTCGCCTCACATCTTTAAGTACCGGATTCGTGATTTGACCTGTTACGGTGGAACCACACTTATTGCGTGACTCATGGTCTCGGCTAAAGCAAGGTAAAGGTCGTGGTCAACCACTCTCTACCGGCCTTCCACGGAAGAGGGCTAATCTGTAGTGGCATTAAGAATCGGTTGGCGCGTGTGGGTAAAGTTGTACACCCCTGCAGGGTTAAATATTTTTGAAAAGCCGTGTTCACGGTTATGAACGCTTGGTGACCAGATTCTAAGATCATAGAGAACTTGAACCTAATCGTAAAACTTGGCAGATCAACGTGTGCTTAAGGATGCTTCCTCATGGGTACGAGGGGGTGATACTAGTTGGTAGATGATGATGATTCGGTGGATATAAAAATATGATCATCAATACTTTGGAGATGTTGCTCTCTTATCCCCTTTTAAAATACTCTGACTAGATGAGCTTCCTCTCTCTCTATTTTTACAAACAAAGATGGATTTATGCAAAACAACTCCACCAGCCATAAGTCTTGCGGAGTACACCCTGTACACACCCTTGCTTTGTTGATACTTTTGGGAGAGTAAATGTTCCCCTGAATACGAGTTTCGTACTACATCGACATTGACGAGTAGCTTGGGATTCTCGGCCGGCAGCCTGGAATCTATGGGCTGGGACGTCATTGTTATGCTATGGCCTCTTAGGCCATTTGTTAAGTTTGCTATACTTAATAGCATAATTTGACTTCTATTGTTTGATGTTTGTGGTCAGTGACCTCTATTTGTAATAATTTGGTTCTCTGCTCAGTTATGCGCTTGTTGTAATAAATTTTGTGCCGTAGGGTCACTGTTGTGTTATCAATTCTTCACTGGATATTCTCGAGCTCAAGGTTAAGCTTATGTTCATACGGAGGTATGGGATTTGTTTATCCCTGATCACGGGGGTGTCACATGTCACCCCCTTCTCACTTCCGCAGCAGGCAATGGGACCCTCGATGGGCGAGCTGAAGGGAATTACATCACCATCCAACATCAGCAAGACAACCCGCGAAGTGGTTCCATCAGCATATATTTGCTTTATCACCACAGTGCTCATGAACTATTTGACATCTTGCTTGTCCCTGCATCCAAGGGTTGTTCCATGGTTGGTGCCTCCTTACCATAGACAATGTTCGAGTACATTGATTGTGATCTCTCCTGGCTGAGTCCTAGTCGACGCATCACACAAAGGGTCCCAGTACATTGACCTAGGACATGCCCTTCCTTCAGTGATGTTCATACCAATGGATATGAGACACGACCCAGACCATGGACATCATTTATTTGCTATATACAACACATGAAAGTGAACAACCCCACAAGTGCTTCAACGAGCCATCAACAAATCCATTACCTCATGTTGTTCAGAATTAGCATTCCAAAATAATGTTGATGTGTATGCATCAAAATACATCAAATTCAGATAACATATATTTATTGCATGTTTTAGACATGCTGGTTCAAGTGTTAGATTCTAGTATGCAGGGAAACATATATTCTGCCACATCAAGTTCAGTTCGTCCCTCAAATTAGATATCATGCTTGCCTCTTTCTTGTCCCTGGCGCATGAAAAGGTGACATTGAGTTTGGTATTCAGTGGCAGTTTTTATTTGTTAGTAAAAAATCTCAGATGGATTTCTATGCATTCTCAGATGGACCGGTAAATCCATTTGCTTAGTGGCTAGAGAATCCTGTTCAGCTAACTAACCAAGACCGACATTTTCCTTGAGATTCCATGCAAGTAGACTTGTGAAGAGCGATATTACTCAGCTATATTCCAATGGTAAATTGCTTGGCACCTAGAAACTATGGACTCTGAAGAAGAGTGTTGTTATAAGGTGGCCATGGGAATGGAAGTTCTAGACATGCAGCAGATAAGATGTTTTAAAATTTCAATTTTTAGTGGCCACAACACATTGGTAGCTCAACCTATAACCACTTATTTTTAGAAGTGAATCGACTGTATTACTATCAGGCATTCAAATTTCACCGAGTAGCAGTGGTTGAGCTACAGAGTTCAACATGCAAGTTATTTTCAAGTGGTACATGTCAAGCTTGTAGGGTTCTGATCTATGGGAAGTTCTTTTATCATAAGGGAATATATTCCAAAGTGTTCCACCTATCGTATCATGTTGTTCGGTATATTATTCATGGTGTCTCTCATTGTGGTGGTGGTGTTTCCTATTCGAGATTGCAAATATGCACTGAAATGAGGATGGAATAGTCAAAGAGGAGTTGTGAACTAATTCATTGTATGGCCAACAAACATGGTGGTTCCAATGTATCAATAATAAGAAGTCTTCAAGATGAGAATAAATTATTTTTCTAGGTGCTCGTGGACTTGGATGACGCAGGTGATCAATTCTTCAAGATTCAATGGGATCCTGGAGGTTGTATGCTCACACATTGTACTCCTAAGAAAACATGGACTACTCCTCTGGGTTGCTATGAACTCTAGTGGGCATTACTGCAACGTGCATGTACCTTTCGGATATAGTTGGTAGCATGGTCTGTGGATGTCTAGGATTTCTCCATGGCTTGCGGAGAAGCTCCTTCTCTAGGATGGAGGGATTTCACAGACCTAGGCGCCTTATCCGACCAAGTACATGTCAGTCACGACTACTACATACCCTTCATCAACGGAATTCATGTCATCTACAACTATGACCTCAACCAAGGATACTACTTTGAGACAGTCTGTACCAGTGTCATCTACTACCATTAAAATGAAGACATCCACAATATCTAAACAAAACCAAGGAAGGTCACATGTCATGGGATCCGGCAACTTAATCCATCGATATCATCTAAAGCTTTGGCTTGGGGACAAGCCGAGTTTCAAGGAGGGAGGGAAGTTAGGAGTCTCTCCCGTTCTCACGTCATTAGGTTGTCATGGGATCGCAAAGGTGGGGCTTCGCACAGCTCGTAGCCAGCTACATAATATTACAAATACTTGACGATATGCAAAAAACAAACCATCCGAGTTTAATCAGGATGAACAACGATGATTTGTTATCTCCAACCTCGGGCCTGATTCCCCAATCTCCATTCTTGCTTGTTCATCTGTCTAGCTATCAAAATTCCAATTTGTGTATGATTGAGTGATTTGACTATTTGTCCTCTAATAGGCTGATCAGGGGCAAGATAATCTTGCTACCAGGTCTTATCACCTAGTAGTGTTTTTCATTTGTTATGGGGTTTTGGAAGCCTCAACCGTTCTAGGGTTTTGTGATGGCTGATCAAGCGTCAGGTTTGGTTGAAAAAATAAAGGAGTCAACGGAGCTTGCGGAGGAATGGGGTTAAGATAATAATGATTTGGCTGCCATCTAAGGTGGTAGAGTATGATTTTATGTATTTCTTTGGAAATTTGGGTCCATGTTAAATTGATGTATGGGAACCCCTGAACAAAGTTGTATCAATGCCAATAGGTGTAATAAGGGGGATTAGAGTTTTCTATGAATGTAATGAGTTTGGTGTTAGGTATTTGGTCTGGCACATGTTCACAAAAAGCACGGTGATGATGGCTAAACCAGGTTGGCGGGGTCGTGCTATGTTGGAAGATGTGTGGTCATGGATGGGGCCATGGATATGAGTTGTATACGGAGGAAGGAAGTAGAATCTCCTCTCGAATGGATCTAGAAAGGAGTGATATTTTCTATTGTCGGGGCTGGGGTGAAATTAGTGTTGGAATTTGGAGTTGGGTTGTTGGCCTATAACCAATATAATTTCTAAAATTCTCGTTGTCCCATTCATGCATGCATGGATGGATATGAGACTAAAGTTTAGTCTTACATTATTACCTGAGAGAGAGAGTTCTACCACTCACCAAGGTGTGAGAATAAGAGCATCTCTCCTACACTCCTCCTTTGATGCCACTCGCCACACCTTGACACGACACGCACGCTGCTGGTTGTTGTGTCAATCTCATATTTACGCATTATGTTTATATTTTGGTGTATGGGAAATTTAATTATGTATAATTATGAGTCCTTAATGGACGCATTAATCAATCAGTCGCTTATAGATTTTATGGATCGTGGGCTATTCGTTCCCAAATAGGATGTGGACTCCGCCCCACGACCTCCCCAACCTGCACTATGTAAACGAAGACGCAGACCCTAGTTGGCATGCACCACATGTGACTCCCTATTTCTAGAAACTTGCATTGGTGCCATTGTCTTTCCCATCCTATTCTACAACATGCACCGCCATTTAGGACAGGAGGCCTCCGGAACCCCGCGTCTCGTAGACCTGTTCAGGTGAGGGACGATTAGGTTTTCGAGGAGCATTCTAGCAACAACATCAATGAAGACTTCTTCCTTGATGTCAACAACCTTTCTGGCAACCTCAACATGAGAGAAAACATTGAAGTGAATGTTGCTACTACTTTCGATGCTTAGGTTACACCATACATGACTTTGATCTTCCTCTTTTAGTTTTTGCTAGAGTTTCTAGTTCTAGCGTTTGGAGTAGATGTGATAGGATTATCATGTTTAGATGCAATATGTTCATCCACTTTGTTAGTATGCATGATTTTTTAATTTCTGTTTGTATGATCATGCTTTATCAGTTATTTGGATTAGATCATATGGAAATTTTCTTATAATTTCAACAATCTAAAAAACCTAATTATAGCAACTGAATTCTAGTGGCATTGTCACCACTACAAGGCCACATATTTTTGATAGTGTGCATTATAAGAAACAGGGCACGAAAGTAGTTCTTTGGTTTCAAAAGTCAAACTGCTATAATGCCACTCTTGGAAAACATGAGGGAGGACTTTCTGCTGCTCAAGAGAAAGTTTTTCATAAAGCCGATACCATGATTAAGACGCCTTTTTCAGTGTTTTTGAGGAATATATTGTTGACTCTATATGTCATTTGATAATGGCAAGGATGTGTGGAATGCACTCAAGTCAAAGTTTGTGGTCTCAAACACAGGCACCGAGTTGTATGTCATGGAGCAATTCTCTGACTACAAGATGGTTGATAAGCACTCCATCATTGATCAAGATCATGAGATATATTCACTAACTAAAGAACTTGAGCAGTTCAAGTGTGTGTTAACAGACAAGTTTCTTGTCGGAATCATCATTGCCAAGCTTTCTCCCTCATGGAGGAATTTTTTCTACTTCTCTAAAACATAAGAGATAAGAATTTTTTGTTATGGACCTCCTTGGGTATATTCATGTGGAAGAAAAGGCGAGAACAAAGGACACATGTGCTCGAGTATTGGGGGACGTTCTTGTTCCAATTTGATATTAAAAAATTCCTATCCCACAAGTTCAAGAATAAGAACAAATTTGAAGGCAAAGGGAAGTTTGATGGTAATAATAAGGCTGCGCACCCAATCAACTTCAAGAATAAGAATGATAACAAGAAAGGGGCTTGCCATGTTTGTGGTGATCATGTTCATTGGGCTCCTAGCATACATAGTCGCTTTGACGAGCGTTAGCATGGGAATGACAACAAGACTGCTAATGTTGTTATTGGTGATATTGAGATAAAGGATGTTGTGTACAATATTTTTCCCAATTTCCTTTTATAATGTCATTCTCTAGAATGGTGGATAGACACTCGTGCCAATGCACATGTACGTTTCTAGTATTTCCATGTTCTCTTCTTAGCAAATTGCAAGGACTTCTTTTGTGCTGATGGGAAATGAACCATGTGCTTCTGTTCATAGTGTTGGTATGGTAAATCTGAATTTTACTTCGCGGAAGACTGTACAACTAAATAATGTGCATCACATTCCCTCTATCAATAATAATCTTGTCAGTAGATCACTTTTATATAGAGATGGTTTGGTTTTTGAGTCCAACAAAGTTGTAATATTTAAGTATGGACAATTTGTTGGAAGAGGTTCTGAGTGTAGAGACCTATTCCACATATCTTTGTCAGACCTATGAACTAAAGTTATTAATCATGTTTACAATGATAATAATGTTGGAGATATGCCCTAGAGGCAATAATAAAAGTGGTTGTTATTATATCTTTGTGTTTATGATAAATGTTTAAATTCATGCTATAATAGTATTAACCGGAAACATTAATACTTGTGTGATTTGTAAACTAAATTAGAGTCCCTGGTAAAGCCTCTTTGTAATACTAGCTTGTTGGTTGATAGATGATCGTGGTTTCCCGATCATGAACATTGAGATGTTATTAACAACAAGATCATATCATTAGGAGAATGGTGTGATGGACATACTCCTATAGATAAGCGTGGCATAAAAATCAAGTCATTTCAATAGTTCGTTTGCTATAAGCTTTCTGATACATAGTAACCTAATTCCTTCAACCATGAGATCATGCTAATCACCATCACCAAAAGGATGCTTTGATGAAATCAAACACCGCATTGTAACTAGGTGGTTATAAAGATGGCATTGAGTGTTCAGAAAGTATGTGTTGAGGCACATGTATCAAGAGTGGGATTTGTCCATCCATATGACTGATAGATATACTCTGGGCCCTCTCGGTGGAATGTCACCCAATTAGCTTGTAAGCATGTGACTGGCTCACAAGGGATCACATATCACGGGAACAAGAAAAGAGTACTTATTAGTAACGAGGTTGAACTAGGTATTCAGAGATACCGACGATCAGACCTCGGATAAGTAAACTATTGCGGGACAAAGGGAAACTGGTATCGTATGTAAGTGGTTCATTCGATCGCAAAGTAATCATAGAAATATGTGGAAGCCATATGAATTTCCAGATTCCTCTGTTGGTTATTGATCGGATAAGAGTCTCGTTCATGTCTGCATAATTCACGAACCGTAGGGAGACACACTTAAGGATTCGATGTTGTTTAGTAGATATGGAATGCAAGTAGGGAGACCAAATGTTGTTCCCAGTCTCGGATGGGATCCGGGGTATCACGAGGAGACCTGGAATGGTCCAGAGAATAAGATTCACATAAGGAAAGTCCAATTCTGGAGTTCAGGAATGATTCTGATGATTTCATCGAAGAGGTTCTAGAAGGGTCTAGAAGATTCACCGGACCGGAATGGGAAGGGTACATGAATGTGTCATGGATAAGTGGAATGATTGAATCATGATCTAGGTCACTTGGTTGGGCATTTGCAAGAAAGAAATAAGCTCCAAACTGAAAGTCAAAAGGAAAGTTTGAAAAGTCAAATTGGACAATGTATCCTGGTGGATTAAGGAAAGAATCCTTCTTTCCCTCCACCACAAGCCAACTAGGAGAGAGAGTTGGGGAAGGATTCAAAATCCCCTCTCCCAAGCTGCCCTCCCTCTCATAAATAGAGGGGAGGGGGTGAACCAAGGACACACAACAGCAGCCCTTCCCCACCTAGCCGCCGCTCCGCCGCTACCGCATTAGTCGCCGCCGGCCACGCCTCCTCCTCTCTGGCCCTCTAAACCCTAGACCGCCGGAAACCCTAGATCCACCATAATCTGCTCTGGCTTAGGCGAAGCCCTGCATGATCTTCCCTCTACTTCTGATACCATGCCGTCGTGCTGCTGGAATCGTGAGGGGAGAACTACAACCTCCGCTGCCTGCTGGAACAAGGGATAGGAAGGTCTTCATCGAGTACCAATCGTGTGACCGACTGCGGAAGCGCTACCGGAACACAGCGCCGGAAGGATCATCTACGTGATCTTGAGATCGGCAAGTGTACGACTACATCACCCACGAGAATATGCTCTCGTTAACCGCTTTGGAATCTTCAAGGGTGAGTACTCTAATCGACTCGTTGCTACAATCTAGTAGATAGATCTTGTCTTGTTTGTATGCATGTGGTAGAATTTTTTTGTTTTCCATGCTACGAACCCCTATAATGGTATCAGAGCCGTGTCTTTATGTAGATCTATTACACGAGTAGAACACAATGGTTACTGTGGGCGGTGGTGCTTTTATTATCAATTGCTTTTTGTGTACTTTGCATCTTGCGGTATGATGGGATGAAGCGGCCCAGGATAATCTTACACGACATCGTTCATGAGACTTGCTCCACGCTTAACATGCAACTTGTATTGCATAAGTGGCTTTGCGGGTGTCTGTCTCTCCCCTCATAGTATAGATTCAATTTACAACGGGCACTTGATAGTTCAAGCATCAACATTGTGGTTCTTGTTCATAAGTTAGAACGACACTTATTGAAAGCCCCAAACCACATAAAATATTTAAAGAAAATTAGAGGCGTCTAACTTTGTTTTGCAGGGGTGTGTTGTGATGTGATATGGCCATGATTGTGATTATATGTGATGTATGCAATGTTCCTTATTGTAAGTCGGCAACCGGCAGGAGCCTTATGGTTATCTTTTAATTTCGTTAAGACCTGCATGTCTATTATTCAAAGTAGTTGTAATAGTTGATGTTGGTGGACGACAACCATGGAGGGTGCCATTGACCTTGATGCCACGCCGGTGATGATGGAGATCATGTTCGTGCTTGAAGATGGAGATCGGAAGCACAAGAAGATAGGCCATATCATATCACATATTTTGAAGTGCATGTGATGTTAATCCTTTTATGCATCTTCTATTTCTTAGTTTGCGACGGTAGCATTATAAGATGATACCTCTCACAAAATATCAAGTTATAAAGTGTTCATCCTCAGTAGGCACCGTTGCTAAATTTAAGACCCCACCTTTTAAAGGTAAAGGCCCCTGTGATTGCAATGCTAGTCCCTGGATTAAATGCTAGCATCCACAGTTTAATATGAAGTACACAGATACAAAGGTCATTATTACATCATCATTCCAGAGATAAAATAGTATTTACAACTCAATAGCCCAAGGCTATAACACAGAGTTCACAACATAATGGAAATAACTATAAGTCTTCGTCTTCATGTGCCACATGCAAACATATTGAGTGTAGACTCACAACCCTAGTCTCCATCAGAGTAACCTACAACATCATAAGTTACAGCCACAGAGGGTCAATACATTTGGAATTGTATTGGCAAGTGATAACATAGTAGAATAGTAGTATCTAACTTCTATATGAATTTGGCTAAGTGTAGTTTAGGCTGGCTTTGCTCAAAATAAGGTTTTGTCTTATTGTTTGAAAACACTAAGTTTTTGTTTGATAAAAACACCCAAGGAACCACCAATAGACATTGGTGAACCTTTACCCTTGTTCAACCACAAATTTTAACTTAGAGAAATTGGGATGAGGAGATCCTTGATTGCTTCAATGTCTTTGATGCTCAAATTTTCCGTTGTCGGGGACATGGCTAAGTACTTAGGTTTTACCCTATCGAGAGGTGGTGCACTTTCCCCACAAGACTCGACATGCATCGAGATGAGACTTTTCAGAAGCATTCCCTTAGACCACCATGGAAGTGTTCCTTCCTATCAACCCTACCACCAACTGTCCATCTGTCTAAGTTCTTGCAACCAAGTTGGTCAAGGAAGAGCCCATATGCCATGTGGTTACACTAGAAGCTTCTCAACACTAAACATCTCAAATCCCTTTGTTCCTGGGTGGAAATCCACAAGTGTGATACACAAGGTAAACCATAGACATGGGCCTTGTGTAACCACTCAACATAAACCAACCATACCATTCCACTGTCACATCCCAAGATTTTCCAAATCTTGTAATGTGAAAAATAAATAAACAAAATAAAATTTACGTTGAAAATCAGGGTGAAAAGAAACTTTGTTTCTAAAAGGAAATTTAAAATCCCATCTTGAACAAACTTTGGATAAAGTTTGAATCTAACTAAATTCAAATCTAGAGAAATGCATTCCTCAATGAATGTATCTTGAAATTTAAACACTTGGAAAATAAATCCAAACCCTAAACCCTAATGGAATAAAAATCATTTCCAAGTTATCTCCAAGCCTCTGGATTTGATCCATATAATAATTTGTCAACAAACATTCACAAATGATCAAGAAAGACAAATAGAAAAATTATAAAACTATAGAAATTGGTTTCACTTAATTTGGAACCATAGATAAAATCTTATGAATTTAATAAGATAAGGAATTGAATTTCCAAAGCTAATAAAGCCCTTATCTCAAATCCATACCAAATGGTGAGCAAATTATCCTAAAGGGATTTAAAAGGATAAACAAGAATTAAATAAGATTTTACAAATTGGAATCACCAAGTTTGGATCTATAAATAAAAAGATATGGATTTTATAAGATGAAGAAAGAAATATCAAATAAGGAATATTCAAAGACCAAACTAAATCTTGGCCTAATCCATAAACAAATGGAATGAATATAATCCAAATCCAAAATAAAATAAAAGGATAAAGAATTTCCAAAATAAAATAAAATGGCATGAACCAAATTCTATTTGAATAAAGACAAATCATTAATAAGAATAATTATATAATTCATGAGAAAATAGTATTTTGGAATTTACTCAAGTGAAATAAAAGTGGTTTAATTCAACTTAAATAAGATCAAAGAAAACTTCCAAATAAAATTTAGGGAATTAAAACTATATTAAATTCCATTGGAATTAAAACAAATACCCAATTTAAATGATTTATGAATCATATTAAAAACTTTTCCAAATAACTCAAGATGAATATTTTGACACCCAAATAATCAAATAAAAACCTACTGAAAATATTTGGAAGGTTTTGGAAAATCAAATGGTGTTTGGAAATATTATTAAATCTTAATTGATTTAAAACAAGGGCCTAATTAAATAATTAAAAGACCCCCAAAAAGAATAAAGTTTTATTCCCAAATTGACTTCAGAATATATTACTAATCAGTATTTAAACCTACACAAATTTTGGTTGATGTTTGAATTCAAAAGAGTGTTTGAATTGTTTATTCAAAATCAAAACAGAATTAAAGAAAAGGAAAAAGAAAAACAATCTGAACAAAAAAAATGAAAAGGAGCAGACCAGCCGGCTAGCCCACTAAGCCCAACTCGCAGCCCACCCCACTCCCTCGCACCCCGAACCGTTTTTCTCCTTACTCAGAAACGCACCCGCAACATCGCTGACAGATGGACCCACTCCCCCTCTCTCCCTTACGCTGACGACGGACCCCACTGCCACCTCACCTTCTTCCTCCCCGCACGTAGACCACGCCCTTCTTCCCTGCCGTTCCGCCGGCGGTTTCTTCGCTTAAATGCTCGGTAATGGCGCAATAACCCAGCCCGCGATCCTGCCTACTTAACCGCCTCTCCCTCCTCTTTGTTTCCCCCTCAGTTCCTCACCCTAGCGCGCCCCCAGGCTGCCCAATTTCCCTCTGCACCGCCCTCTGCTCCGGCGAGCTCCGCGAGCGATTCCGGCCAGCCGATGTCGCCCCTTGCCCCCTTAACCACACAGGCGAGTTCCCCAGACCCAGGCGCACCTTCCAGTGGCATCAGCTTGTCCCCGCGCGCCCCTGAACCTCGACAAGGACAACCACTGATCGCCACCGTCGTCTACACCAGCTTCGGCGAGCTACTGACGCCCAACCCGTGTGCCCCTCGCGTTCTGGTGAGTACCTCTACAACCCCCGAAACCGTGCGCATCCTCCTGATGCTTTTCCTCGTTTGCTTGCATCCCAGGCGCTCGTCTTCGACCACGACCGCGCGCACCCGAGGCACAGCTCAACTCCGGTGAGCGATTAAGGTCATCCTCGTGCGCCCCTTCGCCAGCAAGGACCGCCTTGAGCTTCCCCACGCCACGGCGATCACGGTGAGCCATCCCTTTTTCCTTCTCGCTTCCTGCATCGCCAGCTCCGCCGCCGTCTGACCGCGCGCCGCCAGTCGCCGCCGCCAGCGCCGCTGCGTAATGGTCAAAGCAATTAGGTCCGGAGGATTTTGATCTGACGATTAGGATAGAAACTAAGCGAAGGGGTAAGAAGCAATCTGTGCTGTGCGATGTAATTAGATCCAACGCATCATAGAGCCCGATCCGTGCGAACCGGTACCATCAAATAGCAACACGACACGTGGCCTCTGTCTGTTTCAAAAACCAGAAACTTTCCTATTAGATGTTCAATTTTGCAAAATTCATAACTTTTAATCTACACGTCCAAATTTTGCAAATTTTATATCAATGGAATCAGCAAGACAAGCCCTATCCAACCATGCACTTTGTTTAGTAAAAAACTTCTGTTAAATTGATTGTTTTTGCAGAAACTTGTGTATGCATGTTTAGAATATAAAAAATTGTTCTAAAATGATTTTTGAAATAAAATCTTTGGCAAATGGTTTGTTTTGAACCTACTGACCCTAGAAATCAATTGGTGGTTTCAAAAATATATTTGGTGAAACAAAAGAATAAACTTTGAATTTAAACCATTTCTAGTCAAACAAAAGTAATGTTTATTTATTAAAAATGTTTTTGGTAGAAAATCTTTGGGAAATGTTTTGGAATAAACTCTCTGACCCCAAACACCAAGTTTGATGATTTGAAAATGTATTTGGTAAACCCTATAAAAATTATTACTTTGCTAAAGGCATTTTCAACCACATGAAATAATGATTTGGTTTAAAAATGGTTTATGAAGTAAAAACTTTTGCAAATGGTTTTGCCACTTTATAAAATGACCATTAGGTGTTTTCAAATGTTTATGACCCATTAGAAACCACTTTTACAAATAAAACAATCCTCTGTATGCTTGCATGCATTGTCTTGTTTCTATCATTTAATGTGATGAAATTGCCTGAATTGCTTTATTGAATTGTAGTGATTTGAAGTGAGTGAATATTGCAAGATCAAGGAGTGAACCTATACTCTCTACCAAAAAGGCAAGTGATACTTCATACTTTGTCCCATTATTTTCACTATGCATTAGTGATATTTCTAAGTAAGACTTGCATGGAATTTTTGCTAAGTATAAACCATGCTATGGGAAATCCTAGTAGATGAAACCTTAGTAGAATTTCCTAAGTTAAGATTCCTACTACTATCATGCTTAGCTTAGCTAGTAGAAAACAAGGGTGGAATATATATTCATGCTATGGAAAATTTCTAAGTCTGAGGACTTGTGTTTTGTTTAATAAAACCACTAAGTGAATGAATCACCTAGGTGGAATGGAAGGAATGGTTTGTGTTGAGTGGTCACCAAGTCCAGTATGCTGGGGAAAACTTGGTGTCTCACTTGTGGATGGCCACCCAGGAACAAAGAGATTTGAGATGTCAAATGTTGAGAAGCTTCAAGTGCAGCCACTTGGCATTATGGGCTCTGCCTGGATCATATAGGTTGCAATAACTTAGCCAAATGGACAGTTGGTGGTAGGGCTTTGATAGGTTGGAGCGCGTCCATTCTGGTCTAAGGGAAGGCTTCTGAAAGATCTTGTCTTGGTGAAACCAAGTCTTGTGGAGAAAGTGCACCACCTCTGCAGAGTGTAAAATCTAAGTACTTAGCCATGTCACTGGCAAAGGACAATTTGAGCATCAAGACATGGAAGCTATCAAGAATCTCATCATCCAAATTTCTAAGCTAAAAACTTGTGGTTGAACAAGGGTTAAAGGATCACCAATTTCTATTGGGAGATGCCTTGGGAAAGATTTTGTCAAGCAAAAACTTAGTGTTTTCAAATGATAAGGAAAATCTATTTTGAGCAAAGCAAGCCTAAGCTCCACTTAGCCAAATGCATATAGATGATAAATTCCAGTATACTACCATAGTATCACTTGCCAATACAATTCAAATGTATTGACCCTTGTGGCTGTAACTTGTTATGTTGCAGGTTTGCTTGATATTAGTGAAGTTTATTGATTAGGATTACAAGTCTACAACCAACATGTCTGCCTGTGGCACTTTGAAGATGAAGGACCCCATGCTATTGTTATATTCTGCTGCATTGTAATGAGATAGCCAAATGAGCTATGTAAGATGTAATAAATTACTTTATTTCTGGTTATAAAGTTGTATTATGACCTTTGTTTCTTGATATTACATCTTAACTGTGGATGCTAGCTATTGATCCAGGGACTAGCATTGCAATCACAGGGATCCTTTTCCTTTATAAGGGAGGGATCTTACAGATGGTATCAGAGCATTGTGTTGCCTGTAGGATTGTAAACCTAGGAATGGACAAACCCCTTAGAAAAATAGGAGTTGTATTTGTTCCAAAACTTATTTACAAACAATATTGTAAACTCTTTCCTCAACCATTTTGGTTTTGATTCTACATCTCTTCTATTTCAAACTTGATGGACAAAGCCTACCCCATGGCCAAAGACTTCACCATGAGCTAAGGACTTCATCAACTCTAATGACTTCAACATCTTCAACATTTTCACCAAGGACTTCAACCTTGGATATCACTAAGGACTACAAGTGAGACAAGAAATCTTGCTCAAGACTTGAAAACTAATGGAATACAACTTAGAAGGAATCATCATCACCTTTGAAGTTTTTGTGACCAAGAATTTTCCCAAGGAAACCATGATTTCATGCAAGAAGAATCAACCAAGAAGGATGGAAAGATTTCAAGTGAACCATATAGATGGACCACCATATTTAGTTTAAGTCAAACCCACCAACTTAAGTGGTGTAACAAAAATATTTTTGGTTTCCTAAAAATATGCTTGAAACTTGTTGTTTGAGTGAAATGTTTGTTAGTCATTGCTTGCACATTGCTTGTGTGAATTGTGATGTGTGATTGGAATTATTTCCTTAGAAATCTTTTGCCTATTCTAATCATCCAAATTTCTAAGTTAAAAACTTGTGGTTGAACAAGGGTTAAAGGATCACCAATTTCTATTGGGAGATGCCTTGGGAAAGATTTTGTCAAGCAAAAACTTAGTGTTTTCAACTGATAAGGAAAATCTATTTTGAGCAAAGCAAGCCTAAGCTCCACTTAGCCAAATGCATATAGATGATAAATTCCACTATACTACCATAGTATCACTTGCCAATACAATTCAAATGTATTGACCCTTGTGGCTGTAACTTGTTATGTTGCAGGTTTGCTTGATATTAGTGAAGTTTATTAATTAGGATTACAAGTCTACAACCAACATGTCTGCCTGTGGCACTTTGAAGATGAAGGACCCCATGCTATTGTTATATTCTGCTGCATTGTAATGAGATAGCCAAATGAGCTATGTAAGATGTAATAAATTACTTTATTCCTAGTTATAAAGTTGTATTATGACCTTTGTTTCTTGATATTACATCTTAACTGTGGATGCTAGCTATTGATCCAGGGACTAGCATTGCAATCACAGGGATCCTTTTCCTTTATAAGGAGGTATTGTCGGGGATATAACCCCAGGTACCCCAGAGTTGAGGTATAAAGAGGTCTCTAGAGAGTAATCAACATTTCAATAGAAGAATGAAGACCTATAAATATATATATCAAAAGATATGAGAAGTTAAGAAAGAAATATAAGAGAGAAAAGGGATATGGGCCGAATTACACTTAATCTGGCCTAGTTCAGCTAGTTCTTTTAGGCCAGAATACAGCTTACGGGCCGAACTAACCTTCACTCAGCCGGCTGGGCCGAATCAACTCAGATCCGGCCCACCTCGCTGCCTCCGTTCCTGCCGAGTCAGTCGGCTGGGCCAAATCAACTCAGATCCGGCCCACTTCGCTGCCTCCGTTCCTGCCGAGTCAGCCCTCCATCCCGCCAGCATCGCCAGGTCCCGCCTCGCGCCGAGTCGACCCCGACGATCCCTCCACGTCGCCAGGTCCGCGCCAAGCGTTGTACCACGCCACAACGTCCGCGTCCCCCGGGTGGGCGAGATTCGGCCCACCGCGGGGAGACTACCGCGCCAGCAAGCTTACGACCCAACCGCCTCTCCCGGACGGGCCGGCCTCAGTCATCTCGGCCCAGCGCCGACTCTCCCCTCCAGGCCAGATGAGAGCCATCCAGGCTGGGCCACTTTACAACCCGGCTGGGCCACCTAACAGTCCGGCTGGGCCCTTGTCTTCTACAATCAAGACCAGGCCGAGTCAACTAGGAAGCAGGCCGAATCACCGCTTCATCTGGGGCGTCTGGGCCGAGTTATTTCACCCCGTACGCCCTCTTATTTATCTCCAGATATGCTCCTAACCTTCACAGCTACACGCCATCTATCCAGGACAACTCCACAAGCGTTGTGCCAGTCTTGGGACGCCTCTGGCTCAGACTGGCACATGGCATAAGGAATATGCCATCGGCATCCAAGAATATGCTAAGGAATATGCCTTAGCATCTCCAAAGATGCCAAGTCATATGCTGAGCATCTCCAGAAGATGCCCGGAATATGCTGAGAAGATGCCAAGTGTAGAGAGCAAGATTAGTCCCCTGGGCTCCCCTTTATAAGGAGCACCAGGGAGATCGTTCAGAGAGAGGACCCGAAGGGCTCCTCCCCTCTCTGCTCACTAGGAGCTCTACTTCTTCCTCTTCCTCTACTCCCACAGAGAGATTAGAGAGAAGCATAGGGGATACAGCTCAAGGAGCATGATTGTAGCCACGAGTATGGCAAGATTATAAGGGATTAGATGTGTAGAATGAGGTGTTATCTCCACTTGAGAGCTTCAATCCAACATACATTGTATTTCTCTTTGTTCATACGAGTGCGGTCTTCACTGCATCATCCCTCCCCGGATTCCTCCACGTCCATCGGCCCCAACTTTAGCCTACCCATGGCATATGCCGTGATACCACCACGACATTTGGCGCCCACCGTGGGGCCTTCTAGTGGCGTTGGTTGGGTTTCCATCCGGACGGGAACATCTTCATCAACTTCTTCCTCATAGGGCTCATTCAGCTTCACCAAGTCAACAGAGAACAAAGAGGTAAGCGCAGAGGCTCTCCAAGTCTAACTCATCAAAGCTGGTAAGACTCGGCAAGAAGGACTCAAGCACTACTCCAAGCTTACTGTAAGTACCAAGTAACTCAGCAGGGCAGGTATGACCTAGCAAAACTCACCCAAACACTTCTCCAAGTATGCTGTAAGTGCCAGGTAACTCAGCCACCTACACTCAATCCTTCATCCCAAGGAGAAAATAACTCAACCCGGGGACTAGTCAACTTATCCGTAGAGTCACCTTTAGATTAAGAGAGCATTATGTTAATTTAGATCTGTACTCCAGCCAGCTTGTTTATAACTCGGCCATAAGTTGAATCATCTTATTTGTGAGTCATACGGATTTTGAGTCAGTTAGTTTATGCTTTGGGTTATCCTGTGACTCATCTCACAGGCCAGCTTATTTATAACTCGGCCATAAGTTGAATCTGCTTATTTGTGATTCAGATAGATTCTGAGTCAGTTTACTTATGCTTTGGATTACCCTGTAACTCAGCTCCCCAGCCAGCTTATTTATAACTCGGACAGAAGTTGAATCGGCTTATTTATGATCCAGATAGAATTTGAGTCAGCTTACTTATGAGTCGGATAGAATTTGAGTCAGTTTATTTATGCTTTGGATTGTCCTTTAACTCAGCTTACCAGCCAGCTTATGGTTGATTCGGATATAATTTGAAGTCAATTTGTTTATGCTTCGAATTAACCTTTAACTCAGCTCAGTAGATTGTCTCTGATTCGGACTAACATTTGATTCAGCTTGCCAGGGTATATTATAATTCGGATTGGTATTCAGACTCGGTGTACTAATCATATCTCTGATTCAGGCCGAAGCTTTATTCAATATCACCAGATTGCCAGGTTATGTTATGACTCGGATTGATATTTCACCATCTTGCCAGGTTATCCCATATCTCGGATGACTATTGGCCATCTTATCATATCTCGAATCTATATCTCATATCTACATCTCGAATCAGATCTCTCAGCGGTTAGCCCTATTATCATATCCCAAAGTTTAATCTCGGATCTATATCTCGGATCCATATCAAAGGCAAATTATCGTCATCACGCCAAATCAAGTTATATCGTGGCAAACAGATGATTCGGATTTGGGATGAGTTAACTCGGATTTGAGTCATATAACTCGGATTTGAGTCAGGTGACTCAGACTTAAGACATAAAGTCAATTCTGAGTAAAGTAACTCAGATTTGGGATGAGTTAACTCGGATTTGAGTCATATAACTCGGATTTGAGTCAGGTGACTCAGACTTAAGACATAAAGTCAATTTTGAGTAAAGTAACTCGGATTTGGGATGAGTTAACTCGGATTTGAGTCATATAACTCAGATTTGAGTCAGATGACTCAGACTTAAGACATAAAGTCAATTTTGAGTAAAGTAACTCGGATTTGGGATGAGTTAACTCGGATTTGAGTCATATAACTCGGATTTGAATCAAATGACTCAGACTTAAGACATAAAGTCAATTTCGAGTAAAGTAACTCGGATTTGGGATGAGTTAACTCGGATTTGAGTCATATAACTCGGATTTGAGTCAAATGACTCAGACTTAAGACATAAAGTCAATTTTGAGTAAAGTAACTCGGATTTGGGATGAGTTAACTCGGATTTGAGTCATATAACTCGGATTTGAGTCAGGTGACTCAGACTTAAGACATAAAGTCAATTTTGAGTAAAGTAACTCGGATTTGGGATGAGTTAACTCGGATTTGAGTCATATAACTCAGATTTGAGTCAGATGACTCAGACTTAAGACATAAACTCAATTTTGAGTAAAGTAACTCGGATTTGGGATGAGTTAACTCGGATTTGAGTCATATAACTCGGATTTGAGTCAAATGACTCAGACTTAAGACATAGAGTCAATTTTGAGTAAAGTAACTCGGATTTGGGATGAGTTAACTCAGAATTGAGTCATGTAACTCAGATTTGAGTCAGATGACTCAGACTTAGGACATAAAGTCAGTTTTGAGTAAAGTAACTCGAATTTGGAATCAGATGACTCGGATATTAACTTACCCAATGGGGTTAAAAGAGTAATGCCCAAGAAGGCAGGAACTCATAACTTACCCAATGGGGTTAAAAGAGCAATGCCCAAGAAGGCAGGAACTCATAACTTACCCAAAGAGGTTAAAAGAGCAATGCCCAAGAAGGCAGGAACTCATAACTTACCCAATGGGGTTAAAAGAGCAATGCCCAAGAAGGCAGGAACTCATAACTTACCCAATGGGGTTAAAAGAGCAATGCCCAAGAAGGCACGAACTCATAACTTACCCAATGGGGTTAAAAGAGCAATGCCCAAGAAGGAAGGAACTCATAACTTACCCAATGGGGTTGAAAGAGCAATGCCCAAGAAGGCAGGAACTCATAACTTACCCAAAGAGGTTAAAAGAGCAATGCCCAAGAAGGCAGGAACTCATAACTTACCCAATGGGGTTAAAAGAGCAATGCCCAAGAAGGAAGGAACTCATAACTTACCCAATGGGGTTAAAAGAGCAATGCCCAAGAAGGCACGAACTCATAACTTACCCAATGGGGTTAAAAGAGCAATGCCCAAGAAGGCAGGAACTCATAACTTACCCAATGGGGTTAAAAGAGCAATGCCCAAGAAGGCAGGAACTCATAACTTACCCAAAGAGGTTAAAAGAGCAATACCCAAGAAGTCAGGAACTCATAACTTACCCAAAGGGGTTATGACCTGAGCCCACGAAGGCCAGAAGTCAAGAAACTTACCCAAAGGGGTTATGACCTGAGCCCACGAAGGCCAGAAGTCAAGAAACTTACCCAAAGGGGTTATGACCTGAGCCCATGAAGGCCAGAGGTCCAGAAACTTACCCAAAGGGGTTATGACCTGAGCCCATGAAGGCCAGAGGTCAAGAAACTTACCCAAAGGGGTTATGACCTGAGCCCACGAAGGCCAGAAGTCAAGAAACTTACCCAAAGGGGTTATGACCTGAGCCCATGAAGGCCAGAGGTCCAGAAACTTACCCAAAGGGGTTATGACCTGAGCCCATGAAGGCCAGAGGTCCAGAAACTTACCCAAAGGGGTTATGACCTGAGCCCACGAAGGCCAGAAGTCAAGAAACTTACACGAAGAGGTTATGACCAGTGCCAGAGAAGGCTGGAAGTCAAAAAACTGTCCTAGAAAGGTTATGAGCAGAGCCCAAGAAGGCCGAAGTCACAAATTTACCCAAAAGGATTATGCGACCAAGAAATGTATGACAAAGAAGTTGTATGTCAGAAAACAACTCTGGGGATATTTTAGATATAAAGCCCATGAGCGATTCTACGAATCCCACATGGCCTCGGGGACTAATGTCGGGGATATAACCCCAGGTACCCCAGAGTTGAGGTATAAAGAGGTCTCTAGAGAGTAATCAACATTTCAATAGAAGAATGAAGACCTATAAATATATATATCAAAAGATATGAGAAGTTAAGAAATAAATATAAGAGAGAAAAGGGATATGGGCCGAATTACACTTAATCTGGCCTAGTTCAGCTATTTCTTTTAGGCCAGAATACAGCTTACGGGCCGAACTAACCTTCACTCAGCCGGCTAGGCCGAATCAACTCAGATCCGGCCCACCTCGCTACCTCGGTTCCTGCCGAGTCAGCCGGCTGGGCCGAATCAACTCAGATCCGGCCCACCTTGCTGCCTCCGTTCCTGCCGAGTCAGCCCTCCATCCCGCCAGCATCACCAGGTCCCGCCTCGCGCCGAGTCGACCCCGATGATCCCTCCACGTCGCCAGGTCCGCGTCAAGCGCTATACCACGCCACAACGTCCGCGTCCCTCGGGTGGGCCAGATTCGGCCCACCGCGGGGAGACTAACGCGCCAGCAAGCTTACCGACCCAACCGCCTCTCCCGGACGGGCCGGCCTCAGTCATCTCTGCCCAGCTCCGACTCTCCCCTCCAGGCCAGATGAGAGCCATCCAGGCTGGGCCACTTTACAACCCGGCTGGGCCACCTAACAGTCTGGCTGGGCCCTTGTCTTCTACAATCAAGACCAGGCCGAGTCAACTAGGAAGCAGGCCGAATCACCTCTTCATCTGGGGCGTCTGGGCCGAGTTATTCACCCCGTACGCCCTCTTATTTATCTCCAGATATGCTCCTAACCTTCACAGCTACACGCCATCTATCCAGGACAACTCCACAAGCGTTGTGCCAGTCTTGGGATGCCTCTGGCTCAGACTGGCACATGGCATAAGGAATATGCCATCGGCATCCAAGAATATGCTAAGGAATATGCCTTAGCATCTCCAAAGATGCCAAGGCATATGCTGAGCATCTCCAGAAGATGCCCGGAATATGCTGAGAAGATGCCAAGCGTAGAGAGCAAGATTAGTCCCCTGGGCTCCCCTTTATAAGGAGCACCAGGGAGATCGTTCAGAGAGAGGCCCTGAAGGGCTCCTCCCCTCTCTGCTCACTAGGAGCTCTACTTCTTCCTCTTCCTCTACTCCTGATGCAGCCCGTCCTACGACCGCTACTACATCTACTCCCACAAGCTCCCCAAGTGGACCCATGACTCGCGCCCGAGCCAAACTCCTTCAAGCTAAGGTGAACTCGCTCCTCTCCTTGTGTGACTTCGATACACCTTTGGATGGCCTGCTACTTCATACCCATACCTTGTGCATCATCAGGTACGAAGAGAAGAACCCACAGGACGGAGGAGCGCCAGCAGACAAGACCAAATGCTCTCTGTCGCCAGCGGTACTACCGGACCTGGCGACCGGTACTACCGCTTGGCGGCACTACCGCCAAATGCTACTGCCAACAACAGAAGGTTCCAGAGTTGCCCAAGTACTCTCTGTCACTGGCGGTACTACCGGCCCCGGATCCGGTACTACCGGGCTGCGGTACTACCGCCCCCTGCTACCGCCACCAACAGAAGGCCCCAGCGCAAGTCCCAGGACGACAAGCGGTACTACCGGCCAGGAAGCGGTACTACCGCATGACCGGTACTACCGGTCGAGCTGGACCGGTACTACCGGACCTGGAAAAGCCTAAACGTGTTAATTCGGCCCAGCGCCTTGTAACCCTCTCTATATTTCGCTATTTGTTCCCAAAATACCCCTGTTTATGTGGTTGGTCTATATATAGCCCCCACCCTCTATTGTAAACCCTAGACTTGGATAATAATAGATATTAAGGAAACCCTTTGAGGAACTTATATCTATTGGTCTCATGCTCCTACCAAGGAGCACCGGATTATCCACCCCCCCTCTTGGATCTTGCCTAGTGCGTTCAAGTTGTACAAGGCCTTGGGTTCTCGGTTTCTCGCCCCCAAGTCGTCAAGATCTCACCAAGCACCTCATCCCCCGTTGTTGGCGTGGAGAGCGAGCTTCGCCCAACACCGATCCTAGGGATTATGTTGGACCGGTTGCCACCGGCGTGAGGGGTAGGCGTGTATCGTGTTTTGGAGTGTGTGTGTGTTCGTGGTTTTCATCGCTTTCCTCGAATTCATCCCCCGACCACCTCTTCCCCCTCGTTTCTCGTGGGATTCGTGAAAGATCGGGCCAACCCCAGGGTTACCCCCTATCATATTGGTATCAGAGCACGGTTGATCACGAATTTCCCCCCAATTCACGGTTGACCAGCGGTACTACCGCCCGTGACAAGCGGTACTACCGCCGTCCGGTACTACCGCCCGTAACAAGCGGTACTACCGCCGTCCGGTACTACCGCCTGTCCCAAGCGGTACTACCGCCAGTAACAGAAGGTTTTTCCTTCTACTTGACATCTCATTTTCGCTTGCTGACTTTTACCCTTTCGCTTGTTCGTGTTTCGCGTGTTTGTCGCCATCTTAACACAAGCTTCCGCATCCAAGTCTTCCGCGCTCATCGACACCGTGACACTCGAACATCATCCACCACCAACGGTTGCAAGTCCTCAACAATACCAAAGGTATAACTTGCGCCACTTTGACAGCCCCATATCTTCCTTTGTGTGTATCTATCCTTTGAGAGCAACTCATTTTGTGTTTGTCTAAGCATTGTGCACTTGCCTTCGGAAAGTGAGAGTGTGAGGCCAAATACAAAAGATAACATAGTAGCATAGCAAGGGAGAAAAAGGAGAAAGAATCAAAAAAAAAGAACAAAAGAAAAAGAGAAAAAAAAAGATACATAGTCTCCCCAACCAAAGAGAATACCAAGCTTGTAAGCCAAGAAAGAGAGAAGAAAGAGCGCACCGAGGCAAGTGCACAAATCTATTGCTTATCCTCTTTTGGCAAACGAGTTGTGGTCTCTCCTTGAGTTGGCACGACATCCGAGCGTAGTCTTCGTTAGGACCTTTTGTGCTCATTTTCATAGTCGTGTTAACCCCGTTTTTCTCCACGTGTGTGTTTTCCGTGTTTTTCGTAGATCGTATCCTTTTGCTTTTGATCTTTGGTTCTTTACCACGTTAGACAATAACCTTTTGCTTGGATCGTTTTGTTTGGTTTTCCACAATCCTAACCTTCCACCAAAAGCCTTTTGAGAGTTGTAGCATATTTGGTGTGTGAGTTTCTTGCCATTTCACTTTGCACGCTTTTCGCTCATTTGTGTGGCAATTGGTTTGATATAATCTCCAAGGTGAGGTAAAAGGCTAACTCTACGCACCCTTTCTCTCCATATACAACCCTTGTGGCTTTGCATCATGGACAGGCATGGAGAGCCATCCCAACCACCACCTCCGGAGGATGACACACAATTCATGACAAGATGGGACCATTGGAAGGTCCGAGGAGAATTCAACTATCGTTGTGAAGCTCTCGAGCGGCGCCAAGATGAACAATTTAGCGAGGCCCGTGTGGAATTCAAGAACATCGACAACCGCTTCGAAGAAGTCCGTGGCCAAATGCATGCCATGCAACACAACCTCGGTCATCAAAATGAAGCTCTTGGTCGTGCACTCGCCTCAACGGATGAGAAGCTTCAACGCATCATCGATGGACTCGCAAGGCCATGCTCGCGCGAATCAAGATCATCTCGGCACTCCTCAAGTGAATCAAGTGCACCTCGCCATCACGCTTCAAGGCATCGGGATGGACCCGTTCTTCAATCCATGAGCTCTTCGCAAGCGGTACCATCTCCGCGTCACGCCGCAACGTCAAGTTATGACGGTGACCTCTACGCAAGACCTCCAAGGCGCGAAGCGAACCGGCCACAACCAAGGGCACTTGTGATTCAACAAGAGCAACCTCGCATGGACCACCAAGGCCATCGACGTCGCCATGTCCCTTCAACAACAAGTGAAGCTTCCGAAGAGGACGAACAAGATCACCGTCGACGGGAAGCACTCGAAGATCCTCCAAGGCGTCATCATCGACATGATCTTCCACGTCGGCAACATGATGGTCATGACGAGCCTCCCCTACACCAAGAAGAAGAAGAGCAGCCCATTGCGCAAGCGGCTCGACGTCCTCCTCGCCACATGGCGCAAGCTAATGCGCCTCGGCATCAACCACGACAAGAACAAGAGAAAGCTCCCCAAGCTCGTCATGAGGACCATCAACCTCCTCCTCATCCTCAACCGCGTCAACAAAACGAGCAAGCTCCCCAAGCTCGTCGTCAACAACAAGTTCCATCACCAAACGCGGCACCTCAACAACCGCAAGAGCAACGCAACAATCACCAAGCAAGACATGAGAGCTCGGATGATGATGATGACCGCCACAATCATGGCAACCGACGCAACCGGAACCGCAATGGAGAAGAAACTTTTGGCAAGCTCAAATTCACCATGCCCAAGTTCACCGGTTCCAATGAGCCCGAAGAATATCTCTCTTGGGAACTCAAGGTCGACAAGATCTTCCGCATGCACAACTATAGCAATGAGAAGATGATGGCCATGGCATCCCTCGAGTTTGATGAGTATGCCAACCTTTGGTGGGAACAAGTCCAACTCGCTCGCGAAGCAAAAGAAGAGCCTCCAATCACAACTTGGCAAGATATGAAGGATCATATGAGATCCCGCTTTGTTCCTTCACACTACACGCGTGACCTTTTCAACAAGCTTCAAACGCTTAGTCAAGGGACAAAGACCGTGGAAGAGTACTTCAAGCAAATGGAGCTCAACATGATCCGTGCCAACATTGAAGAGAGAGATGAACAAACAATGGCACGCTTCCTCAATGGCTTGAACCATCCCATCAAGCGCATCATCGAGTTCCAAAGGTACAACAACATGGTTGAGCTTGTGCACATCGCATCCAAGGCCGAGCGTCAAGTGCAAGAGGACATCAAGTACAACAAGCCAAAAACGTACTTCACCTACAAGCAAGCATCAACCACTACCCCAACAACACCAAGTGGAAGCTCCTCAAGTACCACCAAGCTTCCCTTCAAGCCCACTCTCCCTCAAGGAAAACAGCCCCCAAGTGGCAAACACACAAGGGATGATCTACCATTCAATGGTGAATGCTACAAGTGTGGAGGCAAAGGGCACAAGTCGAATGCATGTAGAAACAAGAAAGTTTTGTTCATCCATGACAACGGCGATGAAGAATACTTGAGTGAGGAAGAGTTTGATGCAAGAGTGAAGGAAGCTATGGCAAGGCAACATTTGGAAGAGGACCAAGAACTTCTCGTGTGTGAGCATGACGCAAGTCCATCGCTTGTGGTCACAAGAGTCTTGACTACCCAAGCCAATGAAAATGAAGACCAACGCTCGAACATCTTCCAAACTCGTGCCGGCATCAATGGGAAGTCCATCAAAGTTGTCATCGATGGAGGGAGTTGCCACAACCTTGCAAGCACGGAATTGTGTGAGAAACTCAACCTCACCCTTCATCCGCATAGACACCCCTACCATATCCAATGGCTAAGTGACCAAGGATCCGTCAAGATCAAGCACACCGTCTCGGTGACGTTCTCAATTGGGCACTATAAGGACACGGTGGAATGTGACGTGGTCCCAATGACGGTTTGCCACATGTTGCTCGGAAGGCCGTGGCAATATGACAAGTCTGCTTTGCATAATGGTCACTCAAACACTTACACCTTCAAATGGCTTGATAAAACTTGTGTGTTGCAACCAATGACTCCTAGCCAAATAATTGCGGACAATGCAAAGGCTTTAGCGAGGGCGCAATACACAAAAACACCTTGTGAGAAGAGTGGTGAGCGAGAGAACCACACCATAGTGAGTGAGAGCTACAAGCCAAACTCGAGTGGAAAAACTAAGAGTGTTCTTATTGCCACCAAAAGTGAGATGAGAGAAGTGCGGAACAACCCATCCATCTTGCACTATGTCCTTGTTTGCAAGGGACTAGCGCAAGGAACTAACGACTTGACAAATGTTCCTCCTTCTTTGATGGCTATTTTGCAGGAATTCCAAGATGTATTTCCCGAAGAGCTTCCTCATGGCCTTCCTCCTCTTCGTGGAATCGAGCACCGCATCGACCTCATACCCGGCGCTCCACTCCCAAACCGCGCCGCGTATCGCACGAACCCGGAAGAGACGAAGGAGATCGAACGTCAAATCAACCAACTCGTCTCCAAAGGTTTGATCCAAGTAAGCACTAGCCCAAGCGCGGTTCCCGTGATCCTAGTCCCAAAAACGGATGACACGTTGCGGTTATGCATGGACTGCCGTCCAATCAATGCTATCACCGTGCGTTATCGACATCCTATACCGCGTCTTGATGACATGCTTGATGAGTTATGTGGAGCCACTATATTTTCGAAAATTGATCTTTGTAGTGGTTACCATCAAATTCGCATGGCTGAAGGTGATGAGTGGAAAACCGCCTTCAAGACCAAGCTTGGTCTCTATGAATGGTTGGTTATGCCTTTTGGCTTATCCAATGCCCCATCTACCTTCATGCGCCTCATGAACCATATTTTGAGATCTCTCATTGGGAAGAGTGTAGTTGTTTACTTTGATGACATCCTTGTCTATAGCAAGTCACTAGAGGAGCATGTTACTCATGTTAAGGAGGTCCTTCAAATCCTTCGTCATGAAAAGCTTTATGCTAATCTCCCAAAGTGCACTTTTGCAAGAGACAACCTGATTTTCCTTGGTTTTGTTGTGTCTTCTAATGGCATAGAAGTGGATGTCTCAAAAGTCAAGGACATACGAGATTGGCCCATCCCAACAAATGTTAGTGAACTTCGTAGTTTTCATGGGTTGGCTGGCTTTTACCGTCGCTTTGTGAAAGATTTTTCTACCATTGCTTGCCCCCTTAACGAATTGACTAAGAAAAATGTCACGTTCGTTTGGGGAAAAGCACAACAAAAGGCTTTTGATGAGCTCAAAAAGAGGCTCACCGAAGCACCACTTCTTGCTTTGCCGGATTTCACAAAAACCTTTGAGATTGAGTGTGACGCTAGTGGTATTGGCATTGGTGGCGTCCTTATGCAAAATGGGCGTCCTATTGCTTACCATAGTGAGAAACTTGATGGCGCACGCCTCAATTATCCCATTTATGACAAAGAACTTTTTGCCTTGGTTCGAGTTCTTCAAGTGTGGCAACACTATCTTTGGCCTAAAGAATTTATCATCCATTCCGACCATGAGTCGTTGAAGTATCTTAAGGGTCAAGCCAACTTGAGTAAAAGGCACGCAAAATGGGTTGAGTTTATGGAGTCTTTTCCTTACATTGTCAAATACAAGAAGGGCAAAGAAAATGTGGTAGTGGACGCCTTGTCTCGCAAAAACACAAGCCTTCTTACACGACTCGAAGTCAATGTGTTGGGTCTTGATGACATCAAATCTTTGTACGCGTCCGACCCTTTCTTTGGTCCAATATTTGCCCAATGTACATTAGACAAAGGGATTGATGATTTCTATTTGCATAAGGGTTTTCTTTTCAAACAAAACAAGCTTTGCATTCCGAAATCGTCTCTCCAACTTTTGCTTCTTCAAGAGTCCCATGGTGGAGGGCTTATGGGTCACTTTGGCCGTGACAAGACATATGACATGCTCTCCACTCACTACTTTTGGCCAAAGATGAAGCGCGACGTGGAGCGCCACGTCCAACGATGCACCACATGTATCCAAGCTAAGTCTAAGTCCAACCCCTTTGGTCTTTATATGCCATTACCTATTCCTCATGCACCTTGGTCGGACATTAGCATGGACTTTGTATTAGGCTTGCCTAGATCTAAACATGGACATGATTCCATATTTGTAGTAGTGGATCGCTTTTCTAAAATGGCACATTTCATTCCGTGCCATAAGACCGATGATGCTTCACATGTAGCCAATTTGTTTTTCAGGGAAATAATTCGGCTACACGGTGTGCCTAGAACAATCGTCTCCGACCGCGATGTAAAATTCATGAGCTACTTCTGGAAGACTCTCATGGCCAAGCTCGGCATCAAGCTCCTCTTCTCGTCCGCCTCGCATCCTCAAACCGATGGACAAACCGAGGTCGTCAATCGAAGTCTTGGAACACTCCTCCGGGTGTTGATAAAGAAGAACCTTAAAGACTGGGAGGAATGCATTCCACACGCCGAGTTCGCCTACAACCGCGCCAAGCACTCCACCACCATGAGGAGCCCGTTCATGATCGTCTACGGTTTTGAGCCTCTCACCGCGCTCGATATACTTCCACTTCCACTTCATGAACGTGCCAATATGGACGTTGTCAAGCGTGCCCAAACAATGAAGAAACTCCATGAAGACACACGAGCTACTATCGAGCAACAAGTCCTTCGCCAAGCATCAAGGCTAAACAAGACCAAGAAAGAGATGATCTTTGATGAGGGCGACCTTGTGTGGATCCACTTGAGTAAAGACCGCTTCCCCAAGGAACGCGACTCCAAGCTAAAGCCAAGAGGTGATGGACCATTCAAAGTGCTCAAGAGAATCAACAACAACGCTTATGTCATCGATATCCCAACATCAAAGTATCTTGTGAGCTCGACATTCAATGTCAAGGACCTCTCACCCTACCATGGAGAAGATGAAGTTGAGAAGGTTGAAGAGTCGAGGACGACTCTTTCCCAAGGGGGGGGAGCTGATGCAGCCCGTCCTACGACCGCTACTACATCTACTCCCACAAGCTCCCCAAGTGGACCCATGACTCGCGCCCGAGCCAAACTCCTTCAAGCTAAGGTGAACTCGCTCCTCTCCTTGTGTGACTTCGATACACCTTTGGATGGCCTGCTACTTCATACCCATACCTTGTGCATCATCAGGTACGAAGAGAAGAACCCACAGGACGGAGGAGCGCCAGCATACAAGACCAAATGCTCTCTGTCGCCAGCGGTACTACCGGACCTGGCGACCGGTACTACCGCTTGGCAGCACTACCGCCAAATGCTACTGCCAACAACAGAAGGTTCCAGAGCTGCCCAAGTACTCTCTGTCACTGGCGGTACTACCGGCCCCGGATCCGGTACTACCGGGCTACGGTACTACCGCCCCCTGCTACCGCCACCAACAGAAGGCCCCAGCGCAAGTCCCAGGACGACAAGCGGTACTACCGGCCAGGAAGCGGTACTACCGCATGACCGGTACTACCGGTCGAGCTGGACCGGTACTACCGGACCTGGAAAAGCCTAAACGTGTTAATTCGGCCCAGCGCCTTGTAACCCTCTCTATATTTCGCTATTTGTTCCCAAAATACCCCTGTTTATGTGGTTGGTCTATATATAGCCCCCACCCTCTATTGTAAACCCTAGACTTGGATAATAATAGATATTAAGGAAACCCTTTGAGGAACTTATATCTATTGGTCTCATGCTCCTACCAAGGAGCACCGGATTATCCACCCCCCTCTTGGATCTTGCCTAGTGCGTTCAAGTTGTACAAGGCCTTGGGTTCTCGGTTTCTCGCCCCCAAGTCGTCAAGATCTCACCAAGCACCTCATCCCCCATTGTTGGCGTGGAGAGCGAGCTTCGCCCAACACCGATCCTAGGGATTATGTTGGACCGGTTGCCACCGGCGTGAGGGGTAGGCGTGTATCGTGTTTTGGAGTGTGTGTGTGTTCGTGGTTTTCATCGCTTTCCTCGAATTCATCCCCCGACCACCTCTTCCCCCTCGTTTCTCGTGGGATTCGTGAAAGATCGGGCCAACCCCAGGGTTACCCCCTATCAACTCCCACAGAGAGATTAGATAGAAGCATAGGGGATACAGCTCAAGGAGCATGATTGTAGCCACGAGTATGGCAAGATTATAAGGGATTAGATGTGTAGAATGAGGTGTTATCTCCACTTGAGAGCTTCAATCCAACATACATTGTATTTCTCTTTGTTCATACGAGTGCGGTCTTCACTGCATCATCCCTCCCCGGATTCCTCCACGTCCATCGGCCCCAACTTTAGCCTACCCATGGCATATGCCGTGATACCACCACGACAGGGATCTTACATCCACCTAGGTGATTCATTCACTTAATTGTTTTATTAATCAAAAACACAAGTCATAGACTTAGAAATATTCCATAGCATGAATAATCCACCCTTGTATTATACTAGCTAGACTAAGCATACTAGTAGCAAGTTTCTTAACTTAGTGAAAAATATACTAAGACTACAACTACTAGGATTTCCCAAGGCATATCATAGTATATACTTAGAAATATTCTCCAAGCAAGTCCTAATCAAAATAACACTAGTGAATAGTCAAAATAGTAGAACAAAATATGAAGCATCACTTGCCTTGATAGTTGGGAGAGTAGCAACAGTCCTCACAATCACAATCATCACAATCACCAAAATCTACACGTAAAATCATAACACCAAATTCACATTTCAATATTCAAACAAAAATACATATGAATGCATGCAAATACAATGGAATGATTTTCTACACTAAAAAAGTCAAATCAAATAGTATTGAACACAAAGAAAACTTTCTATAGTCTAAATAAACTCAAATTTACTTTAAAAACATTTTCCAAATAATTTTTATATGCAAAATAGGCCTATAAATGCTTCTGCACATAATGTTATTTTTCCAGAAGAAAATGACAAATCCAAGGCCATATATGTGTGGGGCTTAATTTTTTGAATCCAATGATATATTATTTGCAATTTTTGGACAAACAGAACAAAAGATATGAATTTTATAAGTTTGAATATCTAATAGATTCAAAAACAGATTTTAAATCGAATTTACAGATGCGTGGCAGCTCCTGATTGGCTGATACTGCTTCGCGCGGATCATGCTTCCACGCCGTTGGATCAAGTCAGATCCAACACGCTAGATCTAAACAAAACGGTTTAGTAAGTGATCTATTCTATGACGCAGGATCTAGATCTAACGGCTCTGGATCAAGCGACCAAAACCTAGCGGCGCTGATGGCGCTGGCGGCGGCGACAGCACTGCCGGTGAAATTCCGGCGAGTCTAGAGGGGGCTGTGGGTGGTGCTGATGCTTACTAGCGTCGCGTGGATGCGAGGAAGCTCAAGGTGGTCGTGGTTTGGATAGGGCGTGCTGTTGTGGCTGTGGGAGCTCGTCGGAGTTGGTCCTGGCATCGGGCGCTTGTGAACGGAGACGGTGGCGACAACCTGATGCACACGGGAACAAACGGAAAGCATGAGTAGGCGCGAAAGACAGAGGCAAACTCACTCATTTGAATTAGAGGTCAAGGGGGACACTGGTCTCACCGGAATGTGTCGTCGGAGTCGAGCGGCGCGTCTGGGGCTTGCAGTGCTTGACGGCGCAAGCTCTTGGGTCACTAGCAGGCAAATAGAAGGCATCATAAGGAGCACAAGAGGATGGCGTGGATGATAGGGTAAACTAGAGGGCAAGGGGTGGACGGAGCTCACCAGAATTGATCGCCGGAGTTCGTCGGGCAGCGGCGGTGCGACCTTGATTACAGGCAGCCTGGGGGCGCTCTGGCAATGGGGGTTGAGGGGAAATGGTGCGCGTGCATAAGGGGATAAGTTGCTGGTGTCGGGGGCAAGGATTACTGCCAGAATCAATGGAATTGATATGAATTGAATTAGGGAAGAAATGGGCGGCGACGGCATGGTCAGCGGCGCGTGATTGACGACAATGCGCTGGCATGGTGGTGGGGTCTGCCTGTCAGCGAGAGGGTGCGGCGCAGGCGCGTGAGAAAGAGAGAGGGGAAGGGGAAACCTGGGTGGGATAGATGGGTCGAATGTGGGTCTGGGCTAGATAGGTGGCGCCGGTTTTATTTTTTTCCTTTGATCCTTTTCTTTTCTATTTTGATTTTTAGAAATGGTTTTGAAACCCTAATTCAAATCTGTTTGAATTCAAACTTTTACCAAAATTTTATAAGGTGATCCTAGCATCAAAAAGTGTGCGGAACACATCTAACCACTCAAAACCACTTTGGTCTTTGAAAAAAAACCATGCCCAATATAATAAATAAAGAGGGGTTTAAAATATGGTTTCATCTAGGATTTTGATTTGAAAAGTTTTGTGCAAACTCTAAAAGCTATGATGATATGAATGCAATACATGATTTTTCATTTGATGAAATTTGGGATGTTACAAATCTAAACCCTTAAGATGAATCTCGCCCTCGAGATTTGGATCGGCTAGCAAATAGGTGAGGGTGATCTTTCCGAAGGTCATCTTTTCTTTCCCAAGTTGCTTCTTCTTTGATATGATGATTCCACTATACTTTGCGGAATTTGATAGTCTTAGTACGAATAACTCTTTCTGCAGTCTCAAGAATCTTGATAGGTTTCTCCTCATAAGTAAGATCACTCTCCAATTGAACCTCTTCCAAAGGTATAGTGTCCTTCAATGAAGTTTCTTCCATCTCCGGATAACACTTCTTCAACTGACTCACATAAAAAACATTGTAAACAGCAGACATTGATTCTGGAAATTCTATCTCATAAGCCACTTCTCCTTTACGACTCAAAATTTTAAATGGTCCAACATATCTTGGTGCCAATTTTCCTTTGACTCCAAACCTCTTCACTCCACGAAGTGGTGATACTCTAAGATAAGCTCTATCACCTACCTCATAGGTGACTTCCCTATGCTTTGGATCTGCATAGCTCTTTTGTTGGGACTGGGCTATCTTCAATCTTTCCTTTACCAATTTAACTTTCTCTTCCGCTTCCTTGATCAGTTCTGGTCTGAACAAATTTCTTTCTCCTACTCCACTCCATAGTAATGGCGTAGTACATTTCCTTCCATAAAGAAATTCAAATGGAGCCATCTCAATGCTTGCTTGATAGCTGTTATTGTAAGAGAATTCTGTTTAAGGCAGACTTTCATCCCAACTAGCACCATAGTCTAGGGCACATGCCCTCAACTTATCCGCCAAAATTTTATTGGTCCTTTCTGTCTATCCATCAGTTTGAGGGTGAAAAGTTGTGCTGAACTCTAACCTTATTCTCAATGATTTGTGTAGTTTCCGCCAAAAATGTGAAGTGAACTGAGTTCCTCTATCTGATACGATACTCTTAGGTACTCCATGTAGACATACAATCCTGTTCATATAGATCTTAGATAATTTAGCACTTGTATAAGTTGTCTTCACGGGTATGAAATGAGCCACTTTAGTTAGTGATCCACAACAACCCATATAGAGTCATATCCAGACCTGGTCCTTGGCAGTCCAGGGATAAAATCCATACCAATATTATCCCACTTCCAATCAGGTATAGGTAGTGGTTGCAATAACCCTGCCGGTTTTTGATGTTCTACTTTCACTCGACTACACACATCACACGCAATGTGTTTCGCAATATCTTTCTTGAGGTTGTTCCACCAAAATCTTTCCTTCACATCCATGTACATCTTGGTGTTACCCGTATGAATAGAGTATGGTGAATTGTGTGCTTCTTGCAGAATCAACTTCCGAAGCTCCGGATCTTGTGGAATACAGATACACTTTCCATACCATAAAGTTCCTTGTTCATCTTCATGGAATACTTTAGCCTTCCCTTTATAAATTTTACCTTTAATCTCCTCTATTTCCTTGTCCAACTTTTGGGTTCTTTAATCTTGTCCAACAATGTTGGTTGAACTTCCAATGACATGAGATATCCTTCAGGCACTATCTCCAATCTTAGATCTTTGAATTTGGAACACAAATCATCTGGCAATTCTCCCTTAGTAAGTCCATTCACATAGACCTTGCGGCTTAAAGCATCCGCTACAACATTTGCTTTACCGGTATGGTATTGCAAACTCAAGTCATAGTCCTTGATGAGCTCTAGCCACCTTCTTTGTATCATATTGAGTTCCTTTTGGGTGAAAATATATTTCAAACTCTTTTGATCAATGAACACTTCACAACGTTTTCCAAAAAGATAGTGTTTCCATGTTTTAAGTGCATGAACAACAGAGTCTAACTCTAAGTCATGAGTAGGATAATTCACTTCATGAGTTTGGAGTTGTCTTGATTAATAAGCCACAACTTTCCCCTCTTGCATCAAAACTCCACCCAATCCTTGGTGAGATGCATCACAATAGACTTGAAAGTCCTTCTCCAAATCTGGCAGACATAAGACTGGTGTTGATACTAGTCTCTTCTTCAAATCTTGGAAATTGACTTCGCATCCTTCAGTCCAGTCAAATTTCTTCTCTTTCTTTAGTAACTCCGTCATTAGCTTAGCTACTTTTGAGAAATTCTCAATGAACCTTCTATAGTATCCTGCCAAGCCTAGGAAACTATGAACTTCTTTAACTGACTTGGGACATTCCCACGCAGTTACAACTGACACCTTTGCGGGATCGACAGCTATACCATCTCCCGACACAATATGTCCGAGAAATCCAACTTCACTCAACCAAAATTCACACTTACTAAACTTCGCATATAACTTGTGCTCCTTGAGTTTCTCAAGAATCAAACGCAAATGTTCTTCATGCTCTTCTTTGCTCTTTTAATAGATCAAAATGTCATCGATGAATACGACAACAAACTTGTCAAGAAACTCCATGAACACTTTGTTCATCATATTCATGAAATAAGCTGGTGCATTTGTCAATCCAAATGGCATCACAGTATAGTCATACAATCCATACCTAGTGGTAAATGCAGTCTTAGGTATGTCTTGCTCTCTAATCTTTAGCTGAAAGTAGCCTGATCGGAGATCAATCTTTGAGAAAACGCGGGCTCCTTCTAGCTGATCAAATAGATCATTGATTCTAGGCAAAGGGTACTCGTTCTTTATAGTCACCTCATTGAGTGAATGATAATCTATGCATAACCTTTGACTTCTATCCTTCTTCTCAACAAACATTACTAGTGCACCCCAAGATGAAGAACTTGGTTGAATAAATCCTTTCTGCAACTGTTCTCCAAGTTGTTACTTGAGTTCTTTCAACTCATCAACTGACATCTTGTAAGGTCTCTTTGTTATGGGTCCAGATCCTGGCAGTAAGTCAATCAAAAACTCCACATCTCTATCTGGTGGCATTCCTGGCAATTCCTCCGGAAACACATCCGGATATTCCTTCACAACTGGTACACTGTCTATGCTAACCCCGTTAAGATAATTTAGCTTACTCCCTTATGATTCAAAGTTAGATTTGAACCTAATCCGTTTCTTATCCGGGGTTGTGAGTGTAACAGTACGATTTTCACAATCTAATACTCCTTCATACTTAGTCATCCAATCCATGCCCAAAATTACATCCAATCCTTGGGAATCTAGGATTATTAGACTAACTGGAAACTTATACTTTGCAAATTCTATCACTAGATCATGACATCCAAAATTCACTATCATCTCTCCACCTGGAGAGCTTACTTTAATAGGATATCCAATAGTTTCAGTTGGAAGTCCATTTTTATCAACAAATGCTCTTGATATGAATGAATGCGATGCGCCGGTATAAAAAGGAACAAGTGTTGTAAAAGAATTAAGCTTGAACTTACTAGCCATAGTATCAGATTCCTCATAGATTTCCTCCACATTGATGTGGTTCACTTGAACCTTCTGAAATGGGTTTGGCTTTTTGGATCCATCAACCTTCTTTTCTGGGAATTCATTTGCATAGTGCCCAGTTTTCTTGCACTTGAAGCACTCAACCTGACTGATGTCTCTTTTAGCAGTCTGACTTCCATTTCCATTCCCACTGTGATGGCTCTTGTGTCCATTCTTGTGGTTCTTATATCTGTCATTGTCATGATTACGGTGGTGCTTGTTATCATGGTGATAGTTACTGTTGTGGTGGCTGTTATACTTCCCATGCTTGTGGGATCCAAAACCTCCACTATCATCACCATGGGAACGCTTGTGAGACGATCCCGAGCTGTTCTTGTCAAAGTGATGCTTCCTCTTCCTACTATCCACCTGCTTCATCTTGCTTTCCAAAATGGTGGCCTTGTCACACAGTGACTGATAAGTTGGAACATATGCAACAGATAGTTGCAAGCACATCTCATCATTCAGTCCTTCGAGGAATTTTTCTTTCCTCTTAGCATCAGTGTCAACATCATCCGGTGCATAGCGTGCCAGATTGTTGAACTCCTCAATATATTCTGCCACACTACGGTGACATTGCTTCAGGTTGTGGAACTCTTTCTTATTCAAACCCATCACTCCTGATGAGATATGAGCAGTATGGAAACCATCCTCAAATATATCCCATGTCACATATTCAATGGGAGTGGTGATTTGGAAATTATCCCACCATGTGGCTACTAGTCCTTCAAGCAGATGTGCTGCAAACCTGATCTTTTCTTCATCAGTGCAGCCCACGGTGACCAAGTCCTTATTCACAGAATGTAGCCAATCATTGGCTACCATGGGATCAGTGGTTCCCGAGAACTTAGCAGGCCTCAACCTCAAAAACCTTGTAAGCATATCAAAGGCTGGTGGGTTGTTTTGATTGTTGTTGTTGTTATTGTTATTATTTTGTTTTGATTCTGATTTGCCATGAACTGGGTCATCATCTACATCAACTAAGTTTGGGCTATCATCATCTGCTGCATCTCATTGCCATTGTTGTTATTGTTGTTAGTGTTTGGGTTGGCACAACGGGGAGGCATCTGTGGTTTCAATAAGGATAAGTAATGAGATATAACCCATAGATGCTAACATGCACAATGCATCACATATCAACAATCACAAATAAACAAGCACAGGATAAACTTAGAGTTTAAACAACGTGATCAATAAGTTTTGGAAAAGTAAACACACTAGCAAAGCCATCCACATGTTGGATGTTCATCTGTCACATCCCAAAATTCCCCTAATTTTGGAATGTGAAATAAATAAATAAGTTTGATTGATTGTTTGACTATGTCGAAAATTCTCAAAGAGAAGAACCTTTTTGAATAGAAAATCCTCTCAACCATGAATTCAAAATCTTATATTCTTTTGTTAAGACCTAAGTAGCCATATAGGCAAAAAGGGCATGGATTGATTATGGTTTGTAGAATTGGTGTGCAAGATTTCAAAATGAAAATCATGAAGCATTCATAAGCATTTCATTACATCCATGCAAAGTTCTCACAAACTGAATCCAAATCCTGGTATCTAAATTCTATAGTTGATTCGCCCAAATGTTCCTAAGGGTAAATAAATTGACTTTTTAAAACCCACTATTGCTAAGATAGCGATTATTGCTAAATTATAGCCTAAAAGGATCCAATTAATATTACAAAATTTTAGAAACAAAATTGAGCTCATTTGGAGCTATTATGAAAAAGTTATGGAACAAATACAAACACATAAAGATATAAATAAAATGAAATATACAAAGATTTATAAATCCACTACTTCCAAACTAGTAAAAAGATTACAAATTTGATCCTATAATGATCTATTTGATTTTAGAAAAATTTAGAAACAAGAATCATGTCATTTGGAGTTCGTATGCAAAAGATATGAGGGAAACAAGTAAAAAAAAAAACGGGCCGGCCCACCCGGTCCGACCGGACCGAGCCAGCCGAGCAGGCCACGCGTACGAGATCGATCGGGTTGCTCCAAAAAGCGTGCAAAATCTGTTTTGTTAAACCTATCTCTACTCAAACTGCTATAATTTTTTATCTACAACTCCGAATCGACTTCCGTTTGTTTCTACTTGTTCTCTACTCCAAGGACTATCTCTAAACCATCCTAAACCTCCATATAAACTCGTGGAGCCACGGCTGTACGAGTTTCTATTCTCGAAATCCCGAATCTACATATGCCCGAATCTTATTTCGCTTTTTAACCCATCTAGACTTCGGCGTTTGCCTTCGGTCAAAAAACGAAAGTTGTAGGAATCGTCGAAATCTTTCAATCCCGACAAACCTCACCTCTTTTCATCCACCACAGCCGGAGAATTTCACATCGCAATATTTCAGATCTTACGGTGTAAATCCAAGATCTACTCGCGCTCGTTTCTTCAAATCCAAATTCCTTTGGTGAGAAGGTAGGAATAATGATTCCTCACAACTTTCATGTTCTGAGTTTTTCAATTTGACCTACGGATTTGTCTCTCTAACACAGATCTATTTCTTGTCTATTCTGAGCCAAAATCGGCTCAATCTCTTCTTCTAGCCATCGGATCCTATCCAGACGGTCGAGATCCAATCAAACCGGTGCGTACCATGTCGTCAACCCGGTCATCTTCATCATCAACACCACATCAACGTAAGGTCAACATCTAGTCCTAGTCAGCATGCAAAGTCAACCTGTCCAGTCAGCGGAATATTCCCTGGAATATTCCGTTCGAATTTAAAATTGTATATTATAGATCTAACTTGTAAAATTCATTAGAAATTCACACCACGTCCGAAAATTGCGTATAATATATCAAATTGAAGATAATTTCACGTAGAATCATCTTATCAGAATAGATCCAACTTTTACTGTACGTGGTTACTGCAGTAATTTAATTAGTTTTAATGGTTTTTTAGGTTAATAAATTCATAAGAAATTATCTGTAACTCCGAAAAATATGAATAATATATCAAATTGAAGCTACTGTAATGTACTTTAAGAATATCTGGTTGGATCTAGCCTTTGCAGATTATTTAACCCGTAAAAATTTAATTAGTTTTAATGGCTTTATAAATCATTAAATTCATAGTAAATTAATTGCTTGTCACAAAAATATAAATAATATACCGATAGAAAGCTGGTTCCATGTAGATCATCAATCTGAAAATGGTTCAGTAAAATACTATAAGGTTTCGCAGCATTTAAATAAATGGTTTAATGGCTTATTGAGAGTAATAAATTCATCAGAAAATAAATACTATTCAGAAAATTACAAATAATATGTCCCTGAAATCACAATTCCGTGGAGATTACAGATATAATTTTAGTTTGATTTTTAGGCAAAAAAACTGTATGAATCATTTAAAACCCATTAAACACTATTTAAATCATATAAAAAGATCTATAACTCCGATTAGGGTGAATCCAACGCCTACTGGTTCGTATTAACGTCCTCTATCCAGTAAACCCAAGAAACAAATTTAATTCTACAGTTAGAACAGGCGTTACAACAGAACTATCAAAACCATTATATTGGCAAGTAATCATTAATAACAAGTACCCTATTGCATTAAATGAACTCATACATGCATCATATGATATATTAATGTTCATAAAACTAATTATAACCATTGTGTCATGTTAAATCATCATGCATGTTTTCGATCATCCTTGTTGTGTTTGCTATGTTTGCAATTGTTTTGATTGGAACTACCTTGTCCTCGTATTACATTGTTCGGAGAGTGCGATTGCTGCGAAGAAATACAATCAACACCCATATTATCAACATAAGGCAAGTTACCCCACTTGTTCATAATTTTGTCCCGGTTTTGATTCTATGCATGTGATCTTCAAAATTCTGTAGTATGCATGTGTAGGATGATCTAGTAGAATGTTTCCTTAGTATTATTTTGCAAGTGCGATGATTTTGTAGTATGCCATGAGTAGCTCTATACTTAGGATTTCCCATCCTAATAGGTTACCCCTGTTTTTACTAAGTATTGCTTGCTATGCTATATATACAAAGTACCGTTGGGGGGTTCGAAAGACAAAGAATTTTTCTAAGTATAAAGGCTCTCTAGAGCAAACTTTTCTTCTCAAATCCACTTCAAAATAAAACTAATTTTTCTTCTGGGCGGAATGGTTGTCGGGACAACGAGTGAGATTTTGGTGGAGGACGGCCGCCCAGGAATCAAAGAAGTCTGCCATGTTTCAGAATTCAGAAGCTTCCAGTGCAACCACAATACATTATGGGCTCTGTCTTGGCCTAGTACTTAGTGGTAAACCTCACCTGGGTACCAACATTTGGAGGTTCTTGGCACGGTTTGATCCGGAAGGTAGAGGGGCTACTAAGGGAAAGCCTCGCCATGGTCTTGTCTGTAAAAGGACTTGATCGTGGATTGTGGGTAAAGTGCACAAACTCTCGAGAGTATTGCAATCTGATCGATCAGCCGTGTTCACGGTAACAGAACAACAATGAGCGTCTGAAAATGAAGCCTCTGGAGGATCTTCCTCTCTCTTTTCTAAAACAAAGTTTTGAAACCCCATGGCGTGCGTAATATCGCTAATGGGTGGGAATTTGGGGACTTGGTGTGTAATATCCAAGTGACGCTTGGTGCGTAATATCCAAGTGTTTGGTTGTTTGGACACTTGGTGCGTAATATCCTCGTGTGCCACTCGACCTTATTTTATCTAAGCAAATGTTTACAAAGTAGGACAATCCTCTCTTCTTCTCTCTACTTAAGAAAATTAGCTTTATGCAAATGAACTCCAAAGCCTAAACTAGCCTTGCATGTAGAGTTAGTCTTTCCTTCCTTGGTGTAATTTGCCAATACATTCAAAGTATTGACCCAACTTGTTGGCTGCACGTTTTATGTGCAGAATTTCGGAGATCGTTGAAAGGTGCGCTAGGATCGCGGGTCTTCACTCAACCTGCCTGTGGAATTGATGGGACTCCAAGTTGTATTTATATCGCTTCTGTTGTAATAATGTAAACTCTGGATTATTCGATTCATGTAACAAAGACTTGTGTTTTACATGATATTTCATCGACTGTGAGTGCTAGCTATTGATCCAGGGACTAGCATGTTAATCACAGGGACTTAGGATCTTACTTGATCCGAGGTCACTACATATGGTATCAGAGCATAAGTTGACTGTAGATCGTGACCCTCGACATGGAAAAACCTTAGGACAAATATTTTCTAAGTTATTTCAGAAAACTCTCATACTTCTCATCATCTACCTTTGGGGTTTTAAAATTTCTTAAGTCTCTTCCTTTCAACATTAGAATATGAACACTACACACTTCAAGAAGAAACTTTTCTCAAGATTACCTTTTCAAAGAAGATCATCTCAATGTTTCGATTAAGTCGGGACTTTTGAAGACCTCCATGAAAGATGTTCCAAGACTGATGATACAAGATTAAATACTTCAAAGGCCTTAAGTCAATGTTATTAACTAAAGAACTCGAAAGATTGAAGATTATGAAGAACATGAAGACTATCAAGAGCACGAAGACTTTTGGAGACTAGAAGCCTCGAAGATTCCAAGTGACCTATTAGGAACCAAACCCGAATAAGATTTCGCTAAATATAGATGTGACAAATTGTTTGCTATCTTGTATGGTTTATTACCTTAGCTAATGAAAACCTGTTTTCTAAATAAAATTTCTTGTATGGGTTATTCTTCTTCTTCCATACTCCATTCGTTCCTACTCTAAACCTTGGTCAACTCGACGGATGGACCATATCAATAAGGAGGACAAGGAACTCAACTCCACCAAGCGTAAGATCCACGCCGATGCAAAGAAGTGGATGCTCCAGGTTGAAGAAAGAATGAAGGATGCCAACATTGAAGTCAACAGAATGCTTCATTATGCCACCAAATTCCTAAAGGACGACGCTCCAACTTGGTGGGAGATGCAACACACCATTGATGATGATCAAGGGGTGATATCTTAGGAAGAATTTAAAGTGGTTCTACTTCAATCTCGTCTCGTATACCAAAAATCCAAGAAGTTGAAGTCCCGAAACATTTAACTTGCATGATCTATGGAGAAATAGGGCATATCACCAAGGAGCATCATGATCAGCGCCCCTACTGTGAAGGAAGGCACCCATCAGAAGAATGTCCCACCTCTCAAGTTACATTCTTCCTGTGCGAAGGGACCAATCAACCCCGCTCAATGCACCTCTACCCGGTGGTACATCAACTGAATCAACAAGTCAGAGACGGAATGCGCCAAGACCTCATGAAGCTCCGCGAGGACACGATAAATACAAGGGATGGATTCAAGACTCTAGACACCGCACCCAAAGTCATCACTTCGCAATACTCGACATATGAAAGGAATGCCCATTTTCCCCAAACTGGCTCTAGGAAACGATCAAGGCTTCCCAATGTTGAGGTAGAGCATGAAGAACCACAAGACGGGATGTCCTTGCCAAAAAGGAGGAAGGATCTAAGCAAAATTCCTATGCTTCCAGTGTCACAATCCTAGGCATTATGCTGATAATTGTCCAAAACATGTGAATGTAGCTGGAAAGGATAAAAACGATGATGGTAATAGCAATAGAAGACCTCTATTAGGAGAACTATCATATTTTATACTTATTAGATGTTCTTATATTTCTTGTCTATCTTTTCTATAACCTCTTCTTGTTCAAATTTGTAGTTGTCCATTCTTATGATACCTATATGAGAGTTAGCTATGTAAAAGAACAAATAGTATGACATAAATAAACATCTCATAAAGTTTGGTTAGGTCTGGACCACCATATTTTATCTCTTTAGGAGATTATCGCTATCGTGTTAGCATATTGTTTTTACCAACTTATGTGGTATGACAATATAGGTTGCTTGCTGGTTTGTACTGAATCATATCGTGTGATGCCTTGTTTAGGATCTGTTGTTTTGAAACTCTAAAGTTTCTGGAACTTTCGTGTGGTTTTAAAATTATTTTAATGGTGTAAATTGATTGAAATTCGTGGATTACTGCTGCAGTTTTCTGCCTGACCTGTTGTACCGCGCGATTTTATATATTTTATTGGTAACTCAGAAAAATCTACAAAAATAGGATCTGGAGCATAATTATCTGTAGTACATGCAAAAAAATTGGCTAAAATTCGTGACGAGTTTAAGTCGGTCAGAAAAATTCGTGAAGTCTGCTGTACCGTTTTGACAGATTTTGTTTATTGTTTATATGTTGCTCTATTTTACTCTAGTATTGTTCCCAATGCTTTCAAGCTATTTTGTGGTTATATACTACTAAGTTTATACACATGTAATGTTATTATATAGGTGCTTGCTTGTGTGTTGATTTCTTATGATTGTTTCCTTGTTTGTGACATTGATTGCTTCATATAGTTATGGGTAGGATTATTTTCTTAGTCGTTTCTTTCCTATAGAATCTATCCTTTCCTATCTTGAACCCTTGGAGATATAATGATGTGTTAAGTGGAAGGTTTGACAACACAATGTATTTAGGAAGGGAATTCTCCACCTAATAGAAAAAAAGGATGTGGAAGTATGAAGTGTTGCACATGATGTTATGTAGTAGATTACCCAACCTGAAAGTTGAAGTATCGATAGCTTAGTTTTAGTAGTGGCTTTGTTGATTGAATACATGTGAGTATACATAGAGCATTAGTTCGTGCCCATGGAAACATTCTTCAAGGCAAGTAAGAATGACCGAGTGATAGAAAAACGTGATTCACCTATCCTCATACAGGGTAATGATTTGGGTGCAGGATGGATTGATCACCATTCCTACTACTCTTATTATTCGCTCTTGTACTGTTGGCTTTGCGAATCTTGAGTGCCCTTTTCAACCTTAGCAGAGAGTCGACGTTGAGCCTAAACCCTAGAATGGTATATTGTTACACCCTTCTAAAAGCATCCATTGCTAAGCATAGGATGTACGGTAAGGATGAATCCCAACCGTGAATTATGGGCACCGTGAAGTAAACATTCCCTATTTGCCCACCATGAGAGTTTTGCTAGTTTAAGAAGTGCTTTCTCGGAAACTATCAATCATGATGTTTAGAATGTGCTAGAGACATTGTGCCAATAGAAGTCTCAAGGAGAACCAATCTGAGCTAAGTGAATCCTCGAGAAGTGACCTAGTCAATTTCTTTTAAGGGTGGTAGCATCCTAAAGGATCCCGAACCTTTCTATATTTCTAGCCTTCCCAAATCTCGGGACGAGATTTCTTTTAAGGGTGGTAGTCTGTCACATCCCAAAATTCCCCTAATTTTGGAATGTGAAATAAATAAATAAGTTTGATTGATTGTTTGACTATGTCGAAAATTCTCAAAGAGAAGAAACTTTTTGAATAGAAAATCCTCTCAACCATGAATTCAAAATCTTATATTCTTTTGTTAAGACCTAAGTAGCCATATAGGCAAAAAGGGCATGGATTGATTATGGATTGTAGAATTGGTGTGCAAGATTTCAAAATGAAAATCATGAAGCATTCATAAGCATTTCATTACATCCATGCAAAGTTCTCACAAATTGAATCCAAATCCTGGTATCTAAATTCTATAGTTGATTCGCCCAAATGTTCCTAAGGGTAACTAAATTGACTTTTTAAAACCCACTATTGCTAAGATAGCGATTATTTCTAAATTATAGCCTAAAAGGATCCAATTAATATTACAAAATTTTAGAAACAAAATTGAGCTCATTTGGAGCTAGTATGAAAAAGTTATGGAACAAATACAAACACATAAAGATATAAATAAAATGAAATATACAAAGATTTATAAATCCACTACTTCCAAACTAGTAAAAAGATTACAAATTTGATCCTATAATGATCTATTTGATTTTAGAAAAATTTAGAAACAAGAATCATGTCATTTGGAGTTCGTATGCAAAAGATATGAGGGAAACAAGTAAAAAAAAAAACGGGCCGGCCCACCCGGTCCGACCGGACCGAGCCAGCCGAGCAGGCCACGCGTACGAGATCGATCGGGTTGCTCCAAAAAGCGTGCAAAATCTGTTTTGTTAAACCTATCTCTACTCAAACTGCTATAATTTTTTATCTACAACTCCGAATTGACTTCCGTTTGTTTCTACTTGTTCTCTACTCCAAGGACTATCTCCAAACCATCCTAAACCTCCATATAAACTCGTGGAGCCACGGCTGTACGAGTTTCTATTCTCGAAATCCCGAATCTTATTTCGCTTTTTAACCCATCTAGACATCGTCGTTTGCCTTCGGTCAAAAAACGAAAGTTGTAGGAATTGTCGAAATCTTTCAATCCCGACAAACCTCACCTCTTTTCATCCACCACAGCCGGAGAATTTCGCATCGCAATATTTCAGATCTTACGGTGTAAATCCAAGATCTACTCGCACTCGTTTCTTCAAATCCAAATTCCTTTGGTGAGAAGGTAGGAATAATGATTTCCCACAACTTTCATGTTCTGAGTTTTTCAATTTGACCTACGGATTTGTCTCTCTAACACAGATCTATTTTTTGTCTATTCTAAGCCAAAATCGGGTCAATCTCTTCTTCTAGCCATCGGATCCTATCCAGACGGTCGAGATCCAATCAAATCGGTGCGTGCCATGTCGTCATCCCGGTCATCTTCATCATCAACACCACATCAACATAAGGTCAACATCTAGTCCCAGTCAGCATGCAAAGTCAACCTGTCCAGTCAGCGGAATATTCCCTGGAATATTCCGTTCGAATTTAAAATTGCATATTATAGATCTAACTTGTAAAATTCATTAGAAATTCATACCACGTCCAAAAATTGCGTATAATATACCAAATTGAAGATAATTTCACGTAGAATCATCTTATCAGAATAGATCCAACTTTTACTGTACGTGGTTACTGCAATAATTTAATTAGTTTTAATGGTCTTTTAGGTTAATAAATTCATAAGAAATTATCGGTATCTCCGAAAAATATGAATAATATATCAAATTAAAGCTACTGTAATGTACTTTAAGAATATCTGGTTGGATCTAGCCTTTGCAGATTATTTAACCCGTAGCAATTTAATTAGTTTTAATGGCTTTATAAATCATTAAATTCATAGTAAATTAATTGCTTGTCACAAAAATATAAATAATATACCGATAGAAAGCTGGTTCCATGTAGATCATCAATCTGCAAATGGTTCAGTAAAATACTATAAGGTTTCGCAGCAATTAAATAAATGGTTTAATGGCTTATTTAGAGTAATAAATTCATAAGAAAATAAATGCTATTCAGAAAATTACAAATAATATGTCCCTGAAATCACAATTCCGTGGAGATTACATATATAATTTTAGTTTGATTTTTAGGCGAAAGAAACTGTATGAATCATTTAAAACCCATTAAACACTATTTAAATCATATAAAAAGATCTATAACTCCGATTAGGGTGAATCCAACGCCTAATGGTTCGTATTAACGTCCTCTATCCAGTAAACCCAAGAAACAAATTTAATTCTACAGTTAGAACAGGCGTTACAACAGAACTATCAAAACCCTTATATTGGCAAGTAATCATTAATAACAAGTACCCTATTGCATTAAATGAACTCATACATGCATCATATGATATATTAATGTTCATCAAACTAATTATAACCATTGTGTCATGTTAAATCATCATGCATGTTTTCGATCATCCTTGTTGTGTTTGCTATGTTTGCAATTGTTTTGATTGGAACTACCTTGTCCTCGTATTAGATTGTTCGGAGAGTGTGATTGCTGCGAAGAAATACAATCAACACCCATATTATCAACATAAGGCAAGTTACACCACTTGTTCATAATTTTGTCCCAGTTTTGATTCTATGCATGTGATCTTCAAAATTCTGTAGTATGCATGTGTAGGATGATCTAGTAGAATTTTTCCTTAGTATTATTTTGCAAGTGCGATGATTTTGTAGTATGCCATGAGTAGCTCTATACTTAGGATTTCCCACCCTAATAGGTTACCCCTGTTTTTACTAAGTATTGCTTGCTATGCTATATATACAAAGTACCGTTGGGGGGTTCGAAAGACAAAGAATTTTTATAAGTATAAAGGCTCTCTAGAGCAAACTTTTCTTCTCAAATCCACTTCAAAATAAAACTAATTTTTCTTCTGGGCGGAATGGTTGTCGGGACAACGAGTGAGATTTTGGTGGAGGACGACCGCCCAGGAATCAAAGAAGTCTGCCATGTTTCAGAATTCAGAAGCTTCCAGTGCAACCACAATACATTATGGGCTCTATCTTAGCCTAGTACTTAGTGGGAAACCTCACCTGGGTACCAACATTTGGAGGTTCTTGGCACGGTTGGATCCGGAAGGTAGAGGGGCTACTAAGGGAAAGCCTCACCATGGTCTTGTCTGTAAAAGGACTTGATCGTGGATTGTGGGTAAAGTGCACAAACTCTCGAGAGTATTGCAATCTGATCGATCAGCCGTGTTCACGGTAACAGAACAACAATGAGCATCTGAAAAATGAAGCCTCTGAAGGATCTTCCTATCTCTTTTCTAAAACAAAGTTTTGAAACCCCATGGCGTGCGTAATATCGCTAATGGGTGGGAATTTGGGAACTTGGTGTGTAATATCCAAGTGACGCTTGGTGCGTAATATCCAAGTGTTTGGTTGTTTGGACACTTGGTGCGTAATATACTCGTGTGCCACTCGACCTTATTTTATCTAAGCAAATGTTTACAAAGTAGGACAATCCTCTCTTCTTCTCTCTACTTAAGAAAATTAGCTTTATGCAAATGAACTCCAAAGCCTAAACTAGCCTTGCATGTAGAGTTAGTCTTTCCTTCCTTGGTGTAATTTGCTAATACATTCAAAGTATTGACCCAACTTGTTGGCTGCACATTTTATGTGCAGAATTTCGGAGATCGTTGAAAGGTGCGCTAGGATCGCGGGTCTTCACTCAACCTGCCTGTGGCATTGATGGGACTCCAAGTTGTATTTATATCGCTTCTGTTGTAATAATGTAAACTCTGGATTATTCGATTCATGTAATAAAGACTTGTGTTTTACATGATATTTCATCGACTGTGAGTGCTAGCTATTGATCCAGGGACTAGCATGTTAATCACAGGGACTTAGGATCTTACTTGATCCGAGGTCACTACATCATTGCGACTCGATAAATAAAAGGATGATAGATAAATAGATAGTCGAGTAGTCAACACTACTCCTCCATGTAGACCTCCTCGTCCACTAGAGTAAGTCGAGTTGTCTCCATGGTTGTCTTGTACTCCTCCACATTGGTGGTCAAGGCATCGATCTTCGCATGAAGGGCTCTCTTCTGCGAGCGCAACCTCTATCACTCCCTGCTGAGTCTCTAGCTCAAGATCCTTGCGCTCTATCTCGTCCCTCATGTCTTTGATCTTCTTGTTCCTATCCTGCACCCTCTTCTCTTGATTCTTGAACCTCTTTGTCTTGGCTACATATCCTTGATGATCTCGTCCTGCTCTGCGAAGGCCTTGTCCTTCTCCCTCAACTGAACTTGTAGCTCGTCATTGCTAAGCATGACGTTGGTCCTATCAGTGTCGAGGTGTCTAACGAGGCTCTCTAGGTCCTGAAGATACAAACTTATTGGCTCGATAGTCTCTCTAATAGCGTCATCATACACCACTGCCTCTCCCTCCTCGTCACGTCTCCCAAATGGGTGGAAGTAGAGGCCCCTGAGCTCGGTGGAGTGACGTCCACAAAGGCGTCCAAGTAGCTCCTGCATGACAACGTCGAGTCCCTTCTACTTGTCATCGTGCATCAACTTGAAGGCAATCACCTCGGTGGGTGGCTCCAACTGGCGTCCAGGCTGTGAGACTCTAAATCCCCATAGATCCTTCCTCTCGAACTTCGTAAGCTGAAGTCCCTTAATGCTAGGGAGGGGGATATTGAGCACACTAGTGAGATCCACAATACGAGAACCAAAACGAGTTCCCTTGAACTCCTCAGCGGTGCTGATAACAAAGCTTGGCATCTATTGCATAAGATAGAGAAAAATTAGAAACAACACAAGTAAAGATAAAAGCATAAGATAGGGAAACAAAAGCCAAAAGCATGCATTCAACAATAAAACACACAAGTCATGGCATACAATAATCTATCACACACACTAAGGTTCAATCATAACTTAGACAAAAAATTGCCATACCACATAGATTGGTATGATCAAATTATTAACGCGAGAAACGACAAGTGTGGTGGTCCAACTATTGGTGTACGTCACAATTTTCACTCATATGCTAATTCTATGATATCTTCCCTTAGTCGTTTTATGGCGGTCTCTAAGTCTTGGGTATACTTCTTCTCCTCTCTAAGGTCATTTTGAGTGTTGATCATTCTACACTTGAGTCTTTCACCAAGCTGCTTGATAGCATTCCAAGCTTCATTTCTTGCAGAGTCAAAGGACATATACATTTCCGAGTTGGTGACCATGCAGAATCCCGACTCTTTGTGGTTGTCCCCCTTGTTTTTATACAAGTGGAGTTGTACCCACAAATATTCTTCTCCTTCATCCATCACTGGGAATCCCTTGTATACGGCCTCACCATGTATTCCCAAGCTAACCATGAGGTTTTTGAGTGCCTTGGGAACCTCTGTCTCACATTCTAAGGTCATGGTCATAAGTGGTCCCTTCTTGACGGATTTGTTGATGGCGTCCATCTACAAATAGAGATGAGAAAGAAGATTAGGAGAGGTTTATGAGAAGAAAAAGACAAGTGTGGAATTTTGCAAAGGGTTTGCATTTCCTAGTGGTTTCCTTAGTCTAATCCATCTTAGGGTCATAATCCTACAGGCAACACAGTGCTCTGATACCATCTGTAAGACCCCACCTTTTAAAGGTAAAGTCCCCTATGATTGCAATGCTAGTCCCTGGATCAAATGCTAGCATCCACAGTTTAATATGAAGTACACAGATACAAAGGTCATTATTACATCGTCATTCTAGAGATAACATAGTCTTTACAACTCAATAGCCGAAGGCTATAACACATAGTTCACAACATAATGGAAATAACTATAAGTCTTCATCTTCATGTGCCACAGGCAAACATGTTAAGTGTAGACTCACAACCCTAGTCTCCATCAGAGTAACCTGCAACATCATAAGTTACAGCCACAGAGGGTCAATACATTTGGAATTGTATTGGCAAGTGATACCATAGTAGAATAGTAGTATCTAACTTCTATATGAATTTGGCTAAGTGTAGTTTAGGCTGGCTTTGCTCAAAATAAGGTTTTGTCTTATTATTTGAAAACACTAAGTTCGTGTTTGATAAAAACACCCAAGGAACCACCAATAGACATTGGTGAACCTTTACCCTTGTTCAACCACAAGTTTTAACTTAGAGAAATTGGGATGAGGAGATCCTTGATTGCTTCAACGTATTTGATGCTCAAATTGTCCATTGCCAGTGTAACATCCCAAAAATCATGATTTCAAAGTTTGCATATCATTCATGCAATCATAATCATTTTAGGATCATTTTTCAAAAACAGAAGCATTTGTGGTCTATTATTTTATGTAAGCAAGGCAATGGCCTTATTGCTACCTTCTAATAAGAAAATACTTGCTTTAATCAGTAAAGAATTGAACATGGGTTTGTTTGATATTTCTAAAGCTTGGTCAAAGTTTTCAAAACAAAAATACATATGCCTATTAAAATAATTAATTAAGGCATGTTTTATTTTTAAAATTCAATGGGCCAATGTAATCTTGAGAAAACAGCAGTGTTTCACACTCAAATATGTGCAAGTTTTACTTTACAAAAATCCAGAATAAAGTTTGAATACAAACTCATTTGAAATCATTTGAAAAACATTCCTGAAAATCAAATTATAAAAGGAAAAGGGAAAAGAAAAAATAAAAACAAGCGCTGCACTTTGAGCCCATCACTAGAACCGGCCCAAAAGTCCACCCGGGCCATTTCCCCCTCTGCCCCCTATCTCACCAGCGTGAACCTTACCCCGCAGCTACTGACGCTGGGCCCTGCACCACGTCAGCATCTTCTCCCCCAAACCTCGCGTGCAGACGCTGTCGCCGCCTGTTTCCTCCTCCTTCACTGCCGCGATTGAAGCTGATTAATTCCCATTGATTCACCAAGTTAATGCCTCCCCTGCTGTGGCAACTTAACCACCTCCCCACCCCGCTCCTTTCCCCTCACATAGCACCACCAGAGCGCCGCCAGGCTCCACGAATTTCGCTCTACACCGTCGTAGCACCGAAGAACTCCGGCGAGCTATCGCGATGAGTCTCGAGCGCGCCTTGCCCTCTGGTTCACACGAGCTGCTTCACCATCGCCTTGTGCATTTTCTCATGTTTTCCTTTTGTCCTGAATCGCCCCAGGTCGTCGCCCTCGTCAACATCTGCAAGCCCCCGAAGCTAAGCTTGACTCCGACGAGCCATTCCGGTGAGCCCCGTGTCCCCTTCTGTCTCTGGTTCACGCAGTTGTGTTCGCCAGTGTCTTGCACATCTATTAACGCTTTCCGTTTGGTCCCTTGCGCCCTAGGTCATCGTCTTCGACTCTGACAGTGAGTACCCGACGTGCAGACGAACTCCGACGAGGTCCTGCTGCTGTGTCCGTGCGCCCCGACCCTGTCCGTCTACACGTTGAGCATCTCCACGTCCTTGCGATCTCGGTAAGCACTAGCACACCCCTGCCCCTCTGTCCTTGCCGGTGTGTCACCGCCAGAGGCGTCGCCGCCGCAAGCGCCATTCGCGCCGCTGGTTCTTGGTCAGATGGATCTGATCCATTGGATCTAAATCCAAAGGCCTCGATTAGATCTGTTAGCAAAACAGTACGATTAGATCTGGGCCGTGCAACGTTTGTTAGATCCAGCCGAACCGGTACCGTCCAATCAGAAGCTGCCGCGTGGCTAGGGTTTAGATTTAAAATCTGAATTTAGATCTATTAGATGTTCAAACTTGCAAAATTCATAACTTTTGATCCACACGTCCAAATTTTGCAAATTTTATATCAATGGAATCAGGAAAAAGAATTCTATCTAACCATGTACTTTTTTTAATGAATTTCTTAAGTAAAATTAGTTGTTTCTTCAGAGACATTTGTAGGCTTATTTTGTGTATAAAAATTAATTGGAAAATGTTTTAAAGGCCAAATAAAGTTTATTTGATGTATAACTGTTTAGTTTATTGACCAGTAATGTTTTACTTGTCTTGTTTGGTTTAGAAAAATCATCACATGGCATTTGCATGCATTCATGTATTTTTGCTTGTTTAGTTTGATATGTGAATTTGGTCCTATCATTTTATGTGTAGATTTTGGTGCTAGTGGTGATTGTGCCTGTGAGGACTGTTGTTACTCCCCCAACTACCAAGGCAAGTGGTGCTTCATACGTTTGTCCCAATATTTTGACTATGCATTAGAAATAGTTTATATAGGGCTTGCATGATAATTTTTGATGAGTATCTATATGCTATGCTTGGGAAATCCTAGTAGTTGTAAAATTGTTAGAATTTTCTCTAAGTTAAGATACTTGCTATTGCCATGCTTAGCCTAGCTAGTGGCAACCAATGGTGGATTACATATACATGCTATGGAAAATATTTCTAAGTCTTGAATGAAACACCTGGGTGGAATGGTGGATTGGTTTGTGTTGAGTGGTTACACAAGGCCCAGTTCTATGGTTTACCTTGTGTATCACACTTGTGGAATGCCACCCAAGAACAAAGGGATTTGAGATGCCATATGTTAAGAAGCTTCTAGTGCCAGCCACATGGCATTATGAGCTCTGCCTGGATCATATAGGTTGCAATAACTTAGCCATTTGGACAGTTGGTGGTAGTGGGTGATAGGTTGGAACGCGTCCATTTGGTCTAAGGGAAGGCTTCTGAAAGGTCCTGTCTTGGTGAAAATCAAGTCTTGTGGGGAAAGTGCACCACCTCTGCAGAAGGAAGAAACTAAGTACTTAGCCTTGTCCCCGGTAATGGACAATTTGAGCATCAAGACATGGAAGCTATCAAGAATATCTTCATCCCAATTTTCTAAGTTAAAACTTGTGGTTGAACAAGGGTGAAGGTTCACCAATTTCTATTGGTGGTTCCTTGGGAGTTTTTGCTAAACAAAAACTTAGTGTTTTCAACTTATAGGTAAAACCTATTTTGAGCAAAGAAAGCCTAAGCTACACTTAGCCAAATTCATGTAGAAGTTAGAAACTATTATTCTACTAAGGTATCACTTGCCAATACTATTCCAATGTATTGACCCACTGTGGCTATAACTTGTGATGTTGCAGGTTACTCTGATGAGGATTAGGGTTATGAGTCTACACTCAACATGCTTGCATGTGGCACATGAAGATGAAGACTTTTATTTATATTTTTATGATAAACTCTTGTACTAGCCTATGGCTATGGAGTTGTAAAAGACTATGTTATCTCTGGAATGACGATGTAATAATGACCTTTGTTTCTGTGTACTTCATCTTAAACTGTTGATGCTAGCAATTGATCCAGGGACTAGCATTGCAATCACAGGGACCTTTACCTTTATAAAGGTGGGTTCTTACAGATGGTATCAGAGCACTGTGTGTCCTATAGGATTATGACCCTAGGATTTGATTAGAAACCACTAAGGAAAAAACTTTCAACACTTTGAAAATTTCCACACTTGTCTTTTTCTTCTCGTAAACTTTTCTAATCTTCTTTCTCATCTCTATTTGTATATGAACTCCATCAACGAATCCGTGAGGAAGGGACCACTCATGACCATGACTTTGGAGTGTGAGACTAAATTTCCTAAGGCCCTCAAGAACCTTATGGTTACCATGGGGATACATGGTGCAACTGTGTACAAAGGATTTCTTGTGATGGATGAAGGAGAAGAGTACTGGTGGGTGCAACTTCACTTGTACAAAAACAAGGAAGACAACCACAAGGAGTCAAGATTCTGCATGGTCACCAAATCAGAAATGCACACAACATTCTTTGACTAAGCAAGAAATGCAGCTTGGAATGCCATCAAGGAACTTGGTGATAGACTCAAGTGCAGAATGCTCAACCCAAAATGACCTTAGAGAAGAAAAGAAGCGTACCCAGGACTTAGAGGCAGCTAACCAACATCTAAGAGAAGACATCATAGATTTAGCAATGGAATCATGTGATCAAGATCGATAGATTGCCTCTAGGAATGCCCTGATACCTAACTTGGCAAGTGAGTGGGGATTATAATGTACTCCGTTAGTTGGACCACTACACTTATCGTTTTTACTTCCAAAATTTTGTCTAAGTTATGTTGAACCATTCATGCTTGTAATGGATTTGTGTATGCCATGACTTGTGTGATTTTGCAAAAGATGTGTTTGTGATATTTTGTCTTGTGATTTTTCTCTATTGATGTTGATTCTAAATTTTCTCTATCTTATAAAAATAGATGCCTAATGTTATTATCAACAAGGACGAGGAGTTCAAGGGAACTCGTTTTGGTACTCGTCTCATTGACCTCACTAGTGTTCTCAACCTTCCACTTCCTAGCATCATGACACTTCCACTCACCAAGTTTGAGAGGACGGACCTATGGGGCTTTAGAGTCACTCAGCCGGGATGCCAGACAGAGCCAACAACGGAGACTATCACTTTCAAGCTGATGCATGACGACAAGGAGAAAGGCTTAGATGTAGTCATGCATGAGTTACTTAGGCGCCTGGTAGGGAGACACTCCACCGAGCTTAGAGGTCTTTACTTTCACCCCTTCGGGAGACGCAATGAGGAGGGTGAAGCTATAGAGTACGAGGATGCTGCTAGAGAGACGATGGAGCCGATTCGTCTGTACCTCCAGGACCTAGAGGGTCTTATTAGGCACCTAGATACTGATAGGACCAACGTCATGCTTAGCAATGACGAGATCCAGGTTCAGCTTCGTGAGAAGGTGTAAGATCCCTCCTTATTAAAGGAAAAAGGATCCCTGTGATTGCAATGCTAGTCCCTGGATCAATGCTAGAATCCACAGTTTAAGATGAAGTACACAGAAACAAAGGTCATTATTACAGTCATTCCAGAGACAACATAGTATTTACAACTCCATGGCCACAGGCCTAATACAAGAGTTTAAATAAGTAAATAGATAAAAGTCTTCATCTTCATATGCCACAGGCAGACATGTTGGTTGTAGACTTGTAATCCTAAATCAATAAACTTCACTAATATCAAACAACCTGCAACATAACAAGTTACAGCCACAAGGGTCAATACATTTGAATTGTATTGGCAAGTGATACTATGGTAGTATAGTGGAGTCTATCATCTATATGCATTTGGCTAAGTGGAGCTTAGGCTTGCTTTTATCAAAATAGATTTTCCTTATCATTTGAAAACACTAAGTTTTTGCTTGACAAAAATCTTTCCCAATGCATCTCCCAATAGAAATTGGTGATCCTTTCAACCCTTGTTCAACCACAAGTTTTTAACTTAGAAATTGGGATGATGAGATTCATGATAGCTTCCATGTCTTGATGCTCAAATTGTCCTTTGCTAGGGACATGGCTAAGTACTTAGACTTTTCACTCTATAGAGGTAGTGCACTTTCCCCACAAGACTTGGTTTCACCAAGACAAGATCTTTCAGAAGCCTTCCCTTAGACCAGAATGCACGCGTTCCAACCTATCAAACCCCTACCACCAACTGTCCATTTGGCTAAGTTATTGCAACCTATATGATCCAGGCAGAGCCCATAATGCCAAGTGGCTGCACTTGAAGCTTCTCAACATTTGACATCTCAAATCTCTTTGTTCCTGGGTGGCCATCCTCAAGTGAGATACACAAGGTAAACCATAGAAATGGGCCTTGTGAACCACTCAACACAAACCATTCCTTCCATTCCACCCAGGTGATTCATTCACTTAGTTGTTTTATTAAACAAAACACAAGTCCTTGACTTGGAAATTTTTCCATAGTATGAATATATATTTCACCCTTGTTTTCTATTAGATAAGCTAAGCATGATAGTAGTAGGAATCTTAACTTAGGAAAATTCTACTAAGGTTTCATCTACTAGGATTTCCCATGGCATAGTTTATACTTAGCAAAATTCCATGCAAGTCCTACTTAGAAATATCACTAATGCATAGTGAGAATAATGGGACAAAAGTATGAAGCATCACTTGCCTTTTTGGTAGATAGTATAGGTTCACTCCTTGATCTTTGTAACAATCATACTCTTCAAGTTCCACTACAAATCAATCAAGCAAGCAATATTTTAAATCTACCATTCAAGCAAAACATCACATAAAATAATAGAAACAAAACAATGTATGCAAGCATGCCAAAGATTGTTTTATTGGAAAAAGTGGTTTATAATGGTTCTTAAACATTTGAAAACACCTAATGGTCATTTTTATAAAGTGGCAAAACCATTTGCAAAAGATTCTATCTCTAAACCATTTTTAAACGAAATCATTATTTCATGTGGTTGAAAATGCCTTTAGCAAAGCAATAATTTTTATAGGGTTCACCAAATACATTTTCAAATCATAAAACTTGGTGTTTGGGGTCAGAGAGTTTAAAACAAAACATTTCCCAAAGGTTTTCTTCCAAAACCATTTTTAACAATTAAACCATATTTTTATTTGACTAGAAATGTTTTAAACCAAAGGTTCATTCTTTTGTTTCACCAAATACATTTTTGAAACCACCAATTGATTTTTAAGGTCAGTAGGTTCGAAACAAACCATTTTCCAAAGATTTCATCTCAAAGATCATTTTAGAACAATTTTTATATTCTAAACATGCATACACAAGTTTCTGAAAAAACAATCAATTTAGCGAAGCAATTTACTAAACAAAGTGCATGGTCAGAAAGTAATTGTCTTGCTGATTCCATTGATATAAAATTTGGAAAATTTGGACGTGTGGTTTGAAAGTTATGAATTTTTCAAATTGGAACAACACATAGATCATTTCTGGTTTTTAAAACAGACTCTGGGCCACGTGGCATGATTTTATTCGTCTGTACCGCTTCAGTTGGATCGAGCGATGGCAGCCGTTCGATTTAAGTGGGATCACACGGCTCAGAAGCTAGCGTACCCTTTCAGTTAAGTTTCTATCGCACACGTCGGATCCAGATCGAACGGTACACATGAGCTAGTCAAAGATGGGCGGCGCTGGAGGCGGCAGGTGGTGGCGGAGCGGTCAGACGGCGGCGGAGCTGGCGATGCAGGAAGCGAGAAGGGAAGAGGGATGGCTCACCATGATCGCGGTGACGTGGGGAAGCTCGACGTGCTGGTTGTAGATGAAGGGGCGCGCTGGAGTTGCGGGGATTGCTCGCCGGAGAGCTGTTTGGCGACGGGAACGCACTGTCGCTGTGGTTGGTGAGGCTACTGTCCATGGGAAGGCAAAATAGGAGGTACGTTAGACGCACGAGAGAGAGGGGAGCGTGAGAGTGTCAACGGGGAAAAGCGGCACAGTCAGTACTTACGGGGAGGGTCGCCGGAGAGGAGGCAGACGGTGGCGGCGGTTCTAGGGCGCGCGAGGACGAGCTGGAGCTACGAGGAGGTGCGCCAGGGTCTGGGGAAGGTGCTCGTGTGCTCAAGGGGGAGAGGATTATTTGCTCACCATTTGGTATGGATTTTAGATAAGTGTTTTATTAGTTTTGGAAATTACTTTTCCTTATCTTATTAAATTCATAAGATTTTGTTTATGGCTCCAAATTAAGTGAAACCAATTTCTATGGCTTTATAATTTTTCTATCTGTCTTTCTTGATCATTTGTGAATGTTTGTTGACAAATTTTTATATGGATCAAATCCATAGGCTTGGAGATAACTTGGAAATGATTTTCTTCCATTAGGGTTTAGGGTTTGGATTTATTTTCCAAGTGATTATATTTCAAGATACATTCATTGAGGAATGCATTTCTCTTGATTTGGATTTTGTTGGTTTCAAACTTTAATTAAAGTTTGTTCAAGATGGGATTTTAAGTTTCCATTTAGAAACAAAAGTTTATTTTCACCCTAAATTTCAACAATAATTTATTTTGTTTATTTATTTTTTACATTACAAGATTTGGAAAATCTTGGGATGTGACAGGCTACCACCCTTAAAATAAATCTCGTCCCGAGATTTGGGGAGGCTAGGGGTTACAAGTTGGCTCAAAACAACTAGGGTACTACCACCCTTAAAAAATTTCCAACTAGATTACTTCTTGGCTTGCTTGGGATCTTGTTGAAATCTCTCTGGACAAACATCTGCATAGTGTCCTTTATTTCCACACTTGAAACATGTGACAAGGCTGAGATCCTTCATAGGCTTGTTTATCTTGTGCTTCATCTTTTCTGGACAATTGCTTGCATAATGTCCTTGGTTACCACAATTGTAACATGTGATAAGATTGAGTTCTTCACGTATCTTCTGTGGACAAGTAGACACATAATGGCCTAACTCTTTGTAGTTGTTGCACCATACTTGGCTAATTTCCTTATACTTCTTCTTCTTGGGTTTCTCCAAAGCTAAGAGTGCTTCTAATTCATGTTCTTTATATGTTATCTCAAAGGTAGGAACAATTCCTGGTCTCCTTGACCTTTTCTTATTCCTTGGATAATACATATGTCTCCTCTTTGGTCCTTTAAATTGGGTCATGTTGCTGGGAGGTACAAGCTGAGATTTTCCTATGTCTTCATCCTTCTTGATAGACTTGGCTCTCTCATGGTAATCTGCAATCAATTGTTGCACTCCACCTTGTTTCTTTTGTTGAACTATGGAATAGATGGGGCATTGGATAGGGACATGATTATTTCCTTCACATAAGTAACAAGTAGCTTGAGATGTGGGGCATTGGTCAATTGGATGTTTCTCTTCACAATTGGGGCATTGATCTTCATGTTCCTTGGAAGTGTGATCCTTGTCTCCAAAAATATTTCAAGCTTGGGTTCCTTCTAGAATATCATCACTTTCATCCTTGTTGTCACAAGCTCCTTGGGAAGAGTTTTCTCCCATGTTTATCATTTGAGTAGCCATCCCTTGCAACAATTGGGATTGAGTTTCCAAAACTTTTTGCATGGTTGGGTCTAACTCATTGTTGTTGGCTAAAAACTGAGTTGTCACTTGGTTCAACTGGGTTCGTCTTGCTAGCAGTTGATCTCTCATGTTAATCTCTGGGTTGTTGTTGTCACCATCCTTGATGTTGGGGTCTCTTGGAGACGTCATCTGTTTGGGTTGGATTGGGGTTAGAATAGGCAAAATATTTCTAAGGAATCAATTCTAATCACACACATCACTACTCACTCAAGCAATGTGCATGCAATCACAAACAAACATTCCACTCAAACAACAAGTTTCAAGCATATTTTTAGGCAACCAAAAATATTTTTGTTACACCACATAAGTTGGTGGGTTTGACTTAAACTAAATATGGTGGTCCATCTATATGGTTCACTTGAGATCTTTCCATCCTTCTTAGTTGATTTTTCTTGAACAAGATCTTTGTATCCTTGGAGAATTTCTTGAATCTTGGTCACAAAACTCCAAAGTGATGATGGTTCCTTCTAAGTTGTGTTTCCTTTAGTCTTCAAGTCTTGAGCAATGTTTCTTGTCTCACTTGTAGCCCTTAGTGATATCCAAGCTTGAAGTCCTTGTTAAGAATAAGGTTGAAATCACTTGAACATGTTGAAGTCATTAGAGTTGATGAAGTCCTTTGCACATGGTGAAGTCTTTGGCCATGGGGAAGGCTTGTCCATCAAGTTTGAAATAGAAGAGATGTAGAATCAAAATCCAAAATGGTTGAGGAAAGAGTTTACAAGATTGTTTGTAAATAAGTTTTGGAACAAATACAACTCCTATTTTTCTAAGGGGTTTTGTCCAATCCTAGGGTTACAAATCCTACAGGCAACACAATGCTCTGATACCATCTGTAAGGTTACCAACCTTTAATAAGGTAGAGATCCCTGTGTTTACAATGCTAGTCCCTGGATCAATGCTAGCATCCACAGTTTAAGATGAAGTACACAGAAACAAAGGTCATTATTACAGTCATTCCAAAGACAACATAGTCTTTACAACTCCATGGCCACAGGCCTAATACAAGAGTTTAAATAAGTAAATTGATAAAAGTCTTCATCTTCATGTGCCACAGGCAGACATGTTGGTTGTAGACTTGTAATCCTAAATCAATAAACTTCACTAATATCAAACAACCTGCAACACAACAAGTTACAGCCACAAGGGTCAATACATTTGAATTGTATTGGCAAGTGATACTATGGTAGTATAGTGGAGTCTATCATCTATATGCATTTGGCTAAGTGGAGCTTAGGCTTGCTTTGATCAAAATAGATTTTCCTTATCATTTGAAAACACTAAGTTTTTGCTTGACAAAAATCTTTCCCAAGGCATCTCCCAATAGAAATTGGTGATACTTTCAACCCTTGTTCAACCACAAGTTTTTAACTTAGAAATTGGGATGATGAGATTCTTGATAGCTTCCATGTCTTGATGCTCAAATTGTCCTTTGCTAGGGACATGGCTAAGTACTTAGATTTTTCACTCTGTAGAGGTGGTGCACTTTCCCCACAATACTTGGTTTCACCAAGACAAGATCTTTCAGAAGCCTTCCCTTAGACCAGAATGGACGCGTTCCAACCTATCAAACCCCTACCACCAACTATCCATTTGGCTAAGTTATTGCAACCTATATGATCCAGGCAGAGCCCATAATGCCAAGTGGCTGCACTTGAAGCTTCTCAAAATTTGACATCTCAAATCTCTTTGTTCCTGGGTGGCCATCCTCAAGTGAGATACACAAGGTAAACCATAGAAATGGGCCTTGTGAACCACTCAACACAAACCATTCCTTCCATTCCACCCAGGTGATTCATTCACTTAGTTGTTTTATTAAACAAAACACAAGTCCTTGACTTGGAAATTTTTCCATAGTATGAATATATATTTCACCCTTGTTTTCTATTAGCTAAGCTAAGCATGATAGTAGTAGGAATCTTAACTTAGGAAAATTCTACTAAGGTTTCATCTACTAGGATTTCCCATGGCATATTTTATACTTAGCAAAATTCCATGCAAGTCCTACTTAGAAATATCACTAATGCATAGTGAGAATAATGGGACAAAAGTATGAAGCATCACTTGCCTTTTTGGTAGAGAGTATAGGTTCACTCCTTGATCTTTGTAACAATCATACTCTTCAAGTTCCACTACAAATCAATCAAGCAAGCAATATTTTAAATCTACCATTCAAGCAAAACATCACATAAAATAATAGAAACAAAACAATGTATGCAAGCACGCCAAAGATTGTTTTATTGGAAAAAGTGGTTTCTAATGGTTCTTAAACATTTGAAAACACCTAATGGTCATTTTTATAAAGTGGCAAAACCATTTGCAAAAGATTCTATCTCTAAACCATTTTTAAACGAAATCATTATTTCATGTGGTTGAAAATGCCTTTAGCAAAGCAATAATTTTTATTGGGTTCACCAAATACATTTTCAAATCATAAAACTTGGTATTTGGGGTCAGAGAGTTTAAAACAAAACATTTCCCAAAGGTTTTCTTCCAAAACCATTTTTAACAATTAAACCATATTTTTATTTGACTAGAAATGTTTTAAATCAAAGGTTCATTCTTTTGTTTCACCAAATACATTTTTGAAACCACCAATTGATTCTTAAGGTCAGTAGGTTCAAAACAAACCATTTTCCAAAGATTTCATCTCAAAGATCATTTTAGAACAATTTTTATATTCTAAACATGCATACACAAGTTTCTGAAAAAACAATCAATTTAGCAGAAGCAATTTACTAAAAAAAGTGCATGGTCAGAAAGTAATTGTCTTGCTGATTCCATTGATATAAAATTTGGAAAATTTGGACGTGTGGTTTGAAAGTTATGAATTTTTCAAAATGGAACAACACATAGATCATTTCTGGTTTTTAAAACAGACTCTGGGCCACGTGGCATGATTTTATTCGTCTGTACTGCTTCGGTTGGATCGAGCGATGGCAGCCGTTGGATTTAAGTGGGATCACACGGCTCAGAAGCTAGCGTACCCTTTCAGTTAAGTTTCTATCGCACACATCGGATCCAGATCGAACGGTACACATGAGCTAGTCAAAGATGGGCGGTGTGGAGGCGGCAGGTGGTGGCGGAGCGGTCAGACGGCGGCGGATCTGGCGATGCAGGAAGCGAGAAGGGAAGAGGGATGGCTCACCGTGATCGCGGTGACGTGGGGAAGCTCGACGTGATGGTTGTAGACGAAGGGGCGCGCTGGAGTTGCGGGGATTGCTCGCCGGAGAGCTGTTTGGCGACGGGCACGCACTGTCGCTGTGGTTGGTGAGGCTACTGTCCATGGGAAGGCAAAATAGGAGGTCCGTTAGACGCACGAGAGAGAGGGGGAGCGTGAGAGTGTCAACGGGGAAAAGCGGCACAGTCAGTACTTACGGGGAGGGTCGCCGGAGAGGAGGCAGACGGTGGCGGCGGTGGTCGTCGTCATTGCCGAGGTTCTGGGGTGCGCGGGGACGAGCTGGAGCTACGAGGAGGTGTGCCAGGGTCTGGGGAAGGTGCTCGTGTGCTCAAGGGGGGAGAGGAGTAGTTGGGCTCGCTGGAATTGCTATTGGAGCTTGCCGGAGACAGTGGGGTTCATGCAGGGAATCTGGGCAGCCTGGTGGCTCCGGGGAAACGGGGACTGAGGGGAAACAGAGAGGAGGCGAGGGCGTTTAAGATAGCATGGTCGCGGGGTGGAGTAACGCTGGCAGTAACGAGTATTGACGCGAGCGTTTAACGGCAGAAACAGCCGGCGAGGTTTGCGCGCGGGTGAGGAAGAAGAGAGCTGGCGGTAGGGTCTGGCGTCAGTGAGAGGAGGAGAGGGAGAGTGGGGTCCATCTGTCATCAACTCAGCAGGTTCATTCGCGAGTGAAAACGGTTCGCTGCGGGTGGGGTGGGGAATGGGCTTGCTAGGCCTTGTTGGGCTAGTTGGGCTGGGTCGACCTTGCTTTATTTTTTTTCCTGTTCTGATTCTTTTTCCTTTTCCAATTCCAATTTTTCTGTTTTGATTTTGATCAAACAATTCAAACACTCATTTTAATTCAAACCCTTGCCAAATTTTGTGTAGGTTTAAATACTGATTAGTAATATAATCTGAAGTCAATTTTTGGAATAAAGTTTTATTCTTTTTGGGGGCTTTTAATTATTTAAATTAGGCCTTTGCATTACTTCATATAAGACTTAAAATATTTTTAATCCTTATTTAAATTTCATTCTTCCTCAAAACATTTTCAGTAAGTTTTTATTTACTTAATAGGGTGTCAAATAATTCATCTTGAATTATTTGGAAAGTATTTAATATGATTATACATCATTTGAATTGGGTATTTATTTTATTTCCAATGGAATTAAATATAGTTTTAATTCCCTAAAGTTTATTTGGAAGATTTCTTTAATCTTAATTAAGTTGAATTCAACAACTTTTATTTCACTTGGGTAAATTCCAAAATACTATTTTCTCATGAATTATATATTTATTCTTATTAGAGATTTGTCTTTATTAAAATAGGGATAGAATGGTTAATGCCATTTTATTTTATTTTGGAAATTCTTTATCTTTTTATTTTATTTGGATTTGGATTATATTCATTCCATTTTCTTATGGTCTTTGCCAAGGTTTAATTTGGTCTTTAAATATTCTTTATTTAATATTTCTATCTTTGTCTTATAAAATCCATATCTTTTTATTTAGAGATCCAAACTTGGTGATTCCAATTTGTAAAATCTTGTTTAATATTTTTTTTATCTTTTTAAATCCCTTTAGGATTATTTTCTCACCATTTGGTATGGATTTTAGATAAGTGTTTTATTAGTTTTGGAAATTACTTTTCCTTATCTTATTAAATTCATAAGATTTTGTTTATGGCTCCAAATTAAGTGAAACCAATTTCTATGGCTTTATAATTTTTCTATATGTCTTTCTTGATCATTTGTGAATGTTTGTTGACAAATTTTTATATGGATCAAATCCATAGGCTTGGAGATAACTTGGAAATGATTTTCTTCCATTAGGGTTTAGGGTTTGGATTTATTTTCCAAGTGATTATACTTCAAGATACATTCATTGAGGAATGCATTTCTCTTGATTTGGATTTTGTTGGTTTAAAACTTTAATTAAAGTTTGTTCAAGATGGGATTTTAAGTTTCCATTTAGAAACAAAAGTTCTTTTCACCCTAAATTTCAACAATAATTTATTTTGTTTATTTATTTTTCACATTACAAGTTTTGGAAAATCTTGGGATGTGACAGAAGGACAAGATCTTCGCGGAGCAAGACGAGATAGTCAAGGAAATGGAGGCCAATTTTGAAAGCGAGGACAAGAAATTCAAGATCCAGGAGAAAAGAGACCAAGACAAGAACAAGAAGTTCCGGGAGATGAAGGAAGATCTAGAGGCCAAGGATTTAAAGCTTGAGCATCAGCAGGGAGTGATCGAGAGGCTTCGCTCACAGAAGAGAGCTCTTAGGTCCAAGATTGAGGCCTTGACTACTAATGTTGAGGAGTACAAGACCGCTATGGAGAATGCAGGTCTTACCCTTGTTGATGTGGAGATTGATGCGGAGGAGTAGTGTAGACTACTCGTTTATCTTTCATCTACCGTACCTTGATTATTGAGTCGCAATAACCATCCAACATGTGGATGGCTTGCTATGGTGTGTTTGCTTTTTCCAAAACTTGTTATTTATGTCGTTCAAACTCTATGTTATTTTGATGCTTGGTCATTGTGATTGTCTATGTGATGTACTGTTGTAAGATCCCACCTTTATAAAGGTAAAGATACCTGTGATTGCAATGCTAGTCCCTGGATCAATTGCTAGCATCCACAGTTTAAGATGAAGTACAGAAAAAAGGTCATTATTACATCGTCATTCCAGATATAACATAGTCTTTTACAACTCCATAGCCATAGGCTAGTACAAGAGTTTATCATAACAATATAAATAAAAGTCTTCATCTTCATGTGCCACAGGCAAGCATGTTGAGTGTAGACTCATAACACCTAATCATCATCAGAGTAACCTGCACCATCACAAGTTACAGCCACAGTGGGTCAATACATTGGAATAGTATTGGCAAGTGATACCTTAGTAGAATATTGGCATCTAGTTACTACATGAATTTGGCTAAGTGTAGCTTAGGCTTGCTTTGCTCAAAATAGGTTTTACCTATCACTTGAAAAACACTAAGTTTTTGTTTGGCAAAAACTCCCAAGGAACCACCAATAGAAATTGGTGAACCTTCACCCGTGTTCAACCACAAGTTTTAACAAAGAAAATTGGGATGAGGAGATTCTTGATAGCTTCCATGTCTTGATGCTCAAATTGTCCATTACCAGGGACACGGCTAAGTACTTAGTTTCTTCCATCTGCAGAGGTGGTGCACTTTCCCCATAAGACTAGATTTTCACCAAGACAGGACCTTTCAGAAGCCTTCCCTTAGACCAAAATGGACGCGCTCCAAACCTATCAATCCCCTACCACCAACTGCCCATTTGGCTAAGTTATTGCAACCTATATGATCGAGGCATAGCCCATAATGCCATGTGGCTGCATTAGAAGCTTCTTAACATTTGGCATCTCAAATCCCTTTATTCCTGGGTGGCAATCCACAAGTGATATACACAAGGTAAACCATAGAAATGGGCCTTGTGTAACCACTCAACCAAAAACCACCAAGCAGTTACCATTCCACCCAGGTGTTTCATTCACTTAGTTGTTTTATTAAGCAAAAACATAAGTAAAAGACTTAGCAACATTTTCCATAGCATGTATATATTTCACCCTTGGTTGCTACTAGCTAGGCTAAGCATGGAAATAGCAAGTATCTTAACTTAGAGTAAATTCTAACAATTCTACAAGTACTAGGATTTCCCAAGCATAGCATATAGATACTTAGCAAAATATTCATGCAAGCCCTATACAAAATAATTCTAGTGCATAGTCAAAATATTGGGACAAAAATATGAAGCACCACTTGCCTTGGTAGTTTGAGGAGTAGCAACAATCCTCACAATCACAATCACCACTAGCACCAAAATCTACACATAAAATGATAGCACAAAATTCACATATCAAAATAAACAAGCAAAAAAATATGAATGCATGCAAATGACATGTGATGATTTTTCTAAATCAAACAAGACAAGTGGAACAGTACTGAATCATAAACAAAACAATTATACACTAAATAAATTTTATTTAGCCTTTAAAACATTTTTCAATTAATTTTTATACACAAAATAAGCTTACAAATGTCTCTGCAAAAACAACCAATTTTACAGATGCAATTTATTAAAAAAAAGTGTATGGTTGGATAGAATTGTTTCTCCTGATTCCAATGATATAAAATTTACAAAATTTGAATGTGTGGATCAAAAGTTATGAATTTTGCAAGTTTGAACATCTAATAGATCTAATTACAGATTTTAAATCTAAACCCTAGCCACGCGGCATATCCTGATTGGACGGTACTGGTTCGCGCGGATCAGGCTCTCTGGATCATTGGATTAAAAGTGCATCGCACGGCTCAGATAAAAACATACCGCTTCGCTTAAGTGATCTATTCCTGCGCACCAGATCTAGATCCAACGGCTATGACGCGTACGACCAAAATCTGGCGGCGCTAATGGGTGCTGGCGGCGGCGGCGCTTCTGGCGGCGGCGCTTCTGCCGGCGATGCTCCGGTGATTCCAGAGGGAGCTAGGGGCTGTGCAGTGGCTTACCAGACTCGCGTGATCACAACGGTGCTCAAGGTGTCGCTGGCGTGGGCGGGGGCGTGTTGTAGTGGCCGTGAGACCTCGTCGGAGTCGGGGACAGCGTCGGGCTTAGGCGGACGGTGACGTTGGCAACGTTCTGCTCCTCCCTAACACAAACAGAAGGCATCAGTGTGTGTGTAATGTTCAGGAGAACCCGATAGGGTCAAGGGGAAGGCGCGGTGCGGTAGAACCTCCCCGAAATTCTTCGTCGGAGTTGGAGACGGCGTCGGGTGCTCACAGCGCTCGTCGAAGTCGACGTTCTGGGCCACAATCAGATGAACAAAGTATATCAGGATGTCTGCATGAAGCAGGGGATCATCCCAGAGTGATTGAGGAGTGGGCGCGAGCTCGATGCTTACCGGAATACCTCGCCGGAGTCGCTTAGTCAGCGACGGTGTTTAGTGAAATAGGGGCAGCCTGGTGGCGGAGCGAGCAAGTGGAGTGAGGGGAAATGTGCGGGGTGGGGAGGGGGTTTTGTAGCCGGAGAAGGGGCGGCATTCACGCGGTGAATCAATGGGAATTAAGCCGGGTTTATTCACAGCGTCACTGCAGGGAGGTAACGGCGGAGCGGCGTCTGCACGCGATGATTTGGGAGAGACGGCGATGACATGGAGAAGGGCCCAGCGTCAGCGGCTGTGGGGTAAGGTTCGCGCGGGTGAGAGAGGGGGTAGAGGGGGAATGGCCCGGGTGGGCTTACTGGGCCAGTTCTGGTGCTGGGCTCAAATGGTAGCGCCTGTTTTTATTTTTTTTCTTTTCCCTTTTATTTTTCTAATTTGATTTTCAGGAATGTTTTTCAAATGTTTTTCACATGGGTTCGAATTCAAACTTGTTCTGAATTTTTGTAAAGTAAAGCTTGCACCTTTTTGGCTACAGAACAATGTTGCTCACTCAAAATCATATTGGCCCATTGGAATTTGAAAATAAACATTGCCTTATCATTTATTTAATATAGACATATGAATGGTTTTAAATTCATATTTTGTTTTGAAAAACTTTGCCCAAGCTTTGGAAATATCAAACAATCTTATGTTCAAATCTTTTCTGGTTAAAATAAATATTCTCAAAATAGAGAGTAACATTAGGGCCTTTGCCTTGCTTACTTAAAATAATAGATCACAAAGTTTCTGTTTTTAAAGAAATGATCCTAAAATGAATATGAATGCATGAATGATATGCAAACTTTGAAAACATAATTTTTGGGATGTTGCAATTGTGCATGTTAAGCATCTATGGGTATCTCATTCTTATCCTTATGAAAACCATAGATGCCTCCTCGACGCGCCAACCCCAACCCAAACAACAACAATTTCACCCCCGAGATGCAGCAGTTGATGACAGCACAGGCACAAATGATGCAGATGATGACCACTTTTATGCAAAACCAGAATCAGAATAACAACAACAACAACAACAACAACAACCAGAATAATCCGCCAGGATTCGACATGCTCACCAGGTTCCTAATACTAAGGCCTGCAAAGTTCTCAGGAACCACTGATCCAATGGTGGCCAATGATTGGTTACGTTCAGTGAATAAGGATTTAGTGAATGTCGGCTGCACCGACGAAGAGAAGGTCAGGTTTGCAGCACATCTGCTAGAAGGGCCTGTAGCAACCTAGTGGGATAACTTTCAGATCACCACTCCCATTGAGGATGTGACTTGGGATATATTTGAGGATGGATTCCGTATAGCTCACATCTCATCCGGGGTGATGAATTTGAAGAAGAAGGAGTTCCACAACCTGAAACAGTGTCACCGCCGCGTGGCCGAGTATATTGAGGAGTTCAACAATCTGGCGCATTATGCACCGGATGAAATTGATACTGATGCCAAAAGGAATGAGAAATTCCTCAAAGGACTAAATGATGAACTGAATCTGCAGTTGTCTGTTGCCTATGTACCAACCTACCAATCACTTTGTGACAAGGCTACCATTTTGGAGAACAAGATGAAACATGTTGAAAGCAGAAAGAGGAAGCATAGCTTTGACAAGCACAACTCGGGGTCGTCTCACAAACGTTCCCATCATGATGATAGTGGGAGTTCTGGATCCCACAAACATGGAAAGTACAACAACCACAACGGCCACAACCGGCATCAGGACAACAAGCATCACCGTAGTCATGATAATGACAAGTATAAGAACCACAATAGTGGATATAAGAGCCACCACAATGGAAGTGGAAGTGGTAGTGGAATTCAGCCTGTCAAGAAAGATCTCAGTCAGGTTGAATACTTCAAGTGAAAGAAGATGGGGCACTATTCTAATGAGTGCCTAGAAAAGAAAGTTGAAGGTGCCAACAAGCCCAACCCTTTCCAGAAGGGACAAGTGAACCACATCAATGTGGAAGAGATTTATGAGGAACCTCATGCTGTGGCTGGTAAGTTCAAACTTAATTCTATTCCAGCACTTGTTCTTTTTGATACTGGCGCATCGCATTCGTTCATATCAAGAGCATTTGTTGATAGAAATGAACTTCCAGTTGAAACTATTGGGTGTCCTATAAAATTAAGTTCTCCTGGTGGAGTAATGATAGTGAACTCAGGATGTCATGACCTAGTCATAGAATTTGGGAAGTATAAGTTTCCCGTTAATTTGATAATCCTAAATTCCCAACGATTGGATGTCATTTTGGGAATGGACTGGATGACCAAGTACAAGGGAGTGCTAGATTGTTCCAGTCATACTGTCACACTCACAACCCCGGATAATAGAAGGGTTAGATTCAAGACTAACTTTGAATCAAAAGGAAGTAAGCCAAATTCTCTTAAGGGGGTTAGCATAGACAGTGTGCCAATTGTGAGAGAATATCCAGATGTTTTTCGGAGGAATTGCCAGGAATGCCACCAGATAGAGATGTGGAGTTTCTAATTGACTTGCTGCCAGGATCAGGACCAATAGTAAAGATACCTTACAAGATGTCGGTTGATGAGTTGAAGGAACTCAAGAAACAACTTGGAGAACAGTTACAAAAAGGATTTATTCAACCAAGTTCTTCATCTTGGGGAGCACCAGTCTTGTGTGTGGAAAAGAAAGATAGAAGTCAAAGGTTATCCATCGATTATCATTCACTCAATGAGGTGACTATCAAGAACAAATATCATTTGCCCAGAATCAATGACTTGTTTGATCAGTTAGAAGGAGCCTGTGTGTTCTCAAAGATTGATCTCCGGTCAGGTTATTTTCAGCTTAAGATAAGAGAATAAGACATACCTAAGACAACTTTCACCACTAGGTATGGATTGTATGAGTACACCGTGATGCCATTTGGTTTGACCAATGCACCAGCTTACTTCATGAATATGATGAACAAGGTGTTCATGGAATTCCTTGACAAGTTTGTTGTCGTTTTCATCGATGACATTTTGATCTACTCCAAAAGAAAAGAAGAGCATGAAGGACATTTGCGTTAGATACTTGAGAAGCTTAGAGAGCATAAGCTGTATGCCAAATTCAGCAAGTGTGAATTCTGGTTGAATGAAGTTGGATTTCTTGGAAACATTGTATCAGGAGATGGTGTAGTAGTTGATCCCGCAAAAGTGTCAGCTGTAACTGAATGGGAATCTCCTAAGTCAGTGAAGGAAGTTCGTAGTTTCCTTGGCTTGGCAGGATACTACAGAAGATTCATCGAGAATTTCTCCAAGGTAGCTAAGCCAATGATGGAGTTACTCAAGAAAGATAAGAAATTTGATTGGACCGAAGGATGTGAACTCAGATTCCAAGAGTTGAAGAAGAGACTAGTGACAGCACCAGTCTTATGTCTGCCAGATTTGGAAAAAGATTTCCAAGTTTATTGTGATGCATCTCATCAAGGATTAGGTGCAGTTCTGATGCAAGAAGGGAAAGTTGTGGCTTATGTCTCGAGACAACTCAAAAATCATGAAGTGAACTATCCTACTCATGATTTAGAGTTAGCCTCTGTTGTCCATGCACTCAAAACATGAAGACATTATCTTTTGGGAAAGCGATGTGAAGTATTCACAGATCACAAAAGTTTGAAGTATATCTTCACTTAGAAAGAAATCAACATGAGACAAAGAAGATGGCTAGAACTCATCAAGGACTATGACTTGAGTTTGCAATACCACCCCGGTAAAGAAAATGTTGTAGCGGATGCATTAAGCCGTAAGGTTTATGTGAATGGCCTTACTAAGGGGGAGTTGCCAGATGATCTGTGTGCCCAATTCAAAGATCTCAGATTGGAGATTGTGCCGGAGGGACATCTCATGTCATTGGATGTTCAACCCACCTTGTATGACAAAATCAAGGAAGCCCAAAAGACGGACAAGTAAATTAAAGAGATTAAGGAAAAGATTGGCAAGGGAAAAGCCAACGGATTCCATGAAGACGAGCAGGGTACTTTATGGTATGGAAAACGTATCTGCATTCCGCAAGATCCGGAGCTTCGGAAACTGATTTTACAGGAAGCACACAACTCACCATATTCCATTCATCCGGGTAACACCAAAATGTACATGGATGTGAAGGAAAGATTTTGGTGGAATAATCTCAAGAAGGACATCGTCGAACATATTGCTTTGTGTGATGTATGTAGTAGAGTGAAAGAAGAACATCAGAAACCAGCAGGATTGTAACAACCATTACCTATTCCTGATTGGAAGTGGGACAAGTTTGGCATGGATTTCATCAACGGATTGCGAAGGACCAGATCAGGATATTATTCTATTTGGGTAGTAGTGGATCGCCTAACTAAAGTGGCTCATTTCATACCCGTGAAGACAACCTATACAAGTGCTAAGTTGGCCAAGATCTATATGAATTGGATTGTGTGTCTGCATGGAGTACCCAAGAGTATTGTGTCTGATAGGGGAACTCGATTCACTTCCCATTTTTGGAGGAAATTGCATGAGTCATTGGGAACAAGATTGGAATTCAGTACTGCTTTTCATCCCCAGACTAATGGACAGACAGAAAGGACCAACCAGATCTTAGAGGATATGTTGAGGGCATGTCCCCTAGATTATGGAGCTAGTTGGGATGAAAGTCTGCATTACGCAGAATTCTCTTACAACAACAGCTATCAAGCCAGTATTGAGATGGCACCGTTTGAGTTTCTCTATGGGAGAAAGTGTACTACACCATTGTTATGGAATGGTGTTGGAGAAAGAAAATTGTTCGGGCCAGAACTAATCAAAGAAGCTGAAGAGAAAGTCAAGTTGGTAAAGGATAGATTGAAGATAGCACAGTCCCAACAAAAGAGCTACGCAGATCCTAAGCATAGAGAGGTCACCTATGAGGTGGGTGATAGAGCATATCTTAGAGTATCACCACTTCGTGGAGTAAAGATATTTGGAGTCAAAGGAAAATTGGCCCCAAGATATGTTGGACCATTCAAGATTTTGAGCCATAAAGGAGAAGTAGCATATGAGATGAATTGCCTGAATCATCGTATGCCGTTCACAATGTGTTTCATGTGAGTCAGCTAAAGAAATGCCATCCAGAGATGGAGGAGACTTCTTTCAAGGATACTATACCTTTGGAGGAGGTCCAATTGGAAAGTGACCTCACTTATGAGGAAAAACCTATCAAGATTCTTGAAACTATAGAAAGAGTTACTCGGACAAATACTATCAAATTCTGTGAAGTTCAGTGGAACCATCATTTAGAGGAAGAAGCAACATGGGAAAGAGAAGATGATCTTCGGAAAGACCACCCTCACCTATTTGCTAGCCAATCTGAAACTCAAAGGCGAGATTCACCTTAAGGGGGTTAGATTTGTAACATCCCAAAAATCATGATTTCAAAGTTTGCATATCATTCATGCAATCATAATCATTTTAGGATCATTTTTCAAAAACAGAAGCATTTGTGGTCTATTATTTTATGTAAGCAAGGAAATGGCCTTATTGCTACCTTCTAATAAGAAAATACTTGCTTTAATCAGTAAAGAATTGAACATGGGTTTGTTTGATATTTCTAAAGCTTGGTCAAAGTTTTCAAAACAAAAATATGAATTCAAACCATTCATATGCCTATTAAAATAATTAATTAAGGCATGTTTTATTTTTAAAATTCAATGGGCCAATGTAATCTTGAGAAAACAGCAGTGTTTCACACTCAAATATGTGCAAGTTTTACTTTACAAAAATCCAGAATAAAGTTTGAATACAAACTCATTTGAAATCATTTGAAAAACATTCCTGAAAATCAAATTAGAAAAGGAAAAGGGAAAAGGAAAAATAAAAACAAGCGTTGCACTTTGAGCCCAGCACCAGAACCGGCCCAAAAGCCCACCCGGGCCATTTCCCCCTCTGCCCCCTCTCTCACCCGCGCGAACCTTACCCCACAGCTACTGACGCTGGGCCCTGCACCACATCAGCATCGTCTCCCCTAAACCTCGTGCGTAGACGCTGTCGCCGCCCGTTTCCTCCTCCTTCACTGCCGCGATTGAAGCTGACTAATTCCCATTGATTCACCGAGTGAATGCCGCCACTGCTCTGGCTACTTAACCACCTCCCCACCCTGCTCCTTTCCCCTCACACAACACCACTAGAGCGCCGCCAGGCTCCACGAATTTCGCTCTACACCACCACAGCACCGAAGAACTCCGGCGAGCTATCGCGATGAGTCTCGAGCGCTCCTTGCCCTCTGGTTCACACGAGCCGCTTCACCATCACCTTGCGCATCTTCTCATGTTTTCCTTTTGTCCTGAATTGCCCCAAGTCGTCGCCCTCGTCAACATCTGCAAGCGCCCGAAGCTAAGCTTGACTCCGACGAGCCATTCCGGTGAGCCCCGTGTCCCCTTCTGTCTCTGGTTCACGTAGCTCTGTTCGCCAGTGTCTTGCACATCTGTTAACGCTTGCCATTTTGTCCCTTGCGACCTAGGACATCTTCTTCGACTCTGAAAGTGAGTACCCGACGCGCAGACGAACTCCGACGAGATCCTGCTGCTGTGCTCGTGGTCCCCGACCCTGTCCATCTGCACGTTGAGCATCTCCACGTCCTCGCGATCTCGGTAAGCACTATCACACCCCCTGCCCCTCTGGCCTCACCGACGTGTCGCCGCCGCAAGCGCCATTCGCGCCGCTGGTTCTTGGTCAGATGGATCTGATCCATTGGATCTAAATCCAAAGGCCTCGATTAGATCTGTTAGCGAAATGGTATGATTAGATCTGGGCCATGCAACGTTAGTTAGATCCTAAGGCTCGCAAGCATGATCCAGCCGAACCGGTACCGTCCAATCAGAATCTGCCGCGTGGCTAGGGTTTAGATTTAAAACCTGAATTTAGATCTATTAGATGTTCAAACTTGCAAAATTCATAACTTTTGATCCACACGTCCAAATTTTGCAAATTCTATATCAATGGAATCAGGAAAAAGAATTCTATCCAACCATGTACTTTGTTTAATGAATTGCTTCTGTAAAATTAGTTGTTTTTGCAGAGACATTTGTAGGCTTATTTTGTGTATAAAAATTAATTGGAAAATGTTTTAAAGGCCAAATAAAGTTTATTTGATGTATAAATGTTTAGTTTATTGACCAGTAATGTTTTACTTGTCTTGTTTGGTTTAGAAAAATCATCACATGGCATTTGCATGCATTCATGTATTTTTTCTTGTTTATTTTGATATGCGAATTTGGTGCTATCATTTTATGTGTAATTTTGGTGCTAGTGGTGATTGTGATTATGAGGATTGTTGTTACTCCCCCAACTACCAAGGCAAGTGGTGCTTCATACTTTTGTCCCTATATTTTGACTATGCATTAGAAGTATTTTATATAGGGCTTGCATGATAATTTTTGCTAAGTATCTATATGTTATGCTTGGGAAATCCTAGTAGTTGTAGAATTGTTAGAATTTTCTCTAAGTTAAGATACTTGCTATTGCCATGCTTAGCCTAGCTAGTAGCAACCAAGGGTGGATTACATATACATTCTATGGAAAATATTTCTAAGTCTTTGACTTATGTTTTGCTTAATAAAACAACAAAGTGAATGAAACACCTGGGTGGAATGGTGGATTGGTTTGTGTTGAGTGGTTACACAAGGCCCATTTCTATGGTTTACCTTTTGTATCACACTTGTGGAATGCCACCCAAGAACAAAGGTATTTGAGATGCCATATGTTAAGAATCTTCTAGTGCAGCCACATGGCATTATGGGATCTGCCTGGATCATATAGGTTGCAATAACTTAGCCATTTGGACAGTTGGTGGTAGTGGGTGATAGGTTGGAACGCGTCCATTTGGTCTAAGGGAAGGCTTATGAAAGGTCCTCTCTTGGTGAAAATCAAGTCTTGTGGGGAAAGTGCACCACCTCTGCAGAAGGAAGAAACAAAGTACTAAGTCGTGTCCCCGGTAATGGACAATTTGAGCATCAAGACATGGAAGCTACCAAGAATCTCCTCATCCCAATTTTCTAAGTTAAAACTTGTGCTTTAACAAGGGTGAAGGTTCACCAATTTCTATTAGTGGTTCCTTGGGAGTTTTTGCCAAATAAAAACTTAGTGTTTTCAACTTATAGGTAAAACCTATTTTGAGAAAAGCAAGCCTAAGCTACACTTAGCGAAATTCATGTAGAAGTTTGAAACTATTATTCTACTAAGGTATCACTTGCCAATACTATTCCAATGTATTGAATCACTGTGGCTGTAACTTGTGATGTTACAGGTTACCGTGATGAGGATTAGGGTTATGAGTCTACACTCAACATGCTTGCCTGTGGCACATGAAGATGAAGACTTTTATTTATATTGTTATGATAAACTCTTGTACTACCCTATGGCTATGGAGATGTAAAAGACTATGTTATCTCAGGAATGACGATGTAATAATGACCTTTGTTTCTGTGTACTTCATATTAAACTGTGGATGCTAGCAATTGATCCAGGGACTAGCATTGTAATCACAGTGTAACATCCCAAAAATCATGATTTCAAAGTTTGCATATCATTCATGCATTCATAATCATTTTAGGATCATTTACAAATGATATTTCAAAAACAGAAGCATTTGAATGTCTATTATTTTATGTAAGCAAGGCATTGGCCCAATGATACTCTCTAGTATGATATTATTTGTTTTAAACCAGAGATATTTGAACTTAAAGTTGATTGATGTTTTCTAAAGCTTGGACAAAGTTTTCAAAACAAGGTATGAACTTAAAACCATTCTTATGCCTTTATTAAACAAATGGTAAAGGCACTGTTTTTATTTAAAATTCCATTGGGCCAAGGTATTTTGAGTGAACAACTTTGTTCTGCAGCTAATAAAGTACAAATTATACTTTACAAAAATTCAGAACAGGTTTGAATTCAAACCCATTTGAAAACCATTTGAATTTGATTCCAGAAAATCAAATCAGAAATAAAAAAATATAAAAGAATAGAAAAAGGGCCGGCGCCACTCTTCCAGCCCAACAGCAGAGGCAGCCCGTGAAGCCCACCTGGCCATTTCCCCTTTCCCCCTCTCTCTCACGCGCGCAGCTCTACCCACGGTCGCTGACGCGCTGGCCCCACACGCCAAGTCATCATCTTCCCCAAAATCACGTGCCCGCGACCAGCTCCGGCCGTTTCCTCCCCCGTCACTGCCGTTGAATTCGGGAGTTAAATGCCGTTGATTCGCCGAGTAACTCCCCGCCCAGCTTCGGCTACTTAACCCCCTCCCCTCTCCGCTCATTTCCCCTCACTCGGCACCCCATCTCCGCCACCAGGCTGCCGGCAATTCGAGTTGCAACGCCGCTGCCCGACGCTCTCCGGCGACCGATTCCGGTGAGAACTCCCTGCCCCTTGCCCTCTCGACCTTTCTGTCATGTTTGCCACACTCCCGCGCATCTAACACTTCTCATGGACCTCCTTTTGGTGGCTTACAGCGTCGTCTTCGTCAACGACCGCGCGTGTCCGACGACGTGCTCTACTCCGACGAGTGCCTACGGTAAACCTAGTCCTCCCCCACCCCTCTGGTTCACTCGCACTCACAATGTTCTAGTGCGCGTCTAATTCCACCTTTCACTTGCCTTCCTGTGCCTTGTAGCGCTGCCAACGACGACGCCCGAGCACACCCGAAGCCACCCTCAACTCCAGCGAGGAATTCCCGACGGTCCCGCACGCCCGCGTCTTCACCACGTCGACCATCTTCATCACCTCATCTCCATGCTTCGGTAATGAGCCACACCTTTTCCATTTTCCCCCTAGCGCCGCCAATACACCGCCGGCAGAAGCGTCGCCGCCGCTCTGGCCATTCGCGCCGCCACTCGTTGGTCAAAGCAACATGCGCCGTTAGATCTGTATCGGAGAGTTTAGATTAGATCTAGATTGAACCGTTTTCTTTAGATCTGGCGCGTTGAATCAAACTTGATCCAACGGATTGGAAGCGTGATCCTGAGTGAAGTGGTATTGTCCAATCAGGAAGCGCCGCGTGGCTAGGGTTAAATTTAAATTCTAGAATTAGATCTATTAGTTGTTTAAACTTGAAAAATTCATAACTTTTAATCCAGACGTTCAATTTTTGCACATTTTATATCATTGGAATCAGGAGAAAGAATTCTATCCAATTATGCACTTTGTTTAATAAATTGCATCTGTAAAATGGGTTGTTTTTGCAGAGACATTTATAAGCTTATTTTGTATATAAAAATTGTATGGAAAATGTTCTAAGGGCCAAATTAATTTTATTTAGTGTATAATTGTTTTGTTTATGATTCAGTACTATTTCACTTGTCTGGTTTGATTTATAAAAATCATCACATGGAATTTGCATGCATTCATATATTTTTGCTTGTATATTTTTGATATGTGAATTTGGTGCTATCATTTTATGTGTAGATTTTGGTGCTAATAGTGATTGTGGTTGTGAAGACTGTTGCTACTCCCCCAACTACCAAGGCAAGTGGTGCTCATATTTTTGTCCCAATATTTTGACTATGCATTAGAAATATTTTGTATAGTACTTGCATGAATATTTTGCTAAGTATCTATATGCTATGCTTGGGAAATCCTAGTAGTTGTAGAATTGTTAGAATTTTCTCTAAGTTAAGATACTTGCTATTGCCATGCTTAGCCTAGATAGTAGCAACCAAGGGTGGAATATATACATGTTATGTAAAAATATTGCTAAGTCTTTGACTTATGGTTTTGCTTAATAAAACAACTAAGTGAATGAAACACCTGGGTGGAATGTTAATTGCTTGGTGGTTTTGGTTGAATGGTTAAACAAGGCCCATTTCTATGGTTTACCTTGTGTATCTCACTGTGGATTGCCACCCAGGAACAAAGGATTTGAGATGCCAAATGTTAAGAAGCTTCTAGTGCAGCCACATGGCATTATGGGCTCTGCCTGGATCATATAGGTTGCAATAACTTAGCCAAATGGACAGTTGGTGGTAGGGGAATGATAGGTTGGAGCGCGTCCATTATGGTCTAAGGGAAGGCTTCTGAAAGTTCATGTCTTGGTGAAACCATGTCTTGTGGGGAAAGTGCACCACCTCTGCAGATGGAATAAACTAAGTACTTAGCCGTGTCCCCGCTAATGGACAACTTGAGCATCAAGACAAGGAAGATATAAAGAATCTCCTCATCCCAATTTTCTAAGTTAAAACTTGTGGTTGAACAAGGGTAAAGGTTCACCAATGTCTATTGGTGGTTCCTTGGGAGTTTTTGCCAAACAAAAACTTAGTGTTTTCAACTGATAGGTAAAACCTATTTTGAGCAAAGCAAGCCTAAGCTACACTTAGCCAAATTCATATAGAAGCTAGATACTATTATTCTACTAAGGTATCACTTGCCAATACTATTCCAATGTATTGACCCACTGTGGCTGTAACTTGTGATGTTGCAGGTTACTTTGATGATGATTAGGGGTTATGAGTCTACACTCAACATTCTTGCATGTGGCACATGAATATGAAGACTTTATTTATATTGATAAGTTAAACTCTTGTATTAACCCTGTGGCTATGGAGTTGTAAAAGACTATGTTATCTCGGGAATGACGATGTAATAATGACCTTTGTTTCTGTGTACTTCATCTTAAACTGTGGATGCTAGCATTTGATCCAGGGACTAGCATTGCAATCACAGGGATCTTTACCTTTATAAAGGTGGGATCTTACAGATGGTATCAGAGCACTGTGTTGCCTGTAGGATTATGACCCTAGGATTGGATTAGAAACCACTAAGGAAAAAAATTCAACAATTTCCACACTTGTCTTTTTCATCTCGTAAACTCTTCTAATCTTCTTTCTCATCTCTATTTGTAGATAAACTCCATCAACGAAGCCGTGAGGAAGGGACCACTCATGACCATGACCTTGGAGTGTGAGACAGAATTCCCCAAGGCCCTCAAGAACCTCATGGTTACCATGGGGATACATGGTGCAGCTGTGTACAAAGGATTCCACGTGATGGATGAAGGAGTAGAGTACTGGTGGGTGCAACTTCACTTGTACAAAAACAAGGAAGACAACCACAAGGAGTCAGGATTCTTCATGGTCACCAACTCAGAAATGCACACAACATTCTTTGACTCTGCAAGAAATGCAGCTTGGAATTCCATCAAGGAGCTTGGGTATAGACTCAAGTGCAGAATGCTTAACACCCAAAATTACCTTAGGGAAGAAAACAAGCATACCCAAGAGTTAGAGGCTACCAACCAACGTTTAAGAGAAGACATCATAGACTTGGCAATGGAGTCATGTGATCAGGATGGATAGATTGCCTCTAGGGATGCCCTGTTAGCCAACTTGGCAAGTGAGATGGGATTGTAATGTACTTCGTTAGTTGGACCACCACACTTATCGTTTTATTTCCATAAAAAATTTATCTAAGTTATGTTGAACCTTTGATGCTTGTAATGGATTTGTGTATGCCATGACTTGTGTGATTGTTTCCAAAGATATGCTTGTGATACTTTGTCTTGTGATTTTTCTCTAGTGATGTTGATTCTAACTTTTCTCTATCTTATAAAAAAATAGATGCCTGCTGTTACTATCAACATGGACGAAGAGTTCAAGGGAACTCGTTTTGGCACTCGTCTCATTGAGCTCACTAGCATGCTCAACATTCCACTCCCTAGCATCATGACGCTTCCCCTCACCAAGTTTGAGAGGAAGGACCTTTGGGGCTTCAGAGTCACTTAGCTCGGACGCCAGACAGAGCCAACCACGAAGACCGTCACCTTCAAGCTGATGCATGACGACAAGGAGAAAGGCTTGGATATAGTTATGCATGAGTTACTTGGGCGTCTGGTAGGGATACACTCCAGAGAGCTTAGAGGTCTTTACTTTCACCCCTTCGGGAGACGCGACGAGGAGGGTGAGGCTATTGAGTTCGAGGATGCTGCTATAAAGACGGTGGAGCCGATTCGCCTGTACCTTTAGGACCTAGATGTTCTTATTAGGCACCTAGATACTGATAGGACCAACGTCATGCTTAGCAATGACGAGCTCCAGGTTCAGCTCCGAGAGAAGGACAAGCTCTTCGCAGAGCAAGACGAAATAGTCAGGGAAATGGAGGCCAAGTTTGAGAGCCAGGACAGGAAGTTTAAGAGGCAGGAGAAGAGAGTCCAAGACCGGAACAAGAAGATCCCGGAGATGAAGGAAGAGCTGGAGGCCAAGGACTTCGAGCTCGAGCATCAGCGGGGTGTGATTGAGAGACTTCGCTCACAGAAGAGGGCTCTTAGGGCCAAGATAGAGGCCTTGACTACCAATCTCAAGGAATAGAAGACCGCTATGGAGAGTGTAGGTCTTACACTTGTTGATGTGGAGGTTGATGCAGAGGAGTAGTGATGACTACTCATTTATCTTTCATTTACCGCACTTATGATTATTGAGTCGCAATGACCATCCAACATGTGGGTGGCTTGCTATGGTGTGTTTATTTTTACAAATTTGTTGTTTACGTCGTTTGAACATTAAGTTACTTTGATGCTTGTTTAGGTGATTGTCTATGTGATATATTGTGCATGTTAAGCATCTATGGGTATCTCATTCTTATCCTTATGAAAACCACAGATGCCTCCTCGACGTGCCAACCCCAACCCAAACAACAACAATGTCAACCCCGAGATGCAGCAGCTGATGACAGCATAGGCATAGCTGATGCAGATGATGACCACTTTTATGCAGAATCAGAATAACAACAACAACAATCCGAACAATCCACCATGATTTGACATGCTCACCAGATTCCTAAGACTAAGGCTTGCAAAGTTCTCAGTAATCACTGATCCAATGGTGTCCAATGATTGGCTATGTTCGGTGAACAAGGATTTGGTAACTGTCGGCTGCACCGACGAGGAGAAGGTCAGGTTTACGGCACATGTGTTGGAAGGACCAGCAACTACTTGGTGGGATAACTTCCAGATCACCACTCCCATTGAGGATGTGACATGGGTTATCTTTGAAGATGGATTCCGTACAGCTCACATCTCATCCGGGGTGATGAATTTAAAGAAGAAGGAGTTCCATAACCTAAAACAGCGTCACTGCAGCGTGGCTGAATATATTGAGGAGTTCAACAATCTAGCGCGTTATGCACCGGATGAAGTTGATACTGATGCCAAGAGGAAGGAGAAATTCCTCAAAGGACTGAATGATGAACTGAATCTGCAGCTATATGTGCCTATGTCCCAACCTACCAATCACTTTGTGACAAGGCTACCATCTTGGAGAACAAGATGAAACAGGTTGAAAGCAGAAAGAGGAATCACAGCTTTGACAAGCACAACCACCACAGACACGATGATAGTGGGAGTTCTGGATCCCACAGACATGGAAAGCACAACAACCACCACAGCCACAACCGCCATCATGACAACAAGCATCACCGTAGTCATGATAATGACAAGTACAAGAACCACAAGGGTGGACACAAGAGTCACCATAGTGGAGGTGGAAGTGGAAGTGGTAGTCAGCCTGCAAAGAGAGATATCAGTCAGGTTGAATGTTTCAAGTGTAAGAAGCTGGGGAAGTATGCAAATGAGTGCCCAGAGAAGAAAGTTGAAGGAGCCACCAAGCCCAACCCTTTCCAGAAGGGACAAGTAAACCACATCAATGTGGAAGAGATTTATGAGGAGTCTGATGCTATGGCTGGTAAGTTCAAACTCAATTCTATTCTAGCACTTGTTCTTTTTGATACTGGTGCATCACATTCATTCATATCAAAAGCATTTGTTGATAGAAATGGGTTTCCAACTGAAAATATTGGGTGTCCAATAAAAGTAAGTTCTCCCGGTGGAGACATGATAGTAAGTCTTGGATGTCGTGATCTAGTGATAGAATTTGGAAAGCATAAGTTTCTAGTTAGTCTGATAATCCTAGATTCACAAGGACTGGATGTAATATTGGGAATGGACTGGATGAGCAAGTATGAAGGAGTACTAGATTGTGCCAATCGTACTTTTGCACTCACAACCCCGGAAAAGAAACGTATAAGATTCAAGTCTAACTTCGAATCAAAAGGGAGTAAGCTGAATTCTATTAAGGGGTTAGCATAGATAGTGTACCAATTGTAAGAGAATATCCGGATGTGTTTCCGGAAGAATTGTCGGGAATGCCACCAGATAGAGATGTGGAATTTCTGATTGACTTGCTACCAGGATCATGACCAATAGCAAAGAGACCTTACAAGATGTCAGTTGATGAGTTGAAAGAAATCAAGAAACAACTTGGAGAACAGTTGCAGAAAGGATTTATTCAACCAAGTTCTTCATCTTGGGGAGCACCACTCTTGTTTGTGGAAAAGAAAGATAGAAGTCAAAGGTTATGCATCGATTATCGTTCACTCAATGAGGTGACTATCAAGAACAAATATCATTTTCCCAGAATCAATGACTTGTTTGATCAGTTAGAAGGAGCATGTGTGTTCTCAAAGATTGATCTCCGGTCAGGTTATTTTCAGCTTAAGATAAGAGAATAAGACATACCTAAGACAACTTTCACCACTAGGTATGGATTGTATGAGTACACCGTGATGCCATTTGGTTTGACCAATGCACCAGCTTACTTCATGAATATGATGAACAAGGTGTTCATGGAATTCCTTGACAAGTTTGTTGTCGTTTTCATCGATGACATTTTGATCTACTCCAAAACAAAAGAAGAGCATGAAGGACATTTGCGTTAGATACTTGAGAAGCTTAGAGAGCATAAGCTGTATGCCAAATTCAGCAAGTGTGAATTCTGGTTGAATGAAGTTGGATTTCTTGGAAACATTGTATCAGGATATGGTGTAGTAGTTAATCCCGCAAAAGTGTCAGCTGTAACTGAATGGGAATCTCCTAAGTCAGTGAAGGAAGTTCGTAGTTTCCTTGGCTTGGCAGGATACTACATAAGATTCATTGAGAATTTCTCCAAGGTAGCTAAGCCAATGACGGAGTTACTAAAGAAAGACAAGAAATTTTCTTGGACTAAAGGATGTGAACTCAGCTTTCAAAAATTGAAGAAGAGACTAGTGACAGCACCAGTCCTATGTCTGCCAGATTTGGAGAAGGATTTCCAAGTGTATTGTGATGCATCTCATCATGGATTAGGTGCAGTTCCGATGCAAGAAGGGAAAGTTGTGGCGTATGCCTCGAAACAACTCAAAACTCATGAGGTGAATTATCCTACTCATTATTTAGAGTTAGCCTCTGTTGTCCATGCACTCAAAACATGGAGACATTATCTTTTGGGAAAGCGATGTGAAGTGTTCACAGATCACAAAAGTTTGAAGTATATCTTCACTCAGAAAGAAATTAATATGAGACAAAGGAGATGGCTAGAACTCATCAAGGACTATGACTTGAGTTTGCAATACCACCCCGGTAGAGAAAATGTTGTAGCGGATGCACTAAGCCGTAAGTTATTTGTGAATGGCCTTACTAAGGGAGAGTTGCCAGATGATCTGTGTGCCCAATTTAGAGACCTCAGATTGGAAATTGTGCCTGAGGGACATCTCATGTCATTGGATGTTCAACCCACCTTGTTGGACAAAATCAAGGAAGCCCAAAAGACAGAAAGGAAATTGAAGAGATTAAGGAAAAGATTGGCAAGGGAAAAGCCAAAGGATTCCATGAAGACGAACAAGGTACTTTATGGTATAGAAAACGTATCTGCGTTCCGCAAGATCCAAAGCTTTGGAAACTGATTTTACAGGAAGCACACAACTCACCATATTCCATTCATCTGGGTAACACCAAAATGTACATGGATATGAAGGAAAGTTTTTGGTGGAATAATCTCAAGAAGGACATCGCCGAACATATTACTTTGTGTGATGTATGTAGTAGAGTGAAAGCAGAACATCAGAAACCAGCAGGATTGTTACAACCACTACCTATTCCTAATTGGAAGTGGGACAAGATTGGCATGGATTTCATCATCGAATTACCAAGGACCAGGTCAGGATATGATTCTATTTGGGTAGTAGTGGATCGCCTCACTAAAGTGGCTCATTTCATACCCGTAAAGACAACCTATACAAGTGCTAAGTTTGCCAATATATATATGAATAGGATTTTGTGTCTGCATGGAGTACCCAAGAGTATTATGTCGGATAGGGGAACTCAATTTACTTCTCATTTCTGGAGGCAACTTCATGAGTCATTGGGAACGATATTAGAATTCAGTACTGCTTTTCACCCCCAGACTGATGGACAGACAGAAAGGACCAACCAGATTCTAGAGGATATGTTGAGGGCATGTGCCCTAGACTATGGAGCTAGTTGGGATGAAAGTCTGCCTTACGCAGAATTCTCTTATAACAACAGCTATCAAGCCAGTATTTAGATGGCACCGTTTGAGTTTCTCGATGGGAGGAAGTGTACTACCCCATTACTATGGAATGGTGTGGGAGAAAGAAACTTGTTCGGGCCAGAACTAATCAAAGAGGCTGAAGAGAAAGTCAAGCTAGTAAAGGACAGATTGAAGATAGCACAATCCCAACAGAAGAGCTACGCAGATCCTAAGCATAGAGAATTCACCTATGAGGTGGTGATAGAGCTTATCTTAGACTGTCACCACTTCATGGAGTGCAGAGATTCGGAGTCAAAGGAAAATTGGCCCCAAGATATGTTGGACCATTCAAGATTCTGAGTTGTAAAGGGGAAGTAGCTTATGAGATTGAATTTCCAGAATCATTGTCTGCCGTTCACAATGTGTTTCATGTGAGTCAGCTAAAGAAATGCCATCCAGAGATGGAAGAGACTTCTTTGAAGGATACTATACCTTTGGAGGAGGTCCAATTGGAAAGTGATCTCACTTATGAGGAAAAACCTATCAAGATTCTTGAGACTGCAGAAAGGGTTACACGGACAAGGACAATAAAATTCTGCAAAGTTCAGTGGAACCATCATTCCGAAGAAGAGGCAACATGGGAAAGAGAAGATGACCTTCGGAAAGACCACCCTCACCTATTTGCTAGCCAGCCCAAATCTCGAGGGCAAGATTCACCTTAAGGGGGTTAGATTTGTAACATCCCAAAAATCATGATTTCAAAGTTTGGATATAATCCATGCATTCATAATCATTTTAGGATCATTTACAAATGATATTTCAAAAATAGAAGCATATGTATGTCTATTATTTTATGTAAGCAAGGCATTGGCCCAATGCTACTCTCTAGTATGAGATTATTTGTTTTAAACCAGAGATATTTCAACTTAAAATTGATTGATGTTTTCTAAAGCTTGGACAAAGTTTTCAAAACAAGGTATGAACTTAAAACCATTCTATGCCTTTATTAAACAAATGGTAAAGGCATTGTTTTTATTTAAAATTCCATTGGGCCAAGGTATTTTGGGTGAACAACTTTGTTCTGCAGCCAATAAAGTACAAATTATACTTTAGAAAAATTCGGAACATCTTTGAATTCAAACCCATTTGAAAACCCTTTGAATTTGATTCCAGAAAATCAAATCAGAAATAAAAAAATATGAAAGAATAGAAAAGGGGCCGGCGCCACTCTTCTAGCCCAACAACAGATGCAGCCCGCGAAGCCCACCCGGCCATTTCCCCTTTCCCCCTATCTCTCACGCACGCAGCTCTACCCACGGTCGCTGGAGCGCTGGCCCCACACGCCAAGTCATCATCTGTGGCATCCCGCAAAACCACTACTAGAAAATCGCGTTGTTTTTGTGCATTGCATCATCATTACATCATCATGCATAGTAATTTTTCCTGAAACAATTTGCGAAAGGCTATGGTTATCTGAAACTAGCCCTCCTTCTATTTCAAATTAAACCCCCGTCTGCGTCCGGATATTTTGTTTGTCTAAAAACTAGTTACAACATGTATTGCCAAATTAAATAAAACATTTAAATATTTTTAGTGGGGCAGTCGAACGGGCCGAATGACCCGAACGACCACCCCAGAAATTAAAACGGACCACCTAATTCCTAAACCTACCAACCTACCTACCCAGCCCTTGCCTCCACATCACCCTGGCCAATCACCAGATGCCACCTCACCCTCCCCAAACTCCCCACCACTCAGATGCTGCCACATCACCCCCAGCCTCTCTCCCCTTTCCTCTCTCTCACACACACACGCACACACGCCTGGGCCCCAACCGACCCCCCCAAACGCCCACGCCAGCCGCCCCCTGCCCCGATCCCCACGCTCCCGTGCGGCCCCACCCCGCTCCCCTGTCCCCGCACGCCTCCCCCAACCACCCGTCTCCTTCCTTCCCTCTCCCTCCTCGCTCGTCCACCACCGCCCCCTCTGTCAACCGCCAGCGCCGCCCACCCCCGACCTCGGTCCCCGCCCACGCCAGCCGCCCCCGCCTCCCTGCTTCTCTTCTCCCTCCTCCGGCGCCGCCGCCGCAGGCCGAGCCGCGCTCGCCCGCCCTCCGCCTGGCTCGCCTCCCGCGCGCCTCCCCTCTCTCCTCCCCGCACCCGCATCCACCCTCCTCCACCCTCTGCGCCGTTCCCCGCTCGCCCCGGCTGCTCCCCCTCCGGCCGGCCTCGCCCGCCTCGCCTAGCCGCGTCTGCCGCTGCCAGGCCTCTCCCGAGCGCGCCGGCGCCGCCAAGCAGAGCTCCGCCGGAGCCGCCCCCTCCTCCACCTTCCCCGCTAGACCCCCTCCGCCCTCTGTCTCGTCGCCGGCAGCCGCCGTGCGCCCCCGACGCCACCCGCGCCGCCGTCCCGCATCCTCGCCGTCTGGCTCGTCCTCGGCCTCCGCCTGCGGCCGTCCGCCGTGCTGGAGCCCCGGCGTGGTCAAGCCTTCGTCCTGCCGTCCTGCTAGGCGCCATCCTCATCTCCAAGATGTCATCATCTTCGTCGACCGTGGTCTACGAGGGGTGGATGGTCCGGCACGGCCGCCGCAAGATCGGGCGCTCCTTCATCCACATGCGATACTTCGTGCTGGAGACCCGGCTGCTGTCCTACGTCAAGCGCAGGCCGCAGCACAAGATGCCCAAGCTCCCCATCATGTCCCTCCACATCGATGGCAACTGCAGGGTCGAGGACAGGGGCCTCACGTTACACCAAGGCCATACGCTTTACGTCCTGAGTGTCTACAACAAAAGGGAGAAGCACCACCGCATCACGATGGCGGCATTCAATATCCAGGAGGCTCTGTTTTGGAAGGAGAAAATTGAGATGGTCATCGATCAGCAACAACTGGGAGTGCTGTTTGATGGAAATACAGCTAGCGTAGAAGGTGGAAGGAAATCTTCTTCCTCTGACTGTGACAGTCAGAGAGATGTGTGGTGACAATAAGGCGTCGGCAGGACATTGGAACATAGTGCCAGATCTTTCGAAGATCGATCCCGGTGAGCCAAACCAAACCACCCCGAACCCCAAGATCTTCGTGTTGACGAGAGCGACAACGGCAAGATAGACATCCAGGCTCCATGTCGAGGACCCGCGGTAGCCAAAGACTTCTGCAGCACCCGGCGACACTCGACGAACCACCGACAAGATTCCAGACGCCATGTTCTCCTTCATGGATCCTCTTGAACTCCGTCCGGGTACCCGTCGACCGAACCCCAGCGCGCCAAGTTCTTCGACCGGAGACCGATCCGTCAAATGCGACAAGACCTCCGTCTCGGAACCACCAAGCACTTCCCCCTGAACGCCAAGGTCGTCGACACGGTTACGACATGAACTTCCGCGCGGAACTCCAAGTTCTTCCTCCCGGACGCCAAGACCGACCTGATGCGCGGGCCCGACAAGATCGACACCGACCCGGAAGAATCCGATGCGCCCGACACCGACCCAAGTCCTGCTCCCGGATGCGACAAGATCGACCTCAGTTATCCGAGAACGATCCCGCCGAACCCGTCGAACCCTAAACCCCGAGGCCGAACCCCGAACCCCGGAACCAAGATCGTCGAGACCCCTAATGTGTGAACCGAACCCCTTCCCGCAAACCCTATTTTATAATATAATACAAATTGTTGCATATTGGATTGTCTTGCATGCATACATTCATGTGGTTTGGGGGCCTTATGCCGATTCACCTAATAATTAAATATGGGGCCCATATGCGGGCAACTCTAGCCTTATATTGGCCTCATTTAAATCTGTGTAGCGAACCCGGTGCTATCTTTTGCCATGCTAAAACAACATTTAATTTGCGGGGTAGCTAAATAACTGGAACCGTTTAAATAATTGTCGGGACCCCGGTTCCGCTTAATATGACCTAATCGCATCGCATATTTGCCATGCCATACATCATACAGGCATCATGCCGATCTTCTGCCGTTGTATTAAATATGGCATCCGGTGTTATTCTAGTGTTTTGCTTCTTCGCGGATAAGGCCGTTGAGTTGATGCGAGTGTCGACCAGATCTTCGGTTGAACCTTCGACAATGTTTTCAGGCGAGCATCTCCCCCTTTCTACCTATCTTACTTTTATAGTATTTACTCCCTCCTGTTGATCTATTGCTATCTGTGTTGCGATGCTCTAGTTTTTCGTGCCCGTGATATCCCTTGCAGCCTATATTGCCTTGGACACACCCTATTACCTGTTGTTTGGTAGATAGTTGGACTTGCGCGTCGAAGTCGCTTGCTCAAGTGCTGTTGCGTGTCGTCAAGTGCCACAGTTGTTGATGTATTGCCTCATGTTGATGTTGGAGATGATCTTAGTTTTACTTATCGTACACTTTGATTCCTGTTTAACAACTAAAATTGAAGTAAGCAGAGGCATCGGTGGGTGATAGATAATATTTGGTTTCCGAACGCCCACTTGTGTCCCGTAGGACCCTGAGTACTTGATACCTGTTCCTTGATTTATCGCGCTATCCACATCCGGGAGGTATATGGGACCCCCCTGAGCCAGAGCTTGATTCAGTCTTATTTCTTGGGGCCACAAACTAGTTCGAGGTTTTATTTACTATCCTGTACTTATGCCATGCTACTTCTGTATTTACGATTGTGCGAGGAGCACACTGTACTGTTTAGGAATTGTGACCCGTTTTCGCGGTATCGACAAGCCCAGTCACACTTTCGGGTTCCCAGTCGTTTACAGCCGGCCCCACAAACCTTGAGGCCGTCTCGAAGTCAGCTAACTTCGTTGCGGGTCTACTTTAAGGGGTGGCCCCCTGAAATATTTCTGAATCTTGTGATTGCTTTGTCGTGAAGGCCTCGTTGGGTTTTGATTTGGTTTTTCCGAGGTTGATCGAGTGTGTGTTGCTATTGGTGCACCCCGGCCGGGTAAAACTTTCTGAAAGCCGTGTCCGCGGATATGGACGACTTGGAGCACAGTATCTCGATCATAGACAAGCATACCTAAATTTTATTGCTATAAATTTGACTTTATAATGACTAGTAATCAACTTCACTATAATGGAATGGCTAATTAATACTGCCCACAACTGCTTGCTTTGGGTGTCGCTTGCGACCATTGTACCTGACTAGTAAGTATGACAACTACAACGGAATGGCTGAATAAAAGTACCAACAACTGCTGGGTTTTGGGTTTATCTCACGCTATCTGTATCTGATTAGTAATTGTTGCAACTATAACGGAATGGTTGACTAAAAGTGCCCACTGCTTATTTTATCAGGATGATTATCTATACTTGACTAGTAATTGCTGCAACGATAACTGAATAAATAAAACTGCCAACTGTGTGAGTTCCTCGGTTGACTTCCTCGTTTGGTATCGAGGGGGAAACGCCAGGATGGGTTTGTTTGGTGTTCGCTTCAGGTTGGATCCGGATAGGTCATTCTTACCCCCCTCTGATAACCGCCAGTTGTATCGAGTCTCTATAGGTTGTTTAGTGCATGCTGTCGCTGCCGCTCAGTCCACCATACCTATGTAGGCGAGGACCGCCGAAGTCTCGCCGTGTACTGGCCTCAGTACTGACGCTCCTCTTTTTCCTTCTCCCTTTGTCGGCACCCCTTTTGTTTAAGCAGGTTTTGAGATCGACGTCGTTAGCAGGGTTACCCTTCCGGCTTGGCCTGGGCAGGGTTATGGACGCCATCGGTTATTCTTCAGGGCTCTTAGCCCCATTTGCATCTTGTCCGTAGTCGGACGCTGTATCGTTTTCCAGGTGATTTGGAACTTTGTATATTAAATCTGTATTCTTGACTCTTTGAGTCGCTGTTATATATATCTGTTCTGTGGGTCCCATCGAGGACTGTTGTGTAATGTTATTACTTCGTTTTCCACCCGCACGAAAGTGCCTGGTGGGCACCTTTGAATCGTTTCTATGCGGGTTTGGCGGGTTTCGCTAAAACTTGCATAGGTCCGATTCCGAGGGTGTTAAAGAGTGGTATCAGAGCTCAGCAGTTGCGATACCCCACAAGTCCAGCCTGTAGGATAACCTAGCTAACGGCCGAAGTAGAGTGTCAAAACTATTTTTGAAAATCGGTTGGATAGTTCTGGTTAGGTCTGATTTTACTCCTTACCCCTCTGATGTTCTCCTCTTACCTCTACGTGTTTTGAATCCGCTCTCGTCTCTTTCTTCGAGTCCAGGAATTCTCGTGGTTGGGTTTCCGTCGTACCTTCAGGGTTTCGCTTCCTCCTTTGGTAACGGTGATGCTACGTCCGGTGTTCATGCTGCCGAGGAATCCTTCGTCTGTGGTACCATTCCTTGTTCTTTGTTTGTGCCTTCCGGTGTTTTCCGACGCGACGACATCATCTACGCCAGATCCGATGCAGAATCTGCATCACCCCTTTGTTTCCGAGCCTCGCTTGGCGAGATCTTCAGTCTGATTCCGAGAATGGTTGCACGCTTTTCCACTGATTGTGCGGAGTAATAGTTTGGGTGCGTGATGGATTGGCCCCCATGCCAACTACCCCTTCTATTCGCTTTTGTACATTGCAGTGGATGAGAATGCATCAGTTCCCTCTTTCCATCGAAGTTAGAGGTGGCTTTATTTGTGAATACCTCTACCTTTGACCTGTTGTTCCCGGAGTGTTCTCTCGACGATCACGGATAACGACCTCTTGTTAGTGGTGTCGCGAGGATCTACACGAAGTGAGAAGACGCGGATCGCCGACCTTCCTTCCGGTACCATGAGGCGGATCTCGAGGGCGAGATCCATTGTTAGTGGTGTCGAATTGTGGCATCCCGCAAAACCACTACTAGAAAATCGCGTTGTTTTTGTGCATTGCATCATCATTACATCATCATGCATAGTAATTTTTCCTGAAACAATTTGCGAAAGGCTATGGTTATCTGAAACTAGCCCTCCTTCTATTTCAAATTAAACCCCCGTCTGCGTCCGGATATTTTGTTTGTCTAAAAACTAGTTACAACATGTATTGCCAAATTAAATAAAACATTTAAATATTTTTAGTGGGGCAGTCGAACGGGCCGAATGACCCGAACGACCACCCCAGAAATTAAAACGGACCACCTAATTCCTAAACCTACCAACCTACCTACCCAGCCCTTGCCTCCACATCACCCTGGCCAATCACCAGATGCCACCTCACCCTCCCCAAACTCCCCACCACTCAGATGCTGCCACATCACCCCCAGCCTCTCTCCCCTTTCCTCTCTCTCTCACACACACACGCACACACGCCTGGGCCCCAACCGACCCCCCCACACGCCCACGCCAGCCGCCCCCTGCCCCGATCCCCACGCTCCCGTGCGGCCCCACCCCGCTCCCCTGTCCCCGCACGCCTCCCCCAACCACCCGTCTCCTTCCTTCCCTCTCCCTCCTCGCTCGTCCACCACCGCCCCCTCTGTCAACCGCCAGCGCCGCCCACCCCCGACCTCGGTCCCCGCCCACGCCAGCCGCCCCCGCCTCCCTGCTTCTCTTCTCCCTCCTCCGGCGCCGCCGCCGCAGGCCGAGCCGCGCTCGCCCGCCCTCCGCCTGGCTCGCCTCCCGCGCGCCTCCCCTCTCTCCTCCCCGCACCCGCATCCACCCTCCTCCACCCTCTGCGCCGTTCCCCGCTCGCCCCGGCTGCTCCCCCTCCGGCCGGCCTCGCCCGCCTCGCCTAGCCGCGTCTGCCGCCGCCAGGCCTCTCCCGAGCGCGCCGGCGCCGCCAAGCAGAGCTCCGCCGGAGCCGCCCCCTCCTCCACCTTCCCCGCTAGACCCCCTACGCCCTCTGTCTCGTCGCCGGCAGCCGCCGTGCGCCCCAGACGCCACCCGCGCCGCCGTCCCGCATCCTCGCCGTCTGGCTCGTCCTCGGCCTCCGCCTGCGGCCGTCCGCCGTGCTGGAGCCCCGGCGTGGTCAAGCCTTCGTCCCGCCGTCCTGCTAGGCGCCATCCTCGTCTCCAAGATGTCATCATCTTCGTCGACCGTGGTCTACGAGGGGTGGATGGTCCGGCACGGCCGCCGCAAGATCGGGCGCTCCTTCATCCACATGCGCTACTTCGTGCTGGAGACCCGGCTGCTGTCCTACGTCAAGCGCAGGCCGCAGCACAAGATGCCCAAGCTCCCCATCATGTCCCTCCACATCGATGGCAACTGCAGGGTCGAGGACAGGGGCCTCACGTTACACCAAGGCCATACGCTTTACGTCCTGAGTGTCTACAACAAAAGGGAGAAGCACCACCGCATCACGATGGCGGCATTCAATATCCAGGAGGCTCTGTTTTGGAAGGAGAAAATTGAGATGGTCATCGATCAGCAACAACTGGGAGTGTTGTTTGATGGAAATACAGCTAGCGTAGAAGGTGGAAGGAAATCTTCTTCCTCTGACTGTGACAGTCAGAGAGATGTGTGGTGACAATAAGGCGTCGGCAGGACATTGGAACATAGTGCCAGATCTTCCGAAGATCGATCCCGGCGAGCCAAACCAAACCACCCCGAACCCCAAGATCTTCGTGTTGACGAGAGCGACAACGGCAAGATAGACATCCAGGCTCCATGTCGAGGACCCGCGGTAGCCAAAGACTTCTGCAGCACCCGGCGACACTCGACGAACCACCGACAAGATTCCAGACGCCATGTTCTCCTTCATGGATCCTCTTGAACTCCGTCCGGGTACCCGTCGACCGAACCCCAGCGCGCCAAGTTCTTCGACCGGAGACCGATCCGTCAAATGCGACAAGACCTCCGTCTCGGAACCACCAAGCACTTCCCCCTGAACGCCAAGGTCGTCGACACGGTTACGACATGAACTTCCGCGCGGAACGCCAAGTTCTTCCTCCCGGACGCCAAGACCGACCTGATGCGCGGGCCCGACAAGATCGACACCGACCCGGAAGAATCCGATGCGCCCGACACCGACCCAAGTCCTGCTCCCGGATGCGACAAGATCGACCTCAGTTATCCGAGAACGATCCCGCCGAACCCGTCGAACCCTAAACCCCGAGGCCGAACCCCGAACCCCGGAACCAAGATCGTCGAGACCCCTAATGTGTGAACCGAACCCCTTCCCGCAAACCCTATTTTATAATATAATACAAATTGTTGCATATTGGATTGTCTTGCATGCATACATTCATGTGGTTTGGGGGCCTTATGCCGATTCACCTAATAATTAAATATGGGGCCCATATGCGGGCAACTCTAGCCTTATATTGGCCTCATTTAAATCTGTGTAGCGAACCCGGTGCTATCTTTTGCCATGCTAAAACAACATTTAATTTGCGGGGTAGCTAAATAACTGGAACCGTTTAAATAATTGTCGGGACCCCGGTTCCGCTTAATATGACCTAATCGCATCGCATCTTTGCCATGCCATACATCATACAGGCATCATGCCGATCTTCTGCCGTTGTATTAAATATGGCATCCGGTGTTATTCTAGTGTTTTGCTTCTTCGCGGATAAGGCCGTTGAGTTGATGCGAGTGTCGACCCGATCTTCGGTTGAACCTTCGACAATGTTTTCAGGCGAGCATCTCCCCCTTTCTACCTATCTTACTTTTATAGTATTTACTCCCTCCTGTTGATCTATTGCTATCTGTGTTGCGATGCTCTAGTTTTTCGTGCCCGTGATATCCCTTGCAGCCTATATTGCCTTGGACACACCCTATTACCTGTTGTTTGGTAGATAGTTGGACTTGCGCGTCGAAGTCGCTTGCTCAAGTGCTGTTGCGTGTCGTCAAGTGCCACAGTTGTTGATGTATTGCCTCATGTTGATGTTGGAGATGATCTTAGTTTTACTTATCGTACACTTTGATTCCTGTTTAACAACTAAAATTGAAGTAAGCAGAGGCATCTGTGGGTGATAGATAATATTTGGTTTCCGAACGCCCACTTGTGTCCCGTAGGACCCTGAGTACTTGATACCTGTTCCTTGATTTATCGCGCTATCCACATCCGGGAGGTATATGGGACCCCCCTGAGCCAGAGCTTGATTCAGTTTTATTTCTTGGGGCCACAAACTAGTTCGAGGTTTTATTTACTATCCTGTACTTATGCCATGCTACTTCTGTATTTACGATTGTGCGAGGAGCACACTGTACTGTTTAGGAATTGTGACCCGTTTTCGCGGTATCGACAAGCCCAGTCACACTTTCGGGTTCCCAGTCGTTTACAGCCGGCCCCACAAACCTTGAGGCCGTCTCGAAGTCAGCTAACTTCGTTGCGGGTCTACTTTAAGGGGTGGCCCCCTGAAATATTTCTGAATCTTGTGATTGCTTTGTCGTGAAGGCCTCGTTGGGTTTTGATTTGGTTTTTCCGAGGTTGATCGAGTGTGTGTTGCTATTGGTGCACCCCGGCCGGGTAAAACTTTCTGAAAGCCGTGTCCGCGGATATGGACGACTTGGAGCACAGTATCTCGACCATAGACAAGCATAACTAAAGTTTATTGCTATAAATTTGACTTTATAATGACTAGTAATCAGCTTCACTATAATGGAATGGCTAATTAATACTGCCCACAACTGCTTGCTTTGGGTGTCGCTTGCGACCATTGTACCTGACTAGTAAGTATGACAACTACAACGGAATGGCTGAATAAAAGTACCAACAACTGCTGGGTTTTGGGTTTATCTCACGCTATCTGTATCTGATTAGTAATTGTTGCAACTATAACGGAATGGTTGACTAAAAGTGCCCACTGCTTATTTTATCAGGATGATTATCTATACTTGACTAGTAATTGCTGCAACGATAACTGAATAAATAAAACTGCCAACTGTGTGAGTTCCTCGGTTGACTTCCTCGTTTGGTATCGAGGGGGAAACGCCAGGATGGGTTTGTTTGGTGTTCGCTTCAGGTTGGATCCGGATAGGTCATTCTTACCCCCCTCTGATAACCGCCAGTTGTATCGAGTCTCTATAGGTTGTTTAGTGCATGCTACCGCTGCCGCTCAGTCCACCATACCTATGTAGGCGAGGACCGCCGAATTCTAGTCTCGCCGTGTACTGGCCTCAGTACTGACGCTCCTCTTTTTCCTTCTCCCTTTGTCGGCACCCCTTTTGTTTAAGCAGGTTTTGAGATCGACGTCGTTAGCAGGGTTACCCTTCCGGCTTGGCCTGGGCAGGGTTATGGACGCCATCGGTTATTCTTCAGGGCTCTTAGCCCCATTTGCATCTTGTCCGTAGTCGGACGCTCTATCGTTTTCCAGGTGATTTGGAACTTTGTATATTAAATCTGTATTCTTGACTCTTTGAGTCGCTGTTATATATATATCTGTTCTGTGGGTCCCATCGAGGACTGTTGTGTAATGTTATTACTTCGTTTTCCACCCGCACGAAAGTGCCTGGTGGGCACCTTTGAATCGTTTCTATGCGGGTTTGGCGGGTTTCGCTAAAACTTGCATAGGTCCGATTCCGAGGGTGTTAAAGAGTGGTATCAGAGCTCAGCAGTTGCGATACCCCACAAGTCCAGCCTGTAGGATAACCTAGCTAACGGCCGAAATAGAGTGTCAAAACTATTTTTGAAAATCGGTTGGATAGTTCTGGTTAGGTCTGATTTTACTCCTTACCCCTCTGCTGTTCTCCTCTTACCTCTACGTGTTTTGAATCCGCTCTCGTCTCTTTCTTCGAGTCCAGGAATTCTCGTGGTTGGGTTTCCGTCGTACCTTCAGGGTTTCGCTTCCTCCTTTGGTAACGGTGATGCTACGTCCGGTGTTCATGCTGCCGAGGAATCCTTCGTCTGTGGTACCATTCCTTGTTCTTTGTTTGTGCCTTCCGGTGTTTTCCGACGCGACGACATCATCTACGCCAGATCCGATGCAGAATCTGCATCACCCCTTTGTTTCCGAGCCTCGCTTGGCGAGATCTTCAGTCTGATTCCGAGAATGGTTGCACGCTTTTCCACTGATTGTGCGGAGTAATAGTTTGGGTGCGTGATGGATTGGCCCCCATGCCGACTACCCCTTCTATTCGCTTTTGTACATTGCAGTGGATGAGAATGCATCGGTTCCCTCTTTCCATCGAAGTTAGAGGTGGCTTTATTTGTGAATACCTCTACCTTTGACCTGTTGTTCCCGGAGTGTTCTCTCGACGATCACGGATAACGACCTCTTGTTAGTGGTGTCGCGAGGATCTACACGAAGTGAGAAGACACGGATCGCCGACCTTCCTTCCGGTACCATGAGGCGGATCTCGAGGGCGAGATCCATTGTTAGTGGTGTCGAATTGTAGCATCCCGCAAAACCACTACTAGAAAATCGCGTTGTTTTTGTGCATTGCATCATCATTACATCATCATGCATAGTAATTTTTCCTGAAACAATTTGCGAAAGGCTATGGTTATCTGAAACTAGCCCTCCTTCTATTTCAAATTAAACCCCCGTCTGCGTCCGGATATTTTGTTTGTCTAAAAACTAGTTACAACATGTATTGCCAAATTAAATAAAACATTTAAATATTTTTAGTGGGGCAGTCGAACGGGCCGAATGACCCGAACGACCACCCCAGAAATTAAAACGGACCACCTAATTCCTAAACCTACCAACCTACCTACCCAGCCCTTGCCTCCACATCACCCTGGCCAATCACCAGATGCCACCTCACCCTCCCCAAACTCCCCACCACTCAGATGCTGCCACATCACCCCCAGCCTCTCTCCCCTTTCCTCTCTCTCTCACACACACACGCACACACGCCTGGGCCCCAACCGACCCCCCCACACGCCCACGCCAGCCGCCCCCTGCCCTGATCCCCACGCTCCCGTGCGGCCCCACCCCGCTCCCCTGTCCCCGCACGCCTCCCCCAACCACCCGTCTCCTTCCTTCCCTCTCCCTCCTCGCTCGTCCACCACCGCCCCCTCTGTCAACCGCCAGCGCCGCCCACCCCCGACCTCGGTCCCCGTCCACGCCAGCCGCCCCCGCCTCCCTGCTTCTCTTCTCCCTCCTCCGGCGCCGCTGCCGCAGGCCGAGCCGCGCTCGCCCGCCCTCCGCCTGGCTCGCCTCCCGCGCGCCTCCCCTCTCTCCTCCCCGCACCCGCATCCACCCTCCTCCACCCTCTGCGCCATTCCCCGCTCGCCCCGGCTGCTCCCCCTCCGGCCAGCCTCGCCCGCCTCGCCTAGCCGCGTCTGCCGCCGCCAGGCCTCTCCCGAGCACGCCGGCGCCGCCAAGCAGAGCTCCGCCGGAGCCGTCCCCTCCTCCACCTTCCCCGCTAGACCCCATCCGCCCTCTGTCTCGTCGCCGGCAGCCGCCGTGCGCCCCCGACGCCACCCGCGCCGCCGTCCCGCATCCTCGCCGTCTGGCTCGTCCTCGGCCTCCGCCTGCGGCCGTCCGCCGTGCTGGAGCCCCGGCGTGGTCAAGCCTTCGTCCCGCCGTCCTGCTAGGCGCCATCCTCGTCTCCAAGATGTCATCATCTTCGTCGACCGTGGTCTATGAGGGGTGGATGGTCCGGCACGGCCGCCACAAGATCGGGCGCTCCTTCATCCACATGCGCTACTTCGTGCTGGAGACCCGGCTGCTGTCCTACGTCAAGCGCAGGCCGCAGCACAAGATGCCCAAGCTCCCCATCATGTCCCTCCACATCGATGGCAACTGCAGGGTCGAGGACAGGGGCCTCACGTTACACCAAGGCCATACGCTTTACGTCCTGAGTGTCTACAACAAAAGGGAGAAGCACCACCGCATCACGATGGCGGCATTCAATATCCAGGAGGCTCTGTTTTGGAAGGAGAAAATTGAGATGGTCATCGATCAGCAACAACTGGGAGTGCTGTTTGATGGAAATACAGCTAGCGTAGAAGGTGGAAGGAAATCTTCTTCCTCTGACTGTGACAGTCAGAGAGATGTGTGGTGACAATAAGGCGTCGGCAGGACATTGGAACATAGTGCCAGATCTTCCGAAGATCGATCCCGGCGAGCCAAACCAAACCACCCCGAACCCCAAGATCTTCGTGTTGACGAGAGCGACAACGGCAAGATAGACATCCAGGCTCCATGTCGAGGACCCGCGGTAGCCAAAGACTTCTGCAGCACCCGGCGACACTCGACGAACCACCGACAAGATTCCAGACGCCATGTTCTCCTTCATGGATCCTCTTGAACTCCGTCCGGGTACCCGTCGACCGAACCCCAGCGCGCCAAGTTCTTCGACCGGAGACCGATCCGTCAAATGCGACAAGACCTCCGTCTCGGAACCACCAAGCACTTCCCCCTGAACGCCAAGGTCGTCGACACGGTTACGACATGAACTTCCGCGCGGAACGCCAAGTTCTTCCTCCCAGACGCCAAGACCGACCTGATGCGCGGGCCCGACAAGATCGACACCGACCCGGAAGAATCCGATGCGCCCGACACCGACCCAAGTCCTGCTCCCGGATGCGACAAGATCGACCTCAGTTATCCGAGAACGATCCCGCCGAACCCGTCGAACCCTAAACCCCGAGGCCGAACCCCGAACCCCGGAACCAAGATCGTCGAGACCCCTAATGTGTGAACCGAACCCCTTCCCGCAAACCCTATTTTATAATATAATACAAATTGTTGCATATTGGATTGTCTTGCATGCATACATTCATGTGGTTTGGGGGCCTTATGCCGATTCACCTAATAATTAAATATGGGGCCCATATGCGGGCAACTCTAGCCTTATATTGGCCTCATTTAAATCTGTGTAGCGAACCCGGTGCTATCTTTTGCCATGCTAAAACAACATTTAATTTGCGGGGTAGCTAAATAACTGGAACCGTTTAAATAATTGTCGGGACCCCGGTTCCGCTTAATATGACCTAATCGCATCGCATCTTTGCCATGCCATACATCATACAGGCATCATGCCGATCTTCTGCCGTTGTATTAAATATGGCATCCGGTGTTATTCTAGTGTTTTGCTTCTTCGCGGATAAGGCCGTTGAGTTGATGCGAGTGTCGACCCGATCTTCGGTTGAACCTTCGACAATGTTTTCAGGCGAGCATCTCCCCCTTTCTACCTATCTTACTTTTATAGTATTTACTCCCTCCTGTTGATCTATTGCTATCTGTGTTGCGATGCTCTAGTTTTTCGTGCCCGTGATATCCCTTGCATCCTATATTGCCTTGGACACACCCTATTACCTGTTGTTTGGTAGATAGTTGGACTTGCGCGTCGAAGTCGCTTGCTCAAGTGCTGTTGCGTGTCGTCAAGTGCCACAGTTGTTGATGTATTGCCTCATGTTGATGTTGGAGATGGTCTTAGTTTTACTTATCGTACACTTTGATTCCTGTTTAACAACTAAAATTGAAGTAAGCATAGGCATCGGTGGGTGATAGATAATATTTGGTTTCCGAACGCCCACTTGTGTCCCGTAGGACCCCGAGTACTTGATACCTGTTCCTTGATTTATCGCGCTATCCACATCCGGGAGGTATATGGGACCCCCCTGAGCCAGAGCTTGATTCAGTCTTATTTCTTGGGGCCACAAACTAGTTCGAGGTTTTATTTACTATCCTGTACTTATGCCATGCTACTTCTGTATTTACGATTGTGCGAGGAGCACACTGTACTGTTTAGGAATTGTGACCCATTTTCACGGTATCGACAAGCCCAGACACACTTTCGGGTTCCCAGTCGTTTACAGCCGGCCCCACAAACCTTGAGGCCGTCTCGAAGTCAGCTAACTTCGTTGCGGGTCTACTTTAAGGGGTGGCCCCCTGAAATATTTCTGAATCTTGTGATTGCTTTGTCGTGAAGGCCTCGTTGGGTTTTGATTTGGTTTTTCCGAGGTTGATCGAGTGTGTGTTGCTATTGGTGCACCCCGGCCGGGTAAAACTTTCTGAAAGCCGTGTCCGCGGATATGGACGACTTGGAGCACAGTATCTCGACCATAGACAAGCATAACTAAAGTTTATTGCTATAAATTTGACTTTATAATGACTAGTAATCAGCTTCACTATAATGGAATGGCTAATTAATACTGCCCACAACTGCTTGCTTTGGGTGTCGCTTGCGACCATTGTACCTGACTAGTAAGTATGACAACTACAACGGAATGGATGAATAAAAGTACCAACAACTGCTGGGTTTTGGGTTTATCTCACGCTATCTGTATCTGATTAGTAATTGTTGCAACTATAACGGAATGGTTGACTAAAAGTGCCCACTGCTTATTTTATCAGGATGATTATCTATACTTGACTAGTAATTGCTGCAACGATAACTGAATAAATAAAACTGCCAACTGTGTGAGTTCCTCGGTTGACTTCCTCGTTTGGTATCGAGGGGGAAACGCCAGGATGGGTTTGTTTGGTGTTCGCTTCAGGTTGGATCCGGATAGGTCATTCTTACCCCCCTCTGATAACCGCCAGTTGTATCGAGTCTCTATAGGTTGTTTAGTGCATGCTGCCGCTGCCGCTCAGTCCACCATACCTATGTAGGCGAGGACCGCCGAATTCTAGGCTCGCCGTGTACTGGCCTCAGTACTGATGCTCCTCTTTTTCCTTCGCCCTTTGTCGGCACCCCTTTTGTTTAAGCAGGTTTTGAGATCGACGTCGTTAGCAGGGTTACCCTTCCGGCTTGGCCTGGGCAGGGTTATGGACGCCATCGGTTATTCTTCAGGGCTCTTAGCCCCATTTGCATCTTGTCCGTAGTCGAACGCTCTATCGTTTTCCAGGTGATTTGGAACTTTGTATATTAAATCTGTATTCTTGACTCTTTGAGTCGCTGTTATATATATATATATATCTGTTCTGTGGGTCCCATCGAGGACTGTTGTGTAATGTTATTACTTCGTTTTCCACCCGCACGAAAGTGCCTGGTGGGCACCTTTGAATCGTTTCTATGCGGGTTTGGCGGGTTTCGCTAAAACTTGCATAGGTCCGATTCCGAGGGTGTTACATCATCTTCCCCAAAATCATGCGCCCGCGACCAGCTCCGGCCGTTTCCTCCCCCGTCACTTCCGTTGAATTCGCGAGTTAGATGCCATTGATTCGCCGAGTAACTCCCCTCCCAGCTTTGGCTACTTAACCCCCTCCCCTCTCCGCTCATTTCCCGTCACTCGGCACCCCCATCTCCGCCACCAGGCTGCCGGCAATTCGAGTTGCAACGCCGCTGCCCGACGCTCTCCGGCGACCGATTCTGGTGGAACTCCCCGCCCCTTGCCCTCTCGACCTTGCTGTCATGTTTGCCACACTCCCGCGCATCTAACACTGCTCATGGACCTCCTTTTGGTGGCTTACAGTGTCGTCTTCGTCGACGACCGCGCGTTTCCGACGACGTGCTCTACTCCGACGAGCGACTACGGTAAACCTAGCCCTCCCCCACCCCTCTGGTTCACGCTCGCACTCACACCATTCCAGTGCGCGTCTAACGCCACCTTTCACTTGCCTTCCTATGCCTTGTAGCGCCGCCAACGACGATGCCGAGCACACCCGAAGCCGCCCTCAACTCCGGCGAGGAATTCCCGACAGTCCCGCACGCCCGCGTCTTCACCACATCGACCATCGTCATCACCTCGTCTCCACGCTTCGGTAATGACCCACACCTTTTCCATTTTCCCCCTAGTGCCACCAGTACACCGCCGGCAGAAGCGTCGCCTCCACTCTGGCCATTCGCGCCACGACTCGTTGGTCAAAGCAACGTGCGCCGTTAGATCTGTATCGAAGAGTTTAGATTAGATCTAGATTGAACCGTTTTCTTTAGATCTGGCACGTTGAATCTAACTTGATCCAACGGAGTGGAAGCATGATCTTGAGTGAAGCGGTATCGTCTAATCAGGAAGCGCCGCGTGGCTAGGGTTAAATTTAAAATCTGGAATTAGATCTATTAGTTGTTCAAACTTGCAAAATTCATAACTTTTAATCCACACGTTCAAATTTTGAAAATTTTATATCATTGGAATCAGGCGAAAGAATTCTATCCAATTATGCACTTTGTTTAATAAATTTCATCTGTAAAATGGGTTGTTTTTGCAGAGACATTTATAAGCTTATTTTGTATATAAAAATTGTATGGAAAATGTTCTAAGGGCAAAATTAATTTTATTTAGTGTATAATTGTTTTGTTTATGATTCAGTACTGTTTCACTTGTCTGGTTTGATTTAGAAAAATCATCACATGGCATTTGCATGCATTCATATATTTTTGCTTGTATATTTTTGATATGTGAATTTTGGTGCTATCATTTTATGTGTAGATTTTGGTGCTAATAGTGATTGTGGTTGTGAAGATTGTTGCTACTCCCCCAACTACCAAGGCAAGTGGTGCTCATATTTTTGTCCCAATATTTTGACTATGCATTAGAAATAATTTGTACTTGCATGAATATTTTGCTAAGTATCTATATGCTATGCTTGGGAAATCCTAGTAGTTGTAGAATTGTTAGAATTTTCTCTAAGTTAAGATACTTGCTATTGCCATGCTTAGCCTAGATAGTAGCAACCAAGGGTAGAATATATACATGTTATGTAAAAATATTGCTAAGTCTTTGAATTATGGTTTTGCTTAATAAAACAACTAAGTGAATGAAACACCTGGGTGGAATGGTAATTTCTTGGTGGTTTTGGTTGAGTGGTTACACAAGGCCCATTTCTATGGTTTACCTTGTGTATCTCACATGTGGATTGCCACCCAGGAACAAAGGGATTTTAGATGCCAAATGTTAATAAGCTTCTAGTGCATCCACATGGCATTATGGTCTCTGCCTGGATCATATAGGTTGCAATAACTTAGCCAAATGGACAGTTGGTGGTAGGGGAATGATAGGTTGGAGCGCGTCCATTCTGGTCTAAGGGAAGGCTTCTGAAAGGTCCTGTCTTGGTGAAAACAAGTCTTGTGGGGAAAGTGCACCACCTCTGAAGATGGAATAAACTAAGTACTTAGCCGTGTCCCCGGTAATGGACAACTTGAGCATCAAGACATGGAAGCTATCAAGAATCTCCTCATCCCAATTTTCTAAATTTAAACTTGTGGTTGAACAAGGGTGAAGGTTCACCAATTTCTATTGGTGGTTCCTTGGGAAAGTTTTTGTCAAAGAAAAACTTAGTGTTTTCAACTGATAGGTAAAACCTATTTTGAGCAAAGCAAGCCTAAGCTACACTTATCCAAATTCATGTAGTAACTAAATGTTAATATTCTACTAAGGTATCACTTGCCAATACTATTCCAATGTATTGACCCACTGTGGATGTAACTTGTGATGTTGCAGGTTACTCTAATGATGATTAGGGGTTATGAGTCTACACTCAACATGCTTGCCTGTGGCACATGAAGATGAAGACTTTATTTATATTGATAAGTTAAACTCTTGTATTAAGCCTGTGGCTATGGAGTTGTAAAAGACTATGTTATCTCTGGAATGACGATGTAATAATGACCTTTGTTTCGGTGTACTTCATTTTAAACTGTGGATGCTAGCATTTGATCCAGGGACTAGCATTGCAATCACAGGGATATTTACCTTTATAAAGGTGGGATCTTACACACAGGGACCTTTAACTTTATAAAGGTGGGGTCTTACAGCCGGGGACACGGCTAAGTACTTAGGTTTTACCCTCTCGAGAGGTGGTGCACTTTCCCCACAAGACTCGACATGCATCGAGGCAAGACTTTTTAGAAGCATTCCCTTAGACCACCATGGACGCGTTCCTTCCTATCAACCCTACCACCAACCATCCATCTGGCTAAGTTCTTGCAACCTAGTTGGTCAAGGCAGAGCCCATATACCATGTGGTTGCACTAGAAGCTTCTCAACACTAAACATCTCAAATCCTTTTGTTCCTGGGTGGCAATCCACAGGTGTGATACACAAGGTAAACCATAGACATGGGCCTTGTGTAACCACTCAACATAAACCAACCATAACATTCCACCCAGGTGATTCATTCACTTAGTTGTTTTGTTAATCAAAAACACAAGTCATAGACTTAGTAATATTTCATAGCATGAATAATCCACCCTTGTATTCTACTAGCTAGACTAAGCATACTAGTAGCAAGTTTCTTAACTTAGTCAAAAATCTACTAAGACTACAACTACTAGGATTTCCCAAGGCATAACATAGTATATACTTAGAAAAATTCTCCATGCAAGTCCTACTCAAAATAACAATAGTGCATAGTCAAACTAGTAGGACAAAATATGAAGCATCACTTTCCTTGATAGTTGGGAGAGTAGCATCAGTCCTCACAATCACAATCACCAAAATCTACACATAAAATCATAACACCAAATTCACATTTCAATATTCAAACAAAAATACATATGAATGCATGCAAATGCAATGGAATGATTTTCTACAATAAACAAGTCAAATCAAACAGTACTGAACACAAAGGAAACTTTCTGTAGTCTAAATAAACTCAAATTTACTTTAAAATCATTTTCCAAATAATTTTTATATGCAAAATAGGCCTACAAATGGTTCTGCTAATAATCCTATTTTTTCAGAAGCAAACGAAACAAAACAAAACAAAAGATATGAATTTTACAAGTTTGAGTATCTAATAGATTCAAAAACAGATTTTAAATCGAATTTATAGACGCGTGGCATCACCTGATTGGCCGATACCGCTTCGCACGGATCATGCTTCTGTGCCATTGGATCAAGTCAGATTCAACGCGCCAGATCTAAATAAAACGGTTAAGTAAGTGATCTATTCTACGACGCAGGGTCTAGATCTAACGGCTCTGGATCAAGTGACCAAAACCTAGCGGCGCTGGCAGCGGCGACGGCACTTCCGGCGACATTCCGACGAGTCTAGAGGGGGCTGGGGTGGTGCCGATGCTTACCAGCGTCACGTGGATGCGAGGAAGCTCAAGGTGGTCGTGGTTTGGACAGGGGCATGTTGTTGTGGCCGCGGGAGCTCGTCGGAGTTGGTCCTTGCGTCGGGCGCTTGCGAACGGGGACCTGGTGCGCACGGGAACAAACGACAAGCATTAGTAGACGCGCAAGACAGAGACGAACTCACTCGTTTGAATTAGAGGTCAAGTGGGACACTGGTCTCACCGGAATGGCTCGTCGGAGTCGAGCGGCACGTCTGGGGCTTGCAGTGCTTGACGGGGGAGAGCTCTTGGGTCACTAACAGGCAAACAAAAGGCATCAGAAGGAGCAAAAGAGGATGGCGGGCATGACAGGGTAAACCAGAGGGCAAGGGGTGGACGGAGCTCACCAGAATTGATCGCCGGAGTTCGTTGAGTAGCGGTGGTGCGAGCTTGATTACTGGCATCCTAGGGGCGCTCTGGCGATGGGGGTTGAGGGAAAATGGTGCGGGGGCATAGGAGGTTAAGTAGCTGGCATCGGGGGCAAGGATTACTGCCAGAATCAATGGAATTGATTCGAATTTGTAAGACCCCACCTTTATAAAGGTAAAGGTCTCTGTGATTGCAATGCTAGTCCCTGGATCAAATGCTAGCATCCACAGTTTAAGATGAAGTACACAGAAACAAAGGTCATTATTACATCGTCATTCCAGAGATAACATAGTCTTTTACAACTCCATAGCCATAGGCTAGTACAAGAGTTTAACTTAACAATATAAATAAAAGTCTTCATCTTCATGTGCCACAGGCAAGCTTGTTGAGTATAGACTCATGACCCTAATCCTCATCAGAGTAATCTGCAACATCACAAGTTACAGCCACAGTGGGTCAATACATTGGAATAGTATTGGCAAGTGATACCTTAGTAGAATAATAGTATCCAGCTTCTATATGAATTTGGCTAAGTGTAGCTTAGGCTTGCTTTGCTCAAAATAGGTTTTACCTATCAGTTGAAAACACTAAGTTTTTGTTTGGCAAATACTCCCAAGGAACCACCAATAGACATTGGTGAACCTTTACCCTTGTTCAACCACAAGTTTTAACTTAGAAATTGGAATGAGGAGATTCTTGATAGCTTCCATGTCTTGATGCTCAAATTGTCCATTTCCGGGGACACGGCTAAGTACTTAGATTCTTCCTTCTGCAGAGGTGGTGCACTTTCCCCACAATACTCGACATGCATCGTGACATGACCTTTCAGAAGCCTTCCCTTAGACCAAAATGGACACGCTCCAAACCTATCACCCCCTACCACCAACTGTCCATTTGGCTAAGTTATTGCAACCTATATGATCCAGGCAGAGCCCATAATGCCATGTGGCTGCACTAGAAGCTTCTTAACATATGGCATATCAAATCCCTTTATTCCTGGGTGGCTTTCCACAAGTGGGATACACAAGGTAAATCATAGAAATGGGCCTTGTGTAACCACTCAACACAAACCAATCCACCATTCCCCCCAGGTGTTTCATTCACTTAGTTGTTTTATTAAGCAAAACACAAGTCAAAGACCTAGCAACATTTTTCCATAGCATATATATAATACACCCTTGGTTGCTAATAGCTAGGTTAAGCATGGCAATAGCAAGTATCTTAACTTATAGAAAATTCTAGCAATTCTACAACTACTAGGATTTCCCAAGCATAGCATATAGATACTTAGCAAAATTTAACATGCAAGCCCTATACAAAATATCACCAATGCATAGTAAAAATATTGGGACGAAAATATGAAGCACCACTTTCCTTGGTAGTTGGGGGAGTAACAACAATACTCACAGTCACAATCACCACTAGCACCAAAATCTACACATAAAATGATAGTACCAAATTCATATTTCAAATAATCAAGCAAAAATATATGAATGCATGCAAATGCCATATGATGATTTTTCTAAACCAAACAAGACAAGTAAATCAGTACTGATGTAAGACCCCACATTTATAAAGGTAAAGGTCCCTGTGATTGCAATGCTAGTCCCTGGATCAATAGCTAGCATCCACAGTTTAAGATGAAGTACACAGAAATAAAGGTCATTATTACATCGTCATTCCAGAGATAACATAGTCTTTTACAACTCCATAGCCATAGGCTAGTACGAGAGTTTAACTTAACAATGTAAATAAAAGTCTTCATCTTCATGTGCCACGGGAAAGCATGTTGAGTGTAGAATCATAACCCTAATCCTCATCAGAGTAACCTGCAACATCACAAGTTACAGCCACAGTGGGTCAATACATTGGAATAGTATTGGCAAGTGATACCTTAGTAGAATAATAGTATCTAGCTTCTACATGAATTTGTATAAGTGTAGCTTAGGCTTGCTTTGCTCAAAATAGGTTTTACCTATCAGTTGAAAACACTAAATTTTTGTTTGGCAAAAACTCCCAAGGAACCACCAATAGACATTGGTGAACCTTTAACCTTGTTCAACCACAAGTTTTTAACTTAGATATTGGGATGAGGAGACTCTTGATAGCTTCCATGTCTTGATGCTCAAATTGTCCATTTCCAGGGACACGGCTAAGTACTTAGATTCTTCCTTCTGTAGAGGAGGTGCACTTTCCCCACAAGACTTGATTTTCACCAAGACAGGACCTTTCAGAAGCCTTCCCTTCGACCAAAATGGACGCGCTCCAAACCTATCACCCTCTACCACCAACTGTCCATTTGGATAAGTTATTGCAACCTATATGATCATGGCAGAGCCCATAATGCCATGTGGCTACACTAGAAGCTTCTTAACATATGGCATCTCAAATCCCTTTGTTCCTGGGTGGCATTCCACAAGTGAGATACACAGGGTAAACCATTGGAAAATGGGCCCTGGTAACCACTCAACAAAAATCCACCAAGCAATTACCATTCCACCCAGGTGTTTCATTCACTTAGTTGTTTTATTAAGCAAAAACATAAGTCAAAGACTTAGAAATATTTTTCCATAGCATGTATATAATCCACCATTGGTTGCTACTAGCTAGTCTAAGCATGGAAATATAAAGTATCTTAACTTAGAGAAAATTCTAACAATTCACAACTACTAGGATTTCCCAAGCATAGCATATAGATACCTAGCAAAAATTAGCATGCAAGCCCTATACAAAATATTTCTAATGCATAGTCAAAATATTGGGACAAAAGTAAGTAGCTTGATAGTTTGGAGAGTAACAACAATCCTCACAGTCACAATCACCACTAGCACCAAAATCTACACATAAAATGATAGCACCAAATTTATATTTCAAACAATCAAACAAAAATATATGAATGCATCAAAATGCCATGTGATGATTTTTATAAACTAAACAAGACAAGTGAAACAGTACTGAACACTAAACTAAACATTTATACATCAAATAAACTTTATTTGGCCTTTAAAACATCTTCCAATTAATTTTTATACACAAAATAAGCCTACAAATGTCTCTGCATAAAATTATATTTTAACAGAAACAAAATACAAAACTAAACCCGTAGATGTGTAGGATTTATTTTTGTGATTCCAATGGTATATTATTTGTATTTTTTTGGATAAACAGAACAAAAGTTATTGAATTTACAAGTTTGAATATCTAATAGATGAAAATCCAGATTTTAAATCTAAAACCTAGCCACGCGGCGCTTCCTGATTGGCGCGTACCGGTTTGGCCGGATCACGCTCGAGGACCGTAGGATATAACTAACGATGCACGGCCCAGATCTGATCATACCGCTTCAACTAAATATCTAATCATGGCCCTAGGATCCAGATCCAATGGATCAGATCTGATCGACCAAAACTCAGCGGCGCGAATGGTGCTGGCGGCAGCGACGGCTCTGGCGGTGACACGCCGGCGATGTCAGAGGTGCAGGGGGGTGTGCTAGTTCTTACCGAGACCGAGAGGACATGGAGATGCTCAATGTGTAGGTGGACAGGGCCGGGGCGCACGGACAAAGCAGCAAAACCTCGTCGGAGTTTGTCCGCGCGTTGGGTGCTCACTGTCGGAGTCGAACACGACGACCTAGGGCGCAAGGGATCAAATGGCAAGCGTTAACAGATGCGTAAGACACAGACGAACACAGTCGCGTGAACCAGAGACAGAGGGGAACATGGGGCTCACCTGAATGGCTCGTCGGAGTTGAGCTAAGCTTCGGGCGTTTGCAGGCGTTGATGAGGGCGACAACCTGGGGTGATTTAGGACAAATTGAAAGCATGATAAGATGCGCAAGGCGATGGTGAAGTAGTTCATGTGAACCAGAGGGAAAGGCGTGCTCGAGACCAACTGTGATGGCTCGCCGGAGTTCTTCGGTGCTGCGACGGTGTAGGGCGAAATTCGTGGAGCCTGGCGACGCTCTATGGTTGGTGAGTGAGGGGAATGGAGCGGAGTGAGGAGGGGTTTAAGTAGCCAGAGCTGGGTGAGGAATTAATCGGCGAATCAACATCAATTAAGCACGTCATCAATGGCAGTGACGCGGGGAGGTAACGGCGGAGGGCCAGGTCGTGGGCGAGGTTTGGGGAAGACGATGACGGGGCAAGTGGGTCTGGGGCGTCAGCGAGAGCGTGTGCGCGGGCGGGGTGAGAAACAGAGGGAGAGGGGAAAACCCGGGTGGGCTGGTTCTGTTACTGGGCCGAATAGGTGGCACCGGCCCTTTTTCTTTTCTTTATTCCTTTTTCATTTCTGTTTTGATTTTCTGGTTTCTTTTTCAAATGTTTTTCAAATGAGTTCGAATTCAAACTTTCTTTGGATTTTTGTAAAGTGAACCATGCACATATTTGAATATAAAACATTGTTGTTCACTCAAAAATACATTGGCCCATTGACTTTAAAATAAAACCATGCCTTAATTATTTATTTATAATAGGCATATGAATGGTTTTGAATTCATATTTTTGTTTTGAAATTTTTGACCAAGCTTTGGAAATAACAATCAAACCTATGTTCAAACCTTTTCTGGTTAAAACAAGTATTCTCATATTAGAGAGTAGAAATAAAGCCATTGTTTTTCCTACATAAAACAATAGGCAACAATTTGCTTCTGTTTTTTGAAATCATATTTGAAAATGATCCTAAACGCTTATGAATGATATGAAAACTTTATAATCATGATTTTTGGGATGTTACAAATCTAACCCCCTTAAGGTGAATCTCGCCCTCGATATTCAGATTGGCTAGCAAATAGGTGAGGGTGGTCTTTCCGAAGATCATCTTCTCTTTCCCATGTTGCTTCTTCTTCGGAATGATGATTCCACTGAACTTTGCAGAATTTGATGGTCTTTGTCCGAGTAACTCTTTTTGCAGTCTCGAGAATCTTGATAGGTTTTTCCTCATAAGTGAGATCACTTTCCAATTGGACCTCTTCCAAAGGTATAATATCCTTCAAAGAAGTCTCTTCCATCTCCGGATGGCATTTCTTTAACTGACTCACATGAAACACATTGTGAACGGCAGGCAATGATTCAGGCAATTCAATCTCATATGCCACTTCTCCTTTACGGCTCATAATCTTGAATGGTCCAACATATCTTGGGGCCAATTTTACTTTGACTCCAAACGTCTTCACTCCACGAAGTGGTGATACTCTAAGATAAGCTCTATCACCCACCTCATAGGTGACTTCCCTATGATTGGGATCTGCGTAGCTCTTTTGTCGAGACTGTGCTATCTTCAATCTGTCCTTTACCAACTTGACTTTCTCTTCAGCTTCCTTGATTAATTCTGGCCCGAACAAGTTTCTTTCTCCAACACCATTCCATAGCAACGGTGTAGTACACTTTCTGCCATAGAGAAATTCAAACGGTGCCATCTCAATACTGGCTTGATAGCTGTTGTTTTAAGAGAATTCTGCGTAAGGCAGACTTTCATCCCAACTAGCTCCATAATCTAGGGCACATGCCCTCAACATATCCTCTAGAATCTGGTTGGTCCTTTCTGTCTGTCCATCAGTCTGGGATGAAAAGCAGTACTGAATTCCAATATCGTTCCCAATGACTCATGTAGTTGCCTCCAAAAATGGGAAGTGAATTGAGTTCCCCTATCAGACACAATACTCTTGGGTACTCCATGCAGACACACAATCTATTCATATAGATCATGGCTAACTTAGCACTTGTATAGGTTGTCTTCACGGGTATGAAATGAGCCACTTTAGTCAGGCGATCCACTATGACCCAAATAGAATCATATCCGATCTAGTCCTTGGCAGTCCAATGATGAAATCCATGCCAATCTTGTCCCACTTCCAATCAGGAATAGGTAGTGGTTGTAACAATCCTGCTGGTTTCTGATGTTCCAGTTTCACTCTGCTACATACATCACACAAAGCAATATGTTCGGCGATGTCCTTCTTGAGATTATTCACCAAAATCTTTCCTTCACATCCATGTACATTTTGGTGTTACCCGGATGAATGGAATATGGTGAGTTTGCTTCCTGTAAAATCAGTTTCCGAAGCTCCGGATCTTGCGGAATGCAGATACGTTTTCCATACCAAAAAGTACCATGTTCGTCTTCATGGAATCCTTTAGACTTTCCCTTGCTAATCTTTTCCTTAATCTCTTCAATTTCCTTGTCTATCTTTTGGGCTTCCTTGATTTTTTCCAACAAGGTGGGTTGAACATCCAATGACATGAGATGTCCCTCAGGCACTATCTCCAAACTGAGATCTTTGAATTGAGCACACAGATCATCTGGCAATTCTCCCTTAGTAAGGCCATTCACATAAACCTTACGGCTTAACGCATCAGCTACAACATTTGCTTTACCGGGGTGGTATTGCAAACTCAAGTCATAATCCTTGATGAGTTCTAGTCATCTTCATTGTCTCATGTTGATTTCTTTCTGAGTGAAGATATACTTCAAACTTTTGTTATCTATGAACACTTCACAACGCTTTCCCAAAAGATAATGACTCCATGTTTTGAGTGCATGGACAACAGAGGCTAACTCCAAATCATGAGTAGGATAATTCACTTCATGAGTTTTGAGTTGTCTTGAGGCATACGCCACAACTTCCCCTTCTTGCGTCAGAACTGCACCTAATCATTGGTGAGATGCATCACAATACACTTGAAAATCCTTCTCCAAGTCTGGAAGACATAAGACTGGTGCTGTCACAAGTCTCTTTTTCAACTCTTGGAAATTGAGTTCACATCCTTCAGTCCAATCAAATTTCTTGTCTTTCTTAAGTAACTCCATCATTGGCTTAGCTACTTTTGAGAAATTCTCAATGAACCTTCTATAGTATCCTGCCAAGCCAAGGAAACTACGAACTTCTTTCACTGACTAAGGAGATTCCCACTCAGTTACAGCTGACACTTTTGCGAGATCAACTGCTACACCATCTCCTGACACAATGTGTCCAAGAAAACCAACCTCATTCAACCAGAATTCACACTTGCTGAATTTGGCATACAGTTTATGCTCTCTAAGCTTCTCAAGTATCAATCACAAATGTCCTTCATGCTCTTCATTGCTCTTGGAGTAGATCAAAATGTCATCGATGAAAATGACAAAAAACTTGTCAAGAAACTCCATGAACACCATGTTCATCATATTCATGAAGTAGGATGGTGCATTGGTCAAACCAAATGTCATCACGGTGTACTCATATAATCCATACCTAGTGGTAAAAGCAGTCTTAGGTATGTCTTGTTCCCTTATCTTTAGCTGAAAGTAGCCTGATCGGAGATCAATCTTTGAGAACACACGGGCTCCTTCTAACTGATCAAACAAGTCATTGATTCTGGGCAAAGGATACTTGTTCTTGATAGTCACCTCATTGAGTGAACGATAATCTATGCATAACCTTTGACTTCTATCTTTCTTTTCCACAAACAGAACTGGTGCTCCCCAAGATGAAGAACTTGGTTGAATAAATCCTTGTTGCAACTGTTCTCCAAGTTGTTTCTTGAGTTCTTTCAACTCATCAACTGACACCTTGTAAGGTCTCTTTGCTATTGGTCCTGATCCTGGCAGCAAATCAATCAGAAACTCATCATCTCTATCTGGTGGCATCCCTGGCAATTCCTCCGGAAACACATTCGGATATTCTCTCACAATTAGCACACTGTATATGCTAACCCCCTTAAGAGAATTTATCTTAATCCCTTTTGATTCAAAGTTAGACTTGAATCTAATCCGTTTCTTATCCGGGGTTGTGAGTGCGACAGTACGGTTAGCACAATCTAGTACTCCTTCATACTTGGTCATCCAATCCATTCCCAAAATAACATCCAATCCTTGGGAATCTTGGATTACCAGACTAACTGGAAACTTATGCTTTCCAAATTCTATTACTAGATCACGGCATCCAAGGCTTACTATCATATCTCCACCGGGAGAACTTACTTTTATAAGACACCCAATATTTTCAGTTGGAAAACCATTTCTATCAACAAATGCTCTTGATATGAATGAATGCGATGCACCAGTATCAAAAAGAACAAGTGCTGGAATAGAATTGAGTTTGAACTTACCAGCCATAGCATCGGACTCCTCATAAATCTCTTCCACATTGATGTGGTTTACTTGTCCCTTCTGGAAAGGGTTGGGCTTGGTGGCTCCTTCAACTTTCTTCTCTGGGCACTCATTTGCATACTGCCCCAGCTTCTTACACTTGAAACATTCAACCTGACTGATATCTCTCTTTGCAGGCTGACTACCACTTCCACTTCCACCTCTACTGTGGTGACTCTTGTGTCCACCCTTGTGGTTCTTGTACTTGTCATTATCATGACTACGGTGATTCTTGTTGTCATGATGGCGGTTGTGGCTGTGGTGGTTGTTGTGCTTTCCATGTTTGTGGGATCCAGAACTCCCACTATCATCGTGATGGGAATGCTTGTGAGACGATCCCGAGCTGTGCTTGTCAAAGCTGTGATTCCTCTTCCTACTCTCAACCTGTTTCATCTTGTTTTCCAAGATAGTAGCCTTGTCACAAAGTGATTGGTAGGCTGGAACATAGGCAACAGACAGCTACAGATTTAGTTCATCATTCAGTCCTTCGAGGAATTTCTCCTTCCTCTTGGCATCAGTATCAACTTCATCCGATGCATAATGCGTCAGATTGTTGAATTCCTCAATATACTCCGCGACGCTTCGGTGACGCTGTTTCAGGTTGTGGAACTCCTTCTTCTTCAAATTTATCACTCCGGATGAGATGTGAGTTGTACGGAATCCATCCTCAAAGATGGCCCAAGTCACATCCTCAATGGGAGTGGTGATCTGAAAGTTGTCCCACCAGGTTGCTGCTGGCCCTTCTAGAAGATGTGCTGCAAACCCGACCTTCTCTTTGTCGGTGCAGCCAACAGTCACAAAATCCTTGTTCACTGAACGTAACCAGCCATTGGCTACCATTGGATCAGTGGTTCCCGAGAACTTTGCAGGCCTCGGTCTTAGAAATCTGGTGATCATGTCAAATCTTGGCGGATTATTCTGGTTGTTGTTGTTATTCTGATTCTGGTTCTGCATGAAGGTGGTCATCATCTGCATCAGTTGTGCTTATGCTGTCATCAACTGCTGCATCTCGGGAGTGACATTGTTGTTGTTGTCTTGGTTGGGGTTGTCACGTCGAGGAGGCATCTGTGGTTTTAATAAGGATAAGAATGAGATACCCATAGATGCTTAACATGCACAATACATCACATAGACAATCACAATAACCAAGCATCAAAATAACATAGAGTTTAAACGACATAAAGAATGAGTTTTGGAAAAAGCAAACACACCATAGCAAGCCATCCACATGTTGGATGGTCATTGCGACTCACTAATCAAAGTACGATAGATGAAAGGTAGATGAAAGATAATCGAGATTCTACACTACTCCTCTACATCAATCTCCACGTCAACGAGGGTAAGACCTGCATTCTCCATGGCGATCTTGTACTCATTAACACTAGCAGTCAAGGCCTCAATCTTGGCCCTAAGAGCCCTCTTCTGTGAGCGAAGCCTCTCGATCATTCCCTGATGATGCTCAAGATCGAAGTCCTTGGCCTCTAGCTCTTCCTTCATCTCCCAAATCTTCTTGTTCCTGTCTTGGACCCTTTTCTCCTGGCTCTTGAACTTCTTGTCATGGCTTTCAAACTTGGCCTCCATTTCCTTGACAATCTCGTCTTGCTCCGCGAAGAGCTTGTCCTTCTCTCGAAGCTGAACCTGGAGCTCGTCATTGCTAAGTATGACGTTGGTCCTATAGTATCTAGGTGTCTAATAAGACCCTCTAGGTCCTGGAGGTACAGACGAATCGGCTCCATCGTCTCTCTAGCAGCATCCTCATACTCTATAGCTTCACCCTCCTCGTTGCGTCTCCCGAAGGGGTGAAAGTAAAGACCTCTAAGCTCGGTGGAGTGTCTCCCTACCAGGCGCCCAAGTAACTCCCGCATGACTACATCTAAGCCTTTCTCCCTGTCGTCATGCATCAGCTTGAAAGTGATTGTCTCTGTGGTTGGCTCTTTCTAGCGTCCCGGCTAGGTGACTCTGAAGCCCCATAGGTCCATCCTCTCAAACTTGGTGAGTGGGAGTGTCATGATTCTAGGAAGTGGAAGGTTGAGCACACTAGTGAGCTCAATGAGACGAGTACCAAAACGAGTTTCCTTGAACTCCTCGGCTGTGTTGATAACAACATTAGGCATCTATTTTATAAGATAGAGAAAATTTAGAATCAACATCAATAGAGAAAAATCACAAGACAAAATATCACAAGCACATCTTTTTGTAACAAATACACAAGTCATGGCATACACAAATCCATTACAAACATCAAAGGTTCAACATAACTTAGACAAATTTTTGGAAGTAAAAACAATAAGTGTGGTGGTCCAACTAACGAAGTACATTACAAATCTCACTCACTAGACAAAATAGCTATCAGGGCATCCTTAGTATCCATCTGTCTATCTTGTTCACAAGACTCCCATATTAAATCTATGATGTCTACCCTTAGTTGTTGGTTGGTAGTCTCTAATTCTTGGGTATGCTTCTTTTCTTCTCTAAGGTCATTTTTGGTGTTGAGCATTCTGCACTTGAGTCTATCACCAAGCTCCTTAATAGGATTCCAAGCTGCATTTCTTGCAGAGTCAAAGAATGTTGTGTGCATTTCTGAGTTGGTGACCATGCAGAATCCTGACTCCTTGTGGTTGTATTCCTTGTTTTTGTACAAGTGAAGTTGCACCCACCAATACTCTTCTCCTTCATCTATCACAGGGAAACCCGTGTACACAGCTGCATATTGTATCCCCATGGTAACCATGAGGTTCTTGAGTGCCTTGGAAATTCCGTCTCACACTCCAAAGTCATGGTCATGAGTGGTCCCTTCCTCACGGCTTCATTGATGGAGTTCATCTACCAATAGAGATGAGAAAGTAGATTAGAAAAGTTTACGAGAAGAAAAAGACAAGTGTGGAAATTTTTCAAAGTGTTGAAATTTTTTCCTTAGTAGTTTCTAATCCAATCCTAGGGTCATAGTCCTACAGGAAACAGAGTGCTCTGATACCATCTGTAAGACCCCACCTTTATAAAGGTAAAGGTCCCTATGATTGCAATGCTAGTCCCTAGATCAATAGCTAGCATCCACAGTTTAAGATGAAGTACACAGAAATAAAGGCCATTATTACATCGTCATTCCAGAGATAACATAGTATTTTACAACTCCATAGCCATAGGCTAGTACAAGAGTTTAACTTAACAATGTAAATAAAAGTCTTCATCTTCATGTGCCATAGGCAAGCATGTTGAGTGTAGACTCATAACCCTAATCCTCATCAGAGTAACCTGCAACATCACAAGTTACAGCCACAATGGGTCAATACATTGGAATAGTATTGGCAAGTGATACCTTAGTAGAATAATAGTATCTAGCTTCTACATGAATTTGTCTAAGTCTATCTTAGGCTTTCTTTGCTCAAAATAGGTTTTACCTATCAGTTGAAAACACTAAGTTTTTATTTGGAAAAAACTCCCAAGGAACCACCAATAGACATTGGTGAACCTTTACCCTTGTTCAACCACAAGTTTTAACTTAGAAATTGGAATGAGGAGATTCTTTATAGCTTCCATGTCTTGATGCTCAAATTGTCCATTTCCGGGGACACGTCTAAGTACTTAGATTATTCCTTCTACAGAGGTGGTGCACTTTCCCCACAAGACTCGACATGCATCGAGACAGGACCTTTCAGAAGCCTTCCCTTAGACCAAAATGGACGCGCTCCAAACCTATCACCCCCTACCACCAACTGTCCATTTGGCTAAGTTATTGCAACCTATATGATCTAGGCAGAGCCCATAATGCCATGTGGCTGCACTAGAAGCTTCTTCACATATGGCATCTCAAATCCCTTTGTTCCTGGGTGGCTTTCCACAAGTGTGATACACAAGGTAGACCATAGATATGGACCTTGTGTAACCACTCAACATAACCCAAACAACCATTCCACCCAGGTGTTTCATTCACTTAGTTGTTTTATTAAGCAAAAACACAAGTCAAAGACTTAGCAACATTTTTCCATAGCATATATATAATCCACCCTTGGTTGCTACTATCTAGGCTAAGCATGGCAATAGCAAGTATCTTAACTTAGAGAAAATTCTAACAATTCTACAACTACTAGGATTTCCCAAGCATAGCATATAGATACTTAGCAAAATTTAACATGCAAGCCCTATACAAAATATCACTAATGCATAGTCAAAATATTGGGACAAAAATATGAAGCACCACTTGCCTTGGTAGTTGGGGGAGTAAAAACAATCTTCACAGTCACAATCACCACTAGCACCAAAATGTACACATAAAATGATAGTACCAAATTCATATTTCAAATAATCAAGCAAAAATATATGAATGCATGCAAATGCCATGTGATGATTTTTCTAAACCAAACAAGACAAGTAAAACAGTACTGAACAATAAACTAAACATTTATACACCAAATAAACTTAATTTGGCTTTTAAAACATTTTCCAAATAATTTTTATACACAAATTAGGCCTACAAATGTCTCTGCATAAAATTCTATTTTAACAGAAACAAAAAACAAAACTAAGCCTACAGATGTGTAGGATTTATTTTTGTGATTCCATTGATATCTTGTTTGCATTTTTTGGATAAACAGAACAAAAGTTATTGAATTTACAAGTTTAAATAACTAATAGATTAAAATCTAAATTTTAAAACAGAAAACCTGACACGCGGCGCAATCTGATTGGCCCATACCGGTTCGCTCTGGATCATGCGTCTGCACCGTTGGATCTAACTTAATCTAACGCACCAGATCGAAACTTACCCCTTCGCGTCAGATCTAATCTAAACCGCTAGATCTAATCCTAAGGCCCAAATCTACGCGTACCCCTTCGCTGTTGGATCTAATCTTGACCGCTGGATCTAGATCCAGTGGATCTGGTCACTCTTCCATGGACTGGCGGCGCAAATGGCGGGCAGTGGCGGCGGCTTTGCAGACGACGAACTGGAGGCGCTAGGGGGTAAAGGGAGGGGCGCAATGCGTTACCGAGGTCGCGGAGTTGAGGCAGTCGCAGTGGAGGTCACGGGCGAGGGCAGGGTGCTCGGGTTCGGCGGCTATTCCTCGCCGGAGCTGATCTTGTCGTCGGGCACGCACAGTTGTTGACGAAGGCGATGCTACAGACCACCAGAAACTAAACCACAAGTGGTGTTAGACGCGTACGAAGATGGCGAACAAAATCGTATGAACCAGAAAGCAAGGGGGGTCGAGGATCACCGGGATTGGTCGCTGGAGGGTCTCGGTACCACGGCGATGTGAGCTCAAGCGCGAGCAGCCTGGTGGCAGTTAGACAGTGGCGAGTGAGGGGAAAGATGCGGGGGAGGGAGAGGTTTAAGTAGGCAGGATCGAGGAGGAATTCACGCTCGCAATCAATTGGATTGATTCGATGTTTAATCGGAGGAAATGGTCGTGGCGGGTTGATTGAGGACGAAGAAGACAACGTGGCAGTGGGGCCAGGAAGTCAGCGAGTGGGTGCAGCGCGGCGCGGTGAGAAACAGAGAGGGGGAGGGAGTTTCTAGGGTGGGCTAGGTGGGCTGGCTTGCTGGGCCGTGGGTGGGTTGGGCTAGTTAGGTAGTTAGGTTTATTTTTTTTTCTTTTTATCCTTTTCTTTTTCTGTTTTGATTTTCTGTTTTGAATTTGAATGGGAGTTTCAAATCTGTTTCAATTTAAATTTCTTCCAGAATTTTGTTCTGTATTTCTTGTGTCCAAGGATGTGTAAAACATCTATTTATATTCAAAATCATTTTGGGTTTGAAATTAAATATAAAACCATGCCATTAGTTAAATATTTATAATAGGCATAAAAATAGTTTTAAATTTGATTTGCTTTGAAAACTTTTGTGTGGGATTTGTATTTACTTTCCAATCAATCTTGATCAAATACTAATCACATTTAGAAAATAAGATATAAACCTTGCCTCACTTGAATAAGTAATAGGCAAAAATATGGTTTATTATGTTTGAAATTCATTTGAAAAGATCAAATGCTTATGTATGCATGAATGCTATGCAAGCTTTACAAATTATGATTCTTGGGATGTTACAGAATTGAATCGGGGAAGAAATGGGCGGCGATGGCATGGTCAGTGGCGCGTGATTGACGATGATCCGCTGGCGTGGTGGTGGGGTCTGCCTGTCAGCGAGAGGGTGTGGCGCGGGCGCGTGAGAAAGAGAGAGGGGAAGGGGAAACCCGGGTGGGCTAGATGGGTTGAATGTGGGTCTAGGCTAGATAGGTGGCTCCAGTTTTATTTTTTTCCTTTGCTCCTTTTCTTTTCTGTTTTGATTTTTAGAAATGGTTTTGAAACCCTAATTCAAATCCGTTTGAATTCAAACTTTCACCAAAATTTTATAAGGTGATCCTAGCATCAAAAAGTGTGCTGAACACATCTAACCACTCAAAACCACTTTGGTATTTGAAAAAAACCATGCCCCATATAATAAATAAAGAAGGGTTTAAGATATGGTTTCATCTAGGATTTTGATTTGAAAAATTTGTGTAAACTCTAAATGATATGATGATATGAATGCAATACAAGATTTTTAATTTGATGAGATTTGGGATGTTACACTAAAGCTCATTGTTTTGAAGCACCACGTGATGATCGGGTGTGTTAGATTCTGCGAGTGTATACAACGGGAGCAAGCTAGATTTGCTCATGCGGAAGCTAAGGTTTGATCTTGACAAGCCTAGCATGTACAGACATGGTCTCGGAACATGGATCACCAAAAGGTAAAGCATGATTCATATAGTAGATATGATGAACATGTTGATTGTTTGCCATTGAAGCTACCTCATCTCTCGTGATGATCAGTTTTGATGTGGTGGATTTGGCTCGTGTGATCACTAAAACAATGTGAGGGATGTTGTTTTGAGTGGGAGTTCACCTAGATTAATTTAACTATTAATTAGAACTCAATTTGTCATAAACATAGTCTAAACCTGTGCAAATATGTTGTAGATCAATGGCGGCCCCTACCATCAATTTTAATGCGTTCCTAGAGAAAGAAAGTTGAAAAACAATGGAAGAAACTTTGCGGATTGGTTCCGCAACTTGAGGATTGTCCTCAATGCTGGTAATTTGACCTATGTGCTGGATGCACCACTGGGTGACCCACCTGTAGCTGATGCTACCGATGAGGTGAAAAATGTTTTCCTCACTCGGAAGAATTAGTACTCCACAGTTCAGTGTCCTATCTTGTATGGTTTGGAATCGGAGCTTCAGAAAAGGTTTGAGAACTTTGACCCACATGATAATGTCCGTGAACTCAAAATGATATTTGAGGCTCACGCGGCAGTTGAGAGTTATGAAGCTTCTTAAAAGTTCTTTAACTGCAAGGTGGAAGAGGGCAGCTCCGTCAATGAGCACGTGATTAAGATTTCTGGGCACGCAAGTAAGCTTCAAAGCTTGGGTATAGTGATTCCTAATGCTTTGGGGATTCACCGCGTCCTCCAATCACTACCGCCAAGTAACAAGAACTTTGTGATGAACTACAATATGCAAAACATGGACAAGTCGTTGCCCGAACTCTTCTCCATTTTAAAGTCTGCGGAAGTGGAGATCAAGAAAGAGCACCAAGTGTTGATGGTCAATAAGACCACCAAATTCAAGAAGCAAGGCAAGTCTAAGAAAAAGGGAAACTTCAATAAGGGCGGTAAGAAAGTTACCACGCCGGCGAAGAAGACCAAGGCTAGGTCTAAGCCTGATACTGAGTGCTTTTACTACAAGGGAGAAGGTCACTAGAAGCGGAATTTCCCTAAGTACTTGGAGGATTTGAAGAACGACAATATCGAGAAAAAAGGTATATCTGATATACATGTTATTGATGTGTATCTCACTAGTAGTCGTAGTAGTCCTAGGTATTTGATACTGGTTCGGATGCTCATATTTGTAACTCGAAACAGGTGTTGCAGAATATATGGAAACTAGCGAAGAACAAGGTGACGATGCGCGTTGGAAATGGATCAAAGGTTGATGTGATCGCGATCGGAACGCTACCTCTTCATCTACCATCGGGATTAGTTTTATACTTAAATAATTGTTATTTGGTTCCTGCTTTGAGAATGAACATTATATCTGGATCATGTTTATTGCGAGACGGTTACTTGTTTAAGTCCAAGAATAATGGTTGTTCGATTTATATGAGTAATATGTTTTATGCACATGCACCTTTGATAGATGGTCTATTCTTGTTGAATCTCGATTGTAGTAATACACATATTAATAACATTGAAGCTAAAAGTTTGAAATTGAGCGATAACTCGACCTATATGTGGCACTGTCGTCTTGGTCACATTGGAGTGAAGTGTATGAAGAAACTCCATTCCGATGGACTTCTTGAATCACTTGATTTCGAATCACTTGAAAGATGTGAAGCATGTCTGATGGGTAAAATGACTAAGACTCAATTTTCTGGTATGATGGAGCGAGCAACGGACTTATTGGAAATCATACATAACGATGTGTGTGGTCCAATGAGTGTAGCATCGCGTGGTGGTTATCGTTATGTTCTTAATTTCACGGATCACATGAGTAGATATGGGTATATATATTTCATGAAACATAAGTCCGAAACTTTCAAGAAGTTTAAGGAATTTCAAAGTGAAGTAGAGAATCAACATAACAAGAAGATTAAATTTCTACGATCTGATCATGGAGGTGAATATCTTAGTTACGAGTTTGGCAAGCATTTGAAGAAATGCCGAATACTTTCACAATTAACACCGCCGGGAACACCACAACGTTATGGTGTGTCCGAACATCGTAATCAAACTCTCTTAGATATGGTCCGTTCTATGATGTCACTTACAGATTTACCGCTATCATTTTGGGGTTATGCATTAGAAACAGCCGCATTCACTTTAAATAGGGCACCATCTAAATCTGTTGAAATGACACCGTATGAATTATGGTTTGGGAAGAAACCTAAATTGTCGTTCCTTAAAATTTGGGGTTGCGAAGCTTATGTAAAGAAGTTACAGCCCGACAAGCTTGAACCCAAAGCGGAAAAATGTTTCTTCATAGGATACCCAAAGGAAACTATTGGGTATACCTTCTGTCATAGATCCGAAGGCAAAATCTTCGTTGCTAAGAATGGATCCTTTCTAGAGAAGGAGTTTCTCTCGAAAGAAGTGACTGGGTTTGAGAGTAGCACAACACCGGAAGTAGAACTCGACGAGGTTGTCGAACCTTCTCTCGGATTTGAGAGTAGTGCAACACCGGAAGTAGTTCCTATGGCGCCTACACCAATAAGAGAGGAAGCTAATGATGTTGATCATGAAACTTCGGTTGAAGTTACTACGGAACCTCGCAGGTCAACGAGAACACGTACCACTCCCGATTGGTATGATCCCGTTATGAGCGTCATGTTGGTAGACAACACCGACGACCCTGTGACATGTGAGGAAGTGATGATAAGCCCAGATTCCAATAAATGGCAAGAAGCCATGAAATCCGAGATTGGATCCATGTACGAAAACCAAGTATGGACTTTGGTGGACTTACCGGATGGCCGGAAGGCTGTCGAGAACAAATGGATTTTCAAGAAGAAAATATAAAGATCAACTTGTCGCAAAAGGGTTTCAACAAATTCAAGGGGTTGACTATGATGAGATTTTCTCACCAGTAGCGAAGCTAAAGTCTTTGAGGATTTTGTTAGCAATCGCTGCATATAATGATTATGAGATATGGCAGATGGTTGTCAAAACGGCATTCCTCAATGGAGATATTGATGAAGAGTTTTATATGGTACAACCCAAAGTTTTTGTCGATCCTAAAGATGTTAACAAGCTATGCAAACTTCAACGGTCCATTTATGGATTCAACTAAGCATCCCGACGTTGGAATCAACGTTTTGATAAGGTAATCAAAAGTTTTGGTTTTATACAAACTTATGGAGAAGCTTGTATTTACAAGAAAGTGAGTGGGAGCTCTGTAGCATTCCTAGTACTATATGTGGATGACATATTGTTGATTGGGAATGATGTAGACCTTCTTAATAGTGTAAAGGATTATTTGAATAATAGTTTTTTAATGAAAGATGTTGGCGAAGCATCTTACATGTTAGGCATAAAGATTTATAGAGATAGATCGAGACGCCTAATATCATTGTCACAGAGTACATATTTGGACAAAGTTCTAAAGTGGTTTGGAATGGAAGAAAGCAAGAAAGGGTTCTTACCCATGTTTCCCAATACGACCTTGAGTAAAACTCAAAGTCTAGCTACGACAGAAGATAGAGAAAGGATGATTAAGACTCCCTATGCCTCAGCCATAGGATCTATCATGTATGCCATACTATGTACTAGACCGAACATTGCATATGCTGTTAGTTTGACTAGCAGATATCAGAGTGATCCAGGAATGGATCATTGGATAGCGGTCAAAAACATCCTTAAGTACTTGAGAAGAACTAAGGATATGGTTATTTCTTATGGAAGTGATGAACAGCTCATTGTTAATGGTTACACCGATGCTAGTTGGAACACCGATCCGGATGATTCTACATCTCAATCTGGATACGTATTTACTTTGAATGGTGCAGCAGTTAGCTAGAGGAGTGCAAAGCAAAGAGTTGTGGCGAGATCTTCAACTGAATCGAAATACATAGCTGCTTCAGAGGCTTCACAAGAGGCGATATGGATGAAGGAGTTCATTACAAAGCTTGGTGTGGTTCCCAGTGCGCTGGACCCAATGTCTATCTACTGTGATAATGAAAGGGTAATTGTCCCTATGTATGGTTTTTGTGATTAATGACAATCCCTATGGACTAATGTTTTCACTGAGTTTTATATGAAGGAATATTCCATAGGTCATGCTTGTAGTCCATGTGTTGGATTCAAGTATGGATGCCATGAAGATAAAGATATACCTTAAGTATTGGCATCAAAATCATCGAGTTGAAGAGAAGAATATGATATGATCAAGATCTTGAGAGTGTGATCTCAATAGAAGAATTCAAGATACGGCTCTAAGTCGGTGTCATGATAGCCTCATTAGTTGATCTATGGTTGACTAAGATTTAGAGCATGTAATCAAATGAATAGTTCCTTATGTACCTCAAGATACTAAGATGGAGCACGAGAAGATACTTGGTTGACCAATACAAAGAGTGATTTCAAGTTTGTCAACACATGAAGCATAAATAATGTACCACATGGATTTTGTGGTATGGTAAGCCTTGTCAATTATGCATCATGAACTAACTCATTATATGTTCCTTTGTGTTTTCTATATGGGATAGATATCTTTCCATGGGCATGCTTCAAAAGTGAAGATCTTATATAGCCCATGAAAGGATGTCATCAAGTGGTGATCGTCATCAAGGTTGAGAAGGGCAAGTTCAAGATAAGCATCTCGAGAAGATCATTTTCTTGAATCTTTCCTTCCATATTTGTGATAATGGACATGTGAATACATGTATTAATGAATCTATCCCATAGTGGTGTATGGGGGAGCAAATTAGGAGTCTTCACGAAGCAACAATGATCAAGTGTTGCATTTCGGCTTGGGTGGAGCTTGAAGTGTTGTCATCAAGATCAAGCGGGATGCGCTAGACAAAGGTATGGCCTTGATAGGTTTTCCTTTTACCGGTATCAAGGTGGTTGTTGGGAGACCGGGTTGTAGGATAGATAGCCGCACTATCAAGAGGGGATTTCGGTTGTGTAACTTGATCACATCGTCATAGGGAGCTCAATCCTTTGCATACTTTGCATCTTCCTATTTTGTTGCTTCTTGTTGTTTCTCCATGTGAGGTTCTTGAGCCTGTTGCTAGCTCTTCAACAAGCCCAAGTTCATCGAAAACGGAATTCCTATGCATCTTTTATGGTATTTTCGGATTTGAAGGTTTTATCTGTTCTTATTTAGGGAGGCTTCTTACCTTTCTTAATTTGGTTATATTCTCCTTTGTTTGGCTATGATGTTTCTCTGCACAATATTGTAGAGCTTGTTTTTCTCGTCAAAACAAGCCCAAGATCATCGAAATTAGAGTCTGGATGCAAAAGTTATTGCGTTTTTCATGAAGCCTGTTTCATCCCGGTTGTGGATTCGGTTCAACCGGCTCCCAGACCGGGTGGTCCGGTGCCAGGACCGTAAAACCGGATCTTAAACCGGGATTTTCGGTTTTGTTACTCCGAGTCTAACCGAGGTTGGGGTCAGTAACCAAACCTGGTTGGAGTCCGGTTTTCTAGGCTGAGAACCGGACCATCCAGTTCTGGAGCCGGTCCAACCGAACTTTCAACCGGATTTGCACAGTTTTGTCCTAACGGACATATTTGCTTTCCCCTATAAAAGGGGTTCTTCCCCCAACATTTCTAAGTGTTCTTGACCATGAAATTGGCCTCCATTGTTGAACCTCTTGAGCTTGCTTCCTCCCTCTTCCCTCCTATGATTCTTGCATCTTTTTGAGGGCTTTGGAAGAGGATATCTAGATCTACAATCCCCACCAAACAATTCCTCCTCTAAGTGAGTGGAACCCATTGGATCTAGATCTTGGAGTCATTTGTTGACTTCCACCATTGTTCTTCCTCTCTAATTCCTCCCTAGCACTTGTTGCTTTGGTTGGATTTGAGAATGAAGGATTTGAGCACCCTTGGTGGTCTTGCTTTGCATTCTTGCATAAGTGTTTAGCTCTCCATTACGATTTGTTCGAGTGAGAGACCGTGAGCTTGTTACTCTTGGAGGGTGACCTCCTAGTTGGCTTGGCGATTGGTGCTGTGGTGTCCTCTTCGTAGAAGATTGTGAAGAGACCCGGGCTTCTCCTTCGTGGAGCTTGTGAAGTGGTTGTGGAGCTTGCCATCTCCGGAGTGGAGGAAAAGCTAGCCATAAGGAAAGGGCCTATTCCTTCGTGGGATAGACTCGGACAAGAAGGTGAGCCTTCGTGGCATTGGGAAATCCTTCGTGGAATCCCACACCTATCCAACATGACGTACCTTACTTGTAAGGGAACACGGGAATAAATCTTCGTCTCCACGTGCCTCGGTTATCTCTATACTCGAGCTTACTTTCCTTGTGATAGCCATCGAGCTTGAAGTACTTATATCTTGTTTATCGCTTGTGGTATATTTATCTTGTGCTATCTTGCTTAGATTAACTTGTTGTTGGTACACTTGGTTGAGCCTAGTGTATTTAGGTTTTGTGCTTGTAAAATAAACGTTAGTTTAATTCTGCATTCTATCAAGCCAAAATTGTAATAGTTTTGAAATTGCCTATTCACCCCCCCTCTAGGCGACATCTCTATCCTTTCAATTGGTATTAGAGCAAGGTCTCTCCTTGTTTAGGCTTCACCGCCTAGAGTGTAAAGATGTCGACTAGTAGTATAGTGCACAATGACACAATTATCTTTGATGGCACAAATTATGCTTTGTGGATAAATTGCTTGCTTTGTAATCTTCGGACCTTGTGTCCAAATATTGAGAGATTTTCTGGATGTAGATTTTTCTCCTCCTATGGATACTCAAAATCTATCTTTAGAGGATGAGAAAAATTTACATCTTGAAGCTCAACTATCTAATGAGATTATTTTCTCCTTGAGCCCCACAGCTAATTCATTCTTAATGATTGTAAAGCGCAAGTCGTTTCATGAGATGTGGACCAAGCTTAAAGAAATATTTGGTGGGTCCATTTCTCAAAGGGTCGGTGGTATCTCCAAGGAGCTCTCTTCTCCCTATCATGAAGAGCTCCAAGTTGCTTCCACCTTCGGCCGCAATGAGATTTTAGTTCTTCCCACTTCACTTACATGTGACAAGTCACAAGGTAATGTCATGGTTAGTGGAAAAATAATATGTGATGATGGTAGTGTTTCTCTTTACACCAACTATCTCGTTCTATAAATGATAATGGTGTAGAGAGTTTGTACTTAAGCACTTCTTGCAACAATGATGTTATATCCCCTTGTGTTGCTAGTCCTTGCATATCTTCTAGAAATTATTTGAGTACTAGTGTAGATGATATGCTTGATTTGCCTTATTCCCATGAACAAAATGCTTCCATTTCCTCTAGTTGTTTATCTAACAATGTAGAGGAAGTAAAACATTCTATGGAGCAAGACATGATCATGAATGAAGATTCAAGAATATCCTCATCTTCATCCTCCCGTGCTCACATGTGCCTTATGGCAAGAGGATCAAAGGTATCTCCTACTTTGGATACCAATATGTCGTCTAAATATAATAGCAATGATAATGATGATAGTGATGATGACATTGATGAGGATACTAGTGCTCTCTTGCTTGAGTTGACTTTTTTGTGTACCTCTCTTCGTGGTAATAATAAGGTTGTTACTTGTCTCTAACACGTTATGGACACCATAACTAAAAAAACGGGAACCATAGAGGAGTTGGATTCCAACTTGATGATGAGGGTTGGAGATTCAATCTCCTTAAGCAAGAGCTTGCCGAGGAGAAGAACACTAATAGTCTCCTCACAAAAAAATTTGAATCTTATGAGCTTGAAAAGGAAAATTCCATTAATGATGCTTGTGCTACTAACTCTACTTCTTCTGAAGCATCTACCCTAAAGGATAATCTTGAGCTAAGGGCTCAACTTGAGTTGCTAACTAGCAAGTATAGGAAATTGGAAGAAAGTCATGAAAAGCTCTCGGGATCTCATAATGATCTTTTAATCTCCCATGATGGGCTAAAGTTAGCTTGTGAGGCAAGTATTACTAAGATGACATCTTATGAGCCTCTTTTGGACATTAGCACAACTTCTACTCAAAATGCTATTTTGCCATGTGTTAGTCCTAGAAATCCATCTAGCCATACTATTGATAAACCTTGTGTTGGATTAATTTCTTTGCCTTGTTGCTCTAACAATGAAGCTTCTACTTCCTATAGTACTTGTATTTCTACTAACCATATAGAGGAAATAAAAGAGCTCAAGGACCAAGTCACTTCCTTAAGGAATGACATGGAGAAGAGTCATGAAGGGAAATCCACACTCGATAATATCTTGAGTGTGCAAAAATCCCCTAATGATAAAAGTGGACTTGGATTCAACTCCAATAAAAAGAACAAGTCCAAGAGCAACAAGAAGAAGGGCCAAGACCAAGTCAAGAATTTGGCCAAGATTATTTGCTTCAAGTGAAAGGTTGAAGGACATCATGTAAGATCTTGTCCATTGAAAAAAAAGCACTTGAGTGAGAATCAACAAGGGAAGAGGCCACAAGTTCAAGGTCAAGCCCAAGTTGAAGTTAGGCCACTTCCAAAGAAGAATCAAGATAATGCTCCCCAAGCCAAGAAATCAATGAAGAAGATAAAGGGGAGCACTTGTTGCTACATATGTCGTGTGAAGGGGCACTTTGCTTCTTCATGTTCAAACGGTACCTTATCTAACCCTATCATGATTGATGATGATTATTCTCTTAGGAAGGATAAGGATGGTAATGTGTTTGCCAAGTTTGTTGGAACTCAAAGTGGTGTCAAGAAAAGAACCATTTGGGTTGCCAAGCCTATTGTGACTTAACTCTTAGGACTCAACTTGGTTGGGGACCAACTAGCTCAAACTTGATCAATAGGGGTTTATGGAGGGCATTGGAGACTTGGCTAACTCATGAAGAATTAAGGGATCTTCATATGTTATATTTGATCAAGCCAAGTCCTAAGGATTATTATTTCCCTATCTTATCCAATGTGCCTCTTCACGGTAACTTGTACTTAAATCATTTATATTGTAAGTTACTTTCCCCTTTACATGTTTTGGTTTTGTACCAAGTATGTGTTTGTCTTTGGTGTGCCTCATGCTTGATTATTTTGTGTATTCAAGTATGTCTAGGTGTTTGGCACATCATTTACTCGTGTGTTTTATTTTGAGCCTCTAATGCATCTTGATGATATCTTATTTGGCACTTTTAGAGTGGTTAATGGAACATCCCATTTTGGGGGAGTGACATGCCTCGCGCATCTCTCAAACCTTAAAATATGTGTACATGAGTACTACCACTTAGTATTGATATTGCAATCTTATCTACTCACTATGTGGTGTATCACACTCATGAGAAATTCAAATTATAAATGTCCATTAATTATCTCTAGTCGAGGTTGTTTTGCCTCTTATAAAAAAATGAATATCACATTATGGGGGAGTAATATGCTTCTTTTGCATATCACAATCCTAGGAAATGTGAGCATTGAGGTAGTGCCACTTAGAGTTGACATTGTTGATTATCTTGTTTCTAGGTGGCATGTTGGCTCAAACAAGGTCCTATTTTTGTTAGAAGCTTTTATTGCTCGTATTTTTGGTGTTTGTTTGAGTAAGAAATTCTTGTTGCGGTCTTTCTCAAATACATATCTCTATATCTTATTTGGGATACCATTTGCTTCAAGTTATTCTAATCATTGCTTTGCATGATTGTGTGACTAGTTGAAGCTATCAAGAATCTCTATCTTTGCATATTGCTTAATCTTTTTATTTCTATCCTATGCTTTTTATTGTGAAGATTTATCTTTAATATCCATGCAATATACCACCGGAAATCAATTCCAATACACTCATTGTTTTCGACAATTGATATACTTGTGTGTGGTAGCATTTGTGGATTATCTTCACTTTGGAGTTAACCTCTTATTGGCTTATTTTCTTTCCAAAACTTTGGTGTGGCTCTCATTGTCTTCCTTGGCTTTTGAACATCTCTTTAATGATGCTTTTGATTATTATCAAATGTGCTTTAGTGGAAGACAAACCTTTTCTTCTCGGAACCTTGTGCCATTGTGAAAAGTGTTAAGGGTTTGGTTTATTTGTTGAAACCTTTCTCTTTTGGGAGTTTGTTATCTCATTCTTTATTCTCTATTTTATTTTCTTGAATGAGATAAATCTTTGAGCATTTGTGTTTATATTTCATCTTTCATGCTTAATAGTTTTTGCTCGTTTCATTTGTTGAACAAATATTGTGCTGATTTGATTCTTTGATATAGTTTGAACATGGTTTCTTTAGTTCAGAAACGATATTGATCTTCTAGGAGCTAGGATTAAGTCTGACACTCATGATCAGATAAATTCTTTTATTAGAGAGTTGAGAGTCTAGAGTTCTCTTTGATATTTTTGGGCATAGGAAAATCCTTGTCCTTGATGTAAATATGCTGTAACATTATCCTTTTTTTCTTAATTTAAAGTCGGTAGGAGACTCTCATACTGTAATTCACTTAAAAAACAAATGTGTTTTGTCACACCTCGAAAAAACAAATGTGTTATGTCACACCTTGTATGCCTTCTTGAATATTTTTGGTGATTTGTCCAAAATATATCTTCATTGGATCTTGAAAGTATCACGCATGCATGTTTACTAAATGTATATGTTATATCATGTTTTGCTTTCTTTGATCCAATATATAGGGTATACTCCATCAAATCCTTAAACGGCTAAGATGTGCATGAAATTCAAATTTCATCTCTAAATATGCACATGTTTTTATGGAGTGTATCCTATGTGTTGTGGTTATTCTAACCACTTTGGACCCAATAAGTTTGGGGACCAAGATGTACTTGAATGTTGTTTTAGGTACATTGAAGATGCAATGGATGCTTGTCTCGTCTATAAGGAAAGTGTTGTCACCACATGATAATTGGATCCAAGCTAAGATGATCTAGAAATTCTTATCTACTACATCATATCATTGCTATCTCGGTAACAAGTATCTTATTCATGCATACTATTCTTCCATCCTATCTCTTGTAGGTTGCAACTTGGCATGAATTTATTTGTTTGTAAATGTTTGATTCTTGCAATTATCTTTGAAAGACTTTTGTATCCTTATTGCTTATATGAGTAATTTGAGATGATGCATATAATGGGGAGTATATAAATCATGTTCATGATTCACCAATTCCAAATATTCCTTCTACCAATTTATTGCATATCAACTCCTCAAGGTACTCTCATGTGCAATATTGTTGAAATTGCATTGAATCATTCATTTTGATACTTTTTTCCTTTCTCAAAGTATCCCAACTAGCATTAGTTCCCTTAGTGTTAGTTGTGATGGTTTTGAGATTTTTTGTTTTTCTTTGCTGAAGTTCATTGATATACCATAAGATAAAATAGATCCATGGGCTATATATGAACTTAAGCAAAATATCCTTTTTGGTATATCTTATGACTTCCACTTGGATATCATGTATTCTTTTTATTAACCTCTTATGTGTGGATGTTTCTTTGTGGATTATTCTCATGTTTTTCCCTTAGAAAATTATATACACAAGAGTGTTAATCCTCGCCTTGATATGCTCGCTTTTTTTCGATCATCACTCTTATCCTCTTGATTTTTAATGGTTTTGGCAAGGTCTTGATTTATGAATGCTTGGTTTACTTTTATTGCATCTTCACACAAACATATCTCATATTTGGTTTATTTTGGACTTAAGCTTGTCTTGACAAGTGTATTGGTTTATATCTAATTCTTGTATCTTGGTTGTGTTCTAAATAATATAGATGGAGTGAGGATTCCATGTTTGTGCATATTGTATTCAAATGAAACAACTAATTTTATGCACGAACCTTGGGGAGCTTCCTTATTTCACTTAGATCACGATTTGTCCATTTGATTATTTGGATCTTTTGATTGCTTGCTTCATCCGTTGAAGTTCCTTCACCTTGTTATCCTTTTAACAATCCTTGATCCTCAATATAGTTTGATTTCCTCCAAGTGTTCGTCATTGGATATGTGCATGTGATTTGACTCATATTACGAGTAATGCACACCTTGTGTAGGAACTCATACTATATTGTCCTTCTAACCTTGTTATCCATTTTGGCACTTGTTGTCAATGGGGGAGAAGTTTATAGGGTTCTAAGGGAAATGGTTTTCTACTTAAGATTGGTTTGTTCTTAAGTGTTTGCCTTTCATGAATTTCATCTTTATTATGTTTCGCATGGTTGTATATATAGTGGAAACTCTCCCAAAGGTTATGCTTGACAATGTATGCAATGAAATTGAAGATCATCACAGTGCATATTGTCACATCCCAAGATTTTTTAAATCTTGTAATGTGAAAATAAATTAATAAAATAAAACTTTGTTTCATTTTCAGAGCCAGAAGAAACTTTTTGAATTCAATTGGAACTTCAAACCCATTTGAATTAAATAAAAACTAAAGGGATTTAAAAAGATAAACATTTAATAAAAGGAAAAATAAAAACATTTGGAAATACTATTTTGAAACAATTGAATGAAAAGATTTGTTTTCAAATGAAATAGAAGTTTATAAATAAAGAATATTTTATAAAGTCAAATTAAACCTTGGCCAAACTTTGGGAATTAAAACATTTTATTTTACATAAAATAGCAAAAGTTTATTTAAAAATAATAAAGGATTGCTTAATAACATAATAAGGAATTAATATCCAAATTTTATTATGAAAGGTTTTACCATTTTAATTAAAACATCAAAACTTATTAAATTGTTTAAAATAGGTTTTCCAAGTATTTTATATTCTCTAATAAAAATCTACTAAAGTGTTTTTGGCTTTATTTTAGATTTAAAAATAAATATCTCAATAAAACAAATCCTATTGGATTTAATAAATGAAAGTATATTATATTAATTAATAATGGACATTAAAATAAAAGGTTATTATGTTTTAAAACAAATTTCCAATTATTATTTACTTCCCAAATTAAACCTACTAATTTGATTTTGAAAATATTTGGTTTTTAAATGAAGATTTTATTAATTAAAACAAACCTTATTTTATTAAATAACTAATGATCCATTTATTTAATTAATAAATGGAACATAAAAAGATTTAAAATAATATTTTATTTTAGAATGTGAATTATGAGGTAAAGCAGAACCAAATTCATATTTGAAAAGCTTGATGATTGTTTGAATCATTTTGAATGTGTTTGGTTGTTTGAATTTCAAAACAGGAAAATAGAAATAGAAAAGGAAAAAGAATCAGACAGAAAAAAAAAATGGAAATGGACTGACCCAACTGAGCCAGCCAAACAGCCCACCTAGCCCAATCCCCACCGTAGCGAAACGTTTCTCACCGTAAAAAGAACCCGCGGAGCAACAGACATGTGGACCCCTCCCCTTCTTCCTTTCTTTCACTGCCAGCGGACCCCACACCCTACTGCTCTTCTTCCCCACCTGCGAACCACACCTTTCCCCCCTCGCGCGGCCGTTGCAGGTGAGTTAAACCCGACGTAATTCACATTGAAGGATGGATTAAACCCGCCATTGACCATGCGCGTTAAAACCCCAGCGTCTCCTCCTCCTTTCCCCTCTGCCTCCTTCCCCGAGCACGCCCCCAGGCTGCCGTATTTCGTCAGCTACTCTCTCTGTCTCCGACAAGGTCCATTGTCGATTCCGTCCAAACCTGACCGCCCCACTCCTCCCCGACCAAGCTCACAGCTTCCCCACTCTCAGGCGCATCTGCTAGTGCATCAAACTCGACTGCGGGTACCCTGTAACCTCGCCTTCGACAACGACCACCGTCGCCACCGTCTGCTTCATCTCCGGCGAAGCCCACAGGTAGTATCTGACCACCCCGCGCCTTCTCATTCATGCACGCACATTCGCTGTGTCCTTGCGCATCTAACCACATCGGTTTCTGGCCCTCTGGTGGACAGCAGCCCCATCCCCGTTGTCAGGCAGAAGCTCCTGACGCCGCCACGAACTCCGGTGAGGAATTGCCGTAGAACCCGAGCGCCCCTCGCCCGACCAACGCCTCCTCGAGCATCACCGTGACCTCCTGAACCCGGTGAGCCTTTTCTCCTCCTCGATCGCTTCCTAGACCACCGGCACCATCCTCACCTGACCGCGCCGCCAGTCGCCGCCGCGTCAGCGCCGCCCATTTTAGGTCAAACTCGCCAGCACCGTGCGATCTAGATCCAACGAGCATGATAGACTCACTTAACCGAAGGGGTATCGAATGATCTGAGCCGCGCGATGATAATTAAATCCAACGGCTAGCGTCGCCCGATCCGGCCGAACCGGTATCATCCAGTAGAATAACGACGCGTGGCAGGATCTGTTTTAAAACAGAATTTGAAAAACAGATTTAAGTAACAATTTGAAAACCCTATAACTTTCAAACCACACGTCCAAATTTGGCAAATTTTATATCAATGGATTCAGGAGAACAAACCCTAGCCAACCATGCCCTTAGTTTAGCAAATAGTATCTGTTATCTTGGTTGAATTTGCAAAAACTTTTGTGTGCTTGTATAGATTAGAAAAATTGTTTAAAATGGAATTTAGGGTTAGAACTTTTGCAAAATGGTTTGTTGTGATCTTATTGACCCTAGGAACCAACCCTTGGTGTTAGAAATGATTTTTGTAAGATTTAGGTTAGATTACTTGACTTAGTCATTTTCTAGCCAAATAAAAAGAATGGTTTTTGTTATAAAAATGTTTATGAAAAGAAAACTTCAAGGAAATGTTTTGGACCAAACCTACTGACCCAAAAACACCAAGCTTTGCAATAGCAACTCATTTGGTGAACAACCTAAGAGTTTTGCCATAATAAAAACATTTTTCACCACATGAAATGATGAATGGATTTAAAAATAGTTTTTTTTGGACAAAACCCTCTTGCTAATGACTTTGCCACTTTGGTGAATGACCAATTTGGATCTTACAAAGTTTAGAAACCCAATAGAAGCCTCTTTTCAAAATAAAACTATCTTGTGCATGCTCCCATGCATGACTTAAATTCCATTACTTTGTGTGTGTGTGAAGAATTGTTTGTTTGACTTTGGTTTGGAATGTGAATTGAATTTGTGTTTGCTTGATTGATTTGTAGTGAAGTGTGAGACTAGAAAGATCAAGGAGTGAACCACCATTCCCTACCAAAAAGGCAAGTGATGCTTCATACTTTTTGTCCCATTACTTTCACTATGCATTAGTGATTTTGCTAAGTAAACTTGCATGGATTTTGCTAAGTATAGATCATGCTATAGGAAAACCCAATAGATGAATCCTTAGTAGGATTTTCCCTAAGTTAAAGATCCCTACTACTACCAAGCTTAGCCTAGCTAATAGAAAACATGGGTGGAATATATATTCACACTATGGAAAAATATTCTAAGTCTAAGGACTTGTGATTTTGTCTAATAAAACAACTAAGTTAATGAATCACCTGGGTGGAATGGAATAGCTTGGTGGAGAATGGTTGAGTGGTTCACAAGGCCATGGACTTGGATTGTGTATCTCACTTGTGGATGGCCACCTAGGAAACAAAGAGATTTGAGATGTCAAATGTTGAGAAGCTTCAAGTGCAACCACTTGGCAATATGGGCTCTGCCATGATCATATAGGTTGCAAGAACCTAGCCATATGGATAGAGGGTGGTAGTGTTTGATAGGATGGAATGCGTCCATATTGGTCTAAGGGAAAGCTTCTGAAAGATCTTGTCTTGGGAAACCAAGTCTTGTGGGGAAAGTGCACCACCTCTGTAGAGTGTAAAACCTAAGTACTTAGCCATGTCCCTGGTAAAGGACAATTTGAGCATCAAGACATGGAAGCAATCAAGAATCTCAACATTCAAATTTCTAAAGTTAAAACTTGTGGATTGAACAAGGGTTGTTTGAATTCTTCAATCATTGATGGAGAGATGGCTTGGTACAAGGATCTTGAAATCTTTGATTGAGGAAAAATGATTTTGTCAAGCAAAAACTTAGTATTTTCAAAATGATAAGAAAAATCTATTTTGAGCAATGCAAGCCTCAACTCCACTTAGCCAAATGCATATAGATGATAGACTCCACTATACAAATATAGTATCACTTGCCAATACAATTCAAATGTATTGACCCTTTGTGGCTGTAACTTGTATGTTGCAGGTTTGATTGTTTTAGTGAAGATTGTTTGATTAGGATTACAAAGTCTACAACCAACATCTGCCTGTGGCACTTTGAAGATGAAGGACCCCATGTTTATTGTTATTCCGCTGCAATGTAATGTAATAGCCATATGAGCTATGTGTGATGTAATAAAATTATGTTATTCCTTGTTATAAAGTTATATTATGACCTTTGTTTCTTGATATTACATCTTAACTGTGGATGCTAGCTATTGATCCAGGGACTAGCATTGTAAAACACAGGAGGGATCAATCTTATTAAAGGTTGGGACCCCTACACATATATTGTGGGGGAGTTTGCTCTATATATGTTGGTTCTACTCACATCTCATGCATTAGTTGTAGTTTATGTGAGTAGAATCGTTTTTGATATGGGCTAGTATCTTTGTGTTACTTAACCATATCAAATACAACCTCTTGTATACAACTTATTCTCGGATAAGCTGCATACTTGTTTCTAATATTCATTATATAAACACTCTTGTTGTGATTGTCATCAATTACCAAAATGGGGGAGATTGAAAGGGTAATTGCCCCTATGTGTGGTTTTGGTGATTAATGACAATCCCTATGGACTAATGTTTTCACTTAGTTTTATATGAAAGAATAGTCCATAGGTCATACTTGTAGTCCATGCGTTGGATTCAAGTATGGATGCCATGAAGATAAAGATATACCTTGAGTATTGGCATCAAAATCATCAAGTTGAAGAGAAGAATATGATATGATCAAGATCTTGAGAGTGTGATCTCAATAGAAGAATTCAAGATATGGCTCTAAGTCGGTGTCATGATATCCTCATTAGTTGAGCTATGGTTGACTAATATTTAGAGCATGTAATCAAATGAAGAGTCCCTTATGTACCTCAAGATATTAAGATGGATCACGAGAAGATACTTGGTTGACCAATACAAAGAGTGATTTCAAGTTGGTCAACACATGAAGCATAAAGAATGTACCACATGGATCTTGTCGTATGGTAATCCTTGTCAATTATGCATCATGAACTAACCGATTATATGTGTGCCTTTGCGTTTTCTATATGGGATAGGTATATTTCCATGGGCATGCTTCAAAAGTGAAGATCATATATAGCCCATGAAAGGATGTCATCAAGTGGTGATCGTCATCAAGGTTGAGAAGGGCAAGTTCAAGATAAGCATCTCGAGAAGATCATTTGCTTGAAGCTTTCCTTCCATATTGGTGATAATGGACATGTGAAGACATGTATTAATGAAGCTATCCCATAGTGGTGTATGGGGGAGAAAATTAGGAGTCTTCACGAAGCAACAATGATCAAGTGTTGCATTCCGTCTTGGGTGGAGCTTGAAGCGTTGTCATCAAGATCAAGCGGGATGCGCAAGGAAAAGGTATGGCCTTGATAGGTTACTTTTACCGGTATCAAGGTGGTTTTTGGGAGACCGGGTTATAGGATAGATAGCCGCACTATCAAGAGGGACTTTCGGTTGTGTAACTTGATCACATCATCATAGGGAGCTCAATCCTTTGCATACTTTGCATCTTCCTATTTTGTTGCTTATTGGTGTTTCTCCATGTGAGGTTCTTGATATTGTTGCTAGCTCTTCAACAAGCCCAAGTTCATCGAAAACGGAATTCCTATGCATCTTCTATGGCATTTTCGTGTTTGAAGGTTTTATCTGTTCTTATTTAGGGGGGCTTCTTACATTTCTTAATTTGGTTCTATCCTCCTTTTTTGGCTATGATGTTTCTCCACACAATCTTGTAGAGCTTGTTTTCCTCGTCAAAACAAGCCCAAGATCATCAAAATCGGAGTCCAGATGCAAAAGTTATTGCGTTTTTCGTTAAGCCTGTTTCATCCTGGTTATGGATTCGGTTCAACCGGCTCCCAGATCGGGTGGTCCGGTGCCAGGACCGTAAAACCGGATCTTAAACCGGGCTTTTTGGTTTTGTTACTCCGAGTCTAACTGAGGTTGAGGTCAGTAACCAAACCTGGTTGGAGTCCAGTTTTCCAGGCTGAGAACCGGACCATCTAGTTCTAGAGTCGGTCCAATCGAACTTTCAACCAGATTCGCACGGTTTTCTCCTAACAGCCATATTTGCTTTCCCCAATAAAATGGGGTTCTTCCCCCAACGTTTCTAAGTGTTCGTGACCACTTAATTGACCTCCATTGTTGAACCTCTTGAGCTTTCTTCCTCCCCCTTCCCTCCTATGATTCTTGCATCTTTTTGAGGGTTTGGAATAGGAGATCTAGATCTATAATCCCCACCAACCAATTCCTCCTCTAAGTGAGGGGAACCCATTGGATCTAGATTTTGGAGTCATTTGTTGACTTCCACCATTGTTCTTCCTCTCTAATTCCTCCCTAGCACTTGTTGCTTTGGTGGGATTTGAGAGTGAATGATTTGAGCACCCTTGGTGGTCTTGCTTTCCATTTTTGCATAAGTGTTGAGCTCTCCATTACGATTTGTTCGAGTGAGAGACCGTGAGCTTGTTACTCTTGGAGGGTGACCTCCTAGTTGGCTTGGCGCTTGGTGCTGCGGTGTCCTCTTCTTAGAAGATTGTGAAGAGACCTGGGCTTATCCTTCGTGGAGCTTGCCATCTCCAGAGTGGAGGAAAAGCTAGCCATAAGGAAAGGGCATATTCCTTCATGGGATAGACTCGGAGAAGAAGGTGAGCCTTCATGGCGTTGGGAAATCCTTCATGGAATCCCACACCTCTCCAACGTGACGTACATTACTTGTAAGGAAACACGGGAATACATCTTCGTCTCCGCGTGCCTCAGTTATCTGTATACCCGATCTTACTTTCCTTGTGATAGCCATCAAGCATGAAGTACTTATATCTTGCTTATCACTTGTGGTATATTTATCTTGTGCTATCTTGCTTAGCTTAACTTGTTGTTGGTGCACTTAGTTGAGCCTAGTGTATTTAGGTTTTGTTCTTGTAAAATAAACATTAGTTTAATTCCGCATTCTATCAAGCCAAAACTATGATAGTTTTGAAATTTCCTATTCACTCCCTCTCTAGGCGACATCACTAAACTTTAAGATAACATGGGCGCCATAGCCAATGCGCAAGAACCAAGGTCACACAAGAAGTTGAAGCATATCAAGCTGCGTTTTCATGCTATTCGACAGCATGTCCAAGATGGTGACATAAATATTTGCAAAGTACACACATATCTAAATGTGGCGAATCCGTTGACTAAACCTCTCCCGAGGGCAAAACATGACCAACACCAAACCGCCATGGGTGTTTGGTATATTACCATCTAATCTAGATTAGTTGACTCTAGTGCAAGTGGGAGACTGTTGGAGATATGCCCTAGAGCCAATAATAAAAGTAGTTATTATTATATCTTTGTGTTTATGATAAATGTTTACATTCATGCTATAATAGTATTAATAGGAAACATTAATACTTGTGTGATTTGTAAACTAAATTAGAGTCCCTGGTAAAGCTTCTTTGTAATACTAGCTTGTTGGTTGATAGATGATCGTGGTTTCCCGATCCTGAACATTGAGATGTTATTAACAACAAGATCACATCATTAGGAGAATGGTTTGATGGACATACTCCTATAGATAAGCGTAGCATAAAGATCAAGTCATTTCAATAGTTCATTTGCTATAAGATTTCTGATACATAGTAACCTAATTCCTTCGACCATGAGATCATGCTAATCACCATCACCAGAAGGATGCTTTGATGACATCAAACACCGCACTATAACTAGGTGGTTATAAAGATGGCATTGAGTGTTCGGAAAGTATGTGTTGAGGCACATGGATCAAGAAGTGGGATTTGTCCATCCATATGACGGATAGATATACTCTGGGACCTCTCGGTGGAATGTCATCCAATTAGCTTGCAAGCATGTGACTGGCTCACAAGGGATCACATATCACGGGAACGAGAAAAGAGTAATTATCAGTAACGAGGTTGAACTAGGTATGCAGAGATACCAACGATCATACCTCTGATAAGTAAACTATCATGGGACAAAGGGAAATTGGTATCGTATGTAAGTGGTTCATTCGATCGCAAAGTAATATTAGAAATATATGGGAGCCATATGAATCTCCAGATTCCTCTGTTGGTTATTGATCGGAAAAGAGTCTCGTTCATGTCTGCATAATTCACGAACCGTAGGGAGACACACTTAAGGATTCCATGTTTTTTAGTAGATATGGAATGTAAGTAGGGAGACCGAATGTTGTTCGGAGTCTCGGATGGGATCCGGGATATCACGAGGAGATCCAAAATGGTCTGGAGAATAAGATTCATATAAGGAAAGTCCAACTCCGGAGTTCAGGAATGATTCTGATGATTTCATCGGAGAGGTTCTAGAAGGGTCTAGAAGATTCACCGGACCGAAATGGGAAGGGTACATGAATGTGTCATGGATAAGGGGAATGATTGAATCATGTCTTAGGTCACTTGGTTGGGCATTTGCAAGAAAGAAATTAAGCTCCAAATTGAAAGTCAAAAGGCAAGTTTGAAAAGTCAAACTAGGACAATGTATCCTGGTGCAGGAAGGAAATAATCCTTCTTTCCCTCCACCACAAGCCAACTAGGAGAGGGAGTTGGGGAAGGATTCAAACTCGCCTCTCCCAATCTGCCCTTCCTCTCATAAATAGAGGGGAGGGGTGCCCCAAGGACACACAACACCAGCCCCTCCCCACCTAGCCGCTGCGCCGCCGCCCCCAGCACCGCCGCCGCCACCGGCTCGCCGTCGCCGCCCTAGACGCCACCGGCCACGCATCCTCCTCTCTGGCCCTCTAAACCCTAGATCGCCAGAAACCCTAGATCCACCATAATCTTCTCCGGCCTAGGCAAAGCCCAGTAGGATCTTCCCTCTACTTCCGACACGATTTCATCGTGCTGCCGGAATCGCGAGGGGAGAACTACAACCTCTTCTGCCTACTGGAAAAAGGGAGAGGAAGGTTTTCATCGACTATCGAACGTGTGACCGACTGCGGAAGCGCTGCCGGAACACAGCTCCGGAAGGATCGTCTACGCGATCTTGAAATCGGCAAGTGTACGACTGCATCACCCACGATAATCTTCTCTCGTTAACCGCTTTAGAATCTTCAAGGGTGAGTACTCTAATCGACTCGTTGCTACAATCTAGTAGATAGATCTTGGCTTGTTTGTATGCATGCGGTAGAATTTTTTTGTTTTCCATGCTACGAAGCCCTACAAATAAGTCCAATATTTGACATTCACGGCCTTTTCATAATAACTTTGGTTGCATGAAGTAGCTAGCCAATATGAGTTTATTCCCGAAATTCACCATTATCAAAGGTTCTAAGTGTCAAGTTTGCATACAAGAGCATCAACCTCTCAAGTCTCATACAACTGTAGAACCGTGAAACTCAGCACCACTAGAACTTATACATTCAGATCTTTGTGAGATGAATGGTGTTTTGACAAAAGGTGTAAAATAATACTTTATGACATTGATTGATGATTCTACTAGATATTATTATGTTTATATTTTTAAATCTAAAGATAAAGCTTTGAACTAATTCAAAATCTATAAAGTTGAAGAAGAAAAACAAACTTGATCTTAAAATCAAGAGGCTAAGGTTGGATAAGATCAAGAGTACTTTTAAAATGAATTTGATTTACTATGTGTGGAACCTTCTATTATCCATGAGAGAACGCCTCCCCACTCACCCAGTCAATGTGATGGCTGAAAGAAAGAACGATACTCTAACTGATTTTGTTAATGTCATGTTACATACATCGGGTATTTTCAATAAATGGTGTGTGTCATGTTTTAAACCATGCTCCCATAAAGGATACAACCATGAATCCATTTGAGGAATGGGAAAGAGGCTAAAACTCTCTTACTTATGTACTTGGGGTTGTTTGGTGAAAAATCCACCTTGCTCGTTGTTGTAGTCCATGCTGCCTTCCTCATCGCTATAGGCCACACCACCGTCCTTCCTCTCCAACATCGCCTCCTCAGCGCTCTACAACAACCTCGTTGTCCGTCCAACACTGATCCAGCTCATCATGCCAATGGCCCCTTCTAACAGGTATAAGACCCTTGTGGGGGGACTCACAATTTGCATAAGCAGGATAAGTATCCAGAAAGGACTCTGTGGGACCCCCATTGCCGAGATGGAAGATCGCAATCTCTTTCATCACCTAGATATCATTAATGAAATCAAAGACATCACTAAAGCGATGATTCGGATGTTCAAGACACATCTACGAAGCAGGAAGGTGGTGGCGCTCTATGCACTCTTTAGGATTGATAGTGACCATGTCAACAACGCCGAGGAGGCATTTTCTTTGCCATGGAGGGAAATCGGCCCTTTATATGGAAGATTATTCTGATGCCTGATGGCGTTTCACACCTAGGAGACCATCTGGTTGATGGGGTTCGTTGCATAGAAAACAAAAAAATTCTTATGGTTTGCAACAACCAAGATCGAATCTACGCGATACTTTGTAACGGTTTCAGGACTCACCCTTGAAGACTGTAAGCGGGATAACATAACTGCAAAAAAACGTGGTTGATGTAGATGTACATGACCGTCCTCAAGGACCTGTAGACGATCAGCGCCACAACGGGAAACACCTCCGTAATCGGTCACACATACGGTGTGCCGACGACTCCAGAACCCTCGCTCCAACTGGGCAGCAGAAGTACCAGATCCCTAGGAAATACACTAGCGCTACGCCATGGTAGTGGTGGTGGAGGGTAAGGATTAGATCAGGGCTTTGCCTAAGCACCTCGCTCGTGGCAATGTACAAGCTAGCAAGAGGGGGAATATGCCAACCAAAGGGCATATGAGAGAATGGTGAATGAAAATGTGTGGAGAGGAGGAGGAGGCCACCTCCTTTTATAGGAGCCATGGGGATGCCGCCTCCTCTCATTCAATCTCCATTAAACCAATTTAATTCCCTTAAAGGTCCATTAAAACACTTTAATTCCCTTAAAGGTCTTTCCATTAAAGCACTTTAATTCCATTAAATCATTTTAATTCCCTTAAAGGTCTATCCATTAAAGCACTTTAATTCCATTTTAATGCAACTCAATTTAATGAACACTTCATTTAATGAGTACTTCATTTAATGAACAAATTAATATTTTGATCCCTTTGCTTTGTTTTGATACCCGAAACTATTTCAGCAGATTCGACAGAACAATTTCCTGTAGCAGAACAATTTTATGTTTCCTATCCAGTCAAATGCGTCAGTTTACCTTAAGTGTGTATCCCTACAGGTTCAGGAACTATGTAGACATGATCGATACTTTCTCCGATCAATAATCATTATAGGGACCTCGAGATCCATAATGACTCCCACTAGTTCCACGAAGATCTCATGATCGTCCTGAACCTCTTTCGCTATAATCAAATTCCTTTTGTCTTGCGATATATTACTTGTCTGAGATTCGATCACTCGGTATCATATGTACCTTGTTTAATCTCATTCACAACAAGTACTCGTTTTCTTGTTCCTATGATATGACATTCTAGTGATCAAATTACTTGATTGCAAGGCTATGTCAATGTGATATCACTGAGAGGGCCCTGAGTATATCTCTCCATCATTCGGATGTACAAATCCCAATATTGATCCACGAGCCTCAACTGACACTTTCCAAAAACCCGACGACACCTTCATAATCACCCTGTTATGGTGTGACGTTTGATGCAATCAAAGTACTCTTCTTGTGAAAGTGATTGACGTGATCTCATGGTCTAAGGACATTTTGTTAGTATGAATGTGATAGCAATTTAAACTTGATGACCTGATCATATTGCTACATCTACTTTGGGTGACTATTCATCATATCATTCTCTAATGATAGACCCTGTTATTAACAACATCAAATGTTATGATCAGGAACCCTTTGATCATCCGTTAATCAACATGCTAGTATAAAGAGAGACTTTACTAGGAACCTTATATGTTTATAATTCACACATGTATTAACGTTTACTTATTAATACAATTATAGCATAAAAAATAAACACTTATCATAAACATGGAATATCATAATAACCACTTTATTATTGCCTCTTGGTCATATTCTTTTCAATCTCCCACTTGCACTAGAGTCAATGATCTAGTTTGAAAAACATTGCGCTTTCAACACCTATGGAACTTTTGTGTTGTATGTACATGTTTGCTAGTGATAAACATATCCTCGGATCTGACACTTTTAGGTCTATTGTATTTGCATTTCTTTGTGTCTCTACGCATCACTTATTCTCAAATGAGATGGCATTGTATAAATTTGGTGAGACCTTGGTTCCTTGGGGTTTAAAACATGTTGATATAATTGTCATACAATATATATTCATAGTACTAGCCCATCGAACCACACCTAGTTCCTTCGCTGCTACCATAGCAGTTTTATACTTAGCCTTTCGTTGTAGTACCTCACAATGTCCATAACTTTGGAACTCATCCAAATCCATCATGAAACTTTCTTCCATTACATTGTGACACATTAACCTATAGCCTAAATTGAGATAAACTTAAATTGTATCTTGTGACAAAACTAGTACCAATGTAACACTTTACAATGAACTATTTGTATAGTTCCAATGTAACACCTTACAATGAACTATCTGTATAGTGTCAATGTAACACCTTACAATGAACTATCTGTCAATGTACGACTTTACAATGAACTATTTGTCACTTCTATATACAAAATATATTCCTAGTTCTTCCAAATACCATAAGAACATCCTCACTATTATCCAATGATCATCTTATGAGTCACCCTGGTATATGCTCATAACATTTAGAGCATAGGACATATCTGGATATGTACATGTCACAAAATGATTGATTAAGATATTCATGTGATTTTACTCACCAAGTGTCAAAACACTTGAATCTCATTTATCAAGATATCCATGTGATTTTACTTACCAAGTGTCAAAATACTTGAATCTTGATTCAACCTTTTCCATGTGGCAAGAACCTTTCTTGTTGTTTCCATATTGAACTCAATATTTCATCTATGTACATCTGGCATAAACATATTAGTATCTCAATCTATCCATATAGACATTGATGCCTAATATTTGGGTTTTTGCCTAAGTCTTTCATCCAGATATAATTTCAGTGAAATTCTTAACTTGTGTCAAATAAAAGATACATCATTTTCAATCCATATGTATTATACACAATGTATTTGGAAATAAGTCTTAGCGCTCCCACTTAATTTCTTGCAAATGCAAGCATCTTCATCATTTCTGATAAAACTAAACATTTTAACAATTTCATCATGGTGAAGATTCCAACTCCGCTATGCTTATTTCAACTAATGAAGTTTGCATGCCTTTTAGCATCCTTTGATTTAATAAAACCCCTTGGACTGTGTCATGTACCTTTCCTAGGTAACCATTCTATTAGAAGAATGTTGTTTTGTTTGTTCAACTAGCATATATAACAATTGACATATATAGTGGTTGCTACATTAATCCATCCAGATTAAATATCGCTATGAAAGATCGAATCTTGTCGTATTCAACTCTTTGAACATTGTCGTAAAATCTTTACCGACATGTCGACTATTTTATAGATGTGAAACACCCATGTATGTTTCTTTATATATCCAAATACAACCGATAGGCTTTAAGCCTTTTCGGAGGGTCTTCCAAGTTTAATAAGTTGATTTCTCATGTATGGAACTATCACGGATTTTATGGCTTCTAGCCATTTGATGGAGTTAGGGCCCATCATCGCTTCTTTGCATGTAGTCGGTTTATCATTGTCAAACAATAATGATTTAATCTCAAATCTTAGTATTTGATTGATTATCCAACCTACACGGTTCAATAGGAACTTAGACCTCTGTGACCACAACCTTTGAGGCACGTGAGCCATGAGTCTTGTGGCTGCCTTCGGGATGCTTTTTGGCGCTGCGCAATTCATCATGTATAGCTAAGGTTCCATAACCTTATCAAAGTTATATTGTCCTCCCACTTAATTTTTTGCGAAAAATTCCTTCTCAATAAATTTGATGTTTCCAAGCAATAAGCACTTTTGTCTTCAGTGCTATGGAGGAATACCCAACGGTTATTCGGAATAACCTACAAAGACATGCTCATCTGATTTTGGTTGTAAACATTTTACTTATGTCTAGCATACCAAAATTTAAAAAGACAACTTGGCTTTTTATCCCAAACCATAACTCATATGGTGTGTCATTTCATGATGGAGCTATTTTTTAGTATAAAAGCGATAGTCACTAAAGCTTAATCTTTAATATAATGGCAATTTTATAAATAACACCGTTGATCCTACCATGTCAAACACGGTTTGATTACATTTCACGAATACTCCTATGGTGTTTTGAGAAAACGCAAGTCATTGGAACGATTCCTCAAACTTAGGTGTTTTGATAAACTTGTAACTCAAATATATTCCTTTATGATCCAATCATAAATTCTTTATTTTCTTATTACAATAATTTTCCACTTCATCTTAAAATCATTTGAACATTTTCAAATTTTTCATACTTCTCCCTTATTAAGTAAATATACACATGTATTTACTCAAATTTTGGAGAAAGCATATGAAGTTTAAATCCATCACTCACAACTACACGTAATGGACTATATACATCAATATGCACAATTTCCAATAGGTTAGTCATTCGTTATTATTTGGCCCATGAACAAGGTTTTTAATTATCTTCAGGAAAGTTTCACAAGCGTCAATTGATCAAAATCAAAAGACTCCAAAATCCATTAACATGGAGTTTTTCTTCTTGTTTTATTTATAATATAATTTAAACGACGATATCACTCAAAAGTGATATTTCAATCATTCTTCTTACGACACTTTACCATCAGTGTTTATGGACGTGATTTATCCAACTAGATTTTTAAAAGTTCGTCCATATTCTATGGAATACGGTAATTATTTGAATAACCATTATTCTCATAATACTAGAACAAAATAACAATTATTAATACAAATCTTGACGTCAAATTGATGTCAACGAGAAACAAGATATCAATTTATTTGTTTTCGATGAACATCATCACATATTCTTTTGCTAGTTACTTAGGCCATTGCAGTTCATGAATTGTGTTGTTTTATATGACACTTCATACCAACAAATTCGGTATCCAATACTAGTATACAATACTCAAGAACCACATTGTTTAACAAGCAAAGAATACACCCACAATGTGTATATCATTTATATAACTAAGCTTGACTTTTCTAGTCTTTTTCCTTTCTGCCAAATATTTACCAGATTCTCTTTCAGCATTACCTTTTCTTTTAAAATGAATCTATCAACATCAATAGTGGCACCATACATATGACACATAGTCCAAAGCGTGTATAGTCAAATACTAATACCTTTGGACTTGCACTTTGAATTTGATCACCATCATCTAATGTTTGGCGTTCTTTCAAATTTCATTCCTTTTAGTAATCCTTTTAATGTAGTAAACATTTTACCTACATATTATATTCATCCTTATCATGACAACTTTTATGATCAAGCTACTGTAGGGGTTCGTAGCATGGAAAACAAAAAAAATTTATCGCATACAAACAAACAAGCCAAGATCTATCTACTAGATTGTAGCAACGAGTCGATGGAATAACTTACCCTCGAAGATTCCAAAGCGGTTAACGAGAGCAGATTCTCGTGGGTGATGTAGTCGTACTCTTTCCGATCTCAAGATCGCGTAGACGATCCTTCCGGCGCCACGTTCCGGCAGCGCTCCCACAGTCGGTCACACGTTCGGTACTCGACGAAGACCTTCCTCTCCCTTGTTCCAGCAGGCAGCGGAGGTTGTAGCACTCTCCTCGTGATTCCGGCAGCACAACGGCGTGGTACCAGAAGTAGAGGGGAGATCCCGCAGGGCTTCGCCTTAAGCCGGAGCGAGTATGGTGGATTATGAGAGAGGGCTATTAGTGGTCTAGAGATTAGACACACCAATTAGAAGGCTCTAAACCGCAGGCTAAAGCAATTAGAAGCTCTAAACCAAACGGCTCTAAACCTGAGATTAGAGGTAGAAACTTGTGTGTCTCAAGGAGGAGCCCTGCCCCTCCTTTTATAGGTGGAGGGGCTAGGCGCGCCAGGGAGGGAGGGAGTCCCTCCCCAACTTGGCCTAGGGCTGGCGCCGGCTTGGAGGAGAGGAACTCCTCCTCCAAGTTGGTTTCAACCTCCTCTTGCTTGTTTCCCACAGTTTCCTGTTTCCCACAGTTTCCTGTTTTCCACAGTTTCCTGTTTTAGCCGTTTGACTTTCAAACTGGCAATTTGACTTTCATGTTTTTGGAACAGCAAGAACACTTAGTACATGATGCAATCATTCAATGACACACTCATGTACCCTCCCCCCCGGAGTGCCGGACAATCCGGAACCTTCTAGAACATTCCCGATGAAAACACCGGAATCATTCCCGAACTCCGAAACGGGACTTTCCTTATATGAATCTTATTCTCCGGACCATTCCGGATCACCTCGTGATATCCCGGATCCCATCCGAGACTCCGAACAACATTCGGTCTCTTTCTCATAATACCATAACTACTCAAACAACGTCGAATCCTTAAGTGTGTCTCCCTACGGTTCGTGAATTATGCGGACATGATCGAGACACTTCTCCGAACAATAACCAATAGAGGAATCTGGAAATTCATATGGCTCCCACATATTTCTACGATTACTTTGCGATCGAATGAACCACTTACATACGATACCAATTTCCCTTTGTCTCACGATATGTTACTTATCCGAGGTTATGATCGTCGGTATCTCTGCATACCTAGTTCAACCTCGTTACTGATAAGTACTCTTTTCTCGTTCCTGTGATATGTGATCCCTTGTGAGCCAGTCACATGCTTGCAAGCTAATTGGATGACATTTCACCGAGAGGGCCCAGAGAATATCTATCCGTCATATGGATGGACAAATCCCACTCTTGATCCATGTGTCTCAACCAATACTTTCCGAACACTCAATGCCACCTTTATAGCCACCCAGTTACGGTGTGGTGTTTGATGTCATCAAAGCATCCATCCGGTAAAGGTGATATGCATGATCTCATGGTCGAAGGAATTAGGTTACTATGTATCAGAAAGCATATAGCAATTGAACTATTGAAATGACTTGATCTTTATGCTACGCTTATCTATAGGAGTATGTCCATCACATCATTCTCCTAATGATATGACCTTGTTGTTAATAACATCTCTATGTTCATGATCAGGAAACCATGATCATATATTAACCAACAAGCTAGTTTAACAAGAGGCTTTACTAGGGACTCTTATTTTAGTTTACAAATCACACAAGTATTAATGTTTCCGGTTAATACAATTATAGCATGGTATGTAAACATTTATCATAAGTGTGAAGATATGATAATAACCACTTTATTATTGCCTCTTGGGCATATCTCCAACAGTCTCCCACTTGCACTAGAGTCAATAATCTAGTTTCGAACCTTTGTGTATATAACACCTATGGATTTCCGGTGTTGTATGTACACGATTGCTAGTGGTCAACTGATCTCCGGATCTGACACTTCCAGGTCCGTGTGTAATTGCATGTCTTTGCGTCTCTACGCATCACTCATTCTCTAATGAGATGGCTTTGTATAAATTTGGTCTTTCGGTGTGACCTTTAGCTCTTTGGGGTTAAAACATGTTGATAATATTGTCGCATAATATATCTTCATAGTATTATCCCACTGTGAACTACACCTAGTTTGATAACAAACTACTTGACACAAATGCCCTCTTTTGCTGCTAAAATAGCAGTCATATACTTAGCCTTTTGTTGTAGTATATGTCACAATGTCTTAACTTTGGAACTCATCCAAATCCATTATGGAACTCACTTTCCATTATATTGTGCCACCCTTAGTTTAGATTGAGATAAACTTAATTTGTACTTTGTGACAGAGCTAGTATCAATGTAGTACTTTTACAATGAACTAACCATCTATTTGTCACTTCTACAAATATTATACTCTTAGTTCTTCCAAAAAATCATAAGAATATCCTTACTATTGTCCAATGATCATCTTACGAATCATTCTGGTATATGCTCACAACATTTAGAGCATAGGACATATCTGGATTTGTACATATCACAGTATGATTGATATAAATACTCTTTGTGATTTTATACATCAAGTATCAATCTATACTTGATTATTTGTTTCACTTTACCAAATGTCAATACACTTGAATATATCATCAACATTGAACTCATTCAATCCTTTCTGTGCAACAAGAACCTTTCTTGTAGTTTCTATATTGAACTCATTCAATATCTCGTCTATGTACTTCTGGCACAGCCATATTAGCGTCTATTGATGCCAAATATTTGGGTTCTGCCTAAGTCTTTCATCGGGATGAAATTCTTAATATGTGTTAATAAAGGATACATTATTTCCAATCAACAATATGTCTTCCACATAATGTATTAGAAACATGTCTTAGCGCTCCCACTTAATTTCTTGCAAATGCAAGCATCTCCATCGTCTCTGATGAACTTTTAAACTCCTTTAACAGTTTCATCACAGTGAAGATTCCAACTCCGCGATGCTCACTTTAACCATTGAAGTTTGCATATACTTTTAGCATCCTTTTGAATTAACAAAACCCTATGGACCGTGTTATGCACATGTCCTAGGTAACGATTCTATTAGAAGAACTTGTTTTGTTTATTCAACTACCATATAACAAATTATATGTAGTGGTTGCTACATTAATCCGTCTAGACTAAATATCACTATGAAAGATCAAATCTTGTCATAGTCAACCTTTGAACATTTTGTGAACTCTTTCCCAACATGTCGACTATTTCATAGATGTAAAACATCCATGTCTATTTCTTTATAGATCCAGACACAACTGTAAGGTCTTACACCTTTCTCGAGGGTCCTTCAAGTTCAAAACTTGATTTCTCGTGTATGGAACTATCACGGATTTTATGGCTTCAAGCCATTTGACGGAGTCAGGGCCCATCATCGCTTCTTTGTATGTAGTCGGTTCATTATTCTCAAATAATGATTCAACCCTCAAATCTTGGTATTTGATTGTTTACCCGATCTACTTGTTTCAATAGGAACTTAGATCTCTGTGACCACAACCTTTGAGGCACGTGAGCCATGAGCATTGTTGCTGCCTCCGTAACACTTTTCGGTGCTGCGCAACTTTGCACATATAGCTAAGGTTCTTTTAACCTTATCAAAGTTCTATTGTCCTCCCACTTTACTTTTCACGAAAAATTCCTTCTCAAAGAAACTTAATGTTCTAAGCAACAAACACTTTTGTCTCCGGTGTTTATGGAGGAATACTTAACAGTTATACAAAGACAGGTTCATCCGACTTTGGTTGCACACATCTTTCTTATGCATAGCATACCAATGTTTTAAGAAAGGACTACTTGGGTTTTATCCCAAACCATAACTAGCTATGGTGTCATTTCAACGAATTATGATGAAGCTCTTTTCAGTGGAAAAACGGTAATCTCTAAAGCTTTTAATCTCTAAAATATAATGGCAGTTTTATGAATTATACCTTTGATCTTACCATGTCAAACAAGGTTTAATTACATACCTCGAACGCTCCATACTCTTATGGTGTTTTGGGAAATGCAAATCCACGGAACAATTCCTTAAATCTTAGGTATTATGCTAAACTCTGTAACTCAAATATCTTCCTTTATGATCTTTATCATAAACTATTTATATTCTTGTTACTATGATTTTGCACTTCATATTGAAAGTCTTTGAACTTTTCAAGTGTTTCATACTTTATCCTTATTAAGTAAATATTCATATATTCACTCAAATTTTCGGAGAAAGCATATGAAGTTGAAATTCATCGCTCTTGACTACACATAATGGACTTCGTACAACAATATGTACAAGTCCAAATAAGCTAGTCATTCGTTCCCTTTTGGCCTATGAACAAAGTTTCAATTATCTCTAGGAAAGTTTCACAAGCATCATTTGATCAAAATCAAATAGACTCCAAAATTCCATCCATATGGATTTTCTTCATGTTTTCTTTCCAATATAATTCAAACGGCGATGTCACTTCCTAAGTGATCTTTCAATCAATTTGTCTTTCGACATTTTTAGCACTAGTTTTATGGATGTGATTTCTCCAACGAGATTTGTGAATCATCCATCTTTTATGAATTACGGAAATTATTTGAACAACCCTTTTGTTCTCATAATACCTGATAAAACAAATCTTTGAAGGCAAGCTTTGATGTTTAACGAGCAACACAATAACCCTTTATTTGTTCTCGATGAACATCATCACATATTCTTTTGCTAATTACTTAGGCCACTGTAGTTCATGAATTCTGTTGTTTCGTATGACGATTCATACCAACAAATTCAGTATTAAATACTTAAGAACCACATTGTTTAATAAGCAAAGAATATAGCCATAACATATATATATCATCTATATATTTAAACTGAACAATTCTAGTCTTTTACTTTCTGCCATATATTTATGAGATTTTCTTTCAATATTTCCTTTTCTTTTTGAAAGAATCTATCAACATCAATAGTGGAGTCATACATATGACATATAGTCCAAAAGCGTGTATAGTTAAATACCAATGTCTTTGGACTTACACTTTGAAGTAGATCACCATCATCAAATGTTTGGTGTTCTTTCAAATTCCTTTCTTTAGTAATCTCTTGGTGTAGTAAACATTTTACCTACATCAAATATTCACCCTTATCATGGAATCGTCCATGATCAAGCTACTTTTAACTTATAACGATGAATTATGAGTATAATGTTGCTATCCAAAACCATTTGGAGGATTAGGACAACAAGTGTCTCCAACCTTTTGCAAATTCTCATCAAATGAGAACATGACTTTAGCCATATTATACTCTATCATGTTGCAACCAAAACTTCGTTTCAGATATCACAATATCTTCCACACATCATGGTTTCTGAAACAACTCTTTCAGATCCTAGATAACCTTTATATTAAGACAATCCTTTGAATATCAAGAATCATGGAAACAAACATGATACTTATATACTAACACTTGGAATTGTTACTCTTGATTTAATACTAATTATTAAACTTCATGGAGTAACCGGAACTTACTGAAAGTTTGCAATAGGACTTTTAACTTTAGATTAACACTTCAAAACAATACGATACCAGTTCGTAAAGTAACTAACCAGAATTCTATAGTTCTATCATCTCAATTATAACTAAGCACAAGGTGGTAAACGGATGCCAATGACTACAACAACTATGCAAATTCACTTTGATTTAGTTTATGATAAATTGAGTTCTAATTAATAATTAAATTAATCTAGGTGAACTCCCACTCAAAACAATATCCCTCACATTGTTTTAGTGATCACACGAACCAAATCCACTATATCAACACCGATCATCACGAGAGTTGGTATAGTTTCAATGGCGAACAATCGTCATGTTCATCATATCTACTATATGATTCATGCTTTACCTTTCGGTGATCCGTGTTCCTGAGACCATGTCTGTACATGCTAGGCTCGTCAAGATCAAACCTTAGCTACCGCATAAGCAAATCTGGCTTGCTTACGTTGTATACACTTGCGGAATCTAACACACCCGATCATCACGTGGTGCTTCGAAACAACAAGCATTAGCAACGGTGCATACTAAGGGTGAACACTTTAGAACTTGAAATTGTGTGCTTGAGGGATCATCTTATAATGCTACCGTCGTCTACTAAGCAATACAAGATGCATAAAGGATTAACATCACATGCAATTCATAATATGTGATATGATATGGCCTTTCTTCTTCGTGCTTCCGATATCCATCTTCAAGCACGAACATGATCTCCATCATCACCGGCATTGCATCAAGGTCAATGACGCTACTCCATGGTTGTCGTCCACCGGCTTCAACTATTACAACTACTTTGAATAGACACGCGGGTCTTAACATAAATTAAAGACAACCATATGGCTCCTGCCGGTTGCCAACTTACAATAAGGAACATTGCATACATCAAATATAATCACAATCATGGCCATATCACATCACTGCACACCCCTGCAAAACAAAGTTAGACGCCTCTACTTTCTTTGCATGTTTTACGTGGTTTGGGGCTTTCAATAAGTGTCGTTCTAACTTACGAACATGAACCACAACATTGATACTAGAATTGTTGATTACCCGTTGTAAATTGGATCTTAACTATGCTAGGAGAAACAGGCACCCGCAAAGCCACTTATGCAATACAAGTTGCATGTCAAGCGTGGAGCAAGTCTCATGAACGATGTCATGTAAGGTTAGCCCGGGCCGCTTCATCCCAACATACCGCAAGATGCAAAGTACACAAGAAGCAATCGACAATAAAAGCATCAATGCCCACAATGACCATTGTGTTCTACTCGTGCAACAGATCTACATATAGACACGGCTCTGATACCACTGTAGGGGTTCGTAGCATGGAAAACAAAAAATTTCTATCGCATACAAACAAACAAGCCAAGATCTATCTACTAGATTGTAGCAACGAGTCGATGGAATAACTTACCCTCGAAGATTCCAAAGCGGTTAACGAGAGCAGATTCTCGTGGGTGATGTAGTCGTACTCTTTCCGATCTCAAGATCGCGTAGACGATCCTTCCGGCGCCACGTTCCGGCAGCGCTCCCGCAGTCGGTCACACGTTCGGTACTCGACGAAGACCTTCCTCTCCCTTGTTCCAGCAGGCAGCGGAGGTTGTAGCACTCTCCTCGTGATTCCGGCAGCACAACGGCGTGGTACCGGAAGTAGAGGGGAGATCCCGCAGGGCTTCGCCTTAAGCCGGAGCGAGTATGGTGGATTATGAGAGAGGGCTATTAGTGGTCTAGAGATTAGACACACCAATTAGAAGGCTCTAAACCGCAGGCTAAAGCAATTAGAAGCTCTAAACCAAACGGCTCTAAACCTGAGATTAGAGGTAGAAACTTGTGTGTCTCAAGGAGGAGCCCTGCCCCTCCTTTTATAGGTGGAGGGGCTAGGCGCGCCAGGGAGGGAGGGAGTCCCTCCCCAACTCGGCCTAGGGCTGGCGCCGGCTTGGAGGAGAGGAACTCCTCCTCCAAGTTGGTTTCAACCTCCTCTTGCTTGTTTCCCACAGTTTCCTGTTTCCCACAGTTTCCTGTTTTCCACAGTTTCCTGTTTTAGCCGTTTGACTTTCAAACTGGCAATTTGACTTTCATGTTTTTGGAACAGCAAGAACACTTAGTACATGATGCAATCATTCAATGACAAACTCATGTACCCTCCCCCCCGGAGTGCCGGACAATCCGGAACCTTCTAGAACATTCCCGATGAAAACACCGGAATCATTCCCGAACTCCGAAACGGGACTTTCCTTATATGAATCTTATTCTCCGGACCATTCCGGATCACCTCGTGATATCCCGGATCCCATCCGAGACTCCGAACAACATTCAGTCTCTTTCTCATAATACCATAACTACTCAAACAACGTCGAATCCTTAAGTGTGTCTCCCTACGGTTCGTGAATTATGCGGACATGATCGAGACACTTCTCCGAACAATAACCAATAGAGGAATCTGGAAATTCATATGGCTCCCACATATTTCTACGATTACTTTGCGATCGAATGAACCACTTACATACGATACCAATTTCCCTTTGTCTCACGATATGTTACTTATCCGAGGTTATGATCGTCGGTATCTCTGCATACCTAGTTCAACCTCGTTACTGATAAGTACTCTTTTCTCGTTCCCGTGATATGTGATCCCTTGTGAGCCAGTCACATGCTTGCAAGCTAATTGGATGACATTTCACCGAGAGGGCCCAGAGAATATCTATCCGTCATATGGATGGACAAATCCCACTCTTGATCCATGTGTCTCAACCAATACTTTCCGAACACTCAATGCCACCTTTATAGCCACCCAGTTACGGTGTGGTGTTTGATGTCATCAAAGCATCCATCCGGTAAAGGTGATATGCATGATCTCATGGTCGAAGGAATTAGGTTACTATGTATCAGAAAGCATATAGCAATTGAACTATTGAAATGACTTGATCTTTATGCTACGCTTATCTATAGGAGTATGTCCATCACATCATTCTCCTAATGATATGACCTTGTTGTTAATAACATCTCTATGTTCATGATCAGGAAACCATGATCATATATTAACCAACAAGCTAGTTTAACAAGAGGCTTTACTAGGGACTCTTATTTTAGTTTACAAATCACACAAGTATTAATGTTTCTGGTTAATACAATTATAGCATGGTATGTAAACATTTATCATAAGTGTGAAGATATGATAATAACCACTTTATTATTGCCTCTTGGGCATATCTCCAACAGCTACTATATCTCATAAGGATGAATCACGAATATAATGTTAGTTCCCAAAACCTTTTGGGAGATCAGGACGCCTAGCATCTCCAAACTTTGCAAATTCTCATACAATATGAGAACATGTATCTTACTAAAATTAGATTCTATCATATTGCAACAAAACATTGTTTCAGATATCACAATATATTTCATGCATGATAGTTTCTGAAACAATTCTTTTAGCTCCTAGATAACCTTGATACTGAAACAACTTACGAATATCAAAGATCATGGAGGAAAGCATGATACTTGGATACTACCGTTGAACGGTTACTCTTGATTCAATACTACTTATTGAATTTCATGGAGTAAGTGTGGTTTTGCTAAAAATTTGCAATAGTACTTTAAACTTTAGATTGACACTCATGAAACAATACGATACCAGTTCGTAAAGTACAAAATTAGAGAATCCAATAGTTATATTATTTCAATCATAGCTAAACACAAGGTAGTAAACGAATGCCAGTAACTACAGCGAACTATGCAAATTCACTTCAATTCAGTTTATGATAATTGAGTTCAAATTTAATCATATTACTATGTGAAATCCCACTCAAAACCAACATCCCTCGAGTCGTTTTGGTGATTACATGAACCAAATTCACTACGCCACGACTGATCATCACGAGTGGTGGCGCAGCTCCAATGGCGATCATCGTATGGGCATCATATGATCCATATGACTCGTTCTTTACCTTTCGGTTCATGTTCTGAGGCCATGTATGTACATGCTAGGCTCTCCAAGTAAGAACCTTAGTACTCGCATGCGTAAAACTGTCTTACACCCGTTGTATGCGAACGTAGACTCTATCACACCCAATCATCACGTGGTGCTTCGAAACGACGAACTTTCTTAACGGTGCATACTAAGGAATAACATATTATTATCTTGATATTTAGAAGGAGGGATCATCTTATAATGCTACCGCCAAGTTCTATCTAGACATAAGCATAAATAAGCTGCAAACAAACATCATATGTAAGAGTGACATGATATGGTTCTTTCACTTGATCACTATCTTATGCATCATGGTATGATCTCTATCATTCCATTTGTGTCACGCCAAGGTCTATGGCGATTACACTTTGACATTTTATAATTTCCAATAGTATCAATCCATATTACAAATTATAACATTACCATATCATGATACAAGCCCAATAAAAATAAATATAGATGACTATAATTTATCTTTTGCATATTTTACACGGCTATGGGATTTTTAGGAAAGAACCGTTCTACCTACGAACTTCAGCCACAACGGTGATAACCAAGTTATTAAGCAGACCATTGTAAATCAGATATCAACTATAGTGGGAGAGACAGACACCCGCAATAGCCACTTATGCAAAATGAGTTGCATGTCAAGTGTGGAATAGGTCTCGTGTGCGAGGACATGTAAAGTTTGTCTGAGCCGCTTCATCCCACTATGCCGTCAATATCCAAAGTACACAAAGATTTGCACTAACAAGACTATCAAAGCCCACATCTCCATGTGTTCTAATAGTACAAAGCATTTACGCATAGACATAGCTCTGATACCACTGATGGGGTTTGTTGCATAGAAAAATAAAAAATTTCTTATGGTTTGCAACTTCCAAGATTGAATCTAGGTGATACTTTGTAACGGTTTTAGGAATCACCCTTGAAGACCGTAAGCAGCATAACGTTCCCTCAAACAAACATGGTTGATGTAGATGTACACGACCGTACTCAAGGACGTGTAGACGATAACCCTCGTTCCAGCCGGGCAACGGAAGTAGCGGATCCCCGGGAACTACACCAGTGCTACGCCATGGTAGTGGTGGTGGAGGGTAAGTATTAGAGCAGGGCTTCTCCTAAGCACCTCCCTCGTGGCAATGGACAAGCTAGGAAGAGGGGGAAGATGTCAACCAAAGGGCATATGAGAGAATGGTGAATGAGAGTGTGTGGAGAGGAGGAGGGGGCCACCTCCTTTTATAGGCACCATGGGGCTTCCCCTCCCCTCCTCTCATTCAATCTCCATTAAACCACTTTAATTCCCATAAAGGTCTATTAAAACACTTTAATTCTCTTAAAGTTCTTTCCATTAAAGCACTTTAATTCCATTAAAGCATTTTAATTCCCTTAAAGGTCTATCCATTAAAGCACTTTAATTCCATTTTAATGCAACTCAATTTAATGAACACTTCATTTAATGAGTACTTCATTTAATGAACACTTCATTTAATAAACATATTAACATTTTGATCCCTTTGCTTTTTTTCGATACCCCCAAAACTATTTTGGCAGATTTGGCAAAACAATTTTCTGCAGCAGAACAATTTTTTGCGATGTCCATTGATTTACTATATCTTCCCTATCCGCCCAAATGCGTCGATTTACCTTAAGTGTTTCTTCCTACGGGTTTGGGAACTATGTAGACATGATCGATACTTTCTCCGATCAATAATCCATAATGACTCCCACTAGTTTCTTGAATATCTCATGATCGTCCGAACTTATTTCGCTATAATCAAATTCCTTTTGTATCGCGATATATTACTTGTCAGATATTCGATCACTCAGTATCATCTATACCTTGTTTAATCTCGTTCCCGACAAGTACTCTTTTTCTCATTCCTGTGATATGACATTCTAGTGACCAAATCACTTGCTTGCAAGGCTATGTCAATGTGATAACACCGAGAGGACCCTGATTATATCTCTCCATCGTCCAGATGGACAAATCCCAATCTTGATCCACGAGCCTCAACTAACACTTTCCAAATACCCGACGACACCTTTATAATCACCCTGTTATGGTATGACGTTTGATGCAATCAAAGTACTCTTCTAGTGAAAGTGATTGACGTGATCTCATGGTCTAAGGATATTGAGTTTTTAAACTTGATGACATTATCGTATTGCTACATTTACTTTGGGTGACTGTTCATCATATTTTTCTCCAATGATATGACCCTGTTATTAACGACATGTTATGATCAGGAAACCTTTGATCATCTGTTAATCAACATGCTAGTATAAAGAGAGGCTTTACTAGGAACCTTATCTGTTTATAATTCACACATGTATTAACGTTTCCTTATTAATACAATTATAGCATGAAAAATAAATATTTATCATAAACATGGAATAGCATAATAACCACTTTATTATTGCCTCTTGGGCATATTCCTTTCACTGGTCACCATGTTTCTCGCTGAAAATGCTTTGCAAATATCCAAGTGTTCGTATTTGGGGTCTATTGTGTGCTACTCCAACAAGATTTGGGTCTGCCAGTCGAGGTTGTGTTATGTGCTACATGTCTTGGAGCATGGAGTTGCCTATTCTGAACTTGGGTACCTGTTTGTTTTCTTTGGCTACCTGACTGTTTGTTTGTTTCTATATGTTTCTCTTGGCTTGGCTAGGTGTTATTTCAGCTACTGTTATTTTCCCATCATAAACGCCTATTGTAGTTGCTTCAAGTTGTTAAATGAATGAACAAGACTTATGTTTTCTGATATGGAAGGTGACAGGTCTAAACAACCTAGATAGGCAGGCTATCGGAAATCATAGCTTCCTCTCTTTTCACATTGCATGCCTCTATGAGTCTAAATTGAGTGATATTGACACTATGACTGTGGACTTTATTGGAGGCTATCGTCTGAGCGGCTTCGCTCAATGTTCGGAAAGCGGAACTAGGGGTGGCATCCTTGTGTTGTGAGACGATAGTGTGATCCGAGCCTTAAACACCTTAATCGGCACCTACTGCAAATCTATGATGATCACGCTAAAGGAGATATGCCCTAGAGGAAAATAATAAAGGGTGTTTATTATCATATCTCATTAATCATAATAGTTTTATAGCATGCTATAACTATATCAAGCGGAAACATTAATACATGTGTGATATATAAACAACCAGAGTTCCTAGTAGCCTCTATTTAACTAGTTCATTGGGCAGCGGAAGATCAAGATTTCTTGATCATGGTGCATTTATACCGATTGACAATGAAGTCATATCATTAGTGAATGATGTGATGGACATTACCCAAAGTAAGTATCGTAGAACGATCAAGTCACATGTTCATCGTTGCAGTAGTTAGAAGTGTACTATCCTTCTCCTTTGATCGTGAGAGCATATTAATCACTATCACCCGAGGCTATTTTGACTCCATCAAACAGCATGACCGTAGTTGGGTTGCTATAAAGGTATATGTTAGGTATTCCAAAGGAATAGTTGAGGCCTATGCATCAAGATCAATATTTTTTCACCTGCGTGACAGGAAGATACATTGGGCCCACTCAGTGAGATTGCATCCATAAGTGTTGCACAACATGTGACTAGGTCACGAGGATGGAATATCACGGAATGAGTAAAACTATACTTGTAAGTAACGAGATTTAAAACGGTATTGGATACCGATGATCAAATCTCGGACAAGTCATGTATAGAAGTAACAAAATGGATTTGGACTCAACGTTTATGGTTCAAATGACAACAGACTTGTGGAATGCATATGGGTCATTATGGGAATCCCGGTCCCGCTAATGATCATTGATTAGAGAGAGGTCTCAATCATGTCTGTGATGTTCCTGAACTATAGGGGTAACACACTTAAGGGTACGACGATATTGAAGATCCTTGTTAGTACGGAATCAACGAAGTATAAAAGAGAGCTTCAGAATTATTCCAAAAAGAAGAAGCCGAAAAAGTTCTGAAGAGGATCCAAAATAGTTCGGGAGAAGGAAAATCCAAAAAGGTGTTTTCAGATTAATGGAGATTTATAAATATGCATTTATATATGTTAATTGTGAAATGATATATATTAAATAAATATTTTAAATTAATTATTATAGGGAAACTTCCTCCACTAGGCCGAATCCCTAGACGGAAACAACACAGAGGGAAGCCACCCTGCAAAGCAGTAGCAGCCGCTCCTACTGGGCCCTGGCTGTCCCACACGAGTAGGCGAGCGGGAGGCTGGTGGATGCCGTGCGAGCGCGCGGCTGCTAGCTACCGCTAGCAGGCCGCGACCAGCCGGCCCACCCGGGTTTGGGCGCACGCATGAGGTGGTCCATGCCAAGGCCCACCTGGCACCGCTACCCCACCGCCCTAGGCCGCCTCGCTAAAGGGCCGTAGCCGGGCTGCAAAGCGGGAGCCCACCCGGCCGCCGCTTGCAGCCTAGCCGACTGCCCCTTCCTCCTCTCCTTTTCTTTTTTCCTTTAGTCCCACCCCGGGACTTTAGGTAAGGGAATCATCCCTTTCCCTATATAAAGAGGGGAATGGGGTGGGAATAAACACACCAATAAATTGGGATTTCTCTAAGGCATTTTCCTTGGAGAATTCTCCCCCCTCTCTCTATCTCTCTTGCAACTATGGCCCCAAGTTAGCGTTATGCGTGCAAATGGAGACTTCATCGTAGCACGGTGAAACTTTGTGGGTATTCCAAGCCGGATATCTACTTCCGCACTCCTGGCAGGGATCAAGGAACTAGAAGTCATCATCATACACCGCATGTGTGCGAAACCTCGGGGGTGCTGCCATTAGTTGCACTGAGGTTGTCTTGCAAGGACATACGGTGACTTGCGAGGAGTTTCACGACCTTCAGGTCGGCTACGGTATCGACTACATCACCAACATTCTCATGAATGTAACACTTTCGTTATACAAGGGTATGTCACCAAAATCTCCTCTGTTACAACTTTACTCCTAGATAGATCCTGGATATGTGTGTTCCACCATAGGAAATTTTTGTTTTATGCCACGGAACCCCTTCACACGCATATCCACAATGACGCCACCTTTAGGATTACCTTGATGTATGGTCCAACAAAAACCAACCACAAAGAAAAGTTCTTCGACGAGTTGATCGTTCACAAGCCTAGTGCTAGGACTCGTTGGATGGCTAATGGTGACTTTAACCAAGTTAACTATAAAAGAGACAAGAATAAAATATCCTCAAACCGGTGTCACATGAATCATTTTAGAGACATTCTTCACCAATCCGAGCTAAACGAAGTCCACCTGCAAAACCGGCGTTTCACATGGAGCAACGAGCGTGAAAACCCAACTATGAGCAAGTTTGAGTATATTTTTTGCAACTCGAAAGGGAAATATATTTTGCCAACCACATTCTCCATGCCCTATCCTATTCCCTCTCGGATAACTTCCCGTTGCTATTGGTCAGGAAAGTTGGTCCTCAGAGGCAGTGGCGGAGCCAGGATTGAAAGAAGCCCTCGATAAAAAATGAAGTACAAAAAATCTACTAAAAACCCTAACGTAATAGATTTTTTTGTGCATAGATGAACATGTCATTTTAACTCGCTTTTCTTTTTTTGGCCAAAAAGACACTGTCTGTGTTTTTTAATGACAAAGTAGGACTAAAAACAAACACAAGTAGAGTCCAAAGAGAGTACATTGGGTAGTTGATAAAATCTAGGAAATTACTTTGGTGTGAGGGGTTACTGGTTGGTTCATTTCTTGGATGTTGGGATCAACAAATTAGTTCAATTCTAGACAATCCACAAATCAATTCAATCGAATACCGTGAGATTTGATCATTTTAACATATATTACCTTAGCTCGGAGGGGATCAAGGAGTAATAGACAAGTTGAACATGGACTAGGAGAAGCAAAGCTGTAGAGACAATAACTCAAACCTAGCATGGACACCCACTAAGTTGGGACCTGGAGATGAAAAAATTGCAGAGACACACTCGAACGACGACGGCAGACGATCGCACTCACGCAGAAGAGAGCAGAGGTGGCTAGTCAACAAATCAGCCAAAGCGAGTAGCAGTGGAGGAGGGCACGACTGGTGCGACAGGCTTTATTTTCCCGTCTGACGAGTCTATGGGAGCAGCCTAGCGGTGCAAGCGTTACTTCCACTACGAGGGAAGGGGGCCGATCGGTGTCCTACCTAGCTAGTTTCCTCCTTGTTACGGTCGTATCGATCTGTTGGGCATCATGGTGAAGTGAAGATGGGCTAATGCATCCCGGGCCAAATTGAAATACATGTGTGTAACAAGCTATACAAAATGTTGCGCCCCGGGCCATGTCCCTAGATGCCCGAGGCGTGGCTCCTCCCCTGCTCGGAGACCTAGATTGTTCAAGTTCGAAACCTTTTGGATCAATATGCCGAGGTTTCAACAAGTGGCGAATGAATCTTAGTCCGACCATATACTTCACAACGATCCTTGTCACGTGCTTTTTCATAAGCTCAAGAAGTTGGGTTTCCGCTTGATACAATGAATCCAATACTTCTCATCATCCGCAAAGTTACATCTCCACATGGCCCTAGAGAACATTCTTCGTATTGATGTTGCACACAATTTTAGAGAGCCTTCCCCGGAAGGGGGTGACTTGTGGAAGCACCTAAAGAATCATCAGCCTAGCGGTTCTTTAAAGGTCAAGGAATAAGTAATGTGGCCGCATAAAGAATTTGAAAGAGGGTGATGCAAACACTAAGCATTTTCATTCCAAGGTCAATGCATGAAGGAGGAAAACTGCATTCATAAACTTGTTAACGGGAAAGAAGGTTGGGTCACCAATCACGTGGGAAAAGAGAACTTGATAAAAGAGAACTTCTCCACAATATGGGACGGGGCCAACCATGTACAAGGGATTTTAATTGAGAGTCATTAGTGTTTCCTACTTGTGACGTATCCTATCTTGGAAATGCTTTCTCGGAGAAGGAGGTGCTCGCGTCCATCAAATCCATGCCAAGTGACAAAGCCCCTAGCCTGGATGGCTTTACCGAAGCTTTCTTCAAATCTTGTTGGCCAACCATCAAAGGAGACCTTATGCAAGTAATACAACACTTCCCAAACCTACACACAGATAATTTTTATTGGCTAAATTCCACAACCATTGGTCTTTTACCTAAGGAGGATGTGGAGGAAATCTCCAACTTTTGACCTATTATCCTGATTCATGTTGTGGCAAATTATCGCCAAGATGTTGTCATTGTGCCTTGCTCCGCTCATGGATACACTCATTTCGGAGTCCCGAAGCACTTTTATCCAGTCAAGAAGCATCCATGCCAATTTCATGTGTGTTCACAACTATGTTAGGATAATGCATCGCCGCCAACATGCCTATAATCCTCCTTAAGCTTTACATTAAAATGGCTTTCGACTCAGTGTGGTGGGAATTCTTGCTATACCTCATGAAAAGATACGGTTCCCCACAAAATTTGGGGTTTGGGTGGCAGCGTTGCTGGTTTCTGCCTCTTCGTAGATCATGTTAAATGGAGTACCGGGCGAGCCACTCATCCATGGGAGGGGTCATATACAAGGCGAACCACTATCTCCACTCCTCTTTGAGCTTGTCATAGACCTCCTAGAACAACTCTTGGACTTGGCCATGACCAACGGAGACCTCCAACATATTCAGGGCGGTCCTATCATTCGCACCTCACTTTAAGCGAACGACGTGACAATTTTTGTGGCACCTTATAAGGAATATTTCAACAACTTGGCCCATATTTTAGATGATTTTGGTGATGTCACAGGGATGGTCAACAATGTACACAAGATCCAAGTGGTCCCTATTAGATGCTCATCCATGGACCTCGACGATATCATTCAAATGTTTCTAGTTCAACTCTACTCCTTCCCCATCAAATACTTGGGGCTTCTACTTTCCTCTAGGAGTTTACGAACCATTGATGTTCCACCTCTTGTCGTCAAGGTGGCGGCCAAGATTGTTTCTTGGCATGGGAAGCATATTGCAACTGCTAGGAGAGGCAGTCTTGTAATGTCGGTGATTACCTCGCAAGAAATCTACCATATCATGCCTCTTGCCATCCCCCTGGCATATCACAGTTAATAAAAAATGGATATGGCTTTTCAAAGTTTTCGATGGTCAATTGGCAATTTTTTTGTAGGCTCAAAGATAAAGGAGGTTAGGAATTATGGATCTTGAAAAGTTAGCAAGGTCCTTGCGCCTTCAATGGATTTGGCTACTTTGAAAAGACCCATCCAAGGCTTGGATTGGGAATGACCGCCCTTGCGACAATGATGATATGGATTTTTCTATAAACAACAATAACCATTAGCATTGTAGATGTACACATCGCAAACTTTTGGGACGTGCCTTGCCTTTTTGGGCTAAAGTCTAAGGACCTCGCACCCTACATCTTTAGCATATCCACACTACCGGGAATAAATGATGATCTCTGGATCTCCAAGCTTAACATTACCGGGAGCCTCACAACACAAAATATTATTTATTTTGTGGAGCTTGGGATGAAATTGACGGATATTCACCTTGTGGGGGGCACCTCAGACAATATCACTTGGAAGTTGACCTCTTCGGAAATTTACTCGGCGGCCTCCGCGTAGAATGCACAATTTGAAGGCATGGTCCGTTCGTATATGATGGAGGCGGTTTGGAAGAATTAGGCACCTCTTAAGTGCAAGCTTTTTGGGTGGCTCATTTTGCAAGACTGTGTATGGACGACCGATCGCCTTCAAAAGCGAGGATGGCTAAATTATGGGCTATGTCAACTATGTAAGAGAGAGGATGGATCCACGATATATCTTCTCTTCAAATGTCGATACTCCCTTCCAATTTGGAATTCGATTGTTGCATGGCTTGAGTTAATTCGATGGTCCACATATGCCACGATCAAGGAATGGTTGGATCGGTTATCTATCCCAATGGTACCAAAAGGGAATCTATGGCATCCCTCATTATGTTAGTCTCTTGGGAAATTTGGAATGAGCGTAATGTAAGGGTTTTCTGTGAGGTTGGTTTGATGCTATAGTTGTTTTTCACAAGATAAAATTAGAGGCGGCTCTATGGACGGTGGGCGGGTGCTCTGCAGCGGGTCAATCATGCCACAAGAGTAGATTTTTGTATCTCAGGTTTGTTTGCCCGGTTGTAACCGTTGTTAAAATTCCTTTCTTATTAAATGAGACGAGCTTTTTTGCCTCCTTTTAAAAAAGAACACGTGTCGAAGATCTTCCACATCCACCACATAATCCGGGGTGGCGATTTGCTAGCGTACAGTAGCATGAAACAATCTCATATAATGCTCTCCAAATAAACATCTGAATATTACAGGATACTTCAGCCTTTGAGATCTTTTCCAAACTTCATGATGGAAAGATGTATCCGAAGAAGCAGAAGGTTGTAGCCTTCTTCTCTACTCCACTCTCCCCTCCCCGTGGTCCAGTTGAAAGGACCAGTAGTAACACGCTCTGTGCTGCCTGTCAAAACAGAGTCCTCTGTTTTTGCTGCGGCCACTGTTCTGCCGATGATGGCAGATCTTCAGGGGTTGACGCCTGACGATGGTTCAGGCAGAAAATTTGGACCTTGAGACTCCATGTTCGTGTAGTGTACGTATATTGGATTGATTTGATTGAATGCGCGGATCATGACTGCTTAGCAATGGGTGGTTGTGGTTGTGCTTGTGCGTGCTCATATTGTACTACTAGTTCAGTATTACTATTATGGCTTCGCTAACCCGTTCATATTCGCAATTGAACGACGAAATTGTGCGTGGCGGAGTAGTGAGGACGGAGACCCTAAAGCCAGGACCGTTGAGAGCTTGGATGGTTTACAGTTGATGTTCAGGTCGCGTACAAGTGCGTTCGTACGTGGTGTAAGCGAACACGCGGTGCGTCCGTTGTCAGCGGAGCTCGGCTTCCGTGAGTTCTTGCCGGCGAGGCACCGTGTCGGGCAGCTTTGCACTGCCGCCGAGGCCTCGCAATAGCGGCTTGGCAGCAAGTCAAGCTGCTGATGCTAGCTACGTTGACAGCGACTGGCCAAGTGATCCGGCAGAGAGGAGAAGGACGGAGATCGAGTGAAGCAACAAGGGCCACTAAAAATGGCTGGCTGGTGGCCACGGGAACAGATGGATGATACTCTTATCCGGAAGCCACCAATGGGAGGCGTCTCTTATCCGCCCCGCTGATCCGCGCCGGGCATAGATAACAAACACTTGCCCCGCCCCTGACAAAACGCCTAGCCTTACTCTCGCCGCGCAGACCCAACCCACCGAGTGGCACAGACGACATGGCAGCGTCTCTCCAAGCCGCGGCCACCCTGATGCAGCCGGCCAAGATCGGCGGCCGGGCATCCTCCGTCATGCTGCCCTCCTCCGCGCGCCCGTCGTCGCACGTCGCAAGGGTCACATGCTCCCTCCAGTCCGACATCAGGGAGGTCGCCAGCAAGTGCGCCGACGCCGCCAAGATGGCCGGCTTCGCCCTAGCCACCTCCGCTCTCCTCGTCTCCGTAAGTTTTTTTAACACCGTCCTTGCCTTGTCTTGCCTTGGACGTGCACGTTTAGCTTAGCTAGGCCTAGGCGCGGTCAAGGATTAACGTGACATGCATGCATGGTGACTGACTCACAGGGTGCGAGCGCCGAGGGAGCGCCCAAGAGGCTCACCTTCGACGAGATCCAGAGCAAGACGTACATGGAGGTCAAGGGTACCGGCACGGCAAACCAGTGCCCTACCATCGACGGCGGCGTCGACACCTTCCCTTTCAAGGCCGGCAAGTACGAGGTTAAGAAGTTCTGCCTCGAGCCCACCTCCTTCACCGTCAAGGCGGAGGGCATCCAGAAGAACGAGCCGCCGGCCTTCCAGAAGACCAAGCTCATGACCCGCCTCACCTACACCCTCGACGAGATGGAGGGCCCCCTGGAGGTCGGCGCCGACGGAACCCTCAAGTTCGAGGAGAAGGACGGCATCGACTACGCCGCCGTCACCGTGCAGCTCCCTGGAGGCGAGCGCGTGCCATTCCTCTTCACCGTCAAGCAGCTCGTCGCCACCGGCAAGCCCGAGAGCTTCAGCGGGCCATTCCTCGTGCCCAGCTACAGGGGCTCCTCTTTCCTCGACCCAAAGGGCCGTGGTGGCTCTACTGGCTACGACAACGCCGTGGCGCTGCCCGCCGGAGGAAGGGGAGACGAGGAGGAGCTCGCCAAGGAGAACGTCAAGAACGCCTCATCGTCCACGGGCAACATCACCCTCAGCGTTACCAAGAGCAACCCAGACACCGGCGAGGTCATCGGCGTATTCGAGAGCGTGCAGCCGTCCGACACCGACCTCGGCGCCAAGGCGCCCAAGGATGTCAAGATCCAGGGTGTGTGGTACGCGCAGCTCGAGTCCTAGAGCAGACTGAATTAAGCGACGGTACCTTTGCGCATGCGTACGCGGGTTGATCGGTGGAGAGGAAAGAATCAAGGCGACATGTGTGTGTATCTAGTAATGCAAATCCGGGCTGTAATTGGTTTTTGTTTTAGCTTCTGTGAATTCTACCTCACCAACTGAATGATATTGATCCCCCATGCATGTCTACGCGCTTATTTTCACAACATTTTGCTTCCAGCTTCTTTGCTATTTCCTCCTGTCCATATTAATTGACTTTGATTTATCAAAATTTGAATAAACCTATATACTAAATAGTGTCTAGATTCATTCAAATCTAGACAAATTTGAGTCAATTAATATGTGCCGGAGGGAGTATCTGAATTCTGAAGAACATTTGCAGTTTTTGCTAGAATTTAATAGACAAGTTAATGAAGATGGATTTAAAACACTACGGGAATGCGCAAGCTCTTTTAGAGCAAGGTGAGATAAATGAAGACATTCAAGAAAATGAAGTTAGTATTGAAGTCAATATTACTAGCACAAATTACCCCCCAAAAAATGTTACTATCACAAATACAACCACATATATGTTGCATCACATGATATCATTGCAGGCGAAGGAAATCCGGTTCAAGCAACCCATCAACTATCTTTTATTATGCAACACCTCCACTAGTACAAAAGAAAACACAACGAATATGTGAAAAAAGAGCATGATTTTAGGGTTTGTCACCTCGTTGCCACCAATTTGATGCACGAGACACACAGTTCTAAATGGAAGCAAGGTGCCTTCTTGCATCTTGCAGCCGTGAGACGGAATGATGCCACCATGGCTGACTATCCCATGACCATGTTCCTAAAATTGATTGTCTTAACATAGATGCAACATTCATTTTTATAAAATATCTCTCGGATCGTGAAATGCAACGGATGAACATGGACATCCTCTTTAATTTCCATTGTAATGATCGAAACTTTCCCAGTTTATTGATATAGGAGGAGTTATTGACTTTCAGATGGATCACTAAATTGATTTAACTTGATTCTGTTAAAGTGTGATCCAAACTCATTAAGGAGGCTAATTTCTGACGAGCGGAGCGAAGCACGTCGCCTATAGGCCTAGGCCGAAGCGTTGCGGAGTCTGGTAGCTCGATAGCCATACTATCAAGAGGGGTTCTCGAGTGATAGCTCGATGGTTTTCTTCGGAGAGAGCTCAAACCTTTGCATTTATCATCTTTCTTAGTTGTTGTTTGGATATTATCCATGTGAGAATCTAGATCTTGTGGTTATCTTCATAACAAGATCTACTTCATCAAAAACGGATCTCATATGGATATATTTGTGTTTTTTATGTTGGATGTTTTTTCGGCTCCTCACCTTGGGAGGTTTATCACCTCTTTATATATGATATTTTCTCCCATGGTGGTATCCAATATTTCACCTTTTTGTCGGAGTCTACACGCCATTATATTTCCAACAAAATTGGTTACGTATCGTTCGAAGTTCAGATGATCAAGTTATCGCGCTTTTGGTTCAAGCGTTTTCCCATCTGATTTCTGCTTTTCTTTGTTAGGTAGTGCCAGTCCTTGCACCGACAGTGCCGCACATGCTGTACTTTCGTGGTCACTGCCGCTTGATTGAAATCGGGTCTATTTGTGATACGACAGTAGACCGGCAGTGCTATGGCAGTACTGCTCTACTTCCTCATTGATCCTTGTCTATGGTCATCCGAGGCAACGGCAATGCCAGTGGTGGATCCGACAATGCCGCCTATTTTCTGACACGTGAGCATATTCTCCTATGGATGTCAGAGGAGGGCAGGAAGTGCCGGACCTTGGTCCGGGAGTGTCGCTTGCACGCAGACTGGACATAAGAGTTGGACTTGGGGGGGCTCCTATTTAAGAGGCCACATCTTCTTCCTCCCCACCCAACCTTTGGAGCTCTTCTTATCTCTCTTCCTCCATTGTTGACCTCAAGAGTTTGTCCTCTCCCTTCCTCTCCTATAGTTCTTGCATCTTTTTGAGGGACTTGAGAGAGGAGATCTATATCTACAACCCCACCAAAACAAATCCCTTCTTTGTGAAGGAATCCTTGGGATTTAGATCTAGAAGAATTTGGTATTATCTTCTTTTGTTATTTTTCTCTATTATTCTCCCAATAGCTTTTGTAGATTTGGTGGAATTTGAGAGTGAAGAACTTTCCTTTGCATTTGGTGCATATGTTTGAGTTCTCTACAGAGATTCAACGAGTAAAAGCTTACGGGCTTGTTACTCTTGGGTTCTTTGAACCCTACACGGTTGTGTGGTACTGGTGTTGTTCTCTTAGGGCCTCCAATTAAATTGTGGAGATTCCTCAAGCTAGAGGCCTTGGTGGTGATTCTTGGGAGCCTCCAATTGAGTCATGGAGATTGCCCCAAGCTTATACGGGTTCGGTGACTGCCCTTAAGTGTTCCATAGTAGATCGAGTGCCCGCCTATTATGGTGCGCACTCGGGAGAATAAGGTGAGCCATTTGTGGCGTCAATGAGTAATGTTTCTTCGCATCTTGGTGGTAAGACCTTGTGTTTTGGGTGAGCATCGAGCCACCATATCTCAAGGTGGGCCATTTGTGACGTTTGGAGAGTATTACGCCATCACACCTCTCCAACAGATACATAACTTTTTTGGAAGTAAACTTTGGATAAAATCATCATCTCCGTGTTCATAGGTTATCTCTATACCCAAAACCTTTACTTATGCACTTTACATTATGATAGCCTTCATGCTTGAAGTAATCTATTGATGTCACCTTGTTTCTTGTCTTGCTTAGCATATAGCGAATTTAGGTTTTGTGCTTGATAATTTAATCGCTAGTTTTATTCCGCATCTATTAGAGTCTAAACCATAATTTTTTTAAACATCTATTCACCCTCTCTAGAGGACATCCGTTGTTCTCTCAAAGTAGGTTTACTATTTTTGCAAGGTGTTTTAGTCATGTTGTTATTAAAACTTGTGAAAATTGCCATTTCTCTATTTTTAGAATTATGTGAAAACACTTGTCAAAATTTAGGACTTGGCAAATTCTAGATATTGTCGAAATGTAGAACTTAGCAAAATTTAGGACATAGCAAAGTTTAAATCTTGTCAAAATATAGGACTTGGCAATAAGGACTTGCCAAAGTTTTGATATATATAGCTCATGATATTGCATATTGCTCGAAATAACTCCATTTAGCCCCATTTTGCTCCACGTAGCTCCATTTGTCTCCATATAGCCCCATTTTTCTCTAAATAGTGTCATTTTGCTTCTGGCTTGCATATTGCACAGCAGAGACAGAATGCACATGGCAACGTTTGGTTCACAACAAATGTTTGTATACGGTGACGAATTGCATACGGCAAAGAATTAAAATTTTCACCTTGATTTTAAAATTTGTGCACCATAAAAATTACTCTCTCTGTCCAGTAATAACTTACTTGGTTTGTCTAAATTCGAATTCATCTTTCCCCTAAAATGCGTCTAGATATATTTAAATGTAGACAAACTCAATTCATTTATTTCTAGACAGAGTCTATCCACGTGGCATGTCTAGAAAGAGGCTATCCAATTTTGACACAGCAGTAATACTCACTCTGTTGATAGCCTCTTTGTTGTGTGTCACCAGTATAGACCAATTTTGCCACGTGGATAGCCTCTTTGTTGTGTGCACGGTTTACTTGGGTTTACTTGGATTTGTCAAAATTGGATAAACCTATATCTAAATAGTGTTTAGATTTATCCAAATTTGGATAAATTTGAGTCAACTAACATGGGTGAGAGGGATTAGTACATTTAGAGGTTAAGTAAACGAAATCTCTGGGTCAGTACTAGACGTTCTCTACTCTGGAACCAAATAGCCGGAGAAATCGTCAACCCTGACCGAGCGTCGCGTCGCCGGTAGGGGAAACTACAATGTGCCAAACGTTGTCTTTTCTCCTGCTATAAGCATCCCTTTCATCTACCAGCTAATCCTGCCATGCTTCTGCTTAGTAATCGCCACAGGATCGATTGGCTAGGCCACTATCTCTGTCTCTATAAATACATTCGAATGGACACTGATCTTCCCAAGCCATATAGCTACAGCCTCAAGTCTGCAACGAACAAAGAGGAACAGAGAGGCTGTCATATCCAAGAGCATCACCGTACACCCAATGGCTTCCCCACAAGTGCTGCTCTTGGCTGCCGCGGCCATCGCCGCCGCATTCCTCCTAGCGCCAGCCTCCGCCGACGACTTCACTGTCGGGGACGCTGCCGGCTGGACCCTCAGCTACCCTGCCACCTGGACCGAGGGCAAAACCTTCGTCGTCGGCGACAGCCTGAGTATGCTGTCCATGCATGCACGGTTCTCAAACTCTTAGCCAGTACTCGTGTCGGAATTGCTAATTAACACCTTGGTGTTTCTTCCAGTGTTCATGTACCCCGCCGGAGAGCACACGGTGATGGAAGTGACCGGCCCGGACTTCAGGGCCTGCAACGTGACGGGGAACCAGGCGCTCGGCACCTGGACTTCCGGCATGGACACCGTCCCGCTCGACAAAGCCGGGAGGAGGTGGTTCGTCTGCAGCGTCGGCAACCACTGCGCCCAGGGCATGAAGCTCCTCGTCGTCACTGCCGACGCAGCTCAGGCCCCGGCTGGCCCGCCGTCCAATTCGGCCTCTTTTGTTGGCGGAGCGGTTGCACATGCAATGGCGGCGGCCGGCGCCCTGGCTGCAGCCGTGCTCATGCTCTGAGTGAACCTTCTTGACAGCTGAGCTGAGATACGGTGTGTCGTTTGATCGATGAGCCTGCGAGTGGGAGGAGTACCTTTTGTTTTTCTGTCGATTGGATTGATATATATATATAGCTCGTAAATATTTTTTTAAAGTAAAAGTGCATCGCCCCTGTTCCATTAAAGAAACCACCGAATACGTATCCAATAAATTACATCACTCGTGGGAAACATCACTACGATGCCCAGGCACCCACACACTTACGACCACATAAAGTTTAACATCCACTAGTTCAAACACCTCAAGCCACCAGTGCAACTAGAGACACTATCAAACAGAGACACTATCAAACGTACAAATATAACTAGAAAGACTAACAAACACCACAGCCTAGACGAAAGAATGATCTAATGACACTCCCCACTCGGCATCCAGCTTCGTGATCTTTATCTGATAGAGTTCACCTCCTTCTTTCACCCAGGTCCCAACCATATCAACATGGTTGGCTGACATGTTAGCCGCACAATCTTTTCTAACTTTCCTTTTTGATCTTCGAGGCACAGAGGTACCCAGAGAGTGAGGGTATAAGCAACTTTCAGATAGAGCACCTGTATAACAGACCATGGAGTTCTGTTAAAACACATATCATTTCTTGTTTTCCACAACGACCGCAATACAGCTGTGTAGACAATATTATCGATAGCATGTGTTTTCTCAGCAACCCATAGACTAGCAATATTCAACAGATTAGTCTGTGTTACCAGGCCTGTAAGAGACGATATGTTTCTCCACATCTCTTTGGCAACCACACAACCAATAAGTGTGTTATGTTTTCTGGTTCTGAACAATATAAGCAGGACACATCATCTAAGTGTTGCCTCTTCTCTAGATTATCTCTGGTCAAGAGTTTATTGTTCATCAACAGCCATAAGAACACATGTAACCTAGGAGGAACCTTAATTTTCCAGACAGTGGGTAAATAAGTGGGGGTAATCCCCCTACAGTTTATCACAGCATAAAGAGAACCCACGGTGTATACACCTTTAGATTCAAGTTTCCAAACAAGTGAGTCTTCATCATCATTTAAGTGTAAATACTCAGCAATACCAACCAAATCAAACCACCTAAGCAGTAGTTTTTGGCCAACACACCTCCTAAAAGTAAACTTGAGATTAACCCCATCCCAAACATCAGCAATAGAACAGTCATGTTCGTTAACCAGGACATACAAGTCCTAGAATTGAATAGCCAGGCTACAGGACCCAAACCAATGATCCTCCCAAAACTTAGTTTTTCTGCCATTCCCAACTTTCCATAAATAACCCATCTTAGCAGCTTTGGTAGCCCACATAACACCTTTCCAAATAGGTGAAAGACCAACATTAGGACAAGCAAACATATTAGGCTCGTTTGTTTTATACTTATGACTAATAATTTGCTTCTAGATTTTATGGTTATCTAAATGATACCTTTTAATCTAGGAAGCTAAGAGGCACAAGTTCATCTCAGCTAGGTTAGGAATTCCCAAACCCCCAAACTCCAGCTTTTGGGTAAATAGGCCCCAATTAGCTAGATGATATTTATGATGTCCCTCATAATTTCCCACAAACAATGGGCCATCTGAGAGTTAATAAGGGTTATGGCCCACTTTGGAAACTTGATTACACTCAACAAATAAGTAGGAATACTAGCTAGGTAGGTTTTACTAAGAATTATCTTAGCCTTGTATGACAGCAATTTGCCCCTCCAACCTCCTGCCTTTTTAATAACCTTATCAACCACAGGTTGCAAATCATCTTTTCTCAACTTCTTATAATAAAGAGGTGTTCCTAAATAGTTTAGAGGGAAATTCCCAATTTTACAGCTCAAAATTTGAGCACGAGCTTGGGCTCTTTCTTCATCTACATTAATGGGAACTAAGTCACATTTATGAAAATTAATGCGCATTCCTCATATTTGCTCAAAACAAGACAACAGCCATTTCAGATTCATAATTGATTCCATCTTGTTGTCTAAAAATAACAAGGTATCATCAGCATATTGCATGATGATGATTCCAGATGGGCAAAAAGACCTCAGCATACCAGATATATGCCTATGGCCAGCTGCTCTAATGAGCATGCGTGAAAAAACATCTGCAATAAAATTAAACAGAATGGGGGAAGTAGGATCTCCCTACCTAACTCCCCTGCCAGCCTCAAAATAACTGCTGTTAGTATCATTTATCCTAACAACAATGGATCCCTTATGTAGGATAGATTTGATAATCTTCATAAATTTTGGACTAAAGCCCCTCTGTAACATCGTTTGAATCAGAAACCCTCTATCAACTTTATCACAAGCTTTTTCATAATCTAGTTTAAATATAAACCTAGATTCTTTTTTTAAAACTGCATCATGAATAATCTCATGTGCAGACACCACATATTCCAAAATATATCTACCTCTAATGAAAGCAGTTTGATTTGGTGCAATCAGCTCTTCACTAATTACCCCCATCCTATTAGTTACACATTTAGAGAAAAAATTAAAACTACAATTGGTTAAGGCAATAGGCCTAAATTTTTGAATGATTTTAGCCTCGGGTTCTTTATGAATAAGGGTTAAGAGGGAGAAATTTAACCTAAACAGATCTAGTTATCCCTCATGCCAATCTCTAAACATAGTAAGGAGATCACTCTTAATCAGATCCCAAAATTGCTGATAAAAAAGAAAAGAGAAACCATCAGGTCCAGGTGTTCCTTCAGCATAGGATCCAAACACTGCAGTTTTTACCTCATCCTTAGTAAACTCAGCTTCTAGTACTCTATTATGAGCATCAGAGACTTTCTCTTCTGGTTTCCAAAATTCACCGGCCAAACTAGTGTCTAGCTTCTTTTCAGCACCAAAAAGAACTTTATAATAATTAACAGCTACATCAAGAATATCTTTAGTATCATTAACTTTCCCATTGGGGCCAACCAAAACATTAATCTGCTTCTTCCTCCTCTTCTTATTGGCAAGATCATGGAAGTAAGCAGTGTTCCTATACCCTTCTAAGATGTCTCTCTCCCTAGCTCTCTGTCTAGCTTTAATTTCTTCATTCCTCCAAATATGTTGTAGCTTAGTAGCTATTTCTTTCATATCCTTTTTTCCTCCATAGTCAAAGGTTGGGTCTCAGAAATAATATCTAGCATATCATATTCAACGATTATTTTATTTTTTTGTTTGTTTTGCTTAGCCTCAACATTAATATCCCAACCCCTAAGCACCTTTCTTAGAGATCTCACCTTGAATTGCCAAATATCCATGGATTTAACTAATCCATGGGGAACATGCAGATTCCAGGTATTATGAACTAAATCTTTAAAACCTTCTTTTTGAATCCACCATTTCTCAAAACGAAATTGCTTAACAGCAGGTGGAGAAAAAGCTCCAGTGTCAAAAATAAGAGGAGTGTGGTCACTCCCTACTATAGGCAAAGTTTTGACTGCTACAGCAGGAAACATGTTTTCCCAGCAAGTAGTTATGAAAACCTTATCAATTGCTGCCATAACCAGATTATCCTGATTATTATCCCAAGTAAACATTCTACCAGCATTTTTTAATTCAATTAAATCAAATTTGTTAACCCAATCATTAAACAGGTTATCCCAATGTTGATTGATATTAGCAGTATTCTTCTCTCTACTCTCTCTAATGAGGTTAAAGTCACGACCTATAAGGGTGGGTCCATCCCACATAGCCACCACATTGTGCAACTCATTGATAAATTCTAGTTTAAATTCATCATATGCAGATCCATACACGGAGATAAATCTCCACACATTAGCATCATTTTTATTTTTGAGAACACAAGAAATGCAAAACTTTTGAATATCCCAAGATAAAACTTAAAATAAACACTCCTTAACACCAACCAAAATCCCCCAGCAGTTCCTATAGAAGGCAACCAGTTCCAAGTATAAGCATTACAAAAATCCATTGATTGTAGCTGATTTGGGGTAAAATCAGCTTTTTTGTATTCATAAAAGATAATGAGATCAGGGCCATTTTCTCTAATGAGCTCATGCACCCCTGGGAGCTTGTCAGGCCTATTAAGACCTCTTGGATTCCAAATTAGTCCTACTACCATTGGATCTAAAAACTAATCTCTTCTTACTGTCCTTCTTTCTATAAGATACCTCATTCCAAGAGGAATCTTATAAATCATCAAAGGACTCCTGAGGGCTTCTCACAGGTACATCCATAAAGTGGGATGTACTAGAAAAATCCTCAGCAGAAACATCAATATTACTAGGCAAAAACATATAAGGATTATTATCCCTAAAGGATTGCAACCTATCAGATTCAAGATGTTTAATAACATCCACATTTTCAGCAATAATGTTCTCATCAGAACCAAGACAAATCCCAGCATCCCTGGCATTACCAACTAATGTGTGGTAATCTAGGACAACAAAGGAATTAGCATAGACATGACCTTTACCTTTTGGCATCTCCAGATTTTTGTTCTTCTTCAATTCTTGAGCCTTCTCAATAATAGTCTTCCCATCATTTTTTATTCTAGCACTTGCCTTGGTAGCCAACACAGGGCCCCACATTTTTCCTTTGGAATCAACATCTTCATTAGACAGATTATTCACCAGCAGGCCCACCTTAGCAGCCACCTGTCCATCCAACACCATAGTTTCCTCCTCCCCTTCAGATTCACTATCAAACTGATTCAGCAGATCCACACATATGTTCTCAGAGGGGTTTTTTAACACCTTACTATCACTTCCTTTATAAGCTAATGCATGAGTATCAATAATCTTGCTCCTAATTCTTGATTCGATACCATCCAAGAGACTAACTGGATTTGGTGTAATAGCCACTGACAAGGACAAGTTTGCTCCAGCTATTGGAGTAGAATCTCCAACTACTGGATTTGGAGCAACATTGGTACCAGCATCAGTCTCCATTGGACCAGTACCTTTGTCAGAAGCTTGTTTTTTTAAGCATCAATTACCTTATCACTGCCACCATCCTCAGGATCATCACCATCATCTTGTATCTCCACCACTGGATCATCAATAGTTTCCAGCTTGAGCTTGTACAGCTTCCTGCCAAATTCCATAACTCTGGTGGGAGGAATTTTAGTGCTATCTCTGACTGCCACTTTGATAATAACATTGGTGTAGAAGCTTCTAAAATTTTCATGCCAGTCAGCATCTTCCAATATCCCAAGAGCTGTTGAAATCCTAGCAATAGCTTTCCAAGTGAGATATTTTGGGGGAATCCCTTTAATACTAACCCATACATTTTGCATCTCAGCAAACGCAGGCTCTCTATTCTTGGATGTCCCTTTAATAAATTTTGCTAGTCAAGCTATCTCGTAAATATTTGAGATAGCTTGACTAGCAAAAGCCTTCGAATAAGTTTGTATCGTTGCTGTAGATAAATTCCTTCATTAAATGGAGTACGTTGTTCAAGCTCTACTACTACGATGACCTTTGCTCGACTCTAGCGATGGAGGACGATGGCAGTGGAGCATCTTCGATTTGTATTAGTATTTATACTCATTAATCTAGATGTATATTTATAATTTTTACATATTATTTTTGACTATTTATACTGCTATTGATGATTATTAATAGAAAAACACTCTGGTTCCTTCAGAGGCGCATCCTCCGCTTCCTTGACGTGACACATGTCCAACCTATGGAAAAAAAGAAAAACGAACGGATTGGATCCACGAACACGTGCGACCATATTGCTTCATATGCCTTCTTCTCAAGAACTCCACTGGCTTTTTCCCGTTCCCCACTTTCTCATGTGATTCCGCATCAACAACAGCCATGGCCACAACAAGCTCTCGGTCCATCGGCCACCGTCCTAGCCTGGCCCCACCTTACCATGTGATACGTCGGAAACATATCTATATTTTTTTATGTTCCATGCTTGTTTAGTATCTACTTTGCTTTGCTTGGTATACACTTTGAGGTTTTTATATGTTTTCTGGTACTAGCCTATTAACAAGATGCCACAATGGCAGTTGCTTGTTTTTTTCTGTTTTTGGTTCCAGAAAATCTAGTAAGGAAATATTCTCGGAATTGGACGGGACAAAAGCCAAAGTCAATATTTCACCAAGGAGAACACGGAGTCCAGAGGAGAGACGGAGCGGAGCCACAGGGCGGTTTCACCCCCCAAGCGCGGGCCCACCTGTAACATCCCAAAAATACTAAGCTTGGATCATCAAACACTAATCATCAAAATTAGGGTTAACAAAAACTTTTCTAAATAAAATTATGAAGGCATGCATATGTGTATGCATTGATTTTGAAATTCTTTTGAACCATCTTGTTTGTGTATTTCGTTGCTTGTAAAATGTTTTTTAGGTGAAATAAACATCATCTAAAACATTTCCCACACTTTTCCCAAAGACAAGTAAATCAAAACAAATAAAATAAAGGAATGGTCATTTTGACCAATTTAACTCGCATGCCTACTTTAGCTGTCTCAAACTTTCAGAACCTAACAGAAACCTTTCTGGATCTTTGCGCCCCTTGATTGTACTCATAACAAAGTATCAAGGCCCACCTTGTGATCATCCAGAAACTTTCAAATGCATAGTTTAAATGACAATGCAAAATTGAATCCATATCATATGGGAAGATCCCACTTTTTCAAAAACCACTCAAATAAGCTCAACTTTCAAAACCCAAGCATCTGCAGACTCACCAACACCAACCTAGCACACCCACCAAAAATCTTTTCAAAATTCAAAACTTGAGTTCTTGTGGCCATTTCATCAAACAGGTTGCAGACACAAATCAAACAAAATCCAAACACTATTGTGAGCAGTGATTGAAGCCTAACTTGTTCCCTCTCTGGTTGCAACTAGGCTTTAGTAAATCATCTAGCTCAATTGCACACCCTTAGCATCACTGTAAGCTTGGCATTGCCATCAATGGTGAGCAGGCCGAATGCACCCTTGTCACCCCCATGTCGACAGCCAGCTAGGAGGAGAAACAAGCCTAGCCAGCATGTCTGGGAGCAAGCCAACACCCCACCGCCACTCCCTGTCCACCGCTCGAACGTTGCCAGCCACTGGACCACACGCACGAACCATGCCAACCTCGCCAGCAACCATGCCGAGAGCACGCCCCGTGCGCCACGCTCGACCGACGCCCACAGACCGCGCGCCGCCCTCGCCGCGTGCATACGTGATCACCACCGTCCCAGCAACCCCGCAGACACGCTCGTTCGCCGCCGCGCAGACCACGCGCGCTGTGCGCCATTAAATTCTCCGTCGGGCACGCGCAGAGCACCGTCGCGTTCCGACCCAACCGCACCGCCCCACGCCTCGAAACCATGTCGTTGAGCATCGCCAGGGAGCACCGCACCGCCCCCTACCGTCGCCCATGTCGATAGCCGTCTGTACCACCGCCCCCGACGAGCTCACCATGCACCCCGTCGGTCCCCTCGCTCGACTATAAATAGAGGCCACCCCCAGCCGAATTGAGCACACCATTCTACTCCCCTCTCTTCACTGATCGTGCCACACCGTTCCCGAAGCAAGGCGAGCACCACCTCGTCAGAATTTCACCGGAGCCCGCCGCCTCTGGAGAAGAAGGGAGCCAGCGATTGGAGCCGCCCCAGGAGGAGCCACCGGTACCAGGAGATTCGCCATCGTCGACTTCGTCGTTCGCCCGCCTCGCCGACCCTCGCCTGCACCCCGGTGAGCCCCCAACGACCCCCACTGGCCGCGCTAGGTTTCTGTCTCGCCGGCGTTGCCCAACATCGACGATGACTCTCAGCTGTTGGATTAGAACTAGATCGAATGCACCACAACGCCCCATACCGCTTCTCACCCCCTGTGTCACTGACACGTGGGGACAGCCACTTAAACAGCCCGCGGAAGCGCTGCGTTTAGCAGGCCGGCCCAGTATCATTTCCCACGCAGCCCAGTTATTTGAATTAAACCTTTTTCTTTTTATTTCAAACACACTTCTGTACCCATTTTCAAAAATCAACCCAGATCGACTCAGTGCACCAATTTGAATGAAACTAATTTTGTTAGAAAGGTCTGGGAATGCTGAATCCAAGCCCGTTGGATTCAAGTCATTTGGATCTATAGATCACCCATGGTAAAAGTAACAAGGCAGAAGCTTTTCTGCATTCAAACATTTTTCAAATTCAAACCATAATAGCTTTTGAGTTGATTCCAACTCTCAAAAATCACATTTAACTATACCTTTCAGAATATATAAAAATATATAAGTTTACTTACAAAAATAATGGTCAAGTGATAAAAGAATGCCACATAGGCATTTCTAGCCATTTTAATTAATTAAAATAAAAGGGTAAAACCTTATTAAATTGTGACACCACTTTAAATCACATTCCCATGGACTAAAATATGTGGTGATGACATGTGTCAACATGATCCCATGTTTGGTTTGGAGAATATTAAATCTTAAGTAATTTTTCAATGAGTAGAAATTACTTTTCTAAAATTAAAAAGGGATTTTAAACCAAACCCAAATCTTGTAATGTTAGAGATGATGCTAGATCATCTATAGGACCCTTTTGTGTGATGATTGCAAATATTTAAGTATTGCTTGGTGATTGTGTACCTCGTATTTATTCATAGACGCTAGTACCGACCAAGGATACGGGGAGGAAGGAGGATACTACGAAGAAGAAGCCGAGGAGAACTTCAACCACTGATCTGCACAAGGAAAGCTTTATTAACTAAGGGGACCAATGCAAGCTAACCCTTGCAAGATACCCTACTGATGCTACAAACCACTACTTGTTACTATGCCCACTATATGCCTTAAGCATATGTGATCATATCCACTTGATAAACCAATCCTAGTTTTACTTACAAGCTTGATTACTTTATTTTTTTATCAAAGCTTTAACTTAGAGTTGACTTAAGTGACTTGTAGATTCTAGAAAGATATATTTAAAGGGTGCATAAAGAGCATAAAATTTGGCCTAAGTTAGAAACCTTGATATCATCCTAAGATATAAGGTTGTACTTAGTTGAAACTCCACTAGTTTACCACCCCTCATTAGTACTACCTCCACTTGTAGATGCTAGTGCTAAGCATAAAACATGATCAACTTTAGATGGAAATACTGGGTGAAAATGGTTATGAAAACCTTAGAATGATGGATCATTCTACTGAGATGTTTTGACATGTGTTTCCGAACACCAAATGATTTTGGTGATGAAAGTGTTGAGGTATGAGCCATAGCCCTTTATAAAACTGATGGTTGTATGGATGCGATACCATTCCAATTTTATCGTACAACCACAATACCCGAAGATTGGGTAGGGCTTGACTGGAAACTTATATACATTAGTATTAGTTCCCTCACGGCCAGGGTCTGAGCTGAGGCTACCTTGTGAAGATTGTCCACCTATGCAGTACCCAAGATGACAGTTGGTCATGGTTGGGAGGCAAAACTCACAGGAGAGGTGCTTATACTAGGGCGTGTAATTGAAAGGTTAGGATTGATTATCCGCATACTGAGTATGGTGAATTCAGGATTTGTTCCTGACGGATGTATCGAATGTTGTGGTGAAAGTGTACAATCTCTGCAGAGTGTCAAACTATTCGAATTGCCGCGTCCGCGGTTATGGACAGTTGGAGTGGCCATACTGTTCCCCCGTCAGATGTTTTCAAAATGACTTGTGAAATGAGTTGATACTTTGACTTGACCACAACAGAGTTGTGACATGAGTTACAAGTTCACCCTTTAGGAGTTATAAAATTGTGACTAGCTTCTTTCAAAACTAAGTAGAGATAAATCTGGCTTTTTGCAAAACAACCCTAAAGCCTAGTGTCCTATTATCCAAAAACCCTTTTTCTTGTTAGTATTAGTTTGCGAGTACTTAAAGAGTACTCATGGCTTTGTCCCTGGCTATTCCGATGGCCAGACTATGAAGAGGAGTACCTGGAAGATGGAAACCAGGAAGGTTACGACAACTAGGATCATCTCCCATCGTCAGCATTGCCTGTGAACCCGAAGATGGAGCTTCGCCTACGCTACCGTTATTATTACGTATTCCGCTGCTTGATGTTGTATTAAGAACTGGATCATGAGATCCCTATTTGTGTAAGACCTTATATATGGTTTGTAATGGATGATGTACTGTGGTATCCAATTCTGTTATGTCTCGCAAAAATGGTAATCCTGGAATTGCGAGGTATGGCCTAATAGGCATCTGGGATTAAAAATCCGGGTGTTGACAAGTTGGTATCAGAGCCATCCTGACCATAGGATACCCTAGTTAGATTGGACGTTTGAATCAAAAACTTAGTTTCAAAACCCCTAGGCCGCGCCTGGGCAGGGTGTGGGCCCCCTGGCCGCCCTCCTGCCTCGTCACTTCGTCTATAAGAAGCCCCCGATGCCTAAAACCTAAATACCAGATCAATATTCCACGAAACCGTCTGTAGCTGCCGCCACCATCGTCCCTAGATCGGGGGGATCTGAAGCTCTTCCCGGCACCCTACCGGAGGGGAGATCATCTCGGAGGCCTTCTTCATCATCCTAGCCTCCGGTATAAAGCGTGAGTAGTTCCACCTTGGACTACGGTCCATGTAGTAGCTAGATTGTTGTATCTCCTTTGTGCTTTCATGTCTAGATCTTGTGACATGATCAAGATCTCATCTATTTGTATTCATGAATGTTGTGTTTGCGAGGATCCGATGAATATTGAGATTACTATGTCAGATTCATTAATGGTTTTGTCTTATTGAATCTATCAAGTCTGTGTTGTTTGTGATCTTGCATGCTCTCCGTTGTTAGTAGCTATCTTGGCCAAGTAGTTGCTAGTGACTCCAAGAGGGGGTATTTATGTTCGATAGTGGGTTCATGCCTCTATTTAATCTAAGGGAAGTGACAGAAATCTCTAAGGTTGTAGCTGTGCTGTTGCCACTAGGGAGAAAACAACGGTCTCTTGTTCGTGGAAAAAGTGGATTGTTTACCTTACACACTTTGCTTAAAGTAGTTGTCTGTTGCTTGCAACTTAATACTGGAGGGGGTTCGGATGATAACCCAAAGGTGGACTTCTAGTCATAGATGCAGTTGGATGGTGGTCTATGTATCTTGTTGTATTGCCCAATCGAATCTCATAGGATCTTGATGTCTAGTATTGCATTGTTATGCCTTGCTTAGTCCTGTCAATTGCCCTGCTGTATTTGTTTACCCTGCATGCCATGTTTGTTTATCTAAGGAGAGCACCTCTAGTGAACTATGGACCCCGTTCCAATCTTTACCATTGATACATATTCCACTGTTACTGTTTACTTTCTGTAAACCACTATCACCTTCCACACCATACAGTTAATCATTTGTTACAACAACTGGTGAGATTGACAACCTCACTGTTCGTTGGGGCAAATTCTTGAGTTTGTGTTGTGCATGTCTCCAAGTTGCTTGCAACACCTTTGAGACGTTTCCTTCCTTCTACTGGTTCGATAACCTCGGTTACTTACTAAGGGAATACTTGCTGCTGTGCTGCATCACACCTTGCTCTTCGGTTTCCCGACAAAGCGCTCTCAGGCGCCATCAACAAGTTTTCTGGCGCCGTTGCCGAGGAGGCTAAGGATGTCTTCACAAGGGGAGTCCTTCTCAACCTTCCTCTTTACTTTGTTTTCGTTTTTCTTAGTTTCTTTTGCTTGGTTTTTTTGCCTCTTTTTATCAAAAACTCCAAAAAATTGTTTAGTTTGGTTTCCCTTCTCTTATCAAAACACAAAAAAATAGTTCCTACTCTAGTTGGTGGTCTGTTATTACCTTGCTTGGTCATGCTTTCTATCAATGTATGGTTTCTTTGAAACTAGTTCTTATTGGCAAGGTGGGTTCACGGAAGAACAAAAGAATTATTATAAGGAACACCGTTTGTCACAAAAATGGAAACACCTATGGGAACAAATTGATAAATTGAATACTATTGCTAGAGAGGTGTGCTCTACTTATAATATTACTTATTGTTGTGATAAAGCTTGTTGCTGTAGGAGGTATAAACACCTCCCCTTTCAATGTGAGTATAATGATAATGTTACCATATCCACTTATGTTAAAGGAAATTATGACCTTTATGATGTGGAACAAATTGAATAATTTATTGCTTTCAAGGGTGCATTTGAACTTGCCAGTTTGCTTGAAAATACTGATGATGCACCTTATGAATATGAGGTTTATGAGATACTTAAATTTTTCTTTGATAATTACAAGGTAGAAAATGGCTATATTCTTGAATATTTTAATAGATGCTTTGCACAAACAGAAGAGACTAATGCCTTGTAGGAGCCTATGGAAGAAGAAATTGCTGAAACAGGAAGCTCATTAGATGAAAAAGAGGAGGATGAATGTTATGATCCTATGGATTATTTTGAAAGATCTACTATCCGTAAAACTTGTGATGATGTTCCTATGCCTGTTACCTACAGTAGTGTTCATTATTGGGAAAAGCACACTACTTTTGATATTGAAAATCTCTTTGGTACCAATTCTGAAAATTCTATTGCCTATGATGATACTTTACCTCCAATTTATGATGATTACAATGATGATTATGATATTTTCAGTCCATCTACTATTGAGGAGAAAATTTATTGTGATTACAATATGCCTCCTATTTTTGATGATTATGGGGATGAGAATAATAATGATAGCTACTTTGTTGAATTTGCTCCCACTACAAATAAGAATGACTATTCTTATATCGAGAGTAATAATTATTATATGCATGTGTCTCATCATAAGAATATTTTATGTGATAGTTATATTGTTAATTTTATTCATGTTGCTACTAAAAGTTATTATGATAGAGGGAAACATGGTCTTATGTATCTCAACAATATTAAGTTTCCCCTCTTCATGTTGAAAGTCTTGAAGTTGCACTTGTTTTGCTTTCCTATACTTGTTAATTTGTGCTTTCATGACTTGTTTCTTTACAAGATTCCTATGCATAGGAAGTGGTTTCGACTTAAATGTGTTTTGAATTTTCTTCTTAATGCTTTCTTTTACTTCAATTGATATTTCTTATGTGAGCATCTTCTCAAACTATCATGCCTAACTTAAAGGCGCTAAAGAAAAGTACTTGCTGAGAGATAACCCAAGAGATTTCATGAGTCTTGGAAGTTATTACTTCAGTAATGACCTTTCCTTATCCTTTTTATTTTCTTTTTGTGCCAAGAATGACCTCTAATGAGAGGGAAGTAAGATTTGGGGAGTTGTTGTCCTGAAACAGATTTTTCTGCTCCACCGTCAATATTCATGAGGAGTCTCTGTAAGTCGGATTGAGATGATAATTTACGAATAAATCCCCCAGTATGTTATCTAACTTTTGTTAGTTCAACAATTTTTGATTGGAGCAACATAAGGTCTTCGAAAAAATCGGTTTCTACCTGCTGTTCTGCTTTGACAGATTTCTGCCATTATTTGCATTTGCTTCTTATTGATTCTTTTTTGGGTTCTTTTTGGGAAATTGAGATTTTTGAGGGAATTGCTACAGTAGCTTGTGTTTCTAGTGAAAGTTTTGCTGTTCTAAAGCTAAACCCAATGGTCTATTATCTTTTGAATACACTAATGTTGCTAATGAAGATTGTGTGCAATTTTGTATGAAGAAAAAATTTCAGGTGTAGAGAGAGAATTATGTAATGAGATGAAGAATGGAGAAAAGCTCAAGCTTGGGGATGCCACCCTGGTGTAACCCCAAGAAATATCCAAGAGGTACAAGCGTCAAAGCTTGGGGATGCCCAAGGCATCCCCTTCTTCATCAATAAAAAGCCCAGGTCTTTCTAGACACTTCGTTTTTATTGTTTCATGCATTGTTGTGTTGTTCTTGGAGAGTCTTAGTTTCGTTTGCTTTGCTTAGTTTGCTTGAATAAAGTAGTTTGGACACCCGTTCTTGCTGTGTTGTTACAAATAAGTTGATTGGTGTTGGAAAGGAGTAGAAAGTTCTAGCTTGAGTAGTGCAAGAGGAGCTTGCTTTGACTGTGACTTAGACTTTAGCATGTCATGCTAGGTGTTGTTTTAACCTTATGACTAGTGATTATTGCTGTAGCATGACTTGTTCCAAACAATTGGGATTGCTTAGTGTGCCTTGAAATAATCATGCGTTGTCTTAGCATGCAACAACATAGTATTTTGGTATTCTCCTTTGATGCTTGGTTGGGTTGACTTGGCACATGATCACACCATGTTATGACAATGAACAAGTCACCATAGCCTCTATTATCATTTAGTCCTTGACTTGTAGTACCACTCTATGCTTTGATTAGTAATGTTTTGTCGCTCTGCATGATTATGGCCATTATTGCTCTCTTAGTTGGTCGCTCCAAGTCTTTTGCTAGCCTCCACTTGTATGAGTAAGCTCTACTCATGCTTCCAACTCCCAAGAAACTAAGTTATTCCAAAGTGTCCACTATAAATTCCTATGCATGGTGTGTTACACCATTCCAAGTATATTCTTGTTTTCATCTATCTTCCAATTAAAAAGTATTTTGTTATGTGAAAACTTAGTGATTAAAGCTCTCACAAACTTGATGGCACACTTTATATTTCTTGCCCCTAATAAACTTGAACCAATGTGTCATCTATGTTGTATATGCTTGCACTTATACGTTGGAATTAGCAGAACCGTGCTGTCACGGGGAACGCTTTCAACATGGCACTTGTACTTTGTACATAGTTGATATCATGCTCTTTTGTCTATGGATGTTGTCGGTGTGAAATAAAGGGGGAGCTTGTAATTCCATGGGGTTATGTATTTTGTGTTAGAGAAACTCCTGGGCCGCTAGCCTAAGCCATGCCTAATCATGGTGGAAACTTGCAGCATCACCATAATGAGCAATCTGTGAAGCATCCTCAATAAAAACCTATGCAAATAGCAAATAAAAAGATCGCTGAGATGATCATTGTCTGCTTGCCTTGTCATTTTAGTTATGGGATAGCTCTTGTACCACGTGCAAGGGGTACCCCGTTGGCGGTTCTCTATGATACACATGTACTTACTATGACAAGAACTTACAGGTGACTAAAGTTGAGTAGCATGAGAAGCGGCCCTCATATTCAAGGGACATGAGATTGCCAACTTATACTTTGTCAAGCATATACTCCATAGTTTGTTCACTTTAACCTTAATCACTTCAAGATGCTTATGATAGGGGCAATGAGGGCTGAAAGCTAACAAGTACCATAATTTTTGGAAGATCATTTTGAAACTTGAAATCCCTGCTTCCCTTTATGAAGGGCCTTTCTTCCACCATTATATTGAGTCTCCACCTTGTACCTTTAGACACCAGTTAAGAGAGCATAGTTGCCATTATTTGTTCTATGTGCATTGTCCTAAAACTTATTGATTGATGCATATGGTTGATATTCCTAGTTCCTGTGCTATTTGTTTCTAGTCACTCTTATGAAATTTGAAGGTGTCCTATGCATTATTTACTACTCTATGAGGGACAAGCTGAATGCCACTATGCCATGTTTTCTATATGTGAAACAAACAAACATTTTTCAATGCATGTTATTCATGATCTTTGTTTGTAGCCTTTCATGTTGCATGCATAGTTACTTTGTCTTACTGTTAGAACTCCATCTTTCATGCTCATGTTTAGAGTTCTTTGATCCCAACTTTCAATGCTTGCAAATGGTTTGATATTGGTTTTGATGGTGCATGTCACCTCAAAAATTATTCTTTTATCACTTACCTACTCGAGGACGAGAAAGAGTTAAGCTTGGGGATGCTTGATATGTCGGAAATGTATCTATAATTTTTGATGTTCCATGCTTGTTTAGTATCTACTTTGCTTTGCTTTGTCTGCACTTTGAGGTGTTTTTATATGATTTCTGGTACTAACATATTAACAAGATGTCACGGTGCCAGTTGCCTGTTTTCTTCTGTTTTTGGTTCCAGAAAAGCTAGTAAAGAAATATTCTCGGAATTGGACGGGACAAAAGCTAAAGTCAATATTTCACCAAGGAGAACACGGAGTCCAGAGGAGAGACGGAGGTGAGCCACAGGGCAGCCGCACCCCCCAAGCGTGGGCCCACCCTAGGACGTGCCTGGGAAGGGTGTGGGCCCCTGGCCGCCCTCCTTCCTCGCCCTTTCGCCTATAAGAAGCCCCCGGTGCCTAAAACCTAAATACCCGATCAATATTCCACAAAACCATCTGTAGCCGCCGCCACCATCATCCCTAGATCGAGGGGGATGTGAAGCTCTTCCTGGCACCCTACCGGAGGGGAGATCATCCCAGAGGCCTTCTTCTTCATCATGACAGCCTCCGGTATGAAGCATGAGTAGTTAAACCTTGGCTCCTCCTTTGTGCTTTCATGTCTAGATCTTGTGACATGATCAAGATCTCATCTATTTGTAATCATGCATGTTGTGTTTGCGGGGATCCGATGGATATTGCGATTACTATGTCAGATTGATTAATGGTTTTGTCTTATTGATTCTATCATGTCTATGTTGTTTGTGATCTTGCATGCTCTCCGTTGTTAGTAGCTATCTTGGCCAAGTAGTTGCTAGTGAGTCCAAGAGGGGGTATTTATGCTTGATAGTGGGTCCATGCATCTATTTAATCTAAGGGAAGTGACAAAAATCTCTAAGGTTGTAGATGTGCTGTTTCCACTAGGGAGAAAACAATGGTCTCTTGTTCATGGAACAAGTGGATTGTTTACCTTACACACTTTGCTTAAAGCAGTTGTCTGTTGCTTGCAACTTAATACTGGAGGGGGTTCGGATGATAACCCAAAGGTGGAGTTCTAGTCATAGATGCAGTTGGATGGCGGTCTATGAATTGCCCAATCGAATCTCATAGGCCGCCATACAACAATATACATAGACCTTCTGAGCACAAATCAAAACAAACAACAAACACTATTGTGAGCAGTGTATGTCCCAACCTTGTTCCCTCTCTAGCTCTTACTACACTCCCAGTAGATCATTAAACTTGCCTAAGCAGCTCTAGCTCACTGTGAACTCGACCATGCCATCAATGGTCACCATGGTCGAGCACACTTGCGACCCCCAATGTCGACAGCATGCTACAAGCCTAACTAGCCTCGCCAACCTTGTCTAGCAAGAACGCCACCGTCCACCACCAACCCCTGTCCAGCGCTCGAGCTTTGCTAGCCACTGGACCACACAGAACGCCCGCGCCCATTCTCTCTACGACCATGCGGAGAGCACGCCAGAGCGCCGTGCTCGACATGCTCGCACCGCCCTGCCTTCTCTTATCGCGTACGTGATCACCACCGCCCCAGGAACCTCCCAGACATCCCCGTTCGCCTGCTATGCGCCATTAAAACTACCGTCGGTGCCGCCCAGAGCATCAACGTCTTCCGACCGAACCGCACCACCCCACGCCCAGCCATGAGACTTTGAGCGTCGCCAGGAGGCAGCGCACCGTCCTCTACCTTCGGCCATGCCGTTAGCTCACTGTGAAGCCGACCCCGACGAGCTTAGCCCGCACCCTTCGGTTCCCTCGCCACACTATAAGTAGAGGCCTCCCCCGCTCAAATTCTTGACACCGTTCCACTCCCCTCTCTCAGAACCACCCCACTTCTTCCCCGGAGCAAGGCGAGCACAAGGTCACCGGAATTTCGCCGGAGCTTGCCGTTGCTGGAGGAGAAGGGCGCCACTGATTGGAGCCACCCTAGGAGGAGCCACCAGTACCAGGAGAATCACCGTCGTCGACTTCGTCGTTCGCCCCCATCGCCGACCCTCGCATGAGCCCCGGTGAGCCGCCATAGACCCCCACTGGCCGCGCTACGGTTCGTTCTCGTCGCGTTCTGTTCAGACATGGACGACGACCCTCAGTTGTTGATCCTCGATCTAATCCTACGGTTGTAATCGCCCCGTACCCCTTCGACACTCTCTGTCTCACTAACGAGTAGGGACAACCACTTAAACCCGCCCGTGCGTGCTGTGCGCAGTGGGCCGACCCAGTTAACCTTCCCGCTCGACCCAGTAGTTTAAATTTAGTTTTTTCATTTTAGTTTCAAACCTAGTTTTGTCTATAGATTCAAAATTCAATCCAGGGAGTTTCACTAAACCAAATTGCATGAAACCAATTTTATTAGAAAGGTATGGAAATTCTTAATCCAATCCCGTTGGATTCAAGTCATTTGGAATTGTAGATCACCTATAGTAAAAATAACAAGTTAGAGACTTTTTTGCATTCAAACATTTTTCAAAATTCAACCATAAAAGATTTTGAGTTGATTCCAAATCTCAAAAATCACATTTGATAAGACCTTTCTGAATCTATAGAAATATCTAGGTTTACTTACAGAAATAATGGACAAGTAATAAAATAATGCCTCATAGGCATTTCTAGTCACTTTAGTTAATTAAAATAAAAGGGTTAAAACTTATTAAATTGTGACACCACTTTAAATCAAATTCCCAAGTACTGAAATATGTGGTGATGACATGTGTCAACATGATCCCATGTTTTAGTTGGAGAATATTAAATCTTAAGTAGTTTTTCAATTAGTAGAAATTACTTTTCTAATAGAAAATAAATAAAGCTAGTGCCTTAATCTTTGTGATGTTTGTGATGATGCTAGATCATCTAGTGAAAACCCTGGTGTGATAAATAGAATTAGTTAAGTATTGTTTGGTGATTGTGTACCTCGTATTTATTTATAGACGCTAGTACCGACCAAGGATACGAAGAGGAAGGAGATTACTACGAGAAAGAAGCCGAGGAGAACTTCAACCACCGCTCTGCACAAGGCAAGATACTATCTTAGCAAGCTAAGCTAAACCATGCAAGTCATACTTGCAAGCTTAAACCTACAAGATAACCTATGTAATGCATTAGGCATGCCTTGGTTACACCACTTGATTATACCCAATCCCAGTTTTATTTGCAAGATTTTTTATTTTTATTTATTTATCAAAGCTCCTTAGTTATGCTTACTTAGTGACTTGTGAAGTTTTGGAAAGATATTAAAGGTAGCATAAAGAGCATAAAATTTGGCCTAAGTTAGATAAATCTTGATGTCATCCTGAGGCATGAGATTGAACTTAGATAAGTCACACTTGATTATCACCCCTCACTAATGTTTACCCCCAACTTTAGTGGCTAGTGCTAAGCATAAAACTTGATCACTTTAGATGGGAATACTTGGTGAGAATGGTTATGAAAACCTTAGAATGATGAGTCATTCTAATGAAATGTTTTGACATGTGTTCTTGAACACCAGATGATTTTTGATGATAAAAATGTTGAGGCATGAGCCTTAGCCCCTTTATAAAACTGATGGTTGTCTGGATGCGATACCATTCCAATTTTACCGTACAACCACAATACCCGAATTTGGGTAGGGCTTGTATGGAAGTTTATATACCTTAGTATGTGATCCCTTGCGTCCGAGGTTTGAGCTGAGGCTACCTCGTGAAGATTGACCACCTGTGCAGTTCCGAAGATGACATATGGTCATGGTTGGGAGGCCAAATTCATGGGAGAGGTGCCTATACTAGGGCGTGTAATTGAAAGGTTGGGATTGATTATCCGCATACTAAGTATGGTGAATTCAGGATTGTTCCTAACAGAAGTATCGAATATTGTGGTGAAAGTGTACCACCTCTGCAGAGTGTCAAACTATTCGAATAGCCGCATCCGTGGTTATGGACAGTTGGAGTGGCCATACTGTTCCGTCGTCAGATGTTTTCAAAATGACTTGTGAAATGAATCATGACTTTGACTTGACCACAACAGGGTTGTGATTTGAAAACCTAAGTTCCCACTTAGGTGTTTTAAAACCTTAAACTAGTTTTCTTTGCTTCTAAACTCAGTTAGAGATAAATCTGGCTTTTGTAAAACAACCTAGAGCTTAGTATTCCTACTCAAACCACTTTACCTGTTAGTGATAGTTTGCGAGTACTTAAAGAGTACTCATGGCTTTGTCCCTGGCTATTCCCGTGGCCAGACTATGAAGAGGACTATCAGGAGGATGGACCGCAGGAAGGTTACGACAACTAGGATCATCTCCCATCGTCAGCATTGCCTGTGACCATGAAGATGGAGTCTCTCCCACACTACCGTTATTATATTATTTTGCTGCTTGATTGTACTAAGACTGGATCATGAGATCCTTTATTTGTTGTAAGACCTTATGTATGGTTTGTAATGGATGATGTACTGTGATATCCAATCTGTTATGTCTCGCAAAAATGATAATCCTGGGATTGCGATGTATGGCATAACAGGCATCTGGGATTAAAAATCCGGGTGTTAACAAGTTGGTATCAGAGCCATCCTGACCATAGGAGACCCTAGTTTAGAATGGACGCTTGAATTAAAACTTAGTTTCAAAACAAAAGAAGTGAGTATTTATGAAAACATATTCTCATTCTTATCACTTAGAATCTTTCATGAAAATCCATGTTCCTAAAAAATTCTTGCAAACTAGTATAAAATTTGACACACTTGATCACTCTACTAACTTACTCATCCTACATTCTTATAGATGGACGTGAAGTATAGCAAGTTCTATCAGTTGGGAAATGGAGGAGATCTCATCTTTGAGCATGACTTGGACCAGCTTTCGGAACTTCTAGAGCGCCCGCACCCCGAGTTCTTCGGAGCTCAGCTCAATAATCAGGAAGGAGGAGAATTGCAATGGCTGATTGTTGCAAGTCTCCGAGGGAAGATTGAAGCCCCCACCTTAGAGGGAGTCCAGTTCACCTTAAGGGAGAATAACTGGCTGGATGGACTTTCCAGGGCCATGCAGGAAGCTCTTGCCCGTCTGTGTGGGTAGAGTATCAATTAGATCAAGGGCACCCACTTTGAGTTCTATCCAAGGCGTGATGCTATGGGACAGCCACTGGAGGTGCCACGTCACCCAGATCTGAAGCATCAAGTGGACCATCTCAGCTTCATGATGTATGAACGACAGAAGGAGTTGGACAATGCCCGTTCCTAGGCCAACCACAACTACGCCCTCGCTATCAAGAAGGACCAGACCATCGCCATGCTGGTGAAGGATCGCAAGTCTCGTCGTCGTCAGCTTGACAAGAAGGAGCGCATCATTGCCCGCCTCCGCCACAGGATCACAGACTTGGAGGAGACCATCCACGACAGAGACATGCAGCTTCAGGAGAGGGAGAATGCAGGGGAGGACATCCATGGAGACCCCTATTCTTACCTTAGTGACGATGATGACTTCCTGGAGGATCAAGCCATGGATTTCTTCACCGATGAGGATGACTTCTCCTTCATTAATGATGATGATGAAGCCACCGATGCCGAGGAGTAGTAGCACTTGAGCACTAGCGTTAGTGAAGTTGTATCCGGTCCCACTGTATCATAGTTCAATAGAATGGTTCTTAAAACCATCTGTTTCCTTGTTGTGGTGTGTGTTTGTACTGGGTGCTATGAATGAATGAAAAGCAAGTTGCTAGAAAAATCCGAGTCAAAATTCAAAAACTTTTCCAAAACAAAACCCTGAACCTTAGAAATTTCCCTCTTTTATCATGATCTATCTCAATCTTCAGATGCCTCGCGGAGGAAGCAGTTCAGTCCGGACCCAATGCTGAAAATCTTGCAAATGTTAGTTTCTGACCGTGAAGCTGAAAGAGCCGAATGTCAAGACAACTTAGCCACCCTTCAACACATAGCTCAGATGGCCAACAACAATCAAGGCCTTGGAAACCAGGACAACCATGGATCAAAGCTCAAGAACTTTCAGAACAGCAATCCACCCGTCTTTAGGCCCAGTTCTTTTGGCGGCTTCTCCAAGAAGCCGCCCTACACCCAGCTTCCTAGGGAAGCTTCAAAAAATTTACAAGGCTTCCAAAGTGGTTAAGGCCAAACTAACTTGGAAGCCTCACATAATTTTGGAACCGGCTTCCCCAGGAAGCTGGGGGTAGGGCGGCTTCTCGAAGAAGCCGCCAAAAGAACTAGGCCTAAGTAAGTCTGAAGAGCCCCTAGATGCAGATGATTGGCTGCAAACCTTGGAGACCAACTTAGAAGTCACAGGAGTGAAGGACAACGAGAAAGTACTATTTGCCACGCACTATCTGGCAGGAGATGCAAGAGCTTGGTGGAACAGCGTTCGCGCCATGAATGGAGGTCAAATGATGACTTGGGAAGAATTCAAACTCAAGTTCAGTAGAACCCATGTGCCACCGGGTTTGATCAAGAGGATGAGAGATGAATTCAGCGAATTGAAGCAAGGGAGGATGACAGTAGTTGAGTACCGTGACAAATTTCTGTCATTAGCTAGGTATGCACTGGATGAGATTGACACCAAAGCCAAGAAGAAGGAGAGATTCCTGAATGGTCTGCATGATGAGATGCATACAGTGTTAGTCAACATTTCGTTTGCTGATATAGAAGCCTTAGTGGACTCTGTCATTCAGATGGAAGGCAAGATCAACCAAGCCAATGAGAACCGCAAGCGTATAATGATGAATCAACCAGGAACCCACCATACCCCAAAGTATCGCCCCAACCCGTCTACAGGATTTGCCCCAAGAATCAATAGACCCTCGACGACCCGTCCGACCTATCCTAACCATGGAGGAGGAAACCCAAGGCCTGGAGGAAACCACAACAACAACCCCGGTAACTCCAGCAATTTCAATCGTGCACCGCCCAAGTTCAACAACAACAATGCCACCACCAACACCAAACTGCCCCAAGGACTGGAAGCAATGTTGTGCCTGTTGCAGGAAAGGACAAGTCTCAGGTGACTTGTTATGAATGCGGAACCAAGGGTCACTATTCCAATGAGTGCCCCAAGAAGATTGCAGCACCCACAATGTGAATGCCCCAGCTCAGCAGCAGTGTCGTGTTCAACCTGGAAGAAGATTTTCCCCAGGGAATTCGCTCAATCGCAACGGCCGTCTGTTTCTCATGAATGCTGAAGAAGCCCAAGAAGCGCCAGATGTCGTGCTGGGTGTGTTTTCTGTCAACTCAGTACTTGCAAGAGTGTTGTTTGATTCTGGGGCATCGCACTCGTTTGTTACAGAAGAATTTGCATGCACTAGTAAGATTCAACCAACAAAATTGAAGCATGTTATGATAGTTCAAATACCTAGTTCAACCACCAAAGCTAGACAAATTTGCAAGGCCGTACCTATCAGAATCCATGGCATAGATTTTTATGATAATCTTATACTACTTGGAACTAAAGGTTTGGAAGTAGTACTAGGAATGGATTGGATGTCGAAACATAAAGGATTAATCAACTGTGCCAAGAAAGCCATAACCATGACCAGTACCACTGGAGTATCAGTAGAGAGTGTATCTGAAACCTTGCCCCGTCAATTCAAGTGCAACAAGAGTCTAGCCCAACCAACCATTGACCAAGTCAAAGTAGTCTGTGAATACCCCGACGTATTCCCAGATGTTTTGCCCGGTATGCCCCCAGATCGGGATATCGAGTTTATCATTGAACTAATCCCTGGAACCGGACCCATAGCCCAGAGACCGTATAGTATGAACCCATCTGAATTAGTGGAGCTGAAGAAGCAACTGGATGCTATGCTGGAGATAGGACTGATTCAACCAAGTGCTTCACCATGGAGATCACCTGTCTTGTCTGTGGACAAGAAAGATGGAGGTAACCGTTTGTGTACGGATTATCGAAAGCTGAATGATGTCACCATTAAGAACAAGTACCCACTATCGAAGATAGGAGATCTGTTTGACCAGTTGACCAGTGCCAAAGTGTTTTCTAAGATTGATCTTAGAACTGGTTATCATCAATTCAAGATTCACGCCGAAGATATTCCAAAGACCGCCTTTGCCACCAGATATGGATTGTATGAGTACACTGTCATGTCTTTTGGATTAACCAATGCCCCCGCTTATTTCATGAACCTCATGAATAAGATTTTTATGGACTTCCTAGATAAGTTTGTCGTTGTTTTCATCGATGACATTCCGATCCATTCCAAATTAGAAGAAGAACATGAGCTACACCCGAGGACCATCCTTGGAACCCTTAGGGATCATCAGTTGTATGCCAAGTTTAGAAAATGTGAATTCTGGTTACAGGAAGTAGGATTCCTCGGACATATCGTGTCGGTCGGAGGAATTTTTGTTGACCCAGCCAAGGTTAAGGATATTGAAGAATGGCAGGCCCCAACCACTCAAACCCAAGTTCGTGCATTTCTCGGATTAGCGGGATATTACCGCAAGTTCGTAGAAGGATTCTCGAGTATCGCAAGACCCATGACCCAATTATTGAAGAAGGATAAGAAGTTCGAATGGACGGACAAATGTGAAGCGAGTTTTCAAGAAATCAAGAAGAGATTGATCTCAGTCCCAATCTTGATCATGCCGGATATCACGAAGCCTTTTGATGTATATTGTGACGCAACCAAGATCGGTCTCGGATGTGTGCTAATGCAAGAAGGAAAAGTTATATCATATCTGTCCCGACAACTGAAGCAACATGAGCAGAATTATCCTACCCATGATCTTGAACTAGCAGCCGTAGTTTTAGCCTTGAAGACATGGCGTCATTACCTTATGGGAAACTGTTGTGAAATTTATTCGGATCACAAGAGCCTTAAGTATATTTTCACTCAGAAGGAGCTGAATATGAGGCAAAGGAGATGGATAGAGTTAATCAAGGACTATGATCTGGACATCCACTGTCACCCCGGTAAAGCCAATGTGGTAGCAGATGCCCTTAGTAGATTTCCGTGTCAATTGAACTCTATGATTCTGAAGGAGCAACCAAGTTTGCACAAGGAGTTGGAAGATTTTAGAATGGAATTAGTAAGTGAAGGATTTTTGGCTAGCATAGAACTTCAACCCACTTTGATCAGTCAAATCAAGGAGGCGCAGAAAGGAAATGCTAGTATCGACGGAATCAATCGCATCGGTACATGCAAAGTACCCGGATTCACCGAAGATGAAGAAGGAGTTTTGTGGTACAAAGGACTTATCTGTGTGCCAGCAGACTCAGAATTGAAACAAGCTATTTTGAAATAAGCCCATGATACTCTTTATTCTATCCACCCCGGAGGAACGAAGATGTATCAGGATTTGAAGGAGCAATTTTGGTGGCATAAGATGAAGAGAGAAATTGGAAGCTACATAGCCAAGTTGATATTTGTTAGAGAGTCAAGGTAGGACATCAGAGACCCGCATGACTATTGCAACCATTGCAGATTTTGGAATGGAAATGGGATTCAGTTGGAATGGATTTTATCACCGGTTTTCCTACATCTAGTAGGGGAAATGACTCTATTTTGGTCATAGTAGATATACTGTCCAAAGTCGCCCATTTCTTACCTGTCAAGACCACCTACCAAAGTTCGAAGCTAGCAGAGTTGTACATTGCTAGAATCATCAGTTTGCATGGAGCCCCCAAGAACATCGTGTTGGATCGAGGAACTCAGTTTACCTCGAGATTTTGGAAGAAAGTCCAAGAAGGATTAGGAACCCGACTGGATTTTAGCACAGCTTATCACCCTCAGACAGATGGACAAACGGAGCGAGTAAATAAAATACTCGAAGATATGTTGAGAGCGTGTGTGTTAGAATATGGATCAAAATAGGAAGACTGTCTGCTGTTCGCAGAATTTTCATACAACAATAGTTACCAAGCTAGTTTGCAAATGGCCCCATTTGAATTCATGTATGGAAGGAAGTGTCGTACCCCTTTGAATTGGTCAGAAGTAGGAGAGAGTCAGATTTTCGGACCCGGCATCCTACGAGAAGCCGAAGAGAAAGTTCACAAGATCCGTGAGCACCTCAAGACCGCCCAATCCAGATAGAAGAGTTATGACGACAAGAGACGTTGAGACCTCGCCTTCAATATCGGAGATTTTGTGTATCTCAAAGTGTCACCTTTGAAAGGAAGGCAACATTTCCAGCTCAAAGGAAAGTTAGCCCCTAGATATATCGAACCCTTCAAGATTTTGAATCGTCGAGGAGAAGTATCATATCAACTGGAACTGCTAGAGGAGATGTCATCCATGCATAATGTGTTCCATATCTCGTTACTTCGCAAATGCCTAGAATTCCCGGAGAAGACCGAAGTTATCAAGAATATTGATCACCGAACCATAGAGATCAACGATGACCTGACGTATCCCGAAGTACCCATCCATATTTTGGAGGAAGCCTTCAGAACCACCAGGACCCGGAGTATCAAGTTTCTCAAGATCTAGTGGAGTAACCACACTAAAGAAGAAGCTACCTGGGAGCGAGAAGATTACATTAGGACGGAGTTTCCAGATCTCTTTAAACCCTAGTTTTATTTTTCTCAAATCTCGGGACGAGATTTTGTTTAAGGAGGGAAGGTTTGTAACATCCCAAAAATATTAATCAAGGTTATCAATCCCAATCACCCAAATTTAGGGTTAACAAAAACTTTTGTTAATTAAAATCATATGAATGCATGTGTGTAGGTGATGAATGTATGAATGCATGAATAGACTTGTTTGATTATTGTGAATGACAAGGATTGGTTTAAATGTGAAAACCACATCATCTAAATCATTTCCAAGTAGAATCAAATCAATAGAAATTCAAAAACAAACAAAACAAGCAAATGGTCATTTTTGCCAAATCTTGCTCACTAGACCACTTTGAGTGTTTCTAGTCCAAGATTTCAAACAGAAACAAATCCATTTCTTTTCACCCCCGGCTAGACCAAGTGAAAGTGAACCCTAGCCCACTTTGCAAACCCACAGAAACATTTGGCAACCCTATTCAAATGACAATTCAAAATTGAATCTAGTTCATAGGGGAAGATCACCATTTCTCAAAACACAACCAAACTAGTGCACCTTGACAAATCCAAGCAACCAGAGACTACCTAGTATGTGACATTGTGACCATTGCACCCACCAAGTTTCATCCAAAAATTCGAATTTGAATTTCTTACGGCCATTTCATCAAACATCTTCTGCGCACAAATCAAAACAAACAACAAACACTATTGTGAGCAGTGTATGTGCCAACCTTGTTCCCTCTCTAGCTCTCACTACACTCCCAGTAGATCATTAAACTTGCCTAAGCAGCTCTAGCTCACTGTGAACTCGACCATGCCATCAATGGTCACCATGGCCGAGCACACTTGCCACCCCAATGTCGACAGCATGCTACAAGCCTAACTAGCCTCACCAACCTTGTCTAGCAAGCACGCCACCGTCCACCGCCAACCCCTGTCCATCGCTCGAGCTCTACTAGCCACGGTACCACATGGAACGCTCGCGCCCATTCTCTCTGCGACCATACCGAGCGCACGCCAAAGCGCCGCGCTCGACACGCTCGCACAGACCGCGCCCCGCCTTCATCGCTTGCATACGTGATCACCACCGCCCCAGGAACCTCCCAGACATCCCTGTTCCCACCGCGCGACCCGTAGCCGCTGTGCGCCATTAAAACTGCCATCGGTGCTGCCCAGAGCGTCGATGTGTTCCGACCGAACCACACCACCGCACGCCCCGCCATGAAGACGTTGAGCATCACCCAGAGGTAGAGCACCATCCCCTACCTTTGGCCATGCCGTTAGCTCACTATGAAGCCAACCCCGACGAGCTCAGCCTGCACCCTTCGGTTCCCTCGTTGCACTATAAATAGAGGCCTGCCCCGCTCAAAATATTCACACCATTCCACTCCCCTCTCTCTCAGAACCACCCCACTTATTCCCCGAAGCAAGGCGAGCACCAGGTCGCCAGAATTTCGCCGGAGCTTGCCGCTGCTAGAGGAGAAGGGCGCCACTGATTGGAGCCACCCCAGGAGGAGCCACCAGCACCAGGAGAATCGCCATCGTCGACTTTCTCGTTCGCCCCCATCGCCGAACCTCGCCTGAGCCCTGGTAAGCTGCCACAGACTCCCACTGGCCGCGCTAGGGTTCGTGCTCGTCGCGTTCTGTTCAGACATGGACGACGACCCTGAGTCGTTGATCCTCGATCTAATCCTATGGTTGTAATCGCCCCGTACCCCTTCACCACTCTCTGTCTCACTAACGAGTGGGGACAACCACTTAAACCAGCCCGCACGCTATGTGCAGTGGGCCGGCCCAGTTAACCTTCCCGCTCGACCCAGTAGTTTAAATTTAGATTTTTCATTTTAGTTTCAAACCTAGTTCTGTCTATAGATTCAAAATTTAATCGAGAGAGTTTCACTGAACCAAATTGCATGAAACAAATTTTGTTAGAAAGGTATGGAAATTATTAATCCAAGCCCGTTGGATTCAAGTCATTTGGAATTTTAGATCACCTATAGTAAAAATAACAAGGTAGAGACTTTTCTGCATTCAAACATTTTTCAAAATTCAACCATAAAAGATTTTGAGTTGATTCCAAGTCTCAAAAATCACATTTGATAAGACCTTTCTGAATCTACAAAAATATCTAGGTTTACTTACAAAAATAATGGACAAGTAATAAAAGAATGCCCCATAGGCATTTCTAGTCACTTTAGTTAATTAAAATAAAAGGGTTAAACCTTATTAAATTGTGACACCACTTTAAATCAAATTCCCAAGTACTGAAATATGTGGTGATGACATGTGTCAACATGATCCCATGTTTTAGTTGGAGAATATTAAATCTTAAGTAGTTTTTCAATGAGTAGAAATTACTTTTCTAAAAGAAAATAAATAAAACTAGTGCCTTAATCTTTATGATGTTTGTGATGATGCTAGATCATCTAGTGAAAACCTTGGTGTGATAAATAGAATTAATTAAGTATTGTTTGGTGATTGTGTACCTCGTATTTATTTAAATGCGCTAGTACCGACCAAGGATACGAAGAGGAAGGAGATTACTACGAGGAAGAAGCCGAGGAGAACTTTAACCACTGCTCTGCACAAGGCAAGATACTATTTTAGCAAGCTAAGCTAAACCATGAAAGTCATACTTGCAAGCTTAACCCTACTAGATAACCTATGAAATGCATTAGGCATGCCTTGGTTACACCACTTGATTATACCCAATCCCAGTTTTATTTGCAAGCTTGTTTATTTTTATTTCTTTATCAAAGATCCTTAGTTATGCTTACTTAGTGACTTGTGAAGTTTTGGAAAGATATTAAAGGTAGCATAAAGAGCATAAAATTTGGCCTAAGTTAGATAAATCTTGATGTCATCCTGAGGCATGAGATTGAACTTAGATAAGTCACACTTGATTATCACCCCTCACTAATGTTTACCCCCAACTTTAGTGGCTAGTGCTAAGCATAAAACTTGATCACTCTAGATGGGAATACTTGGTGAAAATGGTTATGAAAACCTTAGAATGATGAGTCATTCTAATGAAATGTTTTGACATGTGTTATTGAACACCAAATGATTTTTGATGATAAATGTTGAGGCATGAGCCTTAGCCCCTTTATAAAACTGATGGTTGTCTGGAGATACCATTCCAATTTTACCGTACAACCACAATACCCAAATTTGGGTAGTATGGGTTCCCTTGTGGCCGAGGTTTGAGATGAGGCTACCTCGTGAAGATTGACCACCTGTGCAGTTCCCAAGATGACAGATGGTCATGGTTGGGAGGCCAAACTCATGGGAGAGGTGCCTATACTAGGGCGTGTAATTGAAAGGTTAGGATTGATTATCCGCATACTGAGTATGGTGAATTCAGGATTTCTCCTGACAGATGTATCGAATATTGTGGCGAAAGTGTACCACCTCTGCAGAGTGTCAAACTATTCGAATAGCCGCGTCCGCGGTTATGGACACTTGGAGTGGCCATACTGTTCCGTCGTCAGATGTTTTCAAAATGACTTGTGAAATGAATCATTACTTTGACTTGACCACAACAGGGCTGTGATTTGAAAACCTAAGTTCCCACTTAGGTGTTTTTAAACCTTAAACTAGTTTTGTTTGCTTCTAATCTCGGTTAGAGATAAATCTGGCTTTTTGCAAAACAACCTAGAGCTTAGTATTCCTAGTCAAACCACTTTACCTGTTAGTGATAGTTTGCAAGTACTTAAAGAGTACTCATGGCTTTGTCCCTAGCTATTCCCGTGGCCAGACTATGAAGAGGACTATTAGGAGGATGGACCGCAGGAAGGTTACGGAAACTAGGATCATCTCCCATCGTTAGTATTGCCTGTGACCATGAAGATGGAGTCTCCCCCACGCTACCGTTATTATATTATTCCGCTGCTTGATTGTACTAAGACTGGATCATGAGATCCTTTATTTGTTGTAAGACCTTATGTATGGTTTGTAATGGATGATGTACTGTGATATCCAATCTGTTATGTCTCGCCAAAATGGTAATCCTGGGATTGCGATGTATGACATAACAGGCATCTAGGATTAAAAATCCTGGTATTGACAAGATAGAAGGTGGAGACTCAATATAATAGTGGAAGAAAGGCCCTTTATAAGGGAAGCAGGGATTTCAAGTTTCAAAAAGAGCTTCCAAAACATTATGGTACTTGTTAGCTTTCAGCCCTCATTGCCCCTATCATAAGCATCTTGAAGTGATTGAGGTTAAAGTGAACAAACTATGGAGTATATGCTTGACAAAGTATAAGTTAGGCAATCTCAAGTCCCTTGAATACGAGGCCACCCCTCATGCTACTCAACTTTAGTCACCTGTAAGTTCTTGTCATAGTAAGTACATGCGTAGCATAGAGAACCGCCAACGGGGTACCCCTTTCACATGGTACAGGAGCTATCCCATAACCAAAATGACAAGGCAAGCAGACAATGAGCATCTCAGCGATCTTTTTATTTACTATGTGCATAGCTTTTTAATGAGGATGCTTCATAGATAGCTCACTATGGTGATGCTGCAAGTTTCCACCATGATTAGGCATGGCTTAGGCTAGCGGCCCAGGCATTTATCTAACACAAAATACATAAAATACATAACTCCATGGACTTACAAGCTCCCTCTTTATTTCACACCGGTGACATCCACATACAAAAGAACATGATATCAACTATGTACAAAGTACAAGTGCAATGTTGAAAACGTTCCCCATGACATGATGGTTCTACTAATTCCAACGTATAAGTGCAAGCATATACAACATAGAAGACACAATGGTTCAAGTTTATTTGGGGCAAAGAATATAAGGTGTGCAATCAAGTTTGTGAGGGCTTTAATCACTAAGTTTTCACATAACAAAATACTTTTTAATTGGAAGATAGCTAAAAACAAGAATATACTTGGAATGGTGTAACACACCATTCATAGGAGATTATAGTGGACACTTTGGAAAAACTTGGTTTCTTGGGAGTTGGAAGCGTGAGTAGAGCTTACTCATACAAGTGGAGGCTAACAAAAGACTGGGAGCAACCAACTAAGAGAGCAATAATGGCCATAATCATGCAGAGAGACAAAACATTACTAATCAAAGCATAGAGTGGTACTACAAGTCATGGACTAAATGATCATAGAGGCTATGGTGACTTGTTCATAGTCATAACATGGTGTGAGAATGTGCCAACTCAACCCAAATAAAGCATGAAAGGAGAATACCACAATACTATGCTTCTGTATGCTAAAACAACACATAATTATTTCAAGGCACACTAAGCAATCCCAATTGTTTGGAACAAGACATGCTACAGCAATAATCACTAAGCATAAGGTCAAAACAACACCTAGCATGTGATGCTAAAGTCTAAGTCACAGTCAATGCAAACTCCTCTTGCCCTTTCAAGTAAGAACTTACTACTCCTTTCCAACACCAAGCAACTTATTTGAAACAACACAGCGAGAATGGGGGTCCAAACTACTTTATTCAAGAAAACTAAAAAAACTAAGCAAAGCAAACGAAAACTAATACGCTCCAAGAACAAGACAACAGTGCATGAAACAATAAAAACGAAGTGTCTAGACACACCTGAGCTTTTTATTGATGAAGAAGATGATGCATTACGTATCCCCAAGCTTTGACGCTTGTACCTCTTGGATATTTCTTAGGGTGACACCGGGGTGGCATCCCCAAGCTTGATCTTTTGTCCATTCTTCATCTCATTACATCATTCTCTCTCTATACCTAAAATTTTTCCTTCATACAAAACTTCACACAATCTTCATTAGCAACATTAGTGTATTCAAAAGATAATAGACCTTTGGGTTTAGCTTTGGAACAGAATTGTTTTTCACTAAAAACACAAGATACTGTAGCAACTCCTTCAAAAAGCTCAATTCCCCAAAAGAGAACTCAAAAAGGAATCAATAAAAAGCAAATGCAGATAATAGCAGAAATCTGTCAAAACAGACCAGCAGGTAGAAACCGATTTTTTAGAAAATCTTCTCTTGCTCAAACTAAAAAGTTCTAAACTAAATAAAGTTATCTAACATACTGGGGGATTTATTCGTAAATTTTCAGCTCAATCCGACTTACATAGAATCCTCACGGATTTTTATGGTGGAGGACAGAAATCTGTTTCGGGACAGCAACTCCCCAAATCTTACTTCCCTCTCATTATAGGTCATTCTTGGGACAAAAAGCACACAAAAGGATAAGGAGAGGTCATTACTGAAGTAATAACTTACAATACTCAAGGAAACTCTTTGGTTATCTACCAACAAGTACTTTTCTATAATGCCTTTAAGTTAGGCTTGATAGTTTAAGAAGATGCCCTCATAAGAAATAAGAATTGAAGTAAAAGAGAGCATCAAGAAGCAAATTCAAAACACATTTAAGTCTAACCCACTTCCTATGCATAGGAATCTTGTAAAGAAACAAGTCATGAAAGCACAAAGCAACAAGCATAGGAAAGCAAAACAAGTGCAACTTCAAGATTTTCAACATAAAGAGGGGAAACTTAATATTGTTGAGATACATAATACCATGTTTCCCTCTCTCATAATAATTTCCAGTAGCCTCATGAATAAACTAAAAAATATAGCTATCGCATAAAGCATGCTTTTCATAATCTACAAACACATAATTTCTATCAAGCTCAAAAATAGTGGGATTAAAACCTTCGCAAGTTTTACCTAAAGTAGATATTTCAAAAGGATCCACAGGAACATAACATTCATCCTCCTTTGGTAAGCATGGGGGACAATCAAATAATGTAAGGGATAAAGAGTTACTCTCATTAGCAGGTAGGCATGGGTAGATAATCTATTCTTCCTCCTCTTTTTCATCTAATGAGCTTCCCGTTTCAATTTCTTCTTCTGTTGGCTCCTGTAAGGCATTAGTCTCTTCTATTTGTGGAAAACACCTATTAAAATATTCAAGAATATAGCCATTTTCTTCCTTGTAGTTATCAAAGCAAAATTTAAGTATCTCATAGACCTCATATTCATAAGGTGCATCATCAGTATTTTCAAGCAAACTGGGAAGTTCAAATGCACCCTTTAAAGCAATAAATTCTTCAATTTGTTCCACATCATAAAAGTCATAATTTACCTTAACATAAGAAGATATGGTAACATTATCATTATACTCACACTGAAAAGTAAGGTGTTTATACCTCCTACAGCAACAAGATTTATCAAAGCAATAAGTAACATTATAAGTAGAACACATGTCTCTAGCAATAGTATTCAACTTATCAATTTGTTCCCATAAGTGTTTCCCTTTTTGTGACAAACGGTGTTCCTTATAATAATAATTTTGTTCTTCCGTGAACCCACCTTGCCAATAATAACTAGTTTCAAATAAACCATCCATTGATAGAAAGCATGACCAAGCAAGGCAATAACGGACCACCAACTAGAGTAGGAACTATTTTTTTTGCGTTTTTGAAAAGAGAAAGCAAACCAAACGAAACTAATTTTTTTGGAGTTTTTGATAAAAAAGAGGCAAACAAAATCAAGCAAAATAAACTAAGGAAACTAAAAACAAAGTAAAGAGAAAGGTTGAGGAGGACTCCCCTTGTGAAGACGTCCTTAGCCTCCCCGGCAACGGCCCCAGAAATCTTTGATGCGTGCACCCAATGTTGACCTGGGACGCTTCGTTGGAAACCCCAAGAGCAAGGTGTGATGAGCATAGCAGCAAGTTTCCCTCAGTAGAGACCGAGGTTATCGAACCAGAAGGAGGAAGGAAACGTGTCAAAGGTGTTGCAAGCAACATGGAAACCTGCACAACACAAAGTCAAGACTTTGCCCCAACGAATCAGTGAGGTTGTCAAGCTCACCGGTTTGCTATAACAAAGGATTAACTGTATGGTGAGGAAGGTGATGAATGGTTTGCAGCAAGTAAACAGTGGAAGATGTATCAATGGTACAGATTGGACCGGGGTCCATAGTTCACTAGAGGTGCTCTCCTTAGATAAACAACATGGCATGAAGGGTAAAAAAATTACAGCAGGGCAATTGACAGGAACTGAGTAAGGCATAACAATGCAATACCAGAAAAAAAGATCATATGAGATTCGATTGGGTAATACAACAATATACATAGACCGCCATCCAACTGCATCTATGACTAGAAGTCCACCTTCAGGTTATCATCCGAACCCCCTTCAGTATTAAGTTGCAACCAACAGACAACTGCTTTAAGCAAAGTGTATAAGGTAAACAATCCACATGTTCCATGAACAAGAGACCGTTGTTTTCTCCCTAGTGGCAACAACACATCTACAACCGAAGAGATTTCTGTCACTTCCCTTGGAAATTAGAGGCATGAACCCACTATCGAGCATAAATACCTCCCTCTTGGAGTCACTAGCAACTACTTGGCCAAGATAGCTACTAACAACGGAGATCATGCAAGATCACAAACAACACATACATGATAGAATCAAATAGAGAAAACCATTAATCAATCTGACATAGTAATATCAATATCCATCGGATCCCCGCAAACACAACATGCATGATTATAGATAGATTAGATCTTGATCATGAACGGAGCTCATAAGATCTATACATGAAAGCACAAGGAGGAGATATAACCATCTAGATACTACATGGACCCGTAGTCCAGGGTGGAACTACTATGCTTCATACCGGAGAAGAAGGCCTCCAGGATGATCTCCCCTCCGGTAAGGTGCCGGGAAGAACTTCAGATCCCCCGATCTAGGGACGATGGTGGCGGCGGCTACAGAAGTTTTCGTGGAGTTTTGATCGGGTGCCTAGGGTTTCTGCATCGGGGGCTTCCTATAGGCGAAGAGGCGAGGCAGGGGGGCGCCAGGGGGGCCACACCCTGCCTAGGCGCGGGCTGGGCCCACCCGCGCCTAGGGGGGTTTGGCCGCCCTATGGCGCCTCTCCGTATCGTCTTCTGGCTTCGTGTCTCCCACGGTAAAATATTGACTTTGGCTTTTGTTCCGTCCAATTCCGAGAATATTGATTTTCTGCCTTTCTGGAACCAAAAACAGAAGAAAATAGGCAACTGGCACCGTGACAACTTGTTAATAGGTTAGTTCCAGAAAAGATATAAAAACACCTCAAAGTGTAGACAAAGCAAGGAAAAGTAGATACTAAACAAGCATGGAACATCAAAATTTATAGATACATTTTCGACGTATCAATTGCCCAATTGAATCTCATAGGATCTTGATGTCTAGTATTGCATTGTTATGCCTTGCTCAGTCCTGTCAATTGCCCTGCTGTAATTTGTTTACCCTGCATGTCATGTTTATTTATCTAAGGAGAGCACCTCTAGTGAACTATGGACCCCGGTCCAATCTTTACCATTGATACATCTTCCACTATTACTGTTTACTTTCTGCAAACCACTATCACCTTTCACACTATACAGTTAATCCTTTGTTATAGCAACGGGTGCGATTGACAACCTCACTGTTTGTTGGGGCAAAGACTTGAGTTTGTGTTGTGTAGGTCTCCAAGTTTCTTGAAACACCTTTGAGACGTTTCCTTCCTCCTCCTGGTTCGATAACCTCGGTTTATTACTGAGGAAAGACTTACTGCTGTGCTGCATCACACCTTGCTCTTGGGGTTTCCTGACGAAGCGCTCTTAGGTGCCATCACCATGCTTCGCCATTCCTTTTCCCTTTTCCCCTCTCCCTCTATTCCATCCATGTCTATTTCCATCCAAAACCAAACCTTATTTCCCCTAGATTGGTTGCCGAAAAATTAGGTGTCGTCGTACTGCGAGGAGGTGGAGGTGCTGCAAGAAAGATCGTGCTACGAGTGGCCAGTGACCGTGCTACCAAGGGCTGGAAGGCTTGCAACCACCTGCCGACGACTTTCCTACCAAGGGTTGGTAGTCGTGCTACCAGCGACTGGCGGCCTTGCTACCTTGGTCCGGCAAGGTTGCTACCACAGCCGACAGTCGTTTTAAAGCGACCGACGACCTTGCTATCTTGGGCTTGCAGGGTTGCTGCCAAGGGATGGTGACCTTGCTGCCAAGGGCTGCATGGTTGCTACCACATGCTGGCGGCTATGCTACTAAAGGCCGGAGGCCATGCTACGATGGGCCGGCAAGGGGGTACAAGGGCCTATGGCCATGATACCAGCGGCGGGCGGGCTACGAACAGCCAAGGGCCACGCTACTAGTGGCCAGGGGCCATGCTACGAGTGTGGTCAACATCGGTGCGAGCCGGCGAGGTCTCTCATCGGAGCCAACCGATAGGGGATGGGTACCGGTAGTAGTGGCCTAGTTGGGTGGGCTTCGATGTTTCTTTGTGTGCTGTTTTTTTCTTGCAGTGGGGGTTGCGCGGGTGCTACAGTGCAGGGGACGATGAAAAGAGAAAAGGAGAAAAGCGTTTACACAAAAACATGTTAAGCTTAGGACGCATAGGATCGGAACCTCTAGAGGACACTCATCACGACTCTTATTAATAGAATGATACTTTGGAAGACTTCTCCATTAAAAAAATATATCCATGGCTTTCATCATCAAGGTCTCATGATGGACGCACGTCGCTAAGTTGAGGGTGGGCCTCGCGAACCGTTTCACCTTCCACAACTTGGTTTCCCAATTTCCTGTCACCCTATGTTCTTCCGTAACTGCCATCGGGAAAATCCACACGTGCCACCCTGCATCGGCCACACGTCGTTGTTTCCCTGGCCGCGCACAGCCGCGTCCCTGGCGTCTCACTGCCCTGTGCTGCCACTACCCCTGCCTGCACACCGCCTCACGCCTACCCGCGCGTAGCCGTCTGGAAATCTCCTGCTTCTCTGGTCGAGGATGACGGGGCTTTCCAATGACTTGGCCTCACCAACGTGGGCGCCCCTCCTGGCCCTCCACGAACCTATCGGCGCATGAGCATCTTTCCCCTCATCTGTGAAACTTCCCAAGTCATGGCCTCACACCAGTGGAGTTAACCTCACTCCGATGGAGTTGTCTATGGTGCTACAACCCCGGGAGTCCGTTGTTACAATTGCATATTCGTTTTTCTACAAATATTATGTAGTTTTTCTATAATAGTATAAGTTTTTGGCTATGATCTCTCCGGTGAGAGTCTACGATGATGTCTTGGTTTGCTAAAATAATACATTTTTATTTGCTAAGTTCTGTAGTTGTGCTACAATAGTACAAAGGTTTTGCTACGATGTCTCGCGCAGGACTCTCTCGTGATGTCTCCGACAAAGTCGGTTTTTCTACATTAGCATATTTCATTTGCTACAATCATTTTGTTGTTTTGTTATAATAGTTTAAGATTTTTGCTATGAAGTCTCTAGCGAAATCTTTTTTGCTATATTAGTACAATTTTTTTGCTACAAAATCTCCGATGAGGTCTGTATTTTTTGTTGTTTTATAGGACGAACCATTTTTGCTTCAAAATGATCAAATATAGCAAAAGTGAGACTTTATGTAGCAAAATAGAGACATATGTATATGTAGCAAAAGCATGATTTGAAGAAAAAATATATGGACACTTTTCGCATGGACGAACCGAGAATCCAGGGATGATCTCGGGTGACCCTAGCACCCTCCTTTTTCTTTATAGACAGGGACATCTAATAAAATTGTTGCAATCTGACGATTACACATGTGTTTACAAATGGTTAATGTGTTGGTGCTGATGTTTGGAAAAAGACATTCTTAATCTTCTTTAGTTTCTTTGTGCCCCAGTGAATTGAGCGGGTCGGGCATTTGGATATATTTTTGGGTTTTCTTTTGGTGACTTGACGGTTTTAGCAGAGCATGCCTATAATCGATTTTCGAACTAGAGCTGGTATGTTAGACAATGGTTCTTTATTTCATCATCATGATACGAACTTTCCGACAAACTACTGGAATACTGTTGTCGTTTCATTATATTGATGTTGTTAATTTTATCACTACTTATCAAAGATCTATCAAGTATCATATGAGCAGGTGTGATTGAGGGTAACGTTTCAATTGTTAAAGTCTTGTTGATATTAATTTCGGTCCTATCATGTTGAATATAAATCAGCGGAAAATATATACAGTATATTTTAACAAAAATGAGACGATCCCATCTACTTGTGGTATAAGATGGCGAGATCCGCTAAGATGACCATGGATGGACCATGGAAGGAGTCTATGGAAACCCAATGGCCTCCCCTCTTCATCCCTCTTCATAGTCTTCCACCACATCTACCAAAGGCAGCCACACAGTGTCCAAGACAGGAGGGAGAGTGACATCGGATCGGTGAGAACCTCTCTCTCAACTCACCCATCAGGCACGATTGAGGCAATAAACCATTCACATGTCTTAGAATGGTGTCTTCGAAGGATATTGATGTAACTTTAAATTTTAACCAAAGTTCTTTATTTTTCATGTTTTTTTACTTTTCTACAACAATGAAAAGTTTGTGTTATTTGAAAAGAAGATACTCCTACATTAATACCAAACAATAGAGCGCATAAGAGACACTCCAAGCCCGGTGGTTTGATCACCAAAAAAGGTAGAGCCACGTGTTGACTCTTTTCGATTGTTTAGAGTCTACAGAACTTAGTTTATGCAATGGGGTGTATCTTTATACTGACTCTATACTATGAGGATTTATTAAATAGACATCTTACAAAGTTGATAAGGAAGACTATTTACTAGAATTTTATTAAAACAAAGAGTTACTTTCATCATTTCCCCTCCTCATCTCCCATCCAGGTAACCAGTTTCCCTACTTGTCGGATTAAGAACCAACCTTTGTAGTTGCCTTAATATAATAAGAAGGTTAAGTAGACATAAGTTATGGATCAAAACCATGCCTTCCAGACCGCTCTCAGGGAAATTCTAGAGACCCCGATGCCACTGCAAAACCTCTCCGGACTTCCATGATCATGCTTTCCTCTAGCAAAGGAGGTCATCCAACTTAGGGTGCATGTGGGACTGTCCACGGGAGGCCCGCATATACTCGTATAGTCCCGCAACAGTTAAGTGGGTGTCCTGTGGGATCCCGATAAACTTATGCGGGTGCCTACCATTCCACTTATGTTCACATATGCCCGCAAACATTAAATTATATACTCTCTCAGTCTTAAAATAGATGTCGAAAGTTTGTCTAAATTTAGATACATCTATATTCTAAATAGTGTCTAGATACGTCAAAATTTAGACAAATTTTCGACATATATTTTAAGACATAGGAGTACTTCTATAGAAAATAAAATCGTCTAAATTTAGACAACTAGTACACCACTTAACATTCGCTGGCCAAACTCAATGGAGCGAGCCATAATAGATATGCCAGCGCCAAACTAAGTCGTAACCTGGAACAATGCGGGATGGATGTGGGATATGGGATATCCCACTTATTTTTTTCTTACCCGTGCAATGCCCGCTTAACCTTTTATGCGGGATTAGGAAGTGAGTCCCGTGGATATCCCACACCCACCTGCAGCCTGATATCCAACTGGTAATGGGGACACTAGAACACTTTTGCCCACCCCCGCTTCATGCTCCTTACTGCCCAACTTCGACCTAAACCCCTAGTTGGGTCTCTACCGCGAGTTTCTTAGCATAGCGAGTGCATGTCCAAATGGTGGCCTACGAGTACCACCATATGCTCGGACGTCTGGTGTCATGTCTCCATGGAGTTGCCCAAGTTTTTACATATGGTGTCGTGTCTCCATGGAGCCTCTCAAGGGCTACGGCTGGTGGTGGTCCGTAACTGGATATCCTTTTGCACTCCCACAACAATCCTATGGCGCACCAATCCAAGAGAGGTGAGGTTGCCGCCCCATGATTTGAGGTGCCTCCACCCTGATGTGTACACGTGAGACTATTGATTGGAGTCTCAGGAAAGCGCACGTGCGGCACGCTTTGGCCTATAGACACGTCATTCATTCATTCATGGGTGTTCCATGCTTATTCGGTTTGGGTGCAAGCATCAGAGTGCTCATTGTCTATGGAGTTGTTGGAGATAGCAACCTGTCACTAGTGAGTCTGCTTGATATGACCTAGGTAGCCGCCCGGCTTGACTTAACGTTGATAGTGGACATCATGATGTCAAATATGCCATGGGTTATTTCTTGCAACATGAGCCATCGGTCGAAGATGTTGCTTGGCAGGATGTTCGCTGCAAACTCGGTTTTATTTGCACAATGGTGTTCATGTTGAAACCGTGCACACTAGTAGAGACAGGGCCTCCAGTCTCGGGCCCTAAGGGCCTCTAGTCCCGGTCCAGTCACTAGCTAGGACTAATGACTGTCCACGTGGCCATCGTGGCGCGCTGCGGTAGCACCCGCACTAGTCCCGGTTGATGTTAAAGATCGGGACTAGTGTTTCTCTGCCGCGGCAGCATTTTGTGCACTTCTCTGCTGCGGCAGAGCATTCATTTTGTATTATTTTATTTATTTATTTTTCATTTCAACATAGTTTTAAAATATTTCTATGCCACCACATATCATACACGTTCGTGCATATATAATGTAACTTATATTACGATATCGAGCATAAAAATATATAAAATTTTGATAGTTACATGGAGATCATAATTACTGGGATTAGAGCCCGTATGATCGATTACATGGAGATCAGTAGTGCCTATTCACACTAAATTCTCCGGCATCGTCTACGATCTTTTTGAAAATAAATCCCACCAGCTCCTCCGCAATTCCTAGTACGCGTTGCTCTGGTAGGAGTTGATCCTGCATTCTCTCGAAGTATATTAGAAAAAGGAGATCAATATGAATATCAATCATGACAACAAAAAGTGACGGTAATAAAATGATGGTGTGAATATATTGCTTACGTCGACTCTATAATTTTTGTGCTCAGTGGTAAACGTGCGAATAAACTCGCAAACATAAAATCCACATACATTTAACTCCTATGGCTGCCTCGCGCACTTTACGAGAATAGAATTCAATCAAAATAATAATCTAGCATCAATATTGTATTGAAATTAGAAGTAAAGAGATGCGCGGACATATCACGTGGTACTTACCGAGACCGCCTTAAACGTCAGCTTCTGACTAAATACACCCGTAACCTCGCGCTTGAACCGGATCCAAACCCTGCCCGGCGAAGAAAAATGAATGAATGAGTTATTCATTACCTGATATCTCAGAAAATCAACGAAAGAGACCGATATAGCGTGAAACTTACTTCTGGAGCATATCCTGCATGCTGTGGAAATCTTCCAGGTTTCTCTTTGATGGGTCCATGACATCAACTCTTCCCTTATCAAGTTGAATGTCTAGCAGAATCCATTGGAAGCTGCAAATATTTATATATACATCAGTAACTCATCAACTACATTTAGCATCGACTAATCAAAAGTGAATGTGTACAACAGAGTAAGACCCTCACTTGAAATTGTAAGGAAATAATATGTGGTCAGAGAAATTTTGCTCCATTAAAAACCTTAGAATGTTTTCCTCCGTCTCGTCGGCGTTTGACGTTAGCGTGTTTATATGCAATTTATCTGGGTCAATAAACCCAACATTATAGATTCTTCTTCTTTTACATTCCAGGATCCTCATTCTGCATAATAATAGAGTACAAAAAGATATAATAAGGATAATTACATGGAATAAACTGAACAACTGAAAGCATGAACATGTAGACAATGAATTCAACAACTTACAGACAATAGCAGCTGAGGATAGATTTGTCCAGGGCATCGAGATGGTATAACTGGAGAAGTTCTGGAAACTCAATATGGACTTCTTCGGGTCTGAAGTAGTACTCACGTGGGACTTTGGCTATGAGCATTATTCTCCGCTGCTTTATGACCGTTGAGTACCATTGATGGATATTCCGCATTTGTGTTGGCAGTTCTTTCAGCCTCTCTTTGCTGACCAAATCCTCACCTTCGACATATCTACGGACTACAACATCCTTGGGTAGAAGGTCATCTTGGGAGCCTAACAGTTCAGCAATACTAACTTTCATATTAGCCGCCAACTCCGCAGCTGCTTCCATATCTAGTGGATGGGGACATTTTCGAAAAACACCTTAAGGGGTGCGATCGTTTGTTTGGCCTATTGTCCGCTTACACCTGTACTTGCTGATTTTTTTTCCCGCTTGCACTTGATTTGCTTGATTTGCTCTTCGTCACTTCTTTCTGAAGTGTGCGTAGATAGTCATCTGGCTTATGGTGCAAATCATATTGCAATTTTGTGTTCAGAAACTCAATTGCATACGCCTTTTGCTTCTCGGTGTATACCGGAGCAGGCTCGGGTTTCTTCTTCTCAAAATGCGCCACAACTTTGGCCTTTGCTATCGTTGTAGTTTCCGCGTCAGTACGATCGTAAGGTATGATGGAAAGATTCTTATGAGGCACTATTGGGAGGGGCGACATTTTTCGTTTTGGGCTGCCATGCTGTTTAGTACTCACTGACGGAGCACGCTTCCGCTTATTGTCCTTAGCAGGCGGCGAAGACTGCTGAACCTGCGGCGGAGATCGAGATGGACTCGCGATGTGGTGGTTGTAGTCATCATGGGGTGGGATTCTTGAAGGTAATGGAGGTGAAGGTGACCTGTGACGACTCAGAGGCGGTGTTGGCCTTGGGGCCGAGCCTGGGAACTTCATGTTGTTCTTGTCCCATAGAATGATACCACCTAGTACTTCTTCGAGTGTCGTCTCACCTTCAGGTCTAGGGATGTCAAGCTCCATTGAGTCCCACCCTGTTACTATTTCATCCACCCCAACTTTAGCATAGCCAGCTGGAATCTCACGGCCATGCCAACGTGCCTCAGGTGGACAAGGTAAAGCATATCTGACCGCCACCTTGAAGGATATGTTGTTCACCTTCTGATGAATCTCACAAGATATCTGCACCTTTATTCCATCCACGGGGTAGCCGGGACCGCCATCTGCCATCCTTGCATTGTCGGGACCTCCGATTCAGCCATGCTACTTCTCCGCTGAGATGGGTTGGCAGTAATATCTAGTGGAGGATCTTGCAGGCGTGCTACTCCTCTAAGTTCATCGATCTGCTACTGCTGTTTCTCAACTCTTGCTAGCAGCTGGTTGAACTTGTCACCCTCCTCCTCCTCCCGTTGCTTCTTTTCTCTTTCTTGCCTTCTATAAGTACTTTGGTACTTAGGAAACTCATTCTCCCACGTGAAACTAGAGTCAAGGCCCTGGACTCATCCTCCGTGTTCGTCATTGCCGAGGACCAAGGTCAGCAAGTCTTTCTCTCTATCGGGATGGAATTTTTTATACCATCTTTAATCTCTTTCACCACTTTCAGCCATGTATTCCTGGGTATCCTAAGCCCATCACTGCAAACAAGGTCCCCTGTAAGTTTGTCATACTCACTCCCATGACCAAGGAACCAATTTCTTGCCCTCAAATCCCATTCTTCGTGAATTGGTTCTGGAATGATCCCTTTAGCAGACAGTTCTTTCTCTTTTGCATCCCACTTTGGCATGGCGGTCGTGTATCCCTCTGGCCCCATGTTATGGTGATATTTCTTATTCACAGTACTTATCTTGTTTTTTCTTACTTCTCTGCAACTCCTGACTTCTATACTCCACAAATGCATCTCAGTAATCCTGTTGCTTCACTAGATAGCCTTCGAATATTGGAGTTTTCTTGTCCTTCTGATATTTTAGCCATAATGATTTCTTCTAGTTCTTGAATATTTCGTCCATCTTCTTAAGAGCAAACTGCTTGACTTTCTTTCTCATTTCAACCGTCTCGGTATCAGTCGCACATTTTGGCAGCTTGAAATGTGCCATGAGGTCATTAAAAAGTTCCTCTTTGTACCTTTCGTCGATATACAGATCACTCCTTGCTTCCGCCTCTTTGGTATTATGCCACTCTCGAACGGTGATCGGGACGCGATCTATAACAACAACTCTGCATTGTTGTATAAATACATTTTTTGCTTTTTTCGGTTCCAATGGTTCGCCATGTGCTGAGTCCGCCGTAATTTCATAATTCGTACGGGCATATAACTTTTTTGCTGGGCAACGCTTGGTTTTTTTGCTCGATGTGGAGGCGTAAGAGAAGAAACGTTCGTCAATATAATATATATACAACTCGGTATATACAGCTACTCCCGAACATCTAGTGATCATCGGACATCATATATATACCTCGTCAGTCTTTGTTACGCGTCCATGGGATTCTTCATCATTGGAGTTGTCGGCTTATTCCTCTCGTTTGTTGATCTCCTCTCCCTCACCGGATGAGTTCAAATACCTCAAGGGAGATCCCTCATCGGATGGATCAACATTGTGAATCATATCCTCGAGAATGTGTTCTGAATCTAGGTCTCTACGGATTGGACTAGGTGGATCCATAGTTTCTGCAAAATGCGAGATGCACACAATATTTATTTGAACATAACAAAATATATTCTCATACAAAATATTACTATACAGAGATATTTCTATACAAAATAATAGAAATAAACACTAAACCTGTAGGTGCGGTGGCGGTGGCGGTGGCCGTTGCCGGTGATGGTGGCCGCGGGAGAGGCGGGCGACTCCGGATTCCCGCGAGAACCACCACCCTAAACCTAACTCCGGTCAAGACCGAGCCCCAACGCCCTAACCCTAACCCTAACTTCGGTTACAAAGAGGGTCTTACAATATTATAATAAAAATACTATATTACACTATTATATTACAATAAAAAACTTACAATATTACAATATTATAATATATCTCATACCCTAAAAAACTTACAATATTATATTACAATAAGTTCCTATATATACTAAAACAATCCTATACTAACCATAATCATATACTAAAATAATCCTAGATTATATATATACTAAAATAATCCTATACTAATCATAATCATATACTAAAATAAACCTAGATTATATATACTAAAATAGTCCTAAACTAATCATAATCATATACTAAACTAATCATAATCCTATATAATCATATACAAATTCTAATAATAAGAAAATACACTATATATCCTACACTAAACTAATAATAATCCTACACTATATAAAAATACACTATATATATCCTAAACTAATAATAATCCTACACTAAAAAAATCACCTAATGAGAGGAGTAGGGTGGCGCCGACGGCAGGCGATGGCCGGAGGTGGGCCGATGGAGAGGAGCTATGGGTTAGCGCCGCGGGAGAGGCTAGCGCGGAGGCGAGAGAGGTGGGCACGGCGGTGGCAGCAGGCGCGGGCGCGGCGGTGGTGGCAGGACGATGCGGAGGGAGGTGCGGAGGTGGTATACAATGCTTCTCACCGGCGAATCAGGCATCCTAGCGGTGTCTGGTTCGTCGTTTGGCCTCCAAGTCCCAGTGCGTGGAATGCACCGGGGGAGGAGGCCTATTTTTATACCCCCTAGTCCCGGTGTGTGGCACCGACCGGGACTAAAGGGCGGCCTCTAGTCCCGGCTGGTGCCACGCACCGGACTAGAGGGTGGGGCACAAGCCACACGACATTATGTCGACACTCACCCCTATCATTAGTGCTGCCTGCCCCTTCACGCCGCAATCTCTTCAGTCCCGGTTGGTTTCTCCAACCGGGACTAAAAATGAACCTTTCCCTCCATGTTTTCCCTTAATTCTTGGACTAAAGATATTTCCCCCCATGTTCTCCCGCCCTTTCCCTCCGCTTCCCGCCATGTTTTCCTGCCCTTTTCCTCTGCTTCCCGCCATGTTTACCCGCCCTTTCCCTTCGCTTCCCGTCATGTTTTCCCACCCTTTCCCTCTGCTTCCTGCCATGTTTTCCCGCCCTTTCCCTCTATTTATAGGCCGATCGTCATGGCCACCCACACATACACACATCCCTCGCCGCCTACTTTAGGATGCCCATCCCGCATCCTCGTAGTCGACTCGGTGGTAACGATGGAGTACCGGGATCCGCCGGGCATGTCCGAGACTGGGCTCCGCCGGGCTGGCACTGGATGGCGCTACCTTTCGGGACGCGAAGCTTGGTGAGGAATTTGGGTGTCGTCGTAGACCTGGAGCGTCTTTGGTGGAGGTCGCCTGGTCCAGGCAGGGTGCAGAGGGAGCCGGCCACCAAGGAGGTGGTAAGACGTCGTGTCAGGGTGGAGGACGAGCACGTCCGTTTCTATGGCTACGTTGGATACCAGGGTCGACGATACTTGGCAGATTCTTCAGGGATCTCACCCGAGCTATGGTCATGTGATACGTCGAAAACTTATCTATAATTTTTGACGATCCATGCTTGTTTGATATCTACTTTGCTTTGATTTGTCTATACTTTGAGGTGTTTTTATATTTTTTCTGGAACTAACCTATTAACAAGTTGCCACAGTGCCAGTTGCCTGTTTTCTTCTGTTTTTGGTTCTAGAAAGGTAGAAAATCAATAATCTCGGAATTGGACAGGACAAAAGCCAAAGTAAATATTTTACCGTGGGGGACACGAATCTAGAAGACGAGACGGAGAGGCGAACCAGGGCCGCCGCACCTCCTAGGCGCGGGTGGGTCCACCCCGCACCTGGGTAAGGTGTGGGCCCCCTGGCCGCCTCCCAGCCTCGCCTCTTCGCCTATAAGAAGCCCCGATGCAGAAACCCTAGGCACCCGACCAAAACTCCACGAAACCTTCTGTAGCCGCCACCACCATCGTCCCTAGATCGGGGGGATCCGAAGTTCTTCCCGGCACCCTGCCAGAGGGGAGATCATCCCGGAGGCCTTCTCTCTGGTATGATGCGTGAGTAGTTCCACCTTGGACTATGGGTCCATGTAGTAGCTAGATGGTTGTATCTCCTCCTTGTGATTTCATATATAGATCTTGTGAGCTCCGTTCATGATCAAGATCTAATCTATTTGTAATCATGCATGTTGTGTTTGCGGGGATCTGATGGATATTGAGATTACTATGTTAGATTGATTAATGGTTTTGTCTAATTGATAGTATCATGTCTGTGTTGTTTGTAATCTTGCATGCTCTTCGTTGTTAGTAGCTATCTTGGCCAAGTAGTTGTTAGTGACTCCAAGAGGGGGTAATTATGCTCGATAGTGGGTTCATGCCTCTAGTTTCCAAGGCAAGTGACAGAAATATCTTCGGTTGTAGATGTGTTGTTGCTACTAGGGAGAAAACAACAGTCTCTTGTTCATGGAACAAATGGATTGTTTACCTTACACACTTTTCTTAAAACAGTTGTCTGTTGCTTGCAACTTAATACTGGAGGGGGTTTGGATGATAACCTAAAGGTGGACTTCTAGTCATAGATGCAGTTGGATGGAGGTCTATGTATATTGTTGTATTACCCAATCGAATCTCATAGGATGATAACCTGAAGGTAGACTTAAATGTGTTTTTGAAATTGCTTCTTGATGCTTTCTTTTACTTCAATTCATATTTCTTATGTGAGCATCTTCTCAAACTATCAAGCCTAACTTAAAGGCGTTAAAGAAAAGTACTTGTTGAGAGATAACCCAAGAGTTTCCTTGAGTCTTGGAAGTTATTACTTCTGTAATAACCTCTCCTTATCCTTTTTGTTTTCTTTTTGTGCCAAGAATGACCTCTAATGAGAGGGAAGTAAGATTTGGGGAGTTGCTGTCCCGAAACAGATTTCTGTCCTCCACCATAAAAATTCGTGAGGAGTCTTTATAACTCGTTTTGAGCTAAACATTTACGAATAAATCCCCCAGTATGTTAGCTAACTTTTGTTAGCTCAACACTTTTGGATTTTAGCAACAACTGATTTTTGAAAAAAATTGGTTTCTACCTGCTGGTCTGTTTTGACAGATTTCTGCCATTATTTGCATTTGCTTATTTTTATTCCTTTTTGAGTTCTCTTTTGGGGAATTGAGCTTTTTGAAGGAGTTTCTATAGTAGCTTGTGTTTTTAGTGAAAAGACTTGCTGTTCTAAAGCTTTACCTAAAGGTCTATTATCTTTTGAACACACTAATGTTGCTAATGAAGATTGTGTGAAGTTTTATATGAAGGAAAATTTTAGGTATAGAGAGAGAATGATGTAATGAGATGAAGAATGGACAAAATCTCAATCTTGGGGATGCCACCCCGGTGTCACCCCAATAAATATCCAAGAGGTAAAAGCTTGGGGATGCCCAACGCATCCCCTTCTTCATCAATAAAAAGCTCATGTCTGTCTAGACACTTCGTTTTTATTGTTTCATGCACAAGTTGTGTTGTTCTTGGGGCGTCTTAGTTTTCGTTTGGTTTGCTTACTTGTTTAGTTTGCTTGAATAAACTAGTTTGGACCTCCGTTCTCGCTGTGTTGTTTCAAATAAGTTGCTTGGTGTTGGAAAGGAGTAGGAAGTTCCTGCTTGAAAGTACAAGAGGAGCTTGCATTGACTGTGATTTATACTTTAGCATGACATGCTAGGTGTTGTTTTGACCTTATGCTTAGTTATTATTTCTGTATCATGTCTTGTTCCAAACAATTGGGATTGCTTAGTGTTCCTTGAAGAAATCATGCGTTGTTTTAGCATGCGAAAGCATAGTATTGTGGTATTCTCCTTTGATGCTTTGTTTGGGTTGACTTGGCACATGCTCACACCATGTTATGACTATGACAAGTCACCATATCCTCTATGATCATTTAGTCCTTGACTTGTAGTAGCACTCTATGCTTTGATTAGTAATGTTTTGTTGCTCTCCATGGTTATGGCCATTATTGCTCTCTTAGTTTGTTGCTCCCAGTATTTTGCTAGCCTCCACTTGTATGAGTAAGCTGTACTCATGCTTCCAACTCCCAAGAAACCAAGTTATTCCAAAGTTTCCACTATAAACTCCTATGCATGGTGTGTTACACCATTCCAAGTATATTCTTGTTTTCAGCTATCTTCCAACTAAAAACTATTTTTTTACGTGAAAACTTAGTGATTAAAGCTCTCACAAACTTGATGGCACACTTTATATTCTTTGACCCTAATAAACTTGAACCATTGAGTCATCTATGTTGTATATGCTTGCACTTATACGTTGGAATTAGCAGAACCGTGTTGTCACGGGGAACGTTTTCAACATTGCACTTGTACTTGTACTCAGTTGATATCATGCTCTTTTGTCTATGGATGTCATCGGTGTGAAATAAAGAGGGAACTTGTAATTCCATGGAGTATGTATTTTGTGTTAGAGAAACGCCTGGGCCGCTAGCCTAAGCCATGCCTAATCATGGTGGAACCTTGCAGCATCACCATAGTGAGCTATCTATGAAGTATCCTCAATAAAAAGTTATGCATATAGTAAATAAGAAGATCGCTGAGATGCTCATTGTCTGCTTTCCTTTTCATTTTGGTTATGGGATAGCTCGTGTACCATGTGCAAGGGGTACCCCGTTGGCGGTTCTCTATGATACGCATGTACTTACAATGATAAGAACTTACAAGTGACTGAAGTTGAGTAGCCTGAGGTGTGGCCCTCGTATTCAAGGGACTTGAGATTGCCAACTTATACTTTGTCAAGCATATACTCCATCTTTGTTCACTTTAACCTTAATCACTTCAAGATGCTTATGATAGGGGAAATGAGGGCTGAAAGCTAACAAGTACCATAATTTTTGGAAGATCTTTTTGAAACTTGGAATCCCTGCTTCCCTATGAAGGGCCCTTTCTTTCACCATTATTTGAGTCTCACCCTTCTACCCTTTAGGCACCATTAAGAGAGCATAGTTGTCATTATGTGTGTAGTGTTCCAAAACTTATTGATTGATGCATGTTGTGATGTTACTTGTTCTTGTGTTATTTGTTTCTAGTCACCTTGTGAACTTTGAAGGTGTCCTATGCATCTATTTGCTACTCTATGAGGGACAAGCAGAATGCCACTATGCCATGTTTTCTATATGTGAAACAAACAAACGTTTTTTAATGCATGTTATTCATGATCTTTATTTGTAGCCTTTCATGTTGCATGCATAGTTACTATTTCCTATTGTTAGAACTCCTTTCATGCACATGTTTAGAGTTCTTTGATCCCAGCTTTCAATTTTTGCAAATGGTTTGATCTTGGTTTTGATGGTGCATGTCACCTCAAAAATTATTCTTTTTATCACTTACCTACTCGAGGACGAGCAGGAGTTAAGCTTGGGGATGCTTGATACGTCGAAAACGTATCTATAATTTTTGATGCTCCATGCTTGTTTACTATCTACTTTGCTTTTCTTTGTCTACACTTTGAGGTCTTTTAATATGTTTTCTGGAACTAACTTATTAACAAGTTTTCATAGTGCCAGTTGCCTGTTTTCTTCTGTTTTTGGTTCCAAAAAAGCAGAAAATCAATATTCTTGGAATTGGACGGGACAAAAGCCAAAGTCAATATTTTACCGTGGGGGACACGAATCCAGAAGACGAGATAGAGAGGCGAACAAGGGCCACCACACCGTCCTGAGGAGCGGGCGGGCCCACCCGTGCCAGGGTAGGGTGCGGCGGCCCTTGTTCGCCTCTTTGTATCGTCTTATGGACCATGCGCCTGGGTAGGGTGTGGCCACCCTGGCCGCCTCCCAGCCTCGCCTCTTCGCCTATAAGAAGCTCCTGATGTGGAAACCCTAGGCACCCGATCAAAACTCCACGAAACCTTCTATAGCCGCCGCCACCGTCGTCCCTAGATCGGGGGGATCTGAATTTCTTCTCGGCACCCTGCTGGAGGGGAGATCATCCTGGAGGCCTTCTCTCCGGTATGATGCATGAGTAGTTACACCTTGGACTATGGGTCCATGTAGTAGCTAGATGGTTGTATCTCCTCCTTATGCTTCCATGTATAGATCTTGTGAGCTCCGTTCATGATCAAGATCTAATCTATTTGTAATCATGCATGTTGTGTTTGCGGGGATCCAATGGATATTGAGATTACTATGTCAGGTTGATTAATGGTTTTGTCTATTTGATACTATCATGTTTGTATTGTTTGTGATCTTGCATGCTCTCCGTTGTTAGTAGCTATCTTGGCCAAGTAGTTGCTAGTGACTCCAAGAGGGGGTATTGATGCTCAATAGTGGGTTCATGCCTCTAGTTTCCAAGGGAAGTGACAGAAATCCCTTCGGTTGTAGATGTGTTGTTGCTACTAGGGAGAAAAAACGGTCTCTTGTTCATGGAATAAGTGGATTGTTTACCTTACACACTTTGCTTAAAGAAGTTGTCTGTTGGTTGCAACTTAATACTGGAGGGGGTTCAGATGATAACCTGAAGATGGACTTCTAGTCATAGTTGTAGTTGGAGGCGGTCTATGTATATTGTTGTATTGCCCAATCGAATCTCATAGGATCTTTTTTTTCTGGTATTGCATTGTTATGCCTAGCTCAATTCCTGTCAATTGCCCTACTGTAATTTGTTTACCCTTCATGCCATGTTGTTTATCTAAGGAGAGCACCTGTAGTGAACTATGGACCCCAGTCCAATCTTTAACATTGATACATCTTCCACTGTTAGCTGTTTACTTGCTGCAAACCATTACCTTCCACACCATACGTTTACTCCATTGTTACAGCAAACTGGTGAGCTTGACAACCTCACTGATTCGTTGGGGCAAAGTCTTGAGTCTGTGTCGTGCAGGATTCCGTGTTGCTTGCAACACCCGTGTGACGTTTCCTTCCTTCTACTGGTTCGATAACCTCGGTTTCTTACTGAGGGACAACTTTCTGATGTGCTGCTTCACACCCTGCTCTTGGGGTTCCCAACAGGCTCCACGTTAGCCGTCAAGTTCTCTAGCGCCGTTGCCGGGGAGGCTAAATACGTCTTCACAAGGGGAGTCCTCCACTTCCTTTCTCTTTACTTTGTTTTTAGTTTGCTTAGTTTATTTTGCGTGGTTTTGTTTGCCTCTTTTCAAAAACTCTAAAAAAAATAGTTTAGTTTGGTTTGCTTTCTCTTATAAAAAAACAAAAAAATTAGTTCCTACTCTAGTTGTTGGTCTGTTGTTACCTTGCTTGGTCATGCTTTCTATGAATGGATGGTTTCTTTGAAACTAGTTCTTATTGGCAAGGTGGGTTCACGTAAGAACAAAAGTATTATTATAAGAAGCACCGTTTGTAACAAAAAGGGAAACACTTATGGGAACAAATTGATAAGTTGAATACTATTTTTAGAGAGGTGTGCTCTACTTATAATGTTACTTATTGCTTTGATAAAGCTTGTTGTTGTAGGAGGTATAAACACCTCCCATTTTAGTGTGAGTATAATGATAATGTTACCATATCTTCTTATGTTAAAGGAAATTATGACTTTTATGATGTGGAACAAATTGAAGAATTTATTGCCTTTAAGGGTGCATTTGAACTTGCCAGTTTGCTTGAAAATACTGATGATGCACCTTATAAATATGAGGTCTTTGAGATACTTAAATTTTGCTTTGATAATTACAAGGAAGAAAATGGCTATATTCTTGAATACTTTAATAGGTGATTTCCACAAATGGAAGAGACTAATGCCTTGCAGGAGCCTATGGAAGAAGAAATTGTTGAAACTGGAAGCTCATTAGATGAAAAAGAGGAGGAGAGTGATGAACAAAAGGAGGAAGAATGTATTATCTACCCATGCCTACCTTCTAATGAGAGTAACTATTTATCCATCACATTATTTGATTGTACCCCATGCTTACCAAAGGAGGATGAATGTTATGTTCCTGTGGATCCTTTTGAAATATATACTTTGGGTAAACCCTATGAAGGTTTTAATCCCACTATTTTTTAGCTTGATAGAAATGATGTGTTTGTAGATCATGAAGAGCATGCTTTATGTCATAACTATATTGTTGAGTTTATTCATGATGCTACTAAAAATTATTATGAGAGAGGAAAGTATGGTTGTAGAATTTTTCATGGTATTGAAACACCTCTCTATGTGCTGAAAGTTTTGAAGTTACTCTTGTTTTATCTTTCTATGCTTGTCACTTTGTTCTTTGTGCATTTATTTGTGTACAAGATTCCTATGCATAGGAAGTGGGTTAGACTTAAATGTGTTTTTGAAATTGCTTCTTGATGCTCTCTTTTACTTCAATTCATATTTCTTATGTGAGCATCTTCTCAAACTAGCAAGCCTAACTTAAGTTAAAGAAAAGTACTTGTTGGGAGATAACCCAAGAGTTTACTTGAGTCTTGGAAGTTATTACTTCTGTAATGACCTCTCCTTATCCTTTTTGTTTGCTTTTTGTGCCAAGAATGACCTCTAATAAGAGGGAAGTAAGATTTGGGGAGTTATTGTCCAACAGATATCTGTCTTCCACCATAAAAAATTGTGAGGAGTCTATGTAACTCGGTTTAAGATGAAAATTTACGAATAAATCCCCCAGTATGTTAGATAACTTTCGTTAGTTCAACACTGTTTGATTTGAGCAACAACAGATTTTCGAAAAAATTGTTTTCTACCTGCTGGTCTGTTTTGACAGATTTCTGCCATTATTTACATTTGCTTCTTACTGATTCCTTTTTGAGTTCTCTTTTGGGGAATTGAGCTTTTTGAAGGAGTTTATACAGTAGCTTGTATTTTTAGTGAAAAGATTTGCTATTCCAAAGCTTTACCTAAAGGTCTATTATCTTTTGAATAAACTAATGTTGCTAATGAAGATTGTGTGAAGTTTTATATGAAGGAAAATTTTAGGTATAGAGAGAGAATGATGTAATGAGATGAAGAATGGACAAAATCTCAAGCTTGGGGATGCCACCCCGGTGTCACCCCAAGAAATATCCAAGAGGTACAAGCGTCGAAGCTTGGGGATGCACAAGACATCCCCTTCTTCCTCAATAAAAAGCTCAGGTCTGTCTAGACACTTCGTTTTTATTGTTTCAGGCACAAGTTATGTTGTTCTTGGAGCGTCTTAGTTTTCATTTGGTTTGATTAGTTGTTTAGTTTGCTTGAATAAAGTATTTTGGACCTCCTTTCTCGTTGTGTTGTTTCAAATAAGTTGCTTGGTATTGGAAAGGAGTAGAAAGTTCATGCTTGAAAGTGCAAGAGGAGCTTGCATTAACTGTGATTTAGACTTTAGCATGACATGATAGGTGTTGCTTTGACCTTATGCTTAGTGATTATTGCTGTAGCATGTGTTGTTCCAAACAATTGGGACTGCTTAGTGTGCCTTGAAGAAATCATGTGTTGTTTTAGCATGCAAAAGCATAGTATTGTGGTATTCTCCTTTGATGCTTTGTTTGGGTTGACTTGGCACATGCTCACACCATGTTATGACTATGACAAGTCACCATATCCTCTATGATCATTTAGTCCTTGACTTATAGTAGCACTCTATGCTTTCATTAGTAATGTTTTGATGCTCTGCATGGTTATGGCCATTATTGCTCTCTTAGTTGGTTGCTCCCAGTCTTTTGCTAGCCTCCACTTGTATTAGTAAGCTCTACTCATGCTTCCAACTCCCAAGAAACCAATTTATTCCAAAGTTTCCACTATAAAGTCTTATGCATGGTGTGTTACACCATTCCAAGTATATTCTTGTTTTCAACTATCTTCCAATTAAAAACTATTTTGTTATGTGAAAACTTAGTGATTAAAGCTCTCACAAACTTGATGCCACACTTTACATTCTTTGCCCCTAATAAACTTGAACCATTGTGTCATCTATGTTGTATATGGTTGCACTTATATGTTGGAATTACCAGAACCGTGTTGTCACGGGGAACGTTTTCAACATTGCACTTGTACTTTGTACTCAGTTGATATCATGCTCTTTTGTCTATGGATGTCACCGATGTGAAATAAAGAGGGAACTTGTAAGTCCATGGAGTATGTATTTTGTGTTAGAGAAACGCCTGGGCCGCTAGCCTAAGTCATGCCTAATCATGGTGGAAACTTGCAGCATCACCATAGTGAGCTATCTATGAAGTATCCTCAATAAAAAGCAATGCATATAGTAAATAAAAAGATCGCTGAGATGCTCATTGTCTGCTTGCCTTGTCATTTTGGTTATGGGATAGCTCATGTACCATGTGCAAGGGGTACCCCGTTGGCAGTTCTCTATGATATGCAAATACTTACAATGACAAGAACTTACAGGTGACTGAAGTTGAGTAGCATGAGGTGTGTCCCTCGTATTCAAGGGACTTGAGATTGCCAACTTATACTTTGTCAAGCATATACTCCATCTTTGTTCACTTTAACCTTAATCACTTAAAGATGCTTATGATAGGGGAAATGAGGGCTGAAAGCTAATAAGTACCATAATTTTTGGAAGCTCTTTTTGAAACTTGAAATCCCTGCTTCCCTATGAAGGGCCCTTTCTTCCACCATTATTTGAGTCTCACCCTTCTACCCTTTAGGCACCATTAAGAGAGCATAGTTGTCATTCAGTGTGCAGTGTTCCAAAACTTATTGATTGATGCATGTTGTGATGTTACTTGTTCTTGTGCTATTTGTTTCTAGTCACCCTTGTGAACTTTGAAGGTGTCCTATGCATCTATTTGCTACTCTATGAGGGACAAGCAGAATGCCACTATGCCATGTTTTCTATATGTGAAACAAACAAACGTTTTTTAATGCATGTTATTCATGATCTTTATTTGTAGCCTTTCATGTTGCATGCATAGTTACTATTTCCTATTGTTAGAACTCCTTTCATGCACATGTTTAGAGTTCTTTGATCCCAGCTTTCAATTTTTGCAAATGGTTTGATCTTGGTTTTGATGGTGCATGTCACCTCAAAAATTATTCTTTTTATCACTTACCTACTCGAGGACGAGCAGGAGTTAAGCTTGGGGATGCTTGATACGTCGAAAACGTATCTATAATTTTTGATGCTCCATGCTTGTTTACTATCTACTTTGCTTTTCTTTGTCTACACTTTGAGGTGTTTTAATATGTTTTCTGGAACTAACTTATTAACAAGTTTTCATAGTGCCAGTTGCCTGTTTTCTTCTGTTTTTGGTTCCAAAAAAGCAGAAAATCAATATTCTTGGAATTGGACGGGACAAAAGCCAAAGTCAATATTTTACCGTGGGGGACACGAATCCAGAAGACGAGATAGAGAGGCGAACAAGGGCCACCGCACCGTCCTGAGGAGCGGGCGGGCCCACCCGTGCCAGGGTAGGGTGCGGCGGCCCTTGTTCTCCTCTTTGTATCGTCTTATGGACCATGCGCCTGGGTAGGGTGTGGCCACCCTGGCCGCCTCCCAGCCTCGCCTCTTTGCCTATAAGAAGCTCCTGATGCGGAAACCCTAGGCACCCGATCAAAACTCCACGAAACCTTCTATAGCCGCCGCCACCGTCGTCCCTAGATCGGGGGGATCTGAATTTCTTCTCGGCACCCTGCTGGAGGGGAGATCATCCCGGAGGCCTTCTCTCCGGTATGATGCATGAGTAGTTACACCTTGGACTATGGGTCCATGTAGTAGCTAGATGGTTGTATCTCCTCCTTATGCTTTCATTTATAGATCTTGTGAGCTCCGTTCATGATCAAGATCTAATCTATTTGTAATCATGCATGTTGTGTTTGCGGGGATCCAATAGATATTGAGATTACTATGTCAGGTTGATTAATGGTTTTGTCTATTTGATACTATCATGTTTGTATTGTTTGTGATCTTGCATGCTCTCCGTTGTTAGTAGCTATCTTGGCCAAGTAGTTGCTAGTGACTCCAAGAGGGGGTATTTATGCTCAATAGTGGGTTCATGCCTCTAGTTTCCAAGGGAAGTGACAGAAATCCCTTCGGTTGTAGATGTGTTGTTGCTACTAGGGAGAAAAAACGGTCTCTTGTTCATGGAATAAGTGGATTGTTTACCTTACACACTTTGCTTAAAGAAGTTGTCTGTTGGTTGCAACTTAATACTGGAGGGGGTTCAGATGATAACCTGAAGATGGACTTCTAGTCATAGTTGTAGTTGGAGGCGGTCTATGTATATTGTTGTATTGCCCAATCGAATCTCATAGGATCTTTTTTTTCTGGTATTGCATTGTTATGCCTAGCTCAATTCCTGTCAATTGCCCTACTGTAATTTGTTTACCCTTCATGCCATGTTGTTTATCTAAGGAGAGCACCTGTAGTGAACTATGGACCCCAGTCCAATCTTTAACATTGATACATCTTCCACTGTTAGCTGTTTACTTGCTGCAAACCATTACCTTCCACACCATACGTTTACTCCATTGTTACAGCAAACTGGTGAGCTTGACAACCTCACTGATTCGTTGGGGCAAAGTCTTGAGTCTGTGTCGTGCAGGATTCCGTGTTGCTTGCAACACCCGTGTGACGTTTCCTTCCTTCTACTGGTTCGATAACCTCGGTTTCTTACTGAGGGACAACTTTCTGATGTGCTGCTTCACACCCTGCTCTTGGGGTTCCCAACAGGCTCCACGTTAGCCGTCAAGTTCTCTAGCGCCGTTGCCGGGGAGGCTAAATACGTCTTCACAAGGGGAGTCCTCCACTTCCTTTCTCTTTACTTTGTTTTTAGTTTGCTTAGTTTATTTTGCGTGGTTTTGTTTGCCTCTTTTCAAAAACTCTAAAAAAAATAGTTTAGTTTGGTTTGCTTTCTCTTATAAAAAAACAAAAAAATTAGTTCCTACTCTAGTTGTTGGTCTGTTGTTACCTTGCTTGGTCATGCTTTCTATGAATGGATGGTTTCTTTGAAACTAGTTCTTATTGGCAAGGTGGGTTCACGTAAGAACAAAAGTATTATTATAAGAAGCACCGTTTGTAACAAAAAGGGAAACACTTATGGGAACAAATTGATAAGTTGAATACTATTTTTAGAGAGGTGTGCTCTACTTATAATGTTACTTATTGCTTTGATAAAGCTTGTTGTTGTAGGAGGTATAAACACCTCCCATTTTAGTGTGAGTATAATGATAATGTTACCATATCTTCTTATGTTAAAGGAAATTATGACTTTTATGATGTGGAACAAATTGAAGAATTTATTGCCTTTAAGGGTGCATTTGAACTTGCCAGTTTGCTTGAAAATACTGATGATGCACCTTATAAATATGAGGTCTTTGAGATACTTAAATTTTGCTTTGATAATTACAAGGAAGAAAATGGCTATATTCTTGAATACTTTAATAGGTGATTTCCACAAATGGAAGAGACTAATGCCTTGCAGGAGCCTATGGAAGAAGAAATTGTTGAAACTGGAAGCTCATTAGATGAAAAAGAGGAGGAGGGTGATGAACAAAAGGAGGAAGAATGTATTATCTACCCATGCCTACCTTCTAATGAGAGTAACTATTTATCCATCACATTATTTGATTGTACCCCATGCTTACCAAAGGAGGATGAATGTTATGTTCCTGTGGATCCTTTTGAAATATATACTTTGGGTAAACCCTATGAAGGTTTTAATCCCACTATTTTTTAGCTTGATAGAAATGATGTGTTTGTAGATCATGAAAAGCATGCTTTATGTCATAACTATATTGTTGAGTTTATTCATGATGCTACTAAAAATTATTATGAGAGAGGAAAGTATGGTTGTAGAATTTTTCATGGTATTGAAACACCTCTCTATGTGCTGAAAGTTTTGAAGTTACTCTTGTTTTATCTTTCTATGCTTGTCACTTTGTTCTTTGTGCATTTATTTGTGTACAAGATTCCTATGCATAGGAAGTGGGTTAGACTTAAATGTGTTTTTGAAATTGCTTCTTGATGCTCTCTTTTACTTCAATTCATATTTCTTATGTGAGCATCTTCTCAAACTAGCAAGCCTAACTTAAGTTAAAGAAAAGTACTTGTTGGGAGATAACCCAAGAGTTTACTTGAGTCTTGGAAGTTATTACTTCTGTAATGACCTCTCCTTATCCTTTTTGTTTGCTTTTTGTGCCAAGAATGACCTCTAATAAGAGGGAAGTAAGATTTGGGGAGTTATTGTCCAACAGATATCTGTCTTCCACCATAAAAAATTTTGAGGAGTCTATGTAACTCGGTTTAAGATGAAAATTTACAAATAAATCCCCCAGTATGTTAGATAACTTTCGTTAGTTCAACACTGTTTGATTTGAGCAACAACAGATTTTCGAAAAAATTGTTTTCTACCTGCTGGTCTGTTTTGACAGATTTCTGCCATTATTTACATTTGCTTCTTACTGATTCCTTTTTGAGTTCTCTTTTGGGGAATTGAGCTTTTTGAAGGAGTTTATACAGTAGCTTGTATTTTTAGTGAAAGGATTTGCTATTCCAAAGCTTTACCTAAAGGTCTATTATCTTTTGAATAAACTAATGTTGCTAATGAAGATTGTGTGAAGTTTTATATGAAGGAAAATTTTAGGTATAGAGAGAGAATGATGTAATGAGATGAAGAATGGACAAAATCTCAAGCTTGGGGATGCCACCCCGGTGTCACCCCAAGAAATATCCAAGAGGTACAAGCGTCGAAGCTTGGGGATGCACAAGACATCCCCTTCTTCCTCAATAAAAAGCTCAGGTCTGTCTAGACACTTCGTTTTTATTGTTTCAGGCACAAGTTATGTTGTTCTTGGAGCGTCTTAGTTTTCATTTGGTTTGATTAGTTGTTTAGTTTGCTTGAATAAAATATTTTGGACCTCCTTTCTCGTTGTGTTGTTTCAAATAAGTTGCTTGGTATTGGAAAGGAGTAGAAAGTTCATGCTTGAAAGTGCAAGAGGAGCTTGCATTAACTGTGATTTAGACTTTAGCATGACATGATAGGTGTTGCTTTGACCTTATGCTTAGTGATTATTGCTGTAGCATGTGTTGTTCCAAACAATTGGGACTGCTTAGTGTGCCTTGAAGAAATCATGTGTTGTTTTAGCATGCAAAAGCATAGTATTGTGGTATTCTCCTTTGATGCTTTGTTTGGGTTGACTTGGCACATGCTCACACCATGTTATGACTATGACAAGTCACCATATCCTCTATGATCATTTAGTCCTTGACTTATAGTAGCACTCTATGCTTTCATTAGTAATGTTTTGATGCTCTGCATGGTTATGGCCATTATTGCTCTCTTAGTTGGTTGCTCCCAGTCTTTTGCTAGCCTCCACTTGTATTAGTAAGCTCTACTCATGCTTCCAACTCCCAAGAAACCAATTTATTCCAAAGTTTCCACTATAAAGTCTTATGCATGGTGTGTTACACCATTCCAAGTATATTCTTGTTTTCAGCTATCTTCCAATTAAAAACTATTTTGTTATGTGAAAACTTAGTGATTAAAGCTCTCACAAACTTGATGCCACACTTTACATTCTTTGCCCCTAATAAACTTGAACCATTGTGTCATCTATGTTGTATATGGTTGCACTTATATGTTGGAATTACCAGAACCGTGTTGTCACGGGGAACGTTTTCAACATTGCACTTGTACTTTGTACTCAGTTGATATCATGCTCTTTTGTCTATGGATGTCACCGATGTGAAATAAAGAGGGAACTTGTAAGTCCATGGAGTATGTATTTTGTGTTAGAGAAACGCCTGGGCCGCTAGCCTAAGTCATGCCTAATCATGGTGGAAACTTGCAGCATCACCATAGTGAGCTATCTATGAAGTATCCTCAATAAAAAGCAATGCATATAGTAAATAAAAAGATCGCTGAGATGCTCATTGTCTGCTTGCCTTGTCATTTTGGTTATGGGATAGCTCATGTACCATGTGCAAGGGGTACCCCGTTGGCAGTTCTCTATGATATGCAAATACTTACAATGACAAGAACTTACAGGTGACTGAAGTTGAGTAGCATGAGGTGTGTCCCTCGTATTCAAGGGACTTGAGATTGCCAACTTATACTTTGTCAAGCATATACTCCATCTTTGTTCACTTTAACCTTAATCACTTAAAGATGCTTATGATAGGGGAAATGAGGGCTGAAAGCTAATAAGTACCATAATTTTTGGAAGCTCTTTTTGAAACTTGAAATCCCTGCTTCCCTATGAAGGGCCCTTTCTTCCACCATTATTTGAGTCTCACCCTTCTACCCTTTAGGCACCATTAAGAGAGCATAGTTGTCATTCAGTGTGCAGTGTTCCAAAACTTATTGATTGATGCATGTTGTGATGTTACTTGTTCTTGTGCTATTTGTTTCTAGTCACCCTTGTGAACTTTGAAGGTGTCCTATGCATCTATTTGCTACTCTATGAGGGACAAGCAGAATGCCACTATGCCATGTTTTCTGTATGTGAAACAAACAAACGTTTTTCAATGCATGTTATTCATGATCTTTATTTGTAGCCTTTCATGTTGCATGCATAGTTACTATGTCCTATTGTTAGAACTCCATCTTTCATGCACATGTTTAGAGTTCTTTGATCCCAGCTTTCAATGCTTGCAAATGGTTTGATCTTCGTTTTGATGGTGCATGTCACCTCACAAATTATTCTTTTTATCACTTACCTACTGGAGGACGAGCAGGAGTTAAGCTTGGGGATGCTTGATACATCGGAAACGTATCTATAATTTTTGATGCTCCATGCTTGTTTACTATCTACTTTGCTTTGATTTTTCTACACTTTGAGGTGTTTTTATATCTTTTCTGGAACTAACCTATTAACAAGTTGCCACAGTGCCAGTTGCCTATTTTCTTCTGTTTTTGGTTCAGAAAAGAAAAAAATCAATATTCTCGGAATTGGACGGGACAAAAGCCAAAGTCAATATTTTACCGTGGGGGACACGAATCCAGAAGACGAGACAGAGAGTCGAACCAGGGCCGCCGCACCCCCCAAGGTGCGGGTGGGCCCACCCCGTGCCTAGGTAGGGTGTGGGCCCCAGGCCGCCTCGCCTCTTCGCCTATAAGAAGCCCCTGATGCGTAAACCCTAGGCACCCGATCAAAACTCCACGAAACCTTCTGTAGCCGTCGCCACCGTCGTTCCTAGATCGGGAGGATCTGAAGTTCTTCCCGGCACCCTGCCAGAGGGGAGATCAATCCGGAGGCCTTCTCTCCGGTATGATGCGTGAGTAGTTCCACCTTGGACTATGGGTCCATGTAGTAGCTAGATGGTTGTATCTCCTCCTTGTGCTTTCATGTATAGATCTTGTGAGCTCCGTTTAGGATCAAGATATAATCTATTTTTAATCATGCATGTTGTGTTTGCGGGGATCCGATGGATATTGAGATTACTATGTCAGATTGATTAATGGTTTTGTCTATTTGATACTATCATGTTTGTGTTGTTTGTGATCTTGCATGCTCTCCGTTGTTAGTAGCTATCTTGGCCAAGTAGTTGCTAGTGACTCCAAGAGTGGGTATTTATGCTCGATAGTGGGTTCATGCCTCTAGTTTCCAAGGGAAGTGACAGAAATCTCTTCGGTTGTAGATGTGTTTTTGCTACTAGGGAGAAAACAACGGTCTCTTGTACATGGAACAAGTGGATTGTTTACCTTACACACTTTTCTTAAAGCAGTTGTCTGTTGATTGCAACTTAATACTGGAGGGGGTTCGGATGATAACCTGAAGGTGGACTTCTAGTCATAGATTCAGTTGGATGGCGGTCTATGTATATTGTTGTATTTCCCATTCGAATCTCGTAGGATCTTTTTGTACGGTATTGCATTGTTATGCCTAGATCAGTTCCTGTCAATTGTCCTGCTGTAATTTCTTTACCCTTCATGCCATGTTGTTTATCTAAGGAGAGCACCTCTAGTGAACTATGGACCCCGGTCCAATATTTACTATTGATACATCTTCCATTGTTACCTGTTTACTTGCTGCAAACCATTACCTTCCACGCCATACGTTTAATCCTTTGTTACAGCAAACCAGTGAGCTTGACAACCTCACTGATTCGTTGGGGAAAAGTCTGGAGTCTGTGTTGTGTAGGTTTCCGTGTTGCTTGCAACACTTGTGTGACGTTTCCTTCCTCCTACTGGTTCGATAAGCTCGGTTTCTTACTGAGGGAAAACTTGCTGTTGTGCTGCTTCACACCCTGCTCTTGGGGTTCCCAACAGGATCCACGTTAGCCATCATCATGTGATGGTTCCGTCTCTTTGGGTTTTCACCTCCTGCGGTTCAGGCACCGGGACTCTTCGTCCAGTTTGATTAGGCAAGATGTATTAGTTTTCATGGCTTTCGGTCAAAATGACCAATGTTGCATGCATGTGGATCTGGGTAAAATGTTTGACTCACAATATGATATGATATTACATAAAAGGTTTAATATATTACATAGATCACCAACATCCCTATCTAGTGTTGTGGTTTTCTTCTGCGCTGTAGCCATGGAGAATATTCATCATTTAACAGGAGGCTTGGGTCAATTTTCTCTTTTAAGGGCGGGATTTCATGAAACTTATGATAATCTTCCGACATATTTGTCTTGTCATCCACTCCCACGATGTTTCTATTCCCTGAAAGAACTATGTGGCACTTTGGCTCATCGGACGATGTATTCTTTTGCTGATTTATTTTTCTTGGTCTTGTAGACATGTCCTTCACATAGAAAACCTGAGCCACATCGTTGGCTAGGACGAATGGTTCGTCCATGTACGCAAGATTGTTGAGATCCATTGTTATCATTCCATACTTTTTGTCTACATGTACCCCGCCTCCTGTCATCTTGACCCATTTGCACCGAAACAAAGGGACCTTAAAAGTAGGTCCATACTCAAGTTCCCATATCTCCTCTATGTACCCATAATATGTGTCCTTTCCATTGTCATTTGTTGCATCAAAGCGGACACCACGGTTTTGGTTGGTGCTCTTTTTATCTTGGGTGATCGTGTAAAATGTGTTACCATTTATCTTGTACCCTTGGAAAGTACATATAGCTAAAGATGATAACCTGGACAACAAGTACAACTGATCTCCAATAGTGGTGTTATTCATGAGATGTGTCTATAACCAACTGCCGAAAGTAGCCTCGTGTTCCACTTTAATCCAGGAGTCAGGCTTTCCCGGGTTTTTCGAGCGTAGAATAATCTTGTGTTTCTCGATATACGGAGCCACCAAGGTGGAATTGTGTAGAACCGTGTAGTGTGCTTTACTGAAAGAATCCCCGTCCATACATACCATTGCTTTCCTTCCTAGTGTGCCTTTTCCAGTCATCCTCCCCTCATACCGAGATTCAAGAACACCAATCGGCTTAACGTTAGGAAGAAAGTCAACACAAAACTCCATGACCTCCTCTGTTCCATAGCCCTTGGAGATGCTTCCTTCTGGCCTAGCACGGTTATGAACATATTTCTTTAAGACTCCCATGAACCTCTGGAAGGGGAACATATTGTGTAGAAACACAGGACCGAGAATTCTAATCTCTTTGACTAGGGAACTAGGAGCAGCGTCATAATATTAAAGAAGGATGGAGGGTACAACAACTCGAAGCTGACCAGACATTGGACCACATCAATATTTAATCCTGATAGACTTTCTGGATCGATTACCTTCTGAGAAATTACATTGAGGAATGCACATACCTTCACAATGGCCAGTCGAACATTTTCCGGTAGAATTCCCCTCAATGCAACCGGAAGCAATTGCGTCATAAGCACATGGCAGTCATGAGACTTTAGGTTGTGGAAATTTTTCTCTTTCATATTTACTATTCCCTTTATGTTAGACGAGAAGCCAGACGGGACCTTGATACTGAAAAGGACTTCAAAAAAGATTTCCTTCTCTTCCTTGGTAAGAGCATAGCTAGAAGGCCCTTGAAACTGCCATGGATGCTTGTCGTCTTGTCCTTTATGATATTGCTGGTACTCCCGTGCTTTCGGTGTATGTTTTGACTTCCCATACAATCCTAGGAAGCCTAAAATATTCATGCAAAGATTCTTTGTCAGGTGCATCACGTCGATTGCAGAGCAGACCTCATGGACTTCCCAATAGGGTAGCTCCCAAAATATAGATTTTTTCTTCCACATGGGTGCGCGTCCGTCGGCGTCTTTCGGAACAGGTTTTCCTCTAGGACCCTTTCCAAATATTATTTTTAAATTCTTGACCATACCAAATACATTAGCACCAGTACAAGGGTCAGGCTTCTTCCGGTGATCTGCCTCGCCATCGAAATGCTTGTCTTTTTTCTTAAGGGATGTCTGGGCGGAAGAAAATGATGATTGTACGGGTATACATTCTTCTTAGCTTTATCCAGATATATACTTTCAGTCTCATCTAAATAGTGTGTGCATGCATTGTATCCCTTGTTCATTTATCCTGAGATGTTACTAAGAGCAGGTCAATCATTGATGGTTACGAACAACAACGCTCGTAGGTCGAATGGCTCCTTTTTGTGCTCATCCCACACACGTAAACCTGGTTTGGCTCACAATTGTAGAAGTTCATCAACTAATGGCCTTAGGTACACATCAATGTCATTGCGGGGTTGCTTCGGGCCTTGGATGAGCACTGGCATCATAATGAACTTTCACTTCATGCACAACCTAGGAGGAAGGTTGTAGATACATAGAGTCACGGGCCAGGTGCTGTGACTGCAGCTCTGCTCCCCAAGAGGATTCATGCCATTTTTACTTAGACCAAACCATAAGTTCCTTGCATCACCAGCAAAGTACGGGAAGTCTCTCTCGATTTTTCTCCACTGCCGACCATCAGCGGGGTGCCTCAACATCCCATCTTTCTTACGTTCTTTCATGTGTCATCGCAACAACTTAGCATGCTCTTTGTTTCTGAACAGACGTTTCAACCATGGTATTATTGGAGCATACCACATCACCTTGGCAGGAACCCTCTTCCTGGGTGGCTCGCCATCAAAATCATCAGGGTTATCTTTTCTGATCTTATACCGCAATGCAGTGCATATCGGGCATTTATTCATATTATCGTACTTCTCACCGCGGTAGAGGATGCAGTCATTAGGGCACGCATGTATCTTCTGCACATATAATCTATAGGGCAGACGAGCTTCCTTGTTTCGTACGTACTGGTGGGAAATTTGTTTTTAAGCAACTTTTTCATTAGTACCAGCAACTTTTCAAATTCCGAGTTAGTCACACCGGTCTCTGCCTTCCACTATAGCAATTCCAGTGTGCTACCCAACTTCTGCTGGCCATCTTCACAAGTTGGGTACAACAATTTGTTGTGGTCCTGTAACATCTGCTCGAACTGCAAACTCTTCTTTTCTATGTCGCAATCTCGCTTTGCATCAGAAATTACCCGACCAAGATCATCAGCGGGCTCATCTGGTTCCCGTTCTTCACCTCCTTATTTTTCATTGTCTTCCATTGTGGTATTAGCGTATTCAGGGAACATAGATCGATAGTTGTCATCATCGTTCTCTTCTTCATCGCCATCTTCCATCATAACCCCTCTTTCTCCATGCTTGGTCCAAACATTATAGCCGACCATAAAACAGACCGAACTAGGTGGCTTTGAATGATTCTTGCGGAAGTGTGAGCCTTCACATTCCTACAATCAACACATGGAGAACACATAAAACCATTCCGCCGCTTGTTCGCCTCGGCCACAAGACGAAAAGAACGCACGTCTTCTCTGAAAACGGCAGAGCATCGGTCACCGTACATCCATGGATGGCTCATCTGTATCATACAAATATATATCAAACGCAATCACGATGCTAAAATTAGTACCGCACAGTCTAAATGAGAAAATAGTTGCTAACCTTTTAGCACACTTGGAAACAAAGATGAGAAAACTTAAGTGTGGCTCAGACACCTCATATTATGTCTGTCTTGTGTGACCTAAAGTCACATCGCTCTAACGGGCATTTCACCAAACACCTCTAGTGCATATGAACAAGAAAAAAATAGCACAAACCCACCACCTCTCCCACCAGGAAAAAAACAGTTGAGAGGGGGAGGGGTTGTGCCATATATATAGGATCAGACCACTAGTCCCAGTTTGAGATACAAACTGGAACTAAAGGGGGTGCCCGCAGCGAGAGGCAGGCCCCCGACTCTTTAGTCCCAGTTTATATCTTAAATCGGACTAGTGGTGTCTAACGGGCCAGGACCTATGGTGTCGTACGACCTGGGCCGTCCGGTCCGGACCATTAGTCCCGTCCCTAGCCACAGCCAGGACTAATGGCCCGGACAAAAGGGTCGTTTCCTACTAGTGGCGGGTGAAGACTATGTGCCCGGCGATCAGTTTCTTAGGCAAGTGGAGTAGCAACGCAGGATGTCTTCGTTTTGATGGGGCTCTTCAAGTACCAAGTATTGATTTCTCGGGGTAAAAACCCTAGGTTTGATCCTCATTGGTTGTATGTGGTAATGACTTTTTTTTAAAGTATTGTTTAGACATTGCTCAGACTTTCTATGGAAACTCATGATCCGACTTTGATGGTTGGAAATGGTGCGTCATTCAAGAACCTATTTTACAGTCTAGGTGTAGCGAATGGTGATGCCATTGTATTACAATATTCACCCTCTTACAAAATATTCTAGGAGTTCAATTTAAACCTCCGTAAACATCTTACATATGGGAACATATGTAGTAGTACTTGTTAGATGTATATATTTGTATATTGTAGTTTCCCCATATGTTAGGGGGCTTCCTGCATATTTTCCCATGTACCTGTACTATATATTGTGGCCTTTGGCCCCCAGATAATACAAGTTCCATCTTCCTAACATGGTATCACAGCAGGAAACCATGTCGGAGGTTTTTTTAACTGATGAGGATCAAAATCCGGCGAAATTCGGCCTGGCCAAAGCAAATCCGGCGAGATCAAGCAAAGAGCCGGCGAGATCCGGCCTGGCCGGACCTATTCCGGGCGTCCGGCAGCCGATCGGAGCAAGTCCTGGCGGGGGCCCTGGGGACGGGAAGACACGGACAGGCGCATGCCTGGCCACGACGGGGGGATCGAACAAGGACGAGGGCCGATTCCCTGGACGAGGCCGGGCGGAATGAGGCCAGCACTGGAGTAGGCTCCCGAGGCTCCGATCTCACGTTGACTAACGAGGCAAGCGACCACGGGCGAGTAGCGGCCCCAGGCTAGGACGGAGCGAGCGGCCCCATGCGGGGACGGGACGAGCAGCGGCCCCAGGTGGGGACGGGGCAAGTGGCGGCCACGGGTGGATCGGTGGTCGGGGCGATGGGATCGGGGGAGACCCGATCGAAGCCGACGGTGAGGGGGACGAGGCCGGTGACGAGCTGCGGCGACGGGATATGCCTACCGGGGTATACCCAGCAGGACGTTTCCTACTGGCCCAAGCGTCAGCGAGTGGACCTGCAGGACGGCGACTGGATCAAGACTTGGCGTGGACTCAAGCGACTGGAAGCTAAAGGCCCAGAAGCATAGCTAGGCCCAGTCGGACTAGGTCATAGAATCTCCGAATCCTTAACTAATTCGGTTGTGATCTATAAACCCTAGCGAGGTGAGTCTATATAAACCTCCCTAGAGGACGCATAGAGGACATGTTCCATCATACACCCTAGCGACTCGCCGCCTAGCCGCCGAGCTCGCCCCATTGTACTCTCACCATAATACAATCTAGCAGGAGTAGGTCTTTACCCTCCGGGGGGCCGAACCTGGGTAAACCCTTGTGTCTTAGCCCTCATCTCGCACCGCAGATGGCTGGCCGCCCTTGCCCCATGTTCTACTACTCGCTGCCTATTGCAGCATCTGCCGTGGTCATTCCCACAAAAGTGGCGCCCACCGTGGGGCCTGGCCGGTCAGGCCGGTGTTCTGCGGCCAGATCCAATCTGCCCATCAACGAGTCGATCGCCACCGGCCTCATGATCGCGATGGCGCGACCCGTCACGCATAGCATGATCCTGCCGGTCGGCACGATCAGCCTCTTCGTCGGCCTCACCGACGTCATCATCTCGGAGGACTCGGCTCGCATCCGCGAGTCGCCGCCACGTGACCGGCTCTCTGAGAGCCAGGTCCGCACGGTCCACCGCCTCGCCTCCGAGTACGACTCGGCCCACAGCAACGTGGCCGAAACCACCGCGGCCGCGGACGACGCGGCCCTCAACGACGACGCCGATTTGGCGACCCCGGCGTCACTCGCCGGATCCATTGTTGCCGCGTCACCCGCGGGCTCCATCACCCAGGTCTCCAACGCCGGGGACTTCGAGGATCCCTCCATCCTCGGGATCTTCGACTTCGATTCCGGGTCGGAGAACTCCGCCGACCTCCACGACAGAACTGGCCGCCACGCCGCGACCTACATGGCAACTGGCGCCGACCCACCGGAAGACCCATTCTCCACGCCAATCCCTCCAAACGCGATGGCGACGGAGGTCGAGGAACTCCGCCTGAAGCTGGCGGAGGCAGTCCGCAAAGAACAAGCCGAGGGCGAAAAATTTCGCCTCGAGCAGGTGACAGCGCAGGAGCTGTCGCGCTACCACCAACTCCGAATCAGGTCGCGCCTGAACCCCACCGTCCAGGGGCGTGCCCTGAATTTCGACGACGAGAACGACCCGGCCTGCGTGACCGAGCGCACGATCTGCGAGAACGCGCCGCCAGGAGGAAGCACTCGGCCCCCACCAGGAGCAACGGCCAATGGCGCCCCGCCACCACCCAACCACGCACCCCCAGGGACCAGCCAAGGATCGTGGTCTCCTCACGGGAGCGAGACGCGAACGGCCTCCCGTTTTTCTCCACCCCAATGGACAACCTCGTCGCGGGCCAAGCAGCAGTCGACAACATTGAAGCCACTAAGGAAGGCGCCCTGCAGATCCAATACGCCAGGGCTCTGCTTGCCAAAACGGTCGAGCAACAAAACGCAAGTGTCAACTCATAGGGTCGGATGTACTCGCGTTCATCGGGCAGTAGAGCGACTTCAAGCGGCCGCCCCATGGCGGCGAACACTCTCAACTGCCCGCCACCCTAACCCCTACAGCTCCAACACCGACCCGCGAACGCGGCACTCTCCACCAACGACCCTAGGCCGGCGACCAACTTCGTCGCCGCCAACGGACAACCCGTCGACGCCCGCACCCACATCATCAACAACCAGAGCTGGCGCGCACGCTAGCCTGACGACCTGCGGCACACCCTCACCAACCGCCACAACGGTGAGCCGAGGGGGTCACTGAGCCGCATCGGGCCCCAGTGCTTCGGACCGATGATCCGAGGCGAAAGATACCCGACGAACTTCAAAGCGCCGAAGGAAATAGAGAAGTACGATCCCTCGTACGATCCCTCCATATGGCTTGAAACCTACCTCATGGCGATGGGAATCGCAGGCCACACCGACCTACTAGCCGCCCGCTACCTCCCCCTGATGATGGAGGGGGCGTGCAGGCAGTGGATTAACACCCTTCCCGCGGATAGCATCGACTCCTGGGAGGAGATGCGTGAGGCCTTCGTCAGGCACTTTGAGGGTTCATACACCCGCGCCACCACCATCGAGGACCTGGAACGGTGCGTCCAGGGACGCCGCGAGTCGACCCGCAGCTGGGTCCAATGGTGGCAAGATCTGTGGTACAACGCGGTCAGAATCCACCCAGACACCGCGATCCACTGCTTCAAGACCTCGTGCCGCTACGAGCCCCTGGTCGCCAAGCTCAAACGAGCGTACCGCACACTCGACAACATACCGGACCTCCTCGAGATTGCAAAAAGGTTCTGGAGGAGGACCCAAAACGAGAAACCAACAACGAGTCGGGAGGACACCGCCGCACGAGCGGCCACGACAACGGGAGACGACCCGACTTACGCTACAAAAACACTCGCCTCACCGGCAAGCGCCGCACTGACGGGCGAGTCGACTTCGTCGCCAATGCTGGATACGCGTAGCGCGAGCCCAAGAGCTTCCGCCGCGACGGTGGCAACTACAAGGCGAAGCCGAGGTTCGACCCCGCGGCCCTTCTTAACCAACCTTGTGTATTTCACAGCAGGGAAGGAAAACCCGCCACGCACACGACCGCCGACTGCCACTCTCTCAAGGAGATCGAGAAGGCACGGCGCGCGCGGGAAGACCCCGACAACAACCCGCCAAACGGCGGAAAATTCGGCAGCGTCGCCAGCTCGCTCCACACCTTCACAGGCTTCAACACGAAGCGCGAGAAGAAGGTCATCACCCGCGCCGTCGCCGTCAACGCGGTGGCCCAGATAGATATCCCCCAGTTCCTCAACTGGTCTGAGCAACCAATCACTTGGAGCCGCGCGGACCACTCGCCGCGGATCGAGTATCCGGGCCGAGTCGCCCTGGTGGTCAAGCCCAAGGTGGGAGACTACTAGCTCCCCAAAACATTGATGGACGACGGCAGCTCCATCAACATCCTGTACCTGGACACCTTCAGGCGACTGCGGCTCCCGCAGTCGATGATCGAGACGACCTACACCACATTCCACGGCATCGTCCCCGGTCGGAAGACGTACCCGATCGGCAAGGTGACGCTGCCAGTCACCTTCGGCACACCGGCAAACTTCCGCACCGAGCGGATCGTCTTCGAGCTGGTGCCCTTCGACAGCCCCTACCACTGCGTCCTGGGGCGCCAGGCGTTCGCCAAGTTCATGGAAGCACCCCACTACGCGTACAACGCGATGAAGCTACCCGGGCCGTGCGGCGTCATCACCATCCACGGCGACCCCGACATGGCCGCCGAGTGCGAGGCCAAAGGATCCGAACTCGCCGACGCCGTCATCGCGGCAGAGGCCAACCACGCCGATGAGCTCGCCAAGTACGCGAGCGGGGTCAGCAACGACGACCCCACCATACTCAAGAAGCCCAACTCGGAGGGCGGCAACTCCACCGCCTTCGAGGCAACGACGCATACCCGCACCGTCGAGCTGGTCCCAGGCGACTCCAGCCAGACGGTGACGATCGAGACGGGCATGAGCCCAGCATAGGAAGGCGCGCTCATCGAGTTCCTCCATGAGAACAGGGACATCTTCGCGTGGAAGCCCTCTGACATGCCTGGTGTCCCGAGGGAACTCGCTGAGCACAAACTGAACACCGACCCCAAAGTGCGACCTGTTAAGCAGTCGTTGCGGCCCTTCAATGAAGAGCGCCGCCGAGCCATCGTCGAGGAGGTGCAGCGTCTACTCGCTGCAGGCTTCATCCGGCCAATCAAGTACTCCAAGTGGCTGGCAAACCCAGTCCTGGTCGAGAAGAAAAACGGGACCTGGAGGATGTGTATCGATTACACAAACTTAAACAACGCCTGCCCGAAGGAGCAATTCGTCCTCCCGCGGATCGACCAAATCATCGATTCCACCGCGGGCTCGGAGTCGCTATGCTTCCTCGACGCCTACTCTGGGTACAACCAGATCAAAATGGCCGTCGAGGACGAATAGAAGACGACGTTCATCACGCCATTCGGAGCCTTCTGCTACACTGCCATGACCTTCGGCCTCAAGAACGCCGGGGCGACCTACCAGCGGTGCATGTAGAAGTGCCTTGCGAGCCAAATTGGCCGCAATATCCATGTTTACATCGACGACGTGGTGGTAAAGTCCGCTCGCCAGAACGACCTACTCGCCGACCTGGCGGAAACATTCGCCAACCTGCGGAAATACAAGATAAAGCTAAACCTAGGGAAGTGAACCTTCGGTGTGCCAACTGGACAGCTACTGGGATACGTCGTCTCCAAGCGCGGGATCGAAGCAAACCCCGCCAAGATCAACACAATCTCTTGCCTCGGCAGACCCGAGTGCCTGCGCGACGTCCAGAAGCTGGCCGGGCGAGTCGCGGCTCTCAGTCGCTTCATCCCCCGGCTAGGCGAAAAGGCGATGCCCCTCTACCGCCTAATGTGCAAGAACCCCACATTCCAGTGGGACACGGAGGCATACGACACGCTCCACGATCTCAAGAAGGTGCTACTCGCAGCACCGCTACTCGCCGCCCCGTCAACAAGGAACCCATGCTGGTCTATGTCGCGACTTCCGAACGCGTCGTCAGCGCCGTCATGGTCGTCGAACGGCCAGAGGAAGGAAAGGAGAGCCCGGTGCAGCGAACAGTGTACATCAGCGAATTCCTCACCAAGTCACGCCAGCTCTACCCGCAATACCAGAAATTGGTATACGCGATCTTCAGAGCACAGCGGCGACTACCGCACTATTTCCAGGAGCACCCAATAACGGTCGTCTCCTTATCACCGTTGCAGGATATCATCCGCAACCGCGAGGCGACCGGGCGAGTCGCCAAGTGGGCCATCGAGATCGGCGTCCACAACATCAAGTACGAGCCGCGCAAGGCAATCAAGTCGCAGGCTCTCGCAGACTTCCTCGCCGACTGGGAGGAGGCCCAGCAGCCAGAGAAGCTGCCATACCTCCATTACTGGAACCTACACTTCGACGGCTCCAAGAACACGGACGGCGCAGGAGCAGGGATCGTGCTAACATCTCCGAAGGGCGACAAGCTCCGCTACGTCCTCTACCTCGACTTCACTCCCTGCACCAACAACATGGCCGAGTACGAGGCGCTACTCCACGGCATGCGAGCTGCCAAGGAGATGAACGTCCACCGCCTGCGCTGCTACGGAGACTCCGATCTAGTCGCTGGGCAAGTCGCCGGCACCTGCGACGCCGTCTCCCCCACCATGGCAGCATACCGCCAAGCAGTGGACCAGCTGGGGGGACACTTCGCAGGCTACTCCGTCGAGTGGATCGACATGCGGAAGAACGAGGAGGCCGACGCACTCTCTCACATTGGCTCGGCTCGCCTCGCGCCACCCGCCGACGTCTTCCTCGACACCATCACCAAGCCCTCCGTCTCTCCCCCAAGGGAGATCGACATCGGAATCCCGCTGCAACCAGAAGCAGCCCTGGTCGAGAGAGTGCGTCTCTTCCCTCTTGACGCCTTCGGCGGGAGCAGCGACTTCGTCGGCTTTCCTCTTCCGCGAGGAGTCCGCTTCGGTGGTGACTGGCGGAACCTTAGCCACGGAGGGATGGCCGATCTTTTTAACACCAGTCCTGTGAAACAACGATATGAATAAGACTGTCCGAGTACAACGAAAAACAAGCAGATGAACAACACTCACTTGGTGACTGTTATGAACCGCAGACCGGTGCGGATGCTAGCCGGCTTTTCTAACTCGGGCCCCAACCTCCGAGTGAGTCCCGTCTCGAACACATCGTGTGCCCAAGACACTGACGGCTTCTTCGAAGATGAAGCCGCTGTAGGAGCCTTCGCCATAATTGCCGCGGGAGCCTCCCTTGGAGGCGAGGCCCCTGCGGCTGGAGCATTGCCCAAACCAGCGATCGGGGCGAATGGAGGTGGTAACGACGCCAGCGGCGCCTCGTCCCTGGGGGCGGCAGCGTCCGGCTCCACGGTCGTGTGTGCCGCTGCGTCCCTAGCCGAGCTGGTGGCGTCGAAACTGGTCGCAGATCGGGGTGGAGATATCCGCTTCGCCGGCTACGCCTTCTTCTTCGGCGGAGATGTCTTCTTCTTCTTCTTTGACGGCGTGACCTCACGATGTGAGGTGTGCTCGGGAAGCTCGTCATCGTCATCGTCATCGTCGTGAGGCTCGAGGATTTTACTCGCTTCGAGCTCGCGCTGGTGTTGCCCACGGGTCTTGCGAACTGTGGGGGCAGCGACTTCCACGGGCTCGTCTTCGTCATCGTCATCATCCCCGTCGCTGTTGGCGTCATCTTTGGTGGGAGATGAATCGCTTCCGTCCTGGACGGACGAGCTCGAGTTCTCATCATCCGCGGGTGGAAGCCACCCTTCCACCACTTGGAACAACTGCAACAAGAACAAACAGACTTAACACGACCGCGAGTGCACAAGATGCGACTGCGAGTGTTAACATGATAACAACGTACCGTTGGAGCTGGGCACCTGGCAGTATAAGGGGCGATCCCGGCCTTCGCATCAAGGTACACCGCCTAAGTGATCTTCTTCAGGGCCAGGGTGTAGTCGTTGAGTCTCCACTCAACGAGGCAGGACTTCGTCGGGTCGTCCTTACCTATGTACTCGTACATATAGTGCTCGCGGCGAGCCAAGGGCACGATCTGCCACCCGAGCCAGCAATTGTAGAGGTTTATGGTCTGGAGGCCCTTCTTCTTCAGGCCGCGGATGGTTTGCAGCATCTCATCAACAACCATCCGCTGGTCCAGCGGGAGCTTGGCGACCTGGAGCCGACGCGGCTCAGGCCGGTCAGCGGAGTATCTTGGAAGCGCCACTTCATCGTCTGGAGTCGACTTGGTGACGTAGAACCAAAACTTTTTCCACTCGTTCGCCGCCTTGGCAGGCAGCATCAGATCGAAGAACGATGCCTTCGCCTTCAGCTGGAATGTCAGGCCGCTCGCGGCTAGCATCGGGCCGCCTGACTCCTCGCGGCTGATTCTCCCGTGGAACAAGTCTTGCCACAGGGGAAAGTAGGGCCTGTAGCCCAGATAGCACTCACAGAACGCAACGAAGATGGCGAGCTGCTCGATACTATGCGGACCCAGATCCGATGGCTGGATTCCGTAGTAGGCGCAGAAACACCGGAAGAAGAGGGAAGTTGGGAAGCCCAGCCCCCGCTCCAGGTGGCTGGTGAAGCAGATGAACTCTCCCTCGCGTGGATCCGGAGTCACTTCTCGGGTCGCGGGGATGCGCCATCTGCCGGCGCGGAGGATCCTGGCCTCCTCGAAAGATGCCAGTAGCGCCTTAGTGCATTTGGATCTGCCCCATGGCTCGGTGGAGGGGGCCATCGGTTGGAGATTCGTGGGGGTCGGAGCTCTCTGGATTGTTCAGATCGCTGTGCGGAATGGGGAAACGGAGGCGAGCGAGATCGGAGGAAGAAAGAAGAACCGTTTCCCTGTCCGCCTATCATTCTCCGTATATAGTGGTTGCTACCCGTCAGTTTCGGGAGCTGTTACTACGCGGTAATTACGCCGAAGTTACCGTTGGATTACCCAATGGCTAGTTTGACCCCAATTGACGGTCCAACTTCATCCATTTGACTCGTCGCTCCCAGCGACTCGACGACTCGCCGACCCAATCACTATGACAGTGACTAAGTATTCGCCGACCCGCTCGCCGAGATGCGACACGATTGGTCGCCGTTATTGCGACTAAAATGACTAGTTCTTCCCTTTGTTCAGGAGTCCTCCGCCGATTCGACTGGACGTCCGCATTGGACCCGCATACTCCGACTGCCAGCAAACGCCTGCGACAAATCAATGACGGCCTCGGGGACTACTGATGGGGATATGCCTACTGGGGTATACCCAGCAGGACGTTTCCTACTGGCCCAAGCGTCAGCGAGTGGACCTGCAGGACGATGACTGGATCAAGACTTGGCGTGGACTCAAGCGACTGAAAGCTGAAGGCCCAGAAGCGTAGCTAGGCCCAGTCGGACTAGGTCATAGAATCTCCGAATCCTTAACTAATTCGGTTGTGATCTGTAAATCCTAGCGAGGTGAGTCTATATAAACCTCCCTAGAGGACGCATAGAGGACACGTTCCATCATACACCCTAGCGACTCGCCGCCTAGCCGCCGAGCTCGCCCCATTGTAATCTCACCATAATACAATCTAGCAGGAGTAGGTCTTTACCCTCCGGGGGCCAAACCTGGGTAAACCCTTGTGTCTCAGCCCTCATCTCGCACCGCAGATGGCTGGCCGCCCTTGCCCCATGTTCTACTACTCGTTGCCGATTGCAGCATCTGCCGTGGTCATTACCACGACAATGAGCTTACCAAACATATTGGTGTTGATGCTTTTTATACACGTGCTCAGGTGCAGGCTCAGGTTATTACGCTTCAGTATGTGCCTTCAGAGTTACAGTTGGCGGACTTCTTTACCAAGGCACAGACTAGAGCGCAACATGATTTCTTACTCTCCAAATTCAGTGTCGTTGATCCATCATGAGTTTGAGGGGGGGGGTGGGTGGTTAGATGTATATATTTGTATATTATAGTTTCTCCATATGTTAGGGGGCGTCCTGCATATTTGCACCTGTACCTGTACTATATATTGTGGCCTTTGGCCCCCAGATAATACAAGTTACATCTTCCTAACAGTACTAACTCTGATCCAAATTAGTTGTTGAAGGTTCAATAAACCTATGCCAATTTAGCCAACTTTTTACCTAATTCCTCGACTATTTATTGAATCGAAGGGAGTACTACTTTTATCAAAAGATGCAAGCTACAGGTCAGTAGATACGTTTCAGTAGACACTTCCTGAATAACCAGAGAACATGTCAACCCTAACCGTGGAAATGTCAAGCCTGAAACCGAGTATAACGTGGCCGGCAGGGGAAACAACAATGTGCCAAACGTTGTCTTTTCCCGTGATATTAGCATCCCTGTCATTCACCACCAAATGCCGCCATGAAACTGCAAAAAAAATGCCGCCATGAAACTGCAGCTTCTTCGGCCTCGAAATCACCACAGGACTGAGTCGCTAGGTCGCTATTTCTTCCCCTATAAATACATTCCAATTGACACTGATCTTGCCAAGCCATATAGCTACAGCCCACAAGTCGAGAGCTGCAACGAACTAAGAGGAACACATATTACAAGAGCGCATCACCAATGGCTTCCCAGCAAGTGCTGCTCTTGGCTGCCGCGGCCATCGCCGCCGCCTTCCTCCTGGCGCCGGCCTCCGCCGACGACTTCATGGTCGGAGACTCCGCCGGCTGGACCCTCACCTACCCCGCCACCTGGACCGAGGGCAAAACCTTCGTCGTCGGCGATAGCCTAAGTATGCTTTCCATGCACGCACCTTCGATTCTCAACTCTTAGCCAGTACCTGTATAGGAATCGCTAACATCTTGGTGCTTGTTGGCAGCGTTCATGTACCCCGCCGGAAAGCACACGGTCATGGAAGTGACCGGCCCGGACTTCAGGGCCTGCAACGTGACGGGGAACCAGGCCCTCGGCACCTGGACTTCCGGCAAGGACACCGTCCCGCTCGACAAGGCCGGGAGGAGGTGGTTCGTCTGCAGCGTCGGCAACCACTGTGCCCAGGGCATGAAGCTCCTCGTCGTCACCGCCGACGCAGCTCAGGCCCCGGCTGGCCCGCCGTCCAATTCGGCCTCTTTTGTTGGCGGAGCGGTTGCACAGGCAATGGCGGGGGCCGGCGCCCTGGCCGCAGCCGTGCTCATGCTCTGAGTGACCCTTCTTGACAGCTGAGCTGAGATACGGTGTGTCGTTTGATCGATGAGCCTGGGAGGAGTACCTTTTGTTTCTTCTTCGATTGGATTGTTATATATAGCTCGTAATTATTTGAGCTAGCTTGATGACTAGCAAAAACCTTCGAATAAGTTTGTATCCTCTCTGCGGGTAAATTCCTTCATTAAATGGAGTGCCTTGTTCAATTCTACTAGTACTACAACCTTTACTCGTCTTTGGTGATGGAGGACGATGACAACGGAGCATCTTCGACTTGCATTAGTGTTTGTACTCGTTAATCCAGATACTTATTTTTAATCTTTATGTATTACTTTTCTGACTCTTTATACTGCTATCCATGATTATTAATAGTAAATTGGTACTTTGGTAGAATTTTTTGTTAAAAAAATAGATTAAGTTGGGGGTCTGGGACTTCCATCATCAGGTCTCATGATGGACCCGCTGCTTTGGTTGAGGATGACGAGGCTTGCCTATGACTTGGCCTCTCCAAGGCAAGCGTCCCTCCTGGCCTTCCACGAACCGGCGGCGCACGATCATATTTCGCCTCCTCTGCAAAATGGCCATGTGTCCGCTGAGTTCCTCCCACCTCCCGTGCTATGGGCTCGCACCGGTGGAGTTGCCAGTGGTGCTATAAGCCCAGGAGTCCGATGCTGCAACTGAATATTCTTTTTTCTACAAACATTATGTAGATTTTGTAATAATATAAATTTTTGGCTACGATATTTCCAGTGAGAGTCTACACTGATGTCTTGGTTTGCTAAAACAGCACATTTTTATTTGCTAAGTTATTTAGTTTTGCTATAATAGTACAAATATTTTGCTGCGATGTCTCACGCGAGACGCTCTGGTGGTGATGTCTACCGTGGAGTTGGTTTTGCTATATTAGCATAAATTCTTTTGCTATTGTCATTCTGTGGTTTTGTTACAATAGTTAAAGATTTGTTGCTATAAAGTCTCCGGTGAGGGCTTCCTTTTTGTTTTTTTGGGACAAACCATTTTTGCTTCAAATCATGCGTTTGCTACATATGTCTCGCTTTTTCAACATAAAGTCTTACTTTTTCTATATTTGATGATTTTGTAGCATATGTAGCAAACACATGATTTATGTCTTCCTTCAAAATCATCAAATATAGAAAAATATCAGGGTAAAATAACCAAAAATAAGACGATCCCTTCTACTTGTGGTATAAGATGGCAAGAAGTCCGCTAAGATGACCATGGATGGACCATGGAACGAGTGTCTGGAGACCCAAAGAGCTCCCCTCTTAAATGTCTTCCACCACATCTACGAAAGGCGGCCACACGATGTCCAAGACATGAGGGAGAGTGACATCGGATCAGTGAGAACCTCTCTTAGCTCCTCTCTCTCAACTCACCCATCAGGAACGGTGGAGGCAATAAACCATTCATATGTCTTAGAATGGTGTCTTCGAAGGATATTGATGTAACCTTCAATTATAACCAAAGGTCTTTATTTTTCTTGTTTTTGTTTTACTTTTCTACAACAATGAAAAGTTTGTGTCATTTGCAAAGAAGATACAATAATACCAAACAATAGATGGAATAGGAGACATTCCAAGCCCGGAGATTTGATCACCCAAAAAGGTAGAGCCACGTGTTGACTCTTTTCGATTGTTTAGTCTATAGAACTTAGTTTATGCAATGGGGTCTATCTTTAGACTGACTCTATACGAGGAGTTATTAAATAGACATCTTACAAAGTTGATAAGGAAGACTATTTACCAGAATTTTATTAAGTTTATAACTCTTAACAAAGAGTTACTTTCATTATTTCTCCTCCTTATCTCCCATCCAGGTAACCAATTACCCTACTTGCCAGATTAAGAACCAACCTTTGTAGTCGCCCTTATATAATGAGAAGGTTAAGTAGACATAAGCTATGGATCAATACCTTGCCTCCCACTCTGCTCTCGGGAAAATTCTAGAGACCCCGATGCCATAACAGGGAAACCTCTCTCAGCTTCCATGATCCCGCTTTCCTCCAGCAAAGGAGGCCATCCAACTGCTCCAAGAGAGATGCCTCTGAGAAGGAAACAATGCACAAGCGCCATCATCATCCAATTATAGATTATAGGTTTTCACCCGGGAGTAAAATCCGCACTGTCAAAACATTGCCTTCAACAATATCATTCCCAGGCACAACCAATTAAGGCCAGACCTTAGGTTTTCACCCTGAAAGCTTAGACACTGAACTTCTCTTGTGCTATCGCCCCCACTTTCCGATGTCGTTGCTACAACTCATGAATCACCAAGCCAATTCCTCATCGCCACCAGGACTCGAACCACCATTAATAGTCCTTAGATCTCGGCTTCCATGACATTCACCACACACTGACATCACCATGGAACTAAAGACTTGTCTTCTAAAACCAAACGGTAAAAAAAACACGGCTGCGCGCGTCTGATTCCCATCCGATCCGGCAATCTCCAGGCATGATTTGCCCCCGGGAGTTCATCGGTGGTGTCAACACCCGGATTTTTAATCCCAGATGCCTGTTATGCCATACATCGCAATCCCAGGATTACCATTTTTGCGAGACATAATAGAATTGGATACCACAGTACATCATCCATTACAAACCATACATAAGGTCTTACACAAATAAGGATCTCATGATCCAGTTCTTAATACAACTCAAGCAGTGGAAATACGTAATAATAAAGGTAGCGTAGGCGGAGCTCCATCTTCGGAGTCACAAACAATGTTGACGATGTGAGATGATCCTAGTTGTCGTAACCTTCCTGGGGTCCATCATCCTGGTACTCCTCTTCATAGTCTGGTCACGGGAATAGCCAGGGACAAAGCCATGAGTACTCTTTAAGTACTCGCAAACTAATACTAACAAGTGAAGGGGTTTTTTGTAATAGGACACTAAGCTCTAGGGTTGTTTTGCAAAAAGCCAGATTTACCTCTACTAAGTTCAGAAGCAAGAAAAGATAGTTAAATTTTATAACACCTAAGTGGGAACTTGTATCTCATGCCACAACTCTGTTGGGGTCAAGTCAACTTCTTGATTCATTTCACAAGTCATTTTGAAAACATCTGACGGGGAAACAGTATGGCCACTCCAACTGTCCATAACCGCGGACGCGGCTATTCGAATAGTTTGACACTCTACAGAGATTGTACACTTTCACCACAATATTTGATATATCCGTCAGGAACAAATCCTAAATTCACCATACTCAGTATGCGGATAATCAATCCTAACCTTTCAATTACACGCCCTAGTATAAGCACCTCTTCTGTGAGTTTGGCCTCCCAACCATGACCAACTGTCATCTTGGGTACTGCACAGGTGGACAATCTTCACAAGTTAGCCTCAGCTCAGACCTTGGCCGTGAGGGAACCAATACTAAGGTATATAAGTTTCCAGTCAAGCCCTACCCAAATCTCGAGTATTGTGGTTGTACGGTAAAATTGGAATGGTATCGCATCCAGACAACCATCAATTTTATAAAGGGCTAAGGCTCATGCCTCAACTTTTTCATCACCAAAATCATCTGGTGTTCGTAAACACATGTCAAAACATTTCCGTAGAATGACTCATCATTCTAAGGTTTTCATAACCATTTTCACCAAGTATTCCCATCTAAAGTTGATCAAGTTTTATGCTAAGCACTAGCATCTACAAGTGGGGGTAAGTACTAATGAGGGGTGGTAAATTAGTGGGGTTTAACTAAGTTCAATTGCATGTCTTAGGATGACATGAAGATTATCTAGCTTAGGCCAAGTTTTATGCTCTTTATGCAACCTTCAATTATCTTCCTAGAATCTACAAGTTACTTCAGTAAACTCTAAGTAAAAGCTTTGATAAAGGAATAAATTAGAAAGCTTGCAAGTAAAACTAGGATTGGGTTATCAAGTGGGTATAATCATATATGCTTAAGGCATATAGTTGGCATGGTAACAAGCAAGTATTGGCTTGCATAGGTATAGTATCTTGCAAGTGTTGACTTGCACCATCAACTATTAGTATTAGGCTTGCATCAGTGTCAGTATAAGCTTGCCTTGTGCAAAGCAGTGGTTGAAGTTCTCCTCGGCTTCTTCTTCGTAGTATCCTCCTTCCTCCTCGTATCCTTGGTCGGTACTAGCGTCTATAAATAAATACGAAGTACACAATCACCAAGCAATACTTAACTACTTTCAATCATCACACAAAGGGGTTCTATAGATGATCTAGCATCATCACTAACATTACCAGATTAAAGCATTTGTCTTATTTTTTTTAGAAAAGTAATTTCTACTCATTGAAAAACTACTTAAGATTTAATATTCTCCAAACCGAACATGGGATCATGTTGACACATGTCATCACCACATATTTCAGTACATGGGAATGTGATTTAAAGTGGTGTCACAATTTAATAAGGTTTAACCTTTTATTTTAATTAAATAAAGTGACTAGAAATGCCTATGTGGCATTCTTTTATTACTTGGACATTATTTCTGCAAGTAAACCCATATATTTTTATATATTCTGAAAGGTATGATCAAATGTGATTTTTGAGAGTTGGAATCAACTCAAAAGCTATTATGGTTTAAATTTGAAAAATGGTTGAATGCAGAAAAGCTTCTGCCTTGTTATTTTTACCAAGGATGATCTACAGATCCAAATGATTTGAATCCAACGGACTTGGATTAAGCATTTCAATATCTTTCTAACAAAATTGGTTTCATTCCATTTGGTTCAATGAATCGAGCTGGGTTGATTTTTGAAACTAGGTACAGAACTGAGTTTGAATCTAAATAAAAAAATCTAAATTCAAACGAGTGGGCTGCGCGGGAAAGGTTAACGGGCCGGCCTGCTGCGCACAGCGCTTACGCGGGCTGGTTAAGTGGCTGTCCCCATGCGTCAGTGAGACGGGGGGTGCAAAGCGGCCAGGGCAACGTGGTGTGTTGGATTAGAAGTAAGATCAACGGCTGAGGGTCGTCTTCGATGATGAACTAGTCACCGGAGAGCTCGAACCCTAGCAGCGCAGTGGGGGTCGTCGAGGGCTCACCGGGGCTCAGGCGAAGGTCGGCGATGCGGGCGAACGACGAAGTCGACACCGGCGAACCTCCTGGTACCGACAGCTCCTCCTAGGGTGGACGAAATCGACGGCGCCCTTCTTCTCCAGAGGCGGCCTGCTCCGGCGCAATTCCGGCGATGCGCTGCTCGCCTTGCTCCGGGACTGATGCGGGGTGGTTCTGGGTGAGAGGGGAGTGGAATGGTGTGAAGAATTCGAGCGGGGAGGCCTCTATTTATAGTGGCGAGAAGGGACCGACGGGCGCAAGCTAAGCTCATCGTGGTCGACTGCACAGAGGGCTATCGGCGTGGGCGAGGGTAGGGGCGGTGCTGTGCTCCCTGGCGAAGCTCAACGGCGTGGTGGCGAGGCGTGGGGCGGTGCGGATTGGTCGGAACGCTGCGGTGCTCTGCGCGTGCCCGACGGAAATTTTAATGACGCACAGCTCGCGTGGTCCGCGTGGCGGCGAACGGGCGTGTCTGCGGGGTTGCTAGGACGGTGGTGATCACGTATGCACGCGGCGAGGGCGGCGCGCGGTCTGTGGGCGTCTGTCGAGCGTGGAGCACGGGGCGCGCTCTCGGCATGGTTGCAGAGCAGCTTGGCATGGTCTGTTCATGTGGTCCAGGGGCTGGCATCGCTTGCGGCTGGGACAGTGAGTTGCGGTGGGATGCTAGCTTGCTCCCAGACAAGGTTGGCGAGGCTAGTGCTGCTTGTAGCTTGCTGTCCACAATGGGGTGACCATGGTGCTCTCGGGTTGTTCACCATTGATGACAATGGCTAGCTTACAGTGGTGCTAGAGATTAGTTAAGGTTGTTAGATGATCTGCTAAGGCTAGTGGTGCCCAGAGAGGGAACAAGTTAGGACAGAATCACTGCACACTATAGTGTTTTGATTTTGTTTGATTTAAATCTGCAAGGTGTTTGATGAAATGGCCGCATGAATTCAAGTTTTGAATTTTGAAAAGATTTTTGGTGGGTGTGCTAGCCATGTGATGGTGAGTCTGTGGATGCTTGGGTTTTGAAAGTTGAGCTTGGTTGAGTGGTTTTTGAAAAAGTGGGATCTTCCCATATGATATAGATTCAATTTTAAACTGTCATTTAAACTATGCATTCAAAGGTTTTTAGATGATCACAAAGTGGGCCTTGGTACTTGGTTATGAGTACTATCAAGGGGTGCAAAGATCCAAACAAGTTTCTGTTAAGTTCTGAAAGTTAGAGATAGCCAAAGTAGGCATGGGAGTTAAATTGGCCAAAGTGACCATTCACTTGTTTTATTTGTTTTGATTTATTTGTCTTTGGGAAAAGTGCGGGGATTGTTTATATGATGTTTATATGACCTAAGAATCATTTTACAAGCAAGGAAACACACAAGCATGGCAATTCAAAAGAATCCAAATTGAAAAGCTTTTCTTATGCATGCCTTCATATTTTTAATGGGAAAAGTTTTCGTTAACCCTAATTTTGATGATTAGAGTTTGATGATCCAAGTTTAGTATTTTTGGAATGTTAAAAACCTTACCCCCTTGAACAAAATCTCGTCCCGAGATTTGAAAAAGGATGAAAAAGATAACCTAGGATTTGAAGAGATCGGGAAACTCCGTACTGATGTGATCTTCGCGCTCCCAGGTAGCTTCCTCTTCTGTGTGGTTGCTCCACTGAATTTTGAGAAACTTGATGCTTCGGGTTCTGGAAGTTCTGAAAGCTTCTTCCAAAATATGGATGGGTACTTCGGGATAGGTTAGGTCATCGTTGATCTCTATGGTCTGATGATCGATATTCTTGAACACTTCAGTCTTCTCCGGAACTTCGAGGCACTTGCGAAGTAATGAGATATGGAACACATTGTGCATGGCTAACATCTCTTCGGGTAGTTGCAATTGATATGACACTTCTCCTCGACGGTTCAGAATCTTAAAGGGGCCGATATATCTGGGGGCTAACTTTCCTTTGAGTTGGAAACGCTGCATTCCCTTCAATGGCGACACTTTCAGATATACAAAATCTCCTATGTTGAAGGCGAGGTCTCGACGTCTCTTTTCGGCGTAACTCTTCTGTCTTGACCGGGCTGTCTTGAGGTGCTCACGAATCTTGTGAACCTTCTCTTCTGCTTCTCATAGGATACCGGGTCTGAAAATCTGACTCTCTCCTACTTCCGACCAATTCAAAGGGGTGCGACACTTCCTTCCATACATGAATTCAAATGGGGCCATTTGAAAACTAGCTTGATAACTGTTGTTGTACGAAAATTCTGCAAACGGCAGACAATCTTCCCACTTAGATCCATATTCTAACACACAGGCTCTCAACATGTCTTCGAGTATTTGATTTACTCGCTCCGTTTGTCCATCGGTCTGAGGGTGATACGCGGTGCTGAAATCTAGGCGGGTTCCTAAACCTTCTTGGAATTTCTTCTAGAATCTCGAGGTAAACTGAGTTCCTCGATCCGATACGATGTTCTTGGGGACTCCGTGCAAACTGACGACTCTAGCAATGTATAACTCCGCTAGCTTCGAACTCTGATATGTGGTCTTGACGGGTAAGAAATGGGCGACTTTGGACAATCTGTCCACTATGACCCAAATAGAGTCATTTCCCCTACTAGAAGTAGGCAATCCGGTGATAAAGTCCATTCCAACGGAATCCCATTTCCATTCCAGAATCTGCAATGGTTGCAACAATCCAGCGGGTCTTTGATGTCCTACCTTGACTCATTGACATATATCACACTTGGCGATATAGCTTCCGATTTCTCTCTTCATCTTATGCCACCAAAATTGCTCTTTCAAATCTTGATACATCTTAGTTCCTCCGGGGTGGATAGAATAAAGAGTATCATGAGCTTCCTTAAAAATAACTTCTTTCAACTCAGAATCTGTTGGTACACAAAGGCGTCCTTTGTACCACATAAATCCTTCTTCGTCTTTGGTGAATCCAGGTACTTTGACTGTACCGATACGACGCTTGATTCCGTCAATACTAGCATTTCCTTTCTGCGCCTCTTTGATCTGGCTGATCAAAGTGGGTTAAAGTTCGATGCTAGACAAAAATCCTTCACTCACTAATTCCATTAGAAAATCTTCCATCTCTTTGTGCAAGTTTGGTTGCTCCTTCAAAATCATGGAGTTCAAGCGGCACGGCAATCTGCTAAGGGCATCTGCTACCACATTGGCTTTACCAGGGTGATAGTGAATGTCCAGATCGTAATCCTTGATTAACTCAATCCATCTTCTCTGTCTCATATTCAGCTCCTTCTGAGTGAATATATACTCCAGGCTCTTGTGATCCGAATAAATCTCACAACTATTTCCCATCAGATAGTGCCTCCATGTCTTCAGGGCTAAAACTACGGCTGCGAGTTCGAGGTCATGGGTTCGGTAATTTTGCTCATGTTGTTTCAGTTGTCGAGATAGATAAGATATAACTTTGCCTTCTTGCATTAGCACACATCCGAGACCGATCTTGGATGCATCACAATACACGTCGAAGGGCTTCGTGATATCCGACATGATTAAGATTGGGGATGAAATCAATCTCCTCTTTAGTTCTTGAAAACTCGCTTCACATTTGTCCATCCATTCAAACTTCTTGTCCTTCTTCAGCAATTGGGCCATGGGTCGGGCGATACTCGAGAATCCTTCTACGAACTTGCGGTAGTATCCCGCCAATCCGAGAAATGCACGAACTTGGGTTTGAGTGGTTGGGGCTTGCCAATCTTTGACATCTTTCACTTTTGCAGGGTCAACGGAAATTCCTCCGGCTGATACAGTGTGTCCGAGGAATCCTACCTCCTATAACCAGAATTCACATTTGCTAAACTTGGCATACAATTGATGCTCTCTAAGGGTTCCAAGAATGGTCCTTAGGTGTAGCTCATGTTCTTCTTCTGATTTGGAATAAATTAGAATGTCATCGATGAAGACAACGACAAAATTATCCAGGAAATCCATAAAAATCTTATTCATGAGATTCATGAAATAAGCGGGGGCATTGGTTAATCCAAAAGACATGACAGTATACTCGTATAATCCATATCGGGTGGTAAAGGCAGTCTTGGGAATATCCTCTGCGTGAATCTTGAGTTGATGATAGCCAGTTCTAAGATTAATCTTAGAAAACACCTTGGCACCGGTCAACTGATCAAACAAATCTTCTATCTTGGGAAAGGGATACTTGTTCTTGATGGTGACATCATTCAACTTCCGATAATCCGTACACAAACGGTTACCTCCATCCTTCTTGTCCACAAATAAGACAGGTGATCTCCATGGTGACGCACTTGGTTGAATTAACCCAATTTCCAACATGGAATCTAGTTGCTTCTTTAGTTCTTCTAGTTCAGACGGGTTCATACTATAGGGTCTCTGGGCTATGGGTCCTGTTCCGGGGATTATTTCAATGATAAACTCGATATCCCGATCTGGGGGCATACCGGGCAAAACATCTGGAAATACATCGGGGTATTCACAGACTATCCGGACTTGGTCAATGGTAGGTTGGGCTATACTCTTGTTGCACTTGAATTGACGAGATAAGGTTTCAGATATATGCTCGATTGATAGTCCGGCTGTACTGGTCATGGTGATGGCTTTCTTGGCACAGTCAATCAATCCTTTATGTTTGGACATCCAATCCATTACTAGTACTACTTCCAAACCATTAGTTCCGAGTACTATCAGGTTAGCATAAAAATCTATGCCATGGATTTGCATAGGGACGACTTTGCAAATTTGCCTAGCTTTGGTGGTTGAACCGGGAATTTGGACGATCATAACATGCTTCAGTTTGGTTGGTTGAATTTTACTAGTGCATGCAAATTCTTCGGTGAAAAATGAGTGTGATGCACCAGAATCAAACAACACTCAAGAAAGTACTGAATTAACAGAAAACCTACCCAGTACGACGTCTGGTGCTTCCTGAGCTTCTTTAGCATGCATGAGAAAAAGACGGCCGTTGCAGTTGAGTGAATTCCCTAGGGCAAACCTTCTTCCGGGCTGAACACGACGTTGTTGCTGAGCTAGGGCATTTGCATCGGGGCTGCGGTTCTTCTTATTGGGGCACTCGTTGGAGTAGTGACCCATATTTCCACAAGTCACTTGCGACTTGTCCTTTGCTGCAACAGGCACAACATTGCTTCCAGTCCTCGGGGCAGTGTTGGTGTTGGCGGTAGCATTGTTGTTGTTGAACTTGGGTGGGGCACGGTTGAAATTTCCAGAGTTGCCGGGGTTGTTGTGATTTCCTCCGGGCCTCGGGTTTCCACGGTTGGGATAGGTCGAACGGTTCATCGGGGGTCTGTTGGTTCTCGAGGCAAATCCTGGAGATGGGTTGGGGCGGTACTTTGGGGTCTGATGGGTTCCTGGTTGATGCATCATGCGACGCTTGCGGTTCTCATTGGCTTGGTTGATCTTTCCTTCCATCTGGATGGCAGAGTCGACAAGGGCTTCAATATTAGCAAAGGGGATATTGAGCAACACCGTCTGCATCTTATCGTGCAGACCATTCAAGAATCTCTCCTTCTTCTTGGCTTCAGTGTCGATCTCATCCGGGGCATACCTAGCTAATGACAAGAATTTGTCACGGTATTCCACTACGGTCATCCTTCCTTGCTTCAGTTCTCTGAACTCATCTCTCATCCTCTTGATCAAACCCGGTGGCACATGGGTTCTGCTGAACTTGACCTTGAATTCTTCCCAGGTAATCATCTGTCCTCCGGTCATTGCACGAACGCTGTTCCACCATGCTCTGGCATCTCCGGCTAGATAGTGGGTGGCGAACAGAACTTTCTCGTTGGCTTCCACTCCGGCGACTTCTAGGTTATTTTCCATGGTTTGCAGCCAATCATCTGCATCTAGGGGCTCTTCTGACTTAGTGAAAACAGGTGGGTTGGTGTTCTAGAAATTCTTGAGCTTAGATCCATGGTTGTCCTGATTTCCGTGGCCTTGATTGTTGTGGGCTAGCTGAGCTATCTACTGAAGGGTGGCTAGGTTGGCTTGACGTTCGGCTCTTTCAGCTTCGCGGTCAGAAACCAACATTTGCAGTATCTGCAACATTGGGTCCGGGGATGAACCACTTCCTCCACGTGGCATCTGAAGATTGAGATAAATCATGAGAAAAGAGGGAAATTTCTAAGGTTCTGGGACTTTGAAAAGTTTTTAAGGTTTGACTCAGATTTTCTTGCTTTTTCCCTCATTCATTCATTCATTCATAGCACACGATACAAACACACATCACAAAACAAGAAAACAGATGGTTTTAAGAACCATTCCAGAAACTATGATACAGTGGGACCGAATACAACTCACTACGCTAGTGCTCAAGTGCTACTACTCCTCGGAGTCGGTGTAGTCGTCATCCTCATCGTCATCGATGAAGGCGTAATCATCTTCATCGGTGAAGAAATCCATAGCCTGATCCTCCATAAAATCATCATCATCGCTGAGATAGGAGTAGGGATCTCCACGAAGATCCTCTCCGGCATTCTCCCTTTCTTCCAACTGCATGTCTCTCTCGTGGATGGTCTCCTCCAAATCCGAGATACGGTGGTGAAGACGGGCAATGATGCTCTCCTTCTTGTCGAGCTGACAGCAACAAGACTTGCGATCCTTTGCTAGCATGGCGATGGTCTGATCCTTCGTCTTGATGATGGCGGACTTGTGGTTGGAGTATTCACGGCAATTGTCCAACTCCTGCTGACGATCGTACATCATGAAGCTAAGGTGGTCCAACTGAGTCTTCGGCTCGTGGTGGTATGGGGCTTCCAGTGGCTCTCCATTAGCATCACACCTTGGACAAAACTCGATGCGGGTTCCCTTGATCTGGTTGATACTCTGCCCACACAGACGGGCAAGAGCTTCCTGCATGGCCCTGGCAAGTCCATCGAGCTAGTTGTTCTCTCCTAAGGTGAATTGAATTCCCTCGGCAGTGGGAGGTTCAATCTTTCCTCGGATACTTGCAACAATTAGCCACTGCAGATCTTCTCCTCCTTGATCATTGAGCTGAGCTCCGAAGAACTCGGGGTGCGGCGCTCCAGAAGTTCCGAAAGCTGGTCCAAATCCCGCTCAAAGATAAGGTCTCTGCCATTTCCCAACTGGTAAAACTTGCTGCACTTCACGTCCATCTAAAAGAATATAGGATGAGTAAGTTAGTAGAGTGATCAAGTGTATCAAATTTTATGTATTTTACAAGAGTTTTTGAGGAACATGAATTTTTATGAAAGAATCAAGGTGATAAGAATAGGAATAAGTTTTTGTAAATATTTGCTTCATTTGGTTTTGAAACTAAGTTTTTGATTCAAATTTCCAGTCTAACTAGGGTCTCCTATGGTCAGGATGGCTCTGATACCAACTTGTCAACACCCGGATTTTTAATCCCAGATGCCTGTTATGCCATACATTGCAATCCCAGGATTACCATTTTTGCGAGACATAACATAATTGGGTACCACAGTACATCATCCATTACAAACCATACATAAGGTCTTATACAAATAAGGATCTCACGATCCAGTTCTTAATACAACTCAAGCAGCGGAAATACGTAATAATAAAGGTAGCGTAGGCGGAGCTCCATCTTCGGGGTCACAGGCAATGCTGACGATGGGAGATGATCCTAGTTGTCGTAACCTTCCTGGGGTCCATCATCCTGGTACTCCTCTTCATAGTCTGGCCACGGGAATAGCCAGGGACAAAGCCATGAGTACTCTTTAAGTACTCGCAAACTAATACTAACAAGTGAAGGGGGTTTTTGTAATAGGACACTAAGCTCTAGGGTTGTTTTGCAAAAAGCCAGATTTACCTCTACTAAGTTCAGAAGCAAGAATTTTATAACACCTAAGTGGGAACTTGTATCTCATGCCACAACTCGGTTGTGGTCAAGTCAAATTCTTGATTCATTTCACAAGTCATTTTGAAAACATCTGACGGGGGAACAGTATGCGGATAATCAATCCTAACCTTTCAATTACATGCCCTAGTATAAGCACCTCTCCTGTGAGTTTGGCCTCCCAACCATGACCAACTGTCATCTTGGGTACTGCACAGGTGGACAATCTTCACAAGGTAGCCTCATCTCAGACCTTGGCCATGAGGGAACCAATACTAAGGTATATAAGTTTCCAGTCAAGCCCTACCCAAATCTTGGGTATTGTGGTTGTACGGTAAAATTGGAATGGTATCGCATCCAGACAACCATCAGTTTTATAAAGGGATAAGGCTTATGCCTCAACATTTTCATCACCAAAATCATTTGGTGTTCGTAAAATCATGTCAAAACATTTCCGTAGAATGACTCATCATTCTAAGGTTTTCATAACCATTTTCACCAAGTATTCCAATCTAAAGTTGATCAAGTTTTATGCTTAGCACTAGCATCTACAAGTGGGGGTAAGTACTAATGAGGGGTGGTAAACTAGTGGGGTTTAACTAAGTTCAACTTCATGTCTTAGGATGACATGAAGATTATCTAGCTTAGGCCAGGTTTTATGCTCTTTATGCAACTTTCAATTATCTTCCTAGAATCTACAAGTTACTCCAGTAAAATCTAAGTAAAAGCTTTGATAAAGGAATAAAGTAGAAAGCTTGCAAGTAAAACTAGGATTGGGTTATCAAGTGGGTATAATCATATAGGCTTAAGGCATATAGTTGGCATGGTAACAAGCAAGTATTGGCTTGCATAGGTATAGTATCTTGCAAGTGTTGACTTGCACCATCAACTAGTAGTATTAGGCTTGCATCAGTGTCAGTATAAGCTTGCCTTGTGCAGATCAGTGGTTGAAGTTCTCCTCGGCTTCTTCGTAGTATCCTCCTTCCTCCTTGTATCCTTGGTCGGTACTAGCGTCTATAAATAAATACGAAGTACACAATCACCAAGCAATACTTAACTACCTTCAATCATCACACAAAGGTATTCTATAGATGATCTAGCATCATCACTAACATTACAAGATTAAAGCATTTGTCTTATTTATTTGTTTTTTTAGAAAAGTAATTTCTACTCATTGAAAAACTACTTAAGATTTAATATTCTCCAAACCAAACATGGGATCATGTTGACACATGTCATCACCACATATTTCATTACATGGGAATGTGATTTAAAGTGGTGTCACAATTTAATAAGGTTTAACCTTTTATTTTAATTAAATAAAGTGACTAGAAATGCCTATGTGGCATTCTTTTATTACTTGGACATTATTTTTGTAAGTAAACCCATATATTTTTATATATTCTGAAAGGTATGATCAAATGTGATTTTTGAGAGTTGGAATCAACTCAAAAGCTATTATGGTTTAAATTTGAAAAATGGTTGAATGCAGAAAAGCTTCTGCCTTGTTATTTTTACCAAGGTTGATCTACAGATCCAAATGATTTGAATCCAACGGGCTTGGATTAAGAATTTCAATATCTTTCTAACAAAATTGGTTTCATTCCATTTGGTTCACTGAATCGAGCTGGGTTGATTTTTGAAACTAGGTACAGAACTGAGTTTGAATCTAAATAAAAAAATATAAATTCAAACGAGTGGGCTGCGCGGGAAAGGTTAACGGGCCAGCCTGCTGCGCACAGCGCTTACGCGGGCTGGTTAAGCGGCTGTCCCCACGCGTCAGTGAGATGGGGGGGTGCGAAGCGGTACGGGGCAACGTGGTGCGTTGGATTAGAAGTAAGATCAACGGCTGAGGGTCGTCGTCGACGATGAAATAGTCACCTGCGAGCTCGAACCCTAGCGGCACAGTGGGGGTCGTCGGGGGCTCACCGGGGCTCAGGCGAAGGTCGGCGATGCGGGCGAACGACGAAGTCGACGACGAAGAACCTCCTGGTACCGGCAGCTCCTCCTGGGGTGGACGAAATCGACGTCGCCCTTCTTCTCCAGACGCCGCCTGCTCCGGCGCAATTCCGGCGATGTGCTGCTCGCCTTGCTCTGGGACTGAGGCGGGGTGGTTCTGGGTGAGAGGGGAGTGGAATGGTGTGAAGAATTCGAGCGGGGGAGGCCTCTATTTATAGTGGCGAGAGGGGACTGACGGGCGCAAGCTAAGCTCGTCGTGGTCGACTGCATAGAGGGCTATCGGCGTGGGCAACGGTAGGGGGCGGTGCTGTGCTCCCTGGCGAAGCTCAACGGCGTGGCGGAGAGGCGTGGGGCGGTGCGGATTGGTCGGAACGCTGCGGTGCTCTGCGCGTGCCCGGCAGAAATTTTAATGACGCACAGCTCGCGTAGTCTGCACGGCGGCGAACGGGCGTGTCTGCGGGGTTGCTGGGACGGTGGTGATCACCTATGCACGCAGCGAGGGCGCGCAGTCTGTGGGCGTCTGTCGAGCGTGGCGCACGGGGCGCGCTCTCGGCATGGTTGCAGAGCATCTTGGCATGGTCTGTGCGTGTGGTCCAGGGGCTGGCATCGCTCGTGGCTGGGACAGGGAGTGGCGGTGGGGTGCTAGGTTGCTCGCAAACAAGGTTAGCGAGGCTAGTGATGCTTGTAGCTTGCTGTCCACACTGGGGTGACCATGGTGCTCTCGGGTTGTTCACCATTGATGACAATGGCTAGCTTACAGTGGTGCTAGGGATTAGATAAGGTTGTTAGATGATCTACTAAGGCTAGTGGTGCCCAGAGAGGGAACAAGTTAGGCCAGAATCACTGCACACTATAGTGTTTTGATTTTGTTTGATTTAAATCTGCAAGGTGTTTGATGAAATGACCGCATGAATTCAAGTTTTGAATTTTGAAAATATTTTTGGTGGGTGTTCTAGGCATGTGCTGGTGAGTCTGTGGATGCTTGGGTTTTGAAAGTTGAGCTTGTTTGAGTGGTTTTTGAAAAAGTGGGATCTTCCCATATGATATAGATTCAATTTTAAACTGTCCTTTAAACTATGTATTCAAAGGTTTTTAGATGATCACAAAGTGGGCCTTGGTACTTGGTTATGAGTACTATCAAGGGGTGCAAAGATCCAAACAAGTTTCTGTTAAGTTCTGAAAGTTAGAGATAGCCAAAGTAGACATGGGAGTTAAATTGGCCAAAGTGACCATTCACTTGTTTTGTTTGTTTTGATTTATTTGTCTTTGAGAAAAGTGTGGAGATTGTTTAGATGATGTTTATATCACCTAAGAATCATTTTACAAGCAATGAAACACACAAGCATGGCAATTCAAAAGAATCCAAATTGAAAAGCTTTTCTTATGCATGCCTTCATATTTTTAATGGGAAAAGTTTTTGTTAACCCTAATTTTGATGATTAGAGTTTGATGATCCAAGTTTAGTATTTTTGGGATGTTACAGGTGGAGCCTTCCGAAACTCGACACTCTGGCCAAATCAATGAGGACAGGCATCAAGACGAGAGACGTCTTGACGTGAGATACACCCTAGGACCACCGTCTTTATTAGAACCAAGCCATCGCCCCCCACGTTTCCCATTGGCCTCTACCAAGACCGGCTGCCCCAAATCGCACCGGCAGCCCGAAGGCATGGCCTATAGCATAAGCGACGCATGCCACCTGAAGCCTCCGCTAGATGGCGTCACGAGTTTGATCACGCTAGAGGCGAGCAACCACCACACCGTAAATGTAGGGCCGCACGACCGCACCGCCATCGCAGCACCATGCTGCAGCGCCCCTTGCCAAGGCCACGTTCCAGTCGGCAAACGCGACCCCCGCTGACATCCGCCATGGGAAGACCAATGCCGATGCGACCGAAGGGCTCCCCGCGGAGGAGAGGATGCCACATGAGGAGACCGTGCCGCCATCGCCGTCGAACGGAGGCCTTTGACCATCAGCGTCTTCCAGCGGCAGCGGAGGAGCATGTGAGAGGAGGCGCTGGGGGCGGTGGCGGCTAGGATTTCCACCTGAGCCGCTCCCTTGGAGAGCGACGCGGGGAGTTAGTCTAGTGTTCAGTCCTTTGGTCTCCCCACGTCCTTAATTAATAAACAAGATGAATGTTCTACAATTCCATGCTTATTCGGTTTGGGTGCAAGCATCACCGTGATCATTGTCTATGAAGTTGTCTGAGATAGCAACCTGTCAATAGTGATTCTGGTTGATATGGCCTGAGTAGCCGCGTGGCCTGACTTGATGTTGGCAGTGGACATCATGTCGTCAGATATGCCATGGGTTGGTTTCTTACAACATGAGTCATTGGTCAAAGATGTTGCTTGTCACGATATTCGTTGCAAACTCGGTTTTGTTTCCATGATGATGTTCATGTTGAAACCGTGCGGGTGAAGGTTGTGTGCCCGGCGATCGGTTGCTTTCCAGCAGTAATTCTTAGGCACGCGAGTGGGGTAGCAACACATGATGTCTTCATTTGGATGTGGCTCTTCAAGTACCAAGTCTTGATTTCTCGGGGTAAAAACCCTAGGTCTGATCTTCATTGGTTGTATGTGGCAATGGTGAACTTATAGCTATTTTTTGTTGAAAGTATTGTCTAGACATTGCTCGGACTATCTCAAAGTGGAAACTCATGATCCGACTTTGATGGTTGGAAATGGCGCATCGTTCAAGAACCTATTCTGCAGTCTAGTTGTAGCGAATAGTGACGTTTGTCTTCGGTTGCTGCCAGTTAGTTGATCACTTTGTGAGTACTATGTGTACATCATTAATATATCAACTAGTCCTTACCATTATGTCGTTAGAGAGACTAGTTGTAATTGGTGCCACAATGTTTGTACACTATTCACTCTGTTTCTAAATAGTAGGAGTATAAAATATTCTGGAAACATGAGTATTCTGATCTAAATTAGTTATTGCAGGTTCAATAAATCTAGACGGATTTCGCAAACATTTTACCTGAATCTTCGACTATTGGTTTAGATCTGAGAAAGTATTATTTACCGAAAACTACGCAACATACGCGTCAGTGACTCAGTAGACGGTTCCTCAATAACCAGAGAACTTGTCAACCCTAACTAGAGAAAGATGTCGTCAAGCCTGAAACACAGTATAACGTGGCCGGCAGGGGAAACAGCAATGTGCCAAACGTTGTCTTTTCTCGTGGTATAAACATCCTGTCATTTCACCACCAAATGGCGCCATGAACCTGCAGCTTCTTCAGCCTCGAAATCACCGCTTGACTGATTCTCTAGGCCGCTATCTCTTCCCCTATAAATACATTCGAAATGACACTGATCTTGCCAAGCCATATAGCTACAGCCCACAAGTCGAGCTGCAACGAACTAAGAGGAACACATATTACAAGAGCGCATCACCAATGGCTTCCCAGCAATTGATGCTCTTGGCTGCCGCGGCCATCGCCGCCGCCTTCCTCCTGGCGCCGGCCTCCGCCGACGACTTCATGGTCGGAGACTCCGCCGGCTGGACCCTCACCTACCCTGCCACCTGGACCGAGGGCAAAACCTTCGTCGTCGGCGACAGCCTAAGTATGCTTCCGTGCACGCAACCTTGGATTCTCAACTCTTATTAGCCAGTACCAGTATGGCCTGTATCGAAATTGCTAACATCTGTGCTTGTTCGCAGCGTTCATGTACCCCGCCGGCAAGCACACGGTGATGGAAGTGACCGGCCCGGACTTCAGGGCCTGCAACGTGACGGGGAACCAGTCCCTCGGCACCTGGACTTCCGGCAAGGACACCGTGCCGCTCGACAAAGCCGGGAGGAGATGGTTCGTCTGCAGCGTGGGCAACCACTGCGCCCAGGGCATGAAGCTCCTCGTCGTCACCGCCGACGCCGCTCAGGCCCCGGCTGGCCCGCCGTCCAATTCGGCCTCTTTTGTTGGCGGAGCGGTTTCACAGGCAATGGCGGCGGCCGGCGCCGTGGCCGCTGCCATGCTCATGATATGAGTGATCGTTCTTGACACTTTGAGACACGATCGTCGATTGACCGGAACCTGCGTGTCCTGTGATCGATCACCAGTGTGCTTGGGCTTGGGAGGAGTACCTTTTTCTTTTCTTTCGATTGGATTGTTTGAGCTAGCTAGACTAGCAAAAGCCTTCGAATAAGTTTGTATCGTCACTGCGGGTAAATTCCTTCATTAATTAATTATTAGATGGAGTACTACCTTTTTCCGACACATGGATTGTATTGTGTGCCGCTCCTTCACATAGATTTATGTTTACAGACAGGGACATCTACGTGGGAGTGTTGTAATCTGAGGATTACATGTGTTCACAAATGCTAAATTGTGCGGATGTATGGAAAACGACATCCTTAATCTTTTATACTATGCTAGTTTCTTTATGCCTTGGTGAATTGAGGGAGTGGGGCAATAGGATATATTGTTGGGTTCTTTTTTGAGATGACTCCACAACATATGCCTATAATGGCTTTTCGAACTAGAGCTAGTATCTTAGATAATGGTGGTTTATTTCATCATCATGATATGAATGTATCAATCCATGCAACACGTCCCATTTCTCACCTCGTGTCTATGCTTTAATACTGCTACTAGTTACTTTCTCGTAAGCTACTGGAAATATGTTGTCGTTTCATTTATTTTGATATTGTTAATTTTATTTTGATTATCACTACTCATCAAAGATCTATCAAGTCAGGAGTATCGTATAAGCAGGTGTAGTTAAGGGTGAGTCTCAGTTCCTAAAGTCTTATCGATATCATTTTGTCCTGAGTTTTTTTCACTTTACACAACTTGTTGGGGGCTTTTTTTAAAGAACCACAACCATAACTTGTTTTTGCACATAACACCAGTTTTTGCCGTAATCATTGCACAAAACACAAAACCACCCTTTATAACCTGTTAATTTGGCAGGTTTGTTAATTAATCATCAAAGTTGACACCACCGGTAATTGGCCATGTCGCTGACGCTGAGCCATACATGCTTGGTGCGATGCTCGGGCTCACATTCTGTGGTGCTAGGTTGTCGGATAACGCAGTAGTAGTAACTCAGTCGTCGGTCTGGTCCGCGACACTGCCACCGACACTGCACAGTGAACCGCGGAAGCCATGCCCGGTGTGGCGGCGTAGATGGCCTAGGCGAGTCCTTGTGGGAGGCCGCATCAAGGGAGGACCAGTATGCATTGAAGTAGGCCTCGACTATAGAGGCGACCATGCGGTGGAGCAACAGGAGGGACGACAAGCTCTGCGGCAGAGAAGGGGGCACGCTAGGAGCAAGAGCATTAGTAAAAGAGAGGAAGATGGAGATGCGCTAACTAGGGTCTCACCTGCAACATGCTAGGGTGCTCAGGATTTTTGGATCGATTCCTTCAGCTGGGATGGCCAGGAAGGAGAGGCGGGGCTACTGGACATGACCTAGAAATACGGCGTGGTCATTGGTCGTGGTGGAGAGAATGATGTCACATGAACCGAACGCCATTGATGTTCTTCATACATAGATCACGGGATGGTCCTTGATTTTGGTGCCTAATTGTGGGGCCAAGAGGTTGCTAATGGTGTTAAGCACCCCATTTGTGTTATGCGCAACGATAACCGCAAAAACTGGTGTTCTGTGAAAAAATAAGTTATGGTTGTGGTTTTGTGAAAAAGTCCCCAACAATTGGTGTAAAGTGAAAAAACCTCTCTCGTCCTCATCATGTTGAATATAAAATTAGGGTAAAACACTTTTTAACCAAAACTGAAACGACCCCTCGTACCCGTGGCATAAGACGACAAGAAGTCCGCCAAGATGAAAATGTATGGTGAGAGGGTATTTCCCTCCCTAAGTGCATTTTGGGTGTTTATTGACAACACGATTGTGATCTTGTCATGTGCTAAGCATTTTAGGTGCTTTTGAGGAAAATCACAATATGATGATCAGACTCCTCAAAACTGAAAAGATCAAGGAATGTATACATAGATTTTGTTTATGTTTCAGTCATGGGAAACTCATACCAAGAGGGGCGCTCAATGGGAAGGTATGTGTGAAATCAAATCATGTATACAAACCCCCAATGAACCCCCACTAAAGTTTCATATGCAATGTGTAACATCCGCTGCAGTGACCCAACATACCACTTCATGATGTAGTACACTATAGTTATTGACATAATACCAATGAAACACCATTCCACTAGTATTACATCCCTCAGAGTGCTACAACAGAAACATCGCGGGGTCCAAGATATGACTATAGATTACAACTCGACTCTGTACAAAAGATCCAAAGAACACTCTAGGTTGTAGAGGAACAAAGAGAATTCTTACAAAAAAGAACCAGAGATAACAACTCAGAACTATCATACTAATAAGACTAGTATCTAAACTATTTGGCTTGCAATTACTGCTATTGTAATGCTCTACAAAAGTAGGTTTCATGGCTAGAGATTAACTTCCTATCTAATCAGGAACTTCGTCTTCACTTCGATTGAGGTGTTCGATGACTTCATTTAAGAAGTTGAGATTTTGGTAACGATTCCTTTGAACATCCATTGGTGTTGACATCGTCTTTACCGGCTTTAGAATCTAACAAGGGTTAAGAAGATACAGTTGAGTATGAGTGTACTCAACAATTTCACTAGAAAGGAGTGTTTGATGCATTATCTACAACCACAGACCAAAGGTCGTAGGTTATGCAGGTTTTCATAAACATTTCTTCAAAGGTTTCTTTTATTCTAAAAATCTATGTCCGCCAGCCTTCACAGGTTTAGCAGAACTTCATTGGGTTTCTTTCCTGCCGAGTTCGTAACTCCTACCCGGAACAGGGAGTAACATGTCACACTTTTATACACTCTGTAGTGGTGTTGCTTTACCCATAAGAGATCCTTATCCTTGTTGCATAGCCAGGCGCGCATTCTCGTTCACATTTCCTTGGTATGAGGCCCGATATATGGATCCAAGCCGATCATTGCCCTTCTTCACGACCCCGGATGCCAATCGGGTTGTATGCCAGACCCGGGATAAAACTTGTTTTAATTACAGCCTGAAAGATACAACCCTCATAGATACTAGATGCCATGGGACGTTGAGAGATCCCACCCATATGCTACATATTCTATAGAATTAAACCATGCTACAAGGATTTCAACCACAGCCCAGTCATCCGTTGACATGCAAAAGGAAGAAGATCCAAGTGACTTCTCCGTCCCATTCCAGATCTTATGGTTAAAGCGTATTATACGACGCAAGAATCACTTGAGACATTGGTTGTTAAGTCCTAGATGTTATGTTCCTTTACCACTCGAACATTCATAGTAGATTATTACCACTTGGTAAATAACCCATAATCATATCATTATGAAAATAGAGTTTTCTGAATTTTTTGAAATGTAGGTGATAACAATAGTAGATTACAAATACTTGATAGAAAATAACCAAAGTACATGAGCAAGTGTGAACTTTCCTTTGTGATTACAAGATTACGCAATCATCATCTTCAAGATGGTATAAGATCCAATACCTGAAAACGACATCATTGGTCCCGTAAGGACTAATGTTTAAAGAAGCAATATGCTATTATGCATAAGTAATGCTATGCATTTTATAAAACTCCCGAATTGAATCCCCAATATTATAATTGAGTTGAACTTAGTTGATTTCTTTAGGATTTGGTGTATCTTCAAGTTTACTTTAGAAGAAAATATATCTACAAGAAACTTAAGACTAACATACAAGATACAAAAGTATAGTACAATAACAACATATGATTAAGGTTAATTGATATCATGTAACTATTATGAAAGTCCATGTTTTAGGTTGTTAAGAGTTGAAAGAAATTACACAGCATTTTTGTTTGAAGTGGCAAAAGTAATAACATTTAAAAAAATATTGTTTATGTTAAGTTAACCGCTTCCAAATATTACTAGGATTAAAATTATGTTTTTTTTGAAAAAGTACACATGATCTTGAGTTACTATGCTTCTATTTTATTATATATTAGACCAAAGTTAACTATAAAGTAGAAATGGACTTAAGACATGATGGCATTACAAAACTCTAAGTTATTTTATAAGCATAATCAAAGATCTGAGATCATCACTTCTAATACAAATGAATGATGATTTCAAGACTTTATTTGCTATCATAATCCTAAAGAAAATGTTTAAATCCTTGATGGAAGCATAATTAGATGATTTCCTTAATTTATTAAGGTTTGAAGTATTTATACAAACTTAAGACTTAATTCTATTGTTTCGAGAAATAGCTTTATATAAGTTCTACATGTTTTAGCCTTAAAGAATTACTTTCTATGTTTCAATTAATCCCAAGTTGTCAATTAAAGCTAATATGGATTTATTTTGATTTATAAATGATAAGAGAAAATATATCTTTTATTTTTTAATAGAATAAAAAGACTATAAAGTCAATTATAACATTAGTTTATAAATCCTAAATTGACTTGGAATCTTATAATTGGTATTTTATAAATTAATAAATTTATTTTTATACACAATTTTTTTTATTTTTTTAGGACTTTTCTTTATTCTGTTATATTTCATTGAGGATTTTAGTGGCTTTAATATTTAGTAGTATTTTATAATACTCAAGTAAGTAAAGTTATATTTTTCATAGGTATAGATTATTTTTTGATCATTTTGATATAACATATGTATTTTTAGGATTTTTTCTGTATTTTTTAGAGATAAAATAATCTCAGGGGCATTTTGGTAATATTCTATTTTACTTCTTTATTTACTTTGGTTTCTTTTTTCTCCTAGGCCTGACACGTGATTCCACTTGGCCCACATGCCAACCCAGCCCACCACGGGCCACTTCCCCTTCTCTCACACGACACATAACACTCATACGCACGTAGACACGCTCGACCATGCATCCCCTATGTCGTTCCCCATTCTTCTCTTGATGCCATTTCCGCGACTTGGTCGGTCATTGGCCAACTCCGGCCACCACTGCCTCCACCCTTTGTCTCAATCTCATCTCCTCATGACGCCCTACAGCCTTATCCAACTCAATTTTGGAATAGTCCCCGCATCTGGCTGCTTCCACCCCTCACTGGTACTAAGGTTGTAGTCATCTTGATAGTTCCGCTTGTTGGTGGTATGGTGATGTCCTTTGGTGGTAAGGAACATGGAATGTGTTGTGCTGCGGCTTCCATGCTCGTGGCTGCTTGGAGCTGAGGAGCTCCCTCCTCGACACTGGTGATATGTTGGTTACGGCTTGGCGTAGGTCTAGTGCCACCCCCTCTCCAACGCAGACATACTTCCTCTCAAAAGGAAGTAACTGCGGGAAACAAATCCTTGTGTCTCCTCGTGCTCCACTTTGGTTACTTCTATACTTTATCGCACTTTACTTATCTTGTTATTGCTTAGTGTTGTGCTAGGTTGACATATAGGTAAGTTCACCATAGTTGCATAATCTAGAGCGTTTACCTTTTGTGTCAAACCATAATTTGAAAAAGAGTAAAATTTGAAGTAGCACCTATGCACCCCCCCCCTCTAAGTGCCCATACGATCCTTTCAATTGGTATCAGAGCCTCGGCTCTTTATTCGGGCTTTACCGCCTAAGAGTAAATGGGTAGCCAAGTAGGAGAAGATGGTGGTGGTACTAGTAACACTGTGTCCATGGAGGATCTCAAGAATTTGGAAACAAGCTTGAGATCCACCCTAGGCAATGAAATCAAACAATTGCACGACCTAGTTGAGCAACTTGTTAAAGATAGATTAGCCTCACCACCTCCTCCTCCTCGAGAGGAACCTCCACCACTACCAAAGGTGAATGCCTCGGCATCACCCACGGTTGTGGTGGTGGGGGATAGCCATGACAACACTAATCCCTCCACCAAAAAGGATGATGGGAAGGTAGAGCAGCATGAGGTTCCCAATTGGTACTCTCCCGACCCACCTATCCCTCACCCACATATCAACTATAGAGGTGACCCACCTAAGCTAGCTGAAACTTTATTTGCTCAATGGCAATCATTAATGAAATCTCATGTGCCCAGCTCTTGCATTGAATTGTGGAATATCATTGAAGAAGGACTCCGAATTGTAGATCCAACCAACTTGACAAGAAGAGAAGTTGTCAATAGTCAACTCAATGCCACCGTGTTGCACATGATTCAACAAGGTTTGTGTACAAAATATTACCTTCACATTGAACACCTCAACACTGCCAAGGAACCTTGGGATGCTCTCACTAAGAGCATGAGAAGAAACCGGTATGATACACTGAGCAATGAAGCCAAAGGCTTTTATATGAAGTATGGTGAAGATCATGAGAAGACCTGTATCGAAGGCTCAAGTCCACTGCCACCGCCTTTAGGAATGTGGGTGCCTCATATGTGGATGATGCTTGGATAAAAAGGAAATATGTGAGTGCACTCATGCCCTTTGAGACCACTTACTTGAAGAGTCTACAAGGAAGACGCAACTACCATCTCATGACCTCCAATGAAGTTATGCAAGAGATGGCCGCTTTCAAGGTTGCTGCCAAAAATTCCAAAGATGCCCGTGCTCGAGCTATTGTAATGAGAAATGGTGTCAACCTTGCCTTAAAGGCCAATGTTGTGGAGTATGTGGATGAAGAAGAAGTGATGAAGGCTTGTCTATGAGCCACCCCGGTGATGTCAAGGTTGCTCATGGTGAGTATATGGCCTTCTATGCAAGAAACTTTTGGAAATACCCCGCCAAGGCCAAGATGGAGATGCAACAAAGAAGAAACCCAAATGGGAGAAGAGACAATGGCTCAAAATTGAGAACTTGCTTCAATTGTGGTGACCGCTACCATTTTGTTGCCGGTTGTCAATATGATAAAAGAGAAGATCATGGGGGTAACTTGTGTTAAAGAAAAACTCCAAGGCTCCTTTCAAGAATCCCTTCATCAAGAAGAATCCCACCAACAAGAAGTCGGGTGAAATTGTCTTGATTACACATGAAGAACTCTCCTCTGATAATGAAGATGATGAAGAGGAAATATCAAGTGGTGTGGCTACTCTTGCCACTACTTCTACTCCCACATTCTTCCTTTTCGACTCTCCAAATGAGAATATCTCCAACAAGAATGCCACTTGCCTTATGGAAAGAGGAACGGAGGTATTATCATCTCCTCACCCCTCTTCTTTGATTGATGACGAAATTGATGAGGAGATATATCTTGAGGTCAAAGAGGAATTAGTTGCTTTTGATGTGTTTATGACTAACTTGCAAGGGGAACACAAGAAGCATTTTGTGAACCTCTTGAGCCAACTTTTTCACACACAAGAGCTTCTTAATGAAAGATGTAAACTAGGAGGAGAGCATATGATTGAGGTGGATTCACTAAATATTGCTATAGAAGAAGAACAAGATACTAGGATGTCCCTTGAAATAAAACTTGAAGGCCTCGATGAGGAAAATTATCAAATTATTAATAAACTCATCAAGGAACGTGATCATGCCATTGCTAAGTATAAAAAGGCTAAAAAGGATAAGGTTGAGTTTTGGTGTTGTTCATGAAAAACTTGCCGAGGACTTTAGGAAGCTTGGCAAGGCTCACAAGGTCTTGGAAAGTGAACTCTTGTTGCTCACAAAGTCTCGTGAAAAAATTCAAACTCAATTGCCTAACATTGCCTCACCTAGTGTTTTCATTTCCTCTAGTAGTACAAACACATTTGAAGAAAATGCTAGGTTGAAGGGGGAGCTTGCTAATGCCACCTTTCCCAAAGAAAACAAGTCTATTGATGATCTTTTGAGTAAGCAAAGGTCAAATAATGAGAAAGGGGGCATTGGCTTTGCATCCAAAGACAAGAAGAAGAACAACAAGAAAAATAAGGCCATGCCCACACAAGCAAAAGACAAGGCCATTGTGGGTAGTAAGATCATAAGTGGCAAAACTATGTCACATGATGATTTTGCAGGAAGTGCTAACCCTCACTATGTCTTAATGCGTGATTATTATGGTGATGTGTATGCCAATATGTTGGCTGATGACCCACAAGTGTAGGGGATCGCAACAGTCTTCGCGGGTAGTATTACCCAATTTATTGATTCGACACAAGGGGAGCCAAAGAATACTTGCAAGCCTTAACAACTGAGTTGTCAGTTCAGCTGCACCTGGAAATAGTTCTTGCTCACAGAAGTTTATCAGTAGCAGCAGTTTGTAGTAGCAACAGCAAAGCAACATCAACATCAACAGTGAAACAGCAGCAATAGTAACAGTAACAGTAACAGTAGGATTCGAGTGTGGTAGGCATAGGGATGGATGACGGGCGTTGCATGGACGAGTCTAAACATGTAACTTAAAGAACTAGGGCATTGTAGATAAATAATAATAAGCATCCAAGTACTAAACAATCCTAGGCATGTGCTCCAAATATAGTCATACGTGCTCGCAATGAGAACTTGCACAACATCTTCTGTCCAGCCAGCCCGTGGCAGCGGGTCCTCTAGGGAACTACTGGCAATTAAGATGATCCTTTTAATAGAGCACCAGATCAAAGCATTAACACTCCATGAACACATGTGATCCTCACACCACAACCATCCCCTCCGGTTGTCCCAATTATTGTCACTTTGGGGCCTTTGGATCCGGACAATGATATCTGTACACAACTTGCAGATAAGATCATAAACAATACTATCATAATGATTCAATAATAAGTTCAGATCTGAGATCATGGCACTCGGGCCCTAGCGACAAGCATTAAGCACAACAAGTTGCAACAAAGTTGAATTGCACTAATAGAGATACTAGGCACTATGCCCCTAACAGATCTTATTCGATTACATGATAGAACTCATCCAATCCCTACCATCCCCAAGCCTATAGCGGTGGATTACTCACTCATGGATGAGGGAAACATCGGTGGTTGATGGAGATGCGTTGGTGATGATGATGGCGACGATCCTCTCCAAATTCCTCGTCCCGGCAGGGTGCCAGAACGGAGTTTCTGGATCCAAATCTTGGTTTCTGGTGATGGCGGCGGAGCGGAACTCTTTGTGGAAAACTATCGAACCCCCCTCTGTTTTTAGGTCAGAAGACAACTTATAGGCGCGGAGGGAGGCCGAGGAGCTGCATGGGGTGGCCAAACCTCCCCTAGGCACGGGGTTAGTTGGACCACGCCAGGGGTGGGTCTGGTCCCCCCAGGCCTCCCCTCTGTCTCCCCTTCTGGCTCCGTGGATCTTCTGGTGAGAAATAGTTTTTGGCATATTTTCCGGGATTTTTCCTGATAGTTGATTTTCTGCACAAAAACAAGACACCAAGGTAATTCTGCTGAAAACAGCGTCAATTCGTGTTAGTTGTATCCAAATTACACAAGTATAGAGGAAAAACAATAGCAAAGTGTTCAAGAAATTAGATACGTTTTGGACGTATCAACTCCCCCCAAGCTTAGCATATTGCTTGTCCTCAAGCAATTCGGTTGAAAACTGAGTGCGATAAAAGAACTTGCACAAACACTTTGCTTCATACGATGTATATATTCTCAGCACAGGATTAGATGCTTAGACAATTCATAATAAAGAGTATGCAACTAAGTCTACTCAATAGTCATTGCAAGCTATGAAGAGAAACCAACACAATAATAATAAGTAGCATGGAACATAAACATAAGCAACATTGCAATGCTCATAATAAGGTATGATATAGTGGTATCTCGCTTGCCTTTGTTTGAAGAGCACAATATAAATGCCAAGGCACCTCTAAAGTTCACATGAAGACTAGAAATAAAGATATCGGAGATACAAGCATCAAAGTCATGACATAATTAACCAAGTTTTGGAACAAACACAAGAATGACAACTATGCTCTCAAGAAGGTGCTCATAGAATAATTAGTGACTTAACAAAGTTGTGAAAACGGTTTTGTGAAGGTTTGAAAGGCTACCTAATGCTGAAAGGAAGGTACTCATTAGTTTTGAGCTCTCACTGCCCCTATCATAGGCATCTTCATGTGGTTAAGGTGAAAGTAAGGTCCACTCTGAATCATATACTTGACAGACCATAGACTGGAAATCCCAAGTCCCTTGAGTACGAGGGTCGCTCCGCATGCTACTCAACTTTGGTTACCTGAAAGTTCTTGTCATTGTAAATACATGCATATCATCGAGAACCGCCAATGGGGTACCCCTTGCACATGGTATAGGAGCTTTCCCATAACCAAAATGACAAGGCAAGTAGACAATGAGCATCTCAGCAATCTTTTTATTTACCATATGCATAGCTTTTTTATTGAGGAAGCTTCATAGATGCTCATTATAGTGATGCTGCAAGTTTCCACCATGATTAAGCATGGATTAGACTAGCGGCCCAGGAGTTTCTCTAACACAATGTATAAACTCCATGAACTAACAACTTCCCCTTTTATTTCACATCGTCGACATCCATAAACAAAAGAGCAAGGAATCAACTGGATGAGATATCCAAAAAGTGTTGAAAGCGTTCCCCGTGACATCACGGTTCTGCTGACTCCCAGTATATAATAAGCAAGCATATAACTTTCATGGACTAGTCACAATGGTTCAAGTTTATTAAGCGCAAGAAATAAAGTGTGCCATCAAGTTCGTGAGAGCTTTACTAACTAACTTTCTCAAAACAGACAAACATTTTATTTTGGAAGAAAACACGACATATATAAAATATGCACTGAAGTATCAAATGATGCTGATAGGTAGGTATGGTGGACACAGCTGGCAATATTGGTTTTGGGGAGTTGGAAGCACAGATAGAGAACATACTCAGTGGAAGTGAAGGCTAGCAATAGAGAGGGAGAGACAAACGAGAGAGCAATAACTGTCATAATCATGCTTGCAACAAAATAGGACTAATTATGGCATAAAGTGATACAAGAACTCTGAGGCAAAATACATCATCGAGGCTTACTGACCATTGATTAGTCATATGCATGCGTGACCATGGGCCAAGTCGATTCACAAGAACAGTCAGAGGAGGATACCACAATATCATACCAAAGTATGAATAAAACAATGGAAGCAAATGTTCATATGACATGCTACAAACTATTAGCAAGCTGAGCTAGTCATAGACAACCAAGAACTACTAAGCATCCATAATGACATACACCTTACACAAACAGGCTAAGCATGCTGACAATGATGAGTATATGTACAAAAATGAAACAAATAGAGTTTGTTACCAGCCTCTTACCACACCTCGAGTTGTCTTAATCTTCATTATTGCCCTTCACTTGTGTGACTTGAATAATTAACATGAAAACCAATATCCACTGAGGACGGCTGAACCCTGCGAAGAACTCACAAAACCAAAGAGGAACAACAAATATTTTTGGTGTTTTCGATTTTTTAGAAATAAGCAAACAACGAAAAACCAAACAAAAACAAAGCAAACCAAACAAAGAAAAATCTTTTTGGATTTTTGTTTTAAGGCAAACCAAAGCAAAGAAACAAAGAAACAAACCAAGAGAAACAACGAAAATATTTTTGGTATTTTTGGGTTTTTAGAAAGAAGCAACAAAAACCAAAAACAAAGCGAAACGATGGATATACAAAGAACCGACCGAACATGATATATAGATGAGTGTGACGTCGGTGTATCCCCCCCCCCAAGCTTAGGCTTTTGGCCTAAGTGGGGCTCAATAGCACGGATAATAACTCCATGCTGGTGGGTCATCATAGGAATGATCATAGTCAGGCACCTGTGATGAAGAATAAGACGCGCCCCAATCAAATGAGGGCTACTGGTATGAAGACTCTCCCAAGTTGGAGGGCTGAACCGAATTGTCTTCGGCATCCTCTTCAACATTCTCCTCTTGCTGGGAGAGTTCCCCCACATAAGTGTCAACCTCCTCCTCCGAAAGTGACCATCCTTGCCTGTTATCAAAGTTAAACAAAGCAGGTGCAGGCAAATAAACTATTTTCTCACTCCTACCCTTTCTCCGACCTTGCTGGACAAAAGATAGTTCAAATGACAAACTTCTCACATTAGCCCCCAAAGAAACAAAACCATGCTGAATCATGGATTCAATATCAAGCCTCTCTATGGAAAACTGAAAATCTCAATAATAAGGCTCTAAACCATGGAAAGCTAGCAACCTAGAAGCAATGAGACCTCCACAAATTCCACCTTTCTCACGGTTGGTGGTAAGACGGTGAGCTATCAAAGCACCCAAACTATAAGAACTATTCATATTCAGAGCAGCTACAATAAAATCTAGATCAAAAGAAGACAACTTTCTAGTAGTCTTTCTAGCAAGAACACACTTGGTAATGAAATAGGAAAAGTATCTAATAGCTGGGAGCTGGATGTTCCGAATTTTACCACTCTCCTTTGAGAAGTCGAAACCTTGGCAAATCTCAGCATACAAATCAACACGTGAATTGGGCCTCTCCTTGATCTTCTCACAAGATCCCCACTTAGGTAGTCTAATTGCTGCACAGAAATCAGCAAAGGGCAGGTGGACAGGCATATTATATATTTTGTAATGGACCATGGGATTAGGAGTAGACCAAGTGAACTGGAAGTCCTGCACAAAAGCCATGGTTAGCTTAACATATTGGATTGGTTCACCTTCAACAAAGTGCTCCAACCCTCCTCACGATGAACCTTCATTGGCTCATGCACCATCAAGTCATATTGATTCAGTGAATAAGCACTCATCTTCTTTGCTGAAATTTTTAGACAACCATCAAACCAAGTGATTTCTAAGTTGATAAATGATGAGCAACTACTATAGGAACTTGCTAGATGACTACACATGCATCAAAACAAAGTTTCTAAGCATAGAACAAGCATGCAAGCTCAAACAACCTGTCACCTACAGTAGCAAAATACTCAAGATACAATCAACCAATCACAAATCTAATTGGACAAGTGGAGGAGGCACATACCAAGGAACAATCCCTCCAAAAATCAGCACTTGAGATGGGATGAACAAGGAGATCGAAAATCGCGAGCAAGAACAGCAAGAACTCGATCTTGAGCAAATTTTCCGGTGTTTTTCGGGAGAGAGAAAGAAGGTGGCTTTGAGGAGGCAGACAGGAGGGGCCCAGGTGGGCCAGACCCCCCTAGGCGCCAACACTAGGTAGGTTGCGCCTACCATAGGTGTGGGGCCTAGGGGTGCCCCCTGGGTCATCTCAGGTGCCACTCTGCCCGTTTTTGAGGAAAAAATTATTTTGAATTTTCTGGGATTTTTCGGGAAACTTTATTTTTGGCCATTTTTCAGGGTATGAAAATTGATTTTCTCGGAGAAACATTTTTTTCAAAAGAAGCAAAAACAAACCAAAAGCCAAACTACAGGATCTCTAAGAAACTCAAACAAGCAAACAACTAGCAAAACTAAAGCTAAAGCAAAGACTAGGAAGGAGAGAGGAAAAAGAAAGCAAGTATAACCATAGTGGAAACATTATTTTGTTCATTAAAATCCTTTTGTTAACAAGGTTGATCAAGTCTTGTTACCAAAACAATCTTATATGAAACAAAACTTTACATTTCACAAGGTGATTATGTTACCTCATACTTGATAGCAATGGTCCCAATCATAATAGTTTCAATATTTTCTTGTGGAATGGGACAATATATTTATCCAACCTTTATGCCTTCAATATTTTCAATAGAATTCAGGCAATAGCTTCTAACAACCTTCTTGGGGAAATAGACAGTGTGCTCTTTGTCATCAATATTGAATGTTACTTTTCCTTGATTGCAATTGATGACAACACCTGCAGTATTAAGAAAAGGTCTCCCAAGAATAATAGACATATTATCATCTTCGGGCATTTCAAGCACAACAAAATCAGTTAAAACCATGCAATTATGAGCAACTTGAACAGGAACATCCTCACATATACCAACATGGACAGTAGTTGACTTATCAGCCATTTTCAAAGAAATATCAGTTGGTATCAACTTTTCTAGGTGGAGTCTCTTATAGAGAGAAAAAGGCATAACACTAACTCCACCTCCCAAATCACATAAAGCAGTTCTAACATAATTATTCTTAATGGAGCAAGGAATAATTGGTATACCTGGATCACCAAGTTTCTTTGGAACCTTACCATTGAAGGAGTAATTAGCAAGTAGAGTAAAAATCTCCTCATTAGGAATCTTCCTTTTATTAGAGACAATATCCTTCATATACTTTGAATAAGGAGGCAACTTAATAGCATCAGTCAAAGAAATTTGCAAGAATAAAGGTTCCATCCACTCACAAAACTTGTTGTAGTGTTCTTCCTCCTTTGACTTGTGTTTCTTACCTGGAAAAGGCATAGGTTTCTGTACCCAAGATTCTCTCTCTTTACCATGTTTATTAGCAATAAAATATTCCTTAGTGTACCTAGTATTCTTAGTGTGTTTCTGATGTTCTTCCTCAACTTTCTCCTTATCAGGAGACTCATTATTATTACCACTCCCAGTTTCAGCATCAGAGATAGATATACTATTAGGATCTACAGCAGGTTCAAGTGGTTCCTCAACTTTCTTATGTTTCTTTTTCTTCCTCTTACGAGGACTACCACTATCCTCACCTTGTTGGGAATCCTGCTCTATTCTTTTAGGGTGTCCTTCAGGATATAAAGGATCTTGAGTAGCTGCACCACTCCTAGTTCTAATTCCATAAGCATGTTTATTTCCTGAAGCATTAACTAGCATATCCTTTTGCACCTTAGCAAGTTGATCAAGTTGAGTTTGAACCATTTGAAAGTGTTTACAAAGCATTTTAATATCATTAGAAGTTCTTTCTTACCATATCTTTCAACTCATGGATAGCTCTAGAGTTTTCAAATAAATGATTCTGAACTTGTTTATTAAAGTGACCTTGTTTAACAATAAAAATGTCAAGTTCCTCTAAGCATTTATCTGGAGGCTTACCATAAGGAATATCACCTTCATCAAAGTGTTGGAGAGAGTGTACCTCAATAGTAGATGAGTGGGAATTTGGCTTACATAATTCTTCTATAGGAGGTAGATTCTTCACATCTTCAGCTCTAATACCTTTCTCCTTTAGACACTTTTTAGCTTCCTTCATCACTTCGTCATTTAATGCAATAACTCCCCTCTTCTTTGTTGGTGGTGGTGGAACTAGTTCAGGAACAACTGGTTCAGGAGTAATAGGCTCAGGAGTATTCAACCCAGTTGAAGTCCAATCATCAATTCTTGCTTATCTTGTTCATTAATTCTTCAACATTTGTATGAGTCCTTTTCCTGAAAACACAATCAGCAAAGCTATCTAGGTAGGTCCTAGAATCATCAGTTAGTCCATTATAATAAATATCAAGAAGCTCATTCTGAGGTAATGGACATCCAGGATATGCATGTATCAATGAACATAATCTTTTCCATGACTCCGACAATTTCTCTTCTTCTTCCTGTTTAAAATCAAAAAGTTTCTGCAAAGAAGCATGTCTAGCACTGGGAGGAAATTCTTTATTGGAAAAAGAAGCAATCAGGGCTATCAATGGAACCAGGAGGTAATCTATTAAACCAAGCCCTAGCTTCTCCTTTTAGTGAAAAAGGGAAGATCTTAGCAACAAAGTACTTTTGCATTTTAAAATCATCAAAGAACAAAGCACTCATAGTAGAAAGCTCATTCATATGAGCCACATCACTCTCATTTTCAGTACCACAAAAAGGTTCTTTCTCAACAATATCTAAATAAGTTAAATCAAGAGAGAAATCATAATATTTTTCCTTAATATCTATGGGAGAGGTGTCAAACTTAGGATCATAGGATTTCTTGGGCATAATAGTACATCTAGCAAGGAGACTCTTAATAGAACTAGCACCATGTGTGTTTTGGCACTCTTCAACAAATTCATCAGTGAGCTCAATGTAACCATCATTAATATCAAAACTCTCACTAGACTCAGGTGAGATAATAGGTGTAACAGTGTCGTCACTAGGAGTTTTAGTATTTCCTAGACTAGACATGGTAGCATCTAGAAAAGGACCTAATGAACCACTCCCATCAAGCAAAGTAGAAGTAACATCATGAGTATCAAAAGCAGTTTCAGATTCAACAGTAGTAGCAGTGTGTGTAGCATGAGTATGTGGTGGTGGTGTCACAAGCTTACTTATAACAGACGGTGAATCAAAAGCAACAGAGGTGTTTAGGATTGTACCTCTTCTTGTAGTGGATGGTAAAATAGGGAACTTTCCATCATGAGACTTCCCCATGATGAAAGGAGTAGCAGTGAACAATAATAGATCCAAGTGAACTTACAAATAAAGATATGCTCCCCGGCAACGGTGCTAGAAAATAGTCTTGATGACCCACAAGTGTAGGGGATCGCAACAGTCTTCGCGGGAAGTATTACCCAATTTATTGATTCGACATAAGGGGAGCCAAAGAATACTTGCAAGCCTTAACAACTGAGTTGTCAGTTCAGATGCACTTGGAAATAGTTCTTGCTCACAGAAGTTTAGCAGTAGCAACAGTTTGTACTAGCAACAGCAAAGCAACAGCAACATCAATAGTGAAACAACAGCAATAGTAACAGTAACGGTAATAGTAGGATTCGAGTGCGGTAGGCATAGGGATGGATGACGGGCGTTGCATGGACGAGTCTAAACATGTAACTTAAAGAACTAGGGCATTGCAGATAAATTATAATAATAAGCATCCAAGTACTAAACAATCCTAGGCATGTGCTCCAAATATAGTCATACGTGCTCGCAATGAGAACTTGCACAACATCTTCTGTCCAGCCATCCCGTGGCAGCGGGGCCTCTACGGAACTACTGGCAATTAAGGTGCTCCTTTTAATAGAGCACCGGAGCAAAGCATTAACACTCCGTGAACACATGTGATCCTCACACCACAGTCATCCCCTCCGGTTATCCCAATTATTGTCACTTTGGGGCCTTTGGATCCGGACAATGATACGTGTACACAACTTGCAGATAAGATCATAAACAATACTATCATAATGATTCAATAATAAGTTCAGATCTGAGATCATGGCACTCGAGCCCTAGTGACAAGCATTAAGCACAAAAAGTTGCAACAAAGTCAAATAGCACTAATAGAGATACTAGGCACTATGCCCCTAACAGATCTTATTCGATTACATGATAGAACTCATCCAATCCCTACCATCCCCAAGCCTACAGCGGGGGATTACTCACTCATGGATGAGGGAAACATCGGTGGTTGATGGAGATGCGTTGGTGATGACGATCCTCTCCAAATTCCCCGTCCCGGCATGGTGCTAGAACGGAGTTTCTGGATCCGAATCTTGGTTTCTGGTGGCGGCGGCAGAGCGGAACTCTATGTGGAAATCTATCGAACCCCCCTCTATTTTTAGGTCAGAAGGCAACTTATAGGCGCGGAGGGAGGCCGAGGATATGCCTGGGGTGGCCAAACCTCCCCTAGGCGCGGGGTCAGTGGGCCCGCTCCTGGGGTGGGTCTGGGCCCCTAGGCCTCCCCTCTGTCTCCCCTTGTGGCTCCATGGATTTTCTGGTGAGAAATAGTTTTTGGCATATTTTCTGGGATTTTTCCTGATATTTGATTTTCTGCAAAAAACAAGACACCAAGGTAATTCTGCTGAAAACAACGTCAGTCCGTGTTAGTTGTATCCAAATCACACAAGTATAGAGGGAAAAATAGCAAAGTGTTCGAGAAAGTAGATACGTTTTGGACGTATCATTGGCCCGCTTGATGGTTATATTGGTTGGTACATTTGGGTTCCCAAGACCCTTGTTGCTAACAAAAGAGGACCCATTGAAAAATGGGTACCTAAAAACTAGTTTGATCTCTTGTAGCATGATGACCCACAAGTATAGGGGGTGTATCATATTACTTTTGATAAATAGGAGTGTCGATCCCAACGAGGAGCAGAAGGTGCTGAACAGTGGTGTGGAGCAGGAAATCCCTGTGAATACTTAGCAAATGGATTTTTAGTGGTTTTCTGATAAGGCAACAAAACAAAGTGCAAGTAATAAAGAACAAATGCCGCAAGTGGCCCAATACTTTCTTAGCAAAGGACAAGCCGGTGGAAATACTTATAAGGACCAAACGTTCTCGAGGACACATGGGAATTCTGTCAAGTGCTTTCGCTTCATATAGCTGAGTACTCTTCTTTGGTGTTGTAAGTGTTGTGTGGGTGAACCTGTGCTAATGTACCGACCTTACTTGGACTAATACATACTTGTTATTAAACCCCCTACAAACATTCGTAACTACAGGAAAGTAATTAAGATATAAATCTAACCATAGCCTTAAACTCTGAGATCCTACACTCCCTTGTGCAAAGGTGTCCTAACGGGGGTTCAGGTTTCTGTCACTCCGGCAACCCCACAATTAGTAGCCAAATACACAATGCATTCACCTAGGCGTATAAATGGTGAAGTATCATGTAGTCGAAGTTCACATGACACCACTAGAAGAATAGCACCACAACTTAAATACTAAACCATTGAATAATAACTCAACACAAATCCACTAATAACAACATGACTTCTCCCATGTCCGCAAGAACTAAACGAAATACTCACAAGACATCATATGGATCAAGATCAAAGATGATACGATAATGGATAACAATCTGAACATAAACAATAATCCAATGGTTCCACTCACAAGCGTCAACTACAATAGTAATCAACACCGGGAAAGTTTCCCCTAAGAACTAAAGCAATATCCAACACAATTGTTATATCGGGACAGAGTGGTGATGATGGTGCTGGTGGAGATGATGGTGTGGATGATGATGATCCCGATGAAGCCTAGCTTGATGACGGTGTTGATGGCGACGATCTTCCCTCTCCGAGAAGGAATTCCCCCGGCAAAAATCTGTCTGCCGGAGAGATCTTTCTCTCTTGGTGTTTTCCGCCCCCCAGAGGCGGCGGAAATCTATCTGTGGTCGCTCCCCGAGGCTTAGGATTCCGAAGGAAAGATATAGGCGAAGGGGTGGAGTCGGAGGCCGGGCAGGTGGGCCTCACCTGCCGTAGGCGCGGGGTCAGGTGGGCCCGTGCCTAGGAGGGTGTGGGCCCCCTGCGGCCCCTCTTCGCTCCTCCTTCTGGCTTCCTTCGTCTTCTGGTAAAATAACATGTTTCCATATTTTTTTGATCTTCGCAAAATTGCACCGAAACGCCTTCTTTTCCATCAGAATCCAGACTCCAACAGTCCATCCTCCAAGAATCATCCAACATGCATAAACATATGAAAAGCCATAAGTAATACCTCATAATAAGACAAATATCAATGAATAGAGGTAAATTATGATATAGAAAGGTGATTCAAATTGGGCGTATCAACTCCCCCAAGCTTAGAATTTGCTTGTCCCCAAGCGAAAACTAAGCTCAGTAAACATGTCCACAGGTTTATGGATTGAAGTGTCGATAAAAGAATATGAACAAGAAGCATCACACTTACCATTGCACAACTCATAGAAGAAAGCAACTCACCATTATATAACTTAGCTTGCAACCAAGTACAATAGTCACAATAGAGATGCATAAAGATAAATCATAATTGGATTTGGCAAACTTGTTCTTGGTCAGAGAACTCCTCGCAAACAGTTTCACAAAAAATTTTTGTAGAAATTTCAAAACAAGGGCACTCTTTGCTCAAAAAGGTTTTTCACAAGTGAAGGCCTTCAAAGTAATACTCAATAGATACGAGTTTTGTGCAAACAAGGAAGATAAAGAACATGATTGAATAAATCACCATATGAATGCTTGAAACACAACAACTCAAATGCTTGCTGGAGAAAGAGAGGAAGTAGGTTTACTGACTCAACTTGGAAGTAGGAGAAAGGTCCCTTTATAGAGGGAAGCAGGTATTACAAGTCATAAAGAGCTTCCAAAAGATTATGATACTTACTAGCTTTGAGCCCTCATTGCCCTATCATAGGCATCTTGAGATGATTAAGGTTAAAGTGCACAAAGATGGAGTATATGCTTGACGAAATATACGTTGGCAATCTCATGTCCCTTGAATATGAAGTCCACTCCTCATGCTACTCAACTTTGGCCACAGGTAAGTTCTTGTCATTGTAAGTATTTGCATATCATTGAGAACCTCCAACGAGGTACCCCTTGCACATGGTATAGGAGCTTTCCCATAACCAAAAGGACAAGGCAAGGAGATAATGATCATCTCAGCGATCTTTTTATTTACTATGTGCATAGATTTTTATTGAGGATGCTTCATATATAGCTCACTATGGTGTTTCTGCAAGTTTCCACCATGATTAGGCATGGCTTAGGCTAGTGGCCCAGGCGTTTCTCTAACACAGGATACAAACTCCATGGACTTACAAGTTCCCTCTTTATTTCACACCGTTGACATCCATAGACAAAAGAGCACGATATCAACCGAGTACAAAGTACAGGTGAAATGTTGAAAATGTTCCCCGTGACAGCACGGTTCTGCTAATTCCAATGTATAGATGCAAGAATATACAACTTCGATGGCACAATGGTTCAATTCTATTAGGGGCAAGAAATAAAGTGTGCCATCAAGTTCGTGAGAGCTTTACTAACTAGTTTTCACATAACAAAATACTTTTTAATTCGAAAGGTAGATGAAACTTGAGAATTTTCTTGGAATAGCAACAAAGCTACTAGGTAGATATGGTGGACACAAGTGGCAGAGGTTTTGGTTCAAAGGGATTGGAAACATGAGAAGTATGCCTTCTCAAAACAGGTTTTTGGCTAGCAAGGCTGGGTAGCAAGCAAAAGAGTTGAAAGAAACAAGCAAACATACAAGTAATAAAGCCAAACATGAAATCTTCCTTGAAGACACAAAAGATCTTAAATAAGAATACTAAGCTTATGAGCCAACAAGAAAGAAAACAAATGATACAAAATACCTGTAAGATTTTTTCTTTCTTTCTTTTCTTTCAAACCTCAAAATTGTTGCTACTGACCAGAGCTCGGTTTGCCAAAACCAATTTAGATCCACTTGATGATCCCAAAGTGATGCCAATATTGATCAACAAGATCCATCATATAATAGAGATTGCAAACTAAAATAAGAAGTGCAAAAAGTAAAAGATGAAGCTTCTCATTAATATTCAATAAAGGCACTCACACTAAGGGATACATAGATAATCAAATAAAGGAGAGATACTTCCACATGCAAACCAAACTATAAGATAACCTCTCTACCACAGATATGAATCCACTAAAAAGGTAAAAGATAAAAGATAATGGTGGTGATACCGCGGCACTCCCCCAAGCTTGGAACAAGCCAAGGGGATGCCAAACCTGATGATGAATTACTTCTTTGGTGGTGGTGGTGTTGCCCCTTGTTTAGGATAAGAAAACCCTCCAACATCTTACGAAGCTTGTTGTTCTCCTCTTGAAGTTCATCCACCTTCATCCTCAAAACATGGTATCTTTCACAAAACTCATCAGTGGTTCGAAGGGCTTTCGCTACCTCGGGGCAGTATCTGAAGTCCGGACCAAAGGCTATGATTCCCTGCATGTGGCAAGAAAAAGCATCTGCAGTGTTAATTTCTCCTACAAAAGTAGGTTTCCTTCCCCTTGTTCCTGCGGCGGTTTGTTCTTCCAACTTTATCTCCACGGGCTTCTTGCCTTTGTCGTTGGCGGAGGCCATGGCGCTCTAAACTTTGAGAAGATTTCCTGACAGAAACAGATTGAAATGAAAATACGAAGAGAAAATGATGCACGAACCTCTAGGGATCTGGGGGATTATATATTACGAAGTATCAAGGCATAAGGAAGGTTCTGATACGGAAACAAGGCAGAGACGGAGTTCGAGGGTGGCACACCCCCTCCAGGCGCGGCCAGGCTAGGCCCGCGCCTGGGGTGGGTTTGTCCACCCCGGACTTTGTTTCCTCTTCAGTTTCATCTTGTAGTATTCCTTATGTATTACAAACATCAAAAATATAAAAAGATTGGAGTTTCACGAACCTTCTGTTTTCACCACTTTTACCTATTCAAAGACGAACTCTGCAGATTCCTCTTCTCCTTCTCCTGAAAATTTCCTTCTTACAAAACCTTGCACAAACTCAATGGCAACATTAGTGTAAGCAAAAACAATAGACCTTTGGTACACACTTCAACTGAAAACCCATCAACACAAAAGCTTCTGTAAGAGGCAAATGCAAATGATGGGAGAAATCTTTCAAAATAGACCAGTAGGTAAAGATTGATTTTTTCGAGAACCTTCTGTTGCTCAAATCAAAAAGTGCAGAACTGATGAAATTTGGGTAACAACTTGGAGACAAGCACAAAAAAATGCAGCTCCATACGAAGTACTGAGCTCCCTCACGAATTTTTACAATACAGCACAAAAATCTGTCCCAAAACAGCCACTTTTCACAACTCCTCTACTTCACAAAAGTAGTTGAACTTGACACAAAAACCAAAACAAAAAAAGGATAAGTAGCGGTTATAACTGAGGTAATAACTTCCAAGACTCGACAAAACACTTGGGTTATCTCCCAACAAGTACTTTTCTTTAATGCCTTTAAGTTAGGCTTGAAACTTCCAAAGACGCTCACAAAGGAGATATAAATTTGAAATGAAAGAGAGCATCAAGAAGAAAATAACCAACACACTTGAGCCTAATCCACTTCCTATGCATGGGGGTATCATGATAAAATGAATTGTTGAAACAAAAAGCCACAAGCATAGGAAGACAAAACAGATGCAACTTCAAAGCTTTCAACATAAAATGGGGAAACTTAACATTATTGAGATGCTTAAAACCATGTTTCCCTCTCTCATAATAACTTTCATTAGCACTTTGAATAAAGTTTACAATATAACTATCACTGGCAACAACTTTATCATTAGAATAAGAACACTTACAGTCATCAAAAAGTGGTCCAAGGTCATAGACTGGATCAATAGAAACAAGTTGCTCCATCCTGAAATCTTTCTTAGGCAAGCTGTTTTCACAAGAAGCTTTAACAAATTTATAAAAGTTAAACTCATAAGAATCTCCATCAAACTTAGTTAAAACTTTTTTCCTTCTTACAATAATAGCTCCACAAGTGTTCAAGAAAGGTCTACCAAAAATGATAGGACAAGTTTTGCTAGCTGCTGAATTAAGAACTAGAAAATCAGCAGGATATTTAATCTTACCACAGAGAACATCCACATCTCTTACAATGCCAATGGGTCAAATGGTTTCCTTGTTAGCAAGGTGAATAACCACATCAATGTCCTCAAGCTCACAAGGACCAATCTCATGCATAATTTCCCTATAAATCTCATAAGGAATAGCACTAGAACTAGCACCAATATCACATAAACCATAGTAGCAATGATCACCAATTTTAACAGAAAGCACATGAACACTAGCTTTTCTAGCCTTCTTAGGATGAGAGATAACATTAGTAGCATCTTCACAGAATACAATGTGCTCATCCTCTACATTTCTCATGACAGGGTCTTTCACAATAGCTACCACAAGTTTAATATTCAATCGCTCAACGGGCTCCACAGTTTTCATTGTACCTTTGCTATTTGCACTAATAATCATAGAATATTCCTTTACCTTAGCTAGGAAAGGCATTTTCTCAACATGAGGTTCAGGCACAATATGATTAGTAGTACAAACTTGAGTACTTCCAACTGGAACATGATTAACAACATCTTTATAAGGAGCGTGGTACTTATTCCAATTATTTTTGGGAATTTCTATGTAAGAGGAAATGGCCTTAAAACAGTTGGCAATACTTTGGGAATCAATACCAAACTCATTGCTAATATCACGGAAGTCATCAGTTCCCATAAAAGATTTAATGCATTCATAATCATAGTTTATACCTGAATTTCTTCCTTTGTCATTCTCCCAGGCTTCAGTGTTATCTTGAATACGGTCTAAGAGATCCCATTTAGATTCTTCCTCCATACGTGTGAATGATCCAGCACAAGAAGCGTCTAGTAAATCTTTATCATGAAGAGAAAGCCTAGCATAAAAGTTATTGAGAATAATATTGCTAGGGAGTTCATGAATAGGACATTTAAGCATTAGTAACTTCAATCTCCCCCAAGCTTGAGCTGTACTTTCTCCATCAAGAGGCCAAAAGTTATATATAAGATTTCTATCCTTATGAATCTCACTGGGAGGATAAAATTTAGAGTAAAAGAGAGATGCCATCTCCTCCCATTCCTTGGATTGTCCATTCTTCAGCAGCTTATACCATTCTTCAGCTCTCCCTTTCAAGGATATGGAGAGTAACTTCTTCTTCACCTGTTCAGTTGTGATACCTGCACACTTAAACAACCCGCATAATTCATGGATAAAAAGCAAGTGATCACCAGGATGGACAGTTCCATCCCCTAAATAGTAATTATCCGTAACACGATTAACAATACTTGTAGGTAACTTAAAAGGATCTATCTCAACAGGTGGTGGTTCATCTACTACCCTTGCAGTGGTAGTAGTTTTCCCAAAAAGAAAACCAAGTGGGTTATCCATATTGGAAACAAAGTAACAAGCAGTAACAAAAGCAATACTCACAGTAAAAGTTTCCTTTACCAGTTCCACTCTTCAATAGCGCTTCACTCTGTGGCATCCCGCAAAACCACTACTAGAAAATCGCGTTGTTTTTGTGCATTGCATCATCATGACCGCATGCTCATGTCATCATGCCACATTGCATTTGAGCATCGTCATCATCTTGCGTTTGTTTGCATAAAACTATTTGCGGAAAAACCTAATTTGTTTTCCAAACGCCCCATCTTAATTCAAACATCAAAACCGGGTCCCCGGATTATTTTGTTGTGTCCGCTGTCGGATTGCAAAAGCGCTGGTTGAAATAAATATTTTAATTATATTATTTTAGTGGGGCAGTCGAACGGGCCGAATGACCCAAACGACCACCCCAGAAAATATAATCGGTCCACCCCTTATTCCTAAACCTACCAATCTATCTACCCAGCCCTCCTCTCCACATCACTCCCTCCTGTCAGCTCTCGCCACCTCAACTCTCCTCTCTCCCCCACCCAATCCCGCGCTGCCACATCAGCAACCCTCTCTCCCTTCCCTCTCTCTACCACACCCACACAGACCCTCACACGCCTGCACACAGCAGCCCTCCACACCCGATCCGGTCCACCTGGCCCCGCCCCTGGGCCCCACCACGCGTCCCACCCGCCTGTCCCCTTTCTCCCTCTCCCCCACGCGTTCTTCTTCCTCCCACGCGCCCTCTCCCTCCTCCCACCTCACCGCCTCGCTCCTCCTCCACCGTCCGCCGCCTCTCTCCTTCCCGGCGCGCCGCCGCCGACTCCGGCCGGGACCGCCTCCCCCTGCTCCACCCTCCCCTCGCCATCAGCCTCCCCGCCGCCTCCTCCCAAGCACGCCTCCGCTCCGCCGCCTCCGGCCCACGCCCCGGCAGCAGCCGCCGCCCCACCGCGGCTCTGCCCTCCGCCCAACCACCGCTTCCGCGGCCGCCACCACCTCTCCTTCCTCCCCCGGCGCCTCCCTCCTCCTCCGCCGAAGCCCGCCCCTCCTTTCCTCCTCTCCAGCTCTACCCCAACCCGCCGCTTCTCACCTCCCCCGGCGCGCCGCCACCGCCCGACCCGAGCCCACGACCGCGTCCCCGCCTCCGTTGGCTCCTCCCCTCCGTCGAGCCCCGCCTCTCCGGTCGCCCTCCACCGTCCGCCTCCGCCGCGGAGGACCCCACGTCCCGCGTCTGCCTCCCGCCGGTCGTCGCCCCCTTCGCCGGCGAGCCCCTACTCCCGCCGTCCTGCGCGCATCCCCGGCGAGCTCCGTCGACCCCGCCCCGGCCGGCCGCCTCGTCTGCTCTCCGCCGCCGATGCGCTCCTTCGTCGACCTCTGCTCCGACCCGCCGCAGGCCTGCCGCCGGCCTCGCCCAGTACCACCGCCCTGGACAACCCGCGCGTGGGGCTCTGTTCCGTTTCCTGTCTTCTTCGGCTAAGGGAGTGTGCTCCTCTTTTCCCTGTACGTGTGCTCGACAGGGTGTTGTTGTTTCTAGTCACAACGTCTGAGAATCATGTGGCGCCTTGCGACAACTTCCTCCCGGCGCTCCGTTTGTTTCACAACGACAATGCCGAAGACCAAGGCCAAGTACCTTGCTGAGATTGTCAAGCGAACGAGGTTTCCGATGCACAACACCGACAAGAACGACAAGTGGCGAGGTAATCTGAAGTATGCCCGGCAAGGACGGCCCGGTATCAAGATCTTCATCATGGGACACGAAGGCCTCCTTCACGGAACGCCATGACCTCCTTCCCGGATCCGATGACGCGAAGCCTCGATCCCGGCGACCCGACCAAGACCCGGACCCCGATGACACCATGATCCCCGCTACAGAATGACAAGGTCGTTGGAGAGACATCGACAAGATCTACCGCCGGACGCCAAGTACTCCTTCCTAGCTTCGAAGCCCGACACCGTGGGGCCCGGCAAGATCGTCGCAACGACAAGATCGACACCGACCCGGAAGAATCCGATGTGCCCCGACGCCACGCCAAGTTCGTCTACCCGAACGCCAAGATCTACCCCGTTATCCGAGAGCAATCCCAGAGTCCGAGAACGTTTCCGTCGCACCCTGGACCCTGAGACCGACCCCGAACCCCGGAACCCCAAGTTCGTCGAGACCCTCTAATGTGTGAACCCCTTCCCGACACCCTATTTTATAAAATAATAACAACTTGTCGCATATTGAATTGTCATACTCGCATGCATATTGTGTGGTTCTGGGGGCCTTATGCCGATTCACCTCATAATTGAATATGGGGCCCATATGCGGGCAAATCTAGTCTCATATCGGCCTCATTTAAATTGATGTAGCGAATCGGTGCTATCTCTTGCCATGTTAATGCAACATTTAAATTGCGGGGTAGGTAAATAACTTGAACCGTATAATTAATTGTCGGGACCCCCGGTTCCGCTTAATATGACCTGATTTCATCGCACCTTTGCCATGTCATACACCATACACGCATCATGCCGATCTTTTGCCGTAGTATTAAATATTGCATCCGGTGTTTCTTCTAGTGTTTTGCTTCTTCGCGGATAAGGCCGTTGAGTTGATGTGAGCTTCGCCCCGATCTTCGGTTGAACCTTCGACATGTTTTCAGGCGAGCATCTCCCCCTTTCTACCTATCTTACTTTTATAGTGTTTTACTCCTTCCTGTTGATCTATTGCTAACTGTGTTGCGATGCTCTAGTTTCCGTACCTATGATATACCGTGCAGCCCTAAATTGCCTTGGACACATCCTATTACCTGTTGTTTGGTAGATAGTTGGACTTGCGCGTCGTAGTCGCTTGCTCAAGTGCTGTTGCGTGTCGTCAAGTGCCACAGTTGTTGGAGTAATGCCGCATGTTTGATGTTGGAGATTATCATGGCTTTACTTATCGTTCACTTTAATTCCTGTTTAACAACTAAAATTGAAGTAAGCAGAGGCATCGGTGGGTGATAGAAAATATTTGGTTTCCGAACGCCCACTTGTGTCCCGTAGGACCCCGAGTACTTGATACCTGTTCCTTGATTTATCGCGCTATCCACATCCGGGAGGTATATGGGACCCCCCTTAGCCAGAGCTTGATTCAGTCTTATTTCTTGGGGCCACAAACTAGTTTGAGGTTTTATTTACGATCCTGTACTTATGCCATGTTTTACTGCTTTATTTACGATTGTGCGATGGATAGCACACTGTACTGTTTAGGTAAGCGGAATGTTTTCGCGGTATCGACAAGCCCCGTTTGGGGTTCCCAGTCGTTTACAGCCATTGTCGCAGACCTTGAGTCCGTCTCGGAGCTAGCTTACTTCGTTGCGGGTCTACTCAATGGGGTGGCCCCCTGAAATATTTCTGAATCCTGTGATTGCTTTGTCGTGAAGGCCTCGTTGGGTTTTGATTTGGTTTTTCCGAGGTTGATCGAGTGTGTGTTGCTATTGGTGCACCCCGGCCGGGTAAAACTTTCTGAAAGCCGTGTCCGCGGTTATGGACGACTTGGAGCACAGTATCTCGACCATAGACAAGCATAACTAAAGTTTATTGCTATAAATTTGACTTTATAATGACTAGTAATCAGCTTCACTATAATGGAATGGCTAAATAATACTGCCCACAATTGCTTGTTTGAGATGTCGCTTGCGACCATTGTATCTGACTAGTAAGTACTGCAACTACAACAGAATGGCTAAATAAAAGTATCAACCACTGTTGGGTTTTGGGTTATCTCATGCTAACTGTATCTGACTAGTAAGTGTTGCAACTATCACGGAATGGCTAACTAAAAGTGCCCACTGCTTACTTTATCAGGATGATTATCTAAACCTGACTAGTAATTGCTGCAACGATAACTGAATAAATAAAACTGCCAACTGTGTGAGTTCCTCGGTTGACTTCCTCGTTTGGTCTCGAGGGGGAAACACCAGGATGGGTTTGCTTGATGTTAGCTTCAGGTCGGATCCGAGTAGGTCTTTCTTACCCCTCTCTGATTGCCGCCAGTTGTATCGAGTCTCTATAGGTTGTTTAGTGCATGCTGCCGCTGCCGCTTCAGTCCACCATACCTATGTAGGCGAGGGCCGCCGAATTCTAGCCTCGCCGTGTACTGGCCTCAGTACTGACGCTCCCCTTTTTCTTTTGCCCTTTGTCGGCACCCCTTTTGTTTAAGCAGGTGTTGAGATCGACGTCGTTAGCAGGGTTACCCTTCCGGCTTGGCCTGGGCAGGGTTATGGACGCCATTGGTTATTCTTCAGGGCTCTTAGCCCCATTTGCATCTTGTCCGTAGTCGGACGCCGTATCATTTTCAAGGTGATTTGGATCTTTGTATATTATATCTGTATTCTTGACTCTTTGAGTCGCTGTTGTATATATTTGTTCTGTGGGTCCCATCGAGGACTGTTGTGTAATGTTATTACTTCGTTTTCCACCCGCACGAAAGTGCCTGGTGGGCACCTTTGAATCGTTTCTATGCGGGTTTGGCGGGTTTTCGCTAACACTTGCATAGGTCCGATTCTGAGGGTGTTACACACTCCCCGGCAACGGCGCCAAAAAATAGTCTAGATGACCCACAAGTATAGGGGGTGTATCGTAGTACTTTCGATAAATAGGAGTGTCGATCCCAACGAGGATCAGAAGGTGCTGAACAGTGGTGTGGAGCAGGAAATCCATGTGAATACTTAGCAAACGGATTTTTAGTGGTTTTCTGATAAGGCAAAAAACAAAGTGCAAGTAATAAAGAACAAACACAGCAAGTGGCCCAATCCTTTCTTAGCAAAGGACAAGCCGATGGAAATACTTATAAGGACCAAACATTCTCGAGGACACATGGGAATTCTGTCAAGTGCTTTCGCTTCATATAGCTGAGTACTCTTCTTTGGTGTTGTAAGTGTTGTGTGGGTGAATCTGTGCTAATGTACCGACCTTACTTGGACTAATACATACTTGTGATTAAACCCCCTACAAACATACGTAACTACAGGAAAGTAATTAAGATATAAATCTAACCATAGCCTTAAACTCTGAGATCCTACACTCCCTTGTGCAAAGGTGTCCTAACGGGGGTTCAGGTTTCTGTCACTCCGGCAACCCCACAATTAGTAGCCAAATACACAATGCATTCCCCTAGGCTCATAAATGGTGAAGTATCATGTAGTCTACGTTCACATGACACCACTAGAAGAATAGCACCACAACTTAAATACTAAACCATTGAATAATAACTCATCACAGATTCACTACTAACAACATGACTTCTCCCATGTCCTCAAGAACTAAATGAACTACTCACAAGACATCATATGGATCAAGATAAAAGATGATATGATAATGGATAACAATCTGAACATAAACAATAATCCAATGGTTCGACTCACAAGCATCACATACAATAGTAATCAACACCGGGAAAGTTTCTCCTAATGAACTAAGCAATATCCAACACAATTGTTACAACGGGACGGAGTGGTGATGATGGTGCTGGTGGAGATGATGGTGTGGATGATGATGGTGTGGATGATGATGATGATGATCCCGATGAAGCCTAGCTTGATGACGGTGTTGATGGCGATGGTATCCCCTCTCCGGGAAGGAATTTCCCCGGCAGAAATCTGTCTGCCGGAGAGATCTTTCTCTCTTGGTGTTTTCTGCCCCCAGAGGCGGAGGAAATCTATCTATGGTCGCCCCCGAGCCTTAGGGTTTCGAAGGGAAGATATAGGCGAAGGGGCGGAGTCGGAGTCCGGGCAGGTGGGCCACACCTGCCCTAGGCGCGGGGTCAGGTGGGCCCGCGCCTAGGGGGTGTGGGCCCCCTGAGGCCCCTCTTCGTCCCTCCTTCTGGCTTCCTTCGTCTTCTGGTAAAATAATATGTTTCCATATTGTTTTGGTATTTTTCTGATCTTCACAAAATTGCGCCGAAATGCCTTCTTTTCCATAAGAATCCAGACACTGGCAATCCATCCTCCAAGAATCATCCAACATGCATAAAAAGATGAAAAGCCATAAGTAATACCTCATAATAAGACAAATATCAATGAATAGAGGGAAATTATGATATAGAATGGTGATGCAAATTGGGCGTATCATAGCACTATGCTTCTAGAGGGTCAAAGTGGGTTCTTGATAGTGGATGCACAAGTCATATGACCAGAAGCAAAGCTATTGTCAAGGAGATGAGACCAAATGATGATCAAATAACCGTGACATATGCTGACAAGTCAAAGTCTAAGGTATTGGGTTTTGGCAAGGTTGTCGTTGCTCACGATATGACACTCATGGACGTCATTCTTGTTGAAACCCTTGGATATAATTTACTTTCAGTCCGTGCTCTTGTAAAGATGGGGTTTGCCGTCTTTATTGATAATAATATTGTGGTCCTCTTGTGGAGCAAGTCTCTAAAGGTCGCTTTTGTTGGGTACGTCGAAAATTACTTGTATGTAGTGGACTTTTCGGGGAAAACCACTACAAGTGCGATGTGCTTATTCGTAAAGGCCGATGTGGGTTGGCTATGGCATCATCGTCTAGCTCATGTCAACATGAGAACTTTGCAAAGTCTCCACAAGGGTGGCCATATTGTTGGACTAAAAGAAAAAAATTGTTTTACCAAAGATCGTGTGTGAAGGGCTTGTGTTGAAGGGAAGATGCATGATTCTCCCCACAAGCCAAAAAACTTCATCAAGTCCAAGAGGATCTTGGAGCTCCTTCATGTGGACCTCTTTGGTCCTCCATTTCATGCAAGTCTTGGTGGGAAGAAATATTTCTTGGTGATTGTTGATGACTATTCAAGATACACGTGGGTATACTTCTTCAAGTTTAAGAGCGAGACCCAAGAAAATTTCATCAACTTCATCAACATGGTTCAATGTCAACACACTCTCCCAGTGTTGGTGACAAGGAGTGACAATGGCACCGAATTCAAGAACTACACCTTAAATGGATTTCTTAGTGATGAGGGGATAAAACACCAATGTTCCGCTGAATATGCCCCTCAGCAAAATGGTGTAGCTGAGAGGAAGAACCAAACTCTAATTGATATGGCTAGGTCCATGTTGGCAGAGTTCAAATCCCCCTACAACTGTTGGGCTGAAGCAATCTCCGCTGCATGCAATGCATCAAACCGGCTCTACCTCCACAAAGAATTGATCAAGACTCCATATGAAATTATTACCGGTAACAAGAATAGTAAGTGTTTTTATCGCATTAAGGGTGTTTGTCTGTCCAGTTTTGATTCCAAAGCATTAGAGCGTATTTTTGTAGGCTACGGTTGTTGGCTGCGCTGAGTTGATGTAGGAGCGCTTCGTTGGGAACCCCAAGAGCAAGGTGTGAAGTAGCACAACAACAAGTTTTCCCTCAGTAAGAAACCGAGGTTATCGAACCAGTAGGAGGAAGGAAATGTCACACAGGTGTTGGAAGCAACGCAGAGACCTGCACAACACAAACTCAAGACTTTGCCCCAACGAATCAGTGAGGTTGTCAAGCTCACCGGTTTGCTATAACAAAGTATTAAACGTATGGTGTGGAAGGTAATGGTGGTTTGCAGCAAGTAAATAAGTAACAGTGGAAGATGTATCAATGGTAAAGATTAGACCGGGGTCCATAGTTCACTAGAGGTGCTCTCCTTAAATAAACAACATGGCATGAAGGGTAAACAAATTACAGCGAGGCAATTGACAGGAACTGAGCAAGGCATAACAATGCAATTACTAGTCAGAAAGATCCTATGAGGTTGATTGGGAAATACAACAAGATACATAGACCGCCATCCAACTGCATCTATGACTAGAAGTCCACCTTCAGGTTATCATCCGAACCCCCTCCAGTATTAAGTTGCAAGCAAAAGACAACTGCTTTAAGCAAAGTGTGTAAGGTAAACAGTCCACATGTTCCATGAACAAGAGACCGTTGTTTTCTCCCTAGTAGAAACATCACATCTACAACCGAACAGATTTCTATCACTTCCCTTGGAAACTAGAGGCATGAACCCACTATCGAGCATAAATACCCCCTCTTGGAGTCACTAGCAACTACTTGGCCAAGATAGCTACTAACAATGGAGGGCATGCAAGATCACAAACAACACAGACATGATAGAATCATAAAGACAAAACCATTAATCAAACCAACATAATAATCTCAATATCCATCGGATCCCCGCAAACACAACATGCATGATTACAAATAGATTAGATCTTGATCATGAACGGAGGTCACAAGATCTATACATGAAAGCAGAAAGGAGGAGATACAACCATCTAGCTACTACATGGACCCATAGTCCAAGGTGGAACTACTCACGCATCATACCAGAGAGAAGGCCTCCGGGATGATCTCCCCTCCGACAGGGTGCCGGGAAGAACTTCAGATCACCCCCGATCTAGGGACGATGGTGGCGGAGGCTACAGATGGTTTCGTGGATTTTTGATCGGGTACTTAGGGTTTCTGCATCAGGGGCTTCTTATAGGCGAAGGGGAGACCTAGGTGGCGGCCAGGGCCACCAAACCCTATCCAGGAGCGGGGTGGGGCCCACCCGCGCCTAGGGTGGATCTGGCCCCCTTGACTGGCCCCTCCGGCTCTCCTCTGGACTTCTTGTTCCCCACGGAAAGTAATTGACTTTGTCCTTTGTCCCGTCCAATTCCGATAATATTTCTTTACTAACTTTTTTGAAACCAAAAACAGGCATCTGGCACTGTTGCAACTTGTTAGTAGGTTAGTACCAGAAAACATGTAAAAATCACCTCAAAGTGTGGACAAGTAAAGCAAAGTAGATACTAAACAAGCATGGAGCATCATAAATTATAGATACGTTTCCAACGTATCAGCATCCCCAAGCTTAACTCCTTCTCGTCCTCGAGTAGGTAAGTGATAAAAAGAATAATTTTTGAGGTGACATGCACCCTCACAATAAAGATCCAACCATTTGCAAGCATTGAAAGCTGGGATCAAAGAACTCTAAACATGTGTATGAAAGATGGAGTTCTAACAATAGGACATAGTAACTATGCATGCAACATGGCAAGCTACAAACAAAGATCATGAATAACATGCATTGAAAACGTTTGTTTGTTTCACATGCAGAAAACATAGCATAGTGGTAATCAGCTTGTCCCTCATAGAGTATCAATATAATGCATATGACACCTGCAAAGTTCACAAGGGTGACTAGAAACAAGTAGCACAAGAGCAAGTAATAACACAATATGCATCAATTAATAAGCTTTGGAACACTGCAAACAGAATGACAACTATGCTCTCTTAATGGTGCCTAAAGGTAGAAGGTGGAGACTCAATGGTGGTGGAAGAAAGACCTTTTTGTAAAGGAAGCAAGGATTACAAGTTTCAAAAAGAGCTTCCAAAAATTATGGTAATTGTTAGCTTTCAGCCCTCATTGCCCCTATCATAAGCATCTTCAAGTGGTTAAGGTTAAAGTGTGCAAGCTGGAGTATATGCTTGACGAAGTATAAGTTGGCAATCTCATGCCCCTTGAATACGAGGGACACACCTCATGCATACTCACCTTTGGGTCCAGGTAAGTTCTTGTCACTTCAAGTATTTGCATATCATTGAGAACCGCCAACGGGGTACCCCTTGCACATGGTACAGGAGCTTTCCATAACCAAAATGACAAGGCAAGCAGACAATGAGAATCTCATCAATCTTTTTATTTACCATACGCATAGATTTTTATTGAGGATGCTTCATAGATAGCTCAATATGGTGATGCTGCAAGTTTCCACCATGATTAGGCATGGCTTAGGCTAGCGACCCAGGCGTTGCTCTAACTCAGGATACAAAGTCCATGGACTTACAAGTTCCATCTTTATTTCACACCGGTGACATCCATAGACAAAAGAACATGATATCAACTGAGTACAACAAGTTACAAGTGCAATGTTGAAAACGTTCCCTGTGACAACATGGTTCTGCTAATTACAACTTATAAGTGCAAGCATATACAATAAAGTTGTCACAATGGTTCAAGTTTATTAGGGGAAAAGAATATAAAGTGTGCCATCAAGTTCGTGAGGGCCTTAATCACTAAGTTTTCACATAACAAAATAGTTTTTAATTGGAAGATAGTTGAAAAACAAGAATATACTTGGAATGGTGTAACACACCATGAATAGGAGTTTATAGTGGACACTTTGGAATAACTTGGTTTCTTGGGAGTTGTAAGCATGAGTAGAACTTACTCACACAAGTGGAGGCTAGAAAAAGACTGGGAGCAACCAACTAAGAGAGCAATAATGGCCAAAATCATGCAATGCAACAAAGCATACTAATCAAAACAAAGAGTGGTACTACAAGTCAAGGACTAAATGATCATAGAGGCTAATGGTGACTTGTCATAGTCATAACATGGTGTGAGCATGTGCCAAGTCAACCCAAGCAAAGCATCAAAGGAGAATACCACAATACTATGCTTTTGCATGCTAAAACAACACATAATTTCTTCAAGGCACACTAAGCAATCCCAATTGTTTGGAACAAGACCTTATACATCAATAATCACTAAGGATAAGGTCAAAACAACACCTAGCATGTCATGCTAAAGTCTAAGTAACGGTCAATGCAAGCTCCTCTTGCACTTCAAGCAAGAACTTACTACTCCTTTCCAATACCAAGCAACTTATTTGCAAAACAACACAGCGAGAGCAGGTGTCCAAACTAATTTATTTAAGCAAACTAAACAACCTAAGAAAAGCAAACGAAAACTAAGACGCTCCAAGAACAACACAACTGTGAATGAAACAATAAAAACGAAGTGTCTAGACAGGCCTAAGCTTTTTATTGATGAAGAAGGGGATGCCTTGGGCATGCCCAAGCTTTGAAGCTTGTACCTCTTGGATATTTCTTGGGGTGACACCATGGTGGCATCCCCAAGCTTGAGCTTTTGTCCATTCTTCATCTCATTGCATCATTCTTTCTTTACACCTGAAATTTTTCCTTCATACAAAACTTCACACAATATTCATTAGCAACATTAGTGGATTCAAAAGATATTAGACCTCTGGAAAAGCTTTGAAACAGCAAGACTTTTCACTAAAAAACCAAGCTACTGTAGTAACTCCTTCAGAAAGCTCAATTCACCTAAAGAGAACTCAAAAAGGAATCAATAAGAAACAAATGCAAATAATGGCAGAAATCTGTCAAAAAACAGACCAGCAGGTAGAAACCGATTTTCTCAAACATATTATGTTGCTCAAATAAAAAACTTTTGAACTAACGAAAGATATCTAACATACTGGGGGATTTATTCATAAATTTTGAGCTCAATCCGAATTACAGAGCCTCCTCACGAATGTTTTTTGTGGAGGACAGAAATCTGTTTCGGGACAGCAACTCCCCAAATCTTACTTCCGTCTCATTAGAGGTCATTCTTGGCACAAAAAGCAAACAAAAAGGATAAGGAGAGGTCATTACTGAAGTAATAACTTCCAAGACTCAAGGAAACTCTTGGGTTATCTCCCAACAAGTACTTTTATTTAACGCCTTTAAGTTAGTCACAAGAAGCAAGAAGAATCAAGTATTTTCAAATAAAGAAGCATTAACATCAAATCTTGATTTCAAAGGAGGAGCAAAAAGAAACTTATCTATCCTCATATGGAAGTGTTCAATAACTTTCTTAAATCGAAAATTATATTTAATGGTGCCTTCTTTCATATCAATGATAGCACCAACTGTTCTAATAAAAGGTCTTCCCAAAGTAATAGGACAAGAAGCATTGTATTCAACATCCAAAACATAGAAATCCACAGGGACATAAGCATTATTAAGCATGATGAGAATATCATTAATACACCCCATGAGTTTCTTTTTAGCATTATCATTGAGTGGGACATCTAAATAACACTCTTCCAAAGGTGGTAAATCAAGCATTTCATAAATCTTCCTAGGCATAATAGAGACAACTGCTTTAAGTTGCAATCAACAGACAACTGCTTTAAGCAAAGTGTGTAAGGTAAACAGTCCACATGTTCCATGAACAAGAGACCGTTGTTTTCTCCCTAGTAGAAACAGCACATCTACAATGAAGAGATTTCTATCACTTCCCTTGGAAACTAGAGGCATGAACCCACTATCGAGCATAAATACCCCCACTTGGAGTCACTAGCAACTACTTGGCCAAGATAGCTACTAACAATGGAGAGCATGCAATATCACAAACAACACAGACATGAGAGAATCATAAAGACAAAACCATTAATCAAACCAACATAATAATCTCAATATCTATCGGATCCCCGCAAACACAACATGCATGATTACAAATAGATTAGCTCTTGATCATGAACGGAGCTCACAAGATCTATACATGAAAGCACAAAGGAGGAGATACAACCATCTAGCTACTACATGGACCCATAGTCCAAGGTGGAACTACTCACGCATCATACCGGAGAGAAGGCCTCCGGGATGATCTCCCCTCCGGTAGGGTGCCAGGAAGAACTTCAAATCCCCCTGATCTAGGGACAACGGTGGCAGCGGCTACAGAAGGTTTCGTGGAATATTGATTGGGTACTCAGGGTTTCAGCATCGGGGGGTTCTTATAGGCGAAGGGGGAGACCGAGGCGGCGACCAGGGCCACCAATCCCTAGCCAGGTGCGGGGTGGGGCCCACCCGTGCCTAGGGTGGGTCTGGCCCCCGTGGCCGTCCCCTCCGGCTCTACTCTGGACTTGTTCCCCATGGAAAGTAATTGAATTTGTCCTTTGTCCTGTCCAATTTCAAGAATATTTCTTTACTAAATTTTCTGAAACCAAAAATAGGAAAAAACAGGCATCTGGCACGGTTGCAACTTGTTAGTAGGTTAGTACCAGAAAACATGTAAAAATCACCTCAAAGTGTGGACAAGTAAAGCAAAGTAGATACTAAACAAGCATGGAGCATCAAAAATTATAGATACGTTTCCAACGTATCAATGGTCTCGAATACCTGGTACGTCGGAAACGTATCTATGATTTTTGATGCTCTATGCTTGTTTAGTATCTACTTTTCTTTGCTTTGTCTACACTTTAAGGTGTTTTTATATCTTTTCTGGAACTAACCTATTAACAAGTTGTTATAGTGCCAGTTGCCTGTTTTCTTCTGTTTTTGGTTCCAGAAAGGCAGAAAATCAATATTCTCGGAATTGGACGGGACAAAATCCAAAGTCAATATTTTACTGTGGGGGACACGAAGCCAGAAGACGAGACGGAGAGGCGAACCAGGGCGGCCGCACCCCCTAGCCGTGGGTGGGCCCACCTCATGCCTGGGTAGGGTGTGGGCCCCCTGGCCGCATCCCAGCCTCGCCTCTTCTCCTATAAGAAGCCCCCGATGCAGAAACCCTAGGCACCTGATCAAAACTCCACGAAACCTTCTGTAGCTGCTGCCACCATCGTCCCTAGATCGGGGGGATCTGAATTTCTTCCCGGCACCCTGTCGGAGGGGAGATCATCCCGGAGGCCTTCTCTCCGGTATGATACGTGAGTAGTTCCACCTTGGACTATGGTTCCATGTAGTAGCTAGATGGTTGTATCTCCTCCTTGAGATTTCTTGTATAGATCTTGTGAGCTCCGTTCATGATTAATATCTAATCTATTTGTAATCATGCATGTTGTGTTTGCGGGGATCCGATGGATATGGAGATTACTATGTCAGATTGATTAATGGTTTTGTATTTATGATTCTATCATGTCTATGTTGTTTGTGATCTTGCATGCTCTCCGTTGTTAGTAGCTATCTTGGCCGAGTAGTTGCTAGTGACTCCAAGAGGGGTTATTTATGCTCGATAGTGGGTTCATGCCTCTAGTTTCTAAGGGAAGTGATAGAAATATCTTCGGTTGTAGATCTTCTATTGCTACTAGGGAGAAAACAACGGTCTCTTGTTCATGGAACAAGTGGATTGTTTACCTTACACACTTTGCTTAAAGAAGTTGTCTGTTGCTTGCAACTTAATACTAGAAGAGGTTCGGATGATAACCTAAAGGTGGACTTATAGTCATAGATGCAGTTGGATAGCGGTCTATGTATATTGTTGTATTGCCCAATCGAATCTCATGGGATGTTTTTGTCTGGTATTGAATTGTTATGCCTAGCTCAGTTCCTGTCAATTGCCATGCTGTAATTTGTTTACCCTTCATGCCATGTTGTTTATCTAAGGAGAGCACCTCCAGTGAACGATGGACCCCGGTCCAATCTTTACCATTGATACATCTTCCACTGTTACTTGTTTACTTGCTACAAACCTTTACCTTCCACACCGTACGTTTAATCCTTTGTTACAACAAACCGGTGAGCTTGGCAACCTCACTGATTCGTTGGTGCAAAGTCTTGAGTTTGTGTTGTGCGGGTTTCCTTGTTGCTTGCAACACTTGTGTGATGTTTCCTTCCTCCTGCTGGTTCGATAACCTGGATTTCTTACTGAGGGAAAACTTGTTGTTGTGTTTCTTCACACCCTGCTCTTGGGGTTCCCAACAGTCTCCACGTTAGTCATCAACTTCTTCGGCGCCGTTGCCGGGGAGGCTAAGGACGTCTTCACAAGGGGAGTCTTTCACTTCCTTTCTCTTTAATTTGTTTTTAGTTTGCTTGTTTTATTTTGCTTGCTTTTGTTTGCCTCTTTTCAAAAACTCCAAAAAAAATAGTTTAGTTTGGTTTGCTTTCTTTATTCAAAAACACAAAAAAATTAGTTCCTACTCTAGCTGCTGCTGTTTTTGGCTTGCCCACCTTTGCCAAAATGAACTCTGCTGAGAACACCAAGTTGTGTGACTTCACTAGCACAAACAACAATGATTTCCTTAGCACTCCCATTGCTCCACCTGCTCCTGATGCTACCTTTTATGAAATTAAGCCTGCTTTGTTGAATCTTGTGATGAGAGAGCAATTTTCTGGTGCTAGTTCTGATGATGCTGCTGCCCATCTCAATAACTTTGTTGAACTTTGTGAGATGCAAAAGTATAAGGATGTAGATGGAGATATTATTAAGCTCAAGTTGTTTCCTTTCTCCTTGAGAGGAAAAGCTAAAGAATGGTTGCTATCTTTGCCTAGAAATAGTATTGATTTTTGGACTAAGTGCAAAGATGCTTTTATTGGAAAGTACTATCCTCCTGCTAAGATTATATCTATGAGAAGTGACATTATGAAATTTAAACAACTTGATAATGAACATGTTGCTCAAGCTTGGGAAAGAATTAAGTCTTTGGTTAAGAATTGTCACACTCATGGATTCACTGCTTGGATGATTATCCAGACTTTTTATGCAGGTTTGAACTTATCTTCAAGAAACCTGTTGGAATCAGCTACTGGAGGTACTTTTATGGGCCTCACTTTGGGTGCTGCAACAAAGCTCCTTGACAATATGATGTTTAATTACTCTGAATGTCATACTGAGAGAGACCCACATGGTAAGAAGGTAAATTCTGTTGAAGAAACCTCCTCTTTGAGTGATAAGATTGATGTTATTATGGCTATGCTTGTTAATGGGAAAGCTCCTCTAGATCCTAATAGTTTTCCCTTAGCCTCTTTGGTTGCTCAAGGAGAGCAAGTTGATGTGAACTTCATTAGAAACAACAATTTCAACAACAATGCCTATAGGAATAATTTTGGTGGTAACAACAATTATAGGCCTTATCCTCGTAATAATGGCAATTCCTATGGAAACTCCCACAACAATGTTAGAAATGCCCCCTCTGAACTTGAAGTCATGCTCATAGACTTTATTAGTGAATAAAATACTTTCAACAAGACTATGGAGGAGAAACTTTTAACTGTTGAAAAAAATATTTCCTCTTTGTCTGAAGCACAGTCCTCCTTGATTAATAAAATGGCTGCTAAACCTGAAACCATGGAAAGTACCTTTGCTGCCACTCATGCCATACAAGTTACTATTGATGAAAATGTTAGGTTGTTAGCTCAACTTCATGCTAAATGGGAAAGGGAAGCTGAAATTGATAGAAACAATAGTGTGTGCACCATCACTAGAATGGATACCACTAAACCACAAGAAGTCCCTATTCCTTCTCCTACAATGCCTAAGCCTATTGAGTCTACTACTAGTGATGCTAAGTTTGATTTTGATATAGATGGTTGCAATATTTCTAAAGTGATTATGTTCCTCCAAAAGCTTGCTAGAAGTCCTGATGCTAGTGATAGGCATGTTTCTTTCACTAAACACATTACAGATGCTTTTGTTAAGATTAAGGAAGAGAAGCTAAAACACAAAGCTTCTATTCCTAGGAAAGTATAAGATAGTTGGGAACCCATTATTAATATGCAAGTGAATGACTTTGATCTCAAAGCTTCATGTGATCTTGGTTCTAGTGTCTCTATTGTGCCTAGGAAGATTTATGAAATGCTTGATTTGCCACCTTTGGAAGATTGCTATTTGGATGTTCCACTCAATGATAATGCTAAAAAGAAACTCATGGGAAGTATTAATGATGTTCACATGATGGTTAACAATTCTTATGTCCCTGTGGATTTCTACGTTTTGGATGTTGAATACAATGCTTCTTGTCATATTGCTTTGGGAAGACCTTTTCTTAGAATTGTTGGTGCCATCATTGATATGAAAGAAGGAACCATTAAATATCATTTTCCATTCAAGACAGGTATTGAACACTTCCGTATGAGGAGAGAGTAGTTGCTTTTTGCTCCTCCTTTAAAAGCAAGGTTTGGGTTAATGCCTCATTTGAAAATACTTGATTCTTCTTGCTTCTTGTGCCTAACTTAAAGGTGTTAAAGAAAAGTACTTGTTGGGAGACAACCCAAGAGTTTCCTTGAGTATTAGAAGTTATTAATTCTGTAATTACCTCTCCTTATCCTTTTTGTTTGCTTTTTGTGCCAAGAATGACCTCTAATGAGAGGGAAGTAAGATTTGGGGAGTTGTTGTCCCGAAACAGATTTCTGTCCTCCACCAAAGAAATTCTTGAGGAGTCTCTGTAACTCTTATTGAGCTGAAAATTTACGAATAAATCCCCCAGTATGTTATATAACTTTCGTTAGTTCAACACTTTTTTATTTGAGCAACAGAAGATTTTCGAAAAAATCGGTTTCTACCTGCTGGTCTGTTTTGACAGATTTCTGCCATTATTTGCATTTGCTTCTTATTGATTCCTTTTTGAGTTTGGAGAATTGAGATTTTTGAAGGAGTTACTACACTAGCTTGTCTTTTTATTGAAAAGACTTGCTGTTCCAAAGCTTTACCTAAAGTTCTATTATCTTTTGAATACACTAATGTTGCTAATGAAGATTGTGTGAAGTTCTCTATGAAGGAAAAAATTTCAGGTGTAGAGAGAGAATGATGTAATAAGATGAAGAATGGATAAATGCTCAAGCTTGGGGATGCCACCCCGGTGTCACCCCAAGAAATATCCAAGAGGTACAAATGTCAAAGCTTGGGGATGCCCAATGCATCCCCTTCTTCATCAATAAAAAGCCCAGGTCTGTCTAGACACTTCGTTTTTATTGTTTCATGCACAAGTTGTGTTGTTCTTGGAGCGTCTTAGTTTTTGTTTGGTTTGCTTAGTTTGTTTAGTTTTCTTGAATAAATTAGTTTGGACCCTGTTCTCGCCGTGTTGTTTCAAATAATTTGCTTGGTGTTGGAAAGGATTAGGAAGTTCCTGCTTGAAAGTGCAAGAGGAGTTTGCATTGACTGTGACTTAAACTTTAGCATGGCATGCTAGGTGTTGTTTTGACCTTATGCTTAGTGATTATTGCTGTAGCATGTCTTGTTCCAAACAATTGAGATTGCTTAGTGTTACTTGAAAGAATTATGCGTTGTTTTAGCATACAAAAGCATATTATTGTGATATTCTCCTTTGATGCTTTGTTTGGGTTGACTTGGCACATGCTCACACCATGTTATGACTATGACAAGTCACCATAGACTCTATGATCGTCTAGTCCTTGACTTGTAGTAGCACTCTATGCTTTGATTAGTAATGTTTTGTTGCTCTGCATGATTATGGTCATTATTGCTCCCTTAGTTGGTTGCTCCCAGTCTTTTGCTAGCCTCCACTTGTATGAGTAAGTTCTACTCATGCTTCCAACTCCCAAGAAACCAAGTTATTCCAAAGTGTCCACTATAAATTCCTATGCATGGTGTGTTACACCATTCCAAGTATATTCTTGTTTTCAGCTACCTTCCAGTTAAAAAGTCTCTTTGTTATGTGAAAACTTAGTGATTAAAGCCCTCACAAACTTGGTGTCACACTTTATATTCTTTGCCCCTAATAAACTTGAACCATTGTGTCATCTATGTTGTATATGCTTGCACTTATACGTTGGAATTAGCAGAACCGTGCTGTCACGGGGAACGTTTTCAACATTGCACTTGTACTTTGTACTCAATTGATATCATGCTCTTTTGTCTATGGATGTCACCGGTGTGAAATAAAGAGGGAACTTGTAAGTCCATGGAGTATGTATTTTGTGTTAGAGAAACGCCTGGGCCGCTAGCCTAAGCCATGCCTAATCATGGTGGAAACTTGCAGCATCACCATAGTGAGCTATCTATGAAGCATCCTCAATAAAAAAGCTATGCATATAGTAAATAAAAAGATCGCTGAGATGCTCACTGTATGCTTGCCTTGTCATTTAGTTATGGGACAGCTCTTGTACCATGTGCAAGGGGTACCCCGTTGGCGGTTCTCTATGATACGCATGTACTTACAATGACAAGAACTTACAGGTGACTGAAGTTGAGTAGCATGAGGTGTGGCCCTCGTATTCAAGGGACTTGATATTGCCAACTTATACTTTGTCAAGCATATACTCCATCTTTGTTCACTTTAACCTTAATCACTTCCAGATGCTTATGATAGGGGTAATGAGGACTAAAAGCTAACAAGTACCATAATTTTTGGATGCTCTTTTTGAAACTTGAAATCCCTACTTCCCTTTGAGAAGGGCCTTTCTTCCACCATTATTTGAGTCTCCACCTTCTACCTTTAGGCACCATTAAGAGAGCATAGTTGTCATTCTGTGTGCAGTGTCCCAAAACTTATTGATTGATGCATATTGTGATATTACTTGTTCTTGTGCTACTTGTTTCTAGTCACCCTTGTGAACTTTGAAGGTGTCCTATGCATCTATTTGCTACTCTTTGAGGGACAAGCTGAATGCCACTATGCCATGTTTTCTGTATGTGAAACAAACAAAAGTTTTTAATGCATGTTATTCATGATCTTTATTTGTAGCCTTTCATGTTGCATGCATAGTTACTATGTCCTATTGTTAGAACTCCATCTTTCATGCACATGTTTAGAGTTCTTTGATCCCAGCTTTCAATGTTTGCAAATGGTTTGATCTTGGTTTTGATGGTGCATGTCACCTCAAAAATTATTCTTTTTATCACTTACCTACTCGAGGACGAGCAGGAGTTAAGCTTGGGGATGCTTGATATGTCGGAAACATATCTATAATTTTTTTATGCTCCATGCTTGTTTAGTATATACTTTGCTTTGCTTTGTCTATACTTTGAGGTGTTTTTATATCTTTTCTAGAACTAACCTATTAACAAGTTGCCACAGTGCCAGTTGCCTGTTTTCTTCTGTTTTTGGTACCAGAAAGGCAGAAAATCAATATTCTCGGTATTGAACGGGACAAAAGCCAAAGTCAATATTTTACCGTGGGGGACACGAAGCCAGAAGATGTGATGGAGAGGCGAACGTGGGTGGCCGCACCCCCTAGGCGTGGGTGGGCCCACCCTGCGCCTGGGTAGGGTGTAGGCCCACTGGCCGCCTCCCAGCCTTGCCTCTTTCCCTATAAGAAGCCCCCGATGCAGAAACCCTAGGCACCCGATCAAAACTCCACAAAACCTTCTGTAGCCGCTGCCACCATCGTCCCTAGATCGGGGGATCTGAAGTTCTTCCCGGCACCCTGCCAGAGGGGAGATCATCCCGGAGGCCTTCTCTCCGGTATGATGCGTGAGTAGTTCCACCTTGGACTATGGGTCCATGTAGTAGTTCGATGGTTGTATCTCCTCCTTGAGCTTTCTTGTATAGATCTTGTGAGCTCCGTTCATGATCAAGATCTAATATATTTTAATCATGCATGTTGTGTTTGCGGGGATCCGATGGATATTGAGATTACTATGTCAGATTGATTAATGGTTTTGTCTTTATGATTCTATCATTTCTGTGTTGTTTGTGATCTTGCATGCTCTCCGGTGTTAGTAGCTATCTTAGCCGAGTAGTTGCTAGTGACTCCAAGAAAGGGTATTTATGCTCGATAATGGGTTCATGCCTCTAGTTTCCAAGGGAAGTGATATAAATCTCTTCGGTTGTAGATGTGCTATTGCTACTAGGGAGAAAACAACGGTCTCTTGTTCATGGAACAAGTAGATTGTTTACCTTACACACTTTGCTTAAAGCGGTTGTCTGTTGCTTGCAACTTAATACTGGAAGGGGTTCGGATGATAACCTGAAGGTGGACTTCTAGTCATAGATGAAGTTGGATGGCGGTCTATGTATATTGGTGTATTGCCCAATCGAATCTCATACGATCTTTTTGTCTGGTATTGCATTGTTATGCCTAGCTCAGTTCCTGTCAATTGCCCTGCTGTAATTTGTTTACCCTTCATGCCATGTTGTTTATCTAAGGAGAGCACCTCTAGTGAACTATGGACCCCGGTCCAATATTTACCATTGATACATCTTCCACTGTTACATGTTTACTTGCTGCAAACCTTTACCTTCCACACCGTATGTTTAATCCTTTGTTACACCAAACCGGTGAGCTTAACAACCTCACTGATTCGTTGGGGAAAAGTCTTGAGTTTGTGTTGTGTAGGTTTCCGCGTTGCTTGCAACACCTGTGTGACGTTTCCTTCCTTCTGCTGGTTCGATAACCTTGGTTTCTTACTGAGGGAAAACTTGCTACTGTGCTGCTTGACACCCCGTTCTTGGGGTTCCCAACAGGCTCCATGTTAGCCATCAATACCACACTTATAGAATCTATGATAAACTCTCATGAGTTGTCATAGAATCTTGTAGTGTGGTTTTCGAAGAATATGATGGTCCCCAAGGGGTGTGTTGATGTTTGTGATGTAGATGATGAAATGCCTCAAGATTCCATAAGAAGAATGGGTGCGGGATTCATCCGCCCCATTGAGGAACCCCGTGTGGCGGATCAAGAAGAACAATGCTCTACCCAAGTGGAGCCCTCATTTTCACAACATAAACAAGCACCTGTTATTGAGGAAAATGATGACCCAAGCCAAAGACAAGCTGAGAACCCACAACAAGTTGATCAGGCAGAAACTTCTAGTCAGGATGAAGAGGATTCTCCACTCTCCAGATTGTCCAGCGCTGCTCAATCTATTGTTCAAGGAATATTCATTGAATCAGCCAGAAGATCATCTCAACACTTGTTAAGAAGTGTTCCTGATCTCGACCAAGGTCAATCTATGCCTCATGATGATGAGAATGAACCCAATGAAGATCTAGGTCAAAATGATGGTCAAGACAAGTACCAAAATGATGAAGAGATCCCCACAAGAGATAACAAGGAGATCGAAACTCGTCATAAAGCTAGAGTGGATAGGATGTTGGAAATTAGAGATCACACTCTTGAGAATGTACTTGGTGATCTTAGAAGAGGAATGTCCACTCAAGCTCAATTGAAGCATTTTGGTGAGAATCAAGCACATATATCCATTATGGAACCAAATAAAGTATGGGAAGCTCTTGAGGATTCAGATTGGCTAGAAGCAATGCATAAAGAGCTCAACAACTTTGAGAGAAACAAAGTGTGGAAGTTAGTTGAAAAGCCAAAAGATTGCTGCAATGCTATAGGCACCAAGTGGATATTCAAGAACAAGCAAGATGAGCATGGAATTGTTGTGAGGAACAAGACAAGATTGGTTGCACAAGGGTTCTCTCAAATTGAAGGCATTGATTATGGAGAGACATATGCACCCATGGCTCGCCTTGAGTCCATATGTATCCTTCTTGCTTATGTGGCACATCATACCTTTAAATTGCAAAAAATGGACGTAGAAAGTGCATTCCTAGATGGTCCATTGCATGAGTTGGTATATGTAAAGCAACCCCTAGGGTTCGAGGATCCCAACTTCCCAAACCATGTCTTCAAGCTTGATAAGGCGCTCTATGGGCTCAAACAAGCCCCACGCACGTGGTATGAGCACCTTAGAGAGTTGTTGCTAGACCGTGCGTTTAAGGTTGGGAAAATTGATCCCACTCTTTTTACTAAGAAGGTTAATGGGGATCTTTTTGTATGCAAAATATATGTTGATGATATTACCTTTGTCTCATCTAATAAGGACTTTAATGATGAATTCTCAAAGCTTATGACTGATAGGTTTAGGATGTCTATGATGGGAGAATTGAGGGTATTTCTTGGTTTGGAGATCAAGCAAGTGAGAGGAGGAACCTTCTTCAATCAAGCTAAGTATACTCAAGACATGCTCAAGAGGTTCAACGTGAAAGATCTAAATGGAGCTCCTACTCCCATGGCAACAAAGAATCATCTTGAACTAAACCCAAATGGTAAAGATATGGATCAAAAGGTATAGTGATCTATGATTGGCTCTTTGCTTTACCTTTGTTCATCTAGACCCGATATTGTGTTAAGTGTAGGAGTGTGTGCAAGATATCAAGCATATCCTAAAGAAAGCCACTTGATTGCGGTCAAGAGAATCTTTCGATATTTGGTTCATACCTCAAACTATGGTATTTGGTATCCTAGGGGATCAACATTCTCTCTTTGTGGGTGCACGGATTCGGATTGGGCTGGGGATAAGGATGTTAGAAAATCAACCTCTGGGGCTTGCCAATTCCTTGGTAGGTCCTTGGTGTGTTGGTCTTCTAAGAAGCAAAATTTCATATCTCTCTCCACCGCGGAAGTCGAATATGTGGTTGCTTCTAGTTCTTTCACTCAATTGCTATGGATGAGGCAAACTTTAAAGGAATACGATGTCCATTGTGATAAAGTTCCTCTTGTGACAATGAAAGTGCCATCAATATTTCCTACAACCCCATGGATCACACAAGGACAAAACATATTGAGATCCGCCATCACTTCATTAGAGATCATGTTGCTCGTGGAGTTATTGAGCTAGCCTATGTTTCAACAAAAGACCAACTTGCCGACATATTCATGAAGCCACTTGATGAAGCAAGATTTTGTTATTTGCAGAATGAACTAAAATTGATTCAAGGAGCTTGACTTGATTACCTTGCATACTCACTTATGTCTTGACCCTTATTATGTTTAGATGCAGGCATGGAGATAGGGGGAGTGCGGTCCTAATACATTGGATTAACCCCCCCCCCCATAATGCCGACATTAAAGAAAATCAATTCACTTAATATCATTTTGTGATATGTGAGATTCATTGATGAATAGTGGCTATGAACCCAAGGGTAATTCTTCACGGTGTCATGCCAGAAACTCCTACATGGTAGCCTCGGCCACCGCCCTCTTCTTAATAAAGAGATTGGTTCTTGGTTCGTTCTTTTTGGAGCTTTATTGAACATCTTATAAAAAAATAGGGTTTTCTTGGTTCTTCATAGTTTGATATCTAAACCCAAGCCTTTCTCTTGATATGAACCCTCTATCTCTCATATACGTCCTCATACACTCATACCTAGCGTTTTGGTCAAAGAGGACCAGAGTCTTCGGCGTACCCACACCGGAGTCTTCGATGTAGACCAGAGTCTCTGGTCTGGACGGTTTTCGGCCCTGACTTAAGAGAGGCTGGGTTGAAGTGAAATGAACAGTTTCCTTCTTACACTCCCGACCTCTCCTCTCTCACCGTCGCCTCCTCCTCCAAATAGCCGCCCCAGATCTAACGAAGCCCCCAGGATCCGCTGTGTCGCCGGCCAACTTCTTCCTCTCCAACCTTCGGCCCTTCCCACCGGTGGAATCGATCCAATGGACATATCTGGTACGTCTCCTCTCCTCTTGAACTTAGGGTTCATCCCATATGTGTATTTTGGAGTTTTGTACTGATTTTTCCCAATGGATTCACTTGTTTGCGTGCACACTATCACACTATTCTCAAATCCTTGCCTGATTTGGTAGATTCAATGCCTCCCGTAGCCTCCTTGTGCATACCCGAGTCTCCAGGCCGGAGACTCCGGTCCAGGCCGAAGACTCCGGTCCCTTAGAGCGGAGATTCCGGTATGCACAACGGAGACTCCGGTGTGTATTGTCTCTATCACATCCAGCAAAGGTTTGAGGGTATTGTTTTCATCTCTGGGAAATATATACTTATCTCCATGCTATCCCCCTCCTTCTATTTGCATAGGTGGCTCTGGGTCTCATCGTCTCCCTCGCACCAAGTCTAAGTCAAAAAGGGCTGATCCGCGGTATGATGAGGATGAAGATCGGTATGTTGTGCCGCCATCAAATCGGAGGCAGCAGTCCAGAGATGCAGCATAAATGAGGTGGGAGTGTGAGCGTATTGAGGAGGAGACTCAAGACAATAGGGCTAGGTATGACAATCTGCAATCATTGTCCTGCATGTCGAAGAAGGAGTTTCGTGAGTTGTGCAAGACGCAGTTCTATGACTTTCCATAGACCAACGATGACCCATGTTATTGGAGGAAGGAGCAAGCAGTGTTCATGAAAGACATTTACAGCAAGCTCACCAAGTCCCCAGTTTTCCCCCAGAAGTACCTGAGCATTGAACAGATGCGGAACAACTCTTACTTTACTGATGCACTATGGATTTCTAAGAAGCTCGGGATGCATGGACTGATGGAGCTCCGTCAGGACTACAACATAACTCTAGTGCAGCAATTCTCTGCCACAGTGGTGTTTGGAACTGACCAAGCAAGGACAATGACTTGGATGACTGCAGATCACCGCTGCTCTGCTACTTTATTTGACTTTGCCAATGCCATCCAAGAGACTTTTCGGGGGGTGTCCACTCATGTTGGGCACCGCATGCATTCTGCGTCTCTTGGCGAGAACAAGAACAAGTTGGCACCACTATATGGCAGCAAGGGTGTTGTGGGAGGATCCAAGGGCCTCAAGCCCCTCTACAATCTTATGTTGAGGATTTTCCGCCAGACCATTTCCCCCAGTGCTAGAAATGATGATGCCATCAGATGTGGATTGGTCAACTTGATGTATCACACTCACAAGGTTTACTGTGCTGGCCCAGATGCTGAGGACGCTGCTATTAACATCATGGATTTCATCTTTGGGAGATGTATCATGCCATACTATACAATAAGTCCCCTCCCTATGCACCACTGGTCATGAGGCTCATCAACACCCAGGATCACGGTTCACCTCTTGCTATGCCTCCCAATCTTACGGAGCATGCACTTGTAGCTTTCCAGCAGAAAGTACACGTGGGACCCCCTAGACGCTCAAAGACTGAGGAGGAGGAGGAGGAGGAGGAGGATGAGATTTCAGAGGCTGAGCAGGCTCCCTCTCCTCCTAGGGCTCGGAGGAAGAATTCCTCCAATGCACCCATGCCTCCCATGACCCATGACCAGTATGTCCAGGACAAGGTCAAGAAGGCCTCATTTTGGGAGAGGGACCTCTGTTGCATGCACGTGGACATTCGCAAGCAACAACATGCCTCCTACAAGAGAAACCGTCGCATAAAGAAACTTCTCAAGGAGATCAAGTCTCAGGGAGAAGTGGAGGATGAGGAAGGAGGTGATGATTACACTGATGAGCATGGCACTCTACCATCCACTGAGTCTGATTATACATTCTCATTTGGGGCATGGAATGCCCAACAGGACAACCTGATGGATTGGCAGACTTTCTCTGAGGTCACTTCTAAGTTTGCGTCTCAGGGCACATCATCTTCTCGCCCTCATGGCAAAGTGCCTGCTGCTCCCGGTGGTGACGATGAATCTGAGTATGATGATGACGAGGATGAGGACATGGATGAGGATGATGATGACGATGACTCCGAGTGATCCTTTGGGGCGCTAGCTTAGGTCTTTTCCTTTTTGGCGTTTCGATGCCAAAGAGGGAGAAGACACTGTCATCGAGATTTGCATGGGCTGGGAATTTGGCTCTTTTATGCTTTTTGCATTCGACCATTTTCTTTTCTGCTTTGGTTTGGGAGATACTATGTGTGTGAGGACATGTTTGTGTTATGCTCCTATGCTATTGTAATTTGTGTGAGACCTACATTTATTATCTATATTTTAGTACCTATTACCTGACGTGCTTGCTTTACTCGTTTATCTTACTACACATCGTCAGGGGGAGCATTGTTATACATGGCATTGCAAATATTTCCATGCAAAATCACTTGTTGTCATCGAATACCAAAAAGGGGGAGATTGAAAGGAAATTTATTGTTTTAATCAGTTTTGGTGTTCGTTAACAACTTGTAGATCATTTTACCGTGTGTTAATGTCTAGGATGAAATAATGAAAAGTGAAAAGGTCTTTGCCCTGTGATATTATCCCTGCAAGAAACTACATATTTTTAGGAATTCCATATCGGAGTCTTCGGTGTGGTCCGGAGTTACCCCAAAAGTCTCCGGAGGGGCCTCCAGAAACTTGCCTGGGATAGTCTGTATAGGGGTCCGGAGACAGACCGGATTCTTCGGTGCATTCACTCAGGTCGGAGTCTCCGGTGTGGAACGACCGGAGTCTCCGGTGTACAAGAGACCGGAGTCTTTGAAGAGTTTCTGGAGGAGGTTTCCCAAGTCAGCTGGGACGTTCTGTATGGTGGTCCGGAGACGGACCGGAGATGGTCCGGAGTCTCCAGCGTAGACCAAAGTCTCTGGTCTGCAGCCCGGAGTCTCCGGTATGACATTTTTCCCAATGGTTAGAAAATGGTTCAGAGTGAGTGGGCTATAAATAGGGGACCTCATTCCCTTCCTCTAGATGCTCGACCCAGTCAAGAACTACAACACCATTTGATCCACCAAATGAACAAGATCTCTTCATCCAACCATCCAAAGTCTTTGATCTTTGGAGAATAGAAGGAGAAGGCCTTGATCTATAGCTTCACCAAGAGAGATCTTCATTTCCCCCTCATTGACTTGAGGTCCCCTTGCTCTAGTATTTCCTTGCAAACCATAGCTCTTGATTTGGTTCTTACAATCTTGTCTTTGATTGTTTGACAGCTTGCTTGTATTCGGGAGCCTCCAATTCAGTTGTGGATGTGTGCCTCGAACTTGTTATAAAGGTGTCGGCTTCCACCTCGAAGGTTTCCGATATAGTGGAAGAGGTGAATCGAACCCATTGGGGTGAGGTTCATCGGAGAACAAGGGAGGAATCTCGTGGCATTGGTGGTTTGAAACCACCCCCTCTCCAAACACAGATGTACTTTCCCTCAAAAGAAAGGAACTGCGGGAAACAAATCCCTGTGTCTCCATGTACTCCACTTTGGTTATTTCTATCCCTTACCGCACTTTACTTATCTTGTTCTTGCTTAGTGTTGTGTTAACATATAGGTAAATTCACCATAGTTGTATAATCTAGAGAATTTACATTTTGTGTCAAACCCTAATTTAAAAAAGAGTAAAATTTAAAGTAGCACCTATTCACCCCCTCTCTAGATGCCCATACGATCCTTTCAATACATAATAGTAAATTATCCTCAAGAAACAAAATAGTAAACATGGCATAAGTACAAAATATAAAGAAAACCTGAACTTATTGTAGCCCCGGTAAAGTACGTAAGCCGACAAGGGTTCCTATTGGCCCCAGGAGTGATTAGCATGCTCAATCTCGGAACATGTAACAAGCACTCGAGGTCCTAGGGGACACAAGTGGGCAGGATAACAACCAAATCTCAAATATTTGCCCACGGATGCCACTCCGTTTTATTTAACTATTCTCATAGCAACACAATTTATTATTAACTTGTAAGTTGAACATTGACTCAGTCAAGGTGGTCTTCTATTAGATAAAGGGAGACTCTTATTTTGATCTATAGTTTAGGGTTTTTTTCACCAGCTGCGCCGACATCCACCCTGGTCTTGTCCTTCCCTCCCTCCTCCATCATGTCCACCAGGAGGGCGAGGAACATCACCTGTTCCACAGCTAAAGATCTTGGCAGAGGACGTATGAAGGCATACAATGGATCCATCCATCTTAGGATGGCTAAAAGTTGGATTGCTCTCAATAGTACCAAGGAAGCACCGATTATGGGGTATTTTCTTCAAGATAGCGAAAGTTTTCTCCGACGATCTAAGGTAAACTTCTCTGATCATGTTGTACGTATTTTTTCATCCATCATTCCTCCGGATAAACCCCATGACAAGGATGCAATCGCGGTACCATTTCTCTTAAAATAGTTGTTCCTTTATCTTCAGAATTATATGTGATGTGTTATGATTAAAAAATTCTTTGTGTTGTACTACGTGACTGGAATGCCAGTTTTCCACTCAAACACAAACTCTTCATTTGACCATTGAATTGTTACTGGGAAATGATGAGTACAATATGAGTACTGAAAGCCACCGAAAACTACTTCGTATATGCGTGCGCGTATGTGCGTGTGCATGCGAGCGTGCATACATGTGCGGGCGTGTGGTGTGCGTTTGGCTGCACGTGCGCGGGCAGACGTGTGTGTGCGCGTCACTTCACTTTGTTTGCTCATGAACTATTCTTTTGGTACATTTGTATATGCCGGGACGCCGTTTTTAATTTAATTATGACTATTTATGTGTGTGAATTGTGCAAATTAAAAAAAAGGAAAAAAATGCCTAACTTGGGACAAATGAGGGAAGACTTTGAGGGCAGTGCACTAAGGGAGAAGGCTAATACGCCGACGGCCGGGCCCCGTCGGCGCAGCCCCAGAATTCCAGCGATTTTTTTTAAATAATGCATTTTTTTTTAATTTATTCCAGATCTATTATACGTTTTTAGCAATTTACAGATCTAGCAATTGTCGGCCTATAGGAAGCCGACTAGGCCAGGCCCTAGCCGACAGTAAGTGCCACCATGCATTTGGCTTGGTCCCACACCTGTACTCGGCTTGCTCCAGGACGACAGGGGCAATCGGCCTGGCCCAAGCCGATTAGTCCAGTCGGTCAGACCCTGACCGATAGACTAATCGTCCTGCCTCTAACCAAATCCCGCATGATCAATGCACCCCTAGTTGATCGGCTAATTATTTTACGCTGTTTTTTCCCGCCACTCCTTCCCGCCCTTTTATACCCGCCAATTTTTCCCGCCACTCCTTTCTGCCCTTTTTCTCGCCTATTCTGTCCGGTGCCTCTATAAATCCGAACAACGAGATGTTCACTACTAGAAAAACGCCTATTCGTGGCGCACCTGAAAAGGCTTTCCGTGGCGCACTAGCAGTGCAGTGCGCCACGGGCCTCGCGCTACGGCTATCTCGTAGCCGTGGCGCACTGCATGGTGCGCCACGGTTATATCGAGATAGGCGTGGCGCACTACCTGGTGCGCCACGGGTAGGGGTACAGGTGCACCATGGATGTTTTTTTCAAAAATAAAAAAAATAAAAAACACCCTCGTTTTGAATTGCAAAAGCAATCGGGTCCGCATCGCCGCCGTCGTGTCGCCCCGCTGGAGCATGGTGGCCGTGGCCACGACCTACCACCACAGGGAGGTGCGGGAGGCCATGGCCGTGCTACTCCTCGCGGGCATCGAGGAAGAGAGGGAGAATGAGGTGTGGCTGGAGAAGGGAGGAGGTCGCCGCAAGGAGAAGGAGGTCATCGGCGGTCGTCGGAGCTTGTCGTCGCTCTTCGTGACTGCAAGGAGGAGGAGGCCGCAAGGAAGGAGGTCGTCGCCGTCGTGACTGCAAGCAGGAGGAGAAGGTCGCCGCCGCCATCGCCATCGTCACTGCAAGGAGAGGAGGATGCCGGAGCAAGGAGGAGGAGAAGGCCACCGTCACCATCGTCAGTGCAAGGGAAGGAGGAGAAGGAAAGGAGGAGGAGGAGGAGGAGAAGAGAGAAGGAAAAGGAGGAGGGAGGAGAATGAAAAGGAGAAGAGGGAGGGAATAGGGGTAGGTGGGCGGGGTGAGGATTCCAAATTTAAATCCCGCCCAAGCTTATCCGTGGCGCACTAGGTGCTGGTGCGCTACGGGTAAGTCGCCCTCTATTTTTTTTCTGCAGGAAAAAACGGTCTTTTGACCGTAACATTTTACTCTTTTCGAATTCTGAAAATCTAAAAATCGCTAAACGACCGTAGGTAGTTGCGAGCGGATGCGAAATCTCGTTCTCGTCATTTTGGTATATTATACGATTTTTTTCGATATCGTATGCAAAAGTTACGGCCTTTTTACCGTGGCATGACTTTTTTTTGCAAATAAAGTCAAAACTCGTGTTTGTTAATTTTACTAGAAGCTATACCACATTACCTACCTAAATATGAAAGGATTTAATTTTTTGAAGTGTTTATCATTTTCTTTTATTTTTTGCAAAGCCTAAAAAGGCGATCCACCGGGGGGGGGGGGGGGGGTGGAGTTGGTGCAGGATAGTTAGGCGTAGGGCACTAGGGCAAGGTGCCCTACTACTAAGTTTATACATCCGTGGCGCACATGCCATAGTGCGCCACGGATGTGTATGGCCGTTTCACAGCAGAGAGGGGCATGCGCTTAGGCGTAGCGCACCCTCTCCATGTGCACCACGGTTGACGCTAACAACCGTAGCGCACCTACCCTATGTGCGCTACGGATGTCTGGCGTGCGGCCAACAGGGCCCTGGCCCACACATATCTGTGGCGCACTATGGTCATGTGCGCCACGGTTGTTTTAGTTACTAGTAGGGCACTGCCCATAGGTGAGCCACCCCTGTTTTAGCCGTGGGGCACTTCAACCATGTGAGCCACGGATGTGATGATTATCTATAGCCATTTTCCTAGTAGTCGTTATCTCTCCACCCAGTTCATCTCTTCCTCCTCTTACTCTCGCATTTCCCTCCTCTCTTCTCCATCATGAGTGTGCCCCGATCAAGCACCTTCGCGCTCGGGCGCCCCACACCGCCTTCGTCGTCGGCTACTCCAGGGGTGGACCTGCCCCCGCGCCACGCGCCCCAGCCCCTGCCCCGCGCGCCCTGGGTCTGCCCCCGGGATTCTACTCGCCCCCGCCGCTCGCGCCCATACCACCTCCCCACGGTGGCGGCAACGGTGGTGGCAACGGTGGTGGCAACGGAGGACGTAACGGTCGTCAACGTTGCAACGGTGGTGGCCATGCCGGTGACACCTCCACCACGCCTTGTCCACCGCGGAAGATCGCCCCCATGCCGCCATGGATCGCCGTTCATAACCCTTGGACTGGGGTCGTCCACGCCTACACCATGCCCGTGCCACGCGCCCCATACCCGGGCACCATGGGGCAGCGCCCGACCCTGCACCAGGCGCTCTATGCCGCGGCGCCACAGCGCGCCGCCGCGCCCGGTTACACCACGCCCCTGCTCCTCCCGCCTACTACGCCGCACCCCCGAGCAGGGCCTAGTGGGACCCCGCCTTGCTGACCGCTCTCCAGTCCGCCTCCACGGCGGGCGCATATGGCGGTGGCGGGGACTGGTTCATGGACACATGTGCCTCCGCGCACATGGCCGCCCACCCCGGTAACCTCTCCAATTCCACTCCCGTCTCCACTTCCTCCCGCATAATCGTCGGCAACGGTCATGCTCTTCCTATTACTCACACTGGCTCCGCCTATTTTCCCTCCACCTCCACCCCTCTTTCTCTCAATAATGTCATTGTTTCTCCTCAGTTAATCCAAAATCTTGTTTCCGTTCGTTCTCTTACTTGCGAAAATAATGTCTATGTGGAATTTGACGCCTCTGGTTTTTCTTTTAAGGATGGTCGTACTCGGATGCTTCTCCATCATAGTGACAGCCCTGGAGATTTGTACCCTGTTTGGTCGTCCTCCTCCACCACCAGCAGTCCACTCTCCCTCTCCGTCGGCGTCGGCCTATGGCACGCTCGCCTCGGCCATCCTAGCTCCACCGCCATGCGTCAAATACTGCAAGGATTTGATTTTACTTGTAGTAAAACATATGCTCATTCTTGTGAAGCATGTCGTCTAGGCAAACATGTTCGTCTTCCATTTCACTCTTCCTCGACAGTCGCTTCTTTTCCTTTTGAGCTTATTCATAGTGATGTTTGGACCTCGCCGGTTCCGAGTAATTCTGGTTATACCTATTATCTTGTGATTTTAGATGATTACTCGCATTTTGTGTGGACTTTTCCTCTTAGCCAAAAATCCGACGTCCCCGCCACTCTCACCGCATTTTTCGCATATGTCTCCACTCAATTCGGCCGCCCCATCTACGCCTTACAAACTAATAACGACAAAGAGTTCCATTGGGCATGTGCATTGTCCCATATCATTCTACATGAGTGACCAAAGGCTCAAGGGAGTTGGGCTCCTCCAAAATTCTAGCCCGATGCTTCTTTTCAATGTCTGGATCGAGCAACCTGTATCTTCTCGCCATTTCCGAACAATTTAAAAATTAACATAAGTATTTGCATATTACAATGTATATCATAATCATTTGCATATTACAAGTTAAAACATGGTACTTCATACATTACAACTTAAAACATAGTTCGCCACATATTACAAGTTAAAACATAGTTCACCACATATTACACGTAAAGCATAGTTCGCCACATATTACAACTTAAATCATAGTTCGTCACATATTCAAACTTAAAAAATAGTTCACCACATATTACAACTTAAAGCATAGTTCGTCACATATTAAAACATACTTCTTCTAGTTTCGCTCGCGTCCTCTACCTCTTCGACCTCGTGCACCGTGTCCTTGCGTAGGTGCTATGCCTGTACCGAAAGTGGTACAATCAGTATCCCTATGACCAAATGCATTGCATAGAAAACACTGCCGAGTTGGGCCTCCAGCTTCTGATTCGTCCATATCATTCCGGATGCGCCTACACTGGCGTCTGCCTCTGCTTGTTCGCATTAGAGAAGGGTGGGGGATGTACTGCCTTTCACCAGGGTTCACGGTGTTGAAATTACCCATGACTCTAAATCCTGACATCTATCCCGTCTAGGTATTGACCATAGATTCTTTCAGGTCGTAGGGAGACACGGACGATATGGCGTCCAACCCTAGCTGCCCACAAGCAGCAAGCACATGCGAGCAAGAAAGGTGAAGCAACTTTGGTTTGTTGCAGGTGCACTCACAGGTTGGCTATTGCTCATTTCCAATCTTCACCTCATGCGTCCTTAGTTCATTACCACACCCAAACTTATCGGAGGCTAGTCGCACCTCAAACCTTCTTTCCTCATACCTATGCACACGACCGTGTGTGACATAGCTTTTTCCATCTTCTTATCCATGTACCTTATAATATTTTCATAGAAGAGTGTGTTTGGATTATTTATGATATGCATCTGAGCACACTGTCGTCTGTCTCTAAAATATGAAATCATACCATACAGAATACCCTCGACTATGGCTGTAAGTGGAAGTGTCCTGTTACCTCTGAGGACAAAGTTATATGATTCAGCTAGGTTTGTAGTCATGACACTGTACCTAGCTCCATGTGTGTTGTGTAGCAAATACCACCTCTCCGAAGGCTCATGCTCTATCCACTGTTGGAAGTTTTTGATCGATCTGCCGAGCCTTCTCCTAGTACCAGGTGGATCAAATCCAGGCAAGTCACAAAGCCCTACAGGATCTTCCTCCACCAGCCAAATATTTATGAAGGGATACGGGTAGGATACGCTAGCGCAAATCAAAAAAATTCCACCGCGTATACCAGGATTACTGTTGTCATAGATCACGGGATTACCACTAGACGCGCAGTTGCAGAATCGATGAAGCGCGTCGAGGCAGTGTAGACGTTCCATGTCTCCTCCTTGTCCTCGTCCCACAAGAAGCTCCCCTTGCGCGGCTCGTCCAAGTGCCACAGATGCGGCACCTCCGAGGTATCCACACGTGCAGGGTGGAAGCGTCAGACGTCGGACTGCTAGGTCCGCACGTGCAACACAGGCGTGAGGTGTGGAGGCTGGGTGGAATGGTCTAAGGTCTAACCTTGGTCATCTCGTCCCACCCTCTCTTATGTAGGAATCCCTAGTGGGCTTCTACATTAGCAGCCCATTAGTAGCCTAAGCCTGGTCTAATTCAGATCCAATCCTCATTAGGCTTCCAGCCCCTTAAGTGTGTGACCCTATAGGTTCATATGCGTATAGACATGACACGAATACACTTATTCTGTCAATAGTTGGTAGCGGCCTCTAGCAAGACTTGCCAACTCCTAAACGCATACAAAGATCATATCGGACGAACCATCACAAGGTTTAGTACATGTCTTTCCCTTTGCCTCACGATATTTGGTCTAGCTCCAAGCTGACCTCTCTTTCTCGATACCGTAACTCGGAATCCCTTTACTAGGTTAACGCTTAACCTTATGTAGCACGGCCATGCATTTCTGGATCCGATCACTCGAGGGGCCCAGCGATATCTCTCTCAAGTAGAGAGGGGCAAATCCCATCTTGATTGACCATGCCTTGCAGCATGTTTCAGGACAAACCCGAAAGCTACCTTTATAACTACCCAGTTACGGAGTAGCGTCTGATAGCTCCAGAGTAGGTCGATCCACATCTCAAGTACATGCGACAAACTTAGGTCTAAGGACAAAACGTACACGGTGTGTAGAGAGAGAGCTGCAAAAAATTGCCAATCTCAAGTTGGTTCAGTCCAACCCCATGTTTATAACATGTGCCCACATCATTGGTTTGACATCTCCATGTCTATGACTTGCGAAACATAGTCATCAACCAATCGATGTGCTAGTCTAATATTCACGTGTGTCCTCACATGAACTCCGACTAGGGACAACTCTTAGATAACCATACAAGTAAAGAGTTTCACAAACAATTCACATAATTGCCAATCAATACAAGTTGCCTGATATGGATATTCAAGGAACATTACAATAACTCATGGATACATAAGAAATCTAATCATCTCTATGATTGCCTCTAGGGCTTATTTCCTTCAGTCTCCCACTTGCACTAGAGTCAATCTAAAATGTATCTAATACCAATTGCTCTTGTGTGCGCTTCATGCGCGGGCTGCGGGAGAGGCTTAGTCAAGGGATCAGCAACATTTGAGTTCATATGTATTTTGCATATCATAACACTACCATCCTCAACGAACTCTCGAATCTAATGGTAATGCATGCGAATATGTTTGTTCTTCTGGTGCTGTCTAGGTTCCTTGACTTGTGCAATAGCACCATTGTTGTCACAATAAACGTCCAAGCGATTGGACGCACCCTGAACCACACTGAGAGCGATCAGGAAATTCCTAATCCAAACAGCTTCCTTTATGGCCTCCGAGAAAGCAATATATTCAGCTTTTGTTGAAGAGGAGGTCACCGTATCTTGCTTGGAACTTTTCCAGCTCACAGCACCACCATTCAAGACAAGCACATAACCTAATTGCGATTTCGAATCATCCGAGTCGTTAAGGTAACTCGCATATGTGTAACCCTTTACACTGAGTTCATCCTCACCTCCATAAACTAGGAACACATCCTTAGTCCTTTTCAAGAACTTAAGGATGTTCTTTACCGCTGTCCAGTGACCTTCACCTGGATCAGCCTGGTATCTGCTCGTAACACTTAGAGCATAGGAAACATCTGGGCGAGTACATATCATTGCATACATGATGGATCCAATAGCCGAAGCATATGGAACCCTACTCATGCGCTCACGCTAATCAGTAGTCGAAGGACACTGAGTCTTGCCGAGTTTTATGCCGTGAGACATGGGCAAGAACCCCTTCTTAGCCTCTTCCATGCTGAACCGTTTCAACACTTTGTCAATGTATGTACTCTGGATTAATCCAATTATCCTCCTTGATCTATCTCTATAGATCTTGATGCCCAGAATATATGCTGCTTCTCCCAAGTCCTTCATCGAAAAACTATTTTTCAATGAGGTCTTTGTAGGGGTTCGTAGCATGGAAAACAAAAAAATTCTACCGCATGCACACAAACAAGCCAAGATCTATCTACTAGATTATAGCAACAAGTCGATAGAAGCACTCACCCTCGAAGATTCCAAAGCGGTTAACGAGAGAAGATTCTTATGGGTGATGTAGTCGTACACTTGCCGATCTCAAGATCGCGTAGACGATCCTTCCGGCGCTGCGTTCCGGCAGCGCTTCCGCAGTCGGTCACACGTTCGGTACTCGATGAAGACCTTCCTCTCCCTTGTTCCAGCAGGCGGCGGAGGTTGTAGTTCTCCCCTCGCGATTCCGGCAGCACGACGGCGTGGTGTCGGAAGTAGAGGGAAGATCCCGCAGGGCTTCGCCTAAGCCGGTGCGAGTTATGGTGGATCTAGGGTTTCCCGGTGATCCAGGGTTTAGAAGACCGGGAGGAGGAGGAGGTGTCGGCGGCGGCGAGCGGCGGTGGCGCGGCGGCGGCGACGGCGGCGCGGGTCTAGAGGGGCTAGGGCTTGGTGTTTTGGGGCAGCCATCCCCCTCTATTTATAAGAGGGGGGCAGCCTTGGGAGGGGTGGGTTTGAATCCAAACCCAAACCCAAGTTGGATTGAGAGAAGGACTTGTTTCTTCTTCCACTAGGAAACCATTGTTCCAGTTTGACTTTTCAAACTTCTTGTTTGACTTTCAATTTAGAGCTTTAATTCTCTCTTGCAAATGCTCACACCAAGTGACCTAGGACATGATCCAATCATTCCACTTACCTATGACACATTCATGGACCATTCCCCTTCCGGACCGGTGAACCTTCTAGACCCTTCTAAAACCTCTCCGATGAAAACATCGGAATCTTTCCCGAACTCTGGAATTGGACTTTCCTTATATGAATCTTATTCTCCGGACCATTCCGGATCTCCTCGTGATATCCCGGATCCCATCCGAGACTCCAAACAACATTCGGTATCCCTACTAACATTCCATATCTACTATACAACATCGAATCCTTAAGTGTGTCTCCCTACGGTTCGTGAATTATGCGGACATGACCGAGACACTTCTCTGATCAATAACCAATAGAGGAATCTGGAAATTCATATGGCTCCCAAATATTTCTACGATTACTTTCCGATCAAATGAACCACTTACATACGATACCAATTTCCCTTTGTCTCACGATAGTTTACTTATCCGAGGTTTTGATCGTCGGTATCTCTGCATACCTAGTTCAACCTCGTTACCGATAAGTACTCTTTTCTCGTTCCCGTGATATGTGATCCCTTGTGAGCCAGTCACATGCGTGCAAGCCAATTGGATGACATTCCACCGAGAGGGCCCAGAGTATATCTATCCGTCATATGGATGGACAAATCCCACTCTTGATCCATGTGCCTCAACCCAGACTTTCCGAACACTCAATGCCACCTTTATAGCCACCCAGTTACAGTGTGGTGTTTGATGTAATCAAAGCATCCTTCCGGTGATGGTGATTAGCATGATCTCATGGTCGAAGGAATTAGGTTACCATGTATCAGAAAGCTTATAGCAAACTGTAGCACCCCGGTAAAACCATTACTAGTAAATCGCCTGTGTTTATCTTCATGCATCATCATGACATCAACATGCATATATTAGTCTAAAACTATTTTACTAAAAGCCCTATTTCATTTCTAAAAATATCCCTCTCTTTATTCACATGCGAAACCTCGATCTTTTCTGGATCTTGTATTTATCTAAAACTATTTTTCAAAACGTTTTATTTTATGAAAATAATAAAATATTTTTTTTATCAGGGAGGCAGTCCAGCCGGCCGGCCCAAAGGCCCAACCAGCCAGACCACCTACTACCCAAAGCAAACCCTAGATCTATCCTGAACAAACCCTAGCTACCCCACCTACTCCCACCACCACGCCGCCACACCCCAGCGGCCACCACGTGGGACACACGCCGCAACACGCACCCAAGAACACACATTTTTCTGGTACACAATGCGACCACCCCGCACCCGGTACTCCACCACCCAGCGACCAACGTGACCAACACCCCGCTGACCCCTCTCACCACACTCCCCGATAGCCTGGCCCCACCTCGCGTCCCCGCTCGCCCCGTTCCTCGCCCTCGCTCATGGGATCCCCTCCTTCTGCGCTCGCTCCCCGCCTCCAGGGCCCATCCCAACCTTCCTCCTCGACCACCTCCTGAGCCGCTTCCCTGCTGCGCCAGCTCGCCCTCCTCCGGCCAGAGCTCCTCCCTGTGAGGCCCTCGCCGCCTGCGGAGCTCCGCCGACCCCTTCTCCTCCGTGGCGCGCGCGGCCGCCCTTCCCGTGCACGTAGACCGCCATCGTGGCCTTACTTCCGCGAGCCTCGCAGCCGCCGTTGACGTTGCATCTCCCGCCTGCGCCGTGTCCGCCGCCCTCGCCAAGCCCGTCGCCGCCTTCGGCCAACTCTTGTCACCACCAAGCTCTGCTACCGCCGCGGCCATCTCCTCCCCGGGCACCGCCTGAGCTCGTACCTCTCCATCTCCCTATTGTGGCTCCGTCGCCTTCCTCGCATGGACCAAGAGGCCAGCGAGCTGGACGTTCTAGTCCACCTCGCCGCGTCGAGCACGTCAAGCCCCTGCAACCCTGTCGTTCCCCTGCTCGCCCTCCAACACGGATGTACCATCTCTTCTGCCTCGCGTGTGTAGCCCGCCTTGCAAGTGCCGACAAGCCAGCCTCCTGATGCTCCTTCTGTTGGATACCAAGTATTGATGTTGGTTCTCATGCGAGGCCCCGACGCGTTCTCCTATAGTCACCGTGTGCTTGTGTTGGATGCGTGTGACCAAGTCTAGCACAGCGAGGTGAAGTGAAGTGGAGAGGTCGATGTTGAGTTACAGGAGTTCTACCCAAGATCTTCATTCTTTTGGAGTCTCCATTTGGTTAAGACCTCCTTCACGGAACACCAAGATTCGCGATCCGATGATCGAGACCCCGAAGCACGATCCGAAGACCGAACCCGAACCCCTCCGAGCCCCAAGATCTTCGATCCGAGATGTGTGACCTTTTCCGAGCCCCTATTTTATAAATTTCCAACTATATAAACTGTTGCATATTTAATTGTCATACTCGCATGCATATTGGTGTGGTTTGGGGGCCTTATGCCGATTCACCATATAATTAAATATGGAGACCATATGCGGGCTATTCTAGTATTATTTTGTCTCCATTTGAATTTGTGTAGCAAACCGGTAACCTATTTTGCCTTGTAATACAACATTTAAATTGCGGGGTATCTAAACCACATGAACCATATAATTAATTGTCGGGACCCTGGTTCCGCTTAATATTACCTAGATGCACCGCACCTTTGCCATGTCATACATCATACATGCATCATGCCCGATCTTTTGCCGTAGTATCAAATAGTGCCTTCGGTGTTTCTTCTAGTGCTTTGCTTCTTCACGGATTAGGCCGATGATTTGATGCGAGTGTCGACCCGATCTTCGGATAAATCTTCAGCAGTGTTTTCAGGCGAGCATTCTCCCCCTTTCTACCTATTTTACATTTCTAATCTTTACTCCCTCCTGTTGATCTATTGCTATCTGCGTTGCGATGCTATAGATTTCGTACCCCGTTATACTTCCCTGCAGCCCTTATATTGCCATGGACACCTCCTATTACCTTTTGTTTGGTAGATAGTCGGCCTTGCGAGTCGTAGTAGCTTGCTCAGGTGTTGTTTCGATGTTTTCAAGTACCACAGTTGTTGGAGAAATGCCTTATGCTTTATGTTGGAGATGATCATGGCTTTAATTATCGTTTAATAACTAAAATTGAAGTAGGTAAATAATGCAGAGGCACAGGTGGGCAATATATATTATTTGGTTTTTAACCGTCCACTTGTGTCCCGTAGGACCCTAAGTACTTTATACCTGTTCTTTGAATATTCACACTATCCGCATGTGGGACCATGAATCCCCCTAGCCAGAGCTTGAGTCATATATTATTTCTTGGGGCCACAAACTAGTTTGGTGCTTTATTACTATCTTGTACTTATGCCATGCTTTACTGCTTTATTTACTATTGCGCGTTGAGCGCTTGTACTGTTTAGGAACAAATGTGGAATGTTTTCGCGGTATCGACAAGCCCAGTCACACTTTCGGGTTCCCAGTCGTTTACAGATATTGGCACAAACCTCTGGGTCCGTCTCGAAGCCGGCCAACTTCGTCGCGGGTAGCTTGGTGGGGTGGCCCCCTGAAATCAAATATGAATCTTGCGAATGTTCTGTCGTGATGCCTCGTTGGGTCTTCATTTGGTTTTTCTCGAGGTGATCGTGCGTGTGCTGTTATTTGTGCCCCCCTGCAGGGTAAAACTTTCTGAAAGCCGTGTCTGCGGTTATGGACGACTTGGAGCATAGTATCTCGATCATAGACAACTATAACTAAAGTAGTGCTATAAATTTGACTTTATAATGACTAGTAATCAGCTTCACTATAATGGAATGACTAAATAAAAGTGCCAAGAATTGCTGGTTTGAGTTGTCACCTGTTACCATTGTATCTGAATAGTAAGTATTGCAACTACAACAGAATGGCTAAATAAAAGTACCAACAACTGCTGGGTTTTGGGATGTCTCTTGCTATATGTATCTGACTAGTAAGTACTACAACTACAACGGAATGGTTAACTAAAACTGCTCACTACTTATTAAATCAGGATGACTCTTGCTATCTATATCTGAATAGTAATTGCCGCAACTATAACGGAATGAATAAAACTGTCAACTGTGTGAGTTCCTCGGTTGACTTCCTCGTTTGGTCTCGAGGGGGAAATACCAGGATGGGTATGATTGGTGATAGTTTCAGGTTGGATCCGAATAGGTCTTTCTTATCCCTATCTGATAGCCGCCAGTTGTATTGAGTCTCTATAGGCTGTTTAGTGCTTGTTGCGCTGCCGCTTCAGTCCACCATACCTATGTAGGCGAGGACCGCCGAATTCTAGTCTCGTCGTGTACTGGCCTCAGTACTGACCGCTCTCTTTTTCCTTTGCCCTTTGTCGGCACCCCTTTTGTTTAAGCAGGTTTTGAGATCGACGTCGTTAGCAGGGTTACCCTTCCGGGTTGGCCTGGGCAGGGTTATGGACTCCATTGGTTATTCTTCAGGGCTCTTAGCTCAATTTGCATCTTGTCCGTACTCGGACGCTGTATCGTTTTTAAGGTGATTTGGATCTTTGTACTGTATATCTGTATTCTTGACTCTTTGAGTCGCTGTTGTATATATATGTTTTGTGGGTTCCATCGAGGATTATTGTGTAATGATATTACTTCGTTTTCCACACGCACGCAAGTGCCTGGTGGGCACCTTTGAATCGTTTCTATGCGGGTTTTGGCAGGAATCGCTGAAACTTGCATAGGGTCGATTCTGAGGGTGTTACACAAACGAACTATTGAAATGACTTGATCTTAATGCTACACTTATCTATAGGAGTATGTCCATCATACCATTCTCCTAATGATATGATCTCGTTGTTAACAACATCTCAATATTCATGATCAGGAAACCACGATCATCTATTAACCAACAAGCTAGTATTACTAAGAGGCTTTACTAGGGACTCAAATTTAGTTTACAAATCACACAAGTATTAATGTTTCCGGTTAATACTATTATAGCGTGAATGTAAACATTTATCATAAAAACAAAGACATAATAATAACCACTTGTATTATTGCCTCTAGGGCATATCTCCAACAGTCTCCCACTTGCACTAGAGTCAACTAATCTAGATTACATGGTAATATACCGAACACCCATGGCGGTTTGGTGCTGGTCATGTTTTGCCCTCGGGAGAGGTTTAGTCAACGGATCCGCCACATTCAGATCCGTGTGTACTTTGCAAATTTTTATGTCACCATCTTGGACATGCTCTCGAATAGCGTGAAAATGTAGCTTGATATGCTTCAGCTTCTTGTGTGACCTTGGTTCTTGTGCATTGGCTATGGCATCCATGTTATCATAGTAGATAGACATTGGGTCCAGCGCACTTGGAACCACACCGAGCTCTGTAATGAACTCCTTCATCCATATCGCCTCTTGTGAAGCCTCCGAAGAAGCTATGTATTCTTATTCAGTTGAAGATCTCGCCACAACGCTTTGATTTGCACTCCTCCAGCTAACTGCTGCACCATTCAAAGTAAATACGTATCTAGATTGAGATTTAGAATCATCCGGATCGGTGTTCCAACTAGCATTGGTGTAACCATTAACAACGAGCTGTTCATCACCTCCATAAGAAAGAACCATATACTTAGTTCTTCTCAAGTACTTAAGGATGTTTTTGATATCTGCTAGTTAAACTAACAGCATATGCAATGTCGGGTCTAGTACATAGCATGGCATACATAAGAGATCCTATGGCTGAGGCATAGGGATTCTTACTCATCCTTTCTCTATCTTCTGCCGTTGCAGGACTTTGAGTTTTACTCAAGGTCGTATTGGGCAACATGGGCAAGAACCCTTTCTTGCTATCTTCCATTCCAAACCTCTTTAGAACTTTGTCCAAATATGTAGTCTGTGACAATGATATTAGGCGCCTCAATCTATCTCTATAAATCTTTATGCCTAATATGTAAGCTGCTTCGCCAAGATCTTTCATTGAAAAACTAGTATTCAAATAATCCTTGACACTATTACGAAGGTCTACATCATTCCCAATCAACAATATGTCATCTACATATAGTATTAAGAATTCTACAGAGCTCCCACTCACTTTATTGTAAATACAAGTTTCTCCATAAGTTTGTATAAAACCAAAGCTTTTGATTACCTTATCAAAACGTTGATTCCAACTTCGGGATGCTTGCTTCAATCCATATATGGACCGTTGAAGTTTGCATACCTTGTTACCATCTTTAGGAATGACAAAACCTTTGGGTTGCATCATATACAATTCTTCATCAATGTCTCCATTGAGGAACGCTGTTATGACATCCATCTGCCATATATCATAATCATAATATGCAGCGATTGCTAACATAATCCTCACAGACTTTAGCTTCGCTACTGGTGAGAAAGTCTCATCATAGGCAACTCCTTGAATTTGTCGAAACCCTTTTGCGACAAGTCGAGCTTTATAGACAATAACATTACCATTAGCATCTGTTTTCTTCTTGAAAGTCCATTTCTTCTTGAAAATCCGGTAAGTCCACCAAAGTCCATACTTGGTTTTCGTACATGGATCCAATATCGGATTTCATGGCTTCTTGCCATTTATTGGAATCTAGGCTCATCATCGCTTCCTCATATGTCGCAGGGTCATCGGTGTTGTCCACCAACATGACACTCATAACGGGATCATACCAATCAGGAGTGGTACGAGTTCTCGTTGACCTGCGAGGTTCCGTAGTAACGTCAACCGAAGTTTCATGATCAACATCATTAGATTCCTCTCTTATTGGTGTAGGCGCCACAGGAAATACTTCCGGTGCTGCGCTACTCGCAAGTTCGAGAGAAGGTTCAACAACCTCGTCGAGTTCTACTTTCCTTCCAGTCACTTCCTTCGAGAGAAACTCCTTCTCTAGAAAGGATCCGTTCTTGGCAACGAAGATTTTTCCCTCGGATCTATGATAGAAGGTATACCCAATAGTTTCCTTCGGGTATCCTATGAAGACGCATTTTTCCGCTTTAGGTTCAAGCTTGTCGGGCTGTAACTTCTTTACATAAGCTTCGCAACCCCAAAATTTAAGCAACGACAATTTAGGTTTCTTTCCAAACCACAATTCATACGGTGTCATTTCAACGAATTTAGATGGTGCCCTATTTAAAGTGAATGCGGCTGTTTCTAATGCATAACCACAAAATGATAGCGGTAAATCTGTAAGTGACATCATAGAATGAACCATATCTAAGAGAGTTCGATTATGACGTTCGGACACACCATTACGTTGTGGTGTTCCTGGCGGTGTCAATTGTGAAAGTATTCCGCATTTCTTCAAATGCTCGCCAAACTCATAACTTATATATTCACCTCCACGATCAGATCGTAGAAATTTAATCTTCTTGTTACGTTGATTCTCTACCTCACTTTGAAATTCCTTAAACTTCTCGAAAGTTTCGAACTTATGTTTCATGAAATAGATATACCCATATCTACTCAAGTCATCTGTGAAGGTAAGAACATAGCGTCAACCACCGCGCGATGCTACACTCATTGGACCACACACATCAGTATGTATGATTTCTAATAAGTCTGTAGCTCGCTCCATCATACTAGAAAATGGAGTCTTAGTCATTTTACCCATCAGACATGCTTCGCATCTTTCAAGTGATTCAAAATCAAGTGATTCAAGAAGTCCATCGGAATGGAGTTTCTTCATACGCTTCACTCCAATATGACCAAGACGATAGTGCCACATATAGGTCGACTAATCACTCAATTTCAAACGTTTAGCTTCAATGTTATTAATGTGTGTATTACCACAACGAGATTCAATAAGAATAGACCATCTATCAAAGGTGCATGTGCATAAAACATATTACTCATATAAATCGAACAACCATTATTCTCGGACTTAAGCAAGTAACCGTATCGCAATAAACATGATCCGGATATAATGTCCATGCTCAACGCAGGCACCAAATAACAATTATTTAAGTATAAAACTAATCCCGATGGTAGATGAAGAGGTAGCGTGCCGACCGCGATCACATCAACCTTTGATCCATTTCCAATGCGCATCGTCACCTCGTTCTTCGCTAGCTTCCATCTATTCTGCAGTACCTGCTTCGAGTTACAAATATGAGCAACCGAGCCAGTATCAAATACCCAGGCACTACTACGAGTACTAGTGAGATACACATCAATAACATGTATATCAAATATACCTTTCTTCTTGATGTTGTCGTTCTTCAAATCTGCCAAGTACTTAGGGAAATTCCGCTTCAAGTGACCTTCTCCCTTGCAGTAAAATCACTCAGTATCAGGCTTAGGCCCAGCCTTGGTCTTCTTCGCCGGCGCGGTAACTTTCTTACCGCCCTTCTTGAAGTTTCCCGTTTTCTTATACTTGCCTTGCTTCTTGAATTTGGTGGTCTTATTGACCAACAACACTTGGTGCTATTTCTTGATCTCCACTTCTGTAGACTTTAACATGGAGAAGAGTTTGGGCAACGACTTGTCCATGTTTTGCATATTGTAGTTCATCACAAAGTTCTTGTAACTTGGTGGTAGTGATTGGAGGACACGGTGAATCCCCAAAGCATTAGGAATCACTATACCTAAGCTTTGAAGCTTGCTTGCATGCCCAGACATCTTAAGAACGTGCTCACTGACGGAGCTGCCCTCTTCCATCTTGCAGTTAAAGAACTTTTCAGAAGCCTCATAACTCTCAACTGCCGCGTGAGCCTCAAATATCATTTTGAGTTCACGGACAATATCATGTGGGTCATGGTTATCAAATCTTTTCAGAAGCTCCGATTCCAAACCATACAAGATAGCACACTGAACTATGGAGTACTGATTTTTCCGAGCGAGGAAAACATTCTTTACCTCATCGGTAGCATCAGTTGCAGGCGGGTCACCCAGCGGTGCATCCAGCACATAGGTCAAATTACCAGCATTGAGGACAATCCTCAAATTGCGGAACCAATCTGCGAAGTTGCTTCCATTGTTTTTCAACTTTTCTTTCTCTAGGAACGCATTAAAATTGATGGTAGTGGCCGCCATTGATCTACAACATATTTGCAATAGTTTAAACTAAGTTTATGACAAATTGAGTTCTAATTAATAGTTAAATTAATCTAGGTGAACTCCCACTCAAAATAATATCCCTCACATTGCTTTAGGGATCACATGAACCAAATCCACCACATCAAAACCGATCATCGCTAGTTTTGATGTAGCTTCAATGGCGAACAATCAACATGTTCATCATATCTACTATATGACTCATGCTTTACCTTTCGGTGATTCGTGTTCCGAGACCATGTCTGTACATGCTAGGCTCATCAAGATCAAACCTTAGCTTCCGCATGAGCAAATCTGGATTGCTCACGTTGTATACACTCGCAGAATCTAACACACCCAATCATCACGTGGTGCTTCGAAACAACGAGCTTTAGAAATGGTGCTTACTAAGGATGAACACTTTATAACTTGAAATTTTGTGCTTGAGGGATCATCTTATAATGCTACCGTTGCAAACTAAGCAATACAAGATGCATAAAATGATTAACATCACATGTAATTCATAATATGTGATATGATATGGCCTTTCTTCTTGTGCTTCCAATCTCCATCTTCAAGCACGAACATGATCTCAATCATCACCGGTATGGCGTCAAGGTCAATGGCGCCGCTTCATGGTTGTCGTCCACCAGCATCAACTATTACAACTACTTTGAATAGACAAGCAGGTCTTAACAGAATTAAAAAACAACCATATGGCTCCTGTCGGTTGCCGACTTACAATAAGGAACATTGCATACATCATATATAATCACAATCATGGCCACATCACATCACATCACACCCCTGCAAAACAAAGTTAGACACCTCTAATTTTCTTTGCATATTTTATGTGGTTTGGGGCTTTCAATAAGTGCCGTTCTAACTTACGAACAAGAACCACAACATTGATGTTTGAACTATCAAGTGCCCGTTGTAAATTGAATCTATACTATGATGGGAGAGACAGACACCCGCAAAGCCACTTATGCAATAAAAGTTGCATGTTGAGCGTGGAGCAAGTCTCATGAACGATTTCATGTAAGGTTAGCCCGGGCCGCTTCATCCCATCATACCGCAAGATGCAAAGTACACAAAAAGCAATTGATAATAAAAACACCACCGCCCACAATGACCATTGTGTTCTACTCGTGCAACAGATGTACATATAGACACGGCTCTGATACCACTGTAGGGGTTCGTAGCATGGAAAACAAAAAAATTCTGCCGCATGCACACAAACAAGCCAAGATCTATCTACTAGATTGTAGCAACGAGTCGATAGAGGAAATCACCCTCGAAGATTCCAAAGAGGTTAATGAGAGCAGATTCTTGTGGGTGATGTAGTCGTACACTTGCTGATCTCAAGATCGCGTAGACGATCCTTCTGGCGCTGCGTTCCGGCAACGCTTCCGCAGTCGGTCACACGTTCGGTACTCGATGAAGACCTTCCTCTCCCTTGTTCCAGCAGGCAGCGGAGGTTGTAGTTCTCCCCTCGCAATTCCGGCAGCACGACGGTGTGGTGTCGGAAGTAGAGGGAAGATCCCGCAGGGCTTCGCCTAAGCCGGTGCGAGTTATGGTGGATCTAGGGTTTCCCGGTGATCTAGGGTTTAGAATTCCGGGAGGAGGAGGAGGTGTCGGTGGCGGCTAGAGCGGCGGCGACGAACCGGCGGTGGCGCGACGGCGTAGGGCGGCGGCTGGCGGCTTGGCGGCGGTGACGGCAGCGCGGGTGTAGAGGGGCTAGGGCTTGGTGTTTTGGGGCAGCCCTCCCCCTCTATTTATGAGAGGGGGCAGCCTTGGGAGGGGTGGGTTTGAATCCAAACCCAAACCCAAGTTGGATTGAGAGGACTTGTTTCTTCTTCCACTAGGAAACCATTGTTCCAGTTTGACTTTTCAAACTTCCCGTTTGACTTTCAATTTAGAGCTTTAATTCTCTCTTGCAAATGCTCACACTAAGTGACCTAGGACATGATCCAATCATTCCACTTACCCATGAAACATTCATGGACCATTCCCCTTTCGGAACGGTGAACCTTCTAGACCCTTCTAGAACCTCTCCGATGAAAACATCAGAATCTTTCCTGAACTCCGGAATTGGACTTTCCTTATATGAATCTTATTCTCCGGACCATTCCGGATCTCCTCTTGATATCCCGGATCCCATCCGAGACTCCGAACAACATTCGGTATACCTACTAACATTACATATCTACTATACAACATCGAATCCTTAAGTGTGTCACCCTACGGTTCTTGAATTATGCGGACATGACCGAGACACTTCTCTGATCAATAACCAATAGAGGAATCTGGAAATTCATATGGCTCCCACATATTTCTACGATTACTTTGCGATCGAATGAACCACTTACATACGATACCAATTTCCCTTTGTCTCATGATAGTTTACTTATCCGAGATTTTGATCGTCGGTATCTCTGCATACCTAGTTGAACCTCGTTACCGATAAGTACTCTTTTCTCGTTCCCGTGATATGTGATCCCTTGTGATCCAGTCACATGCTTGCAAGCCAATTGGATGACATTCCACCGAGAGGGCCCAGAGTATATCTATCTGTCATATGGATGGACAAATCCCACTCTTGATCCATGTGCCTCAACCCAAACTTTCCGAACACTCAATGCCACCTTTATATCCACCCAGTTATGGTGTGGTGTTTGATGTAATCAAAGCATCCTTCCGGTGATGGTGATTAGCATGATCTCATGGTCGAAGGAATTAGGTTACCATGTATCAGAAAGCTTATAGCAAACAAACTATTGAAATGACTTGATCTTAATGCTACGCTTATCTATAGGATTATGTCCATCATACCATTCTCCTAATGATATGATCTCGTTGTTAACAACATCTCAATGTTCATGATCAGGAAACCACGATCATCTATTAACCAACAAGCTAATATTACTAAGAGGCTTTACTAGGGACTCAAATTTAGTTTACAAATCACACAAGTATTAATGTTTCCGGTTAATACTATTATAGCATGAATGTAAACATTTATCATAAACACAAAGATATAATAATAACCGCTTTTATTATTGCCTCTAGGGAATATCTCCAACAGTCTTGACAGACTCGAGCATAGGAATGTCATTTCCAATCAGCAATATGTCATCTACATATAAGATTAGAAATACCAGCGCTCTCCCACTTTCCTTCTTGTAAACACAAGGTTCTTGTTCATTTTTTATGAAGCCAAACTCCTTAACAACTTCATCAAATCGAATGTTCCAGCTCCGAGATGCTTGCTTCAACCCATAAATGGACTTTAGAAGTTTGCATACCTTTCCAGCATTGTTTGGATCGACAAAACCTTCGGGCTGCATCATATACACGTCCTCAGTTAGGATTCCATTTAGGAAAGCCGTCTTGACATCCATCTGCCATATTTCATAGTCGAAAAGCGCAGCAATGGATAGAATTATCCGTATAGATTTAAGCATCGCTACGGGCGAGAAAGTCTCGTCGTAGTTAACTCCTTAAACTTGTCAAAAACCTTTTGCAACAAGTCGAGCTTTATGGATGTGAACATTTCCATCCATATCAATCTTCTTCTTATAGATCCATTTGCACTCGATGGCTTTAAAACCATCAGGCAGGTCAACCAAGTTCCAAACTTGATTATCTCCCATGGATTCTATCTCGGATCTCATGGGATTAGCCATTTCTCAGAGTCTGGGTCCACCATCGCTTCTGCATAGGTCGCAGGCTCATCATTGTCTAACAATAATAATTCTCGCACTTCGCGGAGCCTCGCCGACCTTCGTGGTTGTGGTGCTTCTGTTGCCACGGGTTCCTCAACTTGTTCTGCTACAATAGCATCACTCGTAGAAGCATCCCCAACTGGCTCATCTTGAACTTCTTCAAGTCGCACCGACCTTCCACTTGTTCCCTTTGTGAGGAACTCTTTCTCTAGGAAAACACCGCTACGAGCGACAAACACTTTGCCCTCCTCTCGGTTGTAGAAGTAATACCCTAAGGTTTCCCTCGGATATCCCACGAAAATGTACTTATCCGATTTAGGTGTTAGCTTGTCCGACTGAAGTCGCTTGACAAATGCATCACAACCCCAAATCTTTAGAAAAGGCAAACTGGGATTCTTTTCAGTCCACATCTCATATGGTGTCTTAACTACGGATTTAGATGGTACCCTATTAAGTGTGAAAGCTGTCGTTTCTAGAGCGTAACCCCAAAATGACAATGGCAAATCTGACTGGCTCATCATCGATCGAACCATGTCCAACAAAGTTTGATTACGCCGTTCGGAGACCCTGTTCCTTTGAGGCGTTCCGGGCGGCATAAGTTGTGGAACAATTCCACAACTCTTAAGATGATCGCTAAACTCGTGACTCAAATATTGACCTCCACGATCAGATCGCAAGGCCTTTATTTTCTTGCCACGTTGATTCTCTACTTCACTCTGAAACTCCTTGAACTTTTCAAAAGTTTCAGACTTATGCCTCATCAAGTAGGCATAACCATATCTACTAAAATCATCAGTAAAAGTAATGAAGTAGTGATATCCTCCTCTGGTTGTCGTGCTCATTGGTCCACATACATAAGTATGTATGAGTTCCAACAAGTCTGTCGCTCTCTCGGGTAAACCCGAAAAAGGCGACTTGGTCATCTTTCCAAGTAAATAAGCCTGACATGTCTCGTATGATTCAAAATCAAACGAAGTTATAAGACCATCACCATGGAGCTTCTTCATGCGCTTTTCACTTATATGCCCCAAACGACAATGCCATAAATAGGTAGGACTCAAATCATTAGGCCGAAGCCTTTTAGCACTAACATTGTAAACAGATGCATCATCAAGATTTAAAATAAATAACCCATTCACAATGGGAGCATTAGCCATAAACATACCATTCTTAGATATTACACAACCATTGTTTGCACTCGCGAATGAATAACCATCCCTCATCAAACATGAAGGTGGTAAAATGTTTCAACCCATACTAGGAATGTAATAACAATTATTCAACTCCATAATAAATCCTGACGGAAGGTGAAGTTGCATGACGCCAACGAACAATGCAGCAACCCTTGATTTATTTTTGATGCGAAAATCCACTCACTACAAGAAATCTGCTCACTAGTGACCTTTTCTTAACGAACATGGGTTTTTTGTTCATAGATCTATGACCATTCTAAACCAATTGGTCGTAGGGAATTTGGGAGGGTCCAGACCTTGAAAAATAACGACCAATTTAGTTCAAAAGGTTATAATTTAGTAACATAAAATGGTCGTAGATGGATAACACACGTTCAGAGCCATATATTTGGCCAATTACGACCAATTTTAATGATCGCCTCTACAGTTTTTCCTACGTGTCGTATACATGTGTTAGTTTTGCCTACATGTCATACAACATAAGGGTCCCACCATGCTGACTAGGAGCGAAATCTGATAGGGGACCCGCCTATCATACCACCCAGTTAACCGAGATGTGGACCAAGAAAACAAGTGAATATAGAAGAAAAATGGGAGGCTTGGGAGCTCGAACCCACGACCTCACACTCCTGCCCTGAATCTCGCATGGCTAACCACCAAGCCACCTCCGATTTTGTGTCGGGTGTTGATGCTTGGGTTCTATTTGACTATTTCTCCCGCGTTGGGCCTGGGCTAGTAAAAAATAAAGCAGCAAAAGGTTGAAGCGGCGGGATTTGAACCTGAGACCCGTGCCCTTCCTTATCATATTACTACATGCCTACCACTTCACCACGTTCAACTTCTGTGCACCATCACTTCACGAGTTTTATTAGTGCTAGTCGCGGTGGTGGGCTTGGGCTTTAGGCGGAATACAGACTCTGACCTGAGGCTACTCCCTGGGCTGGCCTTGGGCCGACGGTGGAGTACCAGTGCCCATGATTTCACAGGAAACCAGTTGGGCTGGGCTATCTAGCTAGCGGATTTGCCCCGGCCTGGCGCCTGCAGCTATTTTTTTCTAAATTCTTTTGTATCTTTTTATTCATAACTCCAAATTGAGTTAAACAAAAATTAGAGGACTTGAAAAAATTAAGAGAATATTTTTATTATATTATAGAACACTTTTACTTTATAGGACAAATATGAGGAAATATTTTTCATATAAAACCTTGATAGGTGTAACTAGAGATTTTGAATCATGGTTTTGACAATAGAGTTTGAATTTTAACTTTTTCTTAGCTTGGGGATGATCCTCGCTAAAGTTTCATTGTATCTCTCATTAAACAACATATTGTGAAGCTAAAAGTTATTTTTGCAAAAAATCATGAGCATCAAATCATGCACCTGTAGTTCAAATCGGACCCGCTTCCTACCGATTCGGCAGACATTTGTCTTTTTCATGAGGGGTGCATATAAAGGTTTGAGATGCCCCGGTTGAAACATTGTACATGTAATATGGTCTATTATTCTTGAAAAATATGGTGGTAGCATTTTGAAACTATCATTTGGTGGCCGCTTCACAAAACGACCCTGTTTTTCACGCTCAAAAAATGGAAAATGTATTTTCTGTGCGATGAAAAGGAAAACTTTCTCCTATAACATTGTTCGCGATCCCAATATGCACATGCATGCACAATATGGGCACATTATCACAAACTATACCGTGATTCTGGCCATAACATTTGTCGTTTGACCCCAAAGGCATGAAACGTCGAACAAGATAGGTCATTTCTGTGAAGGTTTTTTCAAGATGTTCGCAATATACCAAGTTTGGTATTTTTCCTCGCAACTATGTCACATAATAGGACACCACGCGAAGGATTTACCTCGTTTGGACCGTTTTTTATTTTTTTATGCCCGTTTCAAACTATGGTTAAAACGGCAGGCATGAAGGTTCTTAGCTCGGGGATGATCCTCGCTAAATTTTCATTGGATATCTGATAAAACAACATATTGTGAAGCTAAAAATTATTTTTGCAAAAAATCATGAGCATCAAATCATGCACATGTAGTTCAAATCGGACCCGCTTCCTACCGATTCGGCAGACATTTGTCTTTTTCACGAGGGGTGCACAGAAAGGTTTGAGATCCCCTGGTTGAAACATTGTACATGTAATATGGTCTATTATTTTTTTAAAAATATGGTGGTAGCATTTTGAAACTATCATTTGGTGGCCGCTTAACAAAAGGACTCCGTTTTTTACGCTCGAAAAATGGAAAATGTATTTTCTATGCGACAAAAAGAAAAACTTTCTCCTGCAACATTGTTCGCCATCCCAATATGCACATGCATGCACAATATGGGCACATTATAACAAACTATGCCGCGATTCTGGCCATAACATTGGTTGTTGTGCCCTAAAGGCATGAAACCTCGAACAAGATAGGTCATTTTTATGAAGGTTTTTTCAAGATGTTCGCAATATATCAAGTTTGGTATTTTTCCTCGCAACTATGTCACATAATAGGACACCACGCGAAGGATTTACCTCGTTTGGACCTTTTTTTATTTTTTTATGCCCGTTTTAAACTATTGTTAAAACGACGGGCATGAAGGTTCTTAGCTCGGGGATGATCTTCGCTAAATTTTCATTGGATCTCTGATAAAACAACATATTGTGAAGCTAAAAATTGTTTTCAAATCGGACCCGCTTCCTGCCGATTCGGCAGACATTTGTCTTTTTCACGAGGGGTGCACAGGAAGGTTTGAGAGCCTCCGGTTGAAACATTGTACATGTAATATGGTCTATTATTTTTGAAAAATATGGTGGTAGCATTTTGAAACTATCATTTGCTGGCCGCTTCACAAAATGACCCCGTTTTTCGCGCTCGGAAAATGGAAAATGTATTTTCTGTGCGACAAAAAGGAAAACTTTCTCCCATAACATTGTTCTCCATCCCAATATTCACATGCATGCACAATATGGGCACATTATCACAAACTATGCCATGATTCTGGCCATAACATTGGTCGTTTGGCCCCAAAGGCATGAAACCTCGAACAAGATAGGTCATTTATGTGAATGTTTTTTCAAGATGTTTGCAATATACCAAGTTTGGTATTTTTCCTCGCAACTATGTCACATAATAAGAGACCACTCGCAGGTTTTACATTTTTTTTTGAATTAGTTATGCCAATTAAAGAAGAGTCAACCAATTGAAGAGAGAATAGTGCTACCCACGGATCAGCCCAATGAAACAGATCTCAACCGTTGAGATTGCCTCCATCCAACGCCCCATAGTCACATAAAAAATTTCTCCCACCTCCCGTCCCCCCAAAGTTTGGGCGTGAATAAACCGAAATAGCCTACAATTCCTAGTCTTGCACCACCGAATTGGGCAGGGGTAGTTTCGTAAAAGATCACACGATCGAGAGGGAACACCGGAACATCCACGCGGTCCACGACCACAAACCCTAGCATTCTTCCTCCATCATGCGCGAGACCCCGCCTCCTCTCGGTCCCTCTAGATCTAGATCTCGCCTCACCCCACCGCCGCTGGTGCTCGTGGAGCTAGGCCGAGCCTTCTGCTCCCATCGCATCCCCGCACACCTTAATATCTCCAGCCCCGCCTCCTCGAAGCAGTCACAGCGGCGCGACGGGCCTATTCGTCGGTGCGAGTGTGCATTCGCGCATCGACGCGTGCCGCTCCATCGATCTCGCCATTCCCGCATCGCACCCGTGGCTGAGGCGGCCATAACGCCTCGCCCATCCATCCGTCTTTGGTCGCCTCCATAGTTTGTGGTTCCGCCGCGTAGCGGTGTCGGCAGATGGAGAGGTTGGTGGCGCACCGGCCCGCGACGAGGTGTTCGGCAGCCGGAGGGAGGAGGTTTTCGGGGGGTGGAGGGAGCTCATCAGAGGGAGGAAGTTTTTGGTATAGGCCAGGAGGAGGCTTTGGGGCCCCACCCAACACTCTCACCGAGCTGGTCTGGGACACCGTCAAGCGCGACCTCGCCCGCATCCCCAACTGCGAAGACCCCCACACGGCCGTCAGGGGCTGGGACTTCATCGTCTTCCTCGGCCTTATTAAGAAGGTACTCAACATCACGTCCACAACCAGATCCTAGGGTATCTCTTGCATTGCTATGTCCTATGTGGAGATGTATGTAGATTTTGCCTAGTTATTGTTCGATATGGTAGGTTCTCTGATATATCTCAAAGTTGATGCTGGTCTATGTCCTCTTGGGTATGTGATGACCTCTATAATTGTCAAACTTTGAGGCACAAATTCACTTGAATATCACAGAGAATATAATGCTGGAGTGGTATAATCCAGGGAATCACAGAAAATATAATGCTGGAGTGGTATAATTCAGGGAAGTAGTAGATTGTTTTTAGATAGGTTTGCATTATACCGAGTGGTTTGCTCGCTTATATTTTGCAGTACTCTTTGCACGCAGAGGGGACAGATAGAAGGTGACATGCTTTGCTGAGTGTAGGTGAAACACTGAAAACATATACTCTGTGGCAGCATATTACTTTTTATCCTGTGTTCATCAGATATAATCTGACGTACAATGTTACAATCTAATTCTCATCATCTCATGTACAATCTCCATTCACATTCTTTGTATGTACAATTTAGCTTTGCCTCCGAATACAAATAGATATTATATGCCATGTTAAGTTTCATATGCTAAGTAATCTTATCTTGTTCTCGTGTTTTCAATGAACATATGAGATTGAATCATTCTGTGTGTTCAACTGTATCGACCGTCATTCTGGCCGTTTTGGAATTCATGCAACAACTTTTCTTTCTTGTTTATATCTGTGTATCATGAGTAAATAATCTATTGTCGCTTACTGTTGTTTCTATCAGCTAGCCTTGTGACCGTTACTACTATTCATGTGCATCTTAAACTTTCCTATATCAAGTTTCACATATGTCCTTTTCTGGTTCATATGCTTGATATTTTGAAGTGATAAGCATGTTACTCGTGAGCAGTGTGGAGAGGTAAATATCGTGAGCTAGAAGGGTCTTGGCTTCCAGGGAACCGCAGTGACAGTCCTGTTGCTTGTTCTTGCTCTAGACGATAGGTCGGTGGACTGTGCCGTCGTCTCTGTAGGTGAGTAATCAGCGACAAGATCAGATTCCTTGTTTGTCTTTCACAATCCTAGTGTTGCAGTGGTTTTGTGACTTGAGATTTGCTTGCATGTCTGGTGACCGCCGTGAACAGCGGGAAGAGTATCCTGGAACTTCTGGGCTTCATATGTTCTCTTTCATTGTACATTGATTTGCTTGAATCATCCTGAAATTTGCTTCCGGGCAATTTTCGTGCTCTGCATGTGTTGTATGGTGTTTTATTGGGTTGCAGGAGGCTAATGTGGACTATGTGAGCATGATAACACTTGACTATTGTATACTGTAAGTCCCCATACTTACTCCCTGATCCATTTTCCATGCTAGTAGTCTCTAGCATCGAATCTTTGATGTATGTCATGGTACCCTAGATAGATTTTGATCATTAATGTATGTAGTCATGGACAAACCTATGTCTATTGTGAACTTTTTATTGTACACAGTGATCATGAACAAGCAACTCTTGTTCAGATTAATTCATTATTATTATTTTTACATGCATTGTACTACTCCATGATCGATGAGTACTTCTAGCTTTGTATCTTTGATGTATGTCAGTGGAGAAACATATGTTACAACCGTAGACATGAACAAGCATGTGTTATACTGCAATGTTAGATCAGAGAATTTTTTATTCTTCTATTTCTATTTGTGATGACTGATGTCATCAGAGCATGCGTTATACTAATGACTGATGCATGCGTGCAGGATTTGTCCAAGATGAAGGCCATCCCTTTGTTGGAAGTCTTCAGAAGACGCTGAAACATGATTATAGTTGATTCTAGTTTGATTTTGGTAGCTAATTATAGCTCGATGTTTTGTATATTTTGGTAGATGGATACCTCGTGTACTGATTTTAATGTACTGCCAATGTATGAAATATCCGTTATTGCCTCTTTTGAATTGAAAGAATTTCTTTGTATTCTTTAGGTTATGGTTATATTATTATCTATTGTTGTTATAATGTGAAAAAATAATACCTCTGAAATTGAAACTGACTAGTGGGACCTAGTAGCTAGTGTGCCTGACGATTGGACCCATCTGACTAGTGGGGCCAGCTCAAAATAAAAAGGCCAAAATGAAAATTTAAATGTTCAATACAAAGGCCAAGGCCCAAAAATAAAAAGGCTGAGATGTTGGGCTTGGTCCACATATCTATCCAGAACTGACATGGCAAATAATATAAATATGCTGAAATATTGGGCTTGGCCCATGTAGATGGCCGAACTGGACCGGGCTGAATTTGTTCAACGACCTTTCCAATTGGTCACATATTTGCCACGTAGGATTGGCCACGTAGGATATGACATGGACAGGGCAGACGGTCTGTGACCAATGCACTTGGTCATAGAATATGTGACCAACTGTATTGGTCATAGACGTCTATGACCAATTCAGGAAAAAAATCGTGGTGTTTAACTAGTGACGCTCAGCTTTTGACCTTCTGTATTTGGTAACAAAAAGGTCACAAATTAAAAACTATAACCTTTCAGTGACCAATATGGAGGGTCATGTATCACCAAATTTCTTGTAATGACTTCGTCTTTCTGCACTTCTTTAGTCCTTATTAGCCCCTGCAACGAATTGCAAATATGAGAAACCAATCCGGTATCAAATACCCAAGAGTTAACATAGGAATCAGCGAGAAGAATGTCCACAACATTTACAACAAGCGTACCTGAGTCGAAATGAACTGCCCATATATGGATGGAAGAGACGCCAAAATGAAGTCAGTGGCCAACTCTTGGCCTAGTGGATAACCAAGCTTTTCCAAAGTCTGACTATAACCAACCATTTTGATCACATGGGGGCCTACAGCTGCTCCCTCTGCTAGCTTGCATTCGACAAAGGACTTGGCAACATTGTACCTCTCAGTCCTTGCCTGATCTTGGAACATGTCCTTAAGCGCGACGATCATAACGTACGCTTCCTGATCCTCAAACTTCTTTTGGAGTTCAGGTTCCATGCATGCAAGCATAAGACAGCTAACCTCAAGAGAATCATCACATGCTCTCTTGTAGGCATTCTTGAGGGCAGCAGATGCATTATCAGCGGGTTCATCAGGGATTGGGGTATCTAGAACCGTTTCCTTTTTATAAGACCTGAGAACAATTCTCAGGTTACGGACCCAGTCCAAATAGTTTGTTCCATTTAGTTTATCTTAGTCAAAAATCGAACGCAAAGATAAAGGTGATGTAGTGTTCGGGGCCGACAACAGAAAACATGCAAAATACTAAGCCATGTAACCATGAAAGAGTAAAACATATTAAACAATTTAATAGCATATACTCCCACTTAAATCAATATCCCTCTATTGATACTAAGTGATTCAAGATCCACAATTAACAAGTCGACTAGTGAGATTTAGCATCACTTCTAGAAGACAAGGTAAATCGATAAGCAACACTTGCTAATCATATCACATATGACTCTTGTTGTTGGGTGACATCTCTATGTTAAAACTAGGCGCCCAACCTTTATGCCCCAAGGTCCTTAACTGTTAAGATGACCTTGTCAAGCTCACCAACCCTTATGCGTGTAGGTATCCGATACAAACCCATCCAGCCAAGGAAAACCGCGGCACCCTAATTTCATAGGCCCACCAACGATTGTATAGGGCATAGGATGGTGCAAGGTTTGGTTGGGAGGGCATGGTTTAACTTAAACTTTGTGAGGGATCGTTCTACTTCTATCATCTAAGCATGCATAGAGTAAAATGCATAAGAATAGCATTCACATAGTTGTGATACAGTATGGCCCATTTTCTCATGGTGATATCTATCGCCATAGAACCTGTCCACCATGATGATCTACATCTTCATGTTCCATGCGAGCCATCCTCCAAGTGATAAGTCCTCCAAGAACTAATACAAGCTATTACTCCTAATAGCTAGTAATCAAAATTACATAGTATTGGGATCATCACAAGTTGGCACGCAGGCCATTACAATAAATGACAACACATATGGCTCGTGTTTCCCTACTGACGACATGCATGTCATGAAAAATTTCATACATGCATCACATACATATATGGGCCATACTGATCACATACATCCTGCAAAAACAAGTTATGCACAGAATCGCATTCTAACGGATCATGCGACATCGCAGCACCTAGTTACCTTAACGAGATACAAAAGGGGCTACGATTAAGGGGGGTCTAGGGGGTCTCCCCCTGCGGGGTTCGAAGGGGTAGCGCCCCTCGCGGTATCTCCTTAAGGATTTTGACATAGCTTTTGCCATCGGCGGCTAGTCGCACCTCAAACCTTCTTTCCTCATTACCTATGCACAGGACAGTGTGTGACATAGCTTTTGCCATCTTCTTATCCATGTACCTCATAATCTTTTCACAGAAGCGTGTGTTTGGATTATTTATGATATGCATCTGAGCACACTATCGTCTGTCTCTAAAATGTGAAATCGTGCCATACAGAATACCCTCGACTATGGCTGTAAGTGGAAGTGTCATGTTACCTCTGAGGACAAAGTTATATGACTCAGCTAGGTTTGTAGTCATGACACCGTACCTAGCTCCATATGTGTTGTGTAGCAAAGACCACCTCTCCAAAGGTGTGGCGGCTGGATGGAATGGTCTAAGGTCTAACCTTGGTCATCTCGTCCCACCCTCTGTTATATAGGCATCCCTAGTGGGCTTCTACATTAGCAACCCATTAGTAGCCTAAGCCTGGTCTAATTCGGATCCAATCCTCATTAGGCTTCTAGCCCCTTAAGTGTGTGATCCTATAGGTTCATATGCGTATAGACGTGACACGAATACGCTTATTCTGTCAATAGTTAGTAGCGGCCTCTAGCAAGACGTGCCAACTCCTAAACGCATACAAAGATCATATCGGACGAACCATCACAAGGTTTAGTACATGTCTTTCCCTTTTCCTCACGATATTTGGTCTAGCTCCAAGCTGACCTCTCTTTCTCGATACCGTAACTCGGAATCCCTTTACTAGGTTAACTCTTAACCTTATGTAGCACGGCCATGCATTTCTGGATACGATCACTTGAGGGGCCCAGAGATATCTCTCTCAAGTAGAGAGGGACAAATCCCATCTTGATTGACCATGCCTTGCAGCATGTTTCAGGACAAACCCGAAAGCTACCTTTATAACTACCCAGTTACGGAGTGTGGCATCCCGCAAAACCACTACGAGAAAATCGCGTTAAATTTGTGCATTGCATCATCATGACCGCATGCACATGTCATCATGCCACATTGCATTTGAGCATAGTCATCGTCTTGCATTTTCTTGCATAAAACTATTTGCAGAAAAACCTATTTTTGTTTTTCAAACGCCCCGTCTTAATTCAACCGCAAAACCCGGGACACCGGATTATTTTGTTTTGTCTGCTATCGGTTTGCAGAAGCCGTGTTTTAAATAATTAAAATATTCAATTATTTTTTAGTGGGGTAGTCGAACGGGCCGAATAGACCCGAACGACCACCCCCAGAAATTAAAACGGTCTACTAAAATCCCTAGTCTACCCTGTCCTAGTCTACCCACCCAGCCTCCACCTCACCCCACCCAATGGCATGCAGCCACCTCACCCTCTTCCCTTCCCCTACCCAATCACGACCCGCCACATCAGCACACACAACCCACCCAACACACACCACACACGCAGCCACACCCCCACGCACCCGATCCCCACAGCCAACCCGCTCCCCCTGGCTCACCTGGCCCCACACCTGTCGGCCCCCTCCTCCCACGCCTCTCTCCTCTCCGGCCGACGCGCTCGCCCCTCACCGCCCCTCCTCCTCCCGCCGCCTCGCTCGCCACCGCCAGCGCCCTCCTCCTCCCGCTCGCCTCCGCCGCCCCTCCCGAGCTCGCCCCCTCTGCCTCGCCTGGGCCTCGCCCCGTCGTCGACCGCGACCCCCGCCCTCTCGCCTTCCTATCCCCGGCAGCCGCTCCGCCCCGACCCTGCGCAGCTCCCCCGACCGCGGCCTCGGCCTCGCCGGCGACCTCGCGCCTTCCTCCCCGAGCAGCCGTCCCTCCCTCCAACCTCCGCTCCACCGCCTGGCCCGCGTTCTCCCCTCCCCGCGACCAGCCCCGCCGGTGCTGCCCCTCTCCCTCTGTCCTTCGCCGCCGGCCGCTTTTTCCCCCACCTCCGCGCGCCCTCGAGCCCCTCCCACCGTCGTCCCGCCGCCGCCCGGGCGCCTCGCTCTCCGCGCGTCCCTCTGCCCTGCGTCTTCCCCTCGAGATCTCCTCGCCGGCCGCTGTCCGCTGCGTGTCTGCTCCCCGCCGTGCGTGTGGTGTCCAGGCCCCCGAGGCCTAGTGTCCTGCTTCTCCACGGTCGTCCCTGTGCAGGTCATCCGTGCCACCGTGGTAGAGCCGCCCGGGATCCTCGGGCACCTGCGAACCCTTTGGCTTGTTCAGCTTTTGGACATCACGTCGGCTGCAGATCCCAGTCTATGTGTTGTTGCGCTGTTGACCAATAGCCAAAGCTGGAGGATCTTCGTTTGGTGGTCGGGCTGACTACTCGAGGCTCGGAAAGGGTTCCACAACGCCAAGTTTCGCCAAGACCATCTTCGGATGTCACCGCAAGATCTTCACCAAGGCCATGTCATGTGGTGTTTATCACAAACCCCGAGTACGCCCTCTTGGAATCGAAAGCACGGGAACCGCAAGACCGAAGACCACGGCACGCCAAGATCTTCGCCTCGGAACGCCAAGACCGTCGGCACGACCCGACGACCGCGGATGCGACAGGATCGTCCCCAGGACGCCAAGATTGCCACGCGAACGCCCCCGAACGCTAACACCGACTCGATGGCGCGGGCCCGACAAGACCCTCGCAACGGCAAGACCGACCGGTACGCGGTACCGACAAGATCCCCGCAACGACAAGAACGACACCGACCCGGAAGAATCCGATGCGCCCCCGACACCGACCCAAGTCCTGCTTCCTGGATGCGACAAGATCTATCCCAGTATCCGAGACGCTTCCGCCGAGACCGGCCCCGTCGAACCCTGGACCCTGAGATCGAACCCCGAACCCCGGAACCCCAAGACCGTCGAGACCCCAATGTGTGCCCCTTTTCCTCGAGCCCTATTTTATAAATGTAAAATATCAAATTGTTGCATATTAAATCATTCATGCATGCATATGGCCATGTGGGTTGGGGGCCTTATGCCGATTCACCTAATAATTAAATATGGGGCCCATATGCGGACAAATCCAGTCTTATATTGGCCTCATTTAAACTTGTGTAGCGAACCGGTGACATATTTTGCCCTGTTATTACAACATTTAATATGCGGGGTAGATAAATAACTTGAACCGTTTAATTACTTGTCGGGACCCCGGTTCCGCTTAATATGGCCTAATTGCATCGCACCTTTGCCATGCCATGCATCATATCATAAGCATGCCGATCCTTTGCCGTAGTATTAAATCTTGCATCCCGGTGTTTATTCTAGTGTTTTGCTTCTTCGCGGATAAGGCCGTTGAGTTGATGCGAGTGTCGACCCGATCTTCGGTTGAACCCTTCGGCAATGTTTTCAGGCGAGCATCTCCCCCTTTCTACCTATCTTACTTTTATAGTATTTATTCCCTCCTGTTGATCTATTGCTATCTGTGTTGCGATGCTCTAGTTTCCGTACCCGTGATATCCCTTGCAGCCTTATATTGCCTTGGACACATCCTATTACCTGTTGTTTGGTAGATAGTTGGACTTGCGCGTCGTAGTCGCTTGCTCAAGTGTTTTTGCGTGCCGTCAAGTCCCACAGTTGTTGGAGAAGTGCCGCATGTTTATCGTTGGAGATGATCATGGCTTTACTTTTCGTTCACTTTAATTACTGTTTAACAACTAAAATTGAAGTAAGTAAGCAGAGGCATCGGTGGGTGATAGATAGTGTTGGTTTCCGACCGCCCACTTGTGTCCCGTAGGACCCCGAGTTCTTGACACCTGTTCCGAGATCGAGCGCGCTAACCACAGGTGGGGAGATATGGGCCCCCCATTGATTATTACCTGATTTCAAAGTATTGTACTGGGGGCCACAAACTAGTTTGAGGTTTTATTTACTATCCTGTACTTATGCCATGCTTTACTGCTTTATTACGTTTGTGCGAGGAGCATACTGTACTGTTTAGGATCGGGACACGTTTTCGCGGTGTCAACAGTCCCAGTTTTGGGATTTGCTGTCGTTCACAGCCGTCTACCCAAACCCTAAGTCCGTCTCGGAGACCGGCCGACTTCGTTGCGGGATCGACTTGGTGGGGTGGCCCCCATGTACTTGCTTTGGGTCTGGGAACATCGTGACTTAGGCCCCGCCGACATACCGATGGGTGTATGTTAACTGATCTGGCAAAAAGGGTCGAAGTGCTTGTGGATACTTTGGTGCACCCCTGCAGGGTTTAATCTTTTCGAGAAGCCGTGTCCGCGGTTATGGACGACTTGGAGCACAGGTCTCGATCATAGACAACTATAACTAAAGTTTACTGTTATAATTTGACTTGTATCCGATATGACTAGTAATCAGCTCCACTACAACGGAAAGGCTAAATAAAAGAACCAACACTGCTGGGTTTTGGGTTATCTCATGCTAATTGTATTTGACTAGTAAGTGTTGCAACTATCATGGAATGGTCAACTAAAAGTTCCCACTGCTTATTTTATCAGGACGACTATCCTTAACTGACTAGTAATTGCTGCAACGATAACTGAATAAGCAAAACTGCCAACTGTGTGAGTTCCTCGGTTGACTTCCTCGTTTGGTCTCGAGGGGGAAACGCCAGGATGGGTTTGTTTGATGATAGTATCAGGTTGGATCCGAATAGGTCTTCCTTACCCCTCTCTGATAGCCGCCAGTAGTATCGAGTCTCTATAGGTTGTTTAGTGCATGCTGCCGCAGCCGCTTCAGTCCACCATACCTATGTAGGCGAGGACCGCCGAATTCTAGTCTCGCCGTGTACTGGCCTCAGTACTGACGCTCTCTCTTTTTCCTTTGCCCTTTGCCGGCACCCCTTTTTTTTGTTTAAGCAGGTTTTGAGATCGACGTCGTTAGCAGGGTTACCCTTCCGGCTTGGCCTGGGCAGGGTTATGGACGCCATTGGTTATTCTCCAGGGCTCTTAGCCCCATTTGCATCTTGTCCGTAGTCGGACGCTCTACCATTTTCAAGGTGATTTGGATCTTTGTATATTATATCTGTATTCTTGACTCATTGAGTCGCTGTTGTATATATCTGTTCTGTGGGTCCCATCGAGGACTGTTGTGTAATGTTATTACTTCGTTCTCCACCTGCACGAAAGTGCCTGGTGGGCACCTTTGAATCGTTTCTATGCGGGTTTGGCGGGAATCGCTGAAACTTGCATAGGTCCGATTCTGAGGGTGTTACAGAGTGGTATCAGAGCTCAGCAGTTGCGATACCCCACAAGTCCAGCCTGTAGGATAACCTAGCAAACGGCCGAAGTAGGGTGTCAAAAACTATTTTGCAAAATCGGTTGGATAGATCTGATTAGGTCTGATTTTACTCCTTACCCCTCTGCTTCTCTCCTCTCACCTCTTCGTGTTTTGAATCTACCCTCTTACCTTGTCTTCGAGTCCAGGATTTCTCGTGGTTGGGTTCCGTCGTACCTTCAGGGTTTCGCTTCCTCCTTTGGTAACGGTGTTGCTACATCTGGTCTTCATGCTATCCGGGGTATCCTTCGTCTGGTGGACTTCTCTTTGTTCCTTCTCGTGTCTTCCGGTGTTTTCCGACGCGACGACATCATCTACGCCAGATCCGATGCAGAGTCTGCATCACTCCTTTGTTTCCGAACCTCGCTTGTTGAGATCTTCAGTCTGAATCCAGAGGGTTGGTTGCATAATCTGTCTATTCGTGTACATAGTAATGCTTTGAGTGCGGGATGGAGTCGCGACCATACCACTACTCTGATCATTCGCTTATGTACATTGAATGGTGAATCGATGCAATTTACTCCTTCTGCTGAAGTTAGAGGTGGCCTTACCTTTCACTTCGTCCGTTGTTTATCCGGAGTGTTCTCTTAACGAACGTGAACAAGAACCTTTTTAGTGGTGTCGCGAGGACCTACACGGAGTGAGAAGACGCAGATCACCGACCTTCCTTCCGGTACCATGAGGCGGATCTCGAGGGCGAGATCCATTGTTAGTGGTGTCGAATTGTGGCATCCCGCAAAACCACTACGAGAAAATCGCGTTAAATTTGTGCATTGCATCATCATGACCGCATGCCCATGTCATCATGCCACATTGCATTTGAGCATAGTCATCGTCTTGCATTTTCTTGCATAAAACTATTTGCAGAAACACCTATTTTTGTTTTTCAAACGCCCCGTCTTAATTCAACCGCAAAACCCGAGACACCGGATTATTTTGTTTTGTCTGCTATCGGTTTGCAGAAGCCGTGTTTTAAATAATTAAAATATTCAATTATTTTTTAGTGGGGCAGTCGAACGGGCCGAATAGACCCGAACGACCACCCCCAGAAATTAAAACGGTCTACTAAAATCCCTAGTCTACCCTGTCCTAGTCTACCCACCCAGCCTCCACCTCACCCCACCCAATGGCATGCAGCCACCTCACCCTCTTCCCTTCCCCTACCCAATCATGACCCGCCACATCAGCACACACAACCCACCCAACACACACCACACACGCAGCCACACCCCCACGCACCCGATCCCCACAGCCAACCCACTCCCCCTGGCTCACCTGGCCCCACACCTGTCGGCCCCCTCCTCCCACGCCTCTCTCCTCTCCGGCCGACGCGCTCGCCCCTCACCGCCCCTCCTCCTCCCGCCGCCTCGCTCGCCACCGCCTGCACCACCGCCGCCAGCGCCCTCCTCCTCCCGCTCGCCTCCGCCGCCCCTCCCGAGCTCGCCCCCTCTGCCTCGCCTGGGCCTCGCCCCGTCGTCGACCGCGACCCCCGCCCTCTCGCCTTCCTATCCCCAGCAGCCGCTCTGCCCCGAGCCCGCGCAGCTCCCCCGACCGCGGCCTCGGCCTCGCCGGCGACCTCGCGCCTTCCTCCCCGAGCAGCCGCCCCTCCCTCCAACCTCCGCTCCACCGCCTGGCCCGCGTCCTCCCCTCCCCGCGACCAGCCCCACCGGCGCTGCCCCTCTCCCTCTGTCCTTCGCCGCCGGCCGCTTTTTCCTCCACCTCCGCGCACCCTCGAGCCCCTCCCACTGTCGTCCCGCCGCCGCCCGGGCGCCTCGCTCTCCGCGCGTCCCTCTGCCCTGCGTCTTCCCCTCGAGATCTCCTCGTCGGCCGCTGTCCGCTGCGTGTCTGCTCCCCACCGTGCGTGTGGTGTCCAGGCCCCCGAGGCCTAGTGTCCTGCTTCTCCACGGTCGTCCCTGTGCAGGTCATCCGTGCCACCGTGGTAGAGCCGCCCGGGATCCTCGGGCACCTGCGAACCCTTTGGCTTGTTTAGCTTTTGGACATCACGTCGGCTGCAGATCCCAGTCTATGTGTTGTTGCGCTGTTGACCAATAGCCAAAGCTAGAGGATCTTTGTTTGGTGGTCGGGCTGACTACTCGAGGCTCGGAAAGGGTTCCACAACGCCAAGTTTCGCCAAGACCATCTTCGGATGTCACCGCAAGATCTTCACCAAGGCCATGTCATGTGGTGTTTATCACAAACCCCGAGTACGCCCTCTTGGAATCGAAAGCACGGGAACCGTAAGACCGAAGACCACGGCACGCCAAGATCTTCGCCTCGGAACGCCAAGACCGTCGGCACGACCCGACGACCGCGGATGCGACAGGATCGTCCCCAGGACGCCAAGATTGCCACGCGAACGCCCCCGAACGCTAACACCGACTCGATGGCGCGGGCCCGACAAGACCCTCGCAACGGCAAGACCGACCGATACGCGGTACCGACAAGATCCCCGCAACGACAAGAACGACACCGACCCGGAAGAATCCGATGCGCCCCCGACACCGACCCAAGTCCTGCTTCCCGGATGCGACAAGATCTATCCTAGTATCTGAGAACGCTTTCGCCGAGATCGGCCCCGTCGAACCCTGGACCCTGAGATCGAACCCCGAACCCCGGAACCCCAAGACCGTCGAGACCCCAATGTGTGCCCCTTTTCCTCGAGCCCTATTTTATAAATGTAAAATATCAAATTGTTGCATATTAAATCATTCATGCATGCATATGGCCATGTGGGTTGGGGGCCTTATGCCGATACACCTAATAATTAAATATGGGGCCCATATGCGGACAAATCCAGTCTTATATTGGCCTCATTTAAACTTTTGTAGCGAACCGGTGACATATTTTGCCCTGTTATTACAACATTTAATATGCGGGGTAGATAAATAACTTGAACCGTTTAATTACTTGTCGGGACCCCGGTTCTGCTTAATATGGCCTAATTGCATCGCACCTTTGCCATGCCATGCATCATATCATAAGCATGCCGATCCTTTGCCGTAGTATTAAATCTTGCATCCCGGTGTTTATTCTAGTGTTTTGCTTCTTCGCGGATAAGGCCGTTGAGTTGATGCGAGTGTCGACCCGATCTTCGGTTGAACCCTTCGGCAATGTTTTCAGGCGAGCATCTCCCCCTTTCTACCTATCTTACTTTTATAGTATTTATTCCCTCCTGTTGATCTATTGCTATCTGTGTTGCGATGCTCTAGTTTCCGTACCCGTGATATCCCTTGCAGCCTTATATTGCCTTGGACACATCCTATTACCTGTTGTTTGGTAGATAGTTGGACTTGCGCGTCGTAGTCGCTTGCTCAAGTGTTTTTGCGTGCCGTCAAGTCCCACAGTTGTTGGAGAAGTGCCGCATGTTTATCGTTGGAGATGATCATGGCTTTACTTTTTGTTCACTTTAATTACTGTTTAACAACTAAAATTGAAGTAAGTAAGCAGAGGCATCGGTGGGTGATAGATAGTGTTGGTTTCCGACCGCCCACTTGTGTCCCGTAGGACCCCGAGTTCTTGACACCTGTTCCGAGATCGAGCGCGCTAACCACAGGTGGGGAGATATGGGCCCCCATTGATTATTACCTGATTTCAAAGTATTGTACTGGGGGCCACAAACTAGTTTGAGGTTTTATTTACTATCCTGTACTTATGCCATGCTTTACTACTTTATTACGTTTGTGCGAGGAGCACACTGTACTGTTTAGGATCGGAACACGTTTTCGCGGTGTCGACAGTCCCAGTTTTGGGATTTGCTGTCGTTCACAGCCGTCTACCCAAACCCTAAGTCCGTCTCGGAGACCGGCCGACTTCGTTGCGGGTTCGACTTGGTGGGGTGGCCCCCATGTACTTGCTTTGGGTCTGGGAACGTCGTGACTTAGGCCCCGCCGACATACCGATGGGTGTATGTTAACTGATCTGGCAAAAAGGGTCGAAGTGCTTGTGGATACTTTGGTGCACCCCTGCAGGGTTTAATCTTTTCGAGAAGCCGTGTCCGCGGTTATGGACGACTTGGAGCACAGGTCTCGATCATAGACAACTATAACTAAAGTTTACTGTTATAATTTGACTTGTATCCGATATGACTAGTAATCAGCTCCACTACAACGGAAAGGCTAAATAAAAGAACCAACACTGCTGGGTTTTGGGTTATCTCATGCTAATTGTATTTGACTAGTAAGTGTTGCAACTATCACGGAATGGTCAACTAAAAGTGCCCACTGCTTATTTTATCAGGACGACTATCCTTAACTGACTAGTAATTGCTGCAACGATAACTGAATAAGTAAAACTGCCAACTGTGTGAGTTCTTCGGTTGACTTCCTCGTTTGGTCTCGAGGGGGAAACGCCA